>JAIXHY010000003.1:171244-1649004 GCA_020449905.1 Globodera pallida | reverse complement strand
TATGTGTGTTATCCTTTTTCTAGTGGTAATTTGCAAATCTCTCAATCGCCGTCGGATGTTGAAATTGTTCTGGTCGAAAAGGAGGTTGGGGCCGAATTCTATCTTTGATAATCGCGGCAAGAACCTTTCCCGATAAAAATTTTCAACAAGGGTGAGGCACAATTTGACCCCTAAGAATTTGGATTCCTAGCGAATAATATAAACAAAACATTCCTAAAATCGACTTTTTTTAATTGCCCTCCCTCTCCCAACTTTCTGGCTATGCCCTGATTGAATAATGACCCTTCTGATTAACAACGCCGTTTTATTCGACAGTTTGTAAACAAAATTCAGGTTATCCTATTTTGATCCCGTTCATTTTCTCTATCATCCGTCCCCGTTCGGCTCAATCCCCTTTGCTTCCGAGTTGCCATTCTGCAGTCTCCACATTTCAGCATAAAGGCCATCAAGTTCAAGTAACTGGCCTATGACTGGAAAATAATTAAAATTAATTAGAAATTGCATTAAGCTTTACTGTTAATGGAAAAATATAGGAGAAAATTTGTCTCAAATGTGGAAAATGTTTCCCCGTTTATTGTTTTATGGGCATTTGTATAGTTTAAGTTAAGTCTGGCTTGGCCTTTTTCAAATTTTCGTTCGAATTTGGCATTGAGAATAGAAATTAGTCGAAACCGATATTATAATCGGGTTCGTTGACATCGAACCCCAAAAATTGATTGAAGGGGAACAAAATTTATTTTAGCTCCCGTAAACTATATAAAGTGCCGATTATGATTATAACCTGCCGCTCTCCGCCACAGTGCCCTCACTAAGCACCAAAATTTTGTCGGCGTGCACAATAGTGGACAGCCTATGCGCCACAATCACGCAGCTCCGACGATTGCACAACTCGAATAAATTGTGTTGAATGGACCGCTCGGTTTTAGAGTCGAGTGCTGATGTTGCCTTTGGGAAAAGGGATTTTAACAGAAAGAATTCATCCAGGCTTCGATTTTATGGATTTTCTTGGGGGGGGGGGGTAACAAAGTCTTGGCTTGACTGATTTGACAGAATTTTTTTAGACATCGATTATCGTTTTCGCTTTTACGGATGTCGGTGAACACTTGGTACGCCCTCTCTCCGTCAACCTCACCTCATCTAATAGAATGTACTCGGGACCTTTGAGCACCACACGAGCAATGGCCACCCGTTGCTTTTCGCCCCCGCTCAGCTTCAGACCCCGTTCGCCAACCAAACAGTCGTAGCCTAATCAATTTTAATAAATTCCGCTGAGTAAAATGCGCGCGATATTTTTGTTTTGACACTGACAACTTTATTATAAATGTTATGTCGTCCCCACCGTCCGGTTGGGAAACGATGAATTGGTGGATAGCGGCCGCTTTGGCGGCTTCCCCGACATCTTCATCGGTTGCCGCCTGCCTGCCGTAACGGATGTTGTAGCGGATCTGGAGGAAGATAAAATAATAATTTGTGATTACTATTGTAATTAAAAGCAGCAGATTTTTCCGACTTCTTACCGTATCGTTGAAGAGCACCGTATCCTGCGGCACAATGCCAATTCGATCACGCACAGAGCTCAACTTCAGTTGTCGAATGTCGACTCCGTTGAACAAAATTTGCCCGTCCGTGACATCGTAAAGCCGGAAAAGGAGACGCACCACTGTCGTTTTGCCGCTGCCCGATGGACCAACCCGAAAATCATTGAACGTGCGTTGACTTTTAGAAATTCCGTTAAAAAATGTAAAAGCATTTTATTTCTGTTTCCATTCCCCACTAATTCAATGACCGTTCCATGCCATAATCCCCGTCCACCAACCAATGCCACAGTCTCTCCGGGATGGACGGTGAAGGACAAATTGCGGAGGATCGGTCTATCGGGCTTATATGAAAAAGAAACATCGACAAAGTCAATGCGGCCAGGGAACCGCTCCAATTCCTTGGCGCCCAGCACATCTTTGATCTTTAACATTTTAAAATTTTATCATTCTTATCTCTCTCTTTTAACCATTCTATTAAGCACGCGATAGTTATTTCACCCAACCCACCTCAATATCCTCGCTGAACAGACTGAGCATGTTCTCCATATCGATGAAAGAACGTTGGACGACTCGGTAAATTGTGCCAAAAAAGTTAAGCGGAGCATACAATTGGAGCAGATAAGTGGTGAAAAGCACGTAATCGCCGGCCGTAAGCGAAGAGCGGGGCCGGGTGATCAAAAAGGCGGCGAGAAGAGACCCGCCGATGAGGCCGAGGCCAATGATGGAATTTTGGCACAAGTTCAGCAAGGAAAGCGAGGCATTCGCTTTATACTCGGCCCTTTGATAGCTAAACAGTGAAAGGTTGAGAATTTTTTGATCAAATTGTAAATGCATTATGTAAACAAACATTACATGAGGTACGCTTCCCTGTAACGCTGAGTTTCCAGTGTTTCAGCATTGAAATGTTTGATGGTTTCGTAGTTGATCAGAGAGTCCACTCCAATCGCCCCCGCTTTTTTATCGCATTCGTTCATTTCTCTTCTATGCGGAATGCGCCATTCCGAGACCAGAACAGTGAAGGCTTAAAATTTAACGGGTTGTGCACGGATTTCTCAGTGAATAAGACTAAAACAGCATTTTTAGCCAATTTATATTATACCGTCACCTAAATCTATAAAAAACCTCACCCAAATAAATTATCATTGTGACGAGAACCAAAAATCCAAAGTACGCGTTAAAATTTGAGAAGAAAAAAGCAGCAGCCAGCAAAATGTCAAGAATCGCGGGCAAAACACTGAACAGAACATCTAAAAGAACATATTTTAAAAATGTTCTGGTCGATTCCTGAACTTTAAGTCCTTCTAAAAGAAATGCGGATTTTTGAATGCAAAAGGAAATGCCATATTTAGAAATGTATTTAAAACAAACAGTTCAACAATGTGTTGATTGAGTTGGTGCCTTTGTCCATCACGCGAAGGCTGAATTCGGGGGAGGGCTTTCAAAATGCGCCCACTCCAACAAACATTTCGCCGGTCTTGCGGGATAGGTGCCAACGCAACGAAAGGTTGTGGAGGTGGTTGAGCATGTCCACTTCAATTTCAATGGTCGTGTACTGCTGGATGGGAAGCCAAATGAAAGTTCGAGCCGTATTCAGAAGTCCGCCTTGGCCTTAAGAATGGGGAGAAGGTCGTAAAGATTGTAAAAAAAGCCATGGCTTATAGCATTTGCCAATGGCAAACGCAAAAAACGATTTTTGAAGGGGAGAGGGAGCAAAAAAGGCAGGATTTTGACGACTTTTGGCCTTAAACGCCCCTTTCTTCAATTGTTCCGACTTGCCTCCACTCCCCTGCAGAAACTTGAGAGTAGTTGCCACCAAAATCAGCTTGTAACAGAAGTACGGGTTGGGGCCGGACAGCGCGTCAACTGAAACCGGGTGGGTAATTTAATATAAAAAGAAATGTTCAATTTAAATCAATACAAACTCACCTATCCATTTGCTGTACAAAGGAATCATCACATTTATAACCCGGCCAATAGCCAACAGAAAGAGGCAAATGAGCACATAAAGCTGAAGCCGGATGCTCTTCCTGGGCCACACGTAAGGCCAAATTTGGAGAAGTTTTGCCACAAAATTCGCCCATGACTGACAAATCAAGAAAACTGCAACAACAAAAAAACTAGAAAGGTTACCGATTGGCCGTCTTTCTTCAACGTGGATTTAGTGACGACGGCTATTAAAACGAAATTGGTGAAAATAAGCTCGAACAAATACAGCAGAAAGGTGACTCCTCTAGGGCTAAAAGTTAGGCATTTGTTGAAATTAAAGGTAAAATAGGAAGGCATTTTCTTTTAAAAATAAGAATTATACCGACCCATTAGGAAATATTTGTGACCAGAAGAACAACGGAAGTGTGGTGATAAATGAAAACAATGCGTAAGAGACGACCAACGATGTTGGCTGTTCATGGAAGTGACGATTGGACCAGAAACGGCCGACGCTGAGGGACCAGAAAAAGCAATGGACGAAGACGGCGACAAAGAGAGCGGGAAGGACGGACGAAGAGGAACGGAAGAGGACGAACAGGAGGAAGGTCAGGGAAAGCAGGACCAGGAGTAGGTGGGCGAGCAGAACCTTAACCGGCCATCAGCAGAACTTCTCGGTAATAGTCGAGCTTCCCCCTCCCCATTTTTGAAAAAAACATTTTTTTTCAAGAGAAAAAAAACTCTAGAAGCATCTTTTACGATATTTTTTAATTCGACTACTACCACTGCTCTTGTTTTAATTCTTTATCTTTTAGACAAAACTTTTTCTAAGCATCCTCTGAAAAAATCCGCTTACTGTGTAAAAGAAGGGAGGCAAAGAGCCTGAACGAAGTGCCAAATGTTGGCGATTGCCAAAAAAGCGATTTCGGACGGTGGCAAGCACATTGAGAATTACTAGGGCAGTGATCAGAAGTGCAGGAAATAGGAAATAGGCGTTTGTGCCTTTGGCGAAAGGCCAAAAAGTAACAGAATCGGAGCCAAGCCAAAATGACAAAATATTCCAAGAGTAAACCATCTGTAATTATTGTTTCTCAGGAAATGATGTGTAATCGCTCAGTGTATTTATTGGCCATCAACCTGAATTACTTCAACAAAATCAAACAAACAAGAAGTCAAATTTTGGGTGCTTTTTCAAATTGAACTTTTTAAAAACGAATTGAACCGTTTGGATTTTTTCAAATGATTCTTTTCAATTAAATTTTTGTTTGGCATCTTGTTTGTTTGATTTGAAAAAAAGTTCAATTGCTGGCACTGACAAATGAAGTTTGCGGCACTGAACGATTGGCCCCGCAGCCAGAAACTAGACTAAGCCTAAATCCTCAGCTTAGGCTCCTTAGGCCTACTTTTTTTGCAGCCAATTTCTGCTTAATGGAATGGATTATTACTTTTAGGTTAAGGTTTTTGTGATAAAAACAGAATGGGCAAGTTCAACGTCCAAGCAATGCGTTTTTTGGATGCTCAACACTTCAGGATACTGACCGCCATCGAAATGGGAATGAAGAACCATGAATTGGTAGGTTTAATTTTTTTTAATGTCGCTATTGATCCGGAGCCGTTTGAGTGAGTGGCGATGGGGCAAATAAAGAAAAAAATACGGCTGCCCCGCCTTCAGAACCGTACCCAGAAAAAAAAATTTTCGAGAGGGGGGGGGGCAAGCCTAAAAAAGTAGATTTTTTAGGGGTGCATTTTTGGGGTTTATTCTATTTTTTCTTAAGGAATTGTTCAAAAAAAAAAGGTCGACTTTGCTGTGGTGTTTTACAGATTGTTACCGATAAATTAGACATTGATACTAATCAAAATTTTCGCCCAATGTTTTTGCCGACTTTGTTAAGAAAATCGCTCCAAAACTTGACCAGAAAGACTATTTTTTCCTTAAAAATTTCTTGGGAGGAGCGGGCATGGCCTGCTTTTCCCCTCCTCCCCCTGGTTACGGCCCTGGCCGCCTTTACGCATTCGATGTGTCCTTTGTAATGGGTTTAAAATGTACAAATAATTTGGTCCAATTTTTGTTTTTTAATTTAGGTTCCCCTCCCTCTGATCTCCTCAATATCGGCCATCCATCGTGGGGCCACTGCTCGAACATTAAATGATTTGACGCGCATTGCTAGCGTCGTTTACGAAAGAGGGAAAAAGTGTCGGTTTTTGTTTTTTTTAAATAAATCAACAAATATTTTTAGATGACGGATATCGTCTGACCACGTTGGGCTA
Organism: Globodera pallida; assembly: GCA_020449905.1. Taxonomy (NCBI): domain Eukaryota; kingdom Metazoa; phylum Nematoda; class Chromadorea; order Rhabditida; family Heteroderidae; genus Globodera; species Globodera pallida. Next base: position 1,643,275 of record JAIXHY010000003.1, on the reverse strand, counting down.
TGACTTTTTGGCTCTTCGGGCACTCTGTGCCCGAGGGATTGTCGGGTCGGTTGGCAACCAGATCGGTGTGGGCAAGGAGTCCGACATTTACGTTGGCGGCGATCCCGACATGAATGTAAATTTTTCTTGTTTTCGGAATATTGCTTGGTTTTTGTAGGACGTCGTCCTCAAATTACATCGACTTGGCCGCACATCTTTCCGGAAGTTAAAAGAGAAGCGCGATTACCACCGAAGACGGCACTTCTGTTCGTGGCTTTATCTCTCCCGGTTGGCCGCCGCCAAGGAGTTTGCCTTTTTGCGCGCTCTTCACGCCCACAAATTTCCTGTCCCAAAGCCAATTGACTGTTGCAGGCACACTTTGGTAAGACTTACACGTCAACTTGCCCAACGGTTTTAGGGTATTTTGACTATTTTTCGTCCTCAAGGTTATGGCTTTGGTTAGCGCTCCGACTCTATGCCACGTCACTGAGCTTCGCAATCCGGCCGCCCTCTACGACAAACTGATGGAATTGATCGTCCGACTCGGCTCGTACGGGCTCATTCACGGCGACTTAAACGAGTTCAACGTTATGCTCAACGAGGTTGCTTCTTTACAAAACAATATTTTCTATTTTCAAAAAGGATGAGTCTCCGATTTTGATCGACTTTCCACAAATGGTGAGCATGGACCATCTGAATGCCAAATTTTACTTCGATCGGGACGTGCAATGTGTGCGCACCTTCTTCAAGCGGAAATTTAAGTTCGAAGCGGACAAATGGCCCATTTTTGGAGATGTGATCCGAAGAAACAACTTGGATAAGGAGTTGGAGGCGAGCGGATTTACGCGGAAAATGCTTCTTGATTTGAACAAAGTTTTGCCATTTTGGCAATTTTTATGTCACATTGACACTATAGGCCTATGATGAGGGAAACTTCGACGCACATTTGGATGGGGACGATGACAGCACTTCCGTTGAGGATGAAGACGAGCGGGAAGAGCAATTTGATGAGGAGGAACGCGACGCTTTTGAACAGGAGGGGGAGCAAAGGGTTTGAGAATACACTGATTAGACATTCGAAGAACTTTTATTGTATTTTTTTACTAGTACAAAAAAAGAATTGGTGAATATATGGTTCAACAAGCAAATTTAAATCGCGGTTTGTTACTCCAATTAATTTAGAATGGCCAACTGCAGCGATCCGATCGCTTCCAAAAATGGTTGGCAGACGCCAGGGACGAATTGGAGTCTTTGGACATTCGAGAGAGCAAACTGAGTGGTGAACAGCTCGGAAAAATGTTCGGGACATTGGAAGAACAAATGAAGACCTTTGGAACGGATGAGGAGGAAGAAAAGGAGGGCTCGGAAAGTCCCAATGACCCCCCAAATGATGAGCTTCCAATTAGTGGGAAAGAGGTGGCATAATAATCTCTTTATTACTCTCTTTTTACTTTTCAGATAAAAAGTGCTGAGAGAAGTGGCGATCCGAGTAAAAAGTCGAAAAAAGGTATTCCGCAGGCGACGGCATTTGGGAGCTGTTCAGTGGTGAGCGGCGGTTCGGCTGCTATTTCGGTGGAAGAAGTGAGACGGCGGCTTATGCTGGTTGGTGTTGGCATAAATAATAAATGATATCAGTGCAAAGTGTTCAAATTCAGGAGAAAAGGAAAGTTCGGAAGGATAAACTCAAAGTCAAAGGGCAACAGAACGCAGTTCGGAGGGGTCGCCAACAGAATCAGGAGCTGATCAGAGAGTACGCCGGATGGGATGAATATTGAGAAATTTGTGATTGATGTTGTTATTTCTTCCACAAAATCGAATTTGTTTGAAGGTTCACTGTTCTTCAGCCAATTAATTCTGTCCATAAATTTAAATTTGTTGGAGTGTCAATGACTTTTAACGTTCTGTCGTGGACAAAGATAAGCGAGGAATTGAAAACCATTCATTTTTGTCTTATTAAAGAGGGTTCGCTGTCTCATAACATTTATTCCCCGTCGAACGAACACATTCCAAATATTTATTATTTAAATAGCATTTTCGACTTTGTCCCGTGCTTAATTATTGTTCAACGACATTGCTGATTGATGGAAGAAAGCACGGAAAGGCGGGCACTGGTCGTTGAGGACGGGGCCGGGGTGGGCGTCTCCATTTTATGCATGGCTAATGCCTCCCCCCAATTTAGCATCCGCTTTCTCTGTTTTCTGTGCCGAATTGCTATTGCGCGGACATCGATTCGGTGCTCATCCCCCACGGACTGATCCACGACAGAATACGGCAATTGGCCACTGAAATCCATCGCGAAATTGGCGATCGGGTAGGGGGGGGGGAGTTTTTGGAGTATTTGCTTTATTTACTCGGAATGTTCAGCCTCTGGTTCTGGTCTGTCTGCTAAAGGGCGCCTATCGCTTTTTCACCGTTTTGGCCGAATGGTTGGCCGAACTTCGGCTCACTTGCAAGTCGTCGATGCAGGAAATGACCCCCTCCCTCCCCCCCCTCCCCCCCCCCAAATGCTTTTCCTCATTTTCAGATTGAATTCGTCCGGGCTCAGAGCTATTTGGACCAATCGACCACAGGCGAAGTGCACAGCAGCGGACTTTCGTCCATCGACGGGTCGCTGCGAGGAGCGAATGTTTTGGTCAGCTGATTTTTAAGCATTAAAACTGATCATTGCCAACTGGTTAGCTGTGTCTCCCGTTTCAGCTCGTAGACGACATTTTCGATACTGGCCTTACCATGTCTCGTGTCGTCGAGTCGTTGAACGCATTAACGGAACCCGGAGGACGGATTTGGTTAGCATTCGTTGACGGCTTAAGCAATTAGTATTAGTAGTAGAATGAATAGATTAGACTCCCACCACTGGGGGTTTCGTGAGTCTTTCGGTTCCGAACGCAGTGACCCCCCCCCCCCCCCCCGCCTAAAAAAACTTTGCATAGGACCGCCGTTCTGCTCACAAAAAGGACGCCGAGGAGAAGAAAGGATGCCTTGCGGGAGGATTTCGTTGCCTTCAGCATTCCTGACAGGTGAACGGTGGATTGAAGTGAGTTGTTCTGTATTGATTGATTTTGGCATAGATTTGTTGTCGGATTCGGCATGGATTACAACCAGCGGTTCCGCGATCTCAGCCACATTTGTGTGATCAGCCAGAGCGGCATTGCCAAATACAAAAGTGGACAATGAAAGAATATCGAAGCTGAACATTCTTTTGGGGCTGGCTTTTGAATCTACTTGTTGTACTGTCTGTTTATGTTAAGCATGGCTTTGTACTTTTACAAATTAATTCCGCGAAATGAATCACTTATAAATCCCCACGACCCATTCATTCGGTCATTGCCCCCCCCCCCGCCGGGGTGACATCCATAAATCTAGGCAATTCGGTCAAGAGTGCCCTTTTCTCATCGACTCGAAAACAAAGGCATTTTTGAGGGGAGGAAAGGAATGCCCGCCCCCTATTCCAATTGACCTTGTCCTTGTCGGATGAATTGTGGATGAGTTCGATGATGATGGCGGGAAGAGGAGGGGGAAGAGATGGACGAAAGAATGAAAAAGGGCCGAAATGATCACATTTAAAAAACGCAATTATTCGAATGGGGAGGGGGAATAAATGGTATAAATTGCAATTTCATTGTAAAATGCCAATGCGTTTATGGGAAGGAATTCAAAAAGGGAGAGGGCAAACAAAAGTTGGAGGAAGGCCAAATCTTTTCGGGCCTTTGGTGGTCACTGATTTAAAGAATAATAACAAAAAAAGCAATCCGCCGATCACAAAATCTCTTTCCGTCCTTTCTCACACCCAAAAAGGGGCGGAGGGAAAGGACTCCCCCCGGGGGGGGGGGGCTGAGGGGATGGAAGGATTCGAGGGTTTTAAGCCTTTCCGGCGACCCCCTCACTCGATCCATTCACTCAAACAACCTTCCCCCCCCCACCCACCCACCCAGGCGCCCCTTTTCCTCAATTAAATATTTAGGGACCTTTTGGCCAAGCTTCCCTCACTCAACAACAATAGTCTCCCCATTTGTTCTAAATGCCAATAATTGGACTTTCAAAAGCTGATCCACTCGCTGAATTCCGTCTCTTTCCCGCGATGTTCTTCTTCCCCCTATTGGGCCGCCTTATCCCCCGCTTCGGTCCCTCCGGCGTTCCCCCGCTTCTCCTCCCCTCCCCTCCGGCGACCCCTCAGACGCCTTTCCCTGCTGCTTTTCCTGCTGGCCAATCGCATCGTCCCGACTTCGTCCTCTGCCTCCGACGATTATTCCGCCGTCCTCACTCCAAAATCGTCGTCGTCGTCTTCGGTGCTCGACAACGGCGTCGTTGGTGCGGAAAAAGAAAGGGCCGTCGAGACTTAAAGAGACAATTTTTATAAAATATCGAAAAGGCAAAAAGTCTCGGCAAACAAATTAATCGCTCCAAGGCTTAAGTTTGATTCTCTTCGGCGATTCAGGTGAGCCGCAAGGTCGACTGCTTGGAGGACCGAATTCGCTTGACTTTCCGAACGCAGCGACCGTTCACCGGACGTAAAATTCAACGACAAAACATTAAAATGATTTAAACCTTTTTATAATTAAAGGAATATTTGTGAAGGGAATGGTGGAGAACGACAAATGTGTGAAAAACTATCAGCAGAACGGCCGAACGCAGGTAAAGCCCAAAATTCTTTTTGTTAATTGTATTTTATGCTAATAAATGTAATAAAATAGTGTTAATTTAAAGTTTATTTGTATCAATTACTGATTAAGTCGCCCTTTTCCCTTTTGTTTGACAGAGTGACTTCGAATTGACCAACGGCCAGTGCAATATGCGCCGTTCCAGAAAGGTTAGGAGAGGTTTTTTATGTTTAGGCTTAGGTTTTGAACTTTCGTTCGATCGAAATTCGTTTTTCGTTCTCAAACAGACGGAAGGGGGAACTTCGATTTTAGGCACTTTTTACTCACTTCAAACCCAAAATGCAAATAATCAGGTCACCCCCACCCTCCCCCCCCCCCCCACCGCCTCAACCAAAAATAGAGAGAATTGAAATCGGAGGGAGGGGGCAAAGCATTGACCACACAAACTCCAAACATTTTCTTTCCTTCAAGTGGCAAATTTTCTCGCGCTTTTGAGAGAGGCAAAGGCGAGGGATTCGAATGGAAAACTTTGGGGAGGGGGGGGGGGGGGTGGGGGAATAATGTCGTGAAAATGTTTTAAAGGTTTGGGAGTAAACGGAAATGGTTTTTCATCACTTTCCACCAAATAAACCCAAATATTTTACTTTTGTTTTGAGAATCTCTATGGACATTAATTATTATTATGTCCAAAATAATGTTTGAACTTTTAATTGGCTTTGTAAGGACAAACAGCGCCTAAGGGGAAGTGCTTATTAATTATAATGGGTGCTTTGGAGAGGCGAAGATTGGGGAAGGCAAGGCCATTGGTTTAGCAAATGCCCTGTCATTATTCTCAGGGCGAGGAGAGACCGCTTATTTCACATTATTAAATATTTTGGTGGAAATTCTGCCTTTCTTCCAGCTTGGGCCAGAGCAACGCGGCGTGGAGCAGTCCATCACGATAATCATCTCTTTCCACGACATTTTCATCACCAAAGTCGATCGGGCGTACAGATGCACTTGCTTTTATATGGTGACAAACAAAAGCACCCCCCCCCCCAAACCAAATCCATCGAACTGATCACAATTTATGAACTTCTTCAGGAGGCTGATAAGGTCGTCACTAATCGCTTTGACGTGAGGTACAAAAACGGAGCATTTGGTTTGATCAAACGTTACCTAACCCAATGCGTTTTGCAGTATGATTCCGACCACGGAGCTGATTGACACTGCTCGGATGCCTTTATGCACTTATACAGTATGTACAGTTGGGACAATCGAAATCGTGATATTTGACATGACGCTATCAGACATTTCCGCTACATGGCTAGCAAAACATAACTCCGATTAGATCAGATTGATCGATCGTATTTTCGAAAGTTATCCTATGATCCCATTCCTGACGTCCGTGTCGTAGTCTGTTCCATTCCAACGTTTGGAGCAATCTCAAACATTGAATCGGATCATCCCAATCATTTGTCCATCCAAAGGTTCGTCGAGGCTCGGTCAATGGGCCAATTGTGACGTACGCAACGGTGGGGGAGCCGGTGTTCCATGTCAGCACATTTTTGCTCAATGTTTTGTGATGTCTTTGCAACAATTGGAGGTATGGAGCTGCGACTCGGATATGTTTTCAATGCTGGTGCACAATTGCTTTGTGGACGACGGGGCGGGGAAGGATCGGAAAGCCGCTGGTCGACGAACACGGGTCGGTTGCCCTCCGATTTAACCCATTTTTAATGATCGGAATCTGTCCTCATTTCCTAATTTGTTAGGTGTACCATTGACCCGGTGATCGTCTCCGAGCTCACTTACAACAGTCAGTCAAACTTGGCCTATTCCGAAGTGAACGTCTTCAAATTCGCGGATAAAGTGACCACATACTTCCAGGTGTGAAGTTCCGGAAACCAATTCATTTGTACTTTTTAAAGTGTGCTGTTTCCACGTGCATGATCTCTGAAGGAATGTGTGCCGGAAAAACTGTTCGATTTTTGTGAGCAAAAAACGACGTATTTAATTAACTCTTTAGCCTCCTCGTTGCGGGTCCGGTCCTCGAAGACGGCGAACCATTGACAAAAGTGCCGATGGCGCGGCCAATGCGACGGCACTTCCATTTCCCGCCGACGATCCTTTCACAATGGTTCGACAAAAAGTAACAAAAATTTCAAATCAATTTTAAAGGATTTGGCGGCCGAAAAGATTGTTGTGCTGGATTTGGATGATTCGGCACAAAACGAAGAAAATGAACGCGGCGAAAGCGCCAAAGGGCGAGGTCGGTTTGATGGAATTCCGCTGGGCCCATTAAACCCTTTAATTAAGCTGTGTTGGCCGCCGCTGCACGCCTCGGCCTTCCACAAACTTCGCAGAATCAGTTTGGTCAGTGCCAATTGTTAAGGAAATAAAGCGATTTGTACATTTATGATCAGTGCCCCCGGGTGGTTCCTGGCAACGTTCACAATGTCCCATGGCTTATTTTTTGCCTTTCCCCTTCGTAGCAATGCCCGGCACTTCCGTCGTCTGTCTGAGCCAACCATTCGTCGGAGTTTTGTGCTCCACCGTGGCAGTGATTGTGACGGGTACAAGCATCGCAACGGCCCTTTTATTGTGCCGCCAACGGAGAAAGACAAAAATTAATGGAGATTTTTGAGTTTTTTTTAAAGAGATTGCTTTTCACGATGAAAAATGTTTGGAAGATAATATACCGAACCATTCAAAGGAGACTCCTTGGCCCTTACACAAATATATGTAAAGCCTCGTGCGTTACCCTTGCCCTTGCGAATCAGAAAAGGCCTGCGGGCTTGGACGCCGAGCCTCATCAGAACGCCAGAAACAGCCGTTTGGTTCAGAACCGCCCGTTATGGCCTCATCGAATATTTGTTATTGCAACTGTAGGACCTTCTGGTTTGGCGCAGCAGATGTTCCGTTGTTTAGGAAATTAAAGTTAGGACAGGATTAATTTTTTTGGGCCCAGACTAGAGGATCGGCGGGAATGGGATTACCGCGGGAAAGTACGGGATTCCGCCTTTTTGGTCGAGCAAGATTGGCTTTCTTGAACTAATGGGGTTTTTCCCTGTGGATGGATCGGGATAATTTTGGTATCAATCGACAGCCCTCGATGAGACAAATCGATGTAGAAGTGGGGGAAGTTGATCAGACGCCATTTGAGTGTCCGGTTGAGCAACATGAAATGGCACTTTTTAAGTCGATAACAAATAAAAAATCATTGATTAATAATGTCTGTCCATATGTGTGATGAATCTGATGTCATTTGTAATCGCTGATCAGTGAACTCGATAACCCGCGAGTATTACTCAGAATTGCGTAAAACCCTCTTAAAACCTTTTTTTTTGCGGGACCAGTCAAAAAGAACTTTTAAGATTTCAAAAATCAAGAATTCGCTTCAAAATATTCGTTTGGGATGAAACCCTCTGACAAATGAGTCCCAAAAATCAGTACAAAAAAGTACATCGAGCTGAAACAGTACATTTCTTTATCATTCTTTTTTTCATTTTCATTATTGTCTTTTATTTTAGCTTTGTCCAAAACTAAATATTTATTCATAAATTATTGTTTTAGATAGAACTCCTGTGCCCCGTCTGATGCCTCCTCCGACTCCAGTTAGTCAAAGGAAGCCTCAGCAACTCAATGACAGTATTCTTTTCAACGATTCAACCTCATCCTTTCCGAACGTCGCCTCGCAGTGTGAAGTTAGACTTCGACTCGAAAAGCGTAATGCATTTGCTCTTACCCAGTCGCGGTTACTTTTTTTGGTCTACGCCGCCTATTTTTTGTGTTTTTTGACCGAAATGACCCCCCCCCCCCATTTTGGATGTTTATTACGAAGTTGAGAGTTCAATTTCAGCCTGATTGTCTTCAACTGTGCATGGATGTTCCGTTCCCCGACCATCCCTATCTGATCGGACCGCGTGGCAGGAAGAGTCAGGTTTGGAGATGTGCAAAATTGGACTCCTTTTTAATTTTGCAGTACTTCATGACTCGCTACAAGTCGCTCATCCATTTTCCCGATACGAATTGCCGCCAGGATGGTGTGAAGTTGAACAACGTGTTGGTCAGTGGGAAGATGAAGAACGTGGAGGAGATCCGGTCTCAGATACGGGTAAGTCTTAAAAGGTTTTGGCAATTTTTACACTTTCATTAGACTTCAAACTGAAATTTAGCCAATGTTATGGGTTTATTCCTTACTTTTTTTGGTTTAGCTGCGCACGCCCATCCGCGTTGTCGTTCAGCTTCGACAGTTCCAAAATTGCGGGAAGGTCGTCCATCGCATTGAGGAGGCCATTGCGCAACGGTCGCTGCCTATCCGATTTACATATGCTGATGACTATGTTTATTAATATTTCGTTTTTTCTTTTTCAAATTTTACTCCCTTTTTAGTACAGCGGAGTGCTGAAGACGGAATGGCGCAACGAAGAACTCCTCGTTGATTTCTGCGAGGAATTTTTGAGTGCAAAGTTTCTGAACAAAAAGTCGCAAAATTACGAACTTTTCACGCTGGCCATCGCTCTTCTGCCGCTGATCAACCCTTGGAACCATGAACTGAGCCATCGGTTGGTCGGAAATTTGTTCGAACAGACTGGTGAGGTGTCAGATTTTTATAAAAATTTAAATTGTTTTTTGTCGAAGAGTGTCGAGTGTTTTACCCGACCAAAGAAAAGTACGCGGTGGAACCGCCCACTTACTTTGTCAAGGGCGCTTCTGTGGCAGGTCTCCTTCAGTCCGGCAAATATTTGATGGTTTCGAGTTACATTTCGAATCTTTTATTTTCCTCCTTTAAGGGTCTCACTATGCTACAAATCACCTTCCATCTGCCTCCCAACACCACGCCCAACGTCCAGCAGCAGATGCTCGACGATTGGCAGCAGAATCTGCTCGTTCACACTACCATTTTCAATCCGCCTTCCAATGATGCGCTCTCTCAGTATCGCGTCACGTTGCGTTCTTTCGAATTCTGCATCAACGGTGTTTATGCCGTTCGGTCAGCATTGCTCGGCTTCAAAAAGTCCGTAAACACCGCCAGCTACGACTTTATGAAACTCACAAAGCACATCATTCCGGTCCGTTTTGACCCTCTCTAATTATAAGATTCGATAGGCATTAAAAACTTATTTGTAACCAAAAAAGTAAAATTAAGAAACCGCATTCCTATTGAATCGTCGGCCGACCCTCCTCCCCCCCCAAAAAAAACCCAGGAAATTTCACTCAAAAATTAAAAATAAGTTCAATCTGGCTACGGCCCTGCTTCAAAGAGGGATATGAATTATAATCGATCCCATCTTCTCTTAAAGTACTCTGTTTTTGCTGATGCCAAACTGTTTTATCCGCTGTACTCCGTCGATGACAAAAATCTGAATTGGAGCAGCGCGGAATTCTTCGATCGCTTCTACGGCTGTCCCTACTCATTGATCAATCAACCTGCGCCGATAACTAATGCAATTGCATACGATGAGAATGGTGGGTATAATAATAAGTGTGGAATGTGCGTACCAAGTTTAGTTTTTGTAACAAAAATCTTAGGGGTCCGGTAAAACTTTTTGAAATGACAAAAATTTAGTGAATGTTCTGTCGGATCAAATGATGCAAAAGTTTGAATTGGGCGGAGGAGAGGAAAGCGAGTTGGAGCATCAGTCGGAGTTGGAGTTGACCGCCAACACCACCACCTCGTTGGAGTCCGCGTCGGCTCTTCCTCCACCCCCTCCGTTCAGCCAGGCAGACTTCCATCACTTCGTCCATCAACTCCCGCCACCACTCCATTCCATTGCGGACCTCAACGCGGCTCCGCCGCAGCAGCAGCGCCAGCCCCAGTTCGTCTTCTTTCACACCGTCGACCCCAACAACAACTCGGAAGACCACTTCTACTAGACACGACTTTCCTTAATCCGAGGTTAATTAATTGCGATTTATACTCCCTCCTACTGACATACATATACATTATTATTTTTTATAACATTAAATATGGACATTAAGTTCGTAGCTAATTTTGTTAATATAATAATATATCGTTGTTATTGTTTTTTTAATTTGTTAATTATCGATAAATAAATGTGATATTCGATGTTTGCATTCAAAACGGAGTTCGCATTGTTGTTGGAAATTTACAAAATATATTTTATACGTTTCGCGACCACCAATCAAAGCAATTTTTCCCCGCTTCTCCATCAATATTCTTTCTTTTCTCCATCTATTCATTCACATTTGACCGATTTGTCGTCCGTCTCCGTCGTTGTTCGCTCTAATCGGCCGGTCCCCGCTTTTCAACAGTGCTAGCCAAGGAGGGGCGATGGGATGGGCTGGTACATCAGCAGAGCGCAAAAAGATCTCGCCGCTTCAACCCCAGCGAGGCGGCGGCGGCGGCGGAAGGGATGGACGATCCGCCCAAACGAAGGAACTGGGGAAGAAGAGGAGCTGTACAGTGTGAGTGGGGGGGGGGGGGTGGGGAATGGAGTGGACGCGCACACACCAAACGATTGGAAGAGACGGGTGGGGTGGGAAGAGAATGAATCCAATCGACGGAAGGGGGGGGGGGTGGGTGGCGGGTTTGAGTGTGTGTGAACCTGCTGCTGCGGCTATGCTTAAAGCAGTTCCCCCGATGCCCTTTGGCTGGACGGTCTCAAAATGAAAGGTTTTCGCGTATTTATGAGTGGATGAATGACGCTATCCGTTCTTCTTCACTCGCTTATTATCCAAATTCCCTCGCATCCATTCTCTTCCCTCCTTCCCGCAACTCAACTCAATTCTTGATATGTACATCGTCCTCAGCACAACAACAATCACTTCCATCATTGTTTCTGGTCGTTCTTCCATTCCCCGCCCCTTCCCCTTCCTTTCCCCAATGTTTATTCCTCCGCCCCCCTACCCCCCGGCTTCCCTCCCTCGCCCGGTCTTCTCCCTACCTTCATCGCATTGCCCGCAAACTAGTCGATGAATTTGACGGTGACGAAGAATCGGAGTGGTTGGTGCTGGTGGTCCTTCTCCATTCGCATCAATCTCTGCCGCTTCCCTTCCCCCCCCCCCACCAAAGCAATGCATCGGTCAGTTAATCTCCCCCCCCCCCCCCGCCATGTTGAGAGAGTCTTCTCACAAAAGTGGACGGAGTCTCGCGCGATTCTCTTCTTCCTTCCCGTCCATTCCCTTCCCTTCCCTTCCCTTCCCTTCGTGCCCCAAGTTCCATTCGTCTCCTCCTCCTCCCTTCCATAACCACCGATCAGTCGTCCCAACCCCCAAACATTCCTCCGCTACATCGCCTCCCTCCCGTGTTGAACTCTTATCGGAGAAACCATTCATTCCTTTTACATTTACATATTCTTCATTTCTTCCTTATCTTTTCTGCTTCATTTTTTCTTCGTTTTCTTTTTATAAATATTGCAGATTTTTGCCTAAAAAATTCAGTATATGTATGAAGGCTTTTATGAGTTTCTGCGAGCTATTTTTAAGACTTCTTCTGTTTCCCAATTTATTCTAATTTAGATAAATATACATTTAAACAATAAAAGAGTTTGTTGTTTTTTGGTGCCCCTCCCCCCTTTTTTCTCGGCGACCAAAGACCAACAGAATTCTCAGCAGCAAACATTTATTTTCCTAATTACAGACCGAGTAAAATTGCGTCCAATCTGTTCTGATCAGTCAGTCCTTGGTCCCACTCCACAACAGCTGATCAATTCGACACTCCCCCCCCCCCCCTCCGATGTGCTCAATCGGTCGTCTCACCCTCTCCCCCCCCCCCAATTGCCCCGTCCCATCCTTCACCAAAATTAGTTGCAAAAACACAAGCACTCACACAAATGCGAACGCTCTCAATCGGAAAAGACGGATTTTCGTTTTTCAGTGCAAATCTGAGAATTTGTTTTCTTAAGCACATTCCCCAACACCCATCGCATCGTACACATTTTGTTCCCCCGCTGGTTGCATTCAGCACCTTGGTCTGATCGCCCCTCCAAAGCACTCTGATCACCCTCCCCTCTCCTCCCCTCCCCTCTGCACATGTACGACCAAAATGGCCCCCCCCGCCCTTCTTCTCTGACTGGATTTTCTCCGGCGGGGCTATTTATTCGTCGACCGACGACCGACCAGCTGGCTGCTGCTACTGCTGCGGCTAAATCGTGTCAGTCGACTGGCTGAGTCAGTCAGTCAGTCGCCTTTGCTGCTCCTTCCCATCTTTTGTGGCTTTTTGGTTGCAAAATGGTGGCAGCAGAGGGAAAGAGACGGACGGACGGACGAAACAAATTAGTTAGTCATCGCCGGACGGAGAAGCGATTTTCCGAAACCTCAACCTCAGTTTATGCGCCAAACCACCCTCCTTTCATCGCTCGCCAATTTGTGTTGTGTGATCATTCCGCAGAAAAAATAAATCTGACTATTGCTTGACAATATGCACAGTAAATGTGTGGGTGAGTTACGTCAAATAAAAGATTAGTCGTGGCAAAATGACCATGACCGTCCCGGTTATCGTTACTGATCTGTCCAAACAATTTGAATCATCTAAAGCCAAAGACGACATATTTGACATTCGTTATACCAATGCGAATTGAATGAATCAGTTTTAATTGATACGCAATTATTATCCAATGGTTTACATTCGAACGCCGACTACGAAAAGAATTCTTCCAACAAACAAAACAAATGCTTTACACTGCTGTGACCATCGTTCACCAAAAAAGGATGTGGGGGGGGGCGGCGGGGGGGGGGGGACGGGGCGGTGAGTGAGTGTCATTTTCCTTCCCTCCCTTTACTCCCTCCGCATTCCCCGAGCACACTGTTCAGCTTCGGCGAATGTTGTGTATGTAAATGCCCCCCCCCCCTCCCCCCTCCCCTTCTGCCATTCATTAACGTCGTCCGTCGCGATGCTTTCCCAACCCCAACAGCAGAAGAAATGTTCGCTGTTGCGTGTGTTGACATCGAACAGAGACGGCGCCGGCGAACTCTCTGCTGCGCCGTCCGTCCGCCCGTCATTTTCCCGTTGCATTGAAAACCAAACCACCGCCCCCCCCCCCCTCCCCCTCCTTCTCCGTGCCCTTTCTCTCTTTTCTGTGGTGGCACTTCTGCTGGGATAGAACACGTATCCGGTATAAATAAGAAGCAGAGAGAGAGTGCGTTTCGGAGAAGCAGCGAACTACAACAATTCCATTGACATTTCGACCGCTTTTGGGGCCCGGGTGCACGCACAAAGGCGCCGCTAAAATTTAGATAAATATATAAATTTCTCCTTTTCTTGTCTTTTCATTATTTTTACGTCAATCCAATGTATTTATATTTACATATTTATTGGGAAAACGATAATTTGTGTTGACAGCTGGCAAGTTCCGCCAGCTGCAGCATCCGTCATAAGCTGGACGCGATGATGACGTCAATTTGGTGAATCACCAATTCTTCTTCGCTTTCGAACTATTATTATACATATGCGTACGCGCATTATTTAATCAAACAATCAGCAGCAGTTTCAGTTTCCTTAAGTAGTTTTGTTTCCCTCCCCTCTTTCATTTATTCCTCCCCCCCCGCCCCCCCCCCCCTCCGTTCCTTCCAAATTCTCCATCACCAGCAGACCGAATAAATCCGATTCAGTCCAATCTGCTGTTGAACCGGAGAATCGAACTCATTCATTCGTTCACATATATCCTCCCGTCCGTCAAAGCACAGCACAATCCATCATTTCCAAAATTTTCGCCCACCACCCACCCATCCGCGCTTCGTCCCCCCCTCCCCCCCCCCCCCCCCGCTCGTCTCCTCTGCGTACCACCAACAAACATTCCTTCCATTCATCCCATTCAATGTGTATGCTACGTATCGTCGTTTTATTCATTTTATTCACCTTATTAGTTTAGTTTTCTTGTCAACTAATGTATTTAAAAATTCTCAAAATTTTCCTGCCTGTTCCGTTTTTTAGTGAATAAGGTTAAATTCGCAAATTTTCTTCAAGTTTCCTACTATTTCGTACAATTAATTGTAAATCCTAACTAATTCCGGATCCAATTACAAACGGTTCCGATCACGGGCAATACTGATCCACATTCCTAAAATCCCGAACGCAATCTACACGTCTTAATTAGGGGGTGCGTTTTTTGAGGTCGCCTCACTTCTCTGCCTAACAAAAAGCTTCACGGTTCGAAGAATTTAATGTCATTTTACTAAAAGCGTTCCAAAAAATGGAGCAGTTTTCCTCGGACAGATTAGAATGGTCATTAGCGCATCGATCAAAATGTCGTCGAATTGGAGATTAAAGTCCTATTCCCAGGGTATTTATTTCTCGTGTCCTTCTCTGTTCAATCCGCTGGCATTTTAAAAATAAGAATGTTGGATTAGGACGGCGGGATGTTCGTTTTTATTGCGAAAAGTGAGCACTAAATTTTGGAATTATAATCTAAGCTGGTCAAAGTGGCAATTACAGCTAAGGCATGCGAATTCCTCAGCCTTACTATTAGTTAGCCCATTCAGAGATCGATGTACGCACACTTTGTGCATGCATTTACCGGGCGGCATTGGACTTTCTTTCGCTTGGTCATGGCCATCCGCCGTTGGCCGAGCAGCAGCATCAAGTATGAAAGCAAGCTGCTTCCATTCTTCTTGCTTAGGGCCAAATGTTTTGTGCCTCCCCCCGTTTCTGTCTCTCTCTCTCTCTCTCTATCCAATTACTTTCCCGTCCCCCCAACTCAACTCCATTTTCTTCCCTTTCTTCTTTCTTTTTCTGCACTTTTCCCACCGTTTCGTCTTTCTTTCCGCCCATGCTTTTACTCACTATTTTATTCTTATTTGCTTCTTTCGTCCCAAAAGGACCTCCCCAATTCAGCATTTGCTCATTTTCACGCCGCTTCCATTTCCACCACTTTCCCCCATCTTTCCGTCTCCCCCCCCCCCCCCCCCCCCCCCCCTCTTTCTTTCCCATTTCCTTTTGGTCACCGGAAAATGACGTCGGTTTTTCACTTATTCATCATTCTGCTGGGTGCGGCTTTCTCTATTACATATAAAACGTCTTGGTCCAGTATGGATCGAAGTCCTGACCCGGACACTTCAATGCCGTTGATAAATCGAATTTCTATTAGAGCTCAGAATTTTGAAAAACCGGGCTCGGGTATTCGGATTTTCTCAGCTCAAACATAGTCGGACCAGGCTTTTTCTGAAAATTTTTTTGGCGCATAAAAATTAAACTTCGTTCAGTAATTTTTTTTAATGCATTTTTTGTGTGCATATTTTGACCTTTTTATTGCTAAATTCTTTAACAAAAAGGGTAATAAAAACAAATTTTGCATATTTTTTTTCGGAGTTTAGCAAAAAGTCAAAAAATATTATCAATAAAATGTAAAAAAGGCTACAAAAATCCGGTCCCGGTTTGATCCGAGCTCTCCACCACATCATTCATTACTTTTATGCGACATAGGCTTGATTAAAGCGACCATTCGAATATTTTTAGTAAATTATTGGTGATTTGTATTGGAACAAATCGACTGAGAAGGGAGGCTGAACAATTCATTCCTTCGTCTAGTCGCCACCACCCACTCATCCGAAAGTGTGAATAATTTGTCTGTATAATATGGGCTGATTTTGAACGAGTCGTCCGAGGCCATTTTGATCATCCAAACAACATTTAAATCATAATTCCTAATCACGCACTGATCGGACTCCACAAAATGATTTCGACGGCGCCGCCATCGTCCACATCGACGACGGGAGCGCTTATGGCCAACAAAAAGGCGACGAGGACATCGCAGTCCATTGGAACGACAACGACGAAAGAAGTTGCTGGTGATGAAGGCAAATGGGCGCCATCAGCAGCAGCAGCAGCAGCAGACGCCGCCTGTGGGCGGTGTGGGGACGGAAGTGGGAAATATTATTTTTAATGGGCTGAAATTCGGAAATGGCCATTTTCCACGACAAGCAAACAACTGCGCGTATTCACTGCTTTGCGTGTACAAAATGTTGGCAATTGGGACCTTTCTCCAGTGCCAACCCTCGCCCGCCCCGCCTCTCCCCTCCCTCCCCCGTCTTAATTTGGTGACAAATGCTACCCTTCCCCACAGTCGTCTGCTTGGGGTGCCAACATAAGTCCCCCCCCCCCCCCCCTCCTCCTCACCCGTCAATCCATTTATACTGGTTGAAAGTTCGTTAATGGATAGGGAAGGGGGAGTAAAGGAGTTGGGACCGGTCGTTTTCATTAATTTTTACAACAAAAAAAGGTTGACCGATTGCCTTCGATGGATACTGCTGGGCCAATTCCTTTGCGTCGTGTGTCGCACGCTTTTGATCAGCAACACCACCACCACCACCAAGGTGCAAAGACTCTGAGTGCCCCTCCTGGATATCAGCACCAAATTAGCGGTAAGAAGAATATTTTGCAAAAAACAAACATTTTATTATAATTCTGGGTTCGTTGCAGTAACTTTTCCGGTATATTTCAATGCCAGTAATTGGAAAAAATCAAACAAACAAGATGCCATTCAAAAGCTCGAAACTTTTAAAACGCTATTGTTAAAGCAAAGCTAAACGATTAGAAAATTCGTGAAAAAGTTATTTCAATAAACTGGCACTCAAGTTTAGGCACTGGAATGAACTGCTCCATAACCATAACTTCATTTTTCGTGTTTAATATATAAAAGTGTTTTTAGAAGGCGTTTTCAACCATCCGCTGAATACGACGACGCCCACTTCTGGAGTTGTGTCGCATAACGTGGATTCATCCGACTGCGGGTCCAGTTCTGGATTGGGCGGCATGGGCACACCAATCAAAGGGGAGGAAGGTTAGTGGACTTTCAACCCGTCCCATAAGTATTGGGAGGTTAAACGCCTATCATTCTCTTTAGGCTTAGGTTTATATTTCCTCCTTTTATTTCGTTAGGCTTAGGCTTATATTTCCTTCTTTTATTTCGTTAGGCTTAGGTTTATATTTCCTTCTTTTATTTCGTTAGGTTGTTTCGCTTCTTGTTCGACTTCGTCAAACAATTCGATGGCCGCCGACTGTTCGTTGGATTCGCGCGACAGCGGAGGGCATATCCCCAGGGAATTGGCTGGTGCGGAGGACGGGGGACAGCCGATGGGCAACGGCCATCGTTTGCTTTTGGCTACCGCGACACTGACCCCGTCCATGGTCTCGTCTTCCCATCATTCCAGCACCATTTCACCGGTCAGATCAGTTTGTTCGACTGCGACTGTTACGTCCTTTGAAACAAATCAAAAAACATTTTAACCTATCGGCAACGCACGCTGGACCCTTCCCTCTCCGAAACAAAAAAAGTTTTATTTAAAATATGTGCGAAAATCGCACTGATTTCTTGGTTTGTTTAAAGGACGAGCTAATGAATGAATAATATGTACTGCTTCCTTTCCTCGTTGTTCCAACGATTTGTCCTTTTGAGGAGTCCGCCAGCATGGGCCCCATCTTTCCGCCGTTAGCCGTGCCCCAACAACAAATGCTTCAGCAGCCGTTCAGTGCCTTCGCCCCTCCGATTCCGTTGCTTCAGCTGAATGCATCTCAAATCAGTGAATGAATGAAATATTATTAGCGGAGGGGGGACAATTTGGGGGTGTGTTGTCCAAAAGATTAAACTGGCATTTTTGCAAATATTTCATCGGTTTGTTCTCATGCCAGATGCGTTACGTTGTGCCGCTTCTGGTGAATCGCCGCCTCTAATGCCACCTCTCCCAGCAGCGGCGGGCGCCGTTCCTTATGCAGCAATAGAAAACACCAGCAGAACTTCTTCGGCATTAGCTGCTGTCGGTGGCGCACCTTCTCCCGGCACTTTGATGTCAAAGACCGGTCTGAAACAGTTGCACCCGCCGCCGCCGCCTCCGCCGTTGAGCGGACGTGCACTTTACACAATGACATGTTCGTCTTGTGTGACATTTTGTTTATAGTTTAATAAAGAATTATTTTTGTGTGGGACGGGAGACCAACTGGACTCTTCTATTATAATTGGCATTTTGAATTTCAGCACATTATTTTTATTTGGAACTTCTCGTTGATGCCCTTGGGGGTAAAAGAATCTAAAAGATAATTTAAACAGGCGAAACGACCGCCCTCGCCTCCGTCAGTGCGGCTGCTCTAACCGCCGGTTACCACGTCACGTTGGACCCGTCGGCCTTCGCGCCTCCAATCATTGCAACAGCGACGGCCGCCCGTCGGTGCCGAATTTCAGCAGGCGGCAGTGCCAACGTGTGAAAACGACAGCCAAACACAAAAGCACAACGACTGGTTGGTTGGAATAGAAAGAAAAATGAAAGTAATAAATGAGAAGAGGAAAGAAGACATTTATTTGTTCATTAAATAATAAAAATAGGTTGAAAATTCAAAAAAGAATGGACCAATAATTCGAATTGGGCGTGTCTCATCCATTCATCACACCTCCAAATCGCTGTCCTTGCTTCCGCCCCCATCAAAGTCCATATTATGCATAGAAAAGGCGAGAAAAAAATGTGCTTTAAAAACTGAGCAGGAAAAGAGAACCAAAAATCAGGTTTTGTCATTGTGGGACATTTCCCAATATTCCAGCATCTCCCCGTGATCAGAAAAATGAGAATGGAAACTCAACAATGAACGGGCCATCCGATGGCAATCGATCGATGGGCAATGGTTCGACTGTTACCGGAGGGACAACGGTCAATTTGCCCCCGGGTGTGCCACAAGAAATTGCTGCGGCAATAAGCGAAGGAAACGATCTCTTCGTGAGTGGGGAGAAGCTTTTGTTCGGAATTAGATCAAAGTCCAAAATGATTATTGATCAGACGGTTTGAACTTGTTCAGGTGCATATCCATCCTGGAGATGCTATCGCATTGGCAGTGGGCAATGACATTCAGCATATTCATGGCCCGGCCACAATCCGAATGGTTTCCCAGTCGGCGACGCCCCAATCTGCGATTCCGATGAATGTCCCGGAAGGTCACGTTGTACAGCAGATTTTGGACAGACAAGTGATCAACAAATGGGGGGGGGGGTGATTAGTCTTAAGCTGTCAAACTCGAAATCTTTCAGGGCCGTCTGTCCCACATAATTATGTCCCAGGAACGCGTACTTCCTGCTGGAATTGGACCAATTGTTGGCCAACACGCCGTTGCCACCACCACCGTGTCCCCCAAGCTTCAGCGGTTGCCCCACCACCGACGACCTCGTTGGCAATGCAGCAACGTTCGATAGGATATCAAGTGAGAGGGGGAAGACGCCGCGAAGTCGATTAGTTCAAAAAAATTCGGGGGGTTTTTTAAAAATTTATCGATTCACTTTTTGGTTAAATTTTGGTGAATTAGCGGGAAATTTGTTGTTATATTGTCATAAAAGGACCTCGAACTCCGAGTACTTCCTGGAATTATGCAAAACAGCATTAAGCTTGTTTAGGAAGCCAGCTTCGATTTTACACATAGAAATTATTATTTTCTATTTCCTCTAAAATGTTCAGCCTCATCCTTCGACCGCAACTGTCCCATTGAAACACTTCCGTTCCAACAACAACAACAGCCATTCTCCACAACATCCGTTGGACGCTTCCTCCACTTGTCTGATGGGGATGCCGCCTTCTTCACGGCAGAAGCAGCAGGCGCAGGAACATGGCAAGTTTATTTTACAGAATCTAAGAGACATCGAATTCTTTTGCAGATTCTGGCGGAGCTTATACAACTGGCGTGGTCCCTTCGCTCAAGTGGAGTGACCTCCAACAGCACCAACATTCTCCGCATCAACAACAACAGCCACCGCAACACCAGAGCCAAAGTGGAGGGCCCTACGGAAAGCACCAACAGCAGGGACGAGGTGAAGCCAAGTGAAGCAATAAAATGATAATTATTCAAGTTTTTGAATACTTTTAGCCCCCCTGGCTTCTTCATCCTCCGGCGGCTACCATTTGACAGATTCGGTGGTTCCAGCCCATCTTCAGCAGCGTCACTCGCCTGGCTTCTATGTGCAAGGCTCAGCAATGGTTGGAATGGAAAATGTGCGTCCAAAATTCTTTGTATCAACTTATTGTCGTCTTACTTTTTTAAAACATTTTTAGCGTGCTCATGACACCACAAATGTCGTCTATCCACGGCAACAGCAGCAGCAATCTGTTCACAGTGCCGCCGATGCCTTTAACGCTGTCAATTTGCCACCACAAATTACGGCAATGATTGAGGATGACGAAAAGGATCGGCTACGAGACACTCTTTCGTCACTCCAACCGCCCATTCTTTCACGAGGTGAGGAAGTCTCAAATGCCGTGGCATAGCTCCACGAAGTTTGTCTGCATAATGGCAGTTGGAAAATGGGATTTTGGGACTTATAGTACTACTATATAATCAATCGAATCGAGCAATAACAATTTAAGTGGGCGATTGTGACGCTGAAGTGCTCTGGCAAGAAATCGACACCTCGGAGGCTGCGGCCTCCGGCGGTCCGTTCCCGCAAATCGATCCGTCCGAATTTAACTACCAATTAACTCTCTACGACGCTGCCAGTCATTCCCAAACCTTCTACAAAACTGAGGCGGGTGTAAATATATTGCATTTGCAGCAACTGAGTCCCGGCACTGAATACATGGTCAGTCAGTCAGCCATAAAATATGTGCACAAAGTCTAAATAGCATTAGATAATTCTCATGCACAAAGTCTAAATAGCATTAGATAATTCTCATGCACAAAGTCTAAATAGCATTAGATAATTCATGCACAAAGCCTAAATAGCATTAGATAATTCTTAGTGTTTAGTGTTAGAGGATTTGGGTCATTTTTGATTAAATTAGGTCGCTGTCCGCGCTGAATTGGCTGAACGCGGCGACATCAACGGGCAGCTATCGGCTTACACGTCCTTTCGCACTTTGTGCGCTTTGCCAGAAGCGCCGTCGTTGCCAAAATTGGTCGGTCGTCAGTCGAATGGTCTCTCAATTCATTGGAAATCGCCCAATTGCAACGGAGCCCCAATTCTCAGTTACTGCCTCCAAATGGCAAAGGTGGGTAAAGCGGCGTATGTGACATTATTCAGACAATTGGCGTGTTTTACTAATAAATATTATGAATAATTGCATCGGTTCAGGGCAAAATGGCGCCTTTCGAGACCGTATACGACGGCCCCCACGAACAAACGGTCATCTCCAGCCCGGACGGTAACGCATTGTGTCGTTTTCGCGTGTTCGCCCGCAACGAAATTGGCCAGTCGGAGAGTTCGCCCGTTTTGACTGTGCATCCCGAGAGGGGCGACGTCGGTGGGCGACCCACATCATCACCAGCACGTTCAGCAACACCACCAGCAACAACAGCATGGAGGGATGGCGCAACGAGGTGGTAATGGCCACAGTAACATTTGTACAGAAATTGGCTTATTTTAAAGCCTAAACTTGAGGCGTTTTTTTAATCGTAACCAATGCGTTTAGGTTCTTTGATGGGCTCTTCCGTTTCGCCTTCGGTTTTGGGTCACTACCATCAAACACAGCCAATTCTTCGACCCCCTCACCCGCCAAATGTTTATTCGACTGCGCCGCGAGCCATCAAATTGTCGTGGAATTCGTCAAGCGGAGCGGAATTTAGTTCGCTTGTGGTGGGTCATTTGCTTGACCCCTAAAGGGACGGGTGGGGGGGGGGGGTGTGTTGCATATCGGGGACACAACAGGGTGGGGGGAGAGGGGGGTGCACACCAGGGTGAGGGGACACACCAAGGTGAGTGGGGGCACAACAAGGGGGGGGGAGTTACCCTACAAACTCTACCTTCAGAGTATTATCACCGGATTTCTTAAAAAATTCAGCTTGAAATGGCCGACTTGGCGAATGCTCGCGGATCGACTCATTTTGCCGCGGTGCCCCCCGAATGCTATGCAAATTCGGGAACTTTTGCCCACATTACAGGCTTATTAATGTGAGTTTTGCAAATTGCAAATAGCCTTTTAATTCATTTTCAACAAAACGCATTTTACAGTAATCGCGAATATCGCTTTCGGCTTGCCGCAACGACACCCGCGGGTGATGTGCTATACTCCGAGCCAATTGCTGTTCGTACCCGTCCATGAACAAACTTCGTCGTCGATGTACAAAGAACGTCGGGAATTGGAAGGAGGGCATCATCACCAATACACGCAACACCACCACGACAACAACAAAGTCCTGAAGCTAATTTAAAATTTGACATTTAAGCGGGGTTTCAAAGGGTCCTCATTTTAAGATAATCCTTAATTTGGAATTCTTGCCAAATCTCTTGCAAATTTGGCCTGACTTTCTAAAATTTGACAATAACTGAAAATGTTTGTTATTTCTGAGCCTTTCCTTTCACCAGATGGCGCGTACTTCCATACTTGGCCATGACTCGGTCGACCACCACCACCATCAGCAACAACATCAGCCTGTTCAACCGCTCCCACCACATCACATCAAAAAAACCGGCAGTTCCCCCCAATCAGATTGTCGTCATCGCCCTCACAGAACTTGTCGTCGAAAAAACAGCACAAAAATACCCACCAAAAGCAATTCGAGTCACAACAATCAGCTGAGGAACAGTTCCGAAGATACCACGACACCGGTGGCTTTGCTTCAACCATCGCCAAAAGCACCGAACTGCTCCGCCCCCGCCTTTTCGGCATTGACCAACGAAAGTGCGCGTGTCTGCTGGAAATTGGTTAAAAGCTCCGCTACTGGCGGAGATGGCTTTAAAGGAACGGCCAACGACGGCGGGGACAATGCCTCCAACAACAAAACTACGCTGTCGTCGGCTCTGATCTTTGAGCTTCAACGGGTGGACAGACAGCAGCCCATGATGGTTTATTCGGGAGTCGACTCGGACTTTGATTACAAGGGGCTCAGACCCGTGGAGCATATGCAACTGCGAGTTCGAGCAGTACTTTTGGACACCGAGGGACGACGTCTGGAGGTGAGTAGACGAATTGAACCTTTTGACGACCAACCGACCAATCGTTTGTTGTTAGACCAGTGATCGTTGTGCTTCTTTTTCCAGGGCGAGTGGTCCCCTGTCGGGTCGACCTGCACTTTGTGTGCTCCACCTTCGGCTCCACAAAATCTTCGGTTGG
This sequence comes from Globodera pallida, assembly GCA_020449905.1. Taxonomy (NCBI): domain Eukaryota; kingdom Metazoa; phylum Nematoda; class Chromadorea; order Rhabditida; family Heteroderidae; genus Globodera; species Globodera pallida. Next base: position 1,619,741 of record JAIXHY010000003.1, on the reverse strand, counting down.
CGGTGTCCGCGACGGAAGACACTTTGGCCAGTGGAGAGAGCACTGGAAAAGGAACAGCGATTGTATCAAACGATGACGATCAATGGCATTCTATCGGAATTTGCTGGAACATCCCGGCCCAATTGAACGGCGCTACAATCAGCGAATACTCGATTCACACTCAACGGTTCGTCAATCGCTACCCCCCCCCCCCTCTCTTGTACTACGAAACGACAGTTTAACGCATCCCTTTTAGGTTCGATCTCTCATATGCCGTTACGAAACCTGATGCTGTCGAGGAAAAACCATTGGAAGAGCAAACTCAGCACATTTCTGCCGCCAACTGCCACTTCAATTTCCAACGTCTTCGTCCGGCACATCTGTACCGCTTCACAGTTACGGCTCAAAGCGACGCGGGCCCATCGCCAAAGTCTGAAGTGTTGGAATATCGAAGTCCGCCGGGGGTCCCCGCAAAACCGAAAGATGTGCGCGTCGATGTGAGTCCAGAATTCATTGTCGAGTAGAAGGCTAACGATCTTTTGGTGGCCACGTCTGGAAATCATCTTTTTACATTAATAACAAAAAACAGAACTAAAAATAATTCTCAAATTAATGTTTTTAGGCGCTCAGCACGTCGGAATTACAGCTGAGTTGGTCTGAACCCTCAAGCACCAATGGTTCTCCGATTGTTTCTTACCACGTGTACTGCTTCAAATTGTGCAATGCTCGTTACCAGCAGGACTCCTCAGCAACGTCAGCACTTTCGAGCAGTAAACGGCAACTTGTCAGCCAACAAGTGAAACGATTGTCCGAAAATGCATCATAATTAGTTGTTCTTTCGAAGATTGCCCCAAGCTCTCAGCGTCTGCTGATCATTCAGTCGCTGGAGGCTGAAACGGAATACGAATTGTCAATTCAAGCGGAGAATTCTGTTGGCAAAAGTGGTCGGGAGATCGTCCAGGTTAACACTGTGCACAAAATATGATTTTGTTGTAAAAACAGCAAAATTATTTTATTTATTTTCAAGCATAAAACCCTCGTGGAGCCACCGGAACCGCCACAAATTTTCCTGGCTCAAGCCACCGCCAATTCGTTGAAGTTAAAGTGGAGTGTCGACGGAGGTACGGACACTTACAACAGTTACATGACATTATTATTTATTTGTTAAATATTTATTACAATATTTATTAATAGATTACATTTCGGTGATTGTTTTTGACGATAACTGGCGAGCCAACAACTATTTATTTCAGACAGCAATTTAAGCGGTGCCAATCATTACTATTATTTGGAGAGGGAGAATGAGAATGGCACCTATTCACCTGTTTACGAAGTAATTGTCTGACATTTCGGCATTATTATATTTTAAATGGGGGAAAAAAACGCGAATTTCAGGGCGAACTTCGTACTGCCCGAGTGAAGGGCCTTCGTGAACAGAGCTTCCACCACTTCCGAATCCGGGCGTCCGTTTCCAAAGGCCTTTTGTTGGGGCAATGGTTTGTTTTGGATGTTGTGAAAGTAATTTGTTATTTTTGTTTTAGGTCCCATCGGTTCTCTTTCCAAACCACGAAACTGCCGCCACCGGCACCTAAACAGGTAAAAAAGCACAACGAAAAGCAACGGATTTTGATGTTTTTAGAAAGTTTTGGAGTCGTATTTATTGTTTTTTGTATTTACAAACATTTGCAGGCCCCGACCGTTGTCGAACAGTCTCAGGACCATTTCCAATTTGAATGGAATTCCATTCGCTTCCGCGACCAAAACGGTGGCGGCGACGAGTCGCCAATGGACGGAGAACAGCAGCAACAGCAAAGGAGCGAGTTCGTCTACCGCCTGCAGGTCCAGTCCATCAGAGAGCCATCGATGGGATGGCCTCAACAACAATTCTTTGGCACAATTTTGTTTGCTTAGATGGCACCCAAACTGGGCTCTTCTGTGAAGGAGAAAAACGGCGGTGGAAGTGTGGAAGACCATCTTCGAAGATGTAAAAAGTCCTTTTAGATTTACACATTTGGGAGGGTAAAAGTGCCTTATAGAATCTCCGAGTCTCTTAAAACTAACAAAAATCGGATTAAAAATACTGGATTTCAATTCTTTTCACTGAATATTGTTATAAATAATTTAGAAAATAACCCAAACTCCGTCAATTTACGTGCACAATGCTGCCCTGCAGCCTCGCCAAGTCCGTCTGTTTTTGGTGCAGCGATGCGTCGATATTAACGGCAAAATAATTGGTGAATTTATAATTAATATTCTAAAATATTTAATTTAATTTTAAATTTTAGATGAATTGGTGTCCGCCCCGTCGCCCGTCGCTGTGTTCAGCTCGCAAAAAGACACCGAACGAATCTCCGAAAAAAGCGAAACGTCCAAAGTCAGCAGCACGGGACGACGAGTAGCAGCAACAGAACGGGTTGGTTGGCCTGGCCAATTCAAATTCCAATTATAAAATATATACATAAATTATGGATGGATTTTCATTTGAGGCGGTGTCGTCGTCGGCAGAAAGTCGGCCAACCCCTACCCGTTGCCCAAAGAGACCAAAGTGAGCTTTGGCAAAAAGATTCGACGGATGGCCAGTTGGCTGCGCAAAACCGTCTCGGAAAAGGATTGCGCGCTCATCGTTTTGGTGCGTGTTTTGGGTGAACGCGTTGCCAAACTGACATCTTTTTTAGGCCGTTTTCGTTCTGCTTGCCTTTGGAATCGCCATTTTGCTTAACAACTTCTATCTTAACTGAGTGAGCTCCGTCCGCCCCCGAGGGAGAAAGTTGCGAATTCTTTTATTTATTACAAAATTCCGTTTTTACTAATCAATCCCGAACAAACAAACTTGGCATATCAATTATTCTTTCGTCGCCACTTTGCTTAATTAGCATATTACCATTACCACTGCTCGCTCTCTCTCTCTCTTTCTTTATATGTATTGGATTTAATTGTTTGTTGCCATTTTAGCCGTTTTCTGTTTTTTTTTTGTTGTTTCTCACGAATTTTTAATTAATTTTTATTAAATAACACAAAAACGACGAAGACAGTTTATTATTAATTAAAGTTGGTGCTTCCTTCCTTTTATCTTCTGTTGCTGCTGCTGCTTCTTCTATTCTCGCATTTCTAACCCCCCCAAACGACAGAAACAGCCAACGGAGTGAGTGTTTTTAACAACTTTTGTGATATGTCCCCCGAATCCGCCAAAATTCAAACATCGAATTTTACTTTAAAACCTATAATTCTATTTTTTGCATTTATATTTATATGGGCCGTCGAAAATTCAAAAATTCCCAAAATTTTGTTTCGTTCATTCCCCTCTTCTTTTTACTGTAATTCTTCTTCAACGAGCATAATCAAATCACACAAATCCAACCCGAACTCCCCGAACTCGATCGACCACTTTTTTGTTGTTCGTTTGTGCTTTCCAACGTGTTCCATAAATATTTGCAAGCATTTCATATGTAAATCGCCGCACACAATCCAATCCAATCCCATTTATCCGACAACAATCGATCGATCGGTCAATTAATCAATCAATTAAATCAATCAATCAATCCCGTTTACACATATTTTAAGCTACGACGGTATTTCTTTCTCTCTTTATAGGTACATAATATATTCACGTACATACACATAAATATGGTCATCTGTTTATTTTGCTTTCAAAGTCTTTTTTAACTGAAGATTGGAGCTTCGGAAATAAATGTTCCCAGAACTTGGCCAAAAATGGCCGGCTAATTGAGAGAGAATAAGTCGGGGGGGGGGGCCAATTGCCGCGGGCATCGATTTGTCCGTTTCGGCAGACTTTCAAAAGAAAAAAACGAAACAGTCCGCCGCTTTTCGGAGGGAAGCGCCCCAAATTTATTCAATGTGTACAATAAAATTGGAAAGTGATTTTTTTGAGTAAACGTCCAAATATTTATATAAAATTGACTTCCTTTTGCTTGGTGCTTTCTTTGGCCTTTCTTTCTTTGTTTCTTTGGCTTCTCAATTCACCGAATCGGCCGACGTCCGTCACTTTCAACTAAATTTGAAAAGATTGACTGATCAGAGCCAAGTGATCGATCGAGTATTAATGCCCTCCCCCCCCTCAATTTTGAGTTTTTAAAATAATCCGATCAATTTTTTGCTCACAAATCGCAGTGGGACCAGACCAACTGATCGGGTCTGATTGTGAGGTTATTGGCCAATCGTCTGTTTTTGTTAAGGCCGCTGAGGGCATTTAAATTAAAAAGTTCTCAAATTATAATTGACAAAATAAATAGACAAAACAACAAAATGCCCACAATTACTTCCGCTGCTGACAATTGTCTCCAATTCGACCATTCCCCGCGGGCATTGCTCACTTTCTGCCGCCCCCGGCGGCCTTCTGTTTGTGCCAGCCGCCAATATCCAAAGTCTGTGATGCCGGCGAAACCTCAAAAGCTTCGAGTAAATATTACAAATTTGGGCATAAATACGCTTTGATTTTGATGATTGTTTTCGTCAACCCCCGAAAATTGAATTGTTTCAGTTGCAATTGAATGTTTTTAACCGAAGTTTCGGCGTCGAGTCGGCGATGCGACGCTGGCGTTGGAGGTGAAGCCGCACGAAGGCGAACAGCGACAGCAGAGAGAGCAGGGCAAGCACGGAGAATACGAACAGAACATAGAGAGGACGCGTTGTCTGGGCGTACATTGCCAGGGACGGCAACTGCAACTGTTTCTGATCGGACGGAGAGAGGGCGGCGGGGAGTTCGGAGACCATTCAACAGCAGCTCATGGACGGCAGAAGGACAAAAAAGAAAGGAAACGGCCAAATTAGCTAAAATCAGAGGCGGTTTTGAACACTTTTGGGCAATTTTGGATAATTAAGCCGGAGGGGGGAGGAGGAATTGCGGACGTTCGGTTGTTTCATACCATTTTATAGCGTCAAAATGTGGAATTTTTGATAAAATGAAAGCGAAGAACGTGATAAGAGACAGACTAAAAAGAACACGGCCCTAACTGAAAAGAGTGGGAATGGGAAAATTCTTCGATTTTCCTCTCTCTCTCTCTCCCCCCTCCGAGTGGCAGAGAGAGAGAGAGGGGGGGGGGGGGGGGAAGGCGCTGGAGGGGGCATTTGGGGGAGGAGGAGGGGGGGGGGGGGGGGGGGATTCGTCACTAGACGCAGCGTACTTTTGCCTAATTCAAAATCCCCTCCCCCCCCCCCCCCGCCGAAATTTCGACCGATTCTTGCGCGCAAATAGAACACCCCCCCCCCCCCCTCCCCTAATGGCGGGGGGGGGGGTTTTCGTTAAAAGAGAGAAAGAATTGGAACTGAAAGAGTGGGGGGGGGGCAAGGAGGGGGGAGGGGGGGAGGGGGGGGGGACTTTGGTCGTTGTCAGTTGGCATTAAAATCGAAAGTCGTCGACGGTTTTTGAGGGGAAATGAATGAATGGACGGGAAAAGAGACAATTAACGTCATAAAGTCGATTCGAAGTTGCCAAAAACAGTGACAAAAGTCAGACGGGAGCATTGTTTAGTTTCATTTGATTAGTTTAAACTTAAAAAGTGAGGGAAATCTTTATCAGAAATTCTGTTTATTTGAATTAAACAAATAAATCGATGTCCAATTAATTATTAAATTAGGGCCTAGATTTATAAAGAGAACGAACACATATTTCAGCACATTTTAGGCTTTTTTTTAATCTTTTGAGCACAATTTTAGGCTTTTAACGCATATAAATGCAGCGCCCTAATAATACAAAATCGTTTGATTTATCAAAAAACTCTTTTTTAAAATAAAAAGACTCAAAAATGTGTGAAAAATTAATGGATTCTGCTGGCATCGATTTGAGTTGGCACTTCTTCGAACTAAGCAAGTCGAGCGGGTCAATGAATGGGCGGCGTCCTTCCAATTAACATTTGCCCCCGGCACCTAATCAATTTACAAAAATAATCACCCGGAAGCGCTAATTGATATGACTTTATTAAGAGAATTGAATTTTCTGGCCGCCTTCGCCTCTAGCGATTTTACTTGTTAAAAAAAGAATCGACACTTTTCCGATTTTAATATTTTTTGGCCAAATCAAATGGTAAAATAAAAGGTCCAATCAAAGCGACTCATTTTAAACAATGAAAATTGGGGCGGCGATGGTAAATTATACAAATAAATCACAAACAAATTAGCGTCTATTTCGGCACATAACAGCGCCAATTCAATCGGAAACTTTCTTTAGGCCAATTGAACGTGTCGCCGTACCGTCGCATTAATGGCTGACAAAGCGCCAAAACATTGATGGATTGTCGGAGGCTTTTCCCTTTGCTTTTTCCAATAATCTCCCCCCCCCCCCCTCGGCGTTTCCCCTCCCCTCCCCCCCCCCCCCCCCGGCGTTTCCCCCCCCCCCCCCCTCCCCCCCTCCCCACGCCATTACTTTTCTTTCTACTTCGCTGATTTTTCAGCCCCTCGGGCGATATTTTGTTGCGGGGGCGTTTTCCGTCAGATTTCTTCTGCCAGCCGATGCCCCGGGCGAAAGAAAAAGAGAAAAAACATTTGTGGCAGTGGCCATAATGACAGATGGCACTGAATTTGAGCTCTTTTGCTTGAAATAAGTGAATGAATGGACTTTTCCTTCACATCCCGCCGTCTTTACCATCGAAATTTGTTGTCGCTTACAGGCAAATAGGGCAAACATTTGATCATTTTGTTTCCGTAAAAGTGACAAATTCAAAGTCAGAAAAAAATCGGAAATTTGCTTTCCATTTTATATGTAAATTTTTCAGATTCACCATTTCAATAAAAAAATGCCCCCTAATCTTTTTTGCGATCTGTCCACTCATCGGAGCCTTTCGCCCCTCGGGGGGTGGGGGGGGTGGGGGGGGGGAAGGGACTATTTGTTGTAAGCATTTGGCTAAAAGCATCTCTGGTAATGAATGGGTCGACATATTTTTCCGGTGATTGCCAGTTCTTTCATGGGATGATCCGATCAAATGCGATCCGAAAATGCCCAAGGGAATTGGACAGAGAAAGAGAATTAGGCAAAGATTGTGTCTTCCTTTTCCATAACGTTGATTGGCCGCCTTTACTCTCTGTCCGATCATTCCAAGAGACGGCAAATGTCTCATCCCCAACGGCTCTTTACTTCTCTCTGCCGTTCCCGAAAGATGCGATGAATCCATTGGGAAATGATGGCGATGGCTTCGATCAAGAGGAGGGAGGAATGTCGTTGGAAGCAAATGGCCTCGAAAGGCTGGTGGAACACACCGATGACGGAAGGCGGGGGGAGGGGGGGGGAACGCGGGGGAGGGGAGGGGGAGGGGGGAGGGGAAACGCCGGGGGGGGGGGTGGAGGGGAAACGCCGGGGGGGGGGGGGAAACGCCAAATGCTCCGACATTTTCTTCCGATTGCCATTTTCTTGAAGACTCCGACGATTGGCCGGCCATACAACGGAATCGATACTGACTCAAAGGATGAATGTGAACATTGGGTTGAGGCTGTGAAGCCAACACTTCAATTACCCACCCAAATGCCCGCCGGCAAAGCAAATCCACCAAAAGATTATTTATAAAACATTCCCCTCAGGGCTAACCTCCGACAAAAACATCGTCCAGCGGCCAAATTACTCAAAAATTAATTCGAAACTCGCCAATTTGCCGGCGGCATGCCGACAAAACCCTTTGAAGGAGATTAAACACTTTCTAATCGCAACAAAATCGGAACCGCTAAAGGCATTAATTGAAATAAAACGCCGTTTTAGGCGCAGCATTTTCCCAGCTCCATAAATTTATTGTTTATTCCGAGTAATTCACAAAAAACAACGCCAAAATGGACGCCATCAAGAAGAAGATGCAGGCGATGAAGATCGAGAAGGTTTCCGATGGTAAAGCGACTTAAAAATAGCCTTTACATTTCGTCAGGACAATGCCATCGACCGGGCGGACGCGGCGGAAGAAAAGTGCCGTCAAACGCAAGAAAGATTGGAACGTGTGGAGGAGGAATTGCGGGACACGCAAAAGAAAATGATGGTCAAAACGTGGCCAATAAAAGAATAAAGCCAAACTTTTATCTTTAAGGGCACCGAAAACGAATTGGACAAGGCCCAAGAGGACCTGACGGCGGCCAACAATCTTTTGGAGGATAAAGAGAAGAAAGTGCAGGAGGTGGGCACTTTCTTTTGTACTTTTGTTGGAGGCTTTTGGTCATTTGGTTCCCCCCGAGGCGAGGGACTGACCGACCGACCGAATGAATGCCTTTATTTGGTGAATTGTGCCATCATTAGAGAGAGTGTCCAAGTGCTTTTAAAAGAAAGGCTTTTGGAGGCATTTTGTGGTGCATTTGTGGCATTGGTGCCATCCAACACATTTTGGTTGGGGGGGGGGACGTCGTCGGTGAATGGAATGGAAGTGAAGGAACTTGTGGGAGGAAAGTCGAACAAATGCTTAATTAATTAAATGTTTTCGAATTGAAAAACGTTTTTTCAAAAGTATTTAAAATTGCAAATCGTTTGCCCGGCGGCGCTTATTCATTCGTTCGCTGTGAGTCATTTCATTCTTTGCCCCGTCTGGGAATTAGCAAAAGGCTGACGAAAGGAAATCGTTTTGGCGGGGGCTAATAAATAAAATGGGCCCTCTGGCGGAGACCGGATTTATTCCGTTGGGTGGCGGCGGCGGCGGCGGCGGGGGGCACAAAAAGCGAATAATTTGCTTAATTCATTGCCCACCCATCGCATCATCGCGCACATCACTTAACGGCGACACCAATCACTTTTTTGTCCCCCCCCCCTTTTCTATCATTTGTTAGTCTGTTACTGATCGGTCGGTGGGTGTCAGTGAATGTAATGTCCGATCACTCATTTTTTGATATGCTTTTGAACGAACATTCTGCCCGTTCGAAAGACATTTCCTTTGCTTTACCCCCCTCCCCCCAAAACATCCACAGAATTGGAGCCTTCGAATGCTTCCAAAATTAAAGGAGCTTTATTTGGTTGTCAATGAATCGATCAGCCAAATCCTTTCAAGTTTTTGGCATCAAACTCAATCTCCAAAAAGCTTTTTTAATTTAAACCGGCACAGCCATTCCTCGCGCCACGCGCATTCGAAGACCTTTTCTAAAGGTTCAATTCGATTTTTAAAAAGATTTGGCACGGAAAAAGGAATCGGGCATAATTTGTATTGGGCCCACCGGCATAATTTGATTATTAGCCCCCCCCCCCCGGCACAATTTGGTTATTGGGGGGGGGGGGGCTAGGAGGTCCCCCCCCCCCCCCCCCAAATTCCTTCCCAAATATTTCCGGTTTTGGAAACGCCGTCCGCCGTCGCGTCGCGTCGCCTCACTTTACTTTCCTTCCGCTCGAAATCAGTTCAAAACTATCAACGATTATTAAGTGGAAATTGTGCATAATATGCGAATTGTGACGGACGGCAATTAATGTAAATAATCGAATTGAATTCGTCCGGCGCAATTCGTTCACTTTTCGGTTGGCGTTTATACAATTATTGGAAGCCGAAGCGAACCGAAACATTTTGCGCATTTTTTGTTCATCCCCCCCCCCCCCGGGGGGTTTGGCCGTGCCGTAAAAAGGTTTATAAATTATGCAAAATGCCAAATGAAACCGAACCCCCAACATTCTTTCAAAGTCTCCGAAAAGCCTTTAATCAATTTGACTCCGATTTTTGAGATTTTTGAACGGGAATAATTTTATTTTCCCCTAAAAACTTTATGAGAATGAATTTGATTATAAAATCACTTATTGTTTTACACTGTGATATGAAATTTTGGTTGTACGACACCATTTCTTTTTTAATTTAAATTGCTCCGATTTTTTTCGCTAACATTCCAAACATCAAATTTAACGAATTTGAGACACAATTTATGTCCAAAATCATGCGCAAAGAGAGAGGTTAAAGGTTCATTTATTTGCAAATTTCCCCCCCCCCCCCCCCAACAACAAATATATTTATTATGTCAATAGTTCAGCCGTCGCTGACAAATGAGCCACAACATTCGACGACAACTTGACCGAGTCGTCCACCCTCTCGAATAGGCTTATTTATTTGTTAATGCAAACACTTCGCCCCAATTTATTCATTCAATTCAAATCCCCCCCCCCCCCAATTTGTTCGTTTACATATCCAAAAGGTTACAATAATTTCAGAAACTTTAAACAAAACAATTCCCTTTTTGTTTTTACCGAATTTAGCCGCGCAATAAATGCCCGCCCATTTTAATTCCCTTTAATTGTAAAAACAATTAAAGCAAAAAGCAAATAAATAAATTTGCATTATTTCATCATTAATCACAGCCTAAGCCTATTCATTCATTCATTGCATCAGTGACTTCCACCACAAAATTTCAGCCCATCCGACAGCAAAAACAACGCTGGAGGGGAGGGGAGGAGGGGGGGCAGAATTAATCACCCCCCCCCCTCCCCCTCCCCCCCCCCCCAAACATTCCATCGTTCCCCCCCCCCCTCCCCCCCCCCCCCCATTTTGTAAATGTAACCGGTGGCCGTATGATCAAAGCCCCCCCCCCCCCTTAAAAGTGAATAATTCTTCCCGAACATTTCCATTTTCTGCTGACGCTCTTTCGCCCGCTTTTTTGCATTTGCCCAACGGCGGCCTTTTCGCCCTTTGTGGCCATTCCCTCCGACTTTCTTAATGCCTTTAAATGGCATAAAAAGGGGCGGTTCTTTGAGGCGAGGGTAGCCGGGGAATCCGTCTGACTGCCGAATGATCAATCAGTCCGATCACTTTTATTTCTTACAAAAGCCATTCATTCGCCCCGTCCCTCCCCCAAAAAATAATTAAATAATTCCCTTTTTTCCACAAAAAAACACTCCGAAAACATCGGCAGTTGGCGCAAAAGCGTGACCATCGCTCCTTCTTCTTAGTTAATTCCCCGCAGGCGAAGTCCCCCCCGCCCCCCGCCCCCTCCCCCTCCCTACCGGCGCTGATCAGCTGCACTTTCTCCCTCCTAAACTGGCCCATCCATCCAAGCTTTTCCTCCGCCCAATTCACTCGACCCCCCCCCCCCCTCCCTCCACTTACCCCCCCCCCCCCACCCCTCCACCCCATTACCCCCCATTAGCGGAAGGCCGGCCCCACAGCAACAGAAAACAGAAGAGCCCCAACCCCCCCCCCCCCCGCGCGTTTTGTCCTTCGGTCGCCAAAAAATGGCGTCGCCAAATGGGAGGGGCTGCGGGGGATGGGGGGGGGGTGGGAATATGAAAGTGTTCAATCGGACGATTTATCCAATCCATTCCAACGGAAGCAGAGAGAGGCCGCGCGGGATGAACGTCTGTCTCTTCATTCTGAGCTATTAGCAAATCTTCTCTCTCTCTTTCTCTCGTTGTTTCTCTTCACTCTCGCTTCCACTAATGCTTTTCCTTTTTGGCCACTCGCATTCCCTTGGCCGCCCGACGGCTCAGCTGTGGCTTTGTTCATAATGCTTCATCGCCCGTTTTCATTAGTCAAATTAACGGGCTAATTGGCTACGTTTTTAAGTATTTGGAGGGATTCGTTGGCCATTCGTTTTACTGCAAAACTATTCCATTTGCATTAAAAGATGGAATTGGCTGGAAGCACAACAAATTGTTAGTGTTATTATTTACACATTCGCCGCACTCTCTTCGGCGGGGAGTGAATAAATCGAATCGAATTAAATTATTCGTACATTTCCCCCCCCCCCCCACACAAAATCTTCCCAAAAAGATTTGGACTTTCCGGCTGTATTTCTCTTTCCATTAGCTTTTCCTCTTCTTCTTCTCGGGTACCGGCGGAACGCAAACAAATCCCCCCCCCCCCCGAGGGGAGAAGCCTCAGAAGCTCAGTCAGTCAGCCAACCAAAGGCACACATTCGCTTCTCAACACACATCGAATCCGAAGCTATTTATGCACTTCTCCAGCTTCTTCCGCACTTTTCCCAGCAGGACAACACAGCCAAGCGATTCCACGAACTCCCACTGAGAAGGGAATGGAAGGGGAGGGGGGGGGGGGGAGGGACTCTCCCCCCGGGGGAGAGGGAACTGGCCCGGGCTCCTTTCCGCGCAACGATCCGATTTTTGCTGGTGTTGGAGGAAGAAGACCCCGCATTTTGTCGGGAGAAGCGAATGCGCTTTGAGAATATCGGATAATGGGACGGAGGGGGGGGGGGGGGCTTTGTGGGGGGGGGGGGGGGGGGTTTGTTGACGTGCGCAGTTTCTCTCTCCAGGGGTAACCGATCCGACCCGGACGAAGACAAAGTCCGGCAAAACGCGGATCCGTCGCCGTCCAAACGATCTCAAAAAGCGCTTTATCCCCCGCCATTCTTTACCATTTCGTTGTTTCTTCCTTTTTATATTACCAATTTAAATCCAAATTGTGGCCGACCCCCCCCCCCCCCCAACGTCCGGCATTTTTCATTTTCAGTCAGATAACTCCTCGGAAGAAGTTATAAACAGGCGTCCCTTTAAGACTAAGACTTGGACGGCAAAAGTGCCATTTTTGGCTTTTATTCGTCCGTAATTATTCTTTGATTATTTGCTGCCGCTTAAACTTCAAAAATGTCGCGAATGGAAAAAGGCGGCTCCCAGCAGACGTCCTTATTGGACGTGCTGAAGAAGAAAATGCGCCAGGCGCGCGAAGAAGCGGAGCAGGCAAAAGACGAAGCGGACGAAGTGAAGCGGCAATTGGAGGAGGAGCGAAAGAAGCGGGAGGACGTAAGGGACGCCCCCGCCCCCCCCGTCCGAAAAAGCCCAATTAAATTAACCAAAATTTTAACATTTTATGACAAAAAGCAGACAAAAAATGAGGGAGCCCAAAATTTACGGAAAACGACGAAAAATGAGAGGGGGGGGGGATTCAAAATGGGAGGGGGGATCCAAATTTTGATGGCAACCCAAACGAAGTTTTGTTAGGCCGAGGCTGATGTGGCCGCGCTTAACCGTCGTATTGTGCTGGTGGAGGAGGATTTGGAGCGTACGGAAGACCGCCTGAAAATTGCCACCCAAAAATTGGAGGAGGCGTCAAAAGCGGCCGACGAAGCGGAACGGTGAGAAAGGCGCGCGAGCGGAAATTTGCAAAATGATTGACTAATTAATTGCCTGTGAAAATTGAAATGATTGCGTGCGATTGATGGCCTCTGTTTGTGCGTGCAAAGTGCCGGTGATGAAAAGGGAAGGGCACCGAATTCGGCGAGTTCGGAGAGTTCGGCGAGTTCGGAGAGTTCGGAGAGTTCGGCGAGTTCGGAGAGTTCGGGCGGAGAATTGGCAAAGTCTGCCAAAGGGTCGGTCAGCCCCTCGGGGCTCACCCACTTCCTTCACCCCCCGTCCCCCCCCCCCCCGCCCACGCCCAAATTGCCGTAGCATTACAGGCCGAAGCCGAAGTGGCGTCGTTGAACCGTCGCATGGTGCTGTTGGAGGAGGAAGCTGGACAAGCTGGAGGAGCGTCTGAAACTGGCCACCGAGAAGATGGAGGAGGCAACCGCCAATTGCGACGAGTCCGAGCGGTAAGTTATGGGAGGCCGGCCGGGCTGGGTTGGACCTCAGCAACAGCTGAAGCTCATTTGTCAGTCCATTGCCATAAATGGGACGAGACTGGAGAAGCCGAGACTGCGTTGTTAGACGCCAATGTCGGGATCCAAATGCCGCGGGGTTCTTAACCGGGGAAAAGCTTCCGATCACCCCCCCCCCCCACCGATTAGTGCTCTCGTAAATCCGGTCCAATTATTTGGGGACCAATCAATCGTTCGTCCCGTTGTGAATGTAAATGTGTGGTGGTGATGCTGTGAGTGAGTTTATATATGTCATTTTGTTGATTTTGTGTTAATAAACGTTTTGCCAATTGCCTCTCTTTCCGTCGCTTGCGCTTTTCGTTTAATTGGCTTTCGTACAAATTGCCTCAAAACAGCGCCCGCAAGTCAATGGAGACGCGCTCGCAAGCGGACGAGGAACGCGCGAACATTTTGGAAGTGCAAGTTGAGGAGGCCAAAGTAATTGCGGAGGACGCCGACCGCAAATACGAAGAGGTCAGTCAGTCTGTCGGCGCCGACGCTTTTTTATGCCATTTTGCCAAAACGTTCAAAAATTGTCGGTCTTTTGTCCCTCAACACTTTGTCCTTCCGATTGTTGCGCACTCACTTGGCTTATTGTCTTCTTTTAACTAACTTTGCGTTTTTGCACTCAAAATAATTGACTGATTTATGCGCGAGAAGAATGACGTCATCAGAGCTGGGCTAAGAATGACGTCATCAAAATCAAAGCTAAAATTGGCTCCGTTCCAATTCGGGGAATCCCCCCCCCCCCCCGCGGGTTACTTAACAGCTCTGGTCGACGTTTGTGTGTGCAAAAGTGTGCGAATTAATTGATTAAAACTGACATTGCTGCGACAAAAAACGGTCGCAAATTCGGCACCGACTAATTTCGGTTTTGAAACAATTCAAACTTTTTCGAATTTAACTAAAAAGGCTCCCACCCTCAACTCTTTAACCACAAAAGTTTGTTTGTGCCGTGTTTCAAACAATTTGGCCTTTTATTTGCCGCCCCTGGCAATATCGTTAAAAAAGAGATTAAGAAATTATAAACTTTTATTTTTCGGCATTTTTGTTGAGAGTCAATATAATTAGTGCAAAATAAAAGTGCCAAACATAACCTTTCCCTCTCATAACGTATTAATTAATCCACAAATTGCCCCGCCTCCGTGCAGTGAGCGAAAGGCGTTACAAAATCGGATGAGCGTCGACGACGACCGCTGCGTGGAGTTGGAGACGAAATTGCGCGAGGCGCATTCGCTGCTGCGCGAGACGGAGACCAAATCGGACGAGGTTATCGCTGTGCCGTTCTTTCGCTTTTGTGCCCTTTTCTCGAGCACCGCCCGCCCCCGGCGGCACTTTCCCTAAAAGCACTAATTGACCTCCTCCGCTTTTTGAGTGCCGTGAATTATTTATTTGTTCTTTAGTTGAACGCCTTAATTGGAAAGGCATAAACCGCTGCCCCCCCCGCCCCCGCCAATGCTTTTGGTCGATCAGTTCAGTGCCAGCAATCTTTTTAAACTCATTAAGCTCTAAATGAGAAATTTAGTTTTAAAAAATCTTAATATGAAAAATCACCCAAAATCGGGGTTGAGTTTAAAAAAGTTTAATTGCTGGCACTGAAGTCTTTCCATTGCTATTTCGGGTAACCCCCGGGGCGATTGGTTTGTTTTGGATTTTAAAAGGAAGTGAAGTCCTCTGCCCAAAACGATTCGCTTTGCACTCGTCAATGCTAACCATTAGAAGGATTAATTGTAATCGTTTTGTCTCTCCGTTCTTAAAGTGTCCATTTTGTCAGTTTGTCCGTTTCAATTTGTCCTTTCATTCCTTTTGGCATTATCCCTTTAAATCTCCGATTGGTCACTCAAATTTGGGTTAGTTGTCGCCTTCTCCGCCTCAAATTGATCGAAACTCGAACTATGGCCTAATTTCTTCAAAAAGAATGAGAAGCTCGTGCCATGTCCGTGTTTCTGTCCCATTCAGCCAAACTCCAATTGTAATTGTACCCCTTCCCCCAATCGGGGGGAGTTACCCCCCCCCCCCCCCAATTCGAACCCTTCGATCGATCGGTCGGCTTCTTTCAGCGTGCGCAAAGTGATGGAGAACCGTTCGCTGCAAGACGAGGAACGTGCCAATGCCATCGAAGAACAGCTTAAAGAGGCCCAATCGCTGGCGGAGGAGGCGGACCGCAAATACGACGAGGTTTTCGCGTGTCTTAACAAAATGCGCTAACGAAGGCTTAGATTCGTTTGCATTTGACCGTTTGGCGGTGTCCCCCCCCCCCCCTAACTTTGACCTTTCCCTCTGTTCACCTTTTGATGTGCTGCTTCACCTTCATTATTCTCAGTCCGAACTGAACACTCTCGAAGTGTCGACTGCCCCCAATTTAGTCGATTTATGCGTTTTTTTGCTTTCTTCAAATTTTAATTAATAATTATTATTATTGCTTTAAACATTTTAATGCTTTTTTGGCGTAATGTTTTGTCGTTTTTGGTCAATTTAATGGCCATTATTAATTTTGCCTTATTTTCAGGTCGCGCGTAAATTGGCAATGGTTGAAGCCGACTTGGAGCGTGCCGAGGAGCGCGCGGAGGCCGGCGAAAAGTGAGTAAATTGGCCATTTTCAATTAATTTGACTCCAACAGTCGTTATGTAACCACCGACTTCGACCCGTTCATTCCGTTCATTCATTTAATTCCATTCATTTAATTCCATTCATTTAATTCATTCCATTCATTCCCCCCCCCCCCCAATTCTTTTGGCTGTGTTACCGAAAGACGGAAATTTGTTTTGCTTTTATTTGGGAATGAATTAGTGAGTTAATTAGTGCCAATTAGCGGTAGGGGTAACACAGCACAAAATGCCAAACATTTAAACTTCGCCCATTCCCCCGACCGATTCCCCCGACTGTTCAGCAAAATTGTGGAGTTGGAGGAGGAGTTGCGCGTTGTGGGCAACAACCTTAAATCGTTGGAGCTCAGCGAAGAAAAGGTTTTTGTTGCTTTGTGAAGACTCCGGCGAATGTGCCGTCCGTTGGTTGGCAGTCCATTGCCCTCATTATTTCAATGGCGCCTTTTTAACGATGGGCTTACTTTTGCCTAATATTTCTGCCCCCCCCCGGGGGCCTGCCGAATTGGCAAAAAAAGAAAAATCAAATTTCTGGCACAAAAAGGCGGCGAAATGGACGACGGCATCCATCCTTTGTGTGCCACTTTCTGGGGGCTTTTCGGGGGGTTCTGCAAATTGTTGTCCCCCCCCCCGGCCTGGCCATTCCGCGGCGGCGACCCTTTCCCTCTCCGTAAAGGCGCTTCAACGCGAGGAAGCTTACGAGGAGCAAGTGCGTCAAATGGAAGTCCGTCTGAAGGAGGTCTGTCCGTCCGCCCGTATTTGGGCACACTTTTGGGGCCATCTCCCGCAAATATTGGCAAATTGTCTTCCCGTTGCTTCAATTATTCTAACCCGGCATTTGTGAATTGGCCTCTAACATTTATTTGTCCTTCTCCAATCTTTTTTTGTCTTTCTTTTACATATTTTTGTGTGATTTTGTAATTATTTGTCTTTGACTGGGAGTGATCGTTAAAAAGTTCAGTAAATGCCAAAGTTTCATTTCGGTGATCGGAGATCACTCTCACAAATAAATCAGTGGCAATTTGTGAATAAATAACATTATTTGAAGTGCGCTTTTTTACATTACAGCAAAATCGTGGAGTTGGAGGAGGAATTGCGCGTTGTCGGCAACAATTTGAAGTCTTTGGAAGTCAGCGAAGAGAAAGCATTGCAACGCGAAGATTCCTACGAAGAACAAATCCGAAACCTCAGCGCCCGTCTCAAGGAGGTCCCCCAAAACAAACGGACGAATTGTTTTTGTTTTCATTGTTTGGCGCTTTTAAACAGCGGGGGGAGGGCTTTAGGGCATGCCGAGACTCGTCCAATCCCGAGACCGGTCTCGAGACAAGTCTCGAGATTGGCTTTTTGATTCGTTTGTTTGCTGTTTAACGCTTCCAAACCAAAAACTATCGGCGGGTCCTTTCATTTAATTTTTGTGCAAAAAATGCATTGAATTTCTTTTCATAGGCTGAAACGCGTGCGGAATTCGCGGAGCGTTCAGTGCAGAAGTTGCAGAAGGAGGTGGACAGACTGGAAGGTGCGTTCATTTGGCCACTTAATCACTAATTAGTAATTACTTTAAGCTTTCAATGCTTTTGCCTTTCTTTTATACGGTCGCCGCTTTCCTTTTCTGCTTTCTTTTTTTGGTTTAATATTCGTCTAACGCGAGGGAAATTTGCATAAATTTGGATGAAAAAAACAATTAAATTCCAATCTCTCAATTTAATTAATTAGGCTTTGTGTTTAAATGTTACGTTTAATTTACTCGTTTTGGCAAATGCCCGCAAATAGCCGCTTAAACGTTTTGTCGTCGTTTTTGTGCTCTTTTCGTAACTTTGTCCGTTGTAACAGATGAACTGCTTGTGGAGAAGGAGCGCGTGCGCAATTTGACCGCCGAAATCGAGCAGACCGTGCAGGAGATTCAGGGCTCCTGAAGTGCCAATGTGACGAAAGGCCAAAAATGTCTTTGTCCCCTCCCCCCCCCCCGGCATTATTGCCGTCCTTTGACGGTCCCTGTCCGCCCCTTTTGTTGATTGTATGGCCACAAACAAAGCTTCGGAAATTAATTTCACTTTTTTGTCCGTCGTCGTCACTCGTTATGAGCTTAGCTTTTTCTTTTTGCGTAAATGCTCATTCATTGTCGCAATTGCTTGGCATTTTTCCAATTTGACGCTTTTGGCATATTCTCCCTAATTTGAAAGTTTGCAATTGCCGTGCCGTCTCTAACCCCCAATTAACACTTTGCAGTTGATCTTGACGAATCGCTGACCAAAGGGAAGGGCGTGCAGGACGAATTGGACCGATTGGTGCACGAATTGCATGCCGTTTGATAGGGACGGACGTCCGTTTTGGTGCCCGGCGAATGGACGGGCTAATGGGCGCCGGGGGGGGGGGCAAAATTCGAATCCGAAAAATGTCCAAAGCGGCGGAAACCAAATGCCGGGCCTTTTTGAGTGCCGTCGGTCGTTAGCCCGCCATTCATTCCCATGGCTATTCCCCCCCCCCCCCCCATTATATGTTAACCCTTTCGGCGTCGGCTTCTCCAAATTATTATGGCAAAAGTGAAAAGAGGGTTCGTTCGCTGTTACAAAAATAGAAAAGCCGATTCAGTTCTTCCAATCATTCACTCACTAACTTTGTAATTACCGCTTTTAATTGAAATTGTGTTAACCCCCCCCCCCCCTCCCCCCGATTTGCATATTTCACGTTACAAAATAATTAATAAGAATTACGCAAATATTTCCGTTTATTTTCATTTTGTCCCGCGTATTCGGAAAAACTTTCTTTTGCCGAATTTGAGGTGCAGTGCCAATTCAGAGCCACTTTTCCTTCAATTATATTTATAATTTAATTAAATTTTCAAATGAATGTAATTAATTGCAGACGAACTTGTCCACGAGAAGGAGCGGTACAAGGCAATTTCGGAGGAGTTGGACTCGACCTTCCAGGTTCCCCTCCTTGCCCAAACTTTTGCACAATTTGTGGCCATTGACCTTTTAGGAGCTTTCCGGCTATTGAGCAGCCGATCGATCGGAAGTGCGCCCGCCGGACAGACTTGGAATTATTTGATTTTCTGACATCAAAAAGCACTCTGTTAACTATACGAAGAGCCATTTGCTTTAGTAAATTCTGCTCCGATTCTTTTGTGTGTTTCTTGAGAGGGACGGGGGGGGGGCTTATAAGGGACAATCCTTCTTCACCCAGTATAAATGAGCATTGACCACTTTAATTTGTGATTAGAATGTTTAATTTCGTGTTTCATTGGGTCATGTAATTTGAACATGACGAGTGAAAGGACGCATAATACTGGTACGAAATTTAAGTTAACCCATAAAAGGCCAAGACTGTCAAAAATTTTATTTAGCATTGAATAGGGAGGGAACAACTGCTTTAACCAAACCACGACCTATCAATTTGTCAGGAATGCAAAAATGCGTAAAAGATAGATTCGACCAACTATCTTATTTGTAAAGATGAGAAAACAAAGTATGGAAGAAGCTCTCCGAATTACCGGAGGTGAGAACGGATTGCGTTTGGTATAAATAAATTTGGGGAATTACAACGAATGAGACTAAAATATTGAAAGAATATTATAAATGAATTCGTGTTACGGTCCAAACAACGTGTCAAGCTGTTCCCACGATGAATGTAAACCGTCCGTTGTCGAATCCTTCACCGGTCAATATCTTCCGCCGGACATTTCGTTCACCGCATGCGCTGCAGCCGCACGCGCCGCTTGGTTGGCCGCCTAAAATTTGAGATTGATTAAAATAACATTTGCAAATCGCCGGCTTTAGGATGTCCCGTACCATTAAATTTAAAAGTATCCGGATTTGCTTAAATGAATTTATTGGAATACCAAATTCGGTACTGTACCCCACAGTTCGGCTCCATATTTCACCTGTTGCACGTGTCTGTCCGCCATCACTCCGCTGCTAAACTCTTGGCGAGCCTTGTCAAAGCTGAAGCCGGCGCCTCTGTACCATCGGTGCACCTCAAATTTATTTGGATTATTATTAATTAAAACAATTAATTTTAGTGTGAGAAAACCTTAACAAGCGATAAGCTCATTCCGACAAAGGCGAGCGAAAAGCACAGCGCCGAACAGAACATCACCAACCCAACGAGAATGTGCGTGCTAAAGTCAAAAGCTTATTAGAGAGATGCATTGTGTACAGTTTGGAGAAAATTTTCGCTTTTGAACATACGAAAGCCTCCCCTCCCCCGACACCCCAAACAAAAATAAATAAACCGACCGGATCACGGAAAGCGCATCACTCCAACCACTAAAATTTAAGCGGCCGTTGAAAGGGTTTAAACTTCATTAGACCAACCAACCAGGCATATTCGGACAGTCCGAGTGCTTGAATGAGACAAAAAATGGTGTGGAGGAAGAGAACCAAGAAGAAAACCATGAAATTGAATGACGAATCATCGCTAAAATTTAATTACGCTTACAAATTAGAATTAAGTAAAGTACCCACCGAAACGCTTTGTAGACGGGGCGAAACCAAAAGAGGAAAGCGCACGGATGTGAACAAGCGCCAATTGAATGACGGCCAAAAAGGGGAGGCCAAAGGGACCACCGGCAAACAAAGCATAAAGCAAAGAGGCGACCAAATTGGAGGCCAACGCCATCACGTAGATTAAGGTACACGTGGTACACCCAGCGGACAGTGTCCTCAAATGAAAGAAAACGATGTAACCGAAAACAAATGCAGTTTTAGACTTGTGTGCGAAAATAGGGTGAAGATCTAAGCGTTTGCTAAAAACCCGATAAAAACTCTAAGAATTCAGGATTTCAATTTCTGATAATGGTGGATTCTTGTCAATTAACACCTGAAATTGTCCCGGTATTTCTACGTCGATGTCCTGGTAGAAGCACGGCTCCAGCGGAACAAAGCTGGGAAGCGGAGGCCAATTGTGCGCCTGGCGTTGTGCCCCAATTCCGACGCCGTTCGATTGTGCCTGATTCTGCTGACGGGGAGGTCTCTGCTGACGATTTTGCTCCTATTGTATATTGAAGACATTAAAGCTAAAAGCCTCCCCAGTGTGTGCTAGTGCTATTGGCACCGCTAACCCTCCAATTTAAAATCGGGCGTTTTTAGCTCTTGCCTACTAATTCTGGTAAATTTACGCACAACCCGTCCAAAGAGTGAGTCACCGCCCACCTCCGACCTGTTCTCGCTTGCTCAACTCCTCCTGCTGACGAAACAACTCCTCCTCGTTCATCTTAACCGCTGCTGGGGTTGGTTGATCCTTAAGTTGTGCAAACTCTCGTTTTTACAGCTTTTGAGCTTAATGAAGTCGAACGAACGCGAGTAACAGAAACCTGGCTCAAAGCAGTAGGCGTAAAAGGGTTATACTCTTCTGTAGGCGCACGGCCTGTAGAACTGTTTCCGACTCTCGAGGTTGGCGAAACTGCACGTTGCACAGCAGGATCCTATAAAAAAGCGTGAATTTACGGTATACCTGTTGTACATATGTACTGAACTTTGTGATCAATTTAGAAAATTTTAACGATTTTTTTTTTGATTTTGTGGGTGTTAATTCCCCGCTTCCCCACCTTGAATGGATCAGCAAATGGGTTTCCATCCAATGTAGACATTTTTTAACCCATAAAGTTCTATCTTTAGTTAAAATTAAAATTTTGTATAATAGATTAGCCTGGCAATGTTGGTAAAACTAACAAATAAAGTCTACTGGTCCCACAACAAAAGAAACCCCAAAAAATCCGGCGTTTTGCGTGATCCTGATAGTGAATGGGAATGGTTCAGAACCGAACAAAATGAACGGTTTTTGGGGGACATTTTATCAATGGGACATTTTGTCCGCATACGAAAGAAGTGAACAACTCAGTCCCCATTGAAAAGGACAGTTCAGACTCATAACTTGTTTTTCATATTTGCATTTTGGATCGTGGTCGTGGCAGGTCAAAATCACTAATAAAAATCACTTTGAAAATCTCTCTGTGGTAACGAAATTCCCTCGTCCATTGTTTCTTTATCGCGATTTTCATTTTTCGGTCATAGATACGATGTTCTAACCTTAAGTCAACCAAATCACATTTTTGATTCCATTCGAAAGTTTACGGACCATTTCACAATTACTTTTGCAGAACCTAAAATTGGAATAAATAATGGGAAAGGAAAAGTTTCATATCAACATTGTTGTGATTGGTCACGTCGATTCCGGAAAGTCGACCACTACCGGTCATCTCATCTACAAATGTGGTGGGATTGACAAACGTACGATTGAGAAGTTTGAGAAGGAAGCCCAGGAGATGGGCAAGGGGTCGTTCAAGTACGCTTGGGTGAGTCTGATTTATTTGAGGCGTCATTAGCATTTAAATATTTGTCTCCTTTTAAGGTGCTTGACAAACTGAAGGCCGAGCGTGAGCGCGGTATCACCATCGATATCGCATTGTGGAAGTTCGAGACGAGTAAATATTATGTGACCATCATTGACGCCCCCGGACATCGTGACTTCATCAAGAACATGATCACAGGTTTGATTATGACTACTAAATCCAAAACACGAAGAATGAATTTTGGAAGAGAAGAAGTTAATTCTCTGTTCTTATCGAGGAACTCGTTCAATATGCTTAAATTTATTCAATAGGGACTTCGCAAGCCGACTGCGCTGTGTTGGTGGTCGCATGTGGCACGGGAGAGTTTGAGGCAGGGATCTCGAAAAACTGGCCAGACGCGTGAACACGCATTTGCTTGCCCAGACTTTGGGAGTCAAGCAACTCATCGTCGCTTGCAACAAGGTTTTATCTGCTAAATATAGTTAATGGCTGGCTTATTTCTATTCGTTTAGATGGACACTACTGAGCCTCCATTCTCTGAGTCTCGCTACCAGGAAGTGATGACCGAGGTGTCCAACTTCATCAAGAAGATCGGTTACAACCCGGCCGCGGTTCCGTTCGTAGCCGATCTCGGGTTTCAACGGTGACAATATGCTGGAGCCGTCGGACAGGATGCCGTGGTTCAAGGGGTGGAGCATTGAGCGTAAAGATGGCAACGCTTCCGGCAAAACTCTCTTGGAGGCGCTTGACTTCCATTCTTCAACCGTCGAGACCAACTGACAAACCTCTCCGCTTACCGCTGCAGGACGTGTACAAGATCGGAGGTTTTTCTTACACGAATATGCTCAAATATCAATTATTGGTGCTTAGGTATCGGGACTGTTCCGGTTGGACGTGTCGAGACTGGGGTCATCAAGCCGGGGATGGTGGTCACTTTTGCCCCTCAAGGCATCTCCACCGAAGTCAAATCGGTGGAAATGCATCACGAGTCTTTGCCGGAAGCACTTCCTGGCGACAATGTGGGTTTCAACGTGAAGAACATCTCTGTGAAGGACATTCGCCGTGGATCGGTTGCGTCCGACTCGAAGAATGACCCGGCAAAGGAGAGCAAGAGCTTCACCGCGCAGGGTATAGCTAATGGTTGCATACTGGTCAGAAAATTCCGTTTAGTCATCATCATGAACCACCCGGGACAGATCTCAGCCGGCTACACTCCCGTGCTGGACTGCCACACCGCCCACATCGCGTGCAAATTCGCCGAACTTAAGGAGAAGGTGGACCGTCGGTCTGGCAAGAAGGTGGAGGACAACCCGAAGTCGCTGAAGACTGGCGACGCCGGTAGAGCACAAACATTTGCCAGTTTAATTGATTGTCTTTTCAAGGAATTCGTCGAACTGATTCCGACCAAGCCGATGTGTGTGGAGGCATTCACTGACTACGCACCGCTCGGACGCTTCGCTGTTCGCGACATGAGGCAAACTGTCGCCGTGGGCGTGATCAAATCAGTGGAGAAGACGGACGGTGGAGGCAAAGTGACCAAGTCGGCGCAGAAGGTCGGCGCGACTGGTGGGAAGAAGAAATGATATGACCATTTAAACTGATGGGACTTTTCGTTGAAATGTCATGTCTTTTGTTGTTTTTTGTTAGCCGCGCATCGGCCCCATTTTCTGGGTAAAAGGATATTGTTGGTAAAATTTTGTTTTATTGCATTGGTCAATTTATATGGCTTCCTGTCCACTGAAGGATGTTTTGATGCACCTTTTACTGACAATTAGTGTGTGTAATTGAAGTTCGATGTTGCTCAGTTCCAGGACCGTTCTGTGCCATAATCCACGGTTCACTTCGTTCTTTAGCGCCCAAAATTCGGTTGTGGGCCCATTAAAGTGATGTCGACTGAAACAGAAAAGGCGCAAAAGGCGAAGCCGGGTGGAGACACGATTTTTGGAAAAATAATTCGGAAAGAAGTGCCAGCGACTATTCTCTACGAAGACGAGGAGGTATTTCGATTGGGTCTTGGAATTGTAGGGAATGGGTCGGGGGGGGGGGTTGGTTTATGTCGGACAGCACATTTGTTAAATGACGCTTTGGACAAATTCACATTGCTATGACAGTGAATCATTTTAAACAATTTCTTATTTGTCCAGGTTCTCGCCTTCAAAGATTTAAATCCGGAAGCACCCGTTCATTTTCTTGTCATTCCGAAGAAGGCAATCACGTCGATGTCCACTTGCGAGGACCAGGTCTTAACAAATCGATTTTGATGAATTGTTATAATGGATTTTGGAGTATCATTTAGCGATATTATTTATAAATGTTTGTAAATATAATCAGGATCAGGCAGTACTGGGCAAGTTGATGCTGACCGCCAAGAACGTGGCCAAAGATCAAGGTCTCGCAGATGGCTTTCGGGTTGTGATCAACAACGGGCGCCATGGCTGTCAGAGTGTCTACCACTTGCACTTGCACGTTCTCGGCGGGCGTCAGTTGGGTTGGCCGCCCGGTTAATCGTGGCGGGAGGCCTAACTCAGCGGACTTTTTTGCAGGAACTTCGGGCACCTTTCTGCACACTTTGCTAGGCATATTTGGCTATTTCAAATGATCATCGAGAAAGACCAATCCGAATACTATTTATTGTCCTATTTAAATGACAAATTGTAAGAATAAAAATGGAACGCCTTCAAAAGCAAACAAAAGTTATGAAGTCAGTTGTGGGGTTAGCTGTTTTGCGTTCTCGATTAAATGTGAGTTACTGCTTTAACTGGGGCTGTTCCGTATTCTCCTTCCATGAGCACGTCCCATCATCGTAAACTTCCTCAAATAAGTTTGTTGAATTTTTCGAAGTGGGGTTTTATTGGTCTAAATTCCATCCAATAAAATAAGAAATCACTTTTTTCCAAATTGGCACTCGTTCCTTCAGCCCGTCGATCAGCCATTTGCTGGCGGCAATAGCCGCATTTCGTTGCGGGGCACTGACAGCAATAATGACAGAAATTTGTCCAATTGGAACCAACCTCAAAATAGGCGTTTCTCGTCCATTTGCTATTTGGATTTACCCTATCCGATGACCGATGAATATGCGAAGGATTGACGGGTCAACTTCCCTGCGCACTTCAATACACAATCGAGAAATTTCGGCACGTGCCATCGGTTGATAGGCTTCATATTCAAGCCTGAGAACGCGCTTCCCGTCGAAAGTGTCTCGAGTAGTGCCGAAAAAGGGCATTTCGGAGTTTCAATACAAATGGAGAGCAGAATACCGGAGAAAAGGGAGTTGGCCCCACTTGACGGGGAAGAGACCCATTGGAGTGCAGCTTCCGGCCTCAAGTCCTCATGTTGCAGTTCGATTTTGTCGCAGAAAAAATGTTGGAACTAGGTTGACTGACATATATTCAACGATTGATGCAACAATACCAACCGCGACAATTATGTCGTCCACTGGGACGTGTCTGTCGGATTTGATGAAAGGCCAAAGGCCTTGTCTTTGTGTCGAATGCCTTCGCTCTTTGCAAGCGTTTGTTCGTATGCCGGCCAAACAATTTGATCAAAGTACCGAAAAAGGGTGAATTTGTGGTGGTAGTCAAGTTATTGGTCCCACAAAAAAAAAAGTTTAGTTTTACTCAATTTCTGAGAATATTTCGGGGTTTTCGAGTCACTGATCAAGATGCGTCCCGACATTTCGCGAAGTGTTCAAAGCATTTTTGATGAATTTAAAAGCAGTTAGGGCCTTACCCTAAATTGTCCGGTGGGTCGTAAGTGCGCAGGAGGCGCCTCTGACGGCAATTCTCCTTGTCGATGGTGAGGAACACAGTGCAATCGACCCGGTCAAAGGCAGTATCGAGGTCGGTCAGCATATTGCCCTGAAATGGCCGTAAGGACTGGTTGGATTGAGGATCACTGGTTCACCTCCAGGATCAACACATCCAACTCCGGGTCTTCCGATGCACTGTCAAGTTCGTTCATCAACAAATGTACATCCACCTGAACGGATCGGACGAACTTTGACAAATTGAAAACGTTTTCAAGTCGATACAGCATCAGTCCGATCGTAATCGTAGAAAAAAGATGGAGGAGTCTTCAGAATTGGCCAATGTTCGGACATTCTCTTTGGTCTTGTAGAAACGGTCTTGTCCAATCAGCCGAGTCCTCAAACCGCTTCCATTCAGCTTAGAATTTAAACAAATTATTTACACCAAAAAAGGGAAAGAATTTCACAGCTTAAACGCTCTTAAGTGGTTTTCGGGTCGTTCAGCCCGCAACTACCAGGGCGACAGACCTTCCCCTCCAGCGATTTGGCCAGACTCGTCTTGCCCGTGCAGGTGGCACCCGACAAACATATTACTTTGGCCCTTTGTCCACAATTTCTCGCGAAAATCTGTCGGAGCGGTCGACTGTCAGCACTGACGCTGCAGGGAGAAGCCATTTCATGAAACAAATTGTGAAATATTTACATAAAGGAAAATCTGGAGAAGAAAAATGGAAAGGATTTTCCAATTTTAAACGAAACAATTCGGCAATGAAAAACGGCAAGCATTTTTTAATTCTTTTTTGTTGGTCTCACTGAGATCAAACATACATAAAATAAAACGTCCAATTTCGATTACAATAATGAGCATCATTAGTATAAATTCTTCAAAATTCGCGTAACGATGCAAATGGCGAATTTGCCGAATTGGGGATGGACGACTGCCGCGAAGTGCTGGCCAATTGGGACACGTCCCCGCTCCTTTCCCCGTGTCGCGCGCTGCGTCTTGGCGGAATGTGCTGACCGTCCGGGTCCCACCCGAACGCGTCCAGCACATCTTCCTCAATGGTCTCGTCACAATCCACGCCCAGACACGGACTGGGGAATTCCAATTCCCTAAAATGACTTTTAAGGCAACTGGTTCATAACGAAATTGAAACTTTTCATTAGAATGGTCTTTTTGGAAATTGATTATGCCCTTGAGTCCCCACAAAAATTGGACAAAACCAGTCTACAATGATTGAATTTTGATGTAAAAATGTTTAAAAAAAAGAAGAAATCTTTAAAGTATTTTCCAAACATATGTCACTAAAATCTGAGTCCCCCCCCCACCCGAAACCCAAGCCCTTCTAGCTAAGCCCTTGCCTGAGCATGCAACTGCCATGAAAAGAGACTTCGCAGGAGGCGCATGTGAAAGAGAGACGGCCGACAACAATCGCGTGCTTGCAAAGAGTACATTTTGGAAGCTTAAAACAGTTTTCGAGCAGTGGCTTCGAGCTCGGCAACGGCGGAGGGGTGGAGACGGATGACGCCACTTTCACGCACATCGTCGCTTCTTTTCTATGAACGAATTGCGTTAGTTTTTAAGCAAATATTTATGACCCTTTATGAAAGCAAATCGTCAAACAATTCGCACCATAGACTATGTCGAAAATTAGTAATTAATGCTAATTTCGAAAAAAATCCTCCTTCAAATAACCGGAAAACAAACAGTTTTGGGAATAAATAAAAATAAACTTTCACCCACCACCACGACAACCCATCCCTCTGAGCTGAGCTTGTCGATGAGCTTCTGCGCCCTCTGCATGGTCCATCCGTTGCGCTTCGCAGTAGATCAAAGCCCTTCCGACCGCCAATTCTCCGTCGCCTGCGGCTTCGTCCGCCTGTTCATCTTCCGAATTCGTTTCCTCCGACGCCGACCTTCTTCGACTTCTTTCTCCGTTCTTTCCAACTGCGAACATCAGACTTTGCCATCTAAAGAACATGGCCAATTCGTCCTCCGCCCAGGGCACGGCGTTGCGCAGTCCGGAATGGAAGTGCAGCTCCGAAATCAACACCAAAAAGTCCTTACAACGGGCAAATTCGTCGGCTACCTTTAAAAGACAATTCAAAATGTGCCAATTGTCCACGGTCACCTGAACAACGCGAAGGCCCAGAGGGCTCAAGCTGGTGTTGAGAGTTTTCAGAAGACACTCCAAAATTTGGAAATTCTCTCCGGGACTGACGGAATTCAGAGCTGACATAAGGGACAACATGAACACATGGCAAATTCCCCAAAATACCTTTGAAACGCCCTTTTTCCACAGCGTTACAAATTTTGAGGAAAATTTTGCCAATATCGGAACTCTAAAACAAGAAGAATTTGGTGGGATTTTATCTGGAATTGGCAAAAGTAGGGAATTTGGCACCCCAAAGCAATAATTAAGTTTTTCGAAATAAAATGTGCGCTGAATCTGTTAGAATGTTTCTAGGGTTTCGGAGGCGTAGCATCCGAACCTAACCTCGGTTTCGACCAATTCCCAACCCGAACCCGAATTCGAACAAACTCCAAAAATCTATTTTGGCTTCAAAATCATTCAAAGCACGTCGATCACTACTTGTTTTTTCGTTGTATGTGATGTGGTGCTTTATCCCAATTACTGTAACTTTTAAGTTTACCAAATGTTCGAACGGGTCCCGGGGTAGGAATTGGTCGAAAATAAGTCAGTTTCCGGACAGCGCGGCCTTTTATCCCAAAACCTGACTTAAATAAGAAAATATTCTTTAGGGTTTTGCCCTGTAATCGCTCTTCTATCAATTAACCGACCTCAACACAGCGAATTTTCATCAAAAATTGGAGGAATTCCCGATGGCTGTCCCCATACTCATCGCAATAGCCCAGCAATGTGTCAATTGTTGCTCCTCTCATTTGGGACGGTGCTATTTATTCTCTGATGTTATGGAGTAAAGCAAATAAAAACAGTCGGTAAATGCATAATTAAAATAATTCCAATGGAAAATAACTTCATTTTCAACAGAACTTTTATTTTAAAATAAAAACAAAATTTTGCAAAAAAAAATATATCGTAGTTTTCTTCAGCTGCGATTGTTAAATCGTCTTCGCTTTTTCTTTTGCAGCTTTATGCCCTCCAAATCCGGCACCGGAAAAGGATCAATGCCTTTGGCCGCGCATTCGAAATCTAAAAATAGCGCCGGGGGGTTTGGACTATTGGAGGCTAAAAGATGGGAGGGATTTGGGCGCTTTACTTTTTGCACAACGCGTAAATTCGCTTCCTCCGCCGGCTGGGCACGCCTTGCTGTTTTCCCGCCTCAAAAAGCAATTGCCCAATTCGTTTATAATCGAATTCCAAAGTTGGCAAAGTCCCCTCACTTTCCTATTAAAAATCAAAAACATTTTTCGTAGAAATCAAAAACTAATCGAATAATTAATTACCTTACCCCCTTCGCCCTCCCCGTCGCCTCCTTCCTCACCGCCAACAGCTTCCAAATTCTCGACTTTTCTTTGTTCAAAATCACAAAGAATCGTATCAAAAATGTCCGAGCAAATGCTTCGGAAGAATGTGTCACTGAATTTTCTTTCATGAAATTAAATTCTTTTTTTTTTTGTATATTTACGAAATGGGCTCCTGCAGCAATTGGACGTACGGGCGGACAAAGTCCAAAGAGCGCTGCCCGTCCATTGGGTTGTTGCGACCGTTTTCCCCTTTTGGACTTGTCGCCGTCGTCGCGTTGTCCAATTCGTCCAACCAAACGGACGCGCAATGAAACTTCAGAGACTCGCAGAAAAGCGAATGGGCACTGAGCAACGAAGCGCGAAAGAATTGCAAATATTGGGCACATAACGGCGACTCCCAGCCGCGAAAAGCCAATCGGTGAAACAAAGTGCGAATTAAACGGCGGATAAACTGAAAAATGCAAATGACTTTTTAAATCACAACAAAACCCACAATTTTAAAAAAAAAAAACAAGTTTTAAAAGTCGATAAAAAGGTGTTTCTAGTAGTTCGAATCCGGGTCCGGGCTTCGAAATTGGTAAACATGGAGATCATATTCGAATTCCACGACCCCGAATACCCCTAGAAACACTTTTTTATCGGCTACCAAATGAATCCAAAAAATTCTGACCATGAGAAATTTGTCCATTCTCCAACGGTCGATGTTCGGCCATTCCTTGGAAAGCGTCATGAGCATTGCCTCAACAAATTCAAGCAGTTGCTCTTCCGTGCGAAAAAGGCCGACGAGGGAGCAAATGTCCTCAGCAAGTTCTTCCTGTAAAGTCATTTTGTCCTGCATCCAAAGGGCGTAATGTAAGCCCTTGCAAAGGCGCGTCAGCGAATCGGAAGAAAAGCCTAAAAATGGGCTTAAAACTTTAACCAAATTAAATAATTGAGAAACAATACCTTTTTCGGCCAAGGCTCTTTCTTTAATGTGAATTTGTAAATGTTTTATGGCTCGCTGCCGCGCGATTGGCTCTCCGCTGGCCAATCTCTGTGCAAATACAATCTCAACTTCTTCCATGTCCTCGTCCATTTTAATACTTAATAAATAAAATAAATTTGGTAATATTTATCAATCCCGAATTCGAACAATTTTTGGTACTGTTTTTAGGTTACGGCACACTCGTTACAGCTTGCCATCCCGTGTTTTTCCTGTTCCCGTACAAATCCCGTTCAATTTTTCACGGGATCCCAAGGGAACGGAAAAAAATTTTGAAAAATTAATTTAAAAAATTCTCTTTTTTTGGTACGCATTTTTGAAACACTTTGCCAAGGAATATTGCGGAAACGGCAATTTCAAATTTAACAGACGGGAATCCCGAACGGGAAATCCCGTGTTACCATTCGTTTTGGTCTCATCGAAAGGAATCGAAATCATTTATACTTTTCCCTATCGACTATATTTCATATAGATATACATATACAATATACACCTATTTATGTATTTACAAAATGTAATAATTGCCCGGGGGGGGGGGGGAAGTGAAAGCAATTAAATGGACGAGTCATTAAAATGCGCCATTCCTTTCGATTCATTCATTATTCATCCGGTTCCATCGTCGACCGAGGCAACAAACAGCTCGCTATAAATCTACACGAATTGTTATTAATGTACGGCTGTTTCAGAACATCTGGAGGCCATTTTTTGTCCTAAAAACGCAAATCTTTTTTGGTTTTCAACGAATCGATGCATTTTATTTTATAGATTTAAATAAATAAATATAATTAATTGCCAAAGGACGACGGTAGCGTATCTATAATTGCTTTAATGCTAACTCAGGGGTTATTACGTATTTCCTATTTATTATCGCCCACTTTTAAAATGCGATCATCGGCGGCTTCCAAAAGCATTTCAACAAATGCTTTCGCAAAATGAATGCAATTATTTCGGCATAAATCGTATTTATTAAGGCCGAATTCGCCTTCTTTAAACTGCCCATTTTGCACGGAAACATCATTAAATTGATCATAAATTTTTTGCACTTCCCATTGGCTTTTTCTTGTCCATCCGACCAATGTAAATGTTCTTAATTTTGGAACAAAATTTGATAGAATTGGTTAAATAACGAACACTCCTCTGTCCGTGTCCCCGCGTCTTCGCATTTTGTCAGAAATCAATGTGCCGTCCTCACTCCCAAAATGGAATTCTAAGCAAAATGAATTTAATATTAATTAAAAATGAATTCTTAATATTTACACTTTAATTTTAATTATTCCGAGAACCGATATCGTAAACTTTCACGCCGCGGTGCTCAATGCCAACGGCTTGTCCAAAAGCGCCAATGTTAAGTCTGATGGGAAACTGAACGTGCCGAATTCAAATGGCTTTCTCTAAAATGGAAATAATTTACTCTTTCGCAGAGCACATAAACGGGCACTTTGCGTCGCTTCGGTTTGGCCATCAAAACCGCGGCTTTATCTAAAAATATTTTTATTTTTTTGGGCGGGGGGGGGGGGGAAAGCCGAGCCTTGCGGCAATTCGGCCACCGGGTCGAATTCGGACTGTTCGTCGTCCACTGAGTGCGTTTCAATTGTAATTCTGAACAAATCTTTATCCAAATTTGTCAGCACTTCTTCAAAGAACGAAAGGTTTTGGTCAATCTTCTTTACTAACTCCATTAACTCGTCGTGCACTCCGTAATAATATTGAACAATTCCGAGACGGATTTGACTTCCGGAGACATTGCCATCAAAGGTAACGGCGGACGCAACGCGATATCTGTCGACGGTTTCTTCGATCGCTGTCAAAAGAGCAGAAGCCCCCGGGGCCAAGTCCATAAAATTTACCCGTCGATGGTCCACAGCTTAAGCCTTACCCCCTCCCCCCCCTCCCCCAATTCCAACCTGAACCGGTACCACCAAATGTTGAGTTTGGCCCTTATGGGGCCGCCGGAATTGCCTTCCAAAAAGAACAACGTCAGAATCTTGTACTTGACGAGTCTTCTCGCCAAGATGGTCAACTCTCGGACAGTCAGCCGCGCCCGCGTTTCCCTCTCCTTTTCTCGGCATCGCTTTTCACTCAAATTTTCACACAATTCATTGCTCTTTTTCGCAATTAAATGGCCAGAGTTGGAGATTCGTTCGTTCACCTCCTCTATCAAAAGGGTAACGCCAAGTTTTTGTCCGATTTTGTCCAATTCGTCGCCCAATTTTTTTATCCAATTTTTGTCCTCCCCGCGGGCGTCCGTTGGACTTTGGTCGTTTAAGGCGATTTGCTTGAAAAATGGCTGTTGGATTTCGGCGACAAATCCGCCGATTTGGTTGAGGTTTAATTAATTACGACTTCGCATTCAACAATTGGCCAGAAAAGAGCACTAATGAAAAGAAACAGCGAATTTTGTTGATGCATTTTTTTTGTCTGAAGTTGCTTCTTTTAGTCAAATGGAACAAAAAGCAATTTAAATTGTCATTTCGATAATTATGCGAATAATAAAAGAGAAAAAGGGACAATTGCCGATGCCAACAGCGATTAGATTAAGTTTTGTAATATTATTAATTTATTAAAAATATATTAGTATTGATAATTGAGAAAGTCAACAAATCGATGTTATAATTGAAATAAAAAGAATGCCATTCTTTGAGTGAGTCAGTCATTTAGTCAGTCACACATTCCAATCGTTGGCACTCACTTCAGCCGCCCGCCCCCCCCCCCCCGGTGGAAGTCTTTTAGAGGCAACCAACGCATAGCCAACAACACTTTTTCTTGCCAGTGGTCGAGAAGATGGGAGAAATGGGCAAGGCCTGGCCTCAATCTGCTGGCTAATTCCCCTTTTCCTTTATGGACCTTTTCCAATCAATCCACCTCGCCTCCGGCATCTCAGTCTCGGCCTTACAATTCCAACCGGTTAATTTGGTTTAATTCGTTCAATAGCGAGGCTAATTCAGAACCAAAATTCCCGCTAAATATGGTCGTTATTAAAGTGCGGCGCGGGAGCGGACCCGCAAATGCGATTTGCCCTCTCTAGTTGATCTGTCGACTTTGATTAAGGAAACGCGCTTACTCAGTAATCGATGAAATAAACAATTAAATTAAATTAAGATTTTGTGCTTGCTTATTTGTTAAATAAAGGAAAGTTTATTTGTTTTGTATTTTGCTGATTGATGGGAGAAGGAATTGGACTGGACGCCCTCAGCCGCGAAGTGATGCAAAGGCTTATGCGAGTGGCACAATTTCGGGTTTCTTTCCTTTTAAAGCTTTTTGAAGAGATTTAGGAGTTGAACTGTTTCAGATGAAGCTGATCGGCTTTATCCTAACTTTCGGCATTTAGGAGCTGTGGGCAGATTTGGCAAAACAAAGTCAAAATTTGGAGGGGAATTTGGGAGAAAGTGAAGCGACGAAAAGCCGCAGTGATCGGACAAAAGTGACGCGTCGGAGGCGGAGTGAGGGCCCCTCAAACTCCGACCCCCGCGGCTTCGTTGCGCCAAATGTCCAATTCCATCAAACTCGGCACAAAACGGCAGCAAATCCGCCGAATTTGGCTGGAAAGTTTATCGCTGACGGCCTCCAACAGTTTGTCCAAGCGATTTGCATGGCCGTCGATGCATTTCGGCACGGAAGTGAGGACCCCTAACCCCCTAGGGGATCCCCCCGAGACCCTACCCCCCAGGGGATCCCTCCGAGACCCTACCCCCAAGGGGATCCCTCCGAGACCCTACCCCCTAGGGGATCCCTCCGAGACCCCCTACCTCCCCAGGGGATCCCCCGAGACCCTACCCCCCAGGGTATCCCCCCGAGACCCTACCTTCAGGGTATCCCCCCGAGACCCTTACCCCCCAAGGGATCCCTTCGAGACCCCCTACCCCCAGGGAATCCCCCTTCCCCCTAATAGTAAGGGAACCCTTCTGATTCCGTTTTGAATAATTTTTTTCACGGCACAAATAAATATTTGAGCACAATTGGCTTGCTTCGAAGACCAATTGTCCTCTACCAGACAAAGCGTCGACTCAGTGGCCCTTTACATGGCCAATATTCGACTGGAACGGTTTTGTGCGTCCGATGATTTGCATGTCGGAAAGTTTGGGTTGGCCGCCCGACAGATTTCCAATTTGCTTCGCGCATTCACTCAGAGAGTGTCCAGGCAATTTATTCAGTTCAATGCTTAAAATTGTATTCGTCAAGTTCAGCACGTACAGCGTCGAGCGGTGCTCATTTTTGGCCGACGCTTTGTTCCGCTTGCTCACTAAGTTTTATGAGTGCATTCGGCGACACCAACGGCAAAGTCCCAACGCCAACGATGCCAACAAATTTGGAAAAGCAATTCAAAAATTTGGCCATTTTGTGTGTCAGGCACTCAGAAAGGTAACGGAAGGCTTTTTGAAAATAAATTCGCTTAAAAATGTTTTCTTTTTCCCCCCGTTGGCTCTTTTTACACTTTGGCCCTTCCCTCAGATGCTAACGATGAAGCGACTGAAGACACAACGGCTGGCGGGCATTCATTGCCAAAGGCTCTTTTCGGTCTGTCCTCCCTCCGGCAATGAGCGCCTTTTGACGCCGGGGGCACTTTCATTGGCTCGAGTGGCACTTCCGGTTCTGCTCGACGGGCAAAACATCCGAATTCCAAGTGAGAAAAGGTTCAAAAGAATGTCCATTCCGTTCATTCGAATTCAGAAAGGCAAAGCGGCTTCCTCCTCTCCCCCGAACTCGCCTTTAATAGGCGTCGAGTCGCCATCGCTCAGTCGCCGGACAATTGGGGCAACGAAAGGACGAAAATTGCCAGAAAAGAGCCGTCGTCGGACAACAAAAGGGTCAAAATCAGCAGGGATTTGGTTCGGTCGGCTGGGCCAGCTGAAATTGCCGCGTTGAGGCAATTTTCGTCCGGCCATTCACTCATTGCCCAACTCTTTTAGGGAAATGTGCAAATTGACGCTCGAATACATTGAAGAAGTGACGGGCAACCGAAACGATTCAGCGATTCACACCTAACAGCCAGCCAATTGGCGAACATTCACTTTTTAAACGATCTTTCAAATCTGTGCCCCCCCCCCATTTTGTTCCCGACCTTCCCAATTTGCTGTTCAATGAATCAATCGTCTTCTTTAACACACAAATAATCCACCAAAGCCATAAAAGCAAATGATTGTCTGAATGAATGCAGTGTTTTAAGTGTGTTACTCCTCGCCCATTTCCATCTCCGTCTGTCTGGTCTGTGCCATCGCTTCCGGCACCGGCGGAGGGGTCGACAGCGGGATTAAGTCCGGATTGTTCCCGTCCCCTGTAAATTGAAGTCGACAGCATTAGCACCGAACCCCGCCGTTTCCAAACCTGACAGAACCAAAGCCAATACAGCCGGGTCTAAAGCAACGATTTGCTATTCGAATAAACAAAGAACATTAAAACAAAAGGACTTTACCGTCCGCTCGCGCGTTTTTCATTGTGAAGCCCAATTCGTGTAACGTTTGCTTCTCGTCAATTGGTTCCCATTCCGTCCGCAGTTCATTAATCGGTTTGCGCAGTGATTGCTTATCCGGGGACACCTGTGGTTTTAAGGGAAGTTAAATTGGAATGTTGCCGCCCCCACAACTACGGGCCCTGGGATTAATATTTGTTTCTAATGGCGACGCGCGGAGTAAACTCCGAATACAAAAAAGGCTCAATACCCGCGGGTGGGTATGAAAACTGCCGGCAATTTATGATTAAAAAAAAATTTTCAAAAATTGGGCAGGTACCCAAGCCGTACCCGTACGCGCGGAGCAGGTATTGGGCCCTAATACAAAATCAGTAAATTTCTATTCGTTTCTTTAGCCGGAACGGCTCGACACACCGATTTTAACCCATAAGCTTCACTAAACATTGCGAGAAAGTGAGGGCGGAAGGAATTAATTGCCCCGCCCGCCATTTTCACCTTTAAAATGCCCTCGACGACTCTCTTCAGCTCCTTCGCTGTCCAATTCTCCCGCGCCTGCACCAACAAATGCTGCTTCTTGCGCAGAATTTCAAAGTAAAGTTCCTAAGTGAATTTAAAACACAAAAATAAAAGTTCAAATTTTCTTACCATTCAAAAATATGAGCAAAAATCCTACAAAAAAAACAGAAAAAATATACCAATAAAATGGGAAATAAAAAGACAAATAATTGCATCAAAAATAATAAATGACGATTTAGGCATTCAAAATTATGAAAGTCTTATTGTTTTTCCAGGCGCAAAATTGAGTCCAAAAACGAAAAAAGAGGAGCTAAATTGATGATATAATTCAACGCGGGACATTGGCATGAGATTGGGGGATTGGGGGAGGGGACAGAGCCAATTTAGGCACTAAAGCGTCACCTTAATTCAATTTCACAGTCTTTACGGGATCCAAAACTCTTTTTTTGGAAAAAATAAAATGCTTGGCGACTGCCGAAGTGCAAAACAAACAAACAAAAAAGGGACGAAACCAATGGAATTAATTATCCGTGTGGCGAACAGACTGAACGGAACGGAACAGAACGGTCAGTACGACGAACCTTCGGAGGGCTGAGAAAGCTTCGAATTCTCTTTGGCCGTCATCAAGTGCCTGTGCCAAACATAAAAAATGTATTCAATAAGTTTTTTTGTTGTTGTTGAATTGAATAAATTTCACTCCCTCCCTCCCACCAAATAAATGAATGGTTTCAAAAGCCAATATTCGGCTAATCACCTTCGTATGTCCTCGAGCACAGTCTTTATGGAGTAGGAGGTGTTCCACTGGCGAAGCGATGGAACCACGCGTTTGTCGACCTTCGGGTGGGGAATTTGTCAGAAAAAGCACTCCCTCCCCCTCCCCACCAGTCCGTTCTGCTGATTCACGCCGTTCATGTTGATTTTGGTAGTGAAATGAACCATCGGAGACTCTTTCGGGTAGTTGGGCCCGCATTCGAGGTGCAAATTGTAAATGCGACCCTCAAACGGCGTCTGATGGAGAAAAACTCAATTTACTGGATAAAAAAAAGTGAAAGAATTGACTTATTATAATGTTTTGGGAATAAAATTTTTCTGTCATTTCCTAGACAAATAAAACCCATCTGAATAGGCTTTTTGATTGTTTCTAAGTGGGCCAAAACATGCCCTCCCCTTAGGGTAGCCTTTGACCAACTCTGCTGGGTCCAATGATCATGCCAGTCCACCGGCTCAGTGTCATGTCGTCGTCGTCCTCCAACCCCCACGAAATTGTACCGTCCCCTTTTCCCTTCTGTCCGTCTTCGAGCTCTTCGAGAAGCCGAAAATTACGTGGAACTTCGACTAAAAAAATTCGCATATTTGGAAAATCGAATGCTATGAATTACCTCCAACTGACATTTTAACAGCAATAAGTGCCTTTAAGTCGAAATTTAGTTGATTATTAAAATAGCAGAATTCTGCCTAAACCTTAAATTAAAATTAGAGCTAGAGTGCGCAAAGTTGGTTAGAACCCGGGCGGGTTTTTACGGGTATCCGACAAAAAGTCGGGCCGCGTATTCATTTGATTTTTTGTCCGGGTAAATACCGAGTCCGGTAAATATGCTGATCGGGTACCCGAACTGGTTACCGGAAAGCTTTTAAGCATGGGCAGTGTGTACTTTTCAGCTTCGAACGATTACAATCCGCAAATTCATGAAATTCTAAATTTTAACGAATACGCCGTTCACTCAAAATTTGCACAAATTCGCTTTTGGGTGCAAAGAGGGGTTGAGGCGTGATGAGCAAAGCGGGCCCACCCAACTCATCCATTAGAAATAACTCTTCACAAATTAAACAAAACAAAACAATATTGGTACCATCAGAAAGCTTTAATAAGTTTACCGGTAATCTTCTATGAGCATAAATTATGTAAATGGACAAAATCAAGAAAGTTATATGTACGTTGAAA
This sequence comes from Globodera pallida, assembly GCA_020449905.1. Lineage (NCBI taxonomy): Eukaryota > Metazoa > Nematoda > Chromadorea > Rhabditida > Heteroderidae > Globodera > Globodera pallida. Next base: position 1,581,353 of record JAIXHY010000003.1, on the reverse strand, counting down.
AGTTCGAAAAACTGAAAATCTCAAATTTTGTTGTTTGAATTTGTTCACATGAACTCCAAACTTTATAATGGATGAGATCTGGTGGAAGCAGTTCTGTCAATACCAAGACTCTTCTCATTTTAGAAAACTGTCTACTGCTTTGTTGTTTTTAATTTGCACTAATTTGTAAGCAAAGCCAGCGACATATACATGATACAAATTTATTATGAGTATATTTATTATGTGGGTATAAAGTAAGAATCATAAGGTCCGTATTCAGAAAGAAAAGGTTTGGGTTCGGGGAGTGGATCCTGCAGCAAACATTTTGTAATTTACGGTAAATGAGTCAAAAAATGGCTGGTTTTCCCGTTGTTTAAGGGTGCATCTACGATTCTCCCTGAATATGGCCGTGCTACAAATTATCATTATGATAAATGATCGATCAGATTGTCATTCATCCGCGTCTTTTGAAGAATAAATATTGAAACGGAGGAATTTGAACTCGTGGTGTTGACAGGGCCGAGAAGTACATCCGGTGGTCATCCATCGAGCCTAAAATAAATTATATATTTGTTTGCTTAAAAGCTTTATTTTGAACATACGCTAAGTTCAGTGTCATCCGTGTGGAATTTGTCCAGCCAATTGTGGAATTTCTTCGCACTTGCAATGGATTTCTTCCGAAATGCCTAAACCCAAAACAAAACGCAATTATTAGGCTTCGGAAGGAGGGTCCCCCACCTTTCTGTTCCGACTCTTCCGGACCAGCAAAATTGGCTCAAATCCGTCAAAAAACTGCGTAAGTCCATTACTGACGTAGAAATGCAGCATTTTCTTGTTGGTTGGAGGTTCTTCGCTGTAATTTTTGTTGGGACTTTGGCCTGCAACGGATGCAGCACCAAAACTGTTTTGCAGAAATTTCGCCAAAATTCGACGGTAGCGCACATTTCTGGCCAAAAGTTTTGGTCGCGTACTCTTCTCATTTGAAAATGAATCGTTGAGATCCCAGCTCTTCAAAATTAGATATTTCCGTTCTTCAAATTACATTTCTCAACATGCCTCTTCCTTGAGATACTCCTCCCAGTTCTGCAGTGCCACCACATTGGCACTTTCCTCTTCTTCGTCGTTGCTTTCACTGTCAGTTTCGTCCGTGTCAATGAGTTCGATGGTAACGACAGGATGATCGCGATTGAAAAAGTACATCTTGAAGCAGTGCTGGTTGAGCAACACCTTCAGAACAAGGAATTTGAAATGCAAAAGCAAAGTTCTGACTATTCAAATTAAAACAATTTTTGATCATCTGACCTTCTCCAATGCAACACTGTAGTCTTGGTCCACGTGAGCGGCGTCTTGCCCATCGTTCGCACCCATTGACTCGCTGTTCGAAATAGCTGTTGAACAGGTCAATGCATTGTCCGCTGGTCGTGTCGCCCACAAAGTTCTGCAGTTGTCGGACCAAAGTGTTCACGAGTTTGTCCATGGTGAACAACACGTATGCCCTGGTGTCGAACATGCTTCTGAAAATATATCAAATTTCTCTCCATCAATCAAAAATAAGCATACCTCAATGTGTCCTCAAACTTCGACGCCTCAATTTGTCCGTCAAGCAGATTCTTCATCTCCTGCAGCATGATCTGGTAGAAGTTTTCCGGGTTCTGCAATGGCTTCTTCAAGTCTCGCAGTCCCAGATGGACATCGACGGCATTCATTAGCTGTGCCTCGACCGAATCACCCTTCTCTTCGTACAGCTTTTTCTGTTTCTCACGAATTGTCAGCTCCACTTGGTACTCCTCGACGAGCTCTTCAGTGCGCTTTTTGATCTTCGCCAGCCGTTCGCACATGATCGCATAGAGTCGGAATAAACAGAACCCACGGGTTGGTTCCGTAAAACAGCACATAGTCAAGTCGGTGTGCCTCGTCGCTCCGCCTCACAACGTAGTGGGAGGACGGTGAAGCGGTTTCTGGGTCAACACGGACAGCTCCGTCACTGTTTGGATTCTGAAACGGCGGGAAACAAATACGATGTACCCAATTCATAATTTTTAAAACAAAATTTTCGCCGCTTTAATAGGCCCCAAATTCAAGCCGACAAAGGGCCGTGGACAAACTCGTAAATGGGCGTCTCCCACCTTTTTGGCCTCCTCTTCGTTCTGTAACGACTGCCGTCTCTGCCGTCCGCGGCGCAGACGCGTGCTCCGCTGTCTTTCGATGTCGCCCCCCGCCTTCTCATCGCTTTTGGTCGGTTCAGATTCGTCTTCACTCCTTTCTGAACGTTTCAACTTGCGATATGCAAAGGACAAAGTCCAATACCGCTGGTTTCCACTTCCTCATTGTCCGCACCGACGGCGAGGGCGATCTGCAGCATGAACAATTTCGGGACGACGGAATGTAGCAGTTCCTTTATTTTGCCCTTCTCTTTCTTCGGAATATTCGGCTGACGTTTGATGTAATGCAAAAGCAATTCATTCGCCTCGTGGAAAACTTGCTGGTCGGACGGGTACTCGATGGCAACTTGAGGCCCACCGTCCATTTCGTTTTGGCCCGCATCAATGGCTTTTCGTAAATTCTGAAAAATGTTTTGAGCGATGAACAAACAATTTGTGAACCCACCTCATCGTAAATGTTCTCCAGCTGCAAGATGAAGCCCTTGCTGCGGATGTCCTTCACGTCGTTCGCCTTGAAGGTCAGCGCCTGGTGATCCAGACTCTTCAGGTAGTTCTTCTCCACCTGGTCCCGCCAAATTTCGTTGTACTCCTTGCGAAGACCGCGGCACTCCACGTCCTTTTCTCTGAGGCGCCTCAGCACCATCGGGACGGCCACCAGAGGGTTTTCCTTCAGGGCAAATAGAATTTTGCCGCCGTGTTCACTGCAAACAAATGGACATCACAACAACTTTTGCCGAGTTTTCCCCGAAAATGGCACAAACCCGTAAAGCTTCTTCACTGCTCGCGCCAAAAAAGTGGTGGAACAGCCTAAGTCAGCATCGGCCATGAACTTCTTCGCGTCCTCGTGACCCAGCGGCTCAATTTTACGACGAGCGTACTCCAACGCTGTGATGGCGGCCAAATTGACCTCTATGAAGATGTCAACCTGAAGAATTTAAAGCACACTTCAGAAGCCCATTAATAAATTCATGACATTCTTTTTGTATTTGAATAATGTACTTTTTGTTTTATTCTGGATTCTTAACCTAATCATTACAGACTCTTAAGTTTAAGAGTATGGCAAAAGAAAGTGTTGAAAAGGGACCTCGAAGCGTTCATCCTCCGTGCGATACATTAACTCTTCGAAAGGGAGACCTAAAAAGGAATTTTACATTCTTGGTGCAAATCTCTTAACAAATTGAGTCAAAAACTCAAAATTTTATCGACGGCATTACAAAAAACAATTACATTTTTTGGTAAAATGCAATTAAACCAAAAAATACACCCCTAAAAATGGAACATTCAGGAAAAAACTAGCGCCCATAAAGGGATCCCCCCGAGCGCCGGCGCCCAGATGGCAACCTTCCCCCTCCTGAAATTTTCTGGCAACGCGCCTGCTTGCGGCTAAATAAAATAGAAATGTTTACTTTTTTGAAGTGATTGGAGCAGAGTCTTCGGAAGACCTAAACAAAAATTCCATAAATGTTAGAAATGGTTGGGTGTCAATTTACCATTTCGGGAAAGAGACGTACAAATTGTTAAGGACTTTGTCACAAAGCGAAGTTCGGCCAGAACAAACGGGACGGTTCGCATCCTCGGGAAGGCACCGGTAGCTGACGCCGTGTTGTTTGCATGTGTTGTAATCTGTAAAAATAAAATTCTCTATTGGATGTGCTTTATCGTGCTGGGAAAGGTTATGCTTCCATGCTAAAAAAAGTCGGAGCCGGAGGCAATTGGAGCAGCTCCGGCCGGAAGCCCTAAGTGATTACTTCCGCCATATTTTAAAAGAGGATAAATATCCAGCTCCATCCCATGGGCTCCGGTTACCGACCAATGTGTTCAGCAAGATCTTGCGGAAGACGATCCTCCAAGGGTCGCTGCTTCCGCGGGTGCAACCCAATCGTCACTAGTCCGCCCAAAATGTCCTTGAACTGCTTGAGAAGCTCGGGGTGCTCTCTGAAATATAACGGATCGCTTTCTGTCCCAAAAAACCGTAGGCGATATACGCTAGGAATGGAGTGACCAAATCCGTGAGCTCAGATCGCGACACCAAATTTTTATTGTACAACGCCAAAGTGCGGATGAAATTTTCAAAAACTGTCTCACTCTGCAGCGCCCGATGGATCTAAAAGGTGTCGTTTACGCAAAGTACGACTCTCACCGATCCCATTTTACTTTTTCGAAAATTACGAAGTCCTTCAGCGGTATTTCTTCCAAAATTTCGGGCACACTCACAGCATAAGTCATTTTGCTAACTGGCGCCTTTGCTTTCTATAAAGTAAGTTTAACAATTTGTAAGAAATTTTCTAATAAAATTTCGGCAAGTACAGCTTTTGAAAAGCTGTAAAATGGCGTTGTTTTTTTCAGGGAGTCTTCGCTTTCGTGGGCGTAGAATCCGAACCAAAGCCCCATTCCAACATTTTTTCAGTGGTTTGATGCAATGTAACGTTTAAAGGACCTTGACGTTCAAATTTGACTGCTCCTTCCCGATTTGCTTTTTGGAAGCAACAGCAGAAGTGCTTGTCGTCATTGGTTTACTGTTTGAGCTTTGTGTTTGTACTGTCATTTGCTGCCTGATGTTCTGAACTTTGTTTTTCCCGCACTTCTTCCAATTTTGGTTTCTGTTGCTCGTTTTGCTGTTCGGAAAAGTCCAATTTGGCGTCAGGCAAAAAAGATTTGAAGTCGCGCATCAAATCCAATTCGTTGTGGAAAAGTCGCGAAACACGCTGATAAACTTCAGCTTCGCTCCACTTCTAAAGGCAACTTTTGGAATTTTTTCAAGGCTGGAGTCCCTCCCCTTACAAATTAAATTGAGGGAGAGAGAAATAGAAACAAGCAAATTTCGTTTACTCTCTCGACAAAACCTTGAAACGAGTTTTTGGTAGTGAAAATGCTCTGTATTTTAGAACATGGCTACTTTTTCGAGTAAGAAACCATATTACTTCAAGACTAAATTTTACACCGAATTTTGCAATGTTTATTCGATGACAACCATCGTTCAGTAAACCTCACCTGGTCACCCTCGCACTGCTGATAGTTACCCAGAATGTTCAGAAACTCTCGGTACACATCCGGTTTATCAGCAAATCTCTCCTTAAATGAGCTACAATTTATTAGTATTTTCTACAGCTCCGTAAAATTTCTTAAAGAAAATAGATTTTTTGGGTGTCGAAAGTTTCGTGTAAACACTGGCTTCCACTTCACAATTTTTCTCGGCGACGCCTATCGGCACCGCCGGACTCCTCCCATTCCTAAAAAGCTTCAAGAAAATAACCGTATTTTTGAAATTTAAATTTTGGTTGCGAAAGTTAACAATTAAGTCAAAAATTTTATCGTCACCGCCGACCCATTCCCCCTCCCCCCCCCCGAAAAGTAAAGCAGAATTCGCAACAACAAAAAAATTGTGCATAATTTTAATCTGAAAATTTCTTTCTGTCTACCCCTGCCACCGACCAACCTTTATTCTGTTCAAATAGCCCAACGCCTCATTGAAATGTATTCGGTTGTTGCCCCGTTTTCGAATTTGGCTTGCTGCTGAGTCTGTTGAAGGAACATTCTGCTCTACCCCAGAGACTAACAACCTTCTGTTGTTGGATGTTGTCCTGGCTCGACTGCTGAGAACACATAGAATGAGGTCCAACCAAATTCATTTCAATGTCCAACGGAATTGTTGCAATCGTCTTCAATTAAAATTCAATTATTGATTTAAAGCTCGCAAAACAAAAATATGACCTTTTCTCTTTGCTGATTAATTTGTACGTATCTAACAGGTTGTCCAGCTACAGCGGGCTCGTTGGCAGACGGAGTCTGAAGGACCGATTGACTTTGAATTGGATGGAGTGTCGACGAGTTCGAAGACATTTGCGGAGAAGCAACCGCGGCAACGACATCCATTCGAGTGTCCATCAAATTGTCACCGATCGCTGAAAGGTCAGTCAAAGCAAAAAACGGAGAAAAATGGAGAGGAACTGTTGTTGATCAGACTGCTGCTCCCGTTCGGTTCAAAAATGAAGATGTGGTTGCCATGAACTCGCACTTCATACCCATGAGGAAGGAAAGTGTTAAAGCCATCAATCAGTTCGGGATAAGCTTGAAACAGATGGCTTACGCGTCGGATTACGCCATTGGTGTCGATCCTTAAATATATTGTAGTGTAAAAAATGTCATTAAACAAATTTACGTGTGCGATTTGAATTCCTTCATGACTTCAAGAAAGTCATTGTACACTTGAGGATCATTAGAAAATTGCTGACGAACTTTCTCTAAACAAAAAACGAATAATCGCATCACCATTTTCAAAAAAAAAAAAACCCACCCAAATAGGATAAGGCATCATCGACTTGCAATTTCTATAAAAAAACATTTTAAATAAGAACAAGAGTTCGAAAATATCACCCTGCTTTTGACGCTCGGTTGAACTTGTGTCTGCGCAACGGGAACTTGCTGAAGCGGATTTTGTTGGTAAAGGGCGGCTGTTGAGGCAGTCAATTCCTGTTGTTGGGTCTGCACAAGTTGAGAATGTTGCTGCTGTTGATGAATCTGTTGAGATGCCGTGGAACCATGCGGCGGTACGAATGTTGTGTGGTGATGTCCCACACCTGCAGATGTTGGGCCCGAAACTCTAACAGCAATGTCCGAAGATGTTACATGACCAGCAGCTGTTGATTGGAAGTGATGAGCAACATCATGAAGTTCGGCTGATGTTGCGTTCCCATGAAGACTTGGGAAATGACTGTGGCTCATTTTATTTAAGGCTAAAAGAGAAATTAAGTTAGAACCGGGCTTTATCTCAGCAGTTTTTTCCCCCAGCGATAGGTAAAACTAGAGTAGGACGGGACCGGGACTTTTGGGAAAAACCGGGACCGGGACTTAACGGGACCAGAAAAACCGGGACCGGGACCAAGATTTTCAACCGGGACCGGGACCGGTTCCGGGACCAACCGGGACTTTTCAAGGAAAAAATTTTTCTTTTATCAAACACAAAAAAATTTTAATTTTCCGGCAACACATATTGTTGATCTTCTTGATCTTCGACGTCATTGTCATCAACATTCTTTTTTTTCGAGATTCTGCTTTACTTTTAGGGAGGGTTGGGGTCGGCGGTGCCGATAGGCGCCGCCGAGAAAAATTTTTGAAATTTTGACTCAATTTTGTTAAAGAAATTTCATCAAAATTTTAGCTAAATTATGAATTTTGCTTCGGAATTTCAGAGAAAAAAGTTTCTGCCCTTTCAAAGCATTTTTCAGAAACTGTTTTACGTAAGAGTGGAGGATGCCCGGCGGTGCCGACAGGCGTCGCCGGAGAAATTTTTACAAAAATTTGCAATCTTTGTTGAGGAAATTGAAGCAAAAATTCAGAAGATGTGATGAATTTATTTCAAAAATTCTTTATTTATTCCTCTTTTGCGCGCATTTTTAATTAAATAATATTAGAATATTTATTTAAAAAATCTTATTAATGAGGGGATGCCAATTTGAGTAGAGGGGAAAACAAATAAAAAGTGCTTGCACTCGAGCGGGTTCGAACCCAACACATAAAATGAGACTCTAAAAAATGGAACCACTAGGCCATCAACCTACTTGGGGGGACTAAGTAAAAACGGTTGAAATTGTCGGTTGATGATGCCATCATTAGGGGTGTACTTTTTTCCCGGTTGGTCCCGGTCCCGGCGGGACCAAAAAACCGGGACCGGGACTTTTAGTTTTTAAAAAATCCCGTCCCGACCGGGACCGGGACCTGAAAAAACCGGGAAATCCCGTCCCGGAACCGGTCCCGTCCTACCCTAGGTAAAACTTCGATTTGTCCGTCAAGTTATGAACCCTGGACTGAAGTGTCCCGTTCGATGGGGACTCAGTTTCATACAACTTGTTTGGCTGCAAATCGCTTAACAAATTGAATTAAAAATTCATAGTTTCATTTAAAAATTTTTCCGTTTTCCGTTGTTTTTGGCCCTTTTTTCCGTTTTCCGTTTTTTTTAAATAAAATTCCGCCCATCCCTGCAGCGCACATTCTCATAAATTCAATTTTTTTTGAATTTAATTTATTTAATATTCCATTTCCCATTCTGGGTCAACATTTTGCTGGGAGCAAATAAAACATTCAAATTATGAGATAGGTAGGTAATATGTATGAGAAATTGCCCCCACTGAATGTCGTCGTCCGTCCTCTCCATTTTTAGGTCAACATTTTGCCCATAAAAATCATTATAAATTCTCAGTGAATTTGTATTAATTTATTTATTTTGTTGTCATTTAAATTATATAAATTCGTTTTAATTAAATAATTTTAAATTCAGATTTTAGATTTTAGGTGCCGTAATTGCCGAATTTGCTTCGTTTGCAATTGATGGATTTTCCGACTTTAGAAGCCAGTTTTGATTTTGTTGACACTTTGGCAGCCGAGCGCGGCGGCGGCACTTTTGAAGTGGCGAAAAAGAGCGGCGACGAATTGGGGGCGGCTGATCAGCCGGGCCAAACAAAGTCTGGCCAATTGTTGGAGGTGCGTTTGTATTTTTTGACAAAGTTCGGGAGTCCGGCCAATTTTTTGTACCTATTTTTATGGCCAATTTTGCCGCTAATTATTTTCAAAAAACGTCGTGTTGCAGCATCAAATGCTGTTGAAGATGGAGGAGTACCAGAAAGAACAGCGACACAACCAAATGGAAATTTGTGTCCAAATTGGCGAGTTGAAGAAATTGGTTGGCGCCGTCGGCACATTAACCGAACAAAGTCGAGCGGCGGCCGATCAGGTGGATTTAACATTATGATCAATTTAATTTGTTTGTTCCTGCTTAGATTTTTCGTTTTTAACGGTACTGTAGTGAATCGGGTTTAATTAAATTAAAGAAAAAAGTATTAGTAATTAAAGTTAAACTTTATTTTAATTAAAATTGTTCAAAAGGCTCTTCGAGCGAATGTCGCCGCCACAGAAAAGCAACACCGGAAGCTGCTGATCGATCACGAAACTTTGCGTGCAGAAATCGGTGAAATGAAGCAACTTCAGAAAATGCAGGAACAGCGCCAAGCACAAATGCTTCGGAGAATGGGCGAGTTGGGCAAGGCGTTCACCGGCGGCAGCGTGTTGCTTGGTAGGAGATTTAGCCAATTTTTGCTGGTTTTTTGTTCAGAAAATTCAGGATTTGTTTTGCAGAAAAACCCAATTCGGGGACGGAAGTTGGGACTGAAGCGGGAAATGAAGAGACGGAAGTTGGGACTGAAGCGGGAAATGAAGAGAGGGAAGTTGGGACTGAAGCGGGCAAGGAAGGGACGGAGGATGGGTCTCAAATGGACGCCTCGAGTGCTCAGATGCGCGCCTCAGCTGCTGCGTATGGTCAGATGCAGCCCTCGGGTGCTCCGTATGGTCAGATGCACGCCTCGGGTGCTCCGTATGGTCAGATGCAGGCCTCGTGTGCTCCGTATGGTCATATGCAGGCCTCGGGTGCTCCGTATGGTCAGACGCAGGCCTCGTGTGCTCCGTATGGTCAGATGCAGGCTTCGGCTGCTCCGTATGGTCAGATGCAGGCTTCGGCTGCTCCGTATGGTCAGATGCACGCCTCAGGTGCTCCGTATGGTCAGATGCAGGCTTCGGCTGCTCCGTATGGTCAGATGCACGCCTCGGGTGCTCCGTATGGTCAGATGCACGCCTCGGGTGCTCCGTATGGTCAGATGCAGGCTTCGGCTGCTCCGTATGGTCAGATGCTGGCCTCTGGTGCTCCGTATGGTCAGATGCAGGCTTCGGCTGCTCCGTATGGTCAGATGCTGGCCTCTGGTGCTCCGTATGATCAGATGCAGGCCTCGGGTGCTCCGTATGGTCAGATGCAGGCCTCGGGTGCTCCGTATGGTCAGACGCAGGCCTCGGGTGCTCCGTATGGTCAGATGCACGCCTCGGGTGCTCCGTATGGTCAGATGCTGGCCTCTGGTGCTCCGTATGGTCAGATGCAGGCTTCGGCTGCTCCGTATGGTCAGACGCAGGCCTCAGGTGCTCCGTTTGATATGTGTTTGTTTTTAATTTTTCTTTTTCTGATTAATTTTTTTAATATTAATTTTTCAGCGCTGATGCACAGCGCCTCTTCCCAACAAATCAATTCACACTTGAACAATTGTTTCATGGACGACTGTCGGGTGTGCAAGTTGATCAAGCTGTTAACCAACGGCATTGCGGTGTACCGAAGATGGCAAAAAAGTATTGGTTTCACTTTGATTTGAAAAAAAAACTAATAATTTTTCAGCGCTGACGCCTCACAATCGATGGGATGTCGCTGCATGTTGCAAAGGGCTCACGCTAATTGAGCCCAAACGATTGATTGTCCAATGCGACGGCGAATTTAATGATTGTAATAAAAATTTTAAACATTGTTTTCCCCGGTTCCAAGAGATTCATTTAAAGTCGGGTTGCTCCCCGATCCCTCGGGGGTGAGATAGTCGGGGCTCGTGTTTGCCCTTGTCGGGGACGACCCAATTTTGGGTGTCGGGGTTGTGGGTCGGGGACCAACCCTAATTTAAAGCGTTGCCTTTTAATGCACAATGTTCCTTTCAGTGTGTTGCTATGTCTTTGCTGAGAGGCCAATTCTAAAAGACGTTGGATTTTTTTACTACGAACTGAAATTCTTACAGAATAAAGGGTAATTATAAAATTTACATGTTATTTTTAAACCATTTGCATTTATTTAAAAGCTCGATTTGCATTGGACTCGCGTCCAAACAAATGCCATTTGAGGGAGATTCTGCAGTTTGCAAAGGCGTTAACGTTTACTTAGCATTGGACGCCGTTCCCGGCGATGTTGTCGGGTACAGCCTCAGTTTGGAAACTCGCGAAATCGTTTACACGAGGAATGGAGTGCGTTTGGGTAAGAAATAAAAAGTTTAATCCAAACCAATCCAATAAAGCTTCCGGGTGAATATCTATCTATCTTTGCTAGGCTTTTGTCCATAAAATAGATTTATAAAATCCAGAAACTTTCAAATGTCGGGCTCGATTGATTTGTTCATATTACTTTTGCCAAATTTTATTATTTGCAGATTCAAGAAATGTGCTTCCCCATTCGGCTGTCGATTTGTTTCCATACGCTTCGTTGCCATCCCTTGGCGACAAAGTCGAAGCCAACTTTGGACCGAACTTCTTATTCAACATTCACTATTCGCATTTGAAATTGGATTAAAAGTCAATAATGGTTTTGGGGAGTTTTTTGAACTTTTGTGCCTACTTCATTTTTCGATAAATTTCTTAAGAAAAAAAAAATTCGAATTTTCTTGTTATGATTAGAGTCGAGATTTATATAGACTAAGAAAAACAAAGTTTTGTTATCCAGATTAATGCATATATATATAACTTAGTTTGACTCATTAGAACGGCTTCTTTTTTTTTGCTCCAACTTTTGTTATTGGCTTCCGATATAGTTTTGTGTGGTAAGTGCGGTGTTTCTTCCAGCCGTCAAGAGTGTCTAGACAGAAATTAAATTACTCTTCACTATATGCAATCGCTCCAGAAAAACTTACTAAGAACATCAGTACATCCCCGTAATCCACAAGGGTAACCGGCCGTCAATTGTCCAGTGTTCTGTGGGGGTACGTAGCGGGGCGGCTGCTGAAGATGAACGGTGAATTTCGATCGATTTATTTATTTAAAATTTGTGGTTTAAAAAATTTTTAATTTTTTTCAAAAACTCACCCCACCTTCCTCAGAAAATTTTTTTCTGGTTACGGCCCTGCCACCTTCCCCACCTTTGGGGTCTAAAAATGAAAAGACAAACAAATGACGCACCACAAGCGAACTAGACTCCGCTCCACTTGACGAATTCCACGACAATTTGATGGCTCGCGGCGCAGTCGAATAAACATTTGGCGAGTGAGGGGGTCGAAGAATTGGCTGTGTTTGATGGTAGTGAGACAAAACCGAAGGCGAAACGGAAAAGCCCATCAAAGAACCTGAGCCTGAGTTTAGTCTTTTAAATTAAAAAAAAGCCAATTTGTACAAATGTTATTGGGCCATTACCACCTCGTTGCGCCATCCCTCCATGCTGTTGTTGCTGGTAGTGTTGCTGAACGTACTCGGTGATGATGTGTTCGCCCACCGACGTCGCCTCTCTCGGGATGCACAGTCAAAACGGGCGAACTATCCGACCGGCCAATTTTGTTGCGGGCGAACACGCGAAAACGACACAATGCGTTACCGTCCGAGCAGGAGATGACCGTTTGTTCGTGGGGGCCGTCGTATACGGTCTCGAAAAGACGCCATTTCCCCCTGAACCGATGCAATTATTCACAAAATTTATTAGAAAAACACGCCCTCTGCCTGAATGATGTCACATACGCCCCTTTACCCACCTTTGCCATTTGGAGGCAGTAACTGAGAATTGGGGCTCCGTTGCAATTGGGCGATTTCCAATGAATTGAGAGACCATTCGACTGACGACCAAGGAATTTTGGCAACGACGGCGCTTCTGGCAGAGCGCACAAAGTGCAAAAGAACGTGCAAGCCGATAGCTGCCCGTTGATGTCGCCGCGTTCAGGCAATTGGGCCCAGACAGCGACCTAATTTAATCCAAAAAAATGTTGACCCAAATCCTCTGACACCAAACACTGAGAATTATCTAATGCATTTAGACTTTGTGCACATATTTTATGGCTGACTGACTGACCATGTATTCAGTGCCGGGACTCAGTTGCTGCAAATGCACCATATTTACACCCGCCTCAGTTTTGTAGAAGGTTTGATAATGGCTGACAGTGTCGAAGAGAGTTAAGTGATAGTTAAATTCGGACGGATCGATTTGCGGGAACGGACCGCCGGAGGCCGCAACCTCCGAGATGTCGATTTCTCGCCAGAGCACTTCAGCATCCCAAGCGCTCACTGAAATTGTTGAAATTTCGCTCGATTCAATTGATTATAATACTAAATAAGTCCCAAAATTTCCAAATGCCATTATGCAGACAAACTTCGTGGAGGCGCCGACCTTCGCTCTTTTATAATTGTTAATATTTGATCCAAATATTTGTTTGGCCAAATTTTCGAAAAACTCGCCGACCCACCCGCCTCCTCGCTTAATTTAACCAAATTTTGCACAAATTTCCTTAATAATTTTAAACAACATATTGAAGAAAATTACTCCAAAAATTTCACTTTTTTCTCAAGTTTCGAAAACCGGTTCCGCCCAGAAAAAGCCGGAAATTGGAATTCCGACCAGCTTGTATTTTGTTAATGCCCTCATTTCTGGGAAGTGTTAAGTTTTCTATTTGTTTTATGACTAAAAAAGCCCGAAGAATGCGATTCTAAACCCAGTTTGTTGAAATAAGAGATGTTAGATCCCAAAATTCAAATTGAAAAAAATCCGGGGACTTTTTGGCCATTCTGTATTCGCTATGAAAAAGCATCTACATATTTGGTATTTGTACAAATATTTGGGTTGGATTAGACCAAAAGTACCAAATAAAAATAATGACCAAATATTTGTTGGGTCTGGTTTTCCGGTCTCTATTTGAGACTCACCTCGTGAAAGAATGGGTGGTTGGATAAGTGTGTCTTTTAGCCGATCCTTCTCGTCATCCTCAATCATTGCCGTAATTTGTGGTGGCAAATTGACAGCGTTGAAGGCATCGGTGGCACTGTGAACAGATTGCTGCTTGCTGTTGCCGTGGATAGACGACATTTGTGGTGTCATGAGCACGCTAAAAATGTTTTAAAAAAGTAAGACGACAATAAGTTGATTCAAAGAATTTTGGACGCACATTTTCCATTCCAACCATTGTTGAGCCTTGCACATAGAAGCCAGGCGAGTGACGAAGATGGTCTGGAACCACCGAATCTGTCAAATGGTACCCGCCGGAGGATGAAGTGAGCGAAGGACTCAAAATTTGATTGAGTGACAGATACGAATAATTGATTGTAACTGAATATGGTAGATGAACGTTAGTGCACCCGAAAGGAGCAAAACCTTTCCAGCCATCAACAAACAGCGAAAATTTCTTGAAATTTTCCAGTACGCAGCGAGCATCCCAAATTGATTTCATCTGAACAAACGCATAACCTCGGGAGGTGGACAATTGGATTCGATGAATCGTCCGCTTCGTGTAGTAATAAAGGGATTTGTGAATGCTTTGCTCGGTGACTAAGAAAGGGAGTTCGCTGATGAGCAGTGCTAAACGCATTGGGGGCATCCAAGCAAACAGAAAATTAACGTACTGTCACAAGGCAATACGTCCAACCTATTCCGTAGCCTTTCGCATCCGGCGCATCGAGAACTTGCTGAAGCGGATTTTGTTGGTAAAGAAGGGCGGCTGTTGAGGCAGTCAATTCCTGTTGTTGGGTCTGCACAAGTTGAGAATGTTGCTGCTGTTGATGAATCTGTTGAGGTGCCATGGAACCATGCGGCGGTACGAATGTTGTGTGGTGATGTCCCACAGCTGCCGATGTTGGGCCCGAAACTCTAACAGCAATGTCCGAAGATGTTACATGGCCAGCAGCTGTTGATTGGAAGTGATGAGCAACATCCTGAAGTTCGGGCTGATGTTGCGTTCCCATGAAGACTTGGGAAATGACTGTGGCTCATTTTATTTAACGCTTAAAGAGAAATTAAGTTAGAACAGGGCTTTATGTCAGCAACTCAGTCTCATAAACTTGTTTTTTACATGGTCAAATTATCAATCAGTATGGCTACTAGAAAAAATTCCAATAGGCGCCTAAGGCACGAATTCTATTAAATATCCTTACAAAAAATTTGACTTTTATTGTATCTACAAATTATTATGATTAATGATCGATTAGACTGCAGCACTCATTAATCATTCATCCGCGTCTTTTGAAGAATAAATATTGAAACGGAGGAATTTGAACTCGTGGTGTTGACAGGGCCGAGAAGTACATCCGGTGGTCATCCATCGAGCCTAAATAATTATATATTTGTTTGCTTAAAAGCTTTATTTTGAACATACGCTAAGTTCAGTGTCATCCGTGTGGAATTTGTCCAGCCAATTGTGGAATTTCTTCGCACTTGCAATGGATTTCTTCCGAAATGCCTAAAACCAAGGCAAAACGCAATTATTAGGCTTCGGAGGAGGGTCCCCCACCTTTCTGTTCCGACTCTTCCGGACCAGCAAAATTGGCTCAAATCCGTCAAAAAACTGCGTAAGTCCATTACTGACGTAGAAATGCAGCATTTTCTTGTTGGTTGGAGGTTCTTCGCTGTAATTTTTGTTGGGACTTTGGCCTGCAACGGATGCAGCACCAAAACTGTTTTGCAGAAATTTCGCCAAAATTCGACGGTAGCGCACATTTCTGGCCAAAAGTTTTGGTCGCGTACTCTTCTCATGTGAAAATGAATCGTTGAGATCCCAGCTCTTCAAAATTAGATAGTTCCGTTCTTCAGATTAAATTCTCAACATGCCTCTTCCTTGAGATACTCCTCCCAGTTCTGCAGTGCCACCACATTGGCACTTTCCTCTTCTTCGTCGTTGCTTTCACTGTCGGTTTCGTCCGTGTCAATGAGTTCGATGGTAACGACAGGATGATCGCGATTGAAAAAGTACATCTTGAAGCAGTGCTGGTTGAGCAACACCTTCAGAACAAGGAATTTGAAATGCAAAATCAAAAAGTTCTGACTATTCAAATTAAACCAATTTTTGATCATCTGACCTTCTCCAATGCAACACTGTAGTCTTGGTCCACGTGAGCGGCGTCTTGCCCATCGTTCGCACCCATTGACTCGCTGTTCGAAATAGCTGTTGAACAGGTCAATGCATTGTCCGCTGGTCGTGTCGCCCACAAAGTTCTGCAGTTGTCGGACCAAAGTGTTCACGAGTTTGTCCATGGTGAACAACACGTATGCCCTGGTGTCGAACATGCTTCTGAAAATATATCAAATTTCTCTCGATCATCAAAAATAAGCATACCTCAATGTGTCCTCAAACTTCGACGCCTCAATTTGTCCGTCAAGCAGATTCTTCATCTCCTGCAGCATGATCTGGTAGAAGTTTTCCGGGTTCTGCAATGGCTTCTTCAAGTCTCGCAGTCCCAGATGGACAGTCGACGGCATTCATTAGCTGTGCCTCGACCGAATCACCCTTCTCTTCGTACAGCTTTTTCTGTTTCTCACGAATTGTCAGCTCCACTTGGTACTCCTCGACGAGCTCTTCAGTGCGCTTTTTGATCTTCGCCAGCCGTTCGCACATGATCGCATAGAGTCGAATAAACAGAACCCACGGGTTGGTTCCGTAAAACAGCACATAGTCAAGTCGGTGTGCCTCATCGCTCCGCCTCACAACGTAGTGGGAGGACGGTGAAGCGGTTTCTGGGTCAACACGGACAGTTCCGTCACTGTTTGGATTCTGAAACGGTGGGAAACGAATACGATGTACCCAATTCATAATTTTAAAACCAAATTTTCGCCGCTTTAATAGGCCAAATTCAAGCCGACAAAGCCCATGGACAAACTCGTAAATGGATGCCTCTCACCTTTTTGGCCTCCTCTTCGTTCTGTAACGACTGCCGTCTCTGCCGTCCGCGGCGCAGACGCGTGCTCCGCTGCCTTTCGACTGTCGCCCCCCGCCTTCTCATCGCTTTTGGTTGGTTCAGATTCGTCTTCACTCTTTCTGAACGTTTCAACTTGCGATATGCAAAGGACAAAGTCCAATACCGCTGGTTTCCACTTCCTCATTGTCCGCACCGACGGCGAAGGGCGATCTGCAGCATGAACAATTTCGGGACGACGGAATGTAGCAGTTCCTTTATTTTGCCCTTCTCTTTCTTCGGAATATTCGGCTGACGTTTGATGTAATGCAAAAGCAATTCATTCGCCTCGTGGAAAACTTGCTGGTCGGACGGGTACTCGATGGCAACATGAGGCCCACCGTCCATTTCGTTTTGGCCCGCATCAATGGCTTTTCGTAAATTCTGAAAAATGTTTTTGACCAACGAACAAACAATTTCTAACCCACCTCATCGTAAATGTTCTCCAGCTGCAAGATGAAGCCCTTGCTGCGGATGTCCTTCACGTCGTTCGCCTTGAAGGTCAGCGCCTGGTGATCCAGACTCTTCAGGTAGTTCTTCTCCACCTGGTCCCGCCAAATTTCGTTGTACTCCTTGCGAAGACCGCGGCACTCCACGTCCTTTTCTCTGAGGCGCCTCAGCACCATCGGGACGGCCACCAGAGGGTTCTCCTTCAGGGCGAATAGAATTTTGCCGCCGTGTTCACTGCAAACAAATGGACATCACGACAACTTTTGCCGAGCTCTCCCCGAAAACTGGCACAAACCCGTAAAGCTTCTTCACTGCTCGCGCCAAAAAAGTGGTGGAACAGCCTAAGTCAGCAGTCGGCCATGAACTTCTTCGCGTCCTCGTGACCCAGCGGCTCAATTTTACGACGAGCGTACTCCAACGCTGTGATGGCGGCCAAATTGACCTCTATGAAGATGTCAACCTGAAGAATTAAAAGCACACTTCAGAAGCCCATTAATAAATTCATGACATTCTTTGTATGGATAACTTGAATTATGTACTTTTCGTTTTATTCTAAATTCTTAACGTATTCATTACAGACTCTTAAGTTTAAGAGTATGACAAAAGAAAGTGTTGAAAAGGGACCTCGAAGCGTTCATCTTCCGTGCGATACATTAACTCTTCGAAGGGAGACCTTAATAAAACTCAATTCTTGCGACAAAAGCTTAAAATAGAAATAAATGTTTACGGAGCAGTGCGTTTGGAAGAACTAAAAAAAAATTACATAAATTAGAAATGGTTGGGTGTCAATTTACCATTTCGGGAAAGAGACGTACAAATTGTTAAGGACTTTGTCACAGAGCGCAGTTCGGCCAGAACAAACGGGACGGTTTGCATCCTCGGGAAGGCACCGGTAGCTGACGCCGTGTTGTTTGCATGTGTTGTAATCTGTAAAAGTAAAATGCTCTATTAAATGTGCTTCACACCGTGCTGGGAAAGGTTATGCTTCCATGCTTAAAAAGGTCGTACTCGGAGGAAATTGGAGCAGTTCCGGCCGGAGCCCTAAGTGATTACTTCCGCCATATTTAAAAGAGGATAAGACAAATCTCCTCGAAGCTCAAATATCCCGCTTCCATCCCATGGGCCTCCGGTTACTGACCAATGTGTTCAGCAAGATCTTGCGGAAGACGATCCTCCAAGGGTCGCTGCTTCCGCGGGTGCAACCCAATCGTCACTAGTCCGCCCAAAATGTCCTTGAACTGCTTGAGAAGCTCGGGGTGCTCTCTGAAATATAACGGGCGCTTTCTGTCTCCAAAGGCCGTAGGTGATATACGCTAGGAATGGAGTGACCAAATCCGTGAGCTCAGATCGCGACACCAAATTTTTATTGTACAACGCCAAAGTGCGGATGAAATTTTCAAAAACTGTCTCACTCTGCAGCGCCCGATGGATCTAAAAGGTGTCGTTTACGCAAAGTACGACTCTCCCCGATCCCATGTTTACTTTTTCGAAAATTACGAAGTCCTTCAGCGGTATTTCCTTCCAAAATTTCGGGCACACTCACAGCATAAGTCATTTTGCTAACTGGCGCCTTTGCTTTCTATAAAGTAAGTTTAACATTTTGCAAGAAATTTTCTAATAAAATTTCGGCAAGTACAGCTTTTGAAAAGCTGTAAAATGGCGTTGTTTTTTTCAGGGAGTCTTCGCTTTCGTGGGCGTAGAATCCGAACCAAAGCCCCATTCCAACATTTTTTCAGTGGTTGATGCAGGGCCAATAGTTAATCAATCAATATTAAAGTCAACGGCTCAACTAAAAAACGTAAAGCAACCCAATAAAAACTGGAGTTCGTTTATACAACATTCTACTAAATGCAATAACGACTAAACAATCCAAGAGAAAAGCATTCAAATATTTGCCGCATAGTATCATTGTGCGTATTTACTGGACATCACACCAGAAGAGACAGCACTCTTGGATCCATCGTCGTCCTTCTTCACAGAAGTGATGGTCGCCTTGACGGTCATCGCAGTGCAGAGAATGGCCCAAACAGTGAAAGGAATGCTGAAGTTGAACAGATTTTTGTGTATTTTTTTGCTGACACTCACGTCAAATAGGCGGAAATCTTATCGATGTTGAAGAAAGTGGTGGTGGTGGCAACCGACAGCCCGGCAAGAACAGCAACGTTCGCAGCTACCTTAAAGCTTTGATTATGCCAATTTGTTGAATTGGAAACAAATCGCTCACCGTTTTGATGTTTTTGTTTTTGAGCACCGGCAGCACACAAAGACCGCTGAACACCGTAGCCCCAAACAATGCCAAAGCCACTTTAGTGTTAACGCGACTGAAGCCTGAAAAAATGCAACGACAAATCGTGACGATTTAAAGTACAAACCTCCGCCAACTTTGTAGAGCACATTCGAAGCCAAGCCAAACGGCGCGGCCACCGCGGTGTTAACCAGCAAAAAAACGTATTTATAACGACCGGCAAACTCCGGGAAACTTTGACTCTGAAAATTGGAAATTGTTTTGCTTATTTGTAAAATCTATTTTTTGTTCAATTTCGCCTCACAATCAGCTAGAACAACACCAAACCTTAAGGTATCGCACCAATTCTTCGTCTTTAAGCGCAATCATGGTTCCCGCAAAAGCCGAGACACTTGGAACCGCTGCACAAAGAATTGCGTAGCGAGTATCAACAGAAGTCCAGTGAAGAGGCATTGTTTAGTCAAATTTATCGATTTGTTTGCTACAACAAAATATCTGCAGAAAATGATATAAAAATTATAGTGACGCAAATGATTTATTTTTATATTTTAGGTGAAATGTCCGATGTGTGAAACGTATTCCCCCCTCCCCTTCCCTCCTCTATGTATGTGCGAAACGTCTGATTTTGCAATAAAGTGTGAAATGTCATCGTAGCCTAGAAAAATATCTTTAACGACTTTTTCAAATTAATTTTTCTTTTTTTAAAAATGGAGGGTGAAAATTAGGAACCTGTAAAAGTCAGGATTGCCCGACGATTCTATCAAAGTTACAACGCAAAAGCAAATAAAACGGTGATTCGTGCTTTTGAATGATTTTAAGGCCAAAATTGTTCGAATCCGGTTTGGGGTTCAAAATAGATCGAGGCCGGGATCGGATTCTACGCCATCGAAACCCCAGAAACACTTTTGACTTTTAAAAATTAATATTTTTATTCCAAAATGGGGAAGGGCAACAAACTAAAGTACATACATATATATATGTACATTGCTGGGTGGGTTTTCGGGTAAAGTTAAGAATACTACCTCCTGAGGGTTTGGGTCATTTTATATATCAACGTGCAAAACTTAATGGCATTATTTTTTGCTGGCCAACGACAATGAGCTGAGATACAGCTTCTCAAAGTTGATAAAATGATCCCGCCAAAAATCCCAAATTTTTCGAATTGTGTGAAAGTTAGGACTACCGGTCCGAATCCCCCAAGATGGCCGATTCAGTCCTGTACTGAAGCTAAGCCTAAGACGGGCGCCACTACAACTCGCCTATGTAACATTTCGCCTACACAGCCAAAAGGCAACATTTCGCCTACAAAGCCAAAAAGCAACACTTCGCCTACGCAACATTTCGCCTATTTACATTTCGCCTACACAGCCAATAGGCAACATTTCGCCTACAAGGTTAAAATGTTACATCTCGCCTATGTAACATTTCGCCTATTTACATTTCGCCTACCCAGTCAAAAAGCAACATTTCGCCTACAAATTTTAAAAATTCGATTTTTTTAAAAATTTCCTTTGACAAACGTTTAAGCATTTTGTAATGCGCGAAAGAATTAAAACTTCAATTTTATTCTCATTGGCAACAAAGAAATGATACAAAATGAATAATTGAATAGATTTGGTAATAGAATGATAAAGAGCGTGGTCATGATCGCATGTTCATGCAAAACAAGTTGCTTGTGACAATGCTGACTGTTTCGATGTAGCCGGGCTGCGATATATGTCATGCTGTTTGTCTGCATCAGCCGAAACAGATAGCAAAAAGTCCGACGAAATGGGATGGCTATTCAAATCGCGCTAAAAAAATCAGTTAGAAACTTAACAACATATTCAATACCGAAAAATGCAATGAGAAGACCAATGCATTATTAGTACGCGCCAATACGCTAGCCGCCTGCCGATGAACATTCCAAAACCCTTGTCGGGTAAAGCGGCTGACGCACAACTTCGATCTCTCATCTAAGCACCTCCGTTGTTGTTGCGAAACTGGGCATTGACAGCCGCGGCGAAGGAAACCCAAATTGAACTGAATAGTCGTGGTCAAAAAGGTTGACGTCATGACTGTGCCTTGTTGAATTTAAAACCACACTCCCTGAAACAAAAGAAAAACCTTGTAAAATCACTCTCGAACTATTGACCTTTGGAATCGCAGAAACCAGCACGACGTCGCCTTAATTTAGTCGCGAAATCCTGCTGTCGTATAAAAGCATTGATTAACCATCCTTGATAATGAGAGCATCAGAGCTTAATTGTAAGTGGGTTTTTGTGAATTGAGATTCCACACTTTTGCCCTTTCACTAAATTTACACTATTCAAAAACCCAATGCATAAGAGCTTACCGTCTCAACATGTGTCGAAGTGCAATGTCTTTGCCCATCTCAACAAAAACCTCGCAGTTGACGTATTGCTGCTTCTTCTTCTGCAGGCGCTCAACTTTGTTGCGCATCAATTTTTCAGGATTCATTTTCCTTTATCTATAAATCAATTAGGTAAGTATACGTACGTGCGAGAATGGATTTATACAATACTTTGCTTTTGATCTGATCAAATCTACCAATAATCTATCAATTTGTCAGAGGAAATGTTAAAAATCGAATTTTTAAAATTTGTAGGCGAAATGTTGCTTTTGATTGGGTAGGCGAAATGTTACATAGGCGAGTTGTAACATTTTAACCATGTAGGCGAAATGTTGCCTTTTGGCTTTGTAGGCGAAATGTTGCGTAGGCGAAGTGTTACATAGGCGAGTTGTACGGCAGCGCCTAAGACGTGGAGGGAATTCGGGAATTTGCCTTGAAAGACAAGTTGTTCAAATTAGGCTGTATTGAACCACTAAATTTTTATGCACTTGAAAATATGAAATTCGGAGGGGAATGGAAACAAAAGGGTCCCCCCCCCACCCCTATAGCTTCAAATTCATTTCTGGATATGTCCCTGAACGTAAAGACTGTGGGCTGATCTCCATTCTCAAGTCGCCTCAAGGTCAAGGAAAAATTTTGGTTCTTCTTCCGCTGTGAAGGTCTGCAAATCCTTCGGCAGCTTCCTGTACGCCAAATGGTAGTGCAGTCGAGTCATCGGACCCTTTCTGGAGCAAGTCAGAATCTAGCAAGTGTGGGAATCGTATTCATCGGCATTAGTTCCTCCAATGCTCCTACCAAATTCGAAGTAATATTGACGAAGAAACAATGAGTGAAGTACTTTTGGTAGAGTTGGAGCATCCGGCGTTCTCTGTTGGCCAGTTGATGCTGCTGAACTCAGAGGGGACTAACAAATAAGCTGAAAAGGGGACCTTTCCACATTACCGTCGGAATGTCGGACTTTGAGTCCAATGAGAAGTTGTTGACCACAATTGTGCCTGAGATCCTTGGACATTAGTAACTGCTGCCGACTGTTTTTTTGTCTTTTGAACTTACCATTCTCAATCAAATTTATACTCAGATCCTTGACCGTTTTCTCTTCTTCAAATTCATCAAACGGACATTTTCCTCGGGATTTTGAGTTGAGCCCATGGCAAACGTCAACGACGATAAAGTGAAATTGAGGACGCGCCCACTTCATCGAAAAAGAGGGGGAATTCAATCCAAATGATGTAAGCCAACCCATTTTTGGGTGTTCAATTAGCCTTGCTCTGGCTGTCAAGTAGAAAACCGGATTCTCCACCAGAATGCGATGGTGTTCCGTTTCCTCGAAGCCAAACCATTTTTTCGCTATGTAATGAATCGCGGGCTCTGGCTCGACCACGGTCACTTCGTACTGTAAAAGAGTTCACGTACATGGTACAAAAAAACGCTTGCTTTAGTAGGGACAGTTCGTTAGGATGCTCAAGACCCAAAATTTATCGAGACTCTCGAGCATTCATTCCTACAGCTCGGGTATTTCTTGACACGAATGATGGGGTTTTGTTTTTTGGGTGTGAGATTTTGGTTTATTTTCTCATTATTTTGGGATAATTGAAGAAACATTACGGCGGATCCACCAGCCGGGTCAATTACATAAAAAAGAAGGCGAATTAAATGCCAAAAATCATAGCCAACCCTCTCGCTGACCTTTGTTGATAAAGTCGAGAAAAAATTATTCACTGAAGAGCCACGAAGTCCCAAGCAGAGAATTCTTCGTACTTTCCCATCCAAAACTTTCCATGGCGTCAGAGAAGGAGCGAAAGTTTGGGTGATAAAAGGCTGGGCAATGATCACTTTTTGGTAGTCGACAGTGACTTTGTTGGTCAGAACGGACCATTGACGTGCATTTTTGCGCGTGAATTTGTAATCTGGAGAGGGGGGGGGGGGGGGGGAACGATTTGTACAGATTTGAAGAATTAATCCATAACACACGAAGAGGGAAATCCAAATCGGATTCGGCCAGCAAAATGTCTTTGTGCGATTCCATCGTCAGCGACCGAGAAAAGCCGCTTAAATGGGCGTGCAGAGGTTATCAAAAACTCTCCAACGGGTGGGGGATGATCAGAGTATCCCCCATAATTCCAAAACGGACGTTCCAAAGGCGGATGGGCCATCGGAGACGACGTAGCATTGTCCGTTCTGCTTATGCCTTTGTTGTGCCGGCTGTTGCTTCTCATCACTTTGGCTTTGCTCCCGGGGGCATATCTTCTCCTGCACAATTCGGCCGCCATCTTCGCTTCCACTTTCAATGGCCACCCATTGAGGAGGCAATTTTCTAAGAAAATCTGTCAGAAGGGCATCCGGAATGGGCGGGCGGGCGGACACTCACGCGCTCCAATGTTCGCTTTGCCAAAAGTGCCACCGCCAGTGGACAATGAAGAGAAGCTGTGCGGCCTGACGGGGGAAAATGCACGGAATGTACAGTAACGGGCAGCCCCAAACAGTTACAGTACACCCAAAAAGACTCACAACGATAATACCGGAGAGGAAAATCAGTGCGAATTTCCATGAGCTCCCACTGGGTTTCATCGCTTATTTAACAGAAAAGTAAATGGAAATGCCAAAATTCACCAATTCCAAATGAGGAGAGAGTAAATCTTTTGGGGGAACCAAACACACCACGCACAGAATACGCCACCACCCCAAATTTACATTTGAATCCACGTGAAAAAGGCACAGCCAAAAGCATCGCTTAATCGACAAATCGATCAATGCCAACACATTATTGTATTGATGCAAGCAAAGTAAGACCTTTCATAATTTCAGGGAGGGTTTTTGTGTGACAGTGAATGAGTAAGAGAAACAACCAGCGAAGGGCTCTGATAAATGATCGCTTTTTTGTTGTTTTCCGTAGTTAAAGTGCGTCATCTTTCTCCTTCCGCTTCTTTCTTCCCTTCCCGTCCGTGGCACTTTCGTGTTCAAAGCCCGCTTCTTCCTTTGTTTGGCTGTCCTTCCCCCGGTCCGTTGGCTCTTTCCTCGCCGCCTTCGACTTCCTTCCCTTCGCTCTTTTGGCTGCTTCTTCTATAAACGGCCGGTTTCTCTCGCGGACGGACGTCGGAGAGTATTTGGCGGGGTGTGGAGGATCGAATGAATTTGGAGGCCCAGCCTTAGAAAATTGAGCAAAAATGCATCTGCTGGTGGTGCATTTACATTGGACTTGACTCTCGCAACAACGCACTCCTCCTCCGTGTTCAGAACAGTCATCTTTTTCGCAGGCCAATTGATAAGAACGTCTTGCCCATTCAATTCAAACTCGAACTCTACTCGCTCATCAGCATGATGAACAGCTCGCTCATTGTCAGCAATGTAAACACCGCCAACATTTTCTTCCAATTTAAGAGCCAAATCCGCTGGGAAGCTGACCCATCGTTTCCGGGGTCCATTCTGCTGATAGGACCATACAAATTTTTCCCCTTCTAAAAAGGTTAACAAATCCAGTGCCGGTGGGGCTTCAGTGGTGCTGTTCTAGCGAATATGACCAGCTTTTTGCACCATACATAAAAAGTAAATAAAGTTTAATTGAATTTGGACTGCATAAATCTACCGACCCTTTTTAGGGTTTCTTCTCATTTAGAGCTTTCGAATGGCATCTTGTTTATTTGATTTGGTTAAGTTAAAAAAAAGTTATAGCCTTTCAAGTACTCGAAATCTGAATTTCGAACTGTTGCAAAAAAATGGTCATATTCGTGATCAGCATTCTGGAACTGGCTTATGTGGCGCAAAAACTTCCCTACCATTAATAACTCGGACGGCGCATCGAATACTGCGCATAAAGCCCGTGTCGGAATTGCACTGTCGCATCTGCCGGAGATCAAATTGCATGTTCCATCCCTCAATCTCACGATCAGCGCCCTTTGCATCACTCGAAAGACTGATTTTAGTTTTTTTTTTCTTCAAAATTTGACTCGACCTCCAAATAAACCGACCTGTTTAAGAAAGTAGACAAATCCTTGTCAAATTCCAACCATTTTGAAGCCGAACATTGGTACTCCCAAACAATTTGAAAGTTATTCATAGACAATTTATAAATGTGTCTTATTTGTATTTGTAGGTCTGGCCGTCTCTTTTTTGAATTTTGTCTTTTGCGGCTACCGGTCCGAAAGAAGGCCAAAAGAAGAGAACGGTTAAGAAAAGAGGGAAAAGCGAAATAGTGCACTGTTTTTGCAAAAAATGAATCGCTGTGGTGCATTGGCAGTCTTTCTTCATAACAATTGCACCCTTTTGTATATACAGATTATCTCATGCAATTTTAGACCTATTAGCTAAATTAATTGGAAATGGCTGAATATGACCTGATAAAGCGCCTTATCCCATTTTTCGACCTGCATCTTGTGATTCCGTTGTTGGAATACATCGAGCAACGAAAGGTTCTGTTTTCATTCTTCGTCGAAAATTTTAAGGGCATTCTTTAGATTTATGATGAAGAGTCCTTCAAAAAGGTGCATTTGGCCGTTCTTCAGAAAACGAATATGATCGACAGTCTTATCGAAGGGTGGGGCAAAGATGAGGGCCTTTTGGAGCAGTTTCAGATGAAGAAACAGCAGGTTTTGGAAGAACGGGAACGCCTTAAGGCGGCCTGTAACCCGGCCATCGAAATTTTGGACCGGGACGACGTGAAGGAAATGACAGAGAGCACGACGCGCGACAGAGAGGGCAACAACAAAGTGTTAGAGTACATTGATCAGCGGTACGGGGTAAGCTTTTTTGTATTGTATAACATTGTCTTATCCAGAGGCCCACGCCTCCCCCCCCCCTCTATCAAGACCTATCCGGTCGTATGATAATTAGTGGCATTATTTTAAAAAAAGCTAATAATAGCAATTATCACCTGTTTGTCACTGCTTTTGTCCATAATAAGTGCATGTCCATCTTTTTTAATTCAGTTCAAAATGGAGATGCTGGACAGCTTGTATAAGTATGGCAAGTTCCTGTACGAATGTGGAAACTATTTGGCCGCTTCCACCTATTTGGACTTTTACCGGAATCTGATCCCGCAGTACGACCCGAACTATCTGAACGCCCAATACGGAAAATTGGCTTCGGAAATTCTGCTGCAAAGTTGGGACCACTGCGAAGGACGACCTGAACAGACTGCGCGCCTACGTAGACTCCGAGCCGTTCGCCTCCGAACTGGAACTGCTACAACACCGGGCCTGGATTCTGCACTGGTCTCTTTACATTTACTTCAATTGTCCCAAGGGACGGGACGAAGTCATCGACATTTGCCTCAATCAGCAGCCCTACTTGAACACCATTCAGGCGAATAACCCGCAAGAGTTTGCCCCCTTCACAGACAATTTTTTTTTCTTAGATCCTTTGCCCCCACCTTCTGCGTTACGTGGCCGTTTCTGTAATAACCAGTAAAAACAAGCAGAAAGCGAGCCTTAAAGACCTGGTCAAAACGATTGAAGCGGTCAGTCATGCAAAACTCAAAAATTTACAGACAAAAACAAGAACTGATAAATTGGAATAGTACGTGGATAGCGAGGATAACTCACTCCTGATTCGATTTTTCATATTTATTTACTTTTGGAATACTCTATATATTTTTTATTCTCATAATATTCTGGAATTTTTAATTCCGTCTGAAAATTTTCAGGAACGCTTGCAATTACCAAGACCCGGTCACAGAGTTCCTCTCTTGTCTCTACATTGATTTTGACTTCGATGCTGCACAAACGAAATTAAGAGAATGCGAATCGGTTTCCCCTTTTTGGAAATTCTTCCTTTCCCAATCGGTCGCCTCCGTTTCAGGTGCTGAGCAACGACTTCTTTTTGGTCGGATGTCTGGATGATTTTAGGGAAAGTGCCCGGCTTCTTATTTTTGAGATGTTCTGTCGCATTCATCAATGCATCGGTCTTGAAATGTTGGCCAACCGATTAAACATGGACAAAGTTTTTTTTTCTCTTATAAAAAGTTAATCAAAAGTTTTGAGACCTGATGCGGAGCGATGGATTGTCAATTTGATCCGTACTTATCGCATTGAGGGTGCCAAAATCGATTCCCAATCGGGCCAAGTGGTGATGGGTGCGAAGCCGATCAGTATACATGAGCAAGTGATGGAGAACACAAAGCGAATGTGAGTTTTTGGGCATGAGTTATGGTCTGATATGACCGGTCGAGATTTGTGTTACCCCTCCCCTCCCCTGATGAGCAATTTTTTGTTTGAAATCTCTTCGTTTTAGGACGTTTCGCTCCCAACAAGTGGCTTTGCAATTGGAAAAGCTGCGGGTCGACAGTCGAAAGGTACCCGCGCCCCAACCTTTAGGCGCGATTAATTCTGGTCTGTTTAAGGGCGGCACTTGGAAGAGAGGCGAGCGGGAAATTATGTGATAAGACTTGAAATCCTAAAGTATTTTGTTGTCTATTTCTGTTGGGTTTAATTGTTTCGGCAAAATAAGACTGTATTCGACTTCTGTGTAAATCGGTTAAGAAACAGTTGTAAAGGAGAAAATTCGGCCAGTTTACGAAAGAGTATTCGTTGTTGGAATTCCTTTAACAAAACTTGTGCTATTTGATGGCCAAAAATGTTCTTTTACGTTTGGTGCTACATTTGTCCGACAGTAACGAAATCGCGACTGTTGTTCTTACTGTCCAGGGCTTAATGATTATTTCTGGGTAAATATGATAATAGTATTTAAGGGTGATTGATCAACTTTTATTGAATTAGGGTAGTTCGTCTTCGTATGTTGACTTTGACCAATTCTCCTCAATCTGGGACGTTCTGTGTGTTGTGGTGCCAGGCTCAGCAACAAAAACGCGGGGATGTAATGACCCAGATACGCCGACTCTATTTTTGCGCAATCCCCAGCAGCCCATCCCGAATTCAATCCTCCCCCCCCCGCCGCCTATTCAATCCCAATAAAATGCCCACGCATCAAAAAGACACTACTCCGCTTAGAATCATCTCATCTTCTGCTTCAATCATGGATTGATTACAACATAAAAATTGACGGAGTCGAAAATTTACACTGAAGAACGAAAGAGAATAAACAGATAATAAATAATAAATCGGTAACAGCGGGTTCTGAATCTCATGTTGGGGTCATTTCGACGAAAAAAACCATTTACAAGTTCATTTTAACTGGGAAGTGCAGGCAAAATTCGAGAAATGAACGAACAATGAATAGAAATTTGTACTAAATTGCATGTTTAATGTTTTCAGAGCATTATTGCAAATGTGACAAAGTAAATGAAAGATTTGTGGGCTGTCTGGAATGTGAAGAATGAATGGCGTGGAAAGGAAATGAAAATCCCTTTCCCTCTAAATCCCCGCTAAAGTGGCATAACTAAAACTAAACACTGTCATCCTCCAATGTCAACCTTCACGCCAAAGTCAATCGGTGCCGGCAAAGAGTTCCGTGTAAAGGGGCGGAAAGTTCCCGAGCACGTTGGCCTTAATAATGAGTAAAAAGTGAGATTTGCCAACGTTTAAGCCGATCCTCCACCTCGGCCCCTCTGTCCGCTTGCTGCTCACTCGAATGATGACCCATAATTTGCAATCGGAAACGTCCCAAACACTTTCGATGCGTTTTGGCCAATTCTCGGAGACGGGGAAGGAACTCCAACAGTTGACGCAATGCCTCATCACCGTCCGGCATCCGTTGGTGCAGTTGGGCACCCAAACAGTTCTTCAGCTGACCAACAAAGGCATCCATGCTGGGCATCTGCTCCATGAGCACGAAGGCGGACAAAAGTGCGGTTTCGGTGGGATTTAATTGGAAGGAGCTGAGAAACTGCAGTCGACTGATCAACTGAATCGGAAATATTGACGAATTTCAATGAGCGTTTTTAAATAACAAAATTACAAAACCCGTTAAAATTAACCGCTTGGAAAATTAAAAGCAAAAACCCCCAAAAATCCCACCTCCTTGCCGAACTCCTCGTCCTTTCTGTCCAAAGCAGCGAAATTGGTACACGGGCAACACCAGGTTGTTCACGTGCAGTGTCTGACTCTGCTGATGGTAGTGCTAAAAATTATTAAGAAAATATGGAATATTTGGCCTCTTAAAGCTGACAAGCATTTACCCCCAAAATCAAAATTTGGACATTTTGCCGACCTGTGCCATTGCGATAACTGCCAAATCGAAGGTCGTCTTCTTCAAGGCCTGTATTTTGTGGTCTTGCCCAACCTCCAGAAACTCTTTGACCATTTTGGCAAACTCGATGATGCATTTGGTGACGTTGGTCAGCTCATTGGCAAACTTGAGCCATCCGTCGGCACGGTTCTGGAAGCAATAGTTGTTATTTTTATCATTTCTCTATATTCCAATTAAAAAACAAATTTAAATCCAACGACGACAAAAGATCCTCAACAAAGAGCCCACCATCTACAGAAATGTTGATTGATTTTTACTTAGTTGGACATTTTTCTGGGGCCCTTTGTCCTTTTCCCCACTGGGGGAATTTTGTCCGCGTACGTCCTCAACTTCCTTAGAATTGCAAGCAGGTAAGCACCCCTTCCCTCCCCTCCCATTCATCACACCGAAGCTCACCCACACCATTCTTCTCTCCTGTCATCCTCGCGAAATCCTCCTCCCATTCCAAACGAATGCGAAACTCTCCAAATTGCCGCCCAAGGTCAGCTGTTGCTGGACGACGCATCCACCCACCCCCTCAAAATGCATTCATCCCCGCGTCGTCTGATCTTTCCCGTCAGAAAGTGTGTGTGTCACGCACTGGCACTTCCTCACCACCCCACCCCCCCCCCCTACAGTGGACACCTTTGAGTGATGGGACGGTCAGCACCACCATCAAACATCGGAAACCGTCACTAAAATCACCCCAACCACCAACAACAAACAAATTGCTAGAAAATTCGAAGAGGGGGGGGGGCTTGTAAAAGAGAAAAACAATTTACACGCAAAAACGCGACTGACCATGTTCATCAGTCGGTCCAACTGTTGCGGGTCGACCATCGTGCCATAAATGTCGTCGTCGATCGGCGAATGATGGTTCAGATAGGCCGAATAGGCCTGCTCATAGGCAAAGTCCACTCGTTTGATCAGGTCGTCGTCCACGGTGGATGAAACCAAACTATGGTGAATCAGAGGAGCGGTGGGAATCGTCGTGTCCGCGGTCACCGGATACCCTCCACTGGAAGGCAAATAAAAAGAAATGCGTGAATATTGTGGAACGTTAAAGGCAAAATTCGCCGTTGTCAACCTGCTTGATGGCACAGCGGCAGAGTGATGGATGCCAGACTGAGAAAATATTGTCGTGTTTGGAGAGTACGAGATGGGTGCCAAGGCGTGGTGGGGCTGTTGGTAGAGCAGTGGCACAGCCGAGGAAGAGCTGGACTGGCCTGAAACAAAAACACAATCCAAACAATCTCCTTTTGCGTCTGACCATCCAACGTGTGGAAAGAGGGCATCTCTTCCTCGTGGAACGGGTTGGGCTGATGGATCAGCTGCTGCTGTTGGTGGTGGTGAGTGCCAGGATGACCGTAATACATCGGCGGGGGCAGAGGTATGGCCGCATTCTGCGCGTTGTTACTAGATGGCGAGTACTTGAATTCTTGCTAAAAAGGTTTACTCCGCTTCGAACAGCAAATATTCCCGAAGTATGTGTTACTTATCAACGATTTGAAATGATGTCATTATCCCCCACCTTGAATTCTCTGCAGCCAGCTGAACTCGCGGATGACGAGCCGGTCGGGGTGCTTGGACCGACCGACGGAGGAGCGGAGATCACAGCCAAATTGGGATGATGAGATTGTTGGGGAGGAAAAGCACCGGGCGAAGCGATAGGACGCGACGTTAGCCAAACCACAGAATTCGCCATTTCGTTGTTTGTGAAGACGAACCTGAAATACTTCATCTTGAAGTAGCGAAATCATATACCAATCAATTCCAGAATCTGAACAAAAATTTCGCTTATGCAATTTTAAAGTTTATTGTTTGGTGGCAAAGGAATTGGCGGTGCCTATAGTTGCCGCCGAGAAAATGTTAAAAACATTGGTACAATAACTACAGAATTTTATTTTTTAACTTTTTTAGTCAGTTTGACACCTGAGCCTTCGTTAAAAGAAGCATTTTCCCTTTTGACAAATCAAAATTGTTCACCTCATCTTCAACCTTTTCCCGTTGTTTCTTGGACATTCGACCGAATTTGACCGCCTCCCGACTCATCCCTAATTCCAGACACTTCTTCAGTCGACAGAACTGACACCGGTTGCGGCTGACTCGGTCCACTGTGCAACACTTTTGCCGAGCGCATTGGTAGTTCACAGGAGAATTTTGCGAACGCCGAAAAAACCCCTGAAAAAGCCTTGAGTCAATTTAAATTCCAAAGAACTATTGTACTTTTCTCGCATTTGACAAAAAATTGAAATGAAGCGTTTGAATAAATATCTTTTTGAATTGTACGCCCTCAAAAACAGTTTTATATTTCTCCCACTTTGCATCCCTCGCAGGTGATAACGCCATAATGGACGCCGGAGGATTTGTCGCCGCACACTTTGCATGGAATCACTTCGATTTGCGCTAAATAACTTTAATTAAGAGTAATCGTTTAGTTTTTGAGATATTTTTGTGCATTAAAACTAATTAAAGTCAAACAGTCTGAAACGTCCACAGAATGACAAACGTGCAAAATTGGAAGAGAACAAATAATTGTATTTGCTGATTTTCCCCGTGAAAGAACGCACGTTCCTCGCCGGGCCCTCCCGGGTGAATAATGCGCTCGTTGGACTTTTTCCTGTAGGTAGTGGCCAAGGCTCCTCCCACCAGCGCCTGATGGCCGTGCTTTGGCCTCTGTTTGACTGAGTCGGCACAGCAGCGTTGGACGTCTCGACATTCCGCCTCTTGCTGAAACTCCCTCTTCATTCCCACTGACGGAAATGAATGAGCAGACGATGAAGCGGCATAATCAACAACGGCCACATGGACGTCCCCAACTTGGACCCTTTCAGCATCCGCTTTCAGTGTAGTCCCCGGCCGTGGAATTGATGACGAAGGAACAGACGCATCAGCGTCCTCCTCTTTCAGCACAGTGATAATTGACGGCGTTGCCCGTGGGGAGTCATAGGCCCGTGGATTAGCCGCTTGTCGAAGCACTGACCCTTTGTTGTTGTTGTTGTTGCACTAACGATAAATTAGACATCGGAATGGTCGGCAGCGCCGTCTTTCCCGACAAACGTCGCACCTTCTTGGAAGAAACCACAAGATGGCCATCATCCAGAAGCAGGAGTTGTTGGGAAGACTGTTGAAGTTGCTGTTGTTGTCTTTGATCGGTTTCATGAGATCGAATTGAATTGGAGGATGAAGATGGTGCTGATGATGGAGATGAGGTATCGGAAGTTAGTGTGGTGGTTGTGGACGAAGTGAAAAATGCGGTTTTGGGCGAGGAATGGAGATGATGGTTGAGAGGAGGGGCAAAACGATGATGGTCCATCGTCACACAAAAGCCGGGGTCAGGTCAGTCAGAGGTCAAGACAAGACGGGAAAGGACTGCTGCTCAGGACGGTGGACGAACGATGTGTGAGGGATGGATGGACCGATGGATTGAGGAGAATGAGATGAACACAATTTATTTGGGTCACACAACTTGGAAGTATCGCCGAACTTGCTTTCTTGTGGCTGTGGTACATAAAATGGACGAGGGAATGGACGGGCGGGTCGAAGGTCAGCGACGAAAGGACGCCAAAAACAGAAAGACGAAGCAATGCGAGGGAAAGAGTGGAGGACGGAGGGAGGGGAGAGAAATCACTGTGGTAAAGGGAGGGAGGCTGGACGAGGGGTCAAAGGTGGAGGGGGGGGGGGGGGGGAGGTGAAGGTGAACGCAGCGGGTGGGGACGGACGAGGCGATGGACGCTCCGATGGATGGGGGGGGGGGCGCGAGGCGGGGGGGGGGGGGGAGAACGGAGGCACGCTAACTTCATTCTTCCTCCCCCCCCCCCCCCCCCTACAGACATTTAAGTGAGTGAATGAGTGACCATTGCACACAGAGAGTGAGTGACCATCGACAGACAAAGACGGCAGAGAGCTGGGGAATGTGTGGGAGAAAAGAGAAAAGTCAGCAGAGTTCTACGAGAAAGACAAAAACCAACGGAAAGGGGCGGGAAGAAGCCGGATGATCGATCGTCCGGTTCGTCCCAAAAGCCAAACGCAACTTTTCACTGAATTCTGGCACGGTAAAAACCCCGATTCGTTTTTTGGCCAACACTGTTTTGCGTAGGAGTGCAGACAGTGATAGGCTAGACAGTCTAATTCTTATAAAACCTAAAAAATGAAACGAACCGGGTCATTAAGTAAGAAAAAGTGCAAAAGGAAAAAAAGGCTAAGCGGACCACTCGCGTCTCGGGAACGTTTAGCAGCTCATAACTTTTTTCAAGACTGACCAATCTTTATATCATTCGGAAGCTCTAAATGATTAGAGATGTACATATTTCAGCAACGAGCCGGTTCGATTCGTTATGTAAAAATCGGACTTTAACATTTTAAATAAAAGAAAGAAAGTTGTTCATTGTTTTTTGGCCATAATTTTGTTCAATTTATTAGGTCTTTGAATGATATAAATAAAGATTGGTCAGTCTTGAAAAAATTTATGAGCTGCTAAATGTTCCCGAGACGCGACTGACCCCCACACCGACAAAAGGGAAAGGCAAAAGATGGGAAAAGGCCTAAATGAAAATCATGGGGAATTCAAAATGGTATAAAACAATAAATGAAAAAGAAGTGCCAAGAAGAAAAAGTGCCGCATGGAAATCTCAAACGAGAAAAGTGTCAAATGGAGTGCCTAAAATGTTTAATGCCCTACAGGAAAAAACTGCTAAAGAGAAAAATGCCTAAAGTCAAAGCGTTTAATACTTTTCGGTTCTAGCTTCTACAGACAAAATGCTTTCGATTTATACCAAGATTAGATTATTTGATTTGGTCAGATAACCAAAAAATTGAACGTCAATCCCGGCACCAAACTGACCTCCGGCCGGTAAAAACGAATCGACCTCTGTTTTTACTGGAGTCCGGGGGGGGGGGGGGACCTCGCGGTCCCCGGAAATTTATAACCCGGTGTTGGGGCTCCAGAATTTGTCGGGAGGGGGGTGGGGGGGGGGAATGAAAACATTTACTTTTTGTATTATTAGGAGCGGATATGCAAATTCATATTTTGCTTTGGAACGTCCAAATATTTACAAAAATGCATAAATCCGCTCTCTGGGAGTTGATAAGCTGTTCGTTCACCTCTCATTTCGGAGCCTAGTCGCATCGGTTGTTGCATTATCATCGGATCGTTGCCCGCGGGGACCATGCCGAGTCGAAGTGCGCTCTCCGTGGACAGTGCTCGTTGGTGCTGCTGCTGTTGGTGCTGTTGCTGTTGGTGCTGTTGCTGTTGGTGCTGCTGCTGTTGGTGCTGTTGCTGTTGCTGTTGCTGTTGGTGCTGCTGGTGGTGGTGATGGTGATGGTGGTGATGCAGTTGGAGGAGAGGTGTTGGCGACGGCATTTATTTGAGAATGAATTTCTTGTCGTCGTTCGTCTGTTGAAGTCGGAGGGGTGGGGGGAGGGAAAGGCAATTCTGTAATTTGTAAAAATTTGTTTGGTGAAAAGGGTTTCAAGCAAATCTCTGGACATGCATTTATGAGAAATAACTCGATTTTACGGACAGGGCGATCCATCCAAAAAAAATTTTTTGCTCTCCAGCAATTTTGTCGGATTGGGTTGCCGCTGGAGGGGATGGATCGGCAAGAGCAAATGGGTCAATGCCCTCGCCCCCTGCGAATGGATGTGCTGGTGAGGCTGTGAGTCGGCGGGACGAAGGGGGCGGGACGGCGGACAGTCGCCAGCCGCCGCTGCCCCTAAGTTGCGCGATTCCGAGGGCGGCCGGCGGTTGCTCCCACCCGCGCCCCCCCCCCCCCCCCTAATGATGCAACACGGCGAAGATGGGAGGGGAACATCCTCCGCACTTCGCCGTGTTCTCCACACTTCCATCTGCTGCTGCTGCTAGTGCTGCTGGTGATCACCTCGAAGAGGGGGGGGGGGGGCAGGTACCCAGCGGCGAGAGGGAACTTCCACCCCACCCGTAAAGGGATTGGCGGAGACTGTCACCGCCGCCGCCGCCGCCGCAAATTTGGAAATGATGGGGGCACGGGGACCATTCGGGGGGGGGGGGAAATCACTCTGGCAGAGATCATCAGTTAGTTATCCGTCGGAAGTGAGTGGATTTGCAAATCCGTTGAGGAGGGGGGGGGGGGGGGGGAGGGGGGAGGGGACACATCACCTTACACGCATTGATCGATTTGTTTCTGCCGTGCTTCTCGTCAAAAGGCATTGGACGGGAGTGGAGGGAGGAGGCTGGTGCCGATGACCTTCACATTGCGCACCCCCCCCCCCCCCCCCCCCTCCCACCCCCCCCCCCCTTTATCCACACTCCAATCGCCGATTGTCTGCCACCGCCAAATAGTACAAACATCGCCAGCCACCGTTAATGAAGGAGGGAGGGAGGGAGGGCGAGGCTTGATGAAAGCATAAAGCACATGGTCTTAAACGACTTTCAATCATTTCATGAATTCTTTGATTGTTTGTTTTTGTTTTGGTTATGGACGGCACTGGAATAGCCTGGCAACAAACACATTAAAGACTGTGGGACATTTGATTATGCGAATTGAAGAGATCGTACACCGTTTGATCACTTTGCTTCAGCTTCATCTCTTCCCATAACGCATCAATTGGCCATCATCGGCATCGATCACAATAACATTTCGCTGTTCCTCTGGCGTCTGAAGAAGCCCGCGTTGAGAACGCATTATTGCCGAAGAACCATCAACGCCGTAGAGACTTCGTTCAAAGCGGCGAAGCTTTGGTTGGTCAACGGAAGAAAGGGGCGATGGGAAACGATGCTAACCAAAAGGGGAGACGGTCATATCAAATTGAAATTGATGGACTAATTAATTTGTAAAATGGATAATGTGGACTCTCCGAACCACGCGCTTTTAGGGTACCAAATGCTGATGCTTTTTGGACAGCTCTGACAACCGAACGTACCAATAGACGCGGTGGTTGGACGAGCAGGTAAAGGGGCGATTCCGCAAGGGGAAAGTCGAGAGGCGGCACTGCCATCAACTTTTGTGGAACGGCCCACCCTGGCCAAAGCACCTTAGGCAATAAACGAAAAGATTAAAAGATGGACGATGATGCTTATACCTCTCAAAGCATGGCTTCTATGGAGCAAATTGCCGAGCAAGGCTAAACAATTTTGTAAAAATTACATCATACCTCCCAGACTCCAAATCACCCAAAACCACAAAATCACACTCAAAAATTCTATTCTTTTCTATTTGCTTTGTGGTAGTAGTGGCTTCCCGACATTTGGGGATTAGTAGCGAAAAATATTATTGTTATATTCGTGGTAATTTGGAGTCTGGGAGCTTGATTCGGTTTTAGCCAATTTTTAAATAAATCAAAAAGCTGCGAACCCTCGCAGGAAGGGAAGGACCCCCCCCCCCCCCGCCCGACAGATAATGACATCATTCTTTTATGAAAGCAAATTGGGATGATGTGATTTATTATGCTTAACCAAAAGCACTGCTGATGATGAATTCGTCTCCAATTCCGTGAGAAGAGAGACTTTTGCGTATTCGAATTGAAATGTTTAAACTTTAAAAGTGATCCGATCCTTTTATTTCTGCTAATTTGGAGGGTGGGGGGGGGGGGTTGGCCGGTTAAAGCCCAAAAAGGAAGGGAAAAGGGAGGACGCCGCCGCCGCGGCACATACCAAATGACAGCAGAAGAGTTGCCTCGGCCATTCTTCCCATTTTTGAATGGCACTTCACCGTTTTTCCGTTGGAAATGTCGCTTGAATAGATCGGTCCGCTTTTAGCTGACAGATCGGAGACGGGCGGCTAGCAGCAAATATTTCAAATAAAACCCAAATAAATTCCCACGACTCTTTTCAGTCCTTTAAATGACGTTTCATTTCAACGGCCCGCCTCTGTCCAAGCGAACG
Source organism: Globodera pallida (assembly GCA_020449905.1). Lineage (NCBI taxonomy): Eukaryota > Metazoa > Nematoda > Chromadorea > Rhabditida > Heteroderidae > Globodera > Globodera pallida. The sequence continues at coordinate 1,543,707 of JAIXHY010000003.1, read as the reverse complement.
TCAAAGGTCATTCATTGGCCCCAATAAAGCACAGACAGTCCATAAATCAGTGGCAGCTTTAAATGAAGGCATTGGACCTCAAAATTCAAATAGTAAATGAAAATAATTTGTGAAGACGGAAGAATGAATGAATGAGCGAATAGCGTCTGTCACTCGTTCAACAGCTGACAGGACATACAGTACTCTCTCTCTCTCTTTATTACGAACGGAAATACGGTATTTTTGGTGGTTTAGACTTCTCTTTTGCTGTTTGCGCACGCGGGTTGGATCGGTATACGCTTTAAAACAATTGGGGATGCCCCTCCGCACTATGGCAAGTACAGTGCTTAAAAATGGACTCTCGTACTTAAAATTTAAAATGTACTTATTTTAAGAATGCACTTGAAAATAGCTTCTCAGCCAGAGTGTTGAAAATAGTTTTTACGATTTGGCATTTTGTATATTCAACGAATTGACCATTTTATCCCCTAACCCAAATTAAAACAATTGGCCGAACAAATCTCACCCCCCCCCACTTAAAAAAAAAGAAAAATTAATTTGAAAAAGCCGTTAAAGATACATAACATATTAGGCACAATTTTGGGTAATACTTTGGTTTGGCCCCCCCTTTTTTTGAAAAATTTTTTTTTTTCTAAGCCGATAAATAAGCTTTCCTAGTGGTATTCGGAGGCGTAGAATCCGAATCTGATCTCCATTTTGACCAATTATGAACCCCGGACCCGAATTCGAACATTTTTGCGAAAACCAAAAATTCGAAAAATCAATGTTGGCCTCAAAATCATTCAAAAAGCACAAACTTACATCGAAAAGGCAAATAATGGTCGAATTCATTCATTTGAATAAATTTGAGACATAAATGTGAATTTTAAAAATTTTTGAATTTTTCGACCTAAGGTTCGAATTCGGGTCCGGGGTTCGAAATAGATCGAATTGGACGTCAGATTCGGATTCTACGCCCCCTAATGCCCTAAAAAACACCTTTTTATCTTAAAACAAAAAGTAATTTTTTCAAAAAGGGGGGGGGGGGCCAAACCAAAGTATTACCCAATTTTGTAGCGAACAAATCGATACATTTGACTAAACAATGCCTCTTCACTGGACTTCTGTTGATACTCGCTACGCAATTCTTTGTGCAGCGGTTCCAAGTGTGTCGGCTTTTGCGGGAACCATGATTGCGCTTAAAGACGAAGAATTGGTGCGATACCTTAAGGTTTGGTGTTGTTCTAGCTGATTGTGAGGCGAAATTGAACAAAAAATAGATTTTACAAATAAGCAAAACAATTTCCAATTTTCAGAGTCAAAGTTTCCCGGAGTTTGCCGGTCGTTATAAATACGTTTTTTTGCTGGTTAACACCGCGGTGGCCGCGCCGTTTGGCTTGGCTTCGAATGTGCTCTACAAAGTTGGCGGAGGTTTGTACTTTAAATCGTCACGATTTGTCGTTGCATTTTTTCAGGCTTCAGGTCGCGTTAACACTAAAGTGGCTTTGGCATTGTTTGGGGCTACGGTGTTCAGCGGTCTTTGTGTGCTGCCGGTGCTCAAAAACAAAAACATCAAAACGGTGAGCGATTTGTTTCCAATTCGAACAAATTGGCATAATCAAAGCTTTAAGGTAGCTGCGAACGTTGCTGTTCTTGCCGGGCTGTCGGTTGCCACCACCACCACTTTCTTCAACATCGATAAGATTTCCGCCTATTTGACGTGAGTGTCAGCAAAAAATACACAAAAATCTGTTCAACTTCAGCATTCCTTTCACTGTTTGGGCCATTCTCTGCACTGCGATGACCGTCAAGGCGACCATCACTTCTGGGAAGAAGGACGACGATGGATCCCAGAGTGCTGGCGCCGATTCTAAGACCACTATGTTTCAAGAATGAGAGGCGGACTGCGTCGAACTCTCTCCAGATGCTCTTCGCTTGGATTCTTAATTTGATTCGATGAGCTTTAGTTGTTTATTTGCTTTTCCCTTTTATTGTATGAGCGGTTTTTACAAAGGAAGGCAAGCAAAATGAATTTCAAGACGAAGTTGGCGTTTCTAAAATTAAACTAAAAGAGCCGATTTTTGGCACTTTGGACGGTCGAGGATAACTAAGAGATAACGGTGAAGAACGCGGGCAAAAAAAGCAGATATCAAGAATGAATTTGTAATCATTTAGTTAATACATTTTAAACAAGCGAATCGAAATTACCCACTGTCAAAGTATCAACCACGAGTTTTTGTACCATTATATAGCAGTAGCACAATTTTATTTGGTACTTCAATAAATACACAATAATAAGAGAATCATCAAAGTGTTAACAAATAAACAATATTCCAAATTTGCTATAGCCACTGGTTGTGGGCTCTTCATTTCCCGGCAATGCTGTTGGTGCTGCTCCCACGTCCGAACCGTTTCGATGGAACGTGCGCGCTCAACGACGGACGCGAACTGTGAGCGAATTTCCAACAGTTGCTGCAGTAGTATGCCAGACAAATCATCTCAGCACAAAATCGCGTCCCGGCGGTACAACCGCACTTCTCACACGGCATATTGGTCGCCAAGAACGGCTTAAACTCCACCTGCGAAAAAACTAACAATAGACTAATAACATACGATCTAGGAGATTTGGACCCACAACAAAATGGGCGAAGGGGCGGACAAGGGCACCAGTAGTTTTAATTGATTTATAATTATAAGTCTCATAAGTTTAAACTTTTCGTGACTTTGTATTATCACAACGAAAAAGGTCGCAGATTTACAAAAATTCATTATTCGCTCATCCTACGAATGAAAGACCTTTCGCTCAAAGGTTCCGAAACTGAGAACAACGTCATGTGCCGCAATCGCCTTTATATACGATTCTTTGGAGTTGAACACGACGCAAGCCGCACCCTTCGGATAACAAGTGCTCTCGGTCAAGCTCAATGGTACAGTAAGCGACGGGACCTAAGGTTATTTGTAGGAGGTGTACTGTTAAAATCATTTATTTTAAAGCCTTTTTTCTCTGTCTCCAAAAATAAGATATTATTTTGAATATGTAGACAAAATATATTATTGCCTGCCAAAACAAATTTAAAGTGCTAACCAATCACTTCTTGGATGCCATAAGCGAGCATTGCTTAAAATATATGCGTTGGAATTAAGCGAAAAAATAAATAGTAACCAGCAGTGCAAGTACGCGGGATGCCTCCGACAAACACAGAGTAACGCCGGAACTTTCGCCACCCAATGATTCCAACGTGCATTGTGTCTTTCATCTCCCAGACCTTCACCTCCACCTTAAACGGACAAAAAATAAAATAAAATGTAAGGAAAACAGACGGGGTGCTGCGTTTGCTCGGGTCCGAGCATGTAAACGTAGAAGAAGAGACGTCCGTTTGAGACAAAAGAGAGACGGAGCATTCTGAAGATGGATTCCTCTTCTTGGAACACCACAAAAGCGTATCCTAGACAGTTGGAAAAATTAACGCAAAGCCGAAACTACAAAACAAAAATTCGTCAAAATACAAAATTCGAATACTTGCCATTCGGTGGGCGATCTTGATGCAACGTCTTCTTTGGCCAATCGATGATGCTTTTTCCGAATCGTGCAAAATTCAGCTCCAAAACATCTTAAAGATCAAAAAGGAAAGAATCGTCAAAATGGCGTAACTTACTTGTCGTCATATTTGCTGGAATACCGCCCAAAAAGACTTTCAACGAGAAGTGCGTCGGTTGGGGCTTTCTACTGCGCGTCTCTCTTATGCCAACTGACGAGCGCACATCGGACAGTGAGTAGACGTTGTTAGGTACCAATGCCGGCGAGAAATTGTTCAAAATTCCAGAAGAGCTAGAGGAAGCCAGACTTTTCCCATTGTCTTGCAACGATTCAAACATTTCTAAAAAAAAATTCGTGTTTCACATTCTCCAAAATTGTATAACCATTAAAGTCACGGCCAAAAAAGAATTGATGGTCCCGTTCGCGAGTCCCAATGGCATCCACGCTGGAACTGATTGCCATAGGAGGAGCCGAAAGAGGGGCCGAAAAAGGCCCGACTGACGAGCGCAAATCGGACAGTGAGTAGACGTTGTTAGGTACCAATGCCGGCGAGAAATTGTTCAAAATTCCAGAAGAGCTAGAGGAAGCCAGACTTTTTCCATTGTCTTGCAACGATAACGATTCAAACATTTCTAAAAAAATTCGTGTTTTCCAGTCTCCAAAATTGCATACCATTAAAGTCACGGCCAAAAAAGAATTGATGGTCCCGTTCGCGAGTCCCAATCGAATCCACGCTGGAACTGATTGCCAAAGGAGGAGCCGAAAGAGGGGCCGAAAAAGGCCCGACTGACGAACGCAAATCAGAAAGTGAGTAGATCATGTGAAAACGAAAGCTCTAATCAAGGGAAATTGATAATAAGTTTCAAAAATGTGGTTGGGCGGCGGGAAGAGTAAAAAAATCTTTTCAGTGGCGCCCATCAAAACAACTATGTATATACAGTATGTAGGAAATTCAAAAAAAATGTTTTGTTCAGAATTTAGTCCTTTTAATTTCGAGAGGTCAAGCGGTGCCGATTTTTTTTTCCATCAGGTTGAAGCGATAAGAGCAGAGCTGCCTTCCGTTCCGTATTCTGTAAAATCCGTAAAGCGTGTTCTGTCTTTTTTTGGCATTCCGTATTTTTTGGCATTTCGTATTTTTTGGCATTTCGTATTTTTTGGCATTTCAATTTTGCAAAAATCTTTTTGCAGATTTTCAAAGCTTTGGTTTGCACCAAAACAAACCTACATATGTAGAGAAGTTTGGAAGTTAATGAAATTTTTTCCGAATGCGGCTCACACACAATTTTATTTAATAATTTATTCTTGTTCAAATGGGCCTTGTAGTTTTGATCAGATTTTTTCCTATCTTTTTGGGGAGTCGTTTGGAAAAAGTGCCGTTTACTTGCACAAAACTTTTTCGTCGAATCATATTTGCAGATTCGTGCTTTAGGGACGGAGAGGAGTCGATGGTATGATTCGACGAAAATTTTGTGCAAGTAAACAGCACTTGAGCCTATTTAAAATGTTATATTTGGCTTTGATTTATTTTTGATTAACTTTTATTTCGATACTTGTGTAGCAAATAAAGCGATAAATTTGACGAATCATGCCTCTTCACTGGACCTCTGTTGATACTCGCTACGCAATTCTTTGTGCAGCGGTCCCAGGTCTTTCGGCTTTGGCGGGAACCATGATTGCGCTTAAAGACGAAGAATTGGTTCGATACCTTAAGGTTTGGCTTTTCAGTTGAAGGGACCCTAACTAATTTACCCCGATTCGGGGACCGACCTACGGCCAATTAATATCGGCGTGATATTGTGTTTTAAACTATCTTTTTATAGACTCAAAATTTTCCTGAATCTGCTCGTTGCAAGTATACTTATTTGGTGGCAAACACACTCGTTTCTGTTCCTTTTGGCTACGCTTCGTATGTGCTCTATAAAATTGGCGGAGGTTTGTGCATTTTGGATTGTCTCGTTGTTACAAATATGGTCGCGATCGATATAAATTTTTGGTGGTAAGTGTTTCTGGGTTTTGTTTACCACCAATGTTTCTCTAGAATTTCACAATAAACTGCGGTTTTGAATAATGCTTGTTCTTTCTCGGATTTAGGTTTTGATTACACTGACACTAAGGTTGCCTTGGGATTGTATGGAGCTACGGTGTTCACCGGTCTGTGCGTGCTGCCGGTGCTCAAAAACAAAAAAATCAAAACGGTGAGCGATTTGTTTCCACTTCAACAAATTTAACACAATCAAAGCTTTAAGGTAGCTGTGAACGTTGGCGTTCTTGCTGGACTGTCGGTTGCCACTACCACCGCTTTCTACACTATCGATAAGATTTCCGCTTATTGGACGTGAGTGGACAAAAAAACATCAAAGTTATCCCAATTGTTCAGTATTCCGTTCACTATTTGGGCTATTTTCTGCACTGGAGTGGCCATGAAAGCTTCTGGCTGTTGTGGGCAGAAGGAGGAATGATGAAAGTGAATTTAGTATGACGAATGATCTAAAATTTGCGAAGAATCTTTCGACCATTTTCTCATTGATTTATCAATGTTAGTTGTTTGTCTCGGATGCGATTTATTCACTCGATTTCGTAAATAAATTTTGGTTAAAAAATTGAGCGTTTCTTTCGTAGCGAGTTTTTGACTGTAATTATTAATCTTGTTCTGTACCAACTTACACATATCATATTTCAGGTTTATTTCGCAAAATATTCGTTATGAGTTCTACAGTGTCGGAAAGTGGCAGCGATAAGATTTTGTTCCAAAAGGTTTGCGTTGGTGGAAGCAAACTAAATATTTATATTGTGTACTGCTAGGGTATCGATCACTTTTTTTTGACTAAGACTACTTTTCTTTGTTTAAGAAGTCTGTTGAGAGGGACAACTACGACTTGGATGACGCAGAATTTGTTAAAATGTATGATCGGACAACCGCGAAAAGTTTGGTGAGTTTGTCATGAATTATTTTTATCTGAAATAATTGCTCTGTCAGAATAAGACGCATAATTCGGGCATCAATGACAGCTCTTCATTAGCTCCACAGCAGGGAGACCGAAAGGTTTATTTCAAACATTTGGCTTTTTTCGTTGTTTTATGGCGCAATTGGAAAAATTTCACTATATGTAATTTTTGTAAAATTACTTAAAAACACGTTTATAGGTTTTCTTAGGTGCTGAAAACGATAGATCAATCAAAATTTTGGCGCGGAAAAGCATTTAAACCGGTTTTTGAACCGTTTAAAAATTGCCAAAAATGGACATTTTTGACCAAAATTTTGTATATTCCCGTGGACCAATTGCAACAAATTTAATATCATTCGACAGCTCTCGACGAGACAAATCGATCTAGATGTGTTGGGACACGATCAGACGCCATTTGAACATTGGCCAATTGAGTCCCAGTGTAAAGGGACATTTCAGTACCATTAAAAACCGATAGGGGAAAAGCTAGACAGTAAGGTGGAAAATAGCAGCCAAAGTACCGCACACTCGACTACGGCGGCCAGTAGGTGGGGCGAGACTCCGGGCTCCGGAAGAAGTCCGCGCGTGACCCGGCTGGGGGTCTCGCGCGCGCCCGCTTCGCGGGTCCCCGCGCGCTCGCCCCCCAGTGGCGCTCGTCAGACTTCTTCCTCCGCCCTCCGTCTCGCCCCACTACTTGCTCCGTCTCCGCATGCTCGCTGTTGGCGGGCCGCCAGCGGCCTTTCATTTTGGGTTCATTTTTACTTTTGGTACTGAAATGTCCCTTTACACTGGGACTCAATTGGCCAATGTTCAGATGGCGTCTGATCGTGTCCCAACACATCTAGATCGATTTGTCTCGTCGAGAGCTGTCGAATGATATTAAATTTGTTGCAATTGGTCCACGGGAATATACAAAATTTTGGTCAAAAATGTCCATTTTTGGCAATTTTTAAACGGTTCAAAAACCGGTTTAAATGCTTTTCCGCGCCAAAATTTTGATTGCTCTATCGTTTTCAGCACCTAAGAAAACCTATAAACGTGTTTTTAAGTGATTTTACAAAAATTACATATAGTGAAATTTTACCGCGCAATTTTTTATATTTACTGTTGAGCATGTCACCTGTCAAACTATAACTTGTTTTCAGTGGAAGGTTGGCGACCAATGCATGGCCCCTTATGAAGCCGATGGAAAATGGTACCCTGCACAAATCGAGGAGATTTCAGTTGGCAAAAAGGCCTGCACCGTATCGTACATCGGATATGAGCAGAAGGCCATTCTTAAACTGGAGGACCTTTTAGCGTGAGTTTCTTCGATTTTCACAAAATAAACCCTTCAAATATAAATGCAATGTTTGCACTTTTGGATGGGTTTAATTAGATGAAACTTCTTTATTTGTCGCAGTCAAGCCGAAGTTTCTGCAAATTATTCGCGATTCCAACACCAGTCGACCGATTGTAATTGGAGCCAATACTTTCGCTCGCTCCAAACTCTCTCCATTTCCGAACAAATGCCGCCAACAAAGCGGCGGCGTCTTTCAATCAAACAGCCGCCGAATTTGAGTTTCAAGCAGCGCAAAGTGTCGATGAAGCAGAGGAATGTGTCGTCAGCTGACATGTGCGGGTTCTTCAAAGTACCGGACATTCCGCAGCACATCCTCGAGGGGAAGCGGAGGCGGCTATGGGGAAAGAGTGAGCGACGGGATTGTCGGCACGAAAACTTTTACGGAAAAAGACCGAATGCGGCACCGCCAAACTCCACAAATTATTTTGCGTACCTTCGCTTTTTCTTCCGGGCGGTGCCGTCCTCTGCCGCCGATTGGAACGCGACAGATAAATTCAATGTATAAACGAACGATTGCGGCTGCGGATCAGTTTTTTGCCTCCAGTGCTCCATTCTCTACCGAACTTACTGATTCCTTGGCCGTGTTTTTGTTCGAGAGGCTCAACAGTCAGGCGAACATTATGCATACCTCATCAACAGACTACTCGAAAATTCCAAATCTCGCTAACGAAAACAGCAGTACTGTCAATTTATATTTGGAGGGAATTCGAGAAAGGCTCAAATCCGAGATGTCGGGAAATACTGTTGGAAATTCACAAAGTTTTATTTTTTTAGCGATTCCGATGTTGAAGCTGCCGAAGACGCGGCTGACCAGGAAGCGGAAGAGACAAGTGCAGCGACCAAGGTAAAATAAATGAGAGACACGACCCAAAGCCTTTTTCTCAGATTGCGGACAGCGTGAAGAAAGACACATTCCCGGTAAGATCCATCTGTCTGTGGGCGTAGTCAGGTTGCACTTCGGGATGATCGACGTAACGGGGGGGTGGCAAAAAGCAAATAAAAAGTCGGGGCGTCGATTACACTGTCTTTTGTCCCTGCTGGGTTTGTCTAGCTATTTAGATAACTATTGGTGAGGCCCGGCGAGGCGTTTGGAATTTACGTTAGAACGCTTAAGAATTAAGATCCCGGATCTGTGTCCGCCTCCGCCACCGTCGATGTTCGGAAAGATTGCAGTTGCAGGAAATGAGAAGGAGGCTCTGACCAATATGCTCATGTCATGGTACATGTCAGGATATCACACCGGTCGGATTTCTCAATTATTTGACCGTCTGAAAGACATTTCAGGGTTTTATCAGGGGGTTATGCACGAGAAGACGTACCCATCAGAAGCCGAAATAGAACGCCGCTCATAAGACTTAATTTCCTCTGGTTGATCGTCCGTTTTATATTTATTCCATCTCACTCGTCTATCCTTTTATTCTCGTGCCGTCGTCTTGTTTGACATGAAATTGTTTTGATCGACGTGTTTTAAACTCATTGAATAAAAGTTAAACCTCTAGCCGTTGTGCTTAAGCGTATCACATACGAAAATATGAAGGTTACAATTTTGAGAAAATGTTAAGGCGGACTTTTGACAATAAACGATCTTAACATTGAAAATCGACCAGGCAGCATTCGTTACAGGCCCTTCAATGGGTCCACCTTGACCACATTGGACGTTTGCCCAGCCGCTTTCTCGTCCTGAGCCTTTTTCTCCGCCGCTTTCTGCTGCTTTTGACGCATTACGTCTGCGTCCTTTTCCATTCGTTTTTCGGTTGACGAGCCAGCCTTTGTTTTGGTATTACAAATTCGGTATAACGATCGAAAAAATTTCGGTATTTGGGACCAACACTTTTCCATGTCAAATTTGACAGGTTCCGAGTCTGAGCTCGGCTAATAATAATAAAAACGATTCAATTTTTCAATGACGGGTTAAAGAACCTTACCCATGGGTGTGTCTATAATTTGTCCTATAGGAATGTTCCTACAACTTCGCCTACAGCATACTTCCTTAGAGGCCTTTTTTTGTTGTTGAAGCTTCTTCATGTTACGTTCGCGCGCCAAGTCACGCTGGTTACCGCCTGGAATTTCCGAAATTCTAAGTCTTACTAATTTAGATAAACTCACGGGTCATATTGCGTTCGCAAACTTTTATTAGAGAGAAAAGAATTCAACGGCAATCGTAACAGTCCAACCTGAATTGATATGACAGATGGAAAAGGAAATCCATGCAATAGGAAATTAAGAAATTAAATGAAGGTGGGCAGTATGTGGAACCAGTTTTAATAAAGGAGCTTCGTCACCACACCCCCGCCCCACTATTCTCTTGTTCCGAACACAGCCCAATCGAATGCTTAGCTATATGCTATGTGTTTGTGTATACGTAATTCACATTAACAAAATATACGAGAGATTTCCAACCTTTGACTCGCTCAAACATTCGTTTAACATATTATTATTATTCATCGCCCATATTAAAACCAAATCAAAAAAAGACTATCAGCAGATTGTGTTCATTAAACTAACCAACGTCAAAGGAAAGCAGCACTCACTCAAAGAATCACAAAGGATCAGAAAAACATACGGGATTTAGAATTGGCGAAATGGAGTTCAGAATCGAAGGACCCTTTGGTCAAAATTTATGGTATTTATTCTAAAAATTGTCTGAAAATATGTTATTTGATGCACCGATTACGAATTCAGTCAACAGAAATAAAAATTGACCATTTAAAGCAGGGCTATGATTTGCTTTAGCAGCTTTTTGTGGTTTTTTGAAGTCCAAATGATACAGTTTTTGTGGTTGAACTAAAGAAATTTAAAAAATTTGTATAAATTTGAATATTTGGCATAATGTTACAATGTTTGATTTAAAAAGAAATGCCAAATTTGCTGCTTTTTTCACTGTACGTTCTGATGCTCCTTTTCAAAATTTCGAGATCACAGCCCTGATTTTGCGGGTTTTCAATCGGTTGAAATTTGTAGAAATTAATGAAAAAAATTCGAGCAAGTTTTGTCGATGTAAATTAACCCAATTGTGCTGTTAACTGCAAGAGTGTGTTTGAATTTGATTTACACGTTCTTTCTTAGTGATTGTTGTTGAACCTATCGATTTCACATTTGGTTTTGACTCGAAGAATCGGTTCGCACACTTTCTGTTTATGTTAAAAGTACAATAATAATCATTTTCTCGACTCTCTCTCTTCACAGTCATAAAGTGCAGCGGGAATTCCATCATCACAACAGTCTCACAATCGGCATTCGATCGACCTTGAGACTTGGAGAGATAAACGAAGTTTTGCATTTATGTTTCTTACCTTATTATCAGGGCTACTCTTTTTAGAGTTAAACTATGTAAACTCATAGTCAGTGGAGATTCGAGTCGTTTCTTTTCTTGAACAAAGTTCAAATCCGGTTGGCTGTATGGTGGAATTTAAGTACGCCTATTTTTTTTGCTTGCTCTTGCTTGTTATGTTGTAATTGCGTTGGCACCCAGCTGTTGGCTTGACTTCACTTATTATTCAGCCTTCCCAAACAGAAATTTATGTATGTAGCTGCACAGGGTGTTACATAAAACGTCCATCCCAACGGTACAACCCTTCCTCCCTCTGCTGTTCATGCCAATGCCGAAACTCAACAATTTTGGCCTTTGTTGTCTCTCCAAGAACAAAGAGTCGGACAATGTGCAGTATTTGACGCGTGGAGACGGAAAATATGGCGACATTTACATTCACAAATTGCCCTCCATGAAAAAACTTCTCGGCACTTCTGAGATGGACGGGTGTGTCGGTATGGTCACAGAGCAGAAGGATGCAACAAGGGCAAACAAAAACTGTAGTGAGCAATTATTTTGGTATACATGAATTATTTATATTGTAGATGAGCCTGTAAATGCCGCAAATTATAATTTTGTTCAAATTAAGTCACTCGAACTGCAGCACACTCATCGGTCGGCTGAAAGGACAGCACTTCAATTTGAGGAGGACGACGACGACAATGGGATGAGTGTGGGCTACGCACGCATTCTGAAGACACCGCAGAAGGAACGGAGAGTGCGGCTGAAGCCGAGGGAAAATAACGGCGGCGATGGGGACGGACAGGTGGCATTTGGTTTTAATTGGGAAATTCAAATAATTTATAAAATCAAAGAAATTTTGTGAGTAGCATTTTTTGTGAGCGATTTCGATTGCCCGTTATTCTTTTATCGATAAGAAGCATAATCAAATTGTTTGGCTTATGTATTTGCGTAATTCATACCAGAGCAACGAACGCGACCAATTTATTTGGACAGGAAACCTGTTAAAGGGTGGGCGTTTGTTCGTTCGACCGCAAAGCAAAAAACAACAAAAAAAAAGCAATCTATAATCAATTAGCGTAGTTTTTATTATTGAAAAAGGCATTCGTTTTTATGGTTGTATTGGTTAATGCGCAAAAAAGGTTTCTTTTTGTTTGGTTTGGATGGTTAAGTGCTGTGATGGATGCGATTTGTGCGTTTAAAATTCGATTGAACAAAATTGAGGTCATCGAATGGAAATAGGCGAGGAATATTCCGTTCTGAGGCGGGAACGAACACTCGTCGTCTTTTGATCGGTTTCCTTCCCATCCAATCGCCAATCATTTCATTTTCTTTTGATGGATTAAAAACAGAATTCGAGCGACGACGAATTCTTTAATGAAAAAATTGTTTTTTCATTCTTTTAAGCTTTTGGGCTTCCCTTTTTTTGTTTTTCTTAATTTCTGTTTGTTGGTTTTGTTAATTTCATGCCTTAAATTGCTTTGTTATGAGTGCGTTTTGTGATGGATTTCGACCCCTAACCTTTGCAGTCAAACGCTGACTCAACAATTTCCGTCCACGAAAATATGGCGATGATCGCAACTGTTCATCCCTTCAAGCGAACGTGTGCGAATTCGTCAACGGATGTCAATGGACGTCGGAATTCGGGGCCAGGAACGGTCGGGCCGAAGGACGATGGTCTTCGTATTGAAGACGTGACTGACGACCCTCGGGTATGGCTTTGCATTTTAAATGACATTTTCCGAAACAGAAAATCCTTTACAGTATAATAAGGACGATGATGATGCCGAATTTGAGGAGGGTGCCCTTGTGGAATATTGCCATTCCAAAGTCGTCAGGCCGTCCGCTGTGCTCAAGCAACCACCGCTGGTCGTTCGACGCCCCTCTTCGGCGATCAGAACAACGCAAAATTTGTTTGGGAATGGTACCAAACAAAAGTATTTAATATTATAAATCATTTTGCTCTTTTCAGGGAGGTCGAATATTAATTTGAAAATGACCGGGGCAATGGACCAACTCGGCCGGAAAATCTTCGAAGGCGGACTCCGAAGTGTTCTCACCTGGAGAGCGGCAAAAATGGCAACAAAACGTACGAAGAAACACGACAGTCGAAGAGCAACAGCCAACAAAGGTGGGTGGGGGGGGGTGGGGGAATACGCCGTCAATCGCACATTTTGGTTGAATCGATTGGTTTTCCGATCTTCTGTTTTCGAAATGACTTTTTTTTGTGTTTGCCAACGTCCTTAAACGCGTCTTTTAAGCCTTCACTTTCAAAACATTTATTGGTAGAGACAGTTTTTGGTCAATTGAGTGAAAGTCTTTTGGACGGGGGAGAGATTGCGAATTGAATTTGGGGCAGAGAAGGGCAGCGGCAATGGGCGGGGGGGGGGGGGGAAGGGGGGCTGCTTCCTGTCGGTTCTCCTCCGTCTCGTCCAGGTTAGTCCACTGGATTTTTCCGGTCCATCGCTCTTCTCTGCAGGGACTTTTGGTCGTCTGCTTGTGTCGGTGCCGTAAGCTTAACTTCTCATGGCATTCGTCCGAGTGCCCAAATCTCGTCGGACCTCCAAGTTGGGCTGGCACCCTCATCCATCCCACAGATTCTCCGTCCTCGTCATCCAGCCCCTCTCCCACCCCCATCTCTTTTGCCCGTTCTTTCTTCCCTCCACCAACGCTTTGCCCTCGCTAAGCCCACACAAAACATAACAGAGTAAATGGGGATGAATGCCAGTGCCAAAATGTGTGTGCTGTGGGGGGGGGGGGGGGATTTGGAGAGGGGGGAGATTGGCTCTTCTGCTTCTCCTTTGGCTTCTCCTTGCCACTGTTCGTTCCCCCCCCCCCCTTCCCCTTAGTCCATGTTTCTTTCCTCTTATCCTGCAATTCATAAATAATATAGTGGCGGTTCCTCCTTTTAATTCTCTTTTCTTCTCGTTTATGTCACTTTTCGTAACAAAATTTTAGCACAAAATTTCATTCCGTTAAATTTAGTGCCTAACCTATCTATGCTTATCATCTGATGTTCTCTTTTTTTTTAAGCGAATTAAAGCTAAATTAACATACATTAATTAAAATCCAATGAATTTTTGTAAAATTTATTGTTTCTTTCATTCGTTTTTCTCTCACTTCTCCCATTTCCCTAATGTCCTCCAAAAGTACCACAAATATGCGAAGCTACCAATCGTGGCATAACGAAAAAGACTAATTTAGCGGAAATTGCGGACTCCCACACATAAAATTTTTTCGGTACCACCATTAATCCATAAAATTGGCTGAAAACGGCACAATTGTTTCGTTAAAAAACATTTTTTGGGTTTTTTTTCGGCTCTCTTCACAAAAAAACACACTAATGAGTTGGCGTCGCAGATTCCAACAGGTCTCTTAACACATTCCTTCACGTTGTGTGTGTGTTCGTTCATTCATTTATACGTTTTGCTTTTTTTTTTTCACAAATTCCGATTAACTCATTTTTGCTCCTTTCTTTCTTTCCAGAGCGTTTTTGGTGGCACTCCGGGACAGAATCGCTGGCGTTCAAACAGCAGCATCGGGGCCGGCATTGCGGACCGTTTCTCGTCGAGCGGCGGTGACAACGCACGCAACAAACAAATGGCGCACGTCATCGACGTGGAGGTGGGCTAAGGGAAAGCAGCAAAATAAGCGGCGGGGTGGGCAATGACGAATGAATGATTCTCAGGTGGGCCAGCCTTGTTCCCGGATGGCCATCTGCAATTGCTATGGGTTTCGGCCCCACACCTGGCGGTTGGTCCATTTTTGTTTTCAGAATCAATAACAGTAAAAGGGACGGAATCGGTTGTCTGATTGCTTATTCCGCTCTTTTATACTTTTGCCTCCTCCTTTCTATTCTCTTTCCACCTCCTCCCTCAAAACCTCTCATTGTTATGCCTCATTCATCATTTATGTTATGAGAATGACGATAACTGCTTCGCCTGCTGAAGCAAAATAGGACGGAGACTAATGGCAAAAATGTGTATAACCGAAGGGCATGTAGCGACAAAATTGGAATGGCTAATTTTGGAATTACCCAAACATTGTGCTTTCTGCAACAACAAATATTTTAAAAAAACGGAGGATTTTTTTCTGTTACATAACCTTGAATAGGTTACTTTATCGAAAGTATATTATAGTGTGGATTGTTTTTGCATTTACGCAATTATTAAGAACAGACTAGTTGCAAATGACATGCGACGTTACAAAAAGATTTGGACTCCCACGTCAGACAATTGTTTGAAGCAATTGCCACTTTCTTTTCGAAGACATTTTTGTCATCTCTTCAAATCCAAATGCATTAAAATCAATTTTGTGTATTAAAATTGTATTTTGTCGTTCGGCAATTTATCATCTTCTTTCTGGCAAAGCTGGATTACAATCCATTTTTCCCGTTTTTGCTTCCTCCATTTTCTCTCTTGCTTTTTGCTTCCAATTTAACACTTTGTGCAAGAGGGGAGGGGAGGGGGCGTGAAGAGGGAGGGAGGGGGGGGGAGGATGGTGTTGGGTGTGTTGAGGGCGGTTGCTGCCTTCAGAAGAACAAATGCCATTGCACGACGGGGCTCCATGCCTTTGGGTGAGATTTATATGGCGAAAATGGCATTAGGAGCGGCCAGCGGAAGTAGGAAGGCCGTGAGAAGGGGGGGGGGGGGAGGACTTTTCGGATGCCATTTCCCCTTCCCCCCCCCCCCCCCCCCTCCACATCCTTCCCTTTCTGCCCTCGGGTGCTTGCCCATTCTCTCCTCCTCATCTTATCCTCCCTCTTTCAGTAGGTCAAAAATGGCGAAATAGAGAACTGAGAAACTCCGTGGAATATTTAAGAAATTGTTTGGAAGAGGTGGGAAATGGAGAGAGGGAAAGGCACTTCCCACTAAAGCCATCACCCCACCAAAGCTGTAAGGATTTTTCGATATTTGCAATCGAAGAAATTGAGGGAGAGCAGAGTTAAATTAATTGAAGCTTCCCGTCATTCTTCAAACATTGCATTCATTCACTTCTTCATCCCCTCAAATCTTCCTTTTTCTTTGGCCTTTACTTCAATGAGTTGACTGATTGTGACGAGCCCAGCAGGCTGATTTATCTAGTAAAAGCATGTCGGCTTTTCTTTTTCGTTCGCTTATTCCTCTTTCCTTCCCTTCCTTTAATTGGCCACAACTGTGCCTCAAAGCTCAATCAAATCCCACATTTTTCAAATTGAACGTACGTCCTCTCTTCTTCATTTGTTTAAATCTTTTTTTTAAATCAACAATTTGCTGCGTTGTTCAGGACATCTCATCGGCGTTTGCTCAATTATATTTTAATTATATTCTATTTTTGGCTCGGCGTAGGACGGCCTTTGGTCTCATCTGCATGTTATGTCTCCGTTTGGCATTTGGCAATTATAATTTCTTCATTTTGCGGCAATTTCTCCGCTTTTTGTGACTGTTGGAGGAACGAATCGTCGTCGGATGCTTCAGACCGATAGGGCAGTGTAAGTTTATTCATATTGCATGCTGGGGGTTGAGCAATTGATCCAAAATAGAAAAATAATTTTCTGTTTGATTGAATTTGTGTGCTTTTTTCGTTTTTCAAGATTAAAACCACAGATGCATTCACTTTCTGCCGCTTTTGGCCATATTTTGGATTTGTTGGCTATACCACGGGGGATGATTTATTATGCAGTGCCTTCCATCTCCGCAGTCTTTGGGGACTTCCCCTTCCCGCTCCACCCTCTTCCCCGCCAAATCCCGAATTGGGAATGGCGAATTCCGCGACAATTCATCCGAGGGGAAAAGACAAAAACATTGTCCGCTTCGCATGTCCCCCTTCCGCCTGTTTACTCACTGCACTCGCCGTACCCCCCCCCCCCCCGCCTCCCCCCCCCCCACCGACTCCCTCCTCTCCTCCTCACTCACATTCCCCCCTCATTCAGCCGAGCGCTATTGCATAAACCGATCCTTCCTCATTCCTTTCCATTTCATCGTTCGCCACTTTTATTCTCAATTGATTTTGATATTTTGTGTTTTAAATGTGATAAAGTTGAATTGGCAAGTTGGCTGGAACAAGCTCGTCAATTCAATTTTAATCTCGCTTCGTTGTTGCTGCTCTTAGAATCATTCAATTCGATTCCTTCTTTAACTGGTTTTGCGCTTAGAATTAATACGC
The DNA here is from genome assembly GCA_020449905.1 of Globodera pallida. Taxonomy (NCBI): domain Eukaryota; kingdom Metazoa; phylum Nematoda; class Chromadorea; order Rhabditida; family Heteroderidae; genus Globodera; species Globodera pallida. Next base: position 1,526,488 of record JAIXHY010000003.1, on the reverse strand, counting down.
AGTTTTTCCCGCTTTTATCATAGAAAATCCCTTTAATTCATTCTGAAGTGACGGTAACAAAATGCGATTTAATTTTTCTTAGCATTTTGTTGTTGCTGCATAAATTAAGCTCATTAAAGGAAAGTTTGTGTGCATTGCAAGTGCGACCGAAACGAACACGAGCCCAGCAGTAACCAAGCATTGAGTGTGTACGAACGACTCGGCCTCAAACCGTCCTCAGAAATGGCCAAAGTGTTGCAACAGCGGAAACTCTCACAACAGCAGCAAAGCGGCGGAGCACAGCAGCAACAGAACAACAGCGACATTGGCTCCGTTGGGCACGGCTACGCGTGGGTGCCGCCTGGCGTTAGCAGAATCAAAGTGAGGGAGGGGGGGGGGGGGGGGAAACTCGTACTTACTATATTTCTTGTCAATGAACTTGTTTTTGGGCTTTTTCGTAATACAGAGAATGACATGTCAAAAAGGCCAACCCACATAAAATGATTGATTAGCAAAATAACGGAAATCGAATATTCAGATCGAGGAGTACATGTCACAGGTCGGTTATTCTAATCATTTAATTTTTTGAATTGAATTTGCTTTTCATCAGTTGCCGAACCACATGATACCCTCGTCTAAACAGCATCGGTGAAAAGAATCGTGAAAAGCAGTTGATGATCCAGTTGCCGCGTCAGGACTTGTCCATTGCGTACTGCAAGCATTTGAAAACACCGCAGGAACGTCGTCTCTACTGAGGAATTTGTGAATGCCCGCAACGAAGTGGCGCTGGACATTGGATTCATCAACACGAATTTGCCGAAAGCAATTGTATTTGCTTTCGAGAAGGCATTCCAAACAATTCCACAATTGCCTTTTGAGGAATGTCGGAAGTGCCGAGGTGTCGTTGAACGCAATGAGATGGCCGTCATAGCACCAAAGTTGGGCGAGTCCACTGGATGGCATGCCGCCTGTTTTGCGTGTTGTACCTTGTGATCAGGCAAGGGCAAATGGGGGGGGGGGAGGGAGGGGGGGTCAAATGTTGACCGTGAAAATTTAACAAGGACACTGATATTTTGAATGAGCGACCTTTGGTTGTTTTTTTTCGAGTTGATGAAACCTTTTAGTTGCTCGTCGACCTCACTTATTGTGTCCGGGATGAGAAGGTCTTTTGTGAGCGCCATTTTGCAGAGTTACACAAGCCGCGCTGTTCGGCATGCGACGAGGTGTGTAATTTCCTATTTTATATTCGAGAATTGGTAGGCTAATGATAATGATGGATAAACTGACAATGAGTTAGTTTATTTGGCGTTTTGTGTGAATGCGAGACAACCCCCGTCGTTGTAGTACCAAATGTCTTTGATGGCTCGTCTCAATTAAGTTCATTTTGCCGTCATCCCCCTTCCCCCCCCTCCACCTCACTTCGTTAACATCTTTGACAACTTTCTCTGCCTTCCACCCTCATTTTACTGCCACTGACTTAAAACAAAGAATTGGGGAGTGAGGAACAACTGACTCGAGGGGACCACTCCAGTACATCTTTAAACATTCTGTTTCCATGCTCAATCCTCTGTCTTAGGCATTGGCGTTACGCTTGGCATTCTGTCTTTGTTCTCCCAACGTAATCCCGCTCTTTAAACTTCTTTATAACTCCAATTTAGAATTCTTTTTTTCCGAAAGTGGTTTTATTTCTATTTTGGCAAAAAATAATAAGAGCCACATTTGTTCAGTATTTGGTTGTGGAAAAGCATTTGATTCCATTCCACTTTTGACCGGCCAAGTATAGGGCCAATCGGGAGGACTAATATCCATCGATCTCTGGTGGTTGTGTTGCAACGATTAATCATGTTCTGTCCCATACCTCCTTCCCCACGCCCTCAACCTTCCCAAGTCTCCAACAACAGAAGCTCTTCCTCCACCAGCCCCCTCCCTCGCCCCACCGGTGTCTCATCATCAGGTTCTTCTCAAATCCACGACTTCGCCTTTCACCCCTCTCCTCCATCATCCTTTCTGATCCGTTTTCCGCCATTGATCCGATCAATCCCCTCCTTTCACACATTTAAACCTTCCCCCACAACTCAATTCGTCTCTATTCGGTTCCAATGATTACACTTCTCGGTTCTGACACTTTTTCATGAATATTATTAATTCTTTTCCGGGAATAATATAACCCAAATCAGATTTTTGATGTAGCATAACTCCTGGATTTTTATTTTGTTTTTGTGACATCTAATGACTTGATGGAAACCTCGATAATTTAATTTGTTTTTAGAATGATGTTGGAATCCTTGTGGGAATTGACTCACAGCGTTCCCGTTCCTTTTGCAGGCCATCCCTTTTTGGCCATTTGTTCAATCAGCCCTAATGTGGCCTTTCGCTGTCATTCCTTTTTAAATGTTTCATCTAAGGAAAGCCTTTAAAGCAAAATTCGCCATCTGTTTTTAAATTCATAGGAACAATTCAATCCATATTATGTTATTATTAAACATAATTAGAAAAACTGTTCATTTAAATTTAGGAACAGTAACTTTTCACTCAGAAATGGAAACGGGCGGGAAGCATTTTAATTGTCGAAATGCTTTTTTGAGATTACACATTTGGACGGATTTGTTTGCCCATTTGTCAGTTCGTCCAATTCTTTATTTTTGGCTCCAATTTGTTGGTCGCCTCTTCTGTGCCGCTTTCCCCCCCCCCCCGCCCCATTCGTCCGGCAGTCGGCGGAAAAATTGGATATTGGCGAGCGAAAGAAAAGACTTCTCTAAGCGAAATGAGCGATTTTCCCCACGGGATTTCTTCTTCCAATGTGCCCCACAAGTTCTGCTTGTCGGGCTGTGTGCTGCCCGGACCTTTCCGAAGGGCAGTTGAGTCTTTCTATTTCGTTTGTCCCCTCCCCCGTCTTTGCTCGAAAATTAGTTATTGTCTTGCTCTCCTGTGATTTTGGTGTCATTGTCAATATACCTCTTTAGTTATAAATTGTGTTAATTGCTTTGGCATTCAGTTGATTTTTGCCGGTGAATACACCAAAGCGATGAACAAGGACTGGCACAGTGACCACTTCTGTTGTTGGCAGTGCGATAGCCAATTGACGGGCCAACGCTACATTTTGCGAGATGATCACCCCTATTGCATCAAATGTTACGAGGAAATATTCGCGAATGTGTGCGACGAATGTCAGAAGCACATCGGCATCGATTCCAAAGTGAACAAAACGCGAGTGAACAGTGTTTTTGACTTTTTGCGAGAATATGGCGAAACAAATTATTTTTCTAGGATTTGTCTTACAAAGACAAGCACTGGCACGAAGATTGTTTCCTCTGTTCCATGTGCAAAATTTCACTTGTGGACAAACCGTTTGGCAGCAAAAATGAGCGGATCTTTTGCTCCAATTGTTACGACCAAGCATTTGCCATACGATGTGATGGATGTGGTGAAATATTTAAAGCAGGGTGAGCATAAATTGTGCCGGAATCGTTCGATAAAAATCATTAAACGTCAGTAAATTGTTCTTTTGTGCAGGCATGAAGAAGATGGAGTACAAAGGGAAGCAATGGCACGACAAATGCTTCTGTTGTGCCCACTGCAAAACGCCCATTGGCACGCGGAGTTTCATCCCGAAGAACGAGGAAGTGTACTGTGCCCCCTGCTATGAGGAGAAATTTGCCACCCGTTGCTGCAAGTGCAAAAAGGTGGACGAGGGGGGAGGGGGAGGGGTTGGAGTAATGCCGAGGTTATCGGTGTGATGATAAATAATTAAAATGCGGATCTTTGGGTTAATTTAGAACATTTTGTACATTCTAACGGCGATTTTTGGATCAAATCGAATTGTTGTTCTTAGGTGATAAGCACTGGCGGAGTCACTTACAAAAACGAACCGTGGCATCGGGAGTGTTTTTGCTGCACCAATTGCAATAGTTCGCTGGCTGGCCAACGGTTTACCTCCAAGGATGAGAAGCCATACTGTGCGGATTGCTATGGCGAGCTGTTCGCCAAACGATGTTCCTCGTGCGTCAAACCAATCACCGGTGAGTCGCCGTTGAAAGAAGGTGACTAATACTCAGCGTCTTTTTGTCTCTTTTTCAGGCATTGGCGGGGCGAAGTTCATCTCGTTCGAGGATCGGCATTGGCACAATGATTGGTACGAAGAATCACATTAGTGGTGGCAGCGTAGCCAGAAACCTTTTCGGGAGGTGGGGTGGGGCCGGCCGAAGAGCAAAATAATTAGTTTTTTTTTGTTGTTCCCTTTTTTGCTTTTGCAGTATTTTAAGACATATGGCTTGGCGCTCGGAGTTGCCGACAGGCGCCGTTGAAAATTTTTTCGTTTCGGCTCCCTCCTTTCTCCCCCACCCCCTCCTCCCTCAGGCTACGTCACTGAGTGGTGGAGGGTTCAAAAAGCAGTGGTTTTTTTTCACTTAGTTTCTATGGGTTTGAGCAATCCCACATGCTCAGCCTGAAGACGTTTATGCTGTTTTGTCCAAAGTATTTTAACTTTTAGTTTCTTGTGCAGCCAATGCACCGTCAGTTTGGTGGGCAAAGGATTCATCACAGATGGGGCGGATATTCTCTGTGCAGAATGTGCTAAAGCGAGACTTATGGCAGCAAACAGCTAATCGCCAACCCCCCCCCCCCTTCCCCAATTTTACCATTGTCCCTACATAAATTTAATTTCCATAATTCACGCTCTCCTTTTAATAAACCCTTTTTATGTACCATTATATTTGGATTGCGAAAGGTCGCTAAAAAATAGCAGAATAAACGGTAGATGCATAGCCTTAAGTTAAATATCGTATTTGTGAATTGACTTGCCAACTAATAATTGGGGCGAGGATTTTTAATTTTTCTGCAGCTGTTTTGTCGGGGTTTAAGCACGAAAAACATGTTTTTTTTCCACTTAACTTAATTTGTCGTCCGAATTCAAGTTTACTGATATTAAGCGGGTCCAATATCCGAATAAACACACAAAAAGAGTGATATTGAGTCGCTGTAATTCCATGTCACCCAGTCCTCATGCGTACATACTCTGCGCCTGGTCCGACATTCGAGGCGAGCACAGGCACACAAAGTGTTGAAAGTAGTCGGTCAGTTCCGCTAAGCCAAAGTCACGGGTCTGCTGCTGCTGTCCATCGTCATAGCTTCCGGTGCTCGTCGTTGTGTCACTCTCACTCGCCGATCCCATTTCTGCCGTTGGACACTCAGCGGGAGTTTGGGTGTGCTGAAGCCAGCAAGGTCGTGGCCTCATCGGGGGAACAATGCGATAGGAAGTGAAGGCCAAGGACGGAGGAGAAGGGGAAGAGGGAACGCATTCTCTCCCCATCACCGCTCGTCTGCCCATTTCTGAAGTGGGGTAGAGTGAGATCGGGAATTTAAGGAAGCCGAGATTGAGCTAGGCCAATTGCAAAAACCGGGGACAAGATCGAAAATGCAATTAAACACTAAAAATCGGACTTCCCCCCCCCCCCGAATTTTTTTTTCTAAATACGCCCTGTTTGTGTACATAACTTCGTCCCTCACCCATCCCACAAAATCCGTGGCTCGTTACGGCCCTGCCACAAACCATTGGAAACAGACGGAAGAGATCGTCCATCAAAGTCGCACCCGACGAGGCGCGCATTCGGCAGAGAGTTTCCATCAGATAACGACGCAACAGCGGCACTTTGATTGTTGCGCTGTCGTTCTATCAGTCGGTGGCGTTGCAAAGCGAGTAAAAGTTTGCGCGGCACTTTGTAGGGAATGTAACGCAACGGCATTTTTGATAATTGAGCATCGCTTAAAAATAAAAATCATATTCAGGTATTATAAACTGGTTGAAACAAAAGTGTCCGTATCAGTAATAAACCAAAAAAGAGTTGAGTTAGGACCTGTACCTGTATAGTCTGGACTTTTCCCTGTATGTACTGTACAGTGGAAGTCTGTACTTTTATAGATACAGACCGCCATTCCGAGGTACAGGTACAGATACGGGTACCGGTTTTTTGAAAAGTCCGAATACCTATTAAGAAAGAGCATCAAACTGTTACCTTCTCCTCTGCATTTCTGCAAGTTTATCCTTTCCAAAAGACTGCTCTATTCTCTCTGATTTCTTTAAAGGTTGCACAGCATCCACCGAAAGGTTTCCCAAGTTGAGCAGAACAGTTTCCAGAGCGCTGGTTATCGGTTCCTCTGACTCATCAATTACTTTCATTTGATTTTAACACTGAATAAGAAGAAAAAATGAGTTGTAATTCCGGATCCAGGTAGCTAAACACTAATTGTAAGTTAGATAAATTCAAAAGTTGAGGGGCGGGCGAATTCTGATTGGTTGGGTAAAAATACGATTCGTTCCCTAACTTTTTTGAGAATTGCTTTGTAAACGAGATAATGATTGGGCGAATCAGAAAACTTATGCCAAAAAAATCTGATGATTTTTGCAATTTTTGTTGTAGCTAGAGTGAGCAGAGCAAGATTGGGAGTTTAAGGAAAAATAGGGAAACAAAAAAAATAAAACGGGATCACGTACAAGGAAAAAATTTTCAAATCCCGGTCAACAACGAAATGCCAACAAAAAAATTTACAAATTTGGTTAAAGTAAAATGGGAATTCTGGATGAATGTCTGCAAAAGTTGGTCTTGAGTTTTTGAAATAAATTGTTCCCATAACATCTCGTCTTTTTCCCTTCCCTGTATTGATGCTTTTTGTTATTTGCGAGTTTTTTGAAGAGACAGAAAAGATGAGTTCCGTTCTTGACATTTCTATCGCCTTTGAGGATCAGGAGGATGCGGATGTCAATTTGGTGGACTGTTCGCGCGAGTTGGCAATTGCTTCGTATGGGAACTTCAACGAATTGCGCTTGGCCGGCAAAATGTGCGATTTTGAGATTGAGGTGGAGGGCAGCACTTTTAGGGCTCACAAAGTCGTTTTGGCCGCAACTGTGCCGTATTTTATGAAAATGTTCACGGCAGAAATGGTCGAGGCGCGTTCCAATACAGTTCAATTGAACAGTGAGTTGGGTGGATTTGTACTCACTGAAATTTCATTAACTCTGAGCTCCGAATTAGGCTTTTTTTTAATTATTAATTTCGTTTCTGATTATTTTAAACAGATTTTTGACAAATTTGTGGGGTTTTTTTCCTCAATTTAATTTAAAAAAATTAAGCCATTGATGCAGAAATAATGGAGACGATTCTGAATTTCGTCTACACGGGTGGGTTTCTGATTATTGGACGAATTTAATTTCCTGATAAATTAAGGACGTGTAAAATTCACTTCCGCTAATATGGAACGACTGCTTAAAGCGGCGGTGATTTGTCTAAATTAGTCTTCAATAAAATGCATTCCAGGATTACCTCCAACTCTCCGTGCTCTCCAGCCGTTGTTCGGATATGCTAAAGGCTCAAATCACAGAGCAGAATGTTTTTTCCATACGAAAGTTCGCTTTGCTTTACAATGCTCCCCAAGGTTTGTCCATTTGGCTGAATTCCAAAACATTGGCACTTTTCAGCTGTGATCGGCACCGACTGCTTTATCCAACGCTTTTTCGAGTCGGTGTCCAGGTCGGAGGAGTTCGTTCAGTTGGACTTCCAGACGCTGGTCCAAATCCTCAATTGGGACCATTTACACGTTGACTCAGAAGAGTGCGTCTTCGAGGCTCTTATCCGATGGTTGGAATACGACGCACCGAGCCGACACGTTTTTGCTTCGAAGTTTGTTTGGTTGGAATGGGGAAAAATGCACGGGTTTCAACTTATTATTTATACCAATTCGATCGGCTTGCGTACCTACTAGTACAAAAATTTTGGGGGCAGTTTGACCTGGGTTTCGTTGAAGGGGTCTGACGGAGTTGACAGCATCGGGAATTTTTTTTAGGATTTTTAAGATTTACGAGTAGGTTATAGGTTTTTGAGGCCATGTTAATGCATGCCACTTTCAGACTTTTGGCGACTGTCCGAATGCCGTTTCTTCGGCCTGCGTTCATCATCGACGAGGTGTCTAAACATCCGTTGTTCCATTCGTCCATGGAATGTCCGCGATCTAATCGACGAGGCAAAGAACTTCCACCTTGTGCCCGGTCCGTTGAGAAAAGAATGTGTGATGTTTTGGTGGTCGGCTTTTCAGAACGACAATCACAGTTCAGCACCAGATTCAAGACGACCGTCCGCATCTGTACGGACATGCCCGGCAGAATCTACGCCATGGGAGGGATCAATCAGCTTCAACAGGCGCCGTCCGCCGTCGAATATTACGATCCGTCCACCAAAAAATGGAGTTTGGGAAAGTCAATGCTTTCTCAGAGGACAAGGAAATTTTTGAGAATATTTCTTTAGACAAAAATTGCGGTCGGATTTTGAAATTTTATACGTTAAATTTGGTCATGGAATGGTTTTGAAAGTTGTTTTTTTTTTGCTTTAGGATTGGAATTGCCGTTTTTGACCGGAAAATTTATGTGGTCGGTGGTTATAATGGCACGGAACGATTAAAATGCGCCGAGGTATTTAAATGTTTTGATGCATAAAATTAGAATTTAATTCAGATGTTTGATACGAGGACTAACCAATGGGACACGGTGCGCTTTTTGGCCGATTTGTCTTTGATTTTGCCCCTTTTTTCAGCTTGCTCCAATGCTAAAGCGACGGTCGGCGATGTGCGCAATTACATTGGGAGAGCATCTTTTTGTTTGTGGCGGATACGACGGAAACCACGCATTGTTAGTTGAAATGCTAACTTTAATTTGGCAATGTTTAATCTTTTCTTTTTTCAATTTTGTTTTATTTTCAGAGATTCCTGTCGAGTCTTTTGACGTCAGAAAAAAGCAATGGTTTGCACGCCCCCCAATGCTCGCGAGTCGTTGCGCGGCCGCGTCAGCCGTCGCCAAGGGCCTAATTTACGGTCAATTTAATTCTTTGGTCTTTCTCTTTCTGCCGATTTTCATCGTTTCTTTTTGTTGCGAATTTGTTCTCTCGTTTAAGTTATTGGTGGACATAACGGTGTTTCGATCTTCAACACTGTGGAAAGGATTCGACCCGATCTCTCAGCGGTGGGAGAGAGTTGCGCCGATGCAGCAACCGAGATGTGACCGACCCTTTTAATCAACAATTTATTTATTCCTTTAGGTCGGTTGGCGGCTACGACTTTTCAGGACAAAATTTACGCCGTCGGAGGGTGAGGAGACTTTGTGAGTACACCGCTATCACTGTGCCAATTTTAAGCTATTACAACGGAGAATTCGTGTCGACCGCGGAAGTATATGACCCGGACACGGTGGGAAATTGTTTATTGAATTAGTTTGGGTCACTGAACATGAACAAAGGGGGCATATTCGAGCAGTCCGTCCAGTTGTTGTTGACATCTTTCCTAATCTCAAATGCGTGCTTTTCAGAACCAATGGGTGTACATCGCGCCGATGAGTGTGAGCAGAGCCCGAGTTTCTTTGGTGACCAACGGGGATTTGCTCTACGCGGTTGGTGGATATGATGGAGAGGTGGGAATTGAGCATAATTCATTGTTTCCACTGATTATTTATCCGAAATCAAATTCTAGAACAATTTGAGCTCCGTGGAAGTTTATCATCCGACACAAAATCGATGGGAAAAGTCGGCGCCGATGAGAATCCACGAGGGGGTAATAAATAATGAAAGAGAAAGTTGTTGGCTTCACCGTTTACTTTTTGTCCATGTGAAGGGAGTCGGTTGTGTTGTTGTGCCTCTGTTACCACGATCGCTGAACAAACTCAAACGTCCAATGACTGAAAATTCTGTTCGAGAAGCGACCGTTGGAGAAAAGAGGAGACGGCTCGTATTCAGAGCCATTGGCCTTGGGAGTGGTGGCCGATGTGGCGATGGCGAATTCATCTTCAAGTCATCAGGAATGAGAGGTTATCCCGGAAGATTTCCCCAGATAGAATACCATGCTAATAATTAGACTTAGAACTCTTCGAGAACATTTATTTGTTTCATAATGAAAGGCAAATACTAAATGTTTCTGTTTCTAAATGAACGACATTGTGAAAATGCCCTAATTTATCTCCCTCACATCTGATGGGTTCTCACTTTTAATTTCTTTGTAAAAATAAGTGTTTATACTTGTGATCTCTGTATTGTTAATTTATTCTTTTCGGCGATATAATTAAAGAGGAAAACGAAATGTACACTGGCGGATAAAGCATTGGGGCAAAAAGTACAAAGATATGACGTAACTTCAGAAAGAAATCTGTTCTTCTTATAGAGGCCACAGCATAATTCCATTCTAAATTTGGTAGGGTTTCGAGATTTAAAAACACCAATTTTGGTGGTGATTTTTTAAAACAATTCTAAAACTTATTTGCTGAAAAAGTGGCTACACGCTGTGCAAGCAAATCAGAAAAATCTGCACATTTACAAATAATTTTCTAAAATACGAAGTTATGACAGAACGCCAAAGATTTATTATTACCAACAACCCGTTCAAACAGCTTCGATTTTTGCCGTCAATGGATTGGTGTATGATTGAAAATCGGAAGCGCCTATCTCCTTCACCTTTACCAAATCTTCGGGTAAAAGGTGAATGGTATGCATCCCTAAATTAAGGGGTCATTTAAAGCACTTTCAAGAAAGTTTGGCTTGAAAATCTATTTGGTATTGATTTCTCGACTAACCGTTCGAATTCGCGTTCGCGAGTCTAATCCCCGATTAATCCTTTAGATAAACGGATTAGCATGGCACTTATAAACGACGAAGTTGTTAATTCGCAGATTACCACAATGGTGAACTTCAACGGGAATGGGCTGAGGCTTCATAGGTATCATTCAAACTCAAAACTTCTTTACTTGCGACGTATTTCTGTTCCCTTAAGGATAGTGCTCGAGGAAAATTTGCTCGCCATCGCATTGTTGGAGTATGATTTTGTGGTCATTAAGAAATAAATCATTTTTTTAAATTTAGTCCAAAATCAAAGCCCATTCGGCACAATTCGGTTCCACTCAATTTTGTGATCGCCGTTCGTTCACAACAAATGAAATTGCGAGGCGGTGTTCCAGCTGGAAGTACAGCTACTGAAGCCAGCAACTTCCTCTATCTTTACTACACGTATCGGCGGGATGTCTACACTTGGCGGGTTCGCGAGTGCGCCATTAAGTTTCAAACGAATGTCGACATGAAACATTGGGCTGCATTGTTGGGAGATGCACTTTCTGGTGATTCCGATGTTACAGCAAAGAAAATAACGCTTTTTTTCAGCTCAAAAACAGCGACCGAAATTTCTGCTCATCTTCATCAATCCGTTCGGCGGGAAAGGCAGCGCAACTTCCATTTGGGAAAAGGAGGTAGCCTAATAATTTGGTTCTATCTCTTACAAGGTGTTTCTAGGGGGTTTTTGGGCAAAATATAGGATACAAACTGCATTAGTATGTACCAATTTCGGCATTTTAGTAGAAACGCATTTAATACTTATTGCGAAAGATTATAATATAGTAAATGGCTGGATTTGTCTTTTCAGGTCGAACCGATCTTCAAATTGGCAAATGTCACTTACGAAGTGTGCAAAACGGATAGAGCTGACCACGCATTGGAAACTGTTCAAGAATTGAGTGCTACACAGTGGGAAAGCATTGACGGCATTATTTCGGTTGGCGGAGACGGACTTTTCAACGAAATATTATCAGCTGCCATCATTCGGTTCTTTTTTCTCGAAAAACCAATAAAATAAACAATTTTAGAACACAAATCGAGCACGGAAAAGACTACAACAACGCCGAAAGTATCGTTGGACAGGCCCCGAGTTCGCCTGGGCATAATCGGGGCCGGCTCTGCAAATTCAATTGTTTCATCGGTGCATGGGATCAACGACTATCCGACTGCAGCAATTCATGCAGCTATCGGAAGCGAGCGTCTCGGTTGATATTTGTGCGGTGTACGAGAATGGAAATCTTTCACGGTTTTCTGGCGACGCAATTTCGTGTGGCTGGTAAAACGTTTAATTTTTTAATAAAAGGTAGTACAATTGTACATGTCCATGGTTGCTTTAGGCTTGGAGATGTGTTGCGCGATTCCGAGCGTTACCGCTTGTTTGGGCCCCGTCCGATATTTGTATTCTGCACTGCGCACGTCCATTCGCAACCCGACGTACTTTGGACGCGTTTCCTTTGCACTTAGCCCATCTCAGCTCCCACTGAGCACGAGCGTCGGGGCCGTCCAACCCCACCAACATCCCGCCATGCATCGGCCCTTGCGACATTTGTTTGGGGTCTTTATTTTAATGCTTTTTAATTAAAAACAATTATTATTTAAGGAAAACACCAGCAGATGACAACTTACCGTTTCACTGGCAAGCAAACTTTTCCCACGTTATTTGCTGTGTCATTCCGTGCGTCTCTCCGTTCACTCCGTACGGCCTTGCCCCATACACCGGACTCAATGACGGAACGATGGATTTGGCGCTGATTCCAAAAGTTTCTCGATTCACCAACATGCAAATAATCAGAAAGGTGTGGCAATGTATACATATCATTATTTAAATTATATAATTAATTAAAGGTAGCAATGTATGGAGCGCGTTTTATCAGGAGCGAATATCCGGACATCAAAGTTTACCGGGTGTCCCGTTGGAAGTTCACCCCTGAGGCACTCATCGTTCCCACCAGCGGAGGGTACTGACAAATCGGACTGATCAGGAGGATTCGGGCGCGTGGAACCTGGACGGGGAGATCTTACCGCAGCCATCCGATCGCCCCCTGCACTTCAAGTGATTTTATTATAATATTTAATTTGAATGCTTATGATCACTTTTAGATTGCATCCTGGTTTGATCAGATATTTCGGCCTTTCCGACGAGGTCGACCTAGACGAACCAGAGAAGAAGGCGCATTGTTGTTGTTAATTTATTACCGAATTGTCTATGCCGTGTTGAATCGCTTTCGTTTTTAATTCTTTTAACCAAAAAAGGCATTTTAATTCATCTTTTTTGTAAGATTTGTATTGCATGCATATAACATTTTCACTCTTCAACAGTGCGCTTAATTCGTTTGCCATTTCCCATCATTTACATATTCCCTTACCTTTGTTCTTCACTGGGCGGGCTTACACACTTTGTCTCCAATTCCTTTCAGTTCAATTCGTTTATTCGGGAGTACTTTTTTTTGTCCAACTGTGTTTGAATGTTTATTTGATGAAAGTGTTTTGGTGTCGGTTGAACAATATTTTTTGTTATATTTTTTTACACGAATGTAAAACTATTGTAGTTTGAACGATGGACCTCTTTAACACATATCAGCAGGTCAGGGGAGTTAACTCACTCTATGGTTGGTTTTCTGTTGCTTGCATTTGGTAGGCTAGCGGTACCCTCTCGTCCAGAAGTTACATTTGTAAAACTCTGAGTTTTTCGGACTTTTATGCGCTAGCTTAATAAATAGTATAGTACAATAACTACAAATCTTGGTCAAATGGAATAAACTGTTATTTTGCGGGGAAGCGTTGAGTGGGACCCATCCCAAACACTAATGACCCCTCGTGAATTTAATTGACTTAAGCTGACACAATAATTAACGTCTTTATCCATTAAGCTTGGCAGCGGGAGTGTTTGGAGGACGAGCGGTTGACAGAAGGCAGAGAAAATTTCGTTTTGTGGTTGCCCACCGGAGCTGGCAAAACATTGGTGGCGGAGCTGTTGATGATCAGAGAGTGCTTGAAGCGTAGTCGCAACTGTTTGTTCATTCTGCCATATGTGGCGATAGTGCAGGAGAAGGTGGCGATTATGGAGTAAATGGCGGTAACCAATCCCAATCCCTCGCAGATTTCCTATACAAGAAACCGCCAAAAATTGAGATTTTTGGATTGGTTGGTCTTAAACTATTTATTAGATTACCTGCTTAAATGAACCTTTATGTCAGGTTTTTTGTTTGTTTGGTTTTATTAAGCATGAGAAATTGGTCTGCGAGAGATTGACACCGTTCCGTAAAAAGGGAATGAATAATTAATAAAACCGAGCGTCATCACTCAACCAACTCTTCGAAATTCTTAATGCATTTGAGTGCAGAACATTTTTATCAGAGCCTTAAACAGCATTTTTCTTTCAGTTCCCTTTTCAGGTAATTTCCCTGGCTCCTTTTGAGGAAAAGTTGGCCATCATTGTGGAGGAGTACGCGGCCTCGAAAGGTCGATTTCCGCCCATCCGACGCAGGGCGAATTCAATTTACTTATGCACTATCGAAAAGGCGAATGGGCTGGTCAATTCGTTGATCGAGAATGGAAGAGCGGACGAGTTGGGGCTGGTCATTGTGGATGAGGTAAAGCAGTTCGATTTGCCATATCGTACCTGTTTCGCGAATTTCAGCTTCACATGCTGGGCGAAGCGGGTGGAAGGGGCGCTTTGCTGGAGCAGTGCCTGTGCAAATTGCTGTTTCGTCCCAACTGTAATGAACGTATTCAGCTTGTTCGGAATGTCCGCCACATTGGGAAACGCTGCTGAGTTGTGCCGTTTTCTTGGTGCCAATCTGTTTCGGACACATTTTCGCCCCGTCACACTTAGTCGAAAGAATAAAAATGCACGACAAATTGTACCGAGTGGACGAGCAGGGCGAGTGGAGGCTGGAAAAGGAATTGGAAAGCGGGAACAAAGTTGGGCAAAGTGTTGGAGTGAATTGGTTACCGAATTGCCATTTACATTTAAGGACCTCGAGAGGAGAGACCCGGACGGACTGTTCAAATTGCTGGGCAATCTGGTCAAAGGTTCTGTTCTCATTTTCTGCCCGACCAAACAGAGCTGTGAGAATGTGTGCCAAATGCTGTCCAATTTTTCCCCAAAGTTAGCGTTTTCGATGCTTTTTGATTATATATTTTTAACGTTATAATTTAATTTAGACAATTGCGTGATCATAGAGCCGAGGACCGAAACACACTGATCGGTCGACTGATGGATGAGCACGACGGCCTCGTTTGTCCGGTGCTCAATGCGTGTATCAGAAACGGCGTGGCGTACCACCACTCGGGCCTGTCCAGCGACGAACGACAATTGGTGGAGGGGGCGTACAAAGTCCGTTTTTGGCATTTGCGATTTGTGGACAGGCATTTTTAATGACATAATGGACTAACAGATTTGAACTTTAAGAGTGGAATTATTTCCGTTATTTGTTGCACCTCTACACTCGCCGCCGGCGTTAATTTGCCCGCTCGCCGAGTGATCATTCGAAGTCCCCACGTGGGCCGCGAGCAGTTAAAGAAAGCCCAATATTTGCAAATGATTGGGAGGGCGGGAAGAGCGGGGCTGGACGAGAAGGGGGACAGCATTGTCATTTTACACCACGGAAAAGAGGCACAGACTGTGAGTATTCTAAATGAAGATTATTTGGTCCTAAACATTGGAAATCTTCTGTTTTTGGATTGCAATTTTAGACGTTTATTTCTTAGTTTTTGTTGTTTTTATTAAAAAATGAACTTTGACCGAATCGATTTTGTTCAGTTCAAGAAAATGCATGAAGGACTCGTTGAGTCGAGTCTGAGCGGATTAACCGACCAAATGCAATTGGAAGGCTTCTTCTTGGATCTGATCGTACTTAAGGTCGCACAACTTTCTTTGTCTTGGCCATTATTTTGTCAATTTACAGCTCTGTTCTTCAGCTTGACGACATATACCGGTTTGTGGGACGCTCTCTGTTTGGTGTTCAAGCATCCGGACGAGACGGAAGCTGTTGTCTTTTGTGGAGAGAACCGTCCAATCGCTGCTGTCCAAAAAGATGGTAGTTCGGCAGGAAGTTGTACGGCGAGACGTTTATTTCGTCAACAATCACAAAATGTAATGGCAGGACATTTTTGCCGCCACACAAATCGGCTCGGCCGCTTTCAATGCGAATTTAAACCCTCAAATGGCACTCGACATGTGCAGTGACCTTGGCGCAAACTTAGGACAGGGCATCGTGCTCATCTCCCACTTCCATTTGCTATACAACTGTGTGTCGTTGGATGTAGGAAGTTCAAGTGGACTGGAATTTGTTCTACAACGAGGTCAGTTTTAGTGATCTTCCAGCACCTGTTGGATTGATTTGGTTGCTATTTAAGTATTTGGGCTTGAGCAGTGAGGAGCGTCAACTGATCCATTCGATGGGTAAATTTAATTTGGATAAATTTTGGATCAAAGTTTGAAGATCATTCTAAACGCATTTGGACTGTTTTTCTTTAGGTCTTTCCGAGGCGACACTGATTCGTCACATTCACTCGCACAACCAACAGAAGGTTGGTCTGACCAAGTCCAAATTGATGGATTTACAATAATATTTTCAGAATGCGAGCAAGGGAATGCGTGTTTACGTGGTGAGTTATCCCCATCCCCACCCAGACTTTCATTTGGACTCTCTCACCAGTATTAGGTGTTCATGCTCCGTAAAATTTGGAACCAAAAGCCTTTGTGGGAAGTTGCGCGTCATTTCGGAGTGCCACGGGGTTGGCTTCAGTCGGTTTTGCAGTCAGCTGTTTGTCAGTCGAGTTCAATTGTCCGTTTTGCGGAGGTAA
The DNA here is from genome assembly GCA_020449905.1 of Globodera pallida. Taxonomy (NCBI): domain Eukaryota; kingdom Metazoa; phylum Nematoda; class Chromadorea; order Rhabditida; family Heteroderidae; genus Globodera; species Globodera pallida. The sequence continues at coordinate 1,510,067 of JAIXHY010000003.1, read as the reverse complement.
CACAACGAAATAGCAAATTTATTTCTCTCTTTTTTAAGCGAATGCCCGACCTTTGGGCTTTGCGTTCTTTGCTTCCACAAATGGTCAGGGTAAGTGCTGCATTCATTCATTCATTTATATCAAAATTATTTGTTCCACAAAATGTTCAAGCGACTCTCCGAATGCACTCGTCACGAATTGATTCCCTTGCTAAGCATCGAATGCGTGAAGTTAGGGCGTGCTCGTCAGCTTTATGAGAAGGGATTTCGCACCGTCGGATCGATAGCGAAAGCGGAGCCTCGCCAACTGATCGAAGCGTTAGGGGGCAAATTGAGCTGTTGGCAGTGCAGGAGGATGATCAGCAGTGCAAAGGTCCCCGGGGTTGAGTAAATGGTGCCTAAAGGCCCAGTTCCGGAAACGATAAATTACCGACTTTCAATTAAGCTTCAAAAGCTCAAAATGTTCGAGTTTTGTTCAGGCGATCATCCGCGATCAAATAGCCGAGAAAGCGATGGAATTGGAGGAATTGGGCGCCGAAGGAATGTTTTCCTTCCCGTCAACAACCGTCAACTGTCCCACAGAACGGAAAAATTATGAATCCCCCGCCAATACGCCGGCCAGCGACGATTCGGGCACGGGCAGTCTGGCCTAGCTTCTTCTCACGGCATTTCTTCGTAACCCATCAGAACAATTCATTTATACACTCGTCCTATTGCACCTATTTAAAGACTTAAAGCTTGCTTAAGGTTTTTGCAAATTTAAACAAAAAGATTGTGCAAACTTTTTGGTGGGGGGGGGGGGGGTTAGTGTTTTCCCATGTAAAAGTCTAAATGCACAATATTAATTGAACTCACTCATTGCTGTACAATATGATTAATGTTTTTGGATCTCAGAAACAATAAATTTGTAAGATTAATTTGCATAATTTGATTTAATGTTTGGCAAACATTTTTGTATTTGTTTGACTGTGTATTTGCTTCTGCGGCGCGCATTCATTTGGTCATTTTCTCATTACGTATTGCACGGAAAGAAATTCATTTTATTAGTGTCGGCATTACCTTTTTGTTCCAAATCCTTCGTCCGGTACACCAACGCACACCAGTGCTTTACCTATCTGTCCTAGTTATTGGGGAATATTTTCAAATTGAGCACATTTTATCCCGCGATTTGGTGGTGTGTTGGCGTTTGTGGACTCATTATTTTGAAGTGTCCACGCTTTTGTGTGCAATTGACCATATTATTTCCTCCGTTTATCGAAACTATCATTCAAATCGCCGAAGAATATGAGCGAAGAACAGCCGCTGTTGGAGTCCTCTCTACGCAATGTGTTGGATAACCGTTCGCTTCGGTGGATTTTCGTCGGTGGAAAGGGCGGAGTTGGGAAAACGACGTGCAGGTCCCCGGTTATTTGCTTTTGAGAATTAATTCTATAAAATTGTCGCCCTTTTGATGACCGACCAAATTGTGCCTTTTTAGTTGCTCATTGGCCGTTCAGTTAGCCAAATACCGTCGCACTGTTCTGATCATTTCAACCGACCCGGCTCACAACATTTCCGACGCGTTCAACCAGAAATTCTCGCGAAATCCTACCCAAGTGAATGGATTTGACAATTTGTTCGCCATGGAGGTCGACGGTTCTGGTTTGGGGGAGTCGAGTGCTCCCAATTTGGGCAGTGATGACGAGAAAGGTTCTCCGACCACCGAATGAAATGAATTATTGTTCAATTTCCAAAGATGTTTTCGCAATCGGAAAGAATCTTTTGGCCGATTTTGCGAGTGGACTGCCCGGCGTTGACGAGGCCACCAGTTTTTCGCAGATGATCAAGTAAGTTTACATTCGCGTGGGGTTCTTTTTGATGGAATAATAAAAATATTAAAATAAAAAAACTCACAAAGTTTCAAGAATTTTTTCTTGAGAATTGGACATTTATTGTATGTTTAATTGAACGAAAACTTAATATACATCAAATTTCTGTTTGGAGACCCCTCCCCCTGCCCGTATTCCGAAAGATCTTGAAGGGGTCGAGCCCTGCTCCGGTCTCGGTGTTTCGGTTACATCGGCCATTTGTTCTCAATGCTTTTCCCAAAGACTGATCCGTTCCATGGACTTCGAAGTTGTGTTGTTCGACACTGCACCAACCGGCCACACTCTCCGCCTCCTCCAATTTCCGACAGTCATCGAAAAGGGGCTGAGCAAATTTCTGAAAGCGAAAACGCAATTTATGCCGATAATATCCCAGGTCTTTTTTGCTTTAAAATATGTCAGAAAACGACTAATTTTTGCGTAGATGGCGCCAATGCTGGGCCTTCCCGACTCTTCGCTGGACTCCACGACGGACAAATTGGAGGACACACTTCAAGTGGTACGGCAGATTAGAGACGAATTCAGAAACCCGGTAACTTCCAACGAATTTAAAAAACATTTTGAGTTTTTTTTCTTCCAGGAGCTCACCACTTTTGTGTGCGTTTGTATCGCCGAGTTTTTGTCAATGTACGAGACGGAGAGGCTGGTGCAGGAGCTGACCAAACAGGCATTCATTTAGTGTACTAGTAGAACAACATTGTACTAGCTGCTTTACCTTTGTTGTCTTATTGCATTATATACTTTATTTAATCCATATTTTCCGTGTTCAATTCAGGAAATTGACGTGCACAACATCATCGTCAACCAGCTGTTGTTCCCCGACACAAATTCGGATGGCACCGTCAGCTGTAAGAAATGCCATTCGCGCTTCAAAGTCCAGCAAAGATATTTGGCACAGGTGTTTTTGTAAATGATTTGTTTTCTCAAAACCCCCCCCCCCCAATTTGAGATTGCCGAACTGTACGAGGACTTTCACATCACAAAGTTGCCTCTGTTGGAAGAGGAAGTGCGCGGAACCGAAATGATCCGACAGTTCAGCGAGCGCCTTGTTTCCCCTTCTGCTGCTGCTGACGAATGATTACCTATTTTGTGTTGTTTGTTGACGTTGTTCTGTTTTATGTTTGGTTGAGGTTGATTGACCTTTTTTGTTGTCGTTTTCGGAAACTCCCAAAATTTATTTTTGAAAAAGCGAAGATTGGTTGGCCAACCTGAAAAGCCTGTTTCAAAGTTGTCGTCGTAGCAAGCATATTCCTCCGTTCCATGAGCCTTTTTGCATTTATTCAGTATTGTGTTATACTTGTCGGAGGTGCGATCCTTTTAGTGGTAAAAACTTTTCACGATTTTATTATTGGGTTTATCGTCATGAGCACTAAATTAATTGAACTGAACGTTATTATTTTTCTATTTATTTGGATTTCTGTCGCCAATAAAGTGCAAATGTGTTGTTATTCTGACACAAAACATTTTCTCTTTTTGCGTAATCCGCCGTTTTCATTCATTTGTTAGCGCTCTTCTAAGTGGTCGGATGGAACGAGAGAACGCCCCAATTATATTCAATTTCAATTTGAATTCGTTTTGCCCGTTGGAGGCGATCACCGAACGCCAAAATTGCAGTGAATGTGGCCGAAAACGGATGTATTTTTGCTATGTGAGTCCTTTTTCAATTTGAACGCATTTATTGAAAAACTAAGACCAAAACAAAAAAAAACATTTTATTGATTTAAACGGATTCTTTAGGACTGCAAGATTTACGTTGGAAGCGTCGAGTCGATGGCCCCACGAGTTGAGGTCCAACCGATTTCTGTCTTTTTATTGTCGTTGAATCGATCGTTCTCTGATTTCGATCAATCGATCGCTCTTTTGTTTGTCCATTTATTCATTCATTGTCCGATGCTCAGCTCCCTCTGCGCGTGGACATCGTCAAACATCGCCACTGAACTGAACAGCAAATCGACGGCCATCCACGCGCTGCTGATTTCGCCGAACGCAAACCAGAATGTTCGACAAGTTCGAGGAGGTGCCGAACTTACGCTTTGGGTTGGTGAGTTAATTCAAAAGCATTACGGTTTAAGTTGATTTGTTCTTTTAATTCTGTCAGAAGCCCCCAACTCGGAAAATGTGGCTGTTCTCTTTCCCTCGAAGAATTCGCTGTCCATTGAACAATTCGTGCGCGAAAATGGCCCAATCCGTCGCATCGTCGTGCTCGACTCCACGTGGAACACCGTCGGACAGCTCAAAAACATTCCAAACCTCGCCAAATTGCCGTGGGTTCACCTTCGCCGGCACACAACGGACTATTGGCGACCGCAGGTGGGGGGGAGGGGGGGGGGGGGGAATGGAAATGGTTGTGGCCAACCCTCCCAATATTAGCTCAAACGTCCTCACCCCGCCGCCCTTTTTCTCCTTTTTTGCTTTTTTATGTGATTGGTTTAATCGGTGTTGGAAAAGCGGCTTCCAATTAAATGAGCACCAAATAATCCATGGCGCTTTAGCCCAAAAGGTTTTGATTATTCTTCGCATGTCTTCAATTTGCTCAAAATAAATGCTAATAATAAATACAAATATTCACTTTTTCAGAATGGCCTTTCCCCCGACCATTTGGCCACGATCGAAGCAATTTACTACGCCTGTTTGGAATGTCGTGAAACGGAAACGAATTGGGGGAATAAAATGAGGAGGGAACGATTGGGGGGAGGGGGAGGGCGGGACAACGAAACGGAGGAGGAGCCGCGGGGAGAGGACAAAAACGGGAGGAAGAAGGACGACGACGACTTGGACAACCTCCTCTTTTGGTTCTACTTCTTCCGTAACATGGTGCCCGAGAGGAAATTTCTGATGAAATGAATTTCCTTTTTCTGACTTTGCTTCCTCAGGATTTTCAGGATCGGAATTTTGTTCTCTCTCTGAATGAACCCATAACAAATGCCCCCTTTTTTCATGTCCGACTTTGTTTTGTGTTCGTAAAATTGCGCATTGTTTTTCAACATAATCTTTGGACGATTTGATTCGATGATTATTTGATTGGCAATATAATAATAATTGGTCCGTTCTATCCGTCCACCGTCCGTCAGGTGATGAGGCCGGACCCGAGTCAGCTGAGGAGGTATCAGCTCAGTCCGAGGAATGGCCCTGTGGGCGCTTTGGGCAGCATTCACTGTGTGCGACGGCAGTGGCGCTTCCTGCTGCTGTTGGTGGCGCTGCTTTCGGTCACTTTTACCTTCGGCTTTTGGACCTTTCAATCGGATGGATCCGTCTCCCCGCCATACAACAAGTTGGAGCAGTTCGGTCAGTAGTTGGCCGATGGGTAGCGGGTCTTTTACCGAAGCCTATTATACTTCTTTCTTGAGGCCGGTGCTTAGGGGTTGATTCTCTCTTGCTCTAACCGAACTCGCCCCTCCCCCCCTCCCAAAAAAACGTCATTGGTTCGGGACAAAAAGAAGCGGGTGGGATTTTCAACGGATTTGGCTTTTAAGTTTCGATTGGCGACGCTTTTGCCAATTCGTCCACACGGAAAAATGTCACTGATGGTGCTATAACAGCTATACAAAGCTCAACGGCATCCATTGGAATTAGCGAATCTCACAGCAGCAATAAAATTCGGTAAAGCCTTTGGGACATTTCTGGTCAGCTTTTTTTATTTATTCGGCGTCGCATTCACAATCTTTAAAAGATTTTCAATTTTTAAACAATTCGGATTTGGCATATTTTTTATTTGTTTTGTTCAGCTTTTTCGGAGGCACTTCAACGGCTAAAGCATTGGAAACGAATTTTCTTAAAAACGCTACCGAAACGGCCAATGCTTCACAAATCTTCGCGAATCCCCCGCGGCAGTCCAACAACAGCTTTTTGTCCATTTGTGCTGACCCCCCGCCGGGGTTGGTCGGCCCAATTCCGGTGTGGATGGACGAGCCCGGGTTTAACGAGCTCAGCAAATTGTATCCGCGGGTGAGGACGGGAGGGCACAATTGGCCAGACAAATGCACGGCACGACACCGCGTAGCCATCATTGTGCCGTACAGGTGGGAATGGCGGCATTTCATTGACTTGGGAAATCGTTTAGAGACCGTGAAACGCATTTGCGCATTTTTTTGCACAATTTGCACTTTTTGCTGACCAAGCAGCAGTTGGACTACGCAATTTTTGTTGTTGAACAGGTTGGAGATGTTTTGTTAGATAAATTGGGAAGCTTTTTTTGCCGATTCCACGGCCCTGTTCTAAGATTGGGTTTTGGAGAAAATATTTCTTCTGGGAAATTTTAACAAAAAAATGGAATAAAAAACTGAAAATGCACCCCCTAAAAATCGAACGTAAAATGCAATAAAACGGGGAAAAATTTAATCAAATTAACCAGACCAACAACCAAACGTTCAACCGGGGGAAACTGATGAACGTTGGCTTTGTGGAGGCATCGCTTCTCTACGATTGGCAATGCTTCATCTTCCACGACGTCGACTTGTTGCCGGAGGACGACCGCAATTTGTACTCGTGTCCGGAACATCCCCGCCATATGAGCGCCGCGGTGGACAAATTCAAATACGTGTGAGTGCCGTGGGAGGGAAGGGACGGCACTTTTGGAGGGGCCGATTTGTTTGGGCATTTTCAGGTTGCCTTATGCTCAAATCTTTGGCGGTGCGACAGCGATGACGCGCGAACAGTTCGCTCGGATGAACGGCTTTTCCAACGATTATTGGGGATGGGGCGGGGAGGACGATGACATTGCGAACAGGTACAAGTTGATGAGGTGGGGGAGGGGGGGGGGTTAATCTACGAGAATGTTCAGTTCTTTGTTTATTCGTTTGGTTTAGGAATATCCTATGCCGGGTACAAAATCAGCCGCTATCCGAAGATAATCGCTCGCTACAAAATGATCAAACACGAAGCAGGAACGGATGAACCCGGCGAACGAGTGAGTAACCGAATCAATTCGAACAATTCCATTGTCTGTAAATGATTGATTTCAGCTGTCGGTGGGATATCCTCGGCAAGACGAAGCAGCGATGGCGCCATGACGGACTGTCCAGTCTGAACTACACCGTGCTGACCACCACGTTCCACCAATTGTACACCAACATCGTCGTTGATCTGCTGGAGCGCGACTCGCGCAGTGCACTTGCCGTCGAACACATCAGTCAGAAGGCCAGGAAGGGCTGTTGACCGGTGCCGAAGAGTTCAGTTGTTCACCTATTCAGCATTTTCCTACTTTCTTAATGCTCACTGCCAGTGACTCCATCCACAATAGTTACAGTAATTATTTAAACCCCTACAAAAACCTTTTGCATTTGTATCAATCAATCAATCACCAATCAATGCTCTGTGATGTGTTTTCCTATTTCTTGCCAAATCCTCCAGTTTCCGTGCCGCCAACGGGTTTTTAACCTTTGCCCACATAATCAACTATCGTTTTAAATTGAACATCGTTATGAATTTTATGAATTTAATTTATTTATTTTGTTCTTTTTCATATCCGCCTCCAATTTATACACAAAATGACATTTATTGCCTCCAAATATATTTTCATACAATTTTTTCCTCCTCGTGCTTGACTTTTTGTTAGCTGTATAACCTCTGTCTGTCAGTGGCGCTTTTGCTTAGACTTTGGGCCCTTGATGGTGAATAATAAATAAATAAAATCATTAATTGAACATATACAAAAACATACATACATATATAGAACATATACAAACATACATACATATACATATATATGAATATTATTATTATATTTTTGTTCTTTGTCATTTCCGCCTCCAATCACTCCAATTTGGTACTTTGTTCCCTTTCCCCCCCCCCCCCAACCAGTGATATTATTCCATTCTCCCCATGCATTTGCTACTATTTGATTCACACGGTGTTGGCATTGGCATTTTCTGGCCCGAAAAACACACTGACATGCGTCCCGTCCGCCAGTATATCCTAAAATTTCAAGCACCAGTTCTCCATATCATTCTGTGGCGCCATGCTTGGCATCAAAAATTATTGTCTTTGCCCTCCCCCCCCCCCCCCCCCCCAATTTGTAAGTGATTTTTCATTCGTCGCAGTCGGAGTCCGTTCTCCCCTTTAATAAAAATGACAACAACAAAGTCAAAAGGATAAAACGCGATTTACCATTCTCTAATGTTGGGTGCGATTTTTGATAGGAATTGGAACATTTTGTTCGCACCTCAGCCGGCTAAACGCTCAACACCGCTAATAGGGAATTGTGCAATTTATTGGCCGAATACATTTAATTTGACTGTCAAATCGCGATCAAAAAGACAAATTTTGGGGACAAAATGTATTGGATGATCGATCAGCCTCCCCCCCTCCCCCCCCCCCCCTCGGCGTCCAATTTATTCATTCGTTCCCGGCAATTCTGCCTGCGCAACGCTTTTGAACGAGGAGCGGACCAAACGCGAGTTCAGCGGCTGCACCGGACGGATCGGCTGCATTGTCTGCTCCACTTCGTCCTCCGCCCGACTCTTCCTCAGCTGACGCAGCTTCTCCAGCTGCGCGGACGAGATCGGCACTGCGGAACGGCACACAATCCATTTCACCTGAAGAGCATTTGCAAATTGCAATATTGGAAAGAAGTTTTGGGACCAACAAAATGGTCTTTTACTCACCGTTTCTCGGAAGGGTTCCACCGTCTCGGAGCCGTCGTACAGCCAGAACTCCTTGTTCTTTTCCACCGGGACCAGCTGAGAGATGCGCAGTGCGTGCACAGCGCACTCCGTGCCCCGAAAGGAGACGTTGGCCAACGCGTTGTTCAGTGGCACCAAAGTCGCATTGTCCTCGTGACTTTCGTTGAAAAACACGGCGACGGCCAACACCCCGTCCGGTTGCTTCAGCGCCTCTGTCAGACTGGACTGCTTCACATTCCGGTGCACGAAGTGCAGCTCTCCCGCGTAGCCGACTCCGCCGACTGTGTGCTCAGAGCCGTTCATAGGCTCTGAATTAGTAATTGAAAGTCGAATTAAATTGTCCTAAATTTACCCGATCCCCAGTGAAGGTCAATGCGTTCCAGATGGTATTGCTCGTCGGGAAGGAAAGAAACTGCGTTTGCTTTTTGTTTAGCTTTTGGAATATTTTTTATTGGGGACCTTTAAGGTCGACGGAATCGCTCTCCGGGTATTTGATGGTCAGGCAATTGCCTTGGTTTTGCAGCACCGGCTGAGACGTGTCATCGTAATGAAACCTTTGAAATTTGCGGCAAATTTCAAGACAATTTGCGGTCATGCTTTGCTTTGGCCAAAGACAAAAAGCAGCTTTTTGGTTCTTTAGAAAAGCAATTCCCCCCCCCCCCTCCAATTTCACACTCGAAGGAGGCCTTCTCCAACGCCGGGTCGAAGGCCGTGTTCGCCGGGACCAAGTCGATGGGCGACTGTTTTGGGTTGACGTTCGCCTGCAGAATCTTGCCCAACGTGTCCAGCTGCTGGCCGCACTTACTCAGCACCGGCATCAAATTCTGCCGTGCTTTGCTGGTCGCCTGGTTGGCCTGCTCCTAACACGGCGCTGACCTGCGGCATGGCCTGCATTTTGATCTCTTGCAGCTTGGACTGCAATTGGCCCAGAAAGGCCATTTTCGATGCGCCTTTGTCCTTTTTGTCACCACAAACGCCGCGACTTCCGTTTCTCTTCAAAAAACTGTAAACTCAACGGACGCACTGATTTATACGAATGGACGAATCAAATAACAATTCCCCTATGAATTTCAAGAATTGGGAGGAAGTGAAAAGTGCCAACGGTGACGGATTGCTTTGTCGGGGGGGGGGGGGTGCCAAAGCGGGGCGAGAGAGTTGGCACCCGGGGGCCCGATGGGGAGAACCTGTGGCACTTGGAAAGAGACCCCTACACCCACTCCCCCACCCCACACCGACCCCTTTACACTTTCGATTTAGTTACTTATGCCACGGATGGAATGGAAAAGGGCGGGAGGGGGGGGGGGATAAGTAAATGTTGACGGAATTATCCAGGAACAAAACATTAATCCGGTCGATTAACTGCGTAAAAAGAAGCAAACTCCGAATTGGACCGAACATTCGAACGGAAGGATTCCTCGCCGGCACGAGAGATTATTAAAATTCCCAATTTCGAGCTTCTTGCCCGCCGCCCCACTCCATTCATTGTGAGAAGTGTTCTTTCCGCAACAAAAGACACTTTGTTCCCCCCCCCCCCCTCCCACCCATTTCATTTTGACGGAGAAACAAACACAAAATATGGACGGAAAGGAACAAAAATGCGGCTAACGAGAATTGCACTGCTCACATCGGCGCACAAAACTCGCGAGTGGGTTAAATGGAGTGAGTGCCAATGCCAACACAAACAGTCGCCCCTCCCCCTCCCCTCCCCTCCGGGGGGGGGGGGGGTGGCACCCACGGCAACGACGACGGAAACAGCATCGATTTTCCCTTTGGCAGTGTCCTCTGCCCATTCCGCCGGAGTTTTTGTAGCGTCCCAATCCTTTTGTCTCGCCGCCCCCAGAGGGGAAATCCTCTCCGCCCATTAACAGAGCCCTTTCTGCCACCCGACACAGAACATTTAAGGCGGGGACATTAAGCAGACAACTCAAAACAACCATTTGAGCTTCATTTCCATACTCACACAATGGACGTTGTATATGCCGCCGTTGAAGGTGTTTCGGTAACGCGACGCGGAATGTTTGGGATGACTAACTCCCTCCCCCCCCCCCTTAATAAACATGAAAGTGAGAGGGGGGGGGAGGGGGAAGTCGTATCCCCCCCATTCATTCGGCGGCATGCGTTTTCTTATTTTGTAAAAGCGAATGCCAAAAAACCCCTTGAGGTGTACATCTTTTCATGCCGATCGTCGCTGTCTTTGTGTTATTAGCGATGCTTTACCATTACAAGGGGCGTCTGGGAGAGGGAGATCGCATTTTGGTGGGGGAAGTGATCAGAGACGACGGGGGGACGGACGGTGAGAGGGCTTGACTAGGGGGAGAATACAACGAAAACAAAATAAAAAACAATCAAATTCTTTAAGATGGTGACGAAAATGGAGGACAAAAAGGGCGAAAGAGAGGGCAGAACGGAGGGGAGGGCCGGTGGAAAAAGGACGGGTGACAGAAGACGTCGTCCAACACGCAAAGAAAGGAGAGAACATTGTGCCGTAAACGGAGAGAATATGCCATGCCAAAATATGTAAATGTGTGATGGAAATCGTGTTGTCTTACAAATACGGGTTAAATTTGATGAGAACCACGGATTGTGTCTGTCCTCCGACGCTCCTCCACAGAACTAATCATCCAACCAAAGCTTCATTGTTTCGGCTAAAACTATTTAATACAAATTTAAAACGACGGCCAACTCACAGTTCAATCACCGACCGGACCCAACCGGCAAACTCGGCACTGTCCTCCATCATTTCGTGCCGTTTGTAGAAAGGGTCGGTGGCCAACGTGGTCAAAGACGCCCTCTCCGATACATTCTTTCTCAAACAGCGATTCACAAAGTCCACAAATCGATCCGAAAACATTCTGCGCGGCAACACGGGGGGCGGCTGAACACCAATTTATGTTTTCGACTTTATACGGTCAATGCCTTTTTTGGTTGTACGGAAAGTCTCCCCCCACCCTCAACCAAAAATTCTTCGGCACCCCTTCGTCAGACCGACCCTGTTCACGATGTAGTCCAACAACTCGAAAATTGCCATGGTTTTTGGGGTCACGTCCTCCGCACGATCCGTCCCGTCCTCCGTGCCGCTCTGCTCCATTTTCACCTCCTCCGGCCGGACCCCAAACATTTTGGCGTACTCTCTGCGAGACGGCGCGGGGATCGGGTAGCGTCCAATGACAAGTTCAACCAACGAAAGTCCGAAGCTCCAAACGTCCGATTGGATACTGTAGCGGGCGCCGGTCAAACGTTCGGGCTTAACGGGCGGCATTTTTCGATGAAAGGAATTATTTAAATTGTTTGATAATGGACGTTCCAGCCCAGTTACCCCCACCCCCCCCCCCCCCCTCACACCGCCATGTACGAGCGCGTGCCGACGAAAGAGTTGGCCATGCTGTCGATTAACATGCAGGAAACTCCGAAATCGCACAGTTTAATTTCGCCCTGACTGTTCACCAGCATGTTCGACGGCTTCACATCTTCAAATCGTGTCGGAATGCCATTTGGAATAGTAACCGATAAAACTGAAGTGTCCAACCCCTGTGCAGGATGTTGAACTCCTCCTTCAGATAGGTCAGTCCGTTGATGACCGCCACCGCTATTCCGACCAACCCATTTTTCCTCAATGCGGCCAACCGACTGCAGCACAATGTCCAGCGACAGTCCGTCCATGAATTCCATGCAAATGGAAATATCGTTGTTGGTGGTGAAGGCCCCGTAAAAGCCTAAACGACGAAGCGAATGGCATTTTCACCCAAATCGTTAAAAACAATGTTTGGCATCACCAATCCATGCACTCACTTTAACAACTTACCGACAATGTACGGACTGTTGCATTTGTGCAGCACTTCCAACTCTTTCAGAATTTGGTTGCGGACCGACGGTTTGACCTCCAAATGCACCAATTTCCGAGCCAACACCACGTCCCTGTTGCTTTTGATGTGTCGCATTTTGTGCACGACCCCACCATTGCCATGGCCAAGGTCGCAGATCCGTTCCAACACGTCGTCACTGAGTTGGCCGATCTTCAAAAAGAAGTGTCGTTGCACGCATGACGGCAAATCAAAGACACAACGACCCAATCAACCATCCAAGAGATTAATTCGGACGATTAGATTACTAATCAGACTTCGGACCAGTCCCCGGACGACCTGCTTTCTTCAAAGAGATCCATTCGTTCATTCGTTGCAACTGCGGTTCGGAAAGGGTAAGCGAGCGCAGCTTCGAGTCCAATGACGCCGCCTCCGCGCCCTCTTCCCCCTCGCCCCATCCGTCGGCGCCGCCCGGCCCCTCCTCGCTGACCGTCGGCGGAAGGCTCAAATTGAGCGGATTCCGTCGCTTGCTAGCCATCCTCAGACTGTACAATACCAAAAAAAAAGTCAAATTCAGAATCACGAATTCAAGTATTAAGCAAATATATTGAGGGTAATAAAACATTTTAAAATAAATCAAAATAAATGAAAGAAACCCATTATTCATGAAAGCCTAAAATCAAAGTAAATGAGTGATCGATCAGAGGTGCATTTGGAAGGCCCTGAAGATGAAAGCAAAAATGGACTATTTAAGGAAGGGAACAAATTTAATTACATACGAAAAAAGCAACAACAAAAAACATGACAGGACACGACAAAAGTTTATATGGCAAGTCAGTGGTGAACAAAAAATGTCATGTGAATCAAAAGAATACAAAAAGAGGAGATGAGTGATGGCGCTGGGATTGGCTTTGATCAAAAATCAGAGCAAAATGTTCAAAAAAACGACGTTTTTCAATTTGGTCGGGTCGGGACGCGAATGGGCCTTCCACGGCGGCGCTCGCGCGAGGTAAAAAGACGCGCCAAAAAGTCGCCGTAGCTGGCCACCGTCTTCCCGTTCAGAGTCCAAACAACACAGGCAATCCCGGTAGAGAAGTTGGACAAGTATTTGAGAAAGAACAGCAGGGGATCCGGATGTCTGCTCAACTGAACGCCGTCCCCAATGGGACACTGCGCCCGCGGGTGGGTGAAGCCAAAGGCACTCCGTTGGGCGTGGAGACACCGGGTGGAATACCTGAGAAATGGCAATTTATTCATAATTAGAAAAAGATTGAGATTTTCTGTAAAAATACACCCGTAGGCTATAGGTGTATATAAATCATCAAAGTGAATTCGCACCAACTACTGATCCAATGGGCAACATTCTCGGCTTGGTAAAATGAACAGAAAATGCCGACGGCCATTGGGAGGACGTAGAGCAAAGAGAAGCAGCCGAATACGAAACATCAATTTGCTTAATTTGTCGCTGGCGTCCGCTTGTTCAAATTTATTCGCCACAAAACGGTGCCCTTTGATGTACGACCGAATGCGCATGATTGAGATGAATCCGCTGGTGAAAAGCATCAATCCGACAGCTTTTTGAGAAGAAATTGACAGAACGTTTAATCAAAAAAGCAATTAGAGCTAACCGATGGCTACACTTTGGGGAATCAGCGCAAGCCGAAGGGACGGCTCAGAACGAAGGATTTCCCAAAGAGCAAATTCCGGTGAACATGTCGCCGTCCACAGCGCCCATCGTCACCAGCAGAACGGATCCGATGGCGGGTAGGGACCAGGCCAGCACGTTGAAGTAAGAGGAGAACACCCAAAACGGGAGGACAATTGGAAAAGGGTGGGACAAAAGTTAAAACCTGGCCAACGGGGGCCTCCCCCCATTTGAGCGTGGTGACCAAAAACCAGGAGAAGCACAGCACCAACCACCAAAGAGTGCCGGCAAAGTTGAAAAAGTAATGCACAACGGCAACCGCAGAACAGAGAATGTTCTCATTTCCCTGTAAAATAAAAAACAAATTAAACAATTCAAGAAACAACTTTTGACCGTACTTGGGTAACCAATTGCTGTTTGGTAGCGGAAGAAACAGCGCACGAAAGGCTGTCCTCCTCGACCAAGCCGACCATGTATGTGGCACTGACCATCAAATAACAGATGGCCATGTAAAAGATGGCCTTCTCCGGAAATTCGAAACTAAAAACTCGTGAGAATTTCAGCAAATCTGCTGAAAATCCCTTTAAAAAAATTAACCGTTTGATGTCGATGAGAAATGTGACAATCGTAAAAGCGCAGCAGACGCAGCACGTCACAGCCCACGCGCCGGTCCACAGGCGCAAATAGTGCCGGATGTGGACGCCAAAAAAAGTGGGCACAATGCCATCACTTTGGCATGGCAGCGAACAGTGTTCGATGGACTGGTTGGCAATCAACAAAGAGTGGCTGAAAGCGAGCTCCAATATTTTCATAATTAACACACACCAATATTCAGAATGGTACCCCAATTATTAACCTTTCTCGGCTGAGCACTTTCATTGTGTGCGGACACTCCAACACTTTGTGTTGGCTCCGTTCCGTCGACTGATCGGCCTCCTCGTCGTCCACTGCCCGGCCCCCCGAGTCTTCATTTTTGCTATCCCCAACGCACATTCCGTCCCGACTCTTCGGCAGTTTTTCACAATCGAAGATCTCCGGCCACTGGTACCCGAATTTGCGCATCAACGTTTCGCAACCGCTCTTAGCGGAAAGACAAAGGTGACGACAGGGAGGGATAGGATCAGTGAGAATAGTGCAGACGGGCGTGAACAGAGTGCACAAGAAGAACTTGAAGTCGACACTGCACTGCACCTTCACCAGCATTTCGTATCTGAACAGCGAATGAGAAGGGTTTAAATGCCGTGATATGAATTAGAAAAGAAGCGCACTGTTTGATGTCAATTTCAGCCTCGTCTTGTTTGGCATGCTTCAGTATATTCGGATAGATGGTCATATTGTACTGAACTCGACAAGTGTGCAAAACAAATTAACCCGTCCCATTTACCTGAATGTCACTGCACATCTCGATCCGGATCCGCTCACATTTTGGATTAACGCTTGTAAACTAAAAAAGTATGGTGTTTTAACCCTGAAAAGATCGATCCGATTGCCTGGTACTCTTCGCTTTCGGCAACTTGTCTGTGCTGCTTGAGAATGTGGGAATTAGCATCGGCGATTTGAAGTAACCGCATAATGGAAAACAACAATAAAAATGATGGCGTCAATGGATGGCGATGAGAAGTGCTTCGGTGAAGAACAGCAAATGGGGGGAAGGACATCCTTCCGTCCGTCGTCCGTCGCCGATAAATTACCCACTTTTATTGCCGTCGTTTCAGTAGCCGCCTCGGCAACAATAATTGCCTGGAAATGGATCCCACCAATTTAATGGCTTTAATAAAAAACCTCCGCCATCTTTCGGTCAGCAGAGACTCTCCGCCCTCTCCCTCCCCTACACATCGAACCCATTCATTCGTTCATTCGAATGGAATGGACCAAGCCGATAGAAAAGGAAGACACCATTTTGCTTCCTTTCCTCTTCATTCTCTCCCAGAAGCAGAGACACTCAATTCTTTTTGTTCTCCGTTTATCCTTTGAGTTGTCTCTCTCTTCCTACACGGGTCAGCAAACAGGGCTTTGGTGCTATAATGGCTGGAGAGAAAAGAGAGAGAAGACGAGAGGAAAGCCTCAAAGCCCCCCACATGGGACCCTGGGGCTTTTCGGTTTTATATTTTTCGTTGTTTTGGCGTCTTGTTTAATGGTAAACTGAGAAAAAGTAAGAATCCGGCATCTGGAATTCCTGCTCCCAAAAAACGGTCCGGCATCCGGTTACATCCTTGACCCCCATGACTCTGGTGACAATCCAGCACGTTTTTTATGTAAATATAAACATACTTTCCTTTTCTACGTTTTAAGATTTGTCTATATTAAACAGCGGACAACTGCAAGTATGCTCGAGCCTAAATCGCCACAACGCGAAAGAATGGATTTCAAGGAACCGCACACAGGACTAGTGAAAAATGACTTTTTTGGATACTGGTACCTGCAATACTGGTGAGTTCTAAATTAAACACAAATTCGCTAAAATTCATACCAATTATTAACAAAACCCGTCAAAAATTCAAAATTTTCTTGATGGTGCCTATCGGCACCGCCGACCCAGCCCCATAAGCTTAGAACAGGCTTAAAAGGGTCGTGAAGCACAAATGTTTTATAATTAGGGATGCCTTTTTTATTTAAGTCTTGTGACCGGACTTTACATGTTGGAGCCATGGGAGAGGAAAATGTTCAACGGTTTTGTCACATGTTTTGTCGCTGTAGCCTTCAGTGCGATTCATGTTTTATGGAATGGCTTGATGAATTGACCATACGCATTTTCCAATTTTAAAGTATAATTTACTCTAGAATTAGGACTGTCTATATACAGACGTGTACTTTTTCTGTAAGTTTATTAAATTTCGAAAAAGGTGAAAATAAAGATTCAATTTAAAGAGTGGATTTTATGGAAGGTCTATTTTTGGAGTTTATTTTCGTGGAAAGAAAAAGTCGGTCTACATATCTCATTTAAGAATTTTATTTATTTTTCACTTTGATTTGAAAAAACTAAAATCCTTTTCTAAGTAAGTTGTGAATAGAAGCCAAGTTGAGATTATCGGATATTCATTAGCTTATTTTTTGTTGAGTTGTAGATGAATAGATTGTTCAGTAATAAAAGTCGTGGAAGTCCTTCAAAATGTTTTTGGACAAACAGCAAGCGAAACAAATTCCGATGATCTGGAGTGCGCCGAGAAGGGCACTCGCACATCCGATGACTGTTGCGTTGGTCACAATCCAATGCTGAACGGCCTGCACACAGCCCATTTCGTAGAGCAGTGGCTTGCGCCATTCGGGCACACCCGTCATGGAAGTGCACACAGCACGAGTCGGGTGCGTACGTTTTCCAGTCTGTGGCATTATTGACCCCACAGCAGTGCAATTGTCGCTGAATTTGCGTATTCTCGGAAAACCGGAAAAGGAAATCCATCCAGCTCTTACCTGAACCTGATTCCAAGCCAACAGAACGCCCTTAGAATTATTGTAACGCCTCATACCCTAATAAGTTAAAAAGTCACGGAATCATTGAATGCCAACTCTTACTTGGGTCAGCTGGTTTATGAGTGTCACATTGAGCGGTTCGTGGAGGGCGTAGACGAGGAATAGCAATGGCTGTTTCGGCTAGCAGCAGAAGTGCGAGAAGAACAGCGAAACTGACTGTCAGACAGTAATTCTCTCGGATGGCACCGCAATAGCCAACAAAGCCTAGCAAGGTGCACAGACAGCCAATAGCCAACAGCAGCACAGGAGTGGCAAGCCGTTCATCCCCGAGTATGTCCAGAAGACCGGTGTACTTGAGCTGTAGCACAATGCCTGAGACCAGAAAAGCCAGCCCAAGCACCTGCAGCAAAAGGGGAATTCGCTCGTAGTAATATGTCCGCCTCGAAAGCTCGTCACCCAAAGGATGAAGTTCGCGAAGAAGAGCAGGTACTTGACCAACGTAATTCCACCCTCGACCATCCCAGCGGCGGAATAGCTTTCCGAAGTCGTGCTAAATCGTCGTTCTTTGTTCCCTCCCTTGGCAGTCCGAAATTTGATGCTAATTGGACAGGAAGGGTCGCTCGATTGGCTTCTGTCTCCACCACAACACTCGCTCTTTGCCGGCCCAAAATTCGCACGACAACAAATTCCCGCCGAATGGGTGAAGAGGTCCTTTAGGTCTTTGGGGAGGCTCCTCTCCCCCTTTTCCCGACCAAAAGTGAAAATGGGCGCCTCTTCCTCCGAAAGCCAAGCCGAGCATTGACTGCCTCTCCCCTTGGCCAATGGTGGTAAAGAATATCCCAACGGAATTGGACCAAGAGTGGGGGTAGCTCTCCATCACCCCGACTCCCTTGGCTTCCACTCTCCTCCCATCCCATCCCTAACAGAACACCCAATAAGCAAGTTAACTAGTCAAACCAATGCAAGTTAGTTCCCTTCACGAAAGTGCCCCTCTAAAGCATTATTGCAAAAGGAAGCGGGGATCAATTTATCGCAAATACAAAAAAATGTCTGGGAATTAATGAGAATTACGTGATTTAAAGTTAATGACTGTGACTGTAAATACATGGAAAGAGAATTGAGGGGGCTATTATGGAATTGATTGACCGACAATCATAGTCAAAATTTACTGCATGAAATTTTGCTGCTGTTGTTCTGGCCAAACTACATTGACCGCCATGTCCAACCCAACAGCTGTTTCAGTGTTGCCAAATTGGGGAATCCACCGTCGTTGATCGTCAGAAGCCGATGTTAACATCGAGTTTGGCAAATAAACATTGGAAGGGTTCATCGGCAAGTTCGAGCAGTTCAGACTTGTTGAGGAAACGCCACCAATGCCCGGCAAAGAAATGGCATCTGGCCAATTCATGTTTACGATGTTCTGTTGATGCGGTTCAAAAAGTGGTTCCTGTTCAAAGTTTGTAGCCTGTCCATTCCCAATGGTGGTCAACTGATGCTGGAAGTAATTTTCGTTGTGCTGGACCGACCAATTTGTTTTCTTCCTCCTGTTCCACAACGATTGTCGCAATAACAAATTCGAGCTTGCCCGAGTGAGGGTTTGTAAATGCGCAAGCATCGAAAGAAACGGGCAAATGTTTGACTTTTTTCGGGTTGTACTGACACCATTTGCATGAAATTGTCTGAATTAAAAAACGAAGAAAGTTAGCGTTTGGCGACTAAACGTGCCTGAAGTTGGTGGCTCTGAATCGCCGTTCCGATTGCATTTCTGATTTTTTGTTCATCCATCAGGTGCGCGTATTCCCAAATGTGTTTGCCTAACAATTCAGCACTTGATTTATGCATCAGCTCAAGCACTTTCTGATCGGCAAATGTAACAATGCCATCTCTGGTGAGTCGAAAGGTGATTTTGTTGGAATGCACAGCGTGGCCGGACTCGGGGGAAGAAAGCATGCTCGGCAATTGGAGACGGGCAATTGCGACGAGACACGCACCAGCGTCGGACTGTGAAACACCGTTAACTAACGGCGCATTGCTCTTTAAGTAGCCAGTGCAATGGACGGCTACAAAAGAGCGTCCCCCAAACTCAAAAATTGGGTGGCAGTTGCGCAGTCGAGGCAAGGAACCGATGCTTCCTAAATGTAGCAATGCCTGTGAGTATAGCCAAAGATCACTTGCACCAATTCGCATGCGGCAGATGAACCCCCGACGGCAGTTTAAATGGACCCTCGCCGAGCTGTGATCCTTTTTGACTGTCCCCGTCTTCATGTCAAGCACGCGATTATGGCTGCTATCCGTGCCACAAAGCTGATCACGAACTTTGTCCACATCTTCTGGGTGTAACAGATCATAAAACAAGCTATTCAGCCACTCCTCCTGATAAAACTGAAGTACTCATGGTCAAATTTACATAAAAACCTGTGAAACATTCAATACGGGCAGAATTGAGTCGGAAACATAAATAATCCTTGCGGTTTCGCAGGCTACCACAAACAAAAAACCATTAGCTGCCTCCAGAATCAGATGTTTCAACTCCTGATCAGTCAAAAAGGAAGGTTGGCATGGCATCGTTCCGGGCGGATTATTTTGTGCACCGACATTTCCTCGGGTCAATTTCATGTGGGACACCGCCATGCGTAAAATTGTTAGCTATGATAAAAATGTAAGCGAAATTTGTGAGAGATAAGACTTTGTCCGGTTTACGGCCGAGCGCAGCACACTGTGGGACCTGAGATAATTAATTTTAAATGTTGTGGATTTAAGGACGAATTCATCAATGTTGCCAAGATGAAATACCATGTCAGCGAGTTCATTATGTAATGCGTCATCTTATTTCGCCTCCTACGTTCGATTTCGCTGTGGTTTTCACGTGCAAAACGCTCTCTACCCTCATTGCCACTTGATGAACTGCCCTTGACTGACACAAGCGATTCACATTCCGTCATTACTCCTAGAATTTGATTTGGTATTACCACACAAACCACACTCCAGTGTCATAGCACACCCAATTTTGGGCGTGGTGACGATTGGCTACGGACGGTTCACAAGAATTACAATTTCTAATCCCGCCCAGCCCAGGCCATGGTCATAAGGACTTCTTGAGATGTTAATATTTCCATTACCAAATAAAAGGTGTCCTCTCCCTGCTCATAAATATGGAAATCCCGGCTAAATTCTCCTCCTTTCGCTGCTGTGTCTGTGTGTACAATTAGAGGCGATGAAAAACAAAGGTGCATAAATAAACCGATTATTTTTAAAATCGAGAAACGAGTGAAACAAATTGTCAGCTAATGCAACATCAATAAAAAGTGTATTGTTTTATAAAAATAAAAAGTAATCGCAATCGCATCAATAATACAAAGGATTATGCGTGACCCAATGGGCAGTCGGCTGCTTTTTGGCTTCTTCACTGGTCGTGAACATGGACTTAACGGCCTTCGGGACGTTCGGATTGTCCTGGATGCTGCCAAATCTTGTCTCGTCTTCAGCCTTATTCTTCTTTGGATGATCCGCACTCTTTCCATCGGAGGTCAACTTGCGTTTCTTTTCTCCCACTTTTTCGTCCGCCTTCTTTTGCCTTCTTTGCGCCAGTTCATCCAGTCGCTGTTGATAAATGCGAAAAAGCTCCTCTTCCGGGTACAGCTTAATGAACTGTCCCTCGTCCATCGGTCCTCCACATCCATAACACGAATTCGTCTTCAGTTCATTGTGAGCTTTCTCAGAGAACACACAACCGCACTTCCAATTAACAAAAAAAACATTCACTCCGTTCATTGGCAGAGCGGTGATTGGACAAACCCATGGCGATTCATTCATATCTTGAAGTTAAGAAAATAGGGAAAAATTAAAGAGAGGAATCCCTACCAATGTAAATATCGCCTTTCTCGGGTCCATTGTCTTTCCAGGCCCTATTATCCGCCAACTTCAACTCCTTAACATCAGCAAATGCATGAATATGTTCGGTTGCCTTGTTTTTGCTCAATGTTTTGTCTAGCTTAGCCTCGAGCACAGCCTCCTTGTTGTAAAGTCTTAAATTGGTCCAATTTTATTAAGTTATAACAAAAATTATTTTAATCCAACCTTCCAAGTTTGCAACACACGATTGGCTTCTTCAAAGGTTGCTGAGATAATTGACAAGTACGCCACTTGGTTGCAGACTCATAAGACTTTTCTATCTTCTCCTTCTTTTTCTTCTTCCTGACAAGTTCACATCGCTTTGGGATGGTTCCTCCATCTGCACCCATTGCAACTTTCGGAAAGGGATTGTAAGTGTTGTTCGTTTAGCAATTTAGAACTCGCGCTATCCTTATGCCCTTAAATTTAAGGAATAAATTAATTCCGCTAGTTGGACGTGGACGGTTAAAACGCCTCGGGCGGGGGCAAAAGATCCATCAGTGGAAGAGCTGCCCACGGATTGGGTAAAGGTCGTGGGTTCGGATCCCAGGTCTATCTGTATTCGGTCCGTACGCCCCGGGGTTACAATTTTACATTATCCGCTAAAGCCCCCCCCCCCTTTCCCAACCACTCAGTGTGTGACCACATCAGTTTCTAAAGATAAAAAGCTGAGAGAGAACGCCAAAGGGGAGACGGTTAGAGAAAAAAAGCGAGATAGTGCACTGTTTTCCCACCGGAAATACCTAACAAATAAGATGCGAAAATGAATCGCTGTGCGATCACGAATTTTTCGGGTTTACCCCATAAATCACGGATTACGGACAAATTATTTTTAGTTTGATTACGTCTACTTCTGCTCCCTATGAAGCTGAAAGTGTGCCATTTTTTCTGCTGCGTATTTCTCGCCTTTGTTATCGCTGTTAATAAATCTGTTAGTTTGAGTCACGTTCAGCGATATTCGCTATGGAATAATGAACCGACGTTGTTGGACTTGAGGTAAGTTTCTTGAACATCCAACTTATTTTTAGTGTCAATTTTTAGAAAATCAAATGATGTAGCGCGGCCAATTGAAGAGAGTTGTTCGATGTCCAATTGCTTCAATTTTAGCAAATGTTTCGCTCAAAACCCATTGAAGGTTTATGTGTACCGTGACCAATTCCACTTAAAGCAGAGCTCGCTGTACTCGAAGTTGCTAAGCGTAATTAGAAGCAGTCATTATTACACGGAGGATAGCAGTGACGCGTGTTTATTTGTCCTCAGTGTTGACACAATTGACAGAGACCGAATCAGGTGGCCTTTAGGCAGGGACATAGCCTTAAAAATAAATTCGAGGTGGGGGATCGGCCAAAGAGCGTAAATTTGCAATTGAAGCATACGAAATTTTAAGTTTAGATAATTTCCTCTTTTTTAATGGGGCAATTAAATTTTTCTCCCTTCGGCTACGTCCCTGCCTTAAAGTTTTTTTTCTGAAATTCAACATTTAGTGAAAATTATCAAAATATTCAGGAGTCGCATATCAAAACGGACCTTTGGAATGATGGGCGAAATCATTTAGTTTTCAACCTTTATTTCGGCACTTACCCCGATTATGCAAATACTGACCTGGGTTTTGGTCTTGGAAAGGCTATGGTCGCTTGGGCTAGTTCAAGTTTACAGGTCCTAAATGCTCTATTTAATTAAAAGTATATTTTTTAGAACTTTCGGCCAAATTTTGATATTTCATTTCCATTGTTTAACAATGAACATCCATCCAATGACGATAAATCATGGGTATTAAATCAGTTGGCAAAGAATTGCTCCCAAACTCTTTCCCTGTTTTCAGCACTTCCAATCCGGTTTCCCCGATCACGACCAATATTTGGCCAGTTTCAAAGGAAAGCGTTATGTGTACGGGATTGGGTCGAAGACGCGGAATCTCCTGCACCATTTGAACGACGACCGTTCGATAGTAATCGCTACCACGTGTAAGCACAACACGGACTGGAAAAAGTTCGAAGATGAACGGTGTGAAATTGATAATGCGAACTATGGCAGGTAAGATATTGATTTTTGGGAAACCCAAAATAGACAATTTAATCCGAAGGTGGAACTACGAGCAGCTGATGATGAACTCCACGTTTTGTCTGATACCAAGGGGACGTCGGCTCGGCTCTTTTCGGTGATAGAAAAACGCAAAAAATTTTGTCAGTCAATGCTTTTTTCCGTCTGGGGCCACTAAACTTACCATTACCACATAATCAATAACCTGACGTCAATGTCTTAGACTCTGCCACTTCCCACTTCAGTTTTCTTGAGGCACTCCGTTCCGTATGCATTCCGGTTATTCTTTCGGATGAATGGGTTTTGCCATTTTCCGAAGTGATTGACTGGTCCGAGGCAGTTGTGTTAGGGAAGGAACGTTCTGCACTGTTTGTAAGCTTTTAATTAACATTTTTAACGAGGATTTAATTTTTCAGATTTACGATTACCTCGCGCTAATTTCTGAGGAGCGCATACTCCAAATGCGTCAAACGATACAAATGTTGTACAGAAAATACTTTTCGAGCATTGAACGTATAATTCTCACTTCGATCGAGGTTTTTGCATTCAAAAAGTCAAACAATTTGGTAATTACATAATTCCAGATTGTTTTGGAACGGGTTAAGCGCAATTTGGGCGAAGCGTCGAAGGATGATTGGATGTGCTTTAGCAAGTAAAAACATCACAACTGTAACTGTCGACCGCTTTCCCATTAAATCTATTTCACGTTGGCTCTGGAACGAATCCAATAAATATATTTTTTTTAAACCCTTTTTATTCCAATCAGTTGCATATCTGTCTTTCGATATACGTATTAAATGTTTAGCTTCAGTTGTATTTATTTACTAACAGCAGGAATAATGGAAGGCAAAGAGAGAAAATGCTCTGAGGAGTTACCAATGTCAAATGAGAAGAACACCAAAGAGGAGGAGGCCATTGTGTCGGATGAGGAAAGCCAAAGCACCGGTGAAGGACCAAAAGACACCAAAAAAGTGTGTGGTCGGCGTCATTGGGTTGCACTTGCCCTCAGGGTGTTGAAGTCGAGTAGAGTCCAACGCGATTTCTTCCATTCCCGTTTTTAAGCCCAAGATTCCCGCTTCAAGTTTTGTTTCCCTCACTATAGGCAACTGACGAAATGATGCTGGTTAGGACGGGCCTGAATCTTAAACGTGGCACTCTGTTCAAAAAGAAGCGTCGCGTTGATCCGAAAACAATCGATTTGACGATAAAAAAGGAACATGAAGGACCCCGAAAGACGAAGGCCGAATTGGCATTTATCAAACGTCAAGGAGAGACTGCCTTCGACCGTTTGTCAAAGAGGGCCCAAATCAGCCATCGGGAGAAGGTGGAGAAGTTCAACAAACAGATGGAGGAGCTGACTGAATTCAACGACATACCGAAGGTTGGTTTTGATTGAATTTGCGTTTACTTAGTGGCGTGTTTCTTTTTTAGGTCTCCTGGACCAAATGATGGACGAGAAACAATCGGAAAGTCATTTTATATATTCAATTTTATTAGTGATCGAAAACATTCTTTCCTACTATGCATTATAAATGTCTGTTTTATTGGTGGTTTTCTTCGAAAAAATATTTTCAATCTTAGCTTTTGACATAATATAGTTTTAATGCTTAGAGAAAAGTTAAAAAAGCACAAAATGCCGGCTATCCCGCGTGTTGATCGTCTGAAGAACATTTTCTCGTCAGCAAAGGCGTTGAATTTTGCCTTCCGGTTGTCGGCCACCAACCCCCTCGTGCCGTCCTTCAACGGAGTATCCGCCTACCAACCTCAACTTCAGCGGATCACGATAAAGTAAAGCATTTGGAATGAGATTAGTCGAGCTTCCGTCAAAGGTTTTGCAAACAAACTGAGAGCAGCGTTGGGATGCGCAACTACATTGAGCATTCGCTAACTAAATTTGCTACCGAAAATCCGCATTGCGCCATTTATGTTGTGCCGGGGAAATGCGTTACACCGGTGTTGAGGGCGGAATATGCGAATGGTCGACAAGTGCATGTGAACGCATTGAACTTCAGGTGAACTCTCTATCCATGCCAATGTTATCATTGGCGCAAGCCCTGAGGTCATACAATACGGAGAGTTAATATTTTAGATGAAAAGCCTTAAATATTTAGCATGGAACGAGTTTGTTTGCACATGAACAACCTCAGGACCCGCAGCGGGCTTCCCATTGTGAAAAGTAAGTCATAGCACCTTACGGACTGCTAAATGACCTTTTATTTCAGTCGAAAATCCACACTTATCCCACCACAAATCTGTACAAGGGATGTGGACGCCGTCGAAGCGGAGAGAGACTCGTCAGAATTTGCATTTACTTCCCAACCCGCAGTTCTCAACTCATCTGTCGAATGAATCGACTGCTACCAAATATGTTTTGGAGAATTCTGTCACTAGCGGAGGCACAGAATAAAACCAAATAAATGTCTATGTTGCCTTTGATAAAAGTTGACTATTTTAAACTATCAGATCGATTAGGAGATATAGTTCAGTTCACATTAGCATTTCTTCGTTCATTCATCCCGCTTTTGGAGGTATGCAAGGGAGAACGGTTGAATGTTGAAATGGTCACAAAGTTGTCGAATCTTTAAAATTGAAACAAAAATTAAAAGCAAAACTAAACTTTCGACATTCACAAAATTTTATCGAGACTTTGCCCCGAGGCTCGAGCAACTTTATTTGGATAACTCTTCTTTAAGAAAAGTAATTTTAATTTTGAAGCGAAACGCTAAAGCAAAAGTAAACATCAATTCAAAAACTTTCAACCTATTATGCGTTTTACTTCTTTTGGGTTTGGCCGCCTTGCTATATAAATTCGCCAAACGTTAAATTTTTAAAAAAAATTACCACGCAAATGCCGAAGTGAAGGTGGGCAAGTGTGAAGACAATGGAGGAAACTCTAAGCAGCAACAGTTCGGAAAAGAACAGCAGATTAAACGACGACAGTGCGGTCATCAACGTGTAGAAGAACAACAGGAGGTTCATTGTCTGCGCACGAGTGTTGGACATTTGTGCAATAATCAAATGCACCTGAAGAAGAGGAAAAAACGCTATTT
This sequence comes from Globodera pallida, assembly GCA_020449905.1. Lineage (NCBI taxonomy): Eukaryota > Metazoa > Nematoda > Chromadorea > Rhabditida > Heteroderidae > Globodera > Globodera pallida. The sequence goes on along the minus strand of JAIXHY010000003.1, from coordinate 1,483,767 downwards.
AATTTCATAAAAAGCAATCGCTGTCATATATAGCAATTAACCACGAAAACCCAAGCGTACTCACAGCGATGTTGGAGAACACGACCCCCATAGTCCAGAAAAATGCACGAGGATCTCTGTCAAGCACTTTCCCGGGGGAAAAAATGCCCCAAAAGATTGCAGAGCCGAAGAGAAGAAGTGAAGGAAACAGCGGTAGCAAAGCTTCGTAAAGGCAACTCTAAAACCGTGCTGTTTTGAGGAAAATTGTGTTTTTAAAAAGCCATTCGACCTGTTTCCCGGATTTCTCAACCCAATAAGCAAAGTGAATGTTGTATAGCGACATGACCAGCGAAAGAACACACGAAACTAGGAATTGACATTTAATACATGCTGGAGTTGTCATCATGTTCAAAAATATTTAATAATCGAAACTGTCATACCATAAAAAGCGCCAATGCACAAATGGGCAAAATTGAATCCATCGAAAAGAAAAAATTGGAAGCTGTGGTGACCTAAGATGAAGGCGAACAAGTAGTAAATCACGAGGCCCTGAATGATTTATGGGAAAACAAATCAAATCAACTCAAACTTACGTATTGACTGGCATCGTATCCCCAGGAGAGAAACAGGACGCCCGTGTTGTACTTTTCCCAATGACTGGCAATAAAAACGGCTTGTACGGCAACTAGAAGGCTGAGCAAAGTTAGCGGAGTAACACTGAAAGGCAAAATAATAAGTAAATAAAATAGGGCGGGAAGGGGAAAGAAGCTTGCTTACCTGAACGGCCCTTGCCCAAAAAGAGAAAAAATCGTAATCGTAAATGGTACGGTCGACCAGGAATCTGGCAAGAAGGTCAGGAGGTAATGTAAAACCAATAGGCACTCACCGAATCCATGGTCAACTGAAAGATTAAGGTCATCAGATGAATTATTCAAGGAACACCATTTAGGTAGCGAAAGGAAAATTTAAAGGAATTCTATTTTTTTAATAAATGAGATTCCTTAAATAAATTTCTACTAATCCAGAAGAACCTTTAGTGCACTTAAACAAACACTCCCTTCACCCACGGGAAGTACATAAATTTGCTGCTTACAAAGTTCCCCCGTGGGGCCACTTGCGCCCGTCCTTCTCGCTTGCTTTCCGTCCGTTCCGTCCAACAAATGGGCAAGAAAAGGTGCCAACCGCGCAGACAACCCAAACCCAAGAGGGAATGTTCAGCTCCGCCGGCGAATCTGCAGAATTTGCCGTCAGATCATAGTCAAAAAAAACAACGAGCGCATAGCATGCCATCACAATGGAAGCCCCACACAGTGTTAGCACATTAGGGGCCAACCACCGGGGATAAAACTGAAGAAATGAGCGTCTCGAGTATTTGCAAACTTTCAACAAACCTGAACCACCCAATTCCACAAGGGATGAGAGATGTATGTCGAAATGGGGGAATTGTCGATGCAGCTGTATTTGTAGTTATCAAAACCAGAAAGTTGTTGCGGAGACAAATATTTGACATTGAACAAAGCATTCAGAATATTCAACACCATAATTACAATACTGAAAATTGAATTAAAAAGCGAATTAACGGTATTACAGGGCCAATAAATTGGGGTGGGGGCCAAAACCGCTTTATTCATGTTATGGCTTGTCATTTTTGTCCGAATAAATTTTTTCCAAAATTCTCTGGGCGCTGCCGTTTGGGCGCCGGGGACGTTTGGGCGCCGCCGTTTGGGCCCCAAGAAAAACGGAAAGTGAAATTGACACATGAAGCAATTACAAGCTTTATACCTAATTGCTTCATTGTCATTGCCGGATCAAAAAAAATGCCATTCGTTCTCGTCGAGAGGAGTCGAATAATATATAACAATCAGACGATGGAAATAAGGAATTCCGTCCATTCCGTTTTTATTTTAATAGGTACAAAAAAATCCTTTCTTATGACTACCGAGGAGCTCCGTGACATATCCGGTCGCCCATGCATCGGAATGAGCTCATCGGAATTTAAACGTTGCGGACAAAAAATGTTGGACTACATTGTGGCTTACTTGGAAGGCATTGAAAATCGAAACGTAAGCAATCAGATGATCGTTAACTTTAATAAATCTTCATTTCTGGCACAGGTGGTCCCTTCCGTTGATCCGGGCTATTTGCGCAGTCTGTTGCCCCTTCAAGCGCCTCAGCAATCCGAGACGTTTGATCAGATTTTGCAGGATTTCGAAGCGTTTATCATGCCCGGGGTGAATACATACTCTGTGGTCTACAGTTACATTTCAAATGCTTTTGAACAGGTTACTCATTGGCAACATCCTCGCTTTCACGCGTATTTTCCTGCTGGCAACTCATTTCCTTCAATTCTGGCGGATATGCTCTCGGACGCACTTGGATGTATGGGCTTCTCATGGGTAAGGAAAGTTCATCATTTTTCTTTTTGATAAACATGCGTAAAGGCTGCTTGTCCGGCGATGACCGAGTTGGAGGTGCACATGCTCCAATGGTTTGGTCAGATGATCGGACTACCGTCTTTCTTTCTTCCTTTCACTGAAAACGGCACCGGCGGAGGCGTCATCCAGGTGGGTAGGACAAATCTTTTTGCCGATTTCCTCCAATTAACGAAGATTTGTGTTACCACAACTCAAATGACAATTTCATTCTCAAATAATCTTTTTATACAGGGTTCTGCGTCTGATTGCATTTTTGTGGCTTTTTTGGTGGCTCGCTTTGAAGCGTTGAAGAAGTTGCGTCAGAAGTTTCCTTCAGTGGAAGACGGCGAGTTGCTTTCTAAGCTTTGCGCTTACTGCTCCGAGGAGGTGGGGAGGGGAGAAGGGGGGGGGGGGGGGGTCGAAAATCTTCAATACTTTTATTAATTTGTAAGGCCCATTCTTCGGCGGAAAAGGGCGCTTTTCTCACGATGGTGAAGCTGCGTATTCTGGGGACCGATGCCAACTTCCGAATGAGAGGCGAAACGTTGCAAAATGCTATAAATGTATGGCATTCCAAAGAAACCCTCGGTGGTCCCCCCAACCTTTTGCTATTTTTTGTTTTCAGGCAGACCGAAAGCTGGGCCTTGTTCCCTTTTTTGTGTCGGCTACTTTAGGGACCACATCTTGCTGTTCGTTCGATGAACTTTCCGAAGTCGGACCCATCTGCACTCACAACAACATTTGGCTTCACATCGATGCTGCATACGGTAGAGCGGAAAGTTTAAATACTAAAGAAAGTAAACTTTAGCCGGTTCTGCAATGGTGTGCCCTGAGTTCCGGTAACTTTTTCCGAACTGAAAATAAATTTGTTTCCAATAACCTTTTAGATATTTAATGACTGGTATTGAGCACGCCATGTCTTTTAACACTAACCCTAACAAGTAAGCGGTGCTATTCATTCAATTTTGAAACAGTGAAAGAGATTGAATTAATTTTGACTCCTAAATTATTGGATTTTTCTTTTATTATTGTTAAGATGGATGCTCGTCAACTTCGACTGCTCGACTATGTGGTTGGTTTGGATTCGATAATTTGGAGGGATGGCTGCCGTAAAACCTAATGGATTTATTTAAAATGGCATGGCGTCATTCGGTGTTTAATGCAAACGGTGGTTAAGGGTCAAGGACCGGTCCAAACTCACCCAGGCGTTGGTGGTCGATCCGGTGTATTTACGACACAATTGGGCAGGTACTGCATGCAATACTATACATATAATCTGAATGCAGAATCCTTAATCAATTGCTTTTATGCTAAAGTGTCTTTGAATCTAAAAACTGAATTCAACGATTGCCTCTTTCTCCCAAGACAAGGCCATCGACTTTCGTCACTGGGGCATTCCACTGAGTCGTCGCTTCCGTTCCCTCAAACTTTGGTTCGTCATCCGCATGTACGGTGTTGAGGTGTTTATTTTTGATGAATGCTGGGGATGTGCTGTCATCGGGCAATTGTTTCCACAGGGAATCCAGCGTTACATTCGTCAGCATGTCCGACTTGCCAAGTATTTTGAGTCATTGATGCGGGCTGATCAACTGTTCGAGATAGTCGGTGATGTAATCATGGGATTGGTGTGCTTCCGGATGAAAGTATATATATTGTACAATACAATACTCAGACAAGAGCCCTCTACCACTTTTTTTAGACGTCGGACAAGCCAGAATCAGTTGCTGTTGATGAAATTGAACGGCAGCGGTCGCATTCACATGGTGTCCGCTTTGGTCAACAAACGCTTTATCATTCGTTTCTGCGTTTGTCATGAGAACGCCACGGAACGGGACATTCTGAGTGCTTACGAATTGATTAGACAAATGGCGCTCAGTCTAAGTTAGGGGGGAGGAGCCTATACACGGGCGGGTTTCACCGTTTCTTCTTAAGGTGCGGTGAATTCGATTGACTGATGATATTGACAACGACGAAGCCCCTTAACCTCACAATCAGCAGCAACAAATGCCAGACTAAAACGATGAAGATCGTTATTTTAATTAAGAATATTATTGTACATAAAGCATCGATAGAAAAACGTGTAAAGGCTTTTGTTAATTATGTTTAGTTGAAATTAGTTTTTTTTTAATTTGTGCCGGCGTTGCCCCCCCCCCCCCTCCCCCTCCCTCCCCATTTTTGGCCGATTTAAAAGCCCCGACTTTTGCTTCGAATTTCCTTTCTCAATGCCTTCCGCAGTTTTTAACAACCGACTGATTTATTTGTTGGTGCTAAACATCGTCCGGATTTATGGATGGATTGGCTGAGCAATTTGGTGAAGATGTGATTGATAATGGGACGAAGATAAGGGGGGGGGGGGGAGGGGAATTGTCGAACGGCGCTCTCAACGGGGTGGGTTTTAGGGGGGAGGGGGAGGAAACATTGCTTTTCAGCAGATCCGAAAACAGATAAAATACTAAGCTTACATGGGTTGGAATGATGCCGGAATTGGTGGAGGGTGGGGAGGGGGGGGTGAAGCCGGTTCTTTCTGCCGTCCGTTGATGAGGGGGGGGGGGGGGGGGGGGGAAGGAATGTGTCCCTGGAACTCCGTGTGCGTAAATCAAGCCCTCCCTGACAACGATTAATCATCTCAGCGCATCCATCTGAAGTTTTTGCCCTAATCAGCACACTGAATCAGCACGCAAACAGCTGAAAACGCTGCCAAAACAAACAAACAAAAAAAAAATGGATGGCTTCTGATTGATGGAGAGCCGTGGAATGTTTGGCATGAACAGCTTGAAATGGTTGATGCTAAGGCACACGAATGGCAAAACCGGTTATTGAATGGTTTAAACCGTTTCAACTAAAATTGATGACAGACTTTTCAGAAATTCAATTCGGACAAAATCTGTAAAAGGATACCAGCAGAACGAACCTTCAGCTGATCTGCGCTTACTCGGGGAGAAGAAGCCGTCAGTGTCAGTCCGCTAATGGACTTTTGACCCCCCCCCCCGCCAAATATCTGTCGATATTAAATTGGGAGGATTTGAAAGTTGAGAGAGGGAGAAATAAACATTCTTCTCGGATGGGCTCGCTGGTTAAAAAAACATCCCGGAATTCGTCCCGGACCACCGACGGAGATGTTTTTGGTGTAAATGTTTGGTGAAAATTGCAGCCCCTCTGCGACAACGCTTTCTTTGTCCCGTTCGTTGTTCGATCTAATCAGTTGAGGGGGTGGGGGGGGGGGCTGATCCCCCGCAGAGTCCAATCCTTTCCCTCATCCCCCCCCCCCCCTCCCCCTCCCTCCCCCTCCCTCCCCCCCTCCCTCATCGACTTCTTCGCTCCTTAGGTGGTTCCTGGATGCCGAAGCAAGTTGATTTAGACGGTCAGAGTCTCTTTGCCCTCCTTCCTCTCTTCTGCTGATGGGAGGCACGTCAAAAAAACGGTCATCCAACCCCCTCCCCCCTCCCCCCCCCCCATCCCCCCCCCCCCCCCACACGTAGGCTAATCGGGGCGGGGCGAAAATGGACGGGTAGGGAGGGAGGGGAGGGGGGGGGGGGGAGAAGATATAAAAGTGGCCTTTTGCTGAGGGAGAATACAACTCCCATTAGCCACTTGGGCGAAGGGAGGAGGGAGAAGCGGCGGAGAGTTCGCAGCCCCCACCCCCAAATCGCGTTAATCCGCCCTAATCCTCTCAACAAAGTCCGCTTAATCCGATGATCAACAGACCTTTTTGCTTTCGCTCAGTCCGTTTCATTATTACCATTTAACAATTCAATGCGTCCATTTCTGTCTGTGCCTCCCATTGTTTTGTACCTCCGCCACCGACCATCGTCCATTGGCAGTCGATTGGGCGGTCCTTTGATGTCTGGTCTATTGACCCCGGGGCCCGGCATGCCCTCCTCCCACAAAACTTGACTTTCATGTCATATGATGCACTTTTCCTCCCTATCCGCTCAAGTGGGACCCCCCACCCCCCACCAACACCCCTTTAGGTGGCGCAATTCCCCACAGGACAGGCAATCGCTCCCCCTCCCCCACATAATCATCATCACTCCCCCCCCCCCCCTCCCCCCAAATTATGCTGCAAGGCAAAAATGGCGAAATTGGTGAAGAGCAGCCCGAGGGGGGAGGGGGGTATGGTCCCCTCGGGCGGGGGAATGTCCGCCTCCACTCATTCACTTGCTTATTCTCACTAACTCATTCCACCGATCGAAGCTTTCAAGCGGAATCATCCCCCCCCCCCCCCGATTCTCCAAAAGAAAGCCCCTTCCACTCAGTTCCATCTGCCCAACGCACTCAAAACACACAAACATGGCTAAAGCATTTATTGGATCAATTTGACGCATTTATCTCCCCCCCCCCCCCCCCCCTCCCCCTCTCTATTAGATAATTTTAATTTCAAATTTTCGAAAAATCCGCTTTTCAGGATTAATCAGTATGACCTCAACAGAGAAGTCGCATTTGGTTGGCGAGTTCAGCGAGCAGGACTTGAGGTAACGGTGTGAACGCCTCGGGGCTATATTCCAAAAGCATCCCAATTTAATCCAAATTAAACGTCCACGTCAATCCCTTCGGTTTTCCAGGCATTTCCGTCGGGTGGCCTTCGTGGCCGTGGCTCTGTCCACCGTGACCATGTTGGCTTGTGTGCTGCTAATGCCGGTTGCCTACCAGTACATCCAACGGGTCCAGTCCTCTATCTCCAATGACATCGAGTTTTGCCGTGTCCGTATCCTCCAAAATGTCGAGTTGTCAAATCCTCATAAACCTTTTTCAGAGCAGAAACCGCGACCTTTGGTCCGAGGTGGTCACCGCACAGCTTGGGCAAAGGGCAACTTGAACATGCCGAAGCGTCTCCGTCGCAGCACATCGGCGAGCGGCAGCGGGCGTTGGCTGTTCGGCCACTTCATCCAGGACGGCAGCCGACAGCCCGCCCAGGGACGCGAAATCCGTCGCCAGCAGGCAGCTTATGGCGGGGCAGCACCCGCAGAACAAGCAGTACAACAATTCCACCTTATCACTCTGATCGGCCTTTTTTGTTTCAGTCCTCTGCGCAAGGACCCGCCTACGGACCCGGAGCATCTGTCAACGCGGGACCCTCCGCAGCGGAGGGCGGCGAGGAGTGCTGCGGATGCCAAGTTGGCTTGGCAGGACCTCCTGGGGAGGCGGGTCAAGACTGGAGCACCTGGACGCGACGGTCAGCCCGGCCAGAACGGATCGCCTGGAGAAAGTCAGCAGAACACGGGAAAGTCTGATCCCGAAAATCTTCGATTCGTTCAGACGCCCCTGCAGCGGCACCTGCAGCTCCGTGTGTGCGCGAGTGTCCCGTGGGTCCTCCCGGGCCGGTTGGGAGTGTTGGGGACAAAGGACCGAAGGGCTACCCGGGAGAGCAGGGAGAGCCCGGAGCGGCAGGCAAACCCGGACCACGAGGACCGCCCGGCAAGCAAGGACCCCAGGGACCGCCCGGACTTCCAGGACGACCTGGCGAAAAGGTATCGCCTCGTTGCGGACGGAATTAAAGACAAAAACCTGCGATTAAGGGAGAAGCAGGAAAGCACGTTCCCGGCGTTGCACCGCCAGGCCCAGCCGGACGAGCTGGCGAGGTCGGACCTCCCGGACCGCCTGGACCCCCCGGAGAGAAGGGTCAGTGTTTCGGAGTTTCTCTGTTTAATGCAGTTTCCATCTCTGCAGGAAAACTTGGAGAGCCCGGCTCGCAAGGTCCTCAGGGAGACCAAGGGCAACCCGGGCCCATACGGAAAGCCATGGCGCATTGGGAGGGCAAGGGGCCGCCCGGACAGCCCGGATCTGTGGGCTCGTGCGGTAAGCGTTTTGCCCCCCCCCCCGCCTCTTTATTCGTTCGTAACGCCTCGCCCCGTTTCTTCAGACCATTGCCCGAAGCCCCGAACGCCTCCAGGCTACTGAGCATTGTGTCCTTTGCCCGCCAAATGCGATGAGATTACTCACTTTTATGACTGTGATAGTGTATCCCTTCTCCACCTCCCAATTGCCACTCCCCAAAACATAGTGAATATTGCAGAGAAACTTTCAGGCACAACAGAATGCCAAACAAATAAAATCGTTTGAATTCAATTCATTGTCCGTTGACCAGGTCTTTTTTGTCCATTTCGGGCTGGAGATGTTCCACCGGAATGGGCACTCCTTGAGACTCGTCCACAGCTTGGGCGATGTACTGCTTGAACTCTTAACGGAAATGGCTAAAATTCACACAGTCATCTCTGGGTTGACACCTTGGAAGTTGATTTTGGTGTCTCCGTTGAGGTCAGCATTTTTCAGTACACCGATCAGGAAGCGCAAATGAGTTTTGAACACGGGATCAACGTGATCATGCTGGAGAAAGAGAGAAGCCGGGATTATTTGGAAGTTCGGGGGCAGTGCCAACTTTGTTCGCGTTCAGCAACATGCAAATAAGGTCCTCACGTCCGATGAACCCGCTCATGTCTTTGTCCTGAACAATTCAGAAATTAAACGGGGTCATTACAGTCCATCCGTTTGCCTGTTCCGCGAACATCTCCCGAAGTTGGTGTTCTGAGTAGGGATAAAACAAAAGCATAATATTGGCAAATTAATCGCCCAACAAACTGACCCCAATTTGCCATTCTTCGAATTAGCCAATTTGTAGTTTTGAGATGGACGGTGTGGTGAGGATTTAGTGAATTCTGATCAGCAGGCGAGTGACTCGACTGGGCGACTGGTGGGATGATGACCACAAAATGTTGCTTGACAATGAGTGACTGATCCCCCCCCCCCCCCCCCCCCTCGGGGGACAAAAGCCCCAGAGGGGAGGGGAGGGACGAAGGGGGGGGGGGGGGGGGGGGGGGTGACTGTGCAAACAGAACAAAGAGAAGGGAGGGAAGGATCGCATTTCACAAGTTCCGAATGGACCAAATACTGTTCTGATCATGAAATTGACAAATGTCCAATGGGGAGGAGTAAATTAATCACTGAATGGACAATTAATGTTAAGTAATAGGGTTGAGCCGAGTCGGAACCGAAAAAACTTGGGCACCTCCTCGCTTTTGCGCTCATTGGCACACTGCGTGGAACATCAAGCTGCTTTTCAGCTTTGATCGCCGATGTTGGCCCTGGAAAGGCTGTGTTTGTTTATCGGACTGATCAAAATTGGCGCAATAACGGTCGCCTAGTTGGGGAGTCGTTCAACTGGACGCCGCTTACGCCCAGTCGTGAGCACCCATTTGAGTCCGGCGCCCAATTGACCCCAATCGCCGCGGTCCGTTGGACTGGCCCTAAGGGCGTGAAGCGTAACGAACGAACGAGAAGAAAAAAACACTTCTTTTAGTCATTTAATCATTTCTCAAAAGGCGCCAATTTACAATTTTAAATTGTCATAAAAAGGGTAAAAAGACGATTCATTCCCCCCCCCCACCCCGATTCGTTCCCTTTTTTTGAGTTTTTTCGTTATAACTTCTTTCTAATCCAACCAAATCAAACATTTTCGGTATCATTTGAAAGCATGCAATGAGTAGAAGCCTACAAAGGCAAAAGCTAAGCGATTGGCCAAATCTCAAGAAAGTTATGGCCATAAAAGGCTTTTTGGCCATAACTTTATTGAAAAAAGTTTTAAAAGTCGATGATAAAAAGGTGTTTCTACAAAAGTAAACGTTGTGTAGAAAATTGTAATTTGTGTTGCAAAAAATTGAACAGACAAAACTCGAAAAAACGAGACCGACCAAAACATCCACAATAACCGCGTTCTCCCCAAATGTAAAATATAAATACATGAAAAAAAGCCAAAAATAAGGCGAACATAAGCTAAGTTTTGGGAGATTGGGGTGGCACCAAAGACTCGTTGAACTGGGCAGTCTGCTCACGGAGATGTTCATCTCTGGCCTCTGTGCAATGCGTGCCTGAACTGGATTATTGTTTGTACTTTTTCAAATTGCTGATCGAGAATTTTTCGAATTAAAGGTGACGTGGGCGTTTGTTTCGTCCAAAGATTCCGTAATTACCGATTTTCTGGAAGGCTTTTTAATTTGCAGAATTATTTCGAAAATTGAAACGAATCACCGGGCAATTAACTTGCATTGCAGAGGTCCAAAATAGCGGCAAATGCCGCTAAAAAGTACATACATGCTGGGCGAACTCGAATTGAATTCAGAATAAAACTAATGAAGCTTCTTAGTCACCTCCCACTGATGGCCATAACTTCAGGATGTAAGGGTAGAAATTTTTTTTTAATGAAACCTCGTTCCCTGTAGCGAATGTCTGCTTCCTGTGCTTACTTGGGGGGAACCACCGGCGTCGAACCCGGTCTCGTCTAAAATGGAACCCAAATTCAATTAGGGAGGGACCAAACTCCGATCCTAGGTCTCTGAATAAATCGGGTGGGCATGCATCGGGCCGGCAGCCGCGTTCATCGTTGAAGCAAGTCTGCCTCGAACCGAGCAAATCCTTTCCGAAGTACCGCGATAGACTTATCTAGCCGACGAAATATCCATTCCACATCCCGAATGTTCCTTCAGTTGGTGCAACGCGCTCCTCCTTTTCCATAGTGCGGTGCGTGCGCTCCTCCAACAAACTGTGTCGAGAACCACCGACGTCGAAAACGCGCTGAACTGCGCCCAGCAAAACAGCCCAATGGTGACCCTCAACGTTCTCTTCCAAAGAATCGTGTTCTCGCCATCCTGTTCACGACCCTCTTCCTCCTGCTCCTCATGATGCTGGTCATTGCTCTCACCGGAAGCAGCCACAAATGCACATCGTCCTCATCTAGACCCCCTGCATGGCGTAGTTCGTCCGAGGATTGGACCTTGAAGAAACTTAAAAATTTTTTTGCGGAAAATTGTGCAGATCCTTTCCTAGGTACGGTGATAGACTTTACTTGCCGATGAAATAACCACTCGACAGCCGAATTCATGTACGGCTATCCTTGCGTCAGTTGCAAATTGGCACCCTAACCCAAAATACATGCCAAAAATAAGGCGAACATAAGCTAAGTTTTGGGAGATTGAGGCATTAATAAAGGAATTTACATTATTTATTCAACGGAGCGGTCGCAGAAATTGCAAACAAATGGAGCACAGTCAAATACTACCCGACTTGGACTTGCAAATATGTGGAAAGTAGAATAAACAAACAAACAAAGATAATGGCAAAAAACGGGGGGAAAAGTCAAACTCCCCTTTGAGAATTGAACACCTGTTCGCAACGCATCACACAACGGTAACGAGCGCTTCGAGGATTGAAAAGCAACTAAAACGGCATTCAAGTTTCGATGATTCTTGGCCAAATCCCCTAATTGTACGTACTTTGATGTCGCCCAAATCACGCTCCTTATTCTTCCGAGCAACCTTGTCGGAGCGGCACAATTTGCAACGAGCCGAGTAAAGTATCTGAAAATAGGTCCGGTTAATGTAAAGCTAAAGCCAGCAAATCAGCAGTTCCCGTCCGAATTCATGTACGGCCATCCGTGCGTCAGTTTGCAAATTTCGACTCGTGCCCAACGGTGATAACTCGTTCAGCCGAGTCCTCAGAGCCCGCGTTTGGGAAGATTTGAATGTGTGCTGAAAAAATAAATCAATAAAAAATCTCCAAATATATTAGAACCCGTCGTCGTATGTCGGAGTTCCTTGATGCTTGCGCCATTCTTCCCAATAACCACGCCGGCAGAAGTGTTTGGGACAACAAACATCATCGGTTCGAGGGTTTTGTCAGAAATTCAACCAAAATAACAAAAAACCTCTTTGGTCCGATCCAGCCCCTTCAAGTCGAAATGGTCGGCTGCGTGGTTTGCACCAATCTTCTCTTGGATTTTTTCGAAGATGCCACCCATCCTAAACAAAATTTTCTTTTAGCAAACATAAAAGAAAACCCCGCCCGGTTAACGGTTTCCGTTAAATCTTACACAATCATCGTTGAACCAAGTCTGCCCTAAACCGAGTAAATCCTTTCCGAAGTCCCGCGATACACTTCTGTAACAGACGAAACATCGATTTTACATCCCGAATTTTGCTTCAGTGCGTAGATCACCTCTCCTCCTCTACCAATGGACGCCCCAACTACCGGTGCTGGAATCAGCACTTTTATATGCGGGTTGCCTAAACAATTGCGATTATCAAAAAGGACATAAAGCCCCTCATTCTTGTACGGCCATTTTTGCGTCAGTTTGCAAATTGGCACCCCACCCAATACAGAGCCCTAAATCATTTGGTGGTCAAGCTATTCAGGAAAGGAGTTAAAAACAAATATTAAATTAATGAAACCTCGCAACAAATAAGTTCCCGCCCAAAAAAACCATGATTCATGTACGGTCATCCTTGCGTCAGTTTGCAAATTTAGCTGGAATCAGCACTTTTATATGCAGGTTGCCTAAACAATTTCGATTATCAAAAAGGACATAAATCCTATTAGTTAATGCGTTGGATAATGAATAAAAGACACTTACCAGAATCGACCACATTTGCCTTTTTTGATGCTGGGTCAGCATTTCCCGAGTTTTGTCGTTTTTGGCCGATAATCACACAATCGTGGTCATCAGACATTGCCGTTGCTTTCAGTCAATTAAATCTAACAAAAAAACTGCGCGTCGCAGAAGCAAATATACAACCAAATAAATAAAAAAATGTTTTGTCAAACATTAAATTCAAGTTTGCACAATCTTTTTGTTTTAATTTGCAAAAACCTTAGCTTTAAGTAGATGCAATACATCGATACAAAGTGAAAGGACGAGTGTATGAATGAATTGTTGTGATAGGGGTACGAAGAAATGCCCGTGAGAAGAAGCTAGGCCAGACTGCCCGTACCCGAATCGTCGCTGGCCGGCGTATTGGCGGGGGATTCATAATTTTGCCGTTCTGTTGGACAGTTCACGGCTGTTGACGGGAAGGAAAACATTCCTTCTGCGCCCAATTCCTCCAATTCCATCGCTTTCTCGGCTATTTGATCGCGGATGATCGCCTGAACAAAAACTCGAACAATTTCGAACTTCTGAAGCTTTAATTGAAAGTCGGTAAATTTATCGTCTACGAACTGGGCCTTTAGGCACCATTACTCAACCCCGGGACCTTTGCCCTTGCGTCAGTTTGCAAATTGGCACCCCAACCCAATACGGAGCCCTAAATCATTTGGTGGTCTACATTTGTCCTAGAGCAAAAATTTTTTCTTTTCTAAAATCAACGTGTCAAACTACCTCACCTGAGCCTTTTTAGGCTTAACTTTTTATCCAAAAAAAACATACTACTGACGTCCCCGGCGAAACCGGTTTGAAGCTCGTACCGGCTTCAGCGCCCTGATCGTGCTAGAACCATAAACTTTTTTTTAAAATGCAGCAGCGCTTGCTCCATCCTTTCATAAGCGACGCTAAACAGCTGCACATTCGGCTTTCATGTGCAAACGACGACTTTCCCAAAAAAAACCGAGCACCTCAAAACTTGCTCGTTTTGTGCAGGATGACATTTCATACACGCGACATTTAATAACTTCATCACTAAGCAAAAAAACGACACTTCATAAATTAACCCAAAATTCGACATTTCATACCAAATGCTTTCACTTTTAACTCACAATGGCGAGATGCATAAAATATTGAACGGAAACGAAAAAAATTTGCAAAAAATGTATTCAGACGAAAAATACAAGCCATTTGATCAAGAATAAATATTTTTTGTTTTGATAAAAATATGATTACTGTTTGTAAACTGAACCCTAGCCGGCCTAATAGGGGTAGGAAACCCGACTTGAAACCGGGCGGGCTTTTTCTTAGATTAATATATTTTTGTTTAGTGGATGAAATTTTGGGTGTATGAAATGTCGCGTGTATGAAGTGTCGTATTTTGGGTTCATGTATGAGGTGTCGTTTTTTTGGTTAGTGTAGAACAAAATTTTGACTGGAATCGGAATCCGCCTCTCCCCGTCAAAATAGAAATGAATGGCCAATTGCCGACCGTCGGTTTGCTGGATGGGCGAATCAATTGCAACATTTGCATTGATTTTTATCGCCCATCCACCAGCCGACGGCCTGCAATAGGCCATGCATTTGCATTTACGGGGGAAGGCGGAGGGTGAGAAAAATGACTGGAGGAGGGGGGGGGGGGGACGGAATTTAAAGTGGGCAAAATGGGGCAATATATTTTTTAAGTCAAATTTCCCAAACTGGAATTGTGCGACCGAAAGGGTGTTTAAATTAAATTCCCAAACACAAAACAATCGCTTTTCATCAATTATTAATACAGCATTTTTGCAACACAAATTACAATTTTCTACACAACGCTTACTTGGAATTTCTACCTTATATGGTTTTGTAACCAAATCGAGCGATTCATATACCAAACGACTCCTCTCTAAGCCTAACGCACGAATCAGCAAAAATTTTTGCGCGGACTCAACTATGAAGAAAGTTATGGCCCCTTAAAGTTGGCCAAAAACCATAGGGGGGACCTTTTGGTCAACAGTTTTGGAAATTTTTTTTCCCCTAAAAATAGTCAGAAAATATGTTATTTGATGCCCTGATTACGAATTTGTCAATAGAAACTAAAAATTGAGAATTTAAAACGGTTTTTGAACCGGTTTAAATTTTTGAAAATTAAGAAAAAAGCGACTTTTAACGAAACCAAAGCCCGATAACGGAAAAGTTAGACAGTAAGGTGGAAAATAGCAGCCAAAGTACCGCACATTCGACTACGGCGGCCAGTAGGTGGGGCGAGACTCCGGGCTCCGGAAGAAGTCCGCGCGGGGCCCGTTTTTGAAAATTTTTAAAAAGTTGATCTTTAGGGGTATATTTTTTGTTTTATTGCATTTTTGTTATGGAATTTTTGAAAATGGCGAAATATGGACGAAATATGGACATAAATCGCGAAATATGGAAAAATATGGAAAATATGGATATAAAAATCGGTCCTAGAAGCTTCAAAACAAGCTAAAAATGTGTTTTTCGTGCATTTCAGGGCATCCCCAGTTCGCAAAAAAAATATGGATTTCCATGAGTTTGCGGGCCCTAGTTATAACGAAAAAACTCAAAAAAAGGGAACGAATCGGGGGGGGGGGGGGGGGGACGAACGTCCTCCGTCCCATAAAAAGTCTCGGAATTCCGCTGTATTTTCACTTTTCCAATTTATTAACGCTTAATTTTACTCAAAACCCTCCCTTTTTGGAAAAAAATACTTTTTTTTTTTTCAAAAGTCATGCAAAACGTGTTTCTAGGGGTTATTGGGGTCGGGGAAATCGAATATTGTTGTGACTGGATCGTAGACCACTTGGCCGAGTGGTCTACGATCCAGTCACAACAAAAAGGAACTCAAGTTTTTGGCTCTGGCCATGAGCTCTCAGTCACAAAGGAATGAAGGTGCCGCATCTGATGATGCGAAGGATTGGCTCGACATTTCAGGGTGCTCTGACACACCCCTACTTCCTCCCCTTTCATCCCTCTTTCTTCTGCAGTGAGGGAATTACCGGCAGAGGCATTGACCAATTCCGAACCCCTGACCCGAATTCGAACAATTTTCGAAAATTCAAATTTTTTCAAAATCAATTTTGGCCTCAAAATCTTTCAAAAACATGGATTCGAGCATTTTTTGCTTTTTCGCTGTAAGTTTGTATTTTTGAATGATTTTGAGGCCAAAATTGATTTTTGAAAAAATTTGAATTTTCGAAAAAATGTTCGAATTCGGGTCAGGGGGTTCGGAATTGGTCGATATGGAGGTCATATTCGATTTCCCCGACCCCAATAACCCCTAGAAACACGTTTTACATGACTTTTGGAAAAAAATGTATTTTTTCCAAAAAGGGGGGGTACAAACTTAACTATTACCCACTCTCTTTCTAATAAAATAGATAAAGATAAATTACTAAAAAATAAGCTTGCTTATGGAAATGGCGGACGATTCGTCGCCCGTTCCATTTACCTGCCTCACATCCGCAAGAACAACAGTCTCCCGAACTATGCACCAACAATTCGACTTCCGTTTCGCTTTCTGTGGCAACGACTACGTGCCTTACGTCTGTTTTTTCTGGTCTATTTTAACGAAATTTCTTAAATTTTTAGTTCTGAGGGTCAGCCATCCCAAATTCATTCCCAACACGCGCATTCCTCAACAAATTCTCCAATCAATTTGTTGGACGAAGTGGACGCCAATGGAAAGCTCGATTTGTCGGGGAGGCAATTGGCAGCACTTGCTGACGCTGGGACCAATCAAAAGAGCGGGGGGAACGGGGAAGGAGAACATCCAAAAATCGTCCGACTCATTGTCTCGCAGAACTGCCTCCGCTCGCTGGACTGTGCTAATCTTCCGCTAAAGCATTGCACTGAGGTTAGGGCGGAGTTCAAGAGGCTGGACATGGGCGGGGCGTTGGGGCGGAGACTGTACAAGGCCACCCGTAATTTTAAGGGATGCTAGCTCCTTTATGGAATGTGCTTGTACCATTTTTTGGGCTAAGAGCGTTAATTTCAAGGGGGGCCTAGCGGGTGGCGCACTTTGCTCGCATAATTGATATAGCCAACCACCATAAGAATTTTAACCAATCAATATATTGCATTTTCAGATTGATGCTTCACAGAATGAACTTATCCAAATGCGTTCCCTTTTCCCACTGTCCCACAATTTGGTTCAACTGAATCTGTCCGACAATCGGATAAGCTCTTTGGGCTCTCTCAATAGCTTTGTCTGTCTCCAAACGCTCGATCTGTCGCATAATCGAATTGAGGTTTGTTTATTTTACTATTCGTTAAACAATTTTGTGTGTGTACGATGCTCTAAACGCGGCACATATCCAGGGAGGGAGGGGGCAGTCCACCCATCCCTGAAGGGGCGTAGAAATTGGTCAAAAATCACGCATTTGCAAAACAAAAAGTTTCTTTTTTATGCTTTTTTTTTTGTCATCAAACATTTCGGGGGGGGGCTAGCTTTCTTCCCCCTCCCCCCTGTGGATACGAGCCTGCTTTAGGTAAAATGTAAATTGTTTATGGTGTTTCAAATGGCAAATTTCAGCATTTTCCCGGCATCGATCAGCTCTCTCACCTTTGTTGCCTCAATTTGGCCTCAAATCATATCAAATCGGTTCCGAATTTGTCCAAGCTGACTTCTCTGGTGGAGTTGGATTTGCACGGGAATTCCATCAGATCATTGGACTCCGTTCGCAATTTTCTCCCGCCTTGTTCTTTGCGTTTTCTTGACATTGGCGGGAATTTGGTGTCCGACCTCAGCGAGTTTCACCATCTAAACAATTGTGGATTGTTTTTGGTAAGTGCATTTTTCAATTAGAACTAATTTTATTTTTAAGGACTCATTGACAGTTTTGGGCAATCCATGCACTCGGCCGAACATTAATCAACGGAAGGTACAACAAGCAATTAAGCCGAATTGAATGGTGCGGAACTCATCACAATTTCAGTTTTCATATCGTCCATTCGTTTACTCTTGCATTCTTGGCGACCTTAAAATGTTGGACGGGTGTCTGTTGAGTGAGCAGGAGATACTGAAGGGTAATAACCATAATCTAATGTACTGCTAGTGAACGCTTACCTTTACATTTGAGGGGAGTGGCTTCATGCTCAAGGTCGATCGCGCTCTTTCCGTCCGGGCACAGGCGCCCACGTCCAACTTTGTGCTTACCTGGAACTGCAATGTCCGTTGGTGTCGGGTGAAGTGCCACTGATGGAGGACGAGAAGTTGACAATGGTAGAAAAAAACCTAATTAAACTTTTTTGGAAGCTTATTTTAGGTCATTCAAAAAAGGAGGGAATACAATCGGAGCCAATCGTCTACAATAATAACCGCCAAACTGGATGAAACTGCCCTTTTAACGGACGAGCGGAAGACGGATGTTGAAGCGAAGAGGAAAACGCCGGAACGGAGGCAGAAGCTGACGAATAGCAAAACA
This sequence comes from Globodera pallida, assembly GCA_020449905.1. NCBI lineage: Eukaryota > Metazoa > Nematoda > Chromadorea > Rhabditida > Heteroderidae > Globodera > Globodera pallida. The sequence goes on along the minus strand of JAIXHY010000003.1, from coordinate 1,465,546 downwards.
ACGCCGGTGAGTGCAGGACGAAATCAGCCACTGAAGAAGACGACGACTGTCACTCCCGCGCGAGAAGAGGCCGAAGGGACGAAGACGGACAATTGCGGTGGAACAAACCCCGACAGTGACGATGATTACGGCAAAAAGTGTGGCACAGCTCAGACAAGCGCTGGAAGAAGAGCAGACGCCGATCAGAGAACGGAGCCAATCGGCGATGGATGGGTGGGCAATCGGTTGAATAGAATCTCAAAACAGTGAAATAACTTTTAGAGGGGTTCAACACATTAAATTAATGGAATTGCGATTTTTCAATTCGATTTTAGTTTTGAAACAATACGAACTGCTTCAACCCTCGTCCAACCGCCAGTTTCGCCGGCCCGCACCGTTGTTCTTTCCAGCAGCAGTGTCGGCAATGTTTTGCTCGATTTCTTGAAGTAACTAACAATTGTAAATATATTTGACTTATATAACATATTAAGCAATGATTCGAACGATCAGCAACAACAATCGGATGCCGCTGCTTTTCCTCTTCCTCCATCTTTCGTCACCGAATTTTTAGCGTCCAGTCCAGTTTCTGGTTCTTCTCCGCTCTCTTCACGAATTCCTGTGAATGTGTCGCTTGCTTCTCGTACGTCACGGCATCATCGCAAAGACACGCGAAATGTTCAGCAAAGGCAATGCCATTCAGCAGCAGCATTCATTGCTTCCTTCGTCATCATCAGCGTATCGGCGGCAATTAGTGTCAAAAAGTGAAATAAAGGCACGTGCATCGCCTGCGAGGCGCAAAAACACCTTGGAACGAAACAAAGAGAGCGCATCTCCGAGTAAAAACAGCAGGAAAATGGTGGCCAGAATCTGATGATTGTTCATTTGAAGTCCCAATTTCAACATTTCAGGGACGGTTTAACAATTTGGCCCGAAAATTGCATATTCGAAGGAAGTCGAAGCCTTGGCTTTCAGCAACAACTCGCACCCAAAGGCCAACATTCTCCTGGGACGGTTCGCTTTCATAAATTGGAGAAGAGTGTTGGTGATTTGGCGGACCAGAACGCTTTGTTGATGGGCATCAACGAAGGGCATGTGAAGACTTTCCAGGAGTTTGCGACAAAGATCAAGGCAACACTGCTGGTTTTCAACAATATTTAGCTAAAGTGCCATTTTCAGCGCTTGGAGTCGGAGTTGTCCGTTCGAGAGGAGGAGGACCTGAAACTCCGCTTCACTGCTCGTCCCCGCGCCGACGAACCTCACCTGCAAACGACACGAGGACGACGAGAAGTGCAATATCGTGGAAATCGCGTGGGAAAATGCCATTCCGCTGATGAACGCTGTGGACTGTAAATTTTGAAATTTTAACAAGCGAAACTCGGCATAAGATGAAACTGCTTTATTCCTTCCTTCAAAATATAATTTAGCGTACGAATTGCTGTTGAATGGTCACCAGTGTGGACCAATTAAGGCAAAGTCTCGGCGACTACGAATCACAGATTTGAATCCGACAGAAGACACCAAGTGGGTTTGAAATGATAGGATGAAAACCCTTTTTTTGTGCCTATCCTTTTTTGTTGTAAAATTTTATTAGTAGCCAGCCACCATTTCAGGCTATCCATTTGTGCGGTCTCTTCGGCTCTTGATGGCATTCGGTCGGTCGCGTCTGAGATTACAGTGACTAAGCGATGTTCGCATGGTGAAGGGAAAGAGAATGATGAGCGACACAATCAGAACACACTTATTAGCCACTAATGGAGGCTCTGTTCAACACGGGATTCCTCTTGAAGCTGTTTCGGGTCCGGACACTTTATTCTGAAAGATTTGGTGACACTCACTTACTTCATTCCATTATATCCACCTAGTTCATTTGCATCAGACAATGTATTTCTGTGACAATGCTATTATACAAATAGATAGATGACACATTTAAAAAGTTCGAAAAGAAAGTGAATCTGAGAACCCATTATTGAAAAAGACAAATATTGGGGATGGGTAAAATTTGTTAAAATCAAAGAGATTCGGCCTATTTGGTTAACGGCAAGTATTTGACCGATCATCTGCTCCGACGCCGCACCCTCCGTCGACCTCCGCCGATCTCTTCACCCTCAACTCCATCTATCGCCTGCACGTCAAAAACCGTGCCGTCCACACTCGGCGGGACATAGTTGGGCTGACTGGAGATGAAGAAATCATCGAAGAAAGTGAACAAGTATTCGAAAGTTGGTCGTCTGTCTGGATTCTGGTCCCAGCAGTTCAACATCTCTTGGTAGATTCCTTGCGGGCAGTTCTTCGGACATGCCATTCGCTTGCCATTTTCCAGGTCCCGCAACACATCTCGGTTGTGCACACCTATAAAATAAAGGATGAAAAGGTTTGCGGTTTGGTAAGGGAAGGCTCCGTGGGACAGCAACGACAATTAAATAGCGGGAAAGAAGTTAAGTGTGCCGTCCACACGTTCAGTTCGACACCCACCGGGATATGGCGTGTGGCCAAGCGTGAAAATCTCGTAAAGCAGAATTCCATAAGACCAAACGTCCGACTTCACAGTGAAATTGCCATATTGTGCCGCCTCCGGTGCAGTCCCTAAACGTTTTTCTTTATTTTGAAAACTCCAATCAATCATTTCCAAAACTCTGACATTTGACAGGGAACTTTGTGCCCGTTTGTGCCTCGTAAATGTTCTCCTCCATCAGCTTTCTGGCCAACCCAAAGTCGGCCACTTTCACCTCGGGAACTCCCGAGATTTTGTCCCCCACCAAAACATTCCGAGCAGCCAAATCGCGATGCACCAACTTTCTGCTCTCCAAGTACATCATCCCACTCGCGACCTAAACAATAACCAATTCCGATTAAAAGTTAACAAACATTTGTATAATGTAAAAGGGTAAGCAATTTAGCCTATTTAGCGAATAGCTTAAATTATACCGACAAAATTTAACCTGCGCGGACATATCGACAAGCGAATGTATGCTCAGTCTATTGTTGACATTGCGCAGATACTCGATCAAACTGCCGTTGCGCATGTATTCAGTGACAATATAATACTGAAAAGCCATTTGAAAAGTAATTGCGAGTTGGTTTTGCTTAGTTTGCATTTCCTTTACATTTTGTATTACTTTTGGCCTTCCCAAACCCTACCGGCTCTCCTTTAGTGCACACGGCATAAAGGCGTACAAGCTTCGGATGATTGCACTGTTTCATTATCTGCGCTTCACTAAACTTGTCCCATAAATCATTCCATGACTACACGTTTAAAGCGCTTACGCGAGAAAAGCATCGGCAGACATTGTGCCCGGTTTCATCTTTTTTACAGCGACTAAAAATAAGATGGGAAATAATTAATAAGAAAATAGTTTTAGTTAATGACTAAAACTATTTGAATAAAAATATTCGTCTGTCTCATTGAGAGAGTTAATTTTGTCTACACGGTCGTTTCAAGCCTGTTGAGCTTTTTGGTAATCATCGACAGACGGGAGAACGGAAAAATGAAGTGAGCCCGCCCTTGCGAGGGAGGGAAGCGCAAAACGGGAGAACAACCACTGAGCCATCGTTGTAAACAACGATAAGTAAATGAAATGCTTCATTTAATTTCATTAATAAATTAGAGAAACATCAATTCAACGCGCTCACTTTCGATGATTCCTCTCCACCGTCCAAGCCAAACTTCGCCGAAATTGCCTTCTCCCAATTTGTCGATCAAATCCAACTCCTCCCGCGGAATTTCCCAGTTTTTTGCCGTGTCATAGCTCAGGTCCGGCCTAACGGGCGCAACTTTTGGGGCCGGATAAGTGAGATGGTAACAAAGGCCGCCCGATTCTTCTGAAAAATTAAACTGAAACAAAAATTGTGGCGTTCGACTCACTCGAGTAATAGGCGATCAAATCCCGGACGGAGTGGAACCTTTTCCTAGTGGCGATGAAGAAGCCGGAACCGTTGTCGAGTGGTCGTATTTTGTAGTGTTTAACCTGGACGGCGCGAGTTGAGCCCTCTCAAAGTGCAAAAGACCCCCCCCCCCCCACAGCACCTCAAGCGAATCCTCCTTCGAGTCGTTTATGGTCAAGGCGAACTCGCCGCCCTCTCTCTTCCGGACGAGGAACGTCCCCCGGGGCATTTTCCCGGCCAGCACCAACTTTTCGGCCATGCTCCGCTGTATCTTCCCCGCGTACCATTCTTCAGACTAAAAAAAGAAAATCAAAACTCTATTTTTTTTCTTTGTTTGACCTCCAAAGACTCAATGCGGGCAAGAAAGTTGTGAGGGGCATAGCCGATTCCGTTCTTCGGATGGCGCACATACCACCAATCGTAATTGCTTAAAGAAAAAACAATTCGTTCAAACGCAAAAACCAATCACCTGCCGTCCAAAAGCACCATTACGTCCCCTTTAGCGAAGCAAATGTCTCCTTCCACGTGGTTCTGATACTCATACACCGCGACCACTTGTTGCACTACGAAATTATTATTCAATTTGAGTTTAAAACAACTATGAAAGCGAGAGATTCTCGTGCCCACCCTCGCGTTTATTTATTCTCGAGTTTTGTCTCTAAAAGCACGAAACTTGACATACACTGCTCGGCCGGCGCTCTTCGGACTTCGGCCGCTGTGCCCGAACTTCCCATGGATGTCATTGTTGAGGATTTGCCAGCACCACTTTGATGCTGCTGCTGATGGTGGTAGTTCATTGGATAATGAAGCGGGTATGGGTGGTGGTGGTGTTGAGGGATGAGCCTCAATCGGAGAAGGCTGATACACATAGCGACTGGCTTAACTTTCGTTTAAACCAATAATAGTTCCCGTCCATTGCTTGCCGACCTGCTCCCCCCACTCGGTAATAACCCAACTGCGAGCCTGACAATTTCTGCTGCGGAGTGTTCTGTCCAACCTGTGCCGAACGCTTCCTCTCCGACGCCAACGTGCAACTCGCGGCTGTCCAGCGAGGGACTGTCCGCGGAAGAGCGACGGCATCGTCCGGCGACTGTTGTGACGACCAACGGAAGCGGCGGAGGAACGGTCGGAGTCGTCCCCTGCCGACTTTCGCGGCCGAGTGAAGCAATGGCCCATCCGTACGACGCAATTGGGGAGGACTCCAAATGTTCGTGCGTAATGGACGGGGAGGGTAAAGGACGGCTAATGAGGACGGCGCATATTATCTAAAAACTAATGGACTGCTCACGATCAGCTGACTAATTGGATTGACGGTTTGTGGAAAGAAATTCCTGAACCAATACGAAACCAACGCATTCTTTAATGATTAAAAAATGATGTCGTCACAATTATAGTTAAAAAACATACACGACTTTAAACGCAGTAAATTCTTTGAATTAATGGAGAGATTACCCCGTCAAACCCAAAAGGACCAACCAATTCAGACTACCGCTCACGTGACATGTGATCGATGCAGCGACCCTTCCAAAGGTTTAAACAGTTACAAATGCGGTCAACGATCAAATATAGTCTCGTCTAAGGCAACTTTCACAACCTGTTCCACAAAAAGCAAATAAATTCGCTTTCAAAAGGAACATTTTTTGAATGGAAAATTTATTGAATAAAATTAAAAAAAAATGTTTGTTTGTTAAAGCAATATCATAAGGACGGCATATGTGACGCAATGTACATACAAATTGAAAAGACGAGCGGGTGAAGCTTCGATTTAAAAAACAATTATTGTACTGGCTTTGGGATGGCTGAGTGATGAAAGAAAATTAGTTAATTCCGTCCTCTTCGGTCCCTCCCCTACGGCGGAATGTAATTTGTCTGCTGACTGACGAAAAAGTCGTCAAAGTAATGGTAAAGCGCTTCGAAGGTCGGGCGACAATCCGGGTTCTCGTCCCAGCACTTCAGCATCAACTGCTCGAAAATCCTGTTCAACAACTCCTGCTTGTCCGGCTCTGAACATGCGAAATAAATATCCATTTTTTCTTTTCTTTCCTCAATATAGTTTAGTTGTCCCTCTTTAATTAATTTGACTTTTCATTTTCCAAAAATACCCAAATTAAAGTGAATAAACGTAATTATTAAGAAGCCACCTGGTGCCCGAGGACAACTCAATCGGTGCCCAATGACCACTTGTTCTATGACTTCTTTGTTGTTAAGGTCTGCAAATGGACAAATCATAAAATAAATATTTGCAATTCCCCACAACTCACCCGAATAGGGAATAGCGCCGCGAGTGAAAATTTCATACAGCAAAATGCCGTAAGACCACACGTCGGACTTGACCGTGAAACTGCCCTGGATTGCGGCTTCTGGCGCAGTCCCTAAAATTGTTTCATTGTCAGTGAGAGACTATCCCTCGGAAACTAACATTTAATAGGAAACTTTCCACCGGCGCTCGCCTCGTAAATGTCCTCCTCCATCAGCTTTCTGGCCAACCCAAAGTCGGCCACTTTCACGACGGGAACCCCCGAGATTTTGTCCCCCACCAAAACATTCCGAGCAGCCAAATCGCGATGCACCAATTTGCGCTCCTCCAAATATTTCATGCCACTAGCGACCTGAACAAATAATGCCAAAATTAGCGTTGCCCACAGGTCCCTCCCTCCACCTGTGCACAAATATCGACCATCGATTGTATACTCAGCGGATTCTTTGGCCGCCCGTAGCTTTCGCCCTGCTCGTCCGTCTCCTGTGCCCGCAAATAACTCAGAAGACTTCCGTTCGGCATGTACTCGGTGATGATGAAGAACGGCTCCTCTTTGGTGCAAACCGCGAAGAGACGGACGAGGTTATTGTGCGAGCACTGCTTCATAATATTAGCCTCGCTAAAAGGGATTAAAAAGGATAGAATTAATCTCTGGCGAAAACCTCAAGAATGCATCTGGTGACATCGTTCCCCGCTTCAATGTTTTTATGGCCACTTTAATAGAGTTTTCGGGTAGGAATCAGTTGGCAAACGCACTCACCTTCCACCTTTTCGCGCCATCGTCCAAACCAAACATCTCCAAAGTTACCACCGCCTAACTTGCAAAGCAATTGCAGTTCATGTCTCGGAATTTCCCAATTGTGCTGAGTATCATGGCTGAGATCCGGCCGGACTGGAACCATCCTTGGGGCGGGAATGGTCAACACGTGGCATAGGCCGTCGGCGCGTTCTGAATAAATAAAACGATTTAAAGGGGAATTTGGAAGACAAGCGCAGACCTGAATAATAACCAACCAATGCATCCAATGATTTGAATGAAACACGGTGGGCTATGAAATAGCTCTGGCCGTCGTCCGCCCGTTTGATTTTGTAGTGTTTTACGCAGGGTCCATGCCCCTCGTCTATGTCCCGGATGGTGAGCGCGTACTCCAGATGATCCACCTCCCGTTCACGTATCAGAAAAGTTCCAACCGGCAAATGATTATCCACCACCAATCGCTCGGCAACACCTCGCGGAATTCGTCCAGAAAACCATTCTTTTGCTTGCGGCGTTTTAGCAAATGCGATAAAATGTCGCGGAACGAAGCCCGTCCGGCCCTTCGTGTTACGAACGAACCACCACTCGGGATTTCTTGAAAGAAAGTGAAATGAGCATAATGTTAAAAAACAAATAATAATTTACGAGTTGTCCTGCAAGTACATGACGTCACCTTTCTAAATACAAAACAAATTATTGTCAGGTTCAAAATGCGGGAAAAGCACCTGAAATTCCAAGTCTCCGTCCGACTGAGACTCGTAAGCAAAGATTGCGACGAGTTTTCCAACATCGGCTTAAATTTAAAAGTTGTAGGGTAACTAAATAAACAATTCCTTTACCTTTTGGCTCATTTCTCGGCGAGTTTTCGCAGTTTATTATATCATTGAGCAATTGTTGATGGTTATGATAGCGTTTATGATGAAAGTGTGCATTTCCAATTGAAGAGAAGGAAGTTTGCACTGCCAGTTTTGAGTCCGATCTAAAGACTTGTCGTTTTGCAGAATTGTTCTGACTCCACATGCCTATACGCATTGTTGTGTTGCGCCAGCGATGATGAAGTCCCGGCCTGCTTAACACTCCTTGGGAATCCTTGAAACTCCTTCACTGAAGTATCATCGGATTGCGAGCTGTGTCCATGTTTTGTTGACGAAAGACAATGCCCCATCCTCGTCGATCGAAGAGTCGTTCTTCCCTCCCTATGTTTATTTAATGTGAATTAATGCAATTCATTGATTGATGGACCGCTGTCAATAATTTCTCCACAGTAAGCATGGATATGCAGCTAAAAATCAAATTAGCATGACTCAAGGTTCCGTCGAACATTTTAAAAAAATTAAAGAAATGGAGATTTGTAATTTCGGGAAAAAACCCCCGAGGGCCTGCGATTTTGAACGAAATTCCCTTCAGAACCCCTTGTTTCTAACAACAACAAACGCATAGGCTTTTAATACAAAGTATCGAAACAACGATCGTTTGATGTCATGCCCTTCACCGATGGCATATGGCTTTAAAATGTCTTATGCGCAATGCCGTCCTTCAATTGTGCCGCGATGGGTGGTGAGTTTTAAATTTTGAATTTTGTTACTGTACACATTGCCAAGTTCAAATGGATTGAGAAGAGAGAGAGAGTTAGGAGGAGAGTGGGGGGAGTTTGTACATTTGTAGAAAAAATATTGGTGAAAATCCACTCACACTTTACAGGAAACCCTATGGAAGAGGGACCAACCGCCGCTTCTACAGCTACTAATGATGAGAAATGTGATTCTGAAGATTTGGCGGGTTTAATAATTACTCCTCATGACCGGATAAAAAGCAAGTGAACCTTCAGAAACATTAATTTATTTGTACTTGAATTTTAGCGCAACCAAAACACAAATGGGCCGTTGTTCGCGGGAAGTATGCCTATTACCACTACGGACAGCACAGTTTTGATGACGCCGGTTGGGGCTGTGCTTACCGGTCTTTCCAAACTGTTTGTTCCTGGCTTAAGTTCCAAAATCACATTGACGCATCCAAACCAATTCCGTCGCATCGACAAATTCAACAGGTGGGCATTTTAATTCTCTTACACTGCGATTGAGCGTTTGCTGAACGATGATGTTCAGTGCCTCGTTTCCATTGGAGACAAAACACCGAATTTTGTTGGCAGTAACAAATGGATTGGATCGTTGGAGCTGAGCTTCTGCTTGGACAGTATGTTCAACATCACTTCTAAAATCCTTTCGTCAAAAAGTGGTGCGGATTTGGGTGAACACGCCAGAGCACTCATTTATCACTTTGAGAGCGGTGGTTCCCCTGTGATGATTGGTGGGTAACAAACAATTCAAGCCCCGTAATACAACTATTTGAAACGCGACGGCAAGGAGTCTATTCCCTCGCCATGCTTAGATCGTCATACTTTCAAATTCTTTCTGCAAAATACGATAGCTTAGTTGCCTTAGGCTCCTTTTCCAATTTTAGCTTTTGTGAAACTGATAGGTGCTTCCGGGAAATTTCTTTTAGATGGAGTTAGTCTAATTATTGTACTCTAATCCTTTTTCTTCAGGTGGCGGTCAATTGGCACATACGATCCTCGGCGTGGACTATAACGTGCGGCTCGGCGATTGTCAATATTTGGTTCTGGATCCACATTACACGGGGAGGGACAATTTGGATGAGGTGCTGGAAGGTGGTTGGTGCGCTTGGAAACCGGCATCCTTTTGGAGCAAGAAGGACTTTTTCAATCTTTTACTTCCCATCAATCCTCCTCCCAACCTTCTCCCAAACAGTGACGATTCCGGTTCAATTTAACTTGACTTATTGTGCATTTTGTTTGTTGCATAAAATGTTTGTTATTTTATTCACTCAAACAATTTGTTCAAGAAATAGTTGGTTTTAACGGTTTAAATTTTCTTTTTTGAAGAATTCTCGCCTTCTTTTATTCTTTCTTTTTAGATGGGCTTAGTTAATCGTATTAGACAACGTGAATTAAATTCGCTCGTCTCCAAAGCACTGTTCAAGGAGCAATGCGTGACTAAGGAGTTGGTCAACTCGCTGACTCACACGTACACTCTGAACGGGCATGTGGGATGTGTTAATTCGATCAGTTGGAATGTCGCGGGCACGCTTTTGGTAAGCGGTTCGGACGACCAGCACGTGTTGGTCTGGCGTGAAGATGGTCGGATAGTTCAGCGTTTGAACACTAGCCACACTAACAACATATTCTCCGTTTTATTCATCCCTCACGCGAGGGATCGTCTGATTGTGTCAGCCTCGGGCGACGCCCAAGTGCTTTTGCACGACTTGGAGCAACAGCCGAGCGCCGGTGGAGGGGGCGAACACAGACACATCCAAAGATGGGAGTGCGGAGGCAGGGTAAAGAAGTTGGCCACTTGTGCGGCCGAACCACGCCTCTTTTGGTCCACGTCAGAGGATGGCGTGTTGAGGTTTGATGCTGTTTCACTTTCCTATTAATTCTCGGTTTCATCGGGAATATGGAGTTGCTTGCAACTAATTAGATCTTAGAGAATGACGCTCTCTTGAGTTGCTTCTTTTTTGAGTGTTTTGAAGCCTAAGAATAATCTAACTCCATAATAGGCAATATGACCTGCGAGACAACCGTACCGTGGACTTGCTGAACATGGGCGAACAATACCAACTCAAATCATTGGCTAGTAACGAAACCAGACCCGAAATGATCGCTGTGGGCGTTAGCGAGGCGATGGTGCCTGTTTACGACCGACGGAACATGAACGAGCCGGTAATCCGACTTTTGCCCGGTAAAGGAAAGTTGCAAAACCGTTACCAATAGAAAGCTTAAGCCAACCTTTACCTCGGCAGTGAAGGCCGTTTTCTGGCCACGCATTTGGCGTTCAACAAAAGAGGGGACGAGTTGATTGTGAACATCAGCTCCGACAACATTTACATTTTTGATGTGAGAGACCCGAACAAACACAGCAGTCCCGATGTCCTTTTCATGTTGAAAAGGTGAGAGTAAAATTTGTATAATTAATAGTTTTACGTAAAGTTTCCTATCGGACGATTCGAAAGACAGTGCAGCAAACCAAGGAAAGAATGGGACAATTCCAACAACAAAACATCGGGAGGACGATAAGCTGTTGTCGGAGATAAGCCAACTTAAAAAAACGCAGGAACTCAGTGGATCAATTGACCAATGCTCTCAGCTTCTATCTCTTCACTGGGGAAGGTATTTATAAATAATGTTCATTGGAGTTGTGAAGCTTCATTTGGAGAGTCCAATGACAATTAGGCTCGTTTCCGGAATGAAGAAGCATTTAAAAACAGAAGAGTTCCGGCCAATTAAAGTATATATTATGACAGCTGGACATAAATTCGCCTTCTAAGTTTCATCCATCGCCTCAAAATCCTTTCCAAACAATTGCCTGACAAGGCCATGCAGCAACAATTTGCTCAACTTCAATGTCGGAATGCGTTCTTGCACTGTTTATGCACAAGAGCCTGTTGTTTCTTTGAGCGCGGTTGGGATGGCGATCAAATGGATTGCCTCAGGGATTGTCTCACCGTTCTGCGCCTTAGTCCTACGCACAAATTGGCACACTTTCTTCTCGTTAAAAGTTTGGCCACTCTGAAACAAATGCCGGTAAGCGAAGAGATTGCAATTGGTGATTCCTCAACAATTTAAGTTGGCCACCGAATGTTTCACATATTTCTGTAAGTTGCATCATTCTGACGAACATACAGCGGAATTGGAACTTTTGTTGGGCGAGAAAAAGCATGAGGAAGGTAATCTCAGAAAATCGGATTACGGAATCGAAATTGTCATTATTTCAGGTGAATTTAATTTAGTGGACCCAGGAATACGACGTAAGCCACCGTGATTATGTGCAACGCTACACTGGGCACCTCAACATAAACACGGACATAAAAGAAGCAAATTGGTTCGGCCCCGATGACCAATACATTGTGGCAGGCAGCGATTGCGGCTCAATGTTCATCTGGGAGAGGAAGACGCAGTGCGTGGTCAGGACGTTCAAAGTGGCTAAATACGCTTCTCCAACAGAACTCTTTTTTGGGTTTAAGGGTGACCATTACACAGTGAATTGTTGCCAACCACATCCACAACGTTGTTTGATCGCAAGTTCAGGAATCGACGATGTGATCCGTTTCTGGGAACCGGCATCGGTAGCTTTCCTTTGGGTGATTGTAGTATTCCGAATGAATAAGGTTGGACAGTTACGCCCATTTATTAAAATATCAATGGAAATTGGTGCTTGGATTAAATGGTCTGACTCAATTCGATATTTTAGACTCAATTAAAACAATCAACGGAAGAAGGCTTTCCCGAGGAAGCAGAAAGACGAAAGCATTAGCGAATTCTACGAGCTGATGAAGCGAAATCGTCGCTGTTCGAACACCTGAGCTTGTATGGGAGCAACTGCTTAATTCCGTCGGGACTCGGCCTATTTCAAATCGATTCCACCCGTGAAGATGAAGCGGGGGGAAATGACGAAAATGGAGGTGGTCCGGAGGAAGCTGCTCACGTTATCCAATGTCAACAAATGTAAAGGGTTGGGAGAGTAATCCCTCCAGTTGTTAGCCACTACTGTCATCTCGATTTTAAACGTATACACGTCACGTGCTCTCCACTATAAATGCTATCGTTACTCGCAAATTATCGAATTTTGTCAAGTTACTGTGATCTCATTTTTCGATCCTATTGTCACTTTTTATGTGATGACTTTTATATTCCCACCCTCTGATTCACAGGGAGAATAAAACTTCATTTCTCAAGCTTTATCTGACACAACAAAATTAGACATGTTTTCAAGTACTCACATCCGGATCAAAAATATCGCCAAAGTCTCTGTAGTAATCCTGAAAAGTTTATAATCAAACTTAGACATACCAAATCACCCAAAACTAAGCTTTCAAACATGCTGAAAACAAATACACAATAATATTTTTCGCTACTATTTTTATGCAATAGCAACCAATTTCAGCATCATATTGATGTGCAGAATCTACTTTGAAAGCGACAAATAAAACTGTTTCGGTTTCCCCAAAGCCCAACCCCCAAATGTCGGGAAGCCAGTGGGTTTGGGTGATTTGGAATCTGGGAGCTATGATGCAATTTTCCCATAATCCTTTACCTTGTCAATTAATTTTTCCGCAACAATTTCATTCTTCTCCATCTTGCTTTGCGTTGATCTTTCCAAATTATCCTCTGCGTCCATAAATTCGGGTGCAGCGTGCATTTGAGAGGCTGGACTTGTCGAAGTTCAGGATATATTACTCTTTAAGGTTTTGTTGCTAAAATAATCCAATTACCTACATTTAGTTTCATGAAAAAGCAGGGACGGGAAATCAAAAAATGGGGGCGCTGCAGCTGTCATTTTTTTGCCAAAGAATTTTTTCTTTACCGCGTTAACCAACTTGACGTACTTTTGCCAATTGGCGTGAACGTAGCATTTTAAACTGTTAAATTAACTTTTTGTTGCAACGATTTGTCTTTTATTGATTTCTTTATTGAATCCTTACTGTATCGCTATTTTTGTTTCCAGCAATCACATAAATGCTTAGTCAGTGACTGCTTTTTCTTTTGGTTTCGAAATAAGGATTCGTTAATGCTGTTAAAGATTTTTTTTGCCAGCGACAGTCCCTCCACGTTTCTTGTTTAATAATTCTAAATTCAGTCTGCAAATTTAGGGTATTTCTGTTCTTCTCAATCGCATTCTAAAAACAAAAAAAAATCGACAAAACTCCAAAACAACAAAAAAATTGACAAAACAACAAAATCTACATAAAAACAAATCATCGTAATTTCTTCGCGTTTCGTTGGTTAAAAGGGTTTGATTTCTTTTCTTTGTTTGCCTGATTGGTTGTGTTAATAAGGTTTTTCGAAAATTCATGTTCATTTTTGGGTTCTATTTTTGTAGTAAATCAAACTTTCATTTTTACGTTTATTTTTATTTTGTAAGAAAAAAATGGCGCAAGCAGTTGCTGCAGCAGCCCCGGCACAAAACGCGACATCGGCTCCGTCTACTCAGCCACAGGTTATGGCGCCTTCATATCCGATGGCTTCTCTTTATGTCGGCGACCTGCATCCTGATGTAATGTTTATTATATGAGTCCTGGCTTTATCTAAAGTTCAGGTCACCGAGGCAATGCTTTTTGAGAGATTCAGCAATGCCGGTCCCGTTCTCTCCATTCGTGTGTGTCGTGATGCGATTACTCGTCGTTCTCTTGGCTATGCCTACGTGAATTTTCAACAACCGGCGGATGGTACTTGAGTCTTGGATTAATTGCCTATTTTATTGTTGTATTTAGCTGAACGTGCTTTGGATACGATGAACTTTGATATGATCATGAACAAGCCTATTCGAATCATGTGGTCGCAACGCGACCCGAGCATTCGTCGATCGGGCGCTGGAAACATCTTCATCAAAAATTTGGGCAAGGACATTGACACGAAGGCCATTTACGACACTTTTTCTATGTTTGGAAGCATTTTGAGTTGCAAGGTTTGCGGCCTTTGTTTAGTTTATGAGCATATTTTTTTAAGATCGCTTCGGACATTGAAGGGAATAGCAAAGGGTATGGATTTATCCATTTTGAGACAGAAGAAGCGGCAAATAATGCAATTGAAAAAGTGAACGGGATGCTTTTGGACGGAAAGAAAGTGTAAGTAATTTTATTATGTTTTACATTATGATGTGCTGTATAGGTTTGTGGGAAAATTCGTGCCGCGTTCCGCTCGGGAAAAGCAGATTGGCGATGCAGCTAGTCGCTTTACCAATGTTTATGTGAAGAATTTCGGTGACGCGTTGGATTCGGACAAGCTCGGTGAATTTTTCGCACAGTTCGGTGAGATCATCAGTGCCAGAGTTATGGAGGACGAGAACGGGAAGCCCAAAGGGTTTGGCTTTGTTGCTTTCAAAGACCACGAGAGTGCCGCGAAGGCTGTCGATAAATTGAATGATCTCGATGTGCCTGAGGGAAAGCCCGAGCAGAAGTTCACTGTGTGCCGCGCACAGAAGAAGAGTGAGCGCCAGGCTGAGCTGAAACGTCGTTATGAGCAGTACAAAGCCGAGCGTATCCAGCGTTATCAGGGAGTCAATCTGTAAGAGATTGCTTTCCATGAACGTTGTTTCTCATTTGGTATCGTTAATTTAGTTACGTCAAGAATTTGACTGATACAATCAGCGATGAAATGCTTCGAAAGCACTTTGAATCCTACGGAAACATTACGAGTGCAAAGGTATAATAATATGCTTGATTCTCTTACATAATTAATTTTCTTGTAAGGTCATGTGTGATGAAAACGGTCGTTCGAAAGGCTTCGGTTTTGTTTGCTTTGAGAAGGCTGATGAGGCAACCAAGGCCGTCGTGGATATGAACAACAAGATCATTGGAAACAAGCCTCTGTACGTTGCTCTTGCACAGCGTAAAGAGGATCGCAAGGCGCAACTCGCTTCTCAATACATGCAGCGTTTGGTCTGTGTTAATTGCTTTCATATATCTGATATGCTGGATATTCTAACTCGTTTTAGGCTGCAATGCGCATGCAAAATCCGGCCGGCATCATGGGAACTATGTACGCGCCGGCTAGTGGTGGATTTTTCCTGCCACAGGCCATACAGAACCAACGTGCTGCACCTTTCATGCAAACACCGAATCTGTCAGGGGCACAAATGCGCGGAGCCGTCCCTCGCTGGAACAACATGGGAGGATTCAGTAGGTTGAACCTTTGGTTGGGGTCAGATTTTTTATCTTTTAGACCCGATGCAAGGCTACATGATGGGTCCTGCCGGTGGTCAGTACGCTGCTAATCAAGTGGCTCGTGGACCTCGAGCTGGAGGGGTTGGCCCGGGAGGAATTCGAGGACCTTACGGAGGACAGCCACGACAGCAGAACCGTATGCCGGGCATGGGAGGCCAGCAGCAGGGAATGCGTTACCAGGTTAGAGAAACGTGAGAATTTTATTGTAAAAGTGTATGTAGGGACCACCGAAGGGAGTGCAGCAAGGACAACAAGTGGCTTATTCGTCTTATCCGATGAATCACCAACAGCAGAACCGTGGGATGGCGCCGCAAATGGGTGGTCATGGAATTACTGCACACCAGGAGCCCTTGAACACCCAAATGTTGTCCGATGCTGAGCCGACTGTTTGTTTTCTTTTTTTGACATATTTGAGCCTTTTCCCAATTAGACACAGAAGCAACTCCTTGGAGAGCGTCTTTACACGCTGGTGGGTCGTTGCTTGCGTGGAGACTGCGATGCTGAGAAAGTCGGGAAAATCACGGGAATGCTGCTCGAGATGGAGAACTTCGAGATTCTGGTATGCATTTTTACTCTTCCCAAGGCAACCCGATTTGAGTTGAGTTACGCGTCCCCCCTTCCCGTGCATTTAATTTAGTCAACCATATTTTTGATTTCAGGTACTGCTGGAGAACGAGGATATGTTGCGCATGAAGGTGGACGAGGCTACGGCGGTGCTTTATCAAGCGCAAGCGCAGAAGGAGGCGCAGTAAAATGGAATGGGAAGAAAGAGAAGAAAGAAAAAATATTTAATCATATGTTATTTTGGTGAGGAGGATTGCGAACATCCCTCGATATAAATTGGTATCCACAATGCTGCCAATTCAATTTGAAAAGTTCATTTTTGTTGCTATAAATGTCTTCGGATTGGGAATCGGGACTAATCGGCAGCTTGCAAAAAGTTAAAAATAGATTATTTTTGAGGTGATAGATTCTTGACCAAAAATTGAAAGCGCGGGCAACAAAATTGGCCTTTCCTATCATCGTCCATCGTTTGTTCAGGGCCATAGTTTGAACACAAAATGAATTCACACTTTAAAAGGCCATATCTTTATATGTTTTTGCACACAAATCCGTCTAATGGGTGCTTGCGGGGAAAAATACCAAATAAAACGGTGGGTGGATGATCAATTGAGGAGGTATTGGAAAAGCGGAAGGGATGGTTAACAAATCATTGCATTTGGAGGAGGGGGGGGGGAGGGGTGGATGAATGGACGCGAATGAGTTCTGGCAATTGGATTACGGCTGAGGAGTGGGGAAATGGAATAAATTATGCCATGTCTTTTTTGGTGGGTGAGGGCCGAATTTGTGTATTGTCCATTTTCGAAAGATTGTTCCAAAATGGCTAAATTCGCACTTCATGAGTTTGCTGTTCTAAAAATGGAAACGATACAAATGTGGCGGGTATCGGAGAGAGTTGGGGGGGAGGGGGGAGAAGAGCATCGTATGAATGAATGACTTGCTGGTCGATTTTAACCCTTTCGTCCGTCCTGGGCGGCGGCGGCGGCTTTATCAGACCGGAGAGCCGGCTTGGCCTTGGCCTGTCGACGCGCCGTCCTTTTGGTGTTGCAGCAGTGGCTGACTCTCCGCACCGGCGGGACTCTTTGCACTTCCCGCAGTTATGGTAATGGCCTGGTCGTCGTCTTCCTCCGGCGTGGCCAAACGAAGTTCACCCGCCGTCCGCTTCACAGCGTCCCTAAAACATCAAAAGCAATACAGAAGATGGAAAGTCATGCTTCCGAAGCCGTTTCATGCCATGCACCCTCCCACCACCCCCCTCTCCCCCCCCCCCCCCGGCCTACCCCCTCCCCCTCAGCCCGGCTCGGCTCCCTTCCCCCCCCCCCTCCTTAGCCCGGCTCCCTTCCCCCCCCCCCCCCCCCTCCCCTCTTAGCCCGGCTCCCCCCCCCTCTCCCCCTCTCCCACCCCCCCCTCCCCCCCTTTAGCCCGACTCACTTCTCAACCCGTTGGGCGGGATTTTCACAGCCGCTTTGCTTTTGCTGCAGGGACGAACGCGACTCGCTGGTGATGGAACGCCACATTCCGGTGGCAGTCACTTCTGAGTTTAATGCGAGTCGATAATGATTAGCAGATTTATGTTCGAACCTTTGCTGATATTAATGTTGATGTCACGTGAGGGTTCCTGGATAGCAGCCAACGGGATTTTGATCACCTGAAGGTTTATGGGTTGGTCGGAGAGTGAATGGCCCCGCGGATGCCATGCCATGTCTGGCATCTCAACTCTTCTCACATTTCCGGATGACATCGGAATGTGCAGATGCGCCTCCGTCTTCACCGCGCGGATTGTCCCTTGGTTCTCGTCCAAATCGATTTCGACCGCTTGGCCATGCGACTCGCGCTTTTCCTTGTCTTCCCGACGACGAAGATGGAAGTCGGGCATTTTGTCGTCCAAATACTTCAGGTCCTTCTCCGAAAAACAGCGCTCCATTGCCTTGCGGACCGCCACCATCACAACCAACTTGGGAACGAATAAATGTGGAAGTGAAAGAGACCGGCCGGGGGGGGGGGGGGACGTCAAATGTGGGGGATTCTGTGGGGGAATCATTTGGACCATTCCGAACAGTTTGAACTTAATGGATGACGCCCTTCCCATTCCGTCCTACCATAATGGCAAATGCGATCGATGTGCTTTTGATGGACTTGATGGTCCAAAGGATTGCCAGACAGGCGACTTGGAATAGCGTGAACTTGTGGATGACGCGAATGGGCACATGGCGAATGTAAATCTGAGACAGAATGGGAAGTGCTCGGATGGCACAGAGACCGTTTCAGCGCCTTACGGTGTCCGGTTGGTATTTCATCGGCATCAGCTGAAACGAAAATAAATTGGTAAAGTTATGGTCAAAAATGGACAAAAAAAGGGACGACGGACAGACCATGAGGAGGATGCGATCGAACAATTGGATGCCGTCGAGGGCGGAGATGCCCATGAACAGAAAGACGCCGTACAGTACCGGCATTGGAATAAACTCTAACATAAAGAAGGGAGTACTGTACTTTAATTAGACATAAAGTTAGCTAAGAAGCCTTCTTGAACGTACTGAGAAGTTTGGTCATCGTCACAGAAAGTCCGATCAGAGTGAATGTGACTATGCCAGTGACGCGTTGTTCTCTGAAAGTCAAATGAGCTTTAAATTGTGTAAATTATTAAAATAACGGTGCTGAACCCTCCAAAAATTATAATTTATGCACCGTTTACATTTCGGACATTTGGGGGCCATGCAGAAACTGAACGACCCACCGACATCCGATGAAATGCGTTCGTTCCCCCGGGGCGCGACTTTCCGACTCGACGCGCAGCGAATTGACGTGGTTAATGGAGAGAATAGTGGCGGCCACGTAAATGGGAAGGCCGAGAACGCCGACGACGATTATGAGCAGGGAAAGGACGAGAAGGTCGAGATGGTAGCCGCAGCCTAAGGCATTTTGGGGCGGTCGGTGTCCAAGACAAAAGTTTGAGTTAATTTAGAGCAACGACTTGAGAGGATTGATCGAGATTTCGATCGAAAATCTCGACGAGAATCTCGATCGCCTCGTTCTAGTTAATATCGCGGTAAATATCAAAAATACCCTTTTTCAATTTGTTCTCCCGTCGATTAACAATGACCGCAGTGATTTGCTGGTCCATAAAAATGAGCACGCACGCGAGAAGGGCCGGGATCAGCGCCAGGGGGGCCGTCCACATCGGATTGCCATTGAACGGGGCGATAAACCACCCGCGGCCAGACCAAGTCGGCTGAAAGGGAAAGGAGCAATTGAAAGATTGAGAGGCTGCGCGTTAATTTGTTCAAACTCTGAAGGTGGACGGAACGTTCAGTTTGGGAGTGTTGATGCCCACACAGAAGTCCAGCAAGGTCAAGCACACGATGGCGATCATCACTGAAGCGAAAGAAAGGATAGGTAATTAAATGCCTTTTTGGGAGGGGCCTCTGAAAATGCCAAAAAGCATAAATAACGCAACACTCACCGGCAAAGTCACTGAGCACCTGGCGCACTTTTGACGGGAAATAGCAACTGTTGCGCAACTTCTGGACGGGAGGGAATTTCTGAAAAAGAATTGCTGGCCTCCCTGCCCACCTTCAGCGTGGTGGCCAGGAAGAAGGTGCTCAACATCAACACCAGACTCATCAGAATTTGGTCGTACAGCACAAAGCAGGAAGTGCCTTCCAATCGGCCCATTAACAGCGTGCACTTGCCCAACGGCACTTGCGAATAGTCCATTAGTGCGGTGGAATTGGACGGAGGCAGAAGGGCGTCCAGCTGCAATTTGTGCGCCCGAGCTTCCACTTTGGCCATTGAAGCATTGGCCGAGACGCAGCGGCATTGGTCCAATGGGGAGGCGGAGGATAGGCGCGGGGACATGTAGCTGATCACCTCCAACGAGTCATTAATCTGTCGTGGGGAGAGAAAGAAAGGTTTTTTGACTCTTTCGACGGTTTGTCATTTACACGAAGACAAAATATCAACAAAATTGCGACAAATGACTCACCTTCAACAACTTCATGCAGGCCTCGTAAATGAAAATAACGGCGATCAACATGGCGAACGATTCCTCGGTGAAGCGGGTAATGTAAGAGACGAGAGAGGAGGCATCGGTGGCCACCATAAGAAAGAGGATCAGCGCAGTCCAAACGTGGACCCAAAAGCGGAAGGAAAGGTAGTCAATGGACATACTCTGAGTTGGGGGGGGGGGGTAACAAATCAGTCACAAAACAAAGTTTGTACGAACGGTGCACATGTCGAAGATGATGGTCTCGAACACCAGCACGGGTCCGGTGGAGCCGATGATGGTCAGCGGCTGTCCGCTGAACAAATGGTAGATGATCCCGCAGATAGCACCGCTGGCCAAATTCTCCATGGCCGCCTAAAGGGAAATGTTTAAGGCTTTTTGTGTGTGCCGTACCATTCGTTGATGGGTGGCCTCTTCCAGAAGGCCGCCGAATGTGACAATTGGGGCAAGCAAAGCAAAGTACATAAAGCATGAGGAGGCCACACACTGGAGGTTCAATGCGTCTGCAAAGTCCGATCGGAAGTGCGGGGCGCGGCGACGGATGTCCGCGACCAGCCCGCCAAAGAGTTTGCCGGTGCGGCGCAGCGCGGGGTCCTGGCCGTGTCCGGCGCCGTCCTCGTCTTCGAGACTGGTCTAAAATAAAGCTGATCGGGCCATGGCCAATTTCGGTGTCTGTGGAGTCCAAAGCTTCTGGAGAGATTGCTTCTGCTTCTTCGAAACCCCGTGGAAAGGCCACGGAAACGGTGACCCCCCCCCCCACCTTTTTCTTCCCGTTCATTATGGATGCCGCCAACGCCCCCCCGTTCTTCTCTCCGGCACCGCCCAAGCCGCCAATGCTCGCGCCGCCTCCGCCCTTCGCCTTTCCGTTTCCGCTTTTGTCCACCGCCGACAAAAGCCCTTTTTGAGCCTGAAATGGTCGGCGGTAAAGCCATCCATCATTTAAGAATAGGTGAAGAAACATTTGAACCAAAAGAACAAAGCAAAACCCGAACAGCCGACTGAGTCTCTCTTTCTCTCTCTCCCTTACTCTCTCTCTCTCTGACCCACTCTCTCTTCCCCTCTGACTCTCTGGCCAACCTGGACACGACTCTGCTGGTTGGGGATAGAACTTGGCGGTTCAATGCGAATGTTTGGGTCCCATTCTCCGGGCGGCAGCACAGTGACAGCATCCAAAAACTCGTCCACGCCGTCCAAAAGGTCTGAGCGCTGTTTGGCTTTATAGGCGACCTCGTGGAATATCTGAAACCGTCCGTTCCCCTCTCTTTTTCTTTGTTTCATCCGCCAGAATCGCCCACCTCATCCGACATCAAAGTGGCGATCGCCCGTCCGATCTCTTTGAACTGTGCCGCGTGCCCCGAGGGGCCGAGCAGTAAAAACAAAAAACGCGTCGGCACCGGCACTTCCGTAAGGTCGCCGAGCAATTGGGCTTTCTTCAGACGGACGAACGCGGTGACGTGGTGGTTGAGGAAGTCCACCTGAAGTTTGGGAGAGTCCGAGACGAGTCAATTAGAAGTTTGGGAGAGTCCGAGACGAGTCAATTAGAAGTTTGGGAGAGTCCGAGACGAGTCAATTAGTTTAATTACCTCTCCGACCAAAACGTTTGACGCCTCCGCGCCCGGCGGCAATTTTTTCATAAAATGGACATTTCGTGCAAAGAATTCGCTGCTCTGCGAACTCTCTTTTTGCATGTCTTTGGGCAGCGAACCGACCTAAAATTTGCGAATTCGGCAGAAATTTGAAACTTTCTGACGGTGGGGGGGGGGCATTTCCAAGCCCTTTCAAATAAACTTCTTAAAGCATTCCCCGGCACCCGCGCTCACTTTGGGAAGTTCAAGTTGATTCCCCGTCGTTTGACGCTTCGACGGACTGTCCGAATCCGTACCCCGTCCCTGCAGGTTTTTGCCGTGCGAAAATGTTCGACCGATGTCCGAAATGGAACGGACGGCACTCAAAAAGCTTCCCTGGCTTGACCCGCCGTTGGCGGCGGCGGAGTGCCGCGCCTTTGGGGAAACGAATTCATTTGCCTAATGCCCCACGCCCCCCTCCCCCACGGCTTCCACGAATCCCCCCCCCCCCTCGGCTTCCACAAATCCCCCCCCCCCCCCTCGGCTTCCACAAATCCGCCCCCCTCGGCTTCCACAAATCCCCCCCCCCTTCCCCTCCCCCCCCCCCCACGAATCCCACCCCCCTTCCCGCTCCCCCATCCCTCACTTTACCTGTTCGTATTGGTGCGTGTGCCGTCGAGACAAAACGTATCGAACATCGTTACATTCACTTTCCTGCAAATCTCCGTTAGCCACAAATTGTTCCAAAATGCGCTCTGAAGAGGGAATGGAGGGGGGGGGGGGGGGGGGTAATGAACGTAAAACTAAAGTTGGAGTTTTTGGACCAATTAATTCTGGAAGAGTGGCAGCTTCCAAATCGATCAGAACAATGCCATGGAGGAGGCAGGATCTGATAGGGAGTGAGGTAAAGAAGCTGACCGTAAGATCAGACGACTCACCGCAATTGGAAAAGGGCGTGCAAGGAGAGGGTGGCCACGTGAGGCTTGGACCTGTAGACAGATCGATTTGAATCGGATTTGGACAAACTCGAGAATTCTTGATGACTTCACTCTCTCTTCTCTCACTCTCTCTTCTCTCTTCTCTCACTCTCTCTTCTCTCTATGCTCCCTCTACTCTCTCACCATCTGTTGCCGCCCTCCTCCACGTCCTCCTCGAACTTCACCCATCGCGCCGTCTCGCGCCATTCCTCCACGTCTCCGCTGCGCCAGAGTTCGCCCATTTCGGTGAACACCGCTGGCGAGTCGTCCTGCTCGTTAAGCAAAAACATCACTCGAGTGCCGGGCGCTTAATTTGACGGCATTGGGAGGGGGAGGGAATGCCTTGGCACTTCCAAACCCAAATCCTCCATTCTCTGCGCGGCCGAAAGCTGCGGCGTCTGCTGCAACTCCAGGGACTCCCTGTTGCGGGACATCCGTCGCTTTCGGATGGATTGGCCCGTCTCATCAGCACGGTGAATTCCCATTGAACTTAATTGGCGATTCGATTTGATTGAACCCTTTCCCCACCCCCGTCTAATTAGTAATTACATCCAAAGGGATTCCCGACGATCGGCGGCGTCCTTTTCCTTTTGTTGGACACTTAAAGTGTCGCCGGACGGCGGCTGCGCTTTGGCAGGGGACGGAACGTCGCTTAGAAAAGGCGTCGGCCCCGCAAATTCGGCGTCCTCCCCGCCAATGTCCCCCCGACCCGTCGGCTGTTGGCGAGCGCCCTCTGCACAGAAATGCTTAAACCCCCAAAACCCCGCAAAGTCCAACGAAAAGCTTCGGAATTAAAAAGAAAAAGCCTTAACAAAACAAAAATCGCGACAAGTAAAACAGAACAGAACATCCCACAGGTCCTTTAAGCACTTACAAATTAGGCTCCGACTTAATCACTCCCATTTTATGGATTTTGGCACCCCCACCCCCCCCCCCCTCCTTATCATCTCCCTCTCCCCCCCCCCCCCTCTCCCCCCCCCCACACCTGTCGTCGCTGAAGATGATGACATTTCCGCCGCTTTTGGTTGTTCGACTGTCGGCATATCACAAAAAATTAGTCAGCGCCTTCGGCGGAGGTCGTTTTGAAGCTGCGCCATCAGAAACAAACAACGCTTTGGGCAATCGAACGGCCGAAGAGAGGGCGACGGGGGCGGCGGCGGCCGTCTGGAATTGGCCGGATGAGCGGAAGCTTTGATGGATTGGTTGGTGTGGGGGGCGGGGGAGGAGGAAAAGCAATTGTCTCGATCGAATGGCTGGCTGAATGAATGGCGGCGATCGATTATTTGGTGGGAAAGTGTGGATTGGTGGGAGAATTGGGCTGATGCTTGGAGAGGGGGGGGGGAGGGGGGTGGGTGGGGGGGGGGGTGAGGGGGGAGGGAGGTGGGTGGGGGGGGTGGGTGGGGGGCGAGTGTGTGCTTGTGGGACCGATGGGGTAGTAAAGGACGGGTGCCGGAGTGCCGGAGGAGATCAGCTGAAAGTGGCACAATTTATCCAGACAATGGCATTCCAGGAGTGGTGTGTTCTGTTTTGAAGGCTTACGGGTTTAAGCATTCAACTAATGATTGAATTGGGACGGAAGGCCAAAGGAGGCGGAAGAAAGGAAATTCAAATTAACACGCAAAGTTCCGCCAAATTGTCCAGCAGCGAAGCCCCGACAATAAAAGCCATCGGTGAGTGAAAGGCTTCATCGTTCGGAGCAATTTCATAAAGCTTGTTCCATTTTTCGGGAAGAGAGAAAAGTGAGGACGCCACTTGGAGGGGTGGAACGTGGAGAGAGTGTGTAAAAAGAGACTAGCAGAGACACAGAGACAAGTTGAGAAGCGTTGAAAGAGGGGGAAACAGAGAAGCCAATCAAACTTAGAGAAAGGAAGAGAGGCAGAGAAGGGAATGAGAGAGTGGAGGCTGTGAAGAGAGTGGGGATGGAAGCATAGGGGGGGCGGGGGGGGGGGGGGAGCGGGGCCGGGAGGGGGAGGGGCGGGCGGGGGGCGGTGGGGGTGGAAGCATTTGGAGGGCATTCCCCCCCCCCCCCTCTCCGAATGTTTTAAACAGAAAGGCGCAAGATGGAAGGAGGGGGCCGGGCCGTCTGGAAAAGACGGAAGCAGCTGGAGGGAGTCGAAAAGCCCCCCCCCCCCCTCCGGAGGGGCTGTGGGTGGGCAAGGAGGACACCGAAAGGAACAGAGAAAAAGTCGGCGAGTGTGGCCCTAAAGGATGCTGCCCATTTTTGAGGGGGGGGGGGGGTAAACGGAAGAGCTGACGAAAGGA
Organism: Globodera pallida; assembly: GCA_020449905.1. NCBI lineage: Eukaryota > Metazoa > Nematoda > Chromadorea > Rhabditida > Heteroderidae > Globodera > Globodera pallida. The sequence goes on along the minus strand of JAIXHY010000003.1, from coordinate 1,440,561 downwards.
CGGGCAAATGGTGCGCGGAATGCGAATAGCAGCGAAGTAAGCGTGGGAGTGGGCAAAGAGATGGGAGGAAGTGCATTTGCCCTCGGGGGAGGCGGCTTCATGGTCGGTGTGTTGGGGGGGGGGGGAGGGGGAAGGCAGGCATTCCCTCGGACTTTTTCCCTACGGATTAATTAGTCCCGCCACAAAGAAAAGAAAATAATACTACATAAAGTGAATTTAGCCCAATTATGATGGGCCATTTCATTTGCCCCCCCCCCCGGCGCCCCAATCACTTTTCAAAAGCCGTTAATCTTCTTTCGAATTAACCCCCAACTGATCAAAAGATCGGAGCCACGTCGAATTTTCCACCGAATGTTAACAGCGGCGGATGGCGGTGAAGTTTGTGGGAAAAAGCGACGGTTTAGCGGCGGTTGCCGCACAAAGAAAAGTAAACGACGAATTGGCGGGCGGGCGGGCGTTGGTTTGGGCCAACAAATTAATCGAGACAGCTAATGCCGAGAAATTAGCGTCATTTGCATTGGGAGATTGAGGCGATAATTCCGAAATTTGGAACAATTCGTCGTTATTATTGAAACGTTTAACCAAAGGCCCAACCCCTTGCAATGTCGCGCACTTTACAAAATTGGTTCCATTGTTTTGGGAAGAAATTGTCTGTTAAGCTGGCGTGGGGTGGGCTCAAACAACAACCGACCCCCCCCCCCCCCCCCTCTCGCCGCCGCTGGAGGGAAAAGCAAACAAACAACACAAATAGCCCAAGGGCTAAGTCGGTGAACACCGAAAAGCCCGCAGGGGACGAAGAAGGGAAGGGGGCGGCCGAGAACGCGCCCATTCCACTAACTCAGAATGCTCCAATTGTTCATAAATTATTGGGCCACAAAGTGTTGTCCTGAGGTTTTGTGGAGGCTGTCTTGGGCAGAGGTGCCATTAGTGGAGGGAAAGGACGGGAGGGGGGGGGGGGGGGGGAAATGCGAGTTTTGTACGCGCCTTTCCCTCAGGGCAATGTAATCTCTGGTCAATGTGAGAAAGACGGGAGTTTCAACAGCCGTGTGCACTTGCGTCCCCCCCCCCGGCGTTTCTCTCTCCTCACTTTGCCAATTCCCTCATCGGTCAATTTTGCCACAAACATTGAGGCTTTGGCGCATCGACAATTCAAAAAGTGTCCGAAGGCACCAACAAAAAGTCCGGAACGAATTCTGTTTGTTTGTTCACCAATTACTCAAAGGGAAAACAAACAAAACAAAAACAACGGAATGAAGGGAACTGAACACTCTGACAATGACGTCATACGTCAGACAGAAACACCCGGGGGATACCAACCGAACAAGTTAACCTTTACCGACGCCAGCAATTCTAAACAAAGCGACAAATGCCCGGACTTTCTTTCATCTCATCCACCCACCACAGCAACTGCCGTCGTCTTGCGGGGGGGGGGGGCTGACGGATTGGGAGACAACAACCGAACAGAGAGACCAAAACGGCCGGCAGGGGGAGGGGGAGGGGGCGACTCCCTTCCCACCACCGCCGCCCATTCTTTGAGTGAATATGCATCACCAAAAGCATAGGAGGATGAATAATGCCCCAAAAGTGCATTTGTCGGTAAATGCAATGGCAGAAATGGGTGAACAGCAATTGGGACACAAATAAATACTTTTACGTCTTTAATTTAGTAAAAAAAAACAGGACAATTATAATACAATTATTTGCACACATTTAAATGAATTAACTTATATTGAGACAAAAAATGGAATGGTCCGCAGAGAACACTTGCTGCCTGCAGGAGGTTAGCCTTCTGCCTTCCTCCTTCCTTCCCTCTCTCCCTATTTGCGCTGACTCTGACTTCCACCACCGTTCCAGTTAAGTCCAAAACGTTCGCTGAGCTGCCGAAGCTGTTCAATCCTCTGTAAATGCAATAAATGACCTGAACAGCAGATCCGGTTGTTGTTCGTTATTTCGGTAATTGAGTGATGCGCTGTTCTGTTGCTGTCCTTGTGTTTGTCGAGAGGATGAGGACGAAGTGGTGGATGTTAGCGTCATTATTGGCGGGTGTTGCCGTTGCTGGTTGGGAATAGGCTGTTGGTTGAGCTGTGAGGTGAGTGTTGCAAGCATTGAGGAAAGGGCGGACCGGGGCAGCCCGGGAAAAGGGTCCACATGAGCAGGGGAAGACGAAGCGGCCGATGGCAGTGACGGAGGGCCATTCGTTTGCACAGCTTGACGGGCCAATGCCAATGAGACAAGACTCCGAAGGGCTGAACATTTAGAGATGAAGCGCACTCAAAACAGTCAGTCAGTCAACCTTGGCTATTGCTTTGTAGATGGGAAGATGACATCGCTTTTTGCACTTGAGAAAGTGGCGTTTCAAGCACACGACGACAAAAAATCTTCTCACCATTCTGAGTGATTACGCCTTTCGTCGACTGTTTGGTCGGGAAAATGTGACTCCCACTGGTACTGAAAAATTGTCTTAATATAAACCTTCAAATTTGTTTAATCCATGAAAGGAATGTTGTAATAACTGAACGTAGATTTAAAGTCACTAAGTTAGTAAAGTGCCCGGATTCTTGGGAAATGTCTGCATTCCTAATCTCCGTTTGGGTTTGGTGAGTTTTACCTCGGATTTTCCGTTAATGCGTCGTCTTTGCGCCGCACTTTTGGCGGTGGACCGCCGACCGTCGACCCAATTGCACATTTTCGATCCGTCCGCGGAACCATTTTATCCCTTCGTTGAATGCAGGCGATCAGCGTGGTCTCCAGTGCGCTGCGTTCCTTCTGACAACGTCCGTCTCTAAACCAACAATATTGAGAACCTTTTAATGCAGCACGCTCACTTCTTCAGTTTTCCGATTACACCTTCAATCTGCTCAATTAATTTGCCCAACTGTTGCATGTCGTGTCCGGTACTGTCCCTGCTGTTTTTCTACTAAACTTTTGAAGCCTCGCGAGGCCATTCCCAGCAGCTCTCTGACCAGGGGCTCTCCCAAAATCTCGCTGCAAAACAAAAATGTTCGGTCGTCAAACAGCAGTCACTCCCTACCGAGAAGCTGAAGACGGTTTGTATGAAGTCAGAGCAACAACCAAATCCTTCAGACGTCCAATATTGTCATACTTAAACAAGCCACCACGGCGAGTTTGACGATTTTACATAGATGGTAAGGAAACGAGCCGTTGCGTTCAAAGTCAGACCGTTTTATCTCGACGATATTCTGCGAAATTGCATTTCAATCAAAAACCAGCGATAATTTATTTCTCCCAAACCTCTAAGAAATTGTTACATTTCTGTTTCCGTCCAGTCAAAAACAATCTATCGAAGAGAATGTCGGCACAACGCGCAAAATTTCTTTCGTCAAAAAAAGCACGCGCAACGCGGTAGAAAGCTTTGTAATGAGGAAATCGCTGGAGGATGACATTGAAAGCAGTTTGGCACATTCGGACGATGTCGAAATACAAATCAGAAGCACAAACCAGTGACCCAATCTAAATCGTGAATTTGTTGAGCGAAAATTTCAAAAATAGACGATAATTTTATAATTTAACCACACACTCACCAGATCAGCAACCTCCCCCTCCACATCTTCTGACACATTTTCCCTCAACACGTCATTGGGTTTAAAGCTTTTTGGCTGCAAAAGTCGGTCCCATGTCTTCGGCAAATTCGGCTGCCTCGTAAAACGCCGTTTCGGACCAGTGTGCATCTTCCATAGAGCGACGCTGCACGCCATGATGCTGGAACAGCTTCAAGTAGACGTGAATAGTGGATAGGTCTTTTGCGCATTGGAACGAAGTCCGCGGAGGAAATGACGGCGAGTTGAGAACTCCGAGGTAGCGGAGGGCGTAAGCGTGGACTTTGTAGTGGATTTCCAACGGCTCAAAATATGTCTGAAATTCATCAGATGTTCAGGTCGAGTTGACAATGTTCCTTCCGTCAAAGCAACCTGTTTTATCCGGTTGATTTTGGTCAGATATTGGATTCCTTCTTCCTCCAACGCAAGTGCGCAATGATAGTAAAGGTCCAGAACCTAAAAAAAACATAAAGTTACCATAATGACGATTTGTTTCTTGTTTGAGAAAATTGCCTTCCCATTCGCGCACCGTTTCGGGCGGGTCCCCAAGCTTTTCGGCAATCTTCGCGAGGAAATAGTTGGAAAGCCACGCCACATCCTTTGGCGAGTCGTTGAAACGCAAGGCCAGACGAAAGTGGACTTTGCACTTTTGCAGCATTCCCTCCACCTTTTGCTGTGTTTTGCATCCTCAACTCTTTGCTAACATCCCTCTTAATTTTATTTACATTAATTTTCGTTATACGTTTACAAATTCATTTTTCATTGTCAGGCCAAAACACCAACCTGAACTTTGAACCGTGCGAAACGCGTTCTGAGCTGATAAATAATCGTTCCGACGTCCAAATGCGACTCAGCAAACTCCCAATGCAAAAACAGAGCCATTCTGAACGGAAAGACATAAGCCTCCACTCTGTCCAACAGTTCTTCGTCGTTTTTCTGAATATCAGTTTTTATCTTAAAAAGTAAAATCAAAGGGGTTACAATTGCGTAGCTGTATGTGAGCGACCGGCCCAGCGCGTACCAAGCCGAAGCGAGAATGTTTGGTGGCAAATGGCGTCCGCCGATGGCCAAACACTTCCTCAGCCACTCTTCTCCACTTCCGCTGCCAGTCCGGTAGTGAAAGTAGGCGAGCAGATAAACGCATTTGGCCGAAAATTCAGAAAATGTATTTGTCTCTCCCTCCGCGTTTCCAATTTTCGTCAAATTTTCAAGTCGCAATTTTCCCTCTTCGCTCATTTGGAGTCGCTCCTCGTAACCGCAACAAAGGCCATCCGAGTCGAATTTTTCCTCAAGTTCCAATCGGAACGGATTTTGCAACATTTCGTCCAAACAGCGAAGTTGCGTTTCATCGACTTCCAGCAAATGATCAAATGCTTTGATGAGCAAATCAGCAAAATCGCTTGGAACACGTATATCGGAACAAATTTCTGGCAGTTTTGGCGGAAGGATCAGTTCCAGAACTTTGGTAGCGAAGTCCCTATCAACTGGCCATTGCAGTTTGGATCCATGATCGGCGACCCGATTGGATCGAACGCGCGATTGAGCAAATTTATCGCTATAAGTGTTAAATTATTGGTTCAACGAACTGTGAGATAACCTTGAGCAACACCGCAAACACTGAACGATTTCGGAGACGACGTTTTCTCGAATATCGCTGTACTCAGGCAAGGCCAAAACAAGTCGTACGGACGGGTCTCTGATCGTATTCAAAAACTCGTCGATCAACAGACGAAGGAACATCCCCTTAAAGATAAAAGTAATTCCAATAGGTCGAAATAAAAACCTCTTTTCTGGAGCATTTTTTCATCTTCCCCAAAACTTCGTGCCCCTTTGCCAAAAGCATCGTCGTTTTGGTGGGGTGGCGACGGTTCAAAAGTGCAGAATCGCTTGCGTAGAAGGCTTTCAGCTTCGAAACGTTCAGTTGGCCCTCTCGGAACTTAGCAATTTTAGAACACCAACGCCAGAGGTCCGAACATTGTGCCGACTTTTCGTACAGTGCTGGTTGCACAAGTTTGCCCAAATAATAACCGACAGCAGCAAAAAATGATTCAGTCACAGGACTTCGCTCAAATAGATCCGCCGGGAAAAGCTCATCGAGCAAATGAATACATCGCCGCAAGGAGCGTTTGGCCAAAACATCGGAAATATCGTCACGACAGATTTTGTTGAGAATTCTTTAAAGAGTTTTCATAATCGCCTCCCAGTCAGCCAGCCACTCACTTGGAAATCCATAGCCCAATGTCTGTCAGAGAGTTGTCCGTCTCTCGAATGCATTGTATCAGCAAAAACTTCTGTTTAATGTGTGCATCGTCTGAATCCGAAGTCCAATCGTACTGGTGAAGGAGTACGTTCTTCAACTACAATAAAAAGAACAAATTTTCTAGTAGCCATTGCATTTGAAAAACATCCAAGACAACCTCCTCATAACGTTTGGCCTCGATGAGATAGTCGATCTGCTGCAACTGGAATTGTCGTACCCGTTTACGCAGTACTTCCTTCAAGTTTCTGACAGTCAAACAGCCAATGTCAAACTCGGCGTGACTCCAAAGAGGTCCAATGCGGCTCCATGAGACTCAATGCGCAGAATTCAATTCAGAAAATGCGTGAATAAAATGAAAAGCTTCCGAATTCGGAAGGCAAAGTTCCTCAGGCAAAAGGTTGGCAATTAGCCTAAATGTGAAACGGTTTAATTGATGTCATATGGCTGCACTAAACGCAGAACTGGACAAACATTCCATGAGAACGGAAAACTTTACATTCCCAATTTGTTTAAAAGCCGTCACCATTTATAGCGCACTTCCAGTTGTCTGCGAACAGTCGAAGAATTCGGGCAGTCCATTGATTGTTGAGACTCGTCACTATTCGCACTAACATCTTCGTTTCGTTCAATCACTAAACGATTTGAAAATTCTCAATATCCGACGATTAAAAGCAATTGAGCCAACCTGTGGGTCGGTCGCTTTCACCGCGTCTCAGTTGCTGCTGCTCAGAATGAATTCGATCGAACACCCAGCGAAAGACGTCGCTGTCGGCGTTCAGTGACTTTTGTGCAAATTGCATCGTCGTTCCCCGAAAAGAGTCAGCCAAATGACTTTTCCCAACAATTTCTTTTTCTCCGTCAGCGAGAAGATTGGAAAATGTTTTTTGTTTTTTGAGAAAACGACGGCCGTAAAATGCCTGCAGAATTGACAATGCACGATGAGAACCAAGTTCAGCGGCCAATTGGTGCACGGCCAAATCGGCCGTTGTGTTTGGACAAATTCCCAAGCAAAGTCCGCTCCAACGATCGTACACTTCCCTTAAAACTGGCTTTCTGAATTGCCAATCTTAAAAATGAAGGTTTTTGGCACCGAAAGGCATCGGCCTCCTCCAACGTAAGGACCATAAAGGGGTCTTGTTCAAATGCCACCCAACCGAGGAAAGTCCGAAGAGTGTTTGGGTATTTCGTTGTTTCCTTTGTCGACTGTTCGATCAGAAGCGAAATAAGTTTGTTGACGGAAGGCAATTTTTGAGGTACGATCGAATCAGATTTAAAGTGCACGGTATGTTTGTGATTGGACAACGCAATTTGCTGTTCTTTCAAGTCACTGTCTTCAAATCCCATCAGAGTCAACACCTAAAAACAAACAGATTTGGCAACAAAAAAAAAAACGGACTGTAAATCCAACATTTAACTGCCGATTCAGAGCATCATCTGGTCTCGGCTGAAGTGAGTTCCCAAAATAATTCAAATCATCGATTAAGCGCATAGAACGCCTCAAGCTCATTTCGTCCTGTGTTTCTGGTTCATTGTCAACAATTTGAGCTCTGTTCCCCGCCTCCCCTTCGGCTCGCCCATCAGAGTCTTCAGTGAGCGCAATTTGCTCTAAAAATGTTTCGACAAATTCATCGCCGTCCATTGCTTGGAGTTCATCGGACCCGGAAGGTTGGCGGTGCCCTTCGACACTGCCCAACTCCTGCTTCAAATTAGTTTACATTAAATTAGAGACCACGGCCTTCGCCATTCCTGACAAATAGAACACAAAATCAGGAAGCAGGAAAAAGTTTAACGTACCATTTGCTCATCCGACTCCGAAACGGGCTGACTGTCCTCTGCGCTTAGCCGTTTCTCTTCCGTCCCCACTTCATCTCCGAAATTTATTATCTTTCTCTGCACATAATGGTTCTGCGACTCAAATTCGAAGAAGACGCGTTGCTCCGCAAACTTAAAAAAAAAGGAATATAAAATTAAATTAAAAAACAAACCGAAGAGCTTTCACCAATGCGATCATAAATATTGCAAAGCAATTTCCCGAGTTCAACCAACCTTAAACTATTGTTAGACAAAAACGACCAGCCGCTTACTTTATTTCAGTCTTAATCTTTATCGTCAGGGGAGCCCAACTGGGCATTGAAGAAGTAACCCGTTGAAAAAATAAGCTAGAACACTTGTCGCCCGGTCGAATGCATTCACGTTGAAACGGTTTCAAAATTTCTAAGGATCTGTAAAAATTTTTTGGTAATTAAAATTGAGATTTCCGACTTTGTCTTTCTGCAGTTTTTCCACACAAAACTCGGAAATGTCTCTGCTGAAGAGTTTTGAATGGCATTCTGTCCAAAATGGACTGCTTTCCGATATTAACTGCCTGATGACATGTCCAGTTTGGTGTTCAGGGCAAGACTCAAACACCCGTTGCAATACGGCCGTACATTCTTTAAATAAACTAAATGTTCAAACAAAAGCGCAAAATTACTAAAATAATCGTTGCTTAAATAACGGATGAGCGAAAGAGCCTCCAAAGCTCGGAATTCGTCTTCACATTGCGTCATGCAAAATTCTGCGGATCGCCAATCTCTTCGGCTGATGGCAAATTGGCCACAATTAAACCATAAGTCCTTGAAGTCTGGTCTTATGCTAAGAGCCTGACAATTTGATTAATTAATTAATAAGTCCCAAGGGACCAAAAAACCTGCACGTAGAATTGAAAAGGGTCTTCAACCAAGCCAATCATCGCCAAATTAATGTTAAAAAATAATTTAGCCATATTCGGAACAATTTTTTGCGGAGTGTCTGCAATTGCTCTTTTCCAGTCATAAGCCGACCAATCCGGGATGTGGTATTTGGTCATGATCGGGTGCAGGAGAAGTGTCGAAAATATGGAGACAGCCCTTTCAGCATTTCCCTCTTCCAGGAAGTTCAAGGCACTTCGGTACTTGTCTTCTATCTCCGCTTCCTAATCACTGCTTAAACTTGGGTGGAATCAGATCCGAAAAGCGTACCTGAGCTTCCCGAGATGCACGCGGATTCTCTCCGTCTTCAATAGAGGACCAATCGTCGTCAACATAATCCGAATAGTCTGAACGTTCCGGTGACTGTTCACGTTGAATGTCAGGGCACGTAAAAAAGAATTTATTCTGCTTCTTGGTTGCTTGTACAGAGAGCATTTGTTCTGCATCATTGAGGTCAGCCATCGGTTCTGTGTCAATATTTGAAGTTGTTGCATCTGTATCCAGGAAAATTATTTAACATACATATTATTTAATTTCTAAGTAAATGCAACATACCTTTAGGACTCAATGAACATCGACTTTCGTCAACTGTCGGTAAATTCGTTGAGTTTAATGTTCTATTTGTAAGAATTGGAGGAAACATGCTATGTATACAATCTAATTGAGTTATGTAAAAAACTGCAATAATTTTTATAATTTTATATTAATTTACGCAATAAGTCTGTGCGAATTCAATATAAGGCATGGACGGCAAAAAATAAAAAATAAAACGAATTAAAATTTAAACGAATTTTTAGCAAAATTCAATGACGGGGATATAATGTCTAACATCGCTCTGTCTGCTGCGTTTAGAGTTTGTCTGTTATTGTTTAAATAATTTTGGCGTTATGATTTGCACAAATGAATTAATTCGCTTTTTTTTTTCTTTTTTTGCTGTTCATGAAGTGATTTCTTTAAAGTTTAAACCTTACTCGGAGCCGTCCGTACCTAGACCCCGGCACACGTGGTAATTTGTAACTATGAAAAGCGCACGTCTCAACAAATCACAACATTTGAGTTTGTTTAAGATCCAAACATTATTATTTTTAATTGCATAACTACATAGCCAAACTACAGCGGAATGCACTCAAATGATGCGCAAGATTTACTCGGTGGCGGTTCTCAGCCATCTAAGAGAAATCATCAACATTCTCTGGCAACTATGAAGCTCACCAATGTGGACAAAAAAGTACAGAATGTGGGTTGACATATTGCGCTAATTTATGCGAATTGTACAAAATTTAGAAGAGAGTCAGTACAAATGTCCACCCCAAACGGCCGGTTGGAATGCACCGGGAACTGTACAACCTTTTCGTTCACCAGGGCAAAGACAATAACAAAGGCAATTGAAGGGATTGGCTGGTGTCACATGCTGGACAATTGCTTTTCAGAAAAGATTGAGTCACTGATGCCCACAACGACAAAAAAGGGATTTTCACTCGCAAAAGCGCAAGTCTGGACTTTTCATATTCTGTTAGGTTTTATTTTATGATAATGATTCTTTAAAATCCTATTTTCAGCTGGGAAAAAGGCCTGCGAGGAAATGGATTTGGTGTCCGTTTGTGAATGAGGCGAGAACGGACGGACTTTCACTCAAACATTGGGAACGTGAAGACAAACATTCCGTGCCCTATTCCTTCGTCAAATTCAATAAAGTAAAATTTTTGATGCGTTTAATGCCAAAGGTTCCTTTTTCAGCAACTCGATGCGCCTAACTTTACAGATGAAGAATATGAAGAGCATTTGCAGGACCCCCGTTGGACGCGAGAGGAGACGCAGCATTTGTTGGGACTGTGCAGTCAATTTGATTTGAGGTTTTTTGAGTCGAGAAAAATAAAATTTAAGTTGGGAAATTATCACTAAGCCGTCCAACTCAGTAGAAATTTTAATGGTGCTATTTTCCTATTAAGGTGGCCAATAATAGAGGACAGATTCGACCAAGAAAAGTGCAACAGAAAGAGTATGGAGGACATGAAAGAGCGATACTACGGACTCATCAACATGATCAACGAGGCAAAGGGTGTTCAAACCGAACCGTTGAGTTATGACGCGGACCATGAGAGACGGAGGAAAGAGCAATTAAAAAAGCTGTGGAATAGGACGGAGGAGCAGGTGCGCGTAAAGGAGAGGAAATTGATAATAGTAAATAAGCGAATCCGAAAAGCATTGTTTTGAAAAATCGCTTTAACCTTTGAAACAAGCCGTTTCAAGTGGTATCAACGTATTTTGTTTTCTAAGAAAAATATACGGGCTCTAACCTTTTCTGAGACTATTGATCTATTTCTGATTTAAGATCAAAGGGGAGGAGGAACTGACCGAACTCGTGAAGCGAATCGAAGCAAAGCGCAAAGACAGAGAGCGAAAGGCGCACGACTTGCAGAAGCTGATCAGCCAGGCGGACAGAGTTTCCATTTCGCCCGACAAGTACTGATGGTCCTGATAATAAAGTCTGTTTCGGATGGTTTAGTTCCGCCCCTTCTTCTTCTTCTGCCGGTTTTGGTTCTGGTCGGGGCCATCGCAAGTCGCTGAAGAAAATTGGGACGTCGTCATTCATGAGCCATTTGATCACGGTTATCTTTTCTTTTTTTTTGGTAGAGTATCGACGGATTTTCGGCATCGATGAAATCACAATAACCGATTTTTTCCATAAAAATCTAGTTTATAGAAAACCCAAGATGCCAACCAGGCCAAAAACGGTCAAAATGCCAACTACCTGGTAGGCATTTTGACTTTTTTTTTTTTTTTTCTAGTTGGCATTTTGACCTAGAACCGTTAAAAGTTTCAAAGATTGTGTCTAAAGAACGGGTCCAGAAGTACGAACACTAACATTAACATACGATAATAAGATGGAGTCTCACATTCGATGGCCCGAATTCAAAACGCCGGGACCTCACTTACGAAGTCAGGAGATGAAATTGCCTAGCAACATCGGGCAGAAGAAACTGTCGAATATTGGATTGGTGGTGACAAGTCGGAAAATTGGTGAGTGGAGGATGAAGAAACTGGCGAGTCTTGAATACTTGTCATTTATGTTGTAACTACAAGTTATCGTACAGTCCATAATTTCAGTTTCAATTGGATTGGAGTATCCGCATGCTTATGAAGAGATTGTCAAACTGTACAACGATTTCCGTTCGCACGTTGTTCTTTTGCAGGACTTTAAGACAGCCTTGCACAATACTGAACTTGAACTTGACCAGTTTGCCAGCCGATTGTCAGCTGGAAAAATAGCTGTTAGAAATGAAATCGATTTTAGTGTAATTTTGCATTTAAGGAAATACCAATTGAGCCGCGCTTTCGCGTGAGCAGCATTTTTTACGAGGAGCTGGAGAAGAACCCAGTGAACGTGTTGAATTCGCCGATGACCGAGGGGAAGGGTAAAGGAAAGGGCAAGCAGAGACCGGCTCCGGTGACCGGCAGAGCGATTACCAAACTGATCGAGATAAACACGGCACCGACGACGGTTGTAAGCCGTCTTGGAGTCGATATAATTGAAGCCGTCTTGTAATGTTTAGACTCGAAAAAGGCGTTCGCATTACCCAAGCATGGAAGGAACACCGCCTACAAGGTCTCAAACGATCAGCCAACAGCAGTGAAATTGTGGATGATCATGAAGCATGATGAGTTGTCTCGATGAAACAATTGTTTAACTTTTTGGTTGAATGTCGTAAAATGCTGTTCCGATTTCCTCACCCAATCTGTTTTAAATATGAAAATGAAACGACAAGATGAGGCAAACGGTTTGATGTCAACCTTCGCCATTAAATTTAGTTTTTTTGAAGCCAATGTTGGCAGCTTAAGGGTTTGCGGCGCCATTTCGTATATGCTCCCCCGATTAATGCTTGTTTCTCGAATCCCGGACTCGAATTCGGACAATTATTCAAAAATCTAATGCAAACCGAGTGCAAAATTGTTTTTTCAGTTGATAAAAAGGGGGTTTTAGTGCATCAAACATGTATTTTTTGATCTAATGGAAGTATAAAATGGTTTTCGGTTAATTTTTGAAAAAAGTTTATTGTTTCGCTGGGCAACGAACTCATATTTAATAAACAAAACTTGATTCGTTTGTGACGTTATTGTTGGTTGCTGTTGAATCCACGTTTGAAATTGTACTCGAAATCAAAATTTGTGTGTAAGCCATGTCGGTTGACCACTGAGGACACACAAGTTTGATCTCTCAAATATCAATCAATCATAGAGAAAGATTAAACATTGCAGGGTGGCAAAAAATAGAGTGAGACGATAACAAAAAAAGCAAATCTCCACCATCCAAATTTTCTTTCCCCGGTTTGCGCATCGATAGCCAGAAGGGGGGGGGGGCAGCGAAACATTGTGAGTTTTGAATATGGCCGACGGGTGCTTAACGAAAGTACGAATAACCCCCAAAACTGAATAACGACAAACCGTGAAGAACGTGTCAGAGACAATCATCAAACAAAACGGGCGGAGTTTAACGCTATCAAATAAACCGCAGAAAATAACAGCTTTTGTGGAGGAAAGAAGAACGAACACTCAAAAAACATAGTCTAGTGAGAGATTGGGACAAAATGGGATGGATCCAATGTAAATGCGCATGAAAACGGTGCTAGAAGGAGGAAGTGAGGAAATAGTTCGAGGAAGTGCGATGGAAGGTGTTGGAAGAGAAAAAAAACGGAAGAAAAAGCGGAAGGTGGGGGTGAGGGATGGGTTGTCATGGTGGAGTGGAGATTGCTTTTATGCCTCAATTCACAATTGCCGTCATCACTGTGCCCGTTGCCTCCCGCCAAGGTTCAATTGCCGTTCCCTTCCTTTGCAACACCGCCAGCGTTTGTGCTGGTGGTCGAACGATGTCCGCCGACTGCAAGCATTTCCGACGCCGCAGCTCCGATGTACGGAGACGAGCCGCTGCTGTTGTTGTTCAGTGCTATACCACTGGAGTCAAAGTTGTTGCACTCACTAGTGTTGACACCGCCATTGGAGTCGAGAGGACTCAATGAGTAGGACCTTAACTAAGACAGTGGAACCCTCACTTGTATCGTTGGAATTTAGATTCGTAATCCGTTTATCAACAAACCAAGGCTCACGAAGCCAAAATCAGAAATTTTTGTCGGTAATGCCAAAATTATTTAAATTAATTTAATTTGGCCCCATAAAGAAAGTTGAAATTCCGCACAGAAAAACTCGAACAGACATGTTCTGTGTCGCTTGAAGCAGCTGTTCCAATGCGGAGTTGAAGGTCGAGCTGCCCACAGAAAGGGGCGGAGGTGTCAACGATTTTCGCTGGGAAATTGGAAACTGTCGCTGTTGTTGAGCGGTTGGAGACGACCCGGAAGAGCTTCCACCAAAAGTTCCGCCATTGCCATGGAAAAGAGAATTAGAAGTGCTACTGCTCGCAGTTGTTTCCCGAAATGCGCTCATCATGTCCTCCTGCTCTTTAGTTTGTTTGGTGTGCAAACGAGCTGAAACAGTTATGGTGAATCAAAAATAGGTAAATTTCTTTCATTACACAACACAATTACTATGCAACTCAAAACCCAAGAACCTTTCAATAATGCAACTTCAGCTTTCGAATCGTTAAGTGCTCGGAACAAATCCTGCTTAAGTTTGTTCTCAGATGAAAGCGTTTGTTCCAAAAGGAAATTCTTCTGACGCATCATCTCCGTCTGTTTGCTCTAAACATTTGAATTTAGATAAAAATTGAATCTTCTGCAAATTAAACCCCATCGTTCTTCGTGGATCGCAGCTGTCGCAGCTCATCCTCCAATTTTGTGCATTGCTCATTCTTCGTTTTCACGTCCTTCCGCAGTGTTTTCATCTCTCTGTCTTGAGTTGCAAATTTCTGCTTAAGCTCGCCGTTATCGCTTCTGAATTTCACCTTGATTTTTGATGTCTTCCAAGGTTTTAAATTGGGAGTTCACTGGCTGACTAAATCTGTGCTTTTTTGCTACTTTAGAAATTTTGACCAAAAATAAACACAGCTCATGAAATCCCATGTTATTTACGTGTTCTGTTGCTGCTTGCCCAATGGGTCATCACGCGCGTTTCTAAGCCTCTCGTTGGTTAATTCCCGCTCAACTTCCGACTTTTTGAGTTGCATCTCGCCAAGCCGCCGTTCCAGGGCTTGAGTATTCAGCTTGTAATAGTCGTTCTGCTTGCTCAACTGCTTGCATTTGCTTTCCAACTGTTCGACTCTTTGCTTTTGCTCCCGTTCGAACTGCTTCCACTCTTCGCGACAGCTCTGCTCCTGTCGTTGAGCATGGCTTAGTTGCGAGCGCAATTCATGGTCGCCGGTCCGAGCACTCTTCAGTTCCCCTTTCAATTTATCCAACGAAAGTTCCAAACTGCAGTTAACAAAAAAAAAACAATTTTAGCATATAAAATATAATAGATAAAGAATGAAACTTTTCACTTTTTTTAACAAATGCTTTCGAATTAAGTCATACGTTTGCCGTTCCTTCTGCAGTTGTCTTATTTCACTCAGCCGTTGCGCGTTTTCACGTAACAGTGAACAATCGCTGTTGTCCGTTTCCTGATGTTGTTGTCCCACTCCGCTGCTCAGCGATGATGCGTGCCCAATATCGTTCAAATCGGCGCTGAGTTTGTGCATCGACGCGGATGGTAATGCGGTTGAGGAGTTAGATATTGCTGACGCCGTTTTCTGTGCGTTGATCAGTGCTGAGCTAGTATAACTTCCCGGCTCATTTGGTGCCGCTGAAGTTTGCGAAACGCTGCTGAGGCCCCGAGCTCGCCTGGATTTTTTTCTTGACCCATGATCTGCAACAAAAATAATGTACATTATTCTTTAATTGCGCCACCACCTGTATAGGCACTCTGAAAATGGACAGATTCCTGCTCCCATTCTTCTTCATCTGCCACATTTGAACCTTCCCCACTCGTAGAAACCATATCATCCTGCTGTTGTGTCGGTGAACCCCTCAGCTGAGCAAGGACGCCTTCCAACGCCTGCTGTATTGAGGGAGTTAACGTGCTGAGCAATTGGCCAAATGTTGAGAGCAAGATTACACAAAAGAAACGGACAACAATGCGCCATATTTTGAGAACTAAATGCATCAGAAATCGAATAGATTCAATAAACCAAACTTACAAATGCTCTCACACCGATTGACCCCCGAGGACACATTGGGTACTATCGAGTGCATCGAGTTCCTCTTCTCGCCCAATGCCTTTTTCCCAAAGACATTGGCCCCATTCGTCTCCGGTCGCCAGCCGCTCGATTTGAGCGGAGTGAGTTCGTTTCGCTTTGCCGTCCCGTTTTGTTTCGGTGCCGACATTTGCGTTTTAGAAAGTGATTTCGAGTGCTTTTTTGCATTTGACGTCGATGAGTATTGTTGGGAGAGAGAGGAAGAGGAATTGCCGCAGGACGGTGGTGCACAAATGGCGGCAATTGAAGACGAGGAATTCAGCACCGAATACAGGCGCGGCTGTTGGCTGTTTGCTTCAAATCCATTTAGCAAATCCGACGTACTGTAGACAGCATCGTAATCTAAGAAAATTGCGATTGGGATAACATTATGGATGAGATTACCAAAGACATCCTGATCGATTGACAAATGGCTCCTCGACGAGATGAAATGCTTTCGGCTCTCGAAAGATGTTGGAATTGCATCGGCAAGGAGCCTCTCAAAGAATTCGTTCTGCCTCATCACTTCCTCTCTGCGAATCCTCATCCTCCAATTACTGGAACGAAAACTTTCGGTAGAATTTTGCCTTTGAACTTTCTCAACTTAAAACACATGGGTAATAATTGCCTGAAAAATGACTTCACTCTGAACCCGAGTGTGACCACGGGAAAGCCAATGCAATGCGCAGCAAATGGCCTGTACAGTTCCAAACGTGTCGAAGACGGAGATGCGGAAGAAGAAGATGAACCCCCGGATAAGCCGATAGATACACTGTCTGAAAACGAATTCATTAATAAGAAATTTAAGAAGAAATCGGACCGGCTGTTGAAGGAAAAAGCCCCGCGGTGATCCACGAAGTACGCGTCAAATACCAAGTGGCATTGTCGAATCTGTAGCGAACGGAATACTCAAAAACGATGAAGAGAGCCCAGAGAAACAGAGACGGAAGGCAGACGCCCCGGTCGGCTAAAAGACATTAATCAAATTGCTACAAGACTAATACAGTCCAGACATACATGATTGATAGACAAACTGCACCCACACATAAGTGCTGGCGAGGAAAATCAAGACTTGGATTGGGATGAATAAATAACAGACGAGATCGGACGTTGCCGTAACGCACACGAAAAAAAACGGAGAAAAGCCTGGGTAATTGTTTAATTACTTATTGCAACTGTCCGTCCCCCGTGTGACTTCATTGGCGGAGCCCGCCCCCCGAAAATGAATTTTTTTTAAATTTTAAAATGATATCCAACTTTTTTTTCGTAAAAATTGTTTAACATAAATGCAATTAACTGCTAAAATACACCCCTAAGAATCGGCTTTTTGGATTGCCCCCCCCCTCGAAAAAAATTCCTGGCTCCGCCCTTGTGTGACTTACCGAATAATGAAGAGAAGAGGAAAAAGCGTGGACACGGAAGGATTCGTATAGGTGGCGGACGAGCAGCCAAACTGGCCAAAGCAGTTCGAAACGAAATCCGATGAGGAAGTCGAGCGTAATGCAACACACCCACATAAGGAAAAACTTCAGGTAGACTAAGTTGTACGCGCTAAAGAATCTAAAACGCAATTGACAAATCAAAATTTTAAGACTAAAACTTCCGATGTTCTCCAAAATCGTTTATTACTCAACCATTAAATACAAATTGGCCGTAATTTCCTATCATTCTAAATTTTGCATTTATATTTGGCACAAATGTAAGAATACCAAGGCCACCAACACCCTTTTTACATTATCTAATGTGCAAAAGAAAGTTAGAAAAGCAGAAGCTTCAATCCCTCTAATTCTAGAAGTGAAAAAGGACTAATAAACCTGTTGAAGTAGACTGAGTCGCCAAGACGCGTGTTTCGGCCCTTTGCTGTTCGTCGAAATTTCGGCGGGACATCCACTGCACGATATCGTTTCATTTTAATGTGCTCTAAATTTGTTAATAAATTAATATCATTTTTCATGATTTCATCGTCGGCAACGATTTAAATTAAAATAATGCACCCATCAAAATTGTTACATATTTAGCTTTCAAGAAAGAAAAAATGATATGTACCTACAAAAAAGGTGAGTTTAAAAAAAAAGGCATTTGACTAAAAAACCCAGCCCAATTATGAATTTCTCGTATTATGATACGAAATTTTCCGTTAGTATAGTAATTGCTAACTCAAGAAGTGGCCACAATGTGAGGCAAAAATAGAAAGGGGCAGACAACAAGAAGCTGTGAGAATCGATTGTTTTTCAACATATCCCCCCCCCCCCCCGCTATTGGATCCGAGGGCTGTTTGGAGGCGGGGGAGGTGGACGGAGTCGGAAGGGAGACAACTGCTCTTCATTTTCCCTCTTCCGCTCAATACGCACTTGGCTTATATCGAATAAATAAGTTCTGTGTGGGATTTTGTGACAAGATGAATTAGCGAGGAACAAATTAGCGAGCGGAAAATTCCGTCAGGACAAAAGTAACAGAAAATAATAAATAAACAATTAAATTGATGATAATTGAAGTGTACGGGTTGGCTAAGCTGGATGGATATCCTTGATTAAAACAGATGAAAATGAAGGAGTAGTGAACGAGACCCCCTCAACAAACAGAGAAAGGCAAAATTGCAGCGAAAGGAAGCAACGCGAATGGTAATGGACAGCCGGGCAGAATAGCCCCTTATGCTATCTTTGTCCAACGAAGGCATCCCTCAACAGCGGAAGGCATTTCCGCATTTCATGGACGAAGGCTAGAAGATATGAGCAAATACAATGCAGTGAAAGAACAGAGGCAGCATGGGAAAGAGAGCGAGTACGATTTGCCAGCGCGGAGACAGAGCGTCCGCAAGTTCGACTGGCGACAGCTCTCACACATTAGCAGCAGCTGCCGCTTGGCATGTGCTCGGAGTGCGAGAGGGACTTTCTTTATTAACACTCACCCTACTTTCCATCTCTCTGTCTCAATAAAGCAAAGTTGCATGGTCTAAGGTTAAAGCCAACAAAAATAAACTCGATCAGGAAGAGAGGAAGAAAGGAAAAGCGTGAAAAATAAAGTATTGGGTACATACATATATAAAAAGAAAAAGCATAACAGTGAGGTGAGGGTAAACCACAAAGTGTGAAGGTCGATTGAACTGAGATTGAAGGTGCATATGTAGGAAGTACGCCGCTCATTATTTATTTGAGCGAGGTCGAAGCATCGGAGTAAATTCTCACGGTGAGAAAAGAATGGAATGGTCAGAGAAGAGAGGGTAAACTGCCGGGAAGGGGCAGAGTTTGAGGAAAGTCCGGCGGAGAGTCCACGGGAAGAGACAAACACTTCGGAAAGAGTGCGGAACAAAGCAAAGGCAAATCGATTAGCAGTTGCAATTCTTTTAATTGCACACATTGCCAGAAAAAAGCGGCACTTCAAAAAGGGCGATTTTTGACATTTTAATTTAATGAACGAAACAATTACATAAAATGGACGCAGGTGGCCGGCCATTTTTTGTGATAAAGCGAAGGGCGGAAAGCCAAGCCCACTCATGGCAATTTCGTGAAACCTGCGGTTATCTTTGTTTTGCGCACATTGGCGCATTATGTCAGTCGCGTTGCCATGGAAAGTTTTGTTGTAATGACGGCAATCGTTAACATTTTCTGTTGTAAAACATTTGGATACTTTCAACTTTGTTGGCTATAATGAATTCATCCGGTGGGGGCGAAGTAAGCTCATCCCAAGCAACGGCAGATGACCCGCCAGTGAAGGAGATATTATGGCCTCCACATGGACATGTCTATGAACAGGTGAGCCCGTCTGTCGGGTTTTGGCGTGTAAAATGCGGTCTTGGCAAGAAGTAAATTCACAGGAATTTATGCTTCCGGCATATTGCAAACCAAAGCTAATACCGCTTAAGTCGGTGACATTGGAGAAGTTGGAAAAGATGCAAGCGGAGAACGCTGAGAAATTGCGTAAATTAGAGCAGGAGAGGGAGGCCGAGGAGGTGGGCATAATTACGCTCCAATTCACGGATCCAGTTAGTTTGGCGCGATCAGTCATAACTTAGTCATTAGTAAATCAAATTGTTGAACTTTTCGTCTAGCTCGTTTCTATTATAACATCTACAGACATAGTGCTTTCGAATGATACCAAAATTGTTTGATTTGGTTAACTAACAAAAAATTGTGATGTTTCAAAATGTCGGCGCCGAACTGACCCCGACCGCCAATTTACGACCCCCCAAAGTTCGTTTTTTGGATTTCAAAAAAGGGATTTGGCCGCTTACATATTAGCATTTGTGAATGGAATTCAGCACATTCCCTTATTTGTTAATGAATTGTTGTTGGTTATTTTTGTTTTATTCGTTTCCCATTAATTACCCCCAGGCAAAATTCAAATCGGACGCTGTTGATGGCCAAAGCAAGCCGGACATCTGGAAGGCGGACGAATGAATTTAGAGGGAGCGTGGGTGTTTAATGTTGATGCTGGTGGAATCCTAAAAAGCCCCTTCCGCAAAAGATTTTATGTGAGACAAGGGATCCTCCCGATTTGCTTTCAAATATCGAATTAGAGCGACTTTTTAGTCCATATAAATCCACAATCGAGCTTTTTGAGAATAAATCAAATTCCGCCATTATTCTATAATAAATCCATCTATTTTTATTTTAAAAAATTTCTAAGATATGTGAAAATAGGACATTTACAATTGTAAGAAGGAAACTGATAATGATTGACGGATTTTGAAAGTTTTTCACTTAAATATTGACTGGGTTTGGTCAGTTTTAGCATCACGTTTTTAACCCATATAAATTTCGGCCTTAGTTATTACATTTTAAACATAAAATGCTAAAAACCAAAACTAACGAATTGCTGGAGGCAAGGGACCTGGAATTTCTATGGACAAACAGTTGACAATGGTCGAAAAAAATTAGGCAATTCTCCAATTTCCTAAACAAATTCCGTCAAACGGTTATGCTTCGATCAGTTAGCTGCTCTTTTTCCCGTCCGTCGCTGCTTGTTGTTCCTTCCGGATTCGGTAGGCTTTGATCAACAGGAAAATGCCGACAATTATAATGGCACCGCCTACACAGATCACAGTCAGGGTCTGATTGTCCTCCTGGGGGAAAGTTGAGCCTTTTTTGCATAAACGTGGGCATTGTCTTATAAATGGCACGACGATAAAAGAAAGGTCCGATGAACAGAAAAGTAAACATAATATGTTCCGTTTGATTACATTCTGTGGGCTTACAGTACTAGGTAACAGATTTTTAGGTGTAAAAACTCGGGTTTAGGTACCTAAATAGGTTCAGAAAAACGCCCCAAAAAGGGTGCTAAAATGGTTGAATACTTGTCAAAATAAATAGTTTATCGAAAACATTCTCGTCGGGATCCCGATCTCGTCCGGTTTCAGTTCTTAGACCCTTCGAGTTCAACTGGACGAAGTAGCCTTTGTTCTACGCCCCACTCACAATGGCATCGCCCAAACGTTCTTTTACGTGCTCATAAAAGTGTTCCAAAACGGTGGGCGGCTCCGGCACGCGATGCCCCCGTTGCTCTTTATATTTATGCAGAGCAAAAGCGGTTAAGCCACGCGCATCTTTGGCGGGTTCGTTGTAACGGAAGAATTTACCACGATGGAATCTAATTAAGCATTCATTATAATTCCTTTGACCCTCACTCTCTTCGTTTAAGCTTCAGAGTGATTACAATAGAAAGGTGGGACATTGGCTTTCGTCGATTCGGAATCGTTCTGTGACGTCGTCACTGACCGAAGTGTCAACCTTTCCCGCATGAACGAGACCCCGCAACCTGAAGATGGCTTTTCAAAAGCAAAACAGAAAATGTTACCAACTTATGAGCAACTGTTTCTAACACCGCCACAAAAGCATTGCAATCCAATTCCTCCGAGTCGTAGAACATCACCAACCAGTCCAACGCCCCTTCGTCGGGCGAATGCGAATCGGTTCGCCACTCGAAGTTATCGTCGGTAAGGTCCCTTTTGACATGGCAGGGATGCTTTCTTTTTTCAGGGGCGAATTTTAAGTTGAATTTCATTTTTAAACGGTTCATATTTCGTGGATTGATTTTACGAATAAATCAGAGGACAAACTCCGCGCAATTTAAGTCCGTCCATTCACCCACCAAGTGGCCACTTCGTCATGCGCTCGTAGCCAACGCAGAACGGTGGTGGAGTCGCTGAAGTCGCCGTCATAAAGGATGGGTTTGTTCCGTCGGAAGTAGACCAACGCCGGGAACTATTCTCGGGAAGAAAAAGGGGAATAATTAAGGGGATAAAAGCGTAATTAAGAGCGTTACAGAGCTGACGCCGCACTCGCGCGCCACCCGCCGGTCGTCCGTCTTCACCACCTGCGGCATATCGTTTTTGGCAAGTTTCAATCACGAACCCCACTGAAACTAAATTTACACACCTCGATGTACCCGGTCGCCTCGACGTCATCGTCAATCTCCTCCACCTCCGACAACGCCGTCCCGCACTCTGGACACTTTGCACGACCGTCGTCTTAACAATTTTGGACCCATTGATCGATCACTTTTCGAATGTCGAAAGATCCCTTACAGAAAAAAACCACCAAATTTTTGGAGGTATCCCTAAGAATTTGGTCAATCTGTTCCTCGTCCACGTCCTCAATGGAGAACTCCGAGTCGAGCTGCTTATTGTGCTGTTGCTGATTGTGGTGAACGCTCCGTTGTGGTTGAACTGTCCGCTGACCCTTTAAAAGCATCGATTCGCTCTTTTTCTACTTTTACTCTGATGAGGCAATATTATTTGTAAAAATGCCAAAGAACTTTTGTAGCTGTTGGTGCCACTGATTTGGAGGCGCTCGTCTGTTTTGGGGGAGTCGGCTTCTCCTGCGGATGTCCCACGGGGTCTTCAGCCGCCGTTACCTTTCAATTGAATGTTTTAAAAACATTCAGAAATTTAAAAGTTTACGGCATATTCATTTACTTTGTAGTGGTGGCTGCTTTTGCGCGCTTCCGTCAACCGAACGGACAGAAAAAGGAGAAGCAACAGCAAAAGAGGGAGGACGAGAAGAGGGGGCGGGCGTGGGGAAGCGGCGCTGGGCGTGGGCCGCAACTTTGGCAATGTCCGCGAGGCGTCCCTCCCTCTTCCGCTTGGTTTTTTGCCGAACTGCTTGCATTTCAGCCCTCTAAGAGTTATGTAGATTAATGTTTGTCCATCTTTAAGCCTAACTAGGTCCATATCCAAAATGACTTGCTGAGTCGCGGGCAGATCAGAACTTTGTAATTTTGGGTTTTCGAACTCCGACTGAATGAACGTAAATTCGTTGTTTTGAGGCTACGGCTTAAGGCCCTTAGCTTTGGGTTAAAAGGTCGATGGAATTGATTCCTTTCGGCTGCTGATGGGACGTAACGAAAGGGCTGAACTGAGCTGATTTGTGAGTTCGGCTGCTGGGGAAGAGGCCGAATGAGCGGCAATAGCCGCAGGGGAAGAGATCGATCCGACAGCTGTACTTTTCTCTCTCAAAACCCCCGCCGGGGACTTATAATTAATATGGAAAATTATAACGGATTTTTTGTGCGGTTTCGCAAGTTTCAAAGTGTAAATACTATTATATGTCGTAAATGGTGTGGTTTAATGGAAATTGTTGAAAATTCATTTTTTATATGATAATTGTTTGGTCAATAACATAAGTCGAATTGTCGACATTCCCATTTTTGATCGCCCCATCAATCAATTTCGGCAGCAAACGCAATTGATCAGCGAAATGAGCACGGACAGCAAAAAACACAAAACAATGAAAGCGATGAGCACGTAAAGCCAAGGCTAAATTGAGAAGCTTTACACCATAAATCCGTTTGTCCCGGCACCAACCAACCTGAAGATGGAAGTCGCAAATGCCAAAGTTGCATCCGTAGTAGTGGAAGAAGTCCTCCTCCTTGCAGCAAGTTCCCTGCCGAACATTGCCTTTCACTTCGTTTGTACAACAGCGTGTCCTGCTGCTGCTGCTGTGCTTCCTGTTGCTGCTGGAGGTAAGCGGAGGCGGAGGCGGAAAGGATAAACAAAGTTGGGAGGAGGAGAAGCATTAGGACGAGGGAAGGGCGGCAGCGAGACGGACGGACGGACGGACGGACGAGGGCACTGCGCCGGAGGGCAGAAGCCTGGAGGAAGTATCTCTGGGGGAGTTTGACATAATTCGAAAGTTTGCAAAACTTAAATATAATGGGCGATGCTCCCACCCGATGAGACCCGATTCGTTTTTTTGCGACCATTTGTTGTTAAATCGGTTTGTACGGCCTTTAAACCAAGATTATTTGATTGTTAGCTAACAAAAAGCTTGGACTTTCAAGCTTGTCGGTGCCAAAGTGTTCCCGACATGAGTTAATTGCTTTACTGAACTGCTCCGTCAAAATTAATTTTTGTAAATTCAAAGATCGATGGTTCAGTGAAAACAATGCGTCGGCGTCGCACTTTCAGTCATTCGAATAACGCACCAAAAACGCGAAGATCACCCAAAGATGAAATGCGGCTTTTTAACTTTTGTTCGAATTCTTGAAAATGAATCGAATCAAAAAAACGAATTGGGTTTTTACCGATGCTTCTCGGTCCAAAACGGACGGGATAAGCCCAGAAAATGCGTAGGCGGGGTGTCCTACCAAACTAATCACGTCCATTCTTTCCCAATGCTTTATTCAGCCCGTAACCACGGAAAAGACTTTCGATATTTAAAAGTCAGAAATTAAAATAACTTGCATTGTTACAAAAAAAACTGATTGGGGGGGGGGGGGGACTGGACTACGAGTCGATGATTGATGTGCATTGAATGAGTGAGTGAGTGCTCGACGGAACACTAATGGAATGCAAAGCCCGGGGGGGGGGGCAATTCGATTCCCCGTCATTACATTCGGTGGAGGGAAAAGCCGAATAAATTGGCGTCTCCGGTGGGATGTTGCCAGAGGGAATGGCCGACTTTGCCGTCTTCGGCGATGTCACAGCTGTCCCGACCCAACGCTTCCGGAAAGAACGCGTTTTGCTGATCAGATCCAATCCGATCACTTCAAAGGCAAGCATGGAGAGCAAATGGAGAGTGAAGGTGATTTGATGATGTGTCGATTCGATAGTTTGTGGACGAATTTGGTCCAAAAATTGCAAATTTTTCTCCAAAAATAGGCAAAAAAAGCAATTAATTTGTGTACACAGATGGATCAGCTTACCCTTTCCCTTGCTATTTAATTTGCTCCTTAACTCTTCAGCAATTTCTATTTTTTAATTCCCTCCGTTTTCCCATTATAAATTTTCCGTTTCCTTCGGATTTTTGCCCACGGCAAATCCCCCCCCCCCCCCCGCCCCCGCCGTTAGTTAATAAAGAAAGGATTATTGGGGGGGGGGGGGGGGGACAAAGAATTTTTCGAATGCGAAAATGGGAAAATGCGCGGGTGGGGGGGAGGGGTGAGGGGGGGGGGGGGTAAAGTCCAGCTGAGAAGTTGTAAGGGCATGTGAAATATCCAAAATTGGGGGGGGGGGGGACATTTTGGCGCAAAGACTGTGCCGATTCAAAAAATGTTCGCTTTCAAAACAAAAATTCCTTCAGAATTTAATATTTTTTGAAAAATCGTCGCCCAAGGCCAAATTGAAAGGTCCCCAAAATTTTTGCGAATGGACAACAAAACGGCACACAAATTGCTTACCCTTCATTTAACTGAACTCACTGCACTCTCTCCCCCTCTCTGTGTACAACAAACAAGCACCTCGGCCCCCCTAATCCAATAAGCCGTCGTCCCCCCCCCCCAACACATTCCCTCGCTAAATCAAATCCCGCATTCTCAACCACCACCCCCCCCACCCATCACAGACTTCATTCTCTCCTCCTTAAATTGTAAATTGAATTTCTGAGCACGAAAAGTCCCCACCCTCGACAGCCTCCTCGGCATGTACAGTTTTGTTCAGTCCCCAAAGTCACATTTTGCCAGAAAACATTTAAAAGTGTGGGCGTGGGATTTCTCCGACTCCTTTCCGTTTAGGGGGGACATTGAACGAATTCGGTCGGGAATTTGACCGAAAAATGCCAAAATATTGAATTCGTGGAGTTTTGCAACAAAAGCAGACACAAATCCGTTAAACGTACTCGATGGACGCTGCGTCTCACCCCTTCATCCCTCGCCCCCTCGTCCATTGTTTGCCCCCCCCCCCTCCCCCCCTCTTCGTTTCTCGCAGTTTCATTCCCCCCCCCAGTCAGTGTTTGTACAGCCCCAAATCGTCGATGACCAAACTGGGAGGGGCAGTAGGGGGGGGGGGGGGGGGGAGTCCGCGTATGATTCGACCTGACCGCAACCTTCCCCCAAAATTCCACCAGCAGGGCTCTCGTCGTTAATGGCAAATTGTCTCTACAGATTTGTTATCCTAAAGTCCCCCCCCCCACCAAAATATAAAACATTTCCTCCGATTTCGATCACTTTAAAAGTGTAAACGATGCAGGTGTACTTGGAGAATGAACCTTTACGAAAATCAACTCATTGCCTCCGAGGGATGAGAACATCTCCGGATAGAGCAGTTGTTCTCATCGATTATGAGGGATGAGCCTCGGCCCTTAAGGCGCACAGGAAGGGTCAGAGCAACCCTCGGGGGATGACACCGAATTTTAAACCCTACAGGCTTCAGCCGCCAATGTGTTTAGGGTTAGAATAGAACCCAGCAGCAGGGAATGGAGAAGGAAATGGTAAATTTGGTCATTTTTAGAAGTTCGAACTCTTTTTGTCGGGGAATTGGCAGTTAGAGAAAGTGTGTGTCCATTTGGAACACAAAAATCTCCCCCCCTCTGCCCCCCCAATTCCCTGTCCGATCCCATGTCCTTCACCTCCGCATCCATTTTCACGCCTTTTCGCTCGATTTCTACCCAAATTCCCCATTATATCACGATCAGCCATCTTCCCCTTCCCCGGGGTCGGAAGAGACGATGCTCCTCTGATGGGAGGGGGAGGGAGGGGGAGGGGGGGGGGGGGGGGGGGGGGTTAAGGGGGGGGGGGGTCTGACCATCTTCAACCAACCATCCGACTATTGGGTATATCTATCCGATGGATGAGGCAGTTGATGTGATCGGGCGGCGGTGGGGGGGGGGGGGGGGACGAGGCTCTGCTGCTTCTTCTCCCTGATCGGCCGATTGCTTCCATCGTCGGCGGACACGGCCGGACATCTGGCCAACTCTGCCCTCAGGCAAATGCCGGGACATTCCATTTCATTTTCTCCCAGAACAAGCGCCACATTCGGAGGGAGCAATCCGCTAAACCTTCCCTAAACACGGCGGCCTTTGTCGGTCTTCGCCCCCATAAAAAGGTTCTTCCGACTTCGACCGACGAATGAGTGCCATAAAACGCCAAAGGCCGCCTGGGGACGGAAAGGCCTTTGCCTTTATGCAATTTTATTGCCTCAAACAATCGATCTGTCCGGTCGGACGAATAATTCTCCGATTCAAAACTGAAAAATGTTTGTTCGCCTCGGCTTTTTTGGGATATTTATTGACGTAAAAAGAATTTATTTTATTTATTTGTGCTAAACGTCGTTTGAAATCGTCCTTTGTCGCTTTTCACTCACTCATTTACACTCAAATTCAGAAAATTTCGTGTCCATCATCTCAATTGCCCCCCCCCCCCGTTTTAACTTCCCCGACATCCCCAATTCCCATGCCAATGACTTCATTCTTCAGCAGGATATTAGACATATGTCCAGCAGCAGTCAGTCATCTCATCTTCACATCTCCATTAACTCATACCCCCCCCCCACTCTCCAACTTCACCCCCCCCCCCCCTAACTCCCTCCTCCCCAACCTCCCCCCCCCCTAACTACCCCCTCCCCCAACCTCCCCCCCCCCTCCAAGCTCCTCCTTCCCCTAACCTCCCCCCCCCCCTCCAAGCTCCTCCTTCCCCTAACCTCCCCCCCCCCCCTCCAAGCTCCTCCCCCCCCCCTAACCTCCCCCCCTCTAACCTCCCCCCCCTTCCCAACCGCCTCTCTCCCCCAACCTCCGCCCCCCTCCCAACCTCCTCCCCCCCAACCCTCCAACCTCCCCACCCCCTTCCCAACTTCCCCCCCCCTAACCTCCCCCCCTTCCCAACTTCCCCCCCCCCTAACCTCCCCCCCCCCCTCCAAGCTCCTCCCCCCCCAAGCTCCTCCCCCCCCCTAACCTCCCCCCCTTCCCAACCGCCTCTCTCCCCCAACCTCCTCCCCCCAACCCTCCAACCTCCCCACCCCCTTCCCAACTTCCCCCCCCCTAACCTCCCCCCCCCTTCCCAACTTCCCCCCCCCCTAACCTCCCCCCCCCCTCCAAGCTCCTCCCCCCCCCCCAAGCTCCTCCCCCCCCTAACCTCCCCCCCTTCCCAACCGCCCCCCAACCTCCTCCCCCCAACCCTCCAACCTCACCACCATTAATAATTTGTGTTTGTCCGTCCCACTGGCGAAGTTAGTCCATTTGCGTGAACATTATTATTCTCCCACGGGAAGAATTAAAGTTGCTGAGGGGAGGGGGGACAACAAAATATTTGTGAAAAATATTTTGTGTTTGGTCTGAGTTCGGCAGACTCATCGAGGACGAGGAAAGAGGTGAAGCCGCACAAAAGTTTAGTGATTTAATGTGCGAGGATTCTTATCGCATGGGGGGGGGGCAACACTGCTTCTGCTGCTGGGAAAGATGAAAGGTTGGGGGCGAGGGGGGGGAGGGGGGGGGGGACTAAAGGGGGGCGAGGGGGGGGGGGGGGGGGGCGAATGGGGGGGGGGCTAAAGGGGGGGGGGTTGCTAGTGGAAACGATGGGGCGGGTGGGGGAAGGGAGGGGAAAGAAAACGAAAATTGGGCTCACAAATGGCATTTTCGCAGCCTTTGTGGCCCCCTCCCTCTCCCCTCGGCGGTCTTTTCTTCCCTCCCCAAACAATTTGGCATTATTTCGCACAGAAAATCCCCACCCTTCCCCCTCACTTTCCCACCCTTTTTGCCTGCCAATGTTAGCCAACTTTCCAAATCAAAATTGGTGCCATTCTCTCACCCCCCCCCCCCGCCCAAATGCCCACCACCGGGGGGCCTTTTTCTCGCACGGAATGTTTCGAACATTTTCCCACAAATTATCCTTTTTTTTGTTAATTTCTTCAATTCGCCTTTTGCCGCGAATTTCATTCATTCTCTTCACATTTACCACTCACTTAAATTTTATTCTATCGAATTAGACATTTCCGACGTAAATGTTCCTCATTTTTTGTAGATCAAAGATCGCTAACGTCGTCCCCCCCCCCCTCCCCCCCCCCCCCCACTTTTGTCCTTCCCCCTCCATTTCTTCGGGAGAGAAAGATGTGGTGGACTCAGAGACAATCCCCCAAAAACTCATTGGTCGGATGACGAGAAAAAGATGGAAATTTAATTCAGAGAGTTAAAGCGGCCGTCCAAAGGGCTGATGGGCGACTTTTGGTTGCTTGGGGGCATTCTCGGGAGTGTCCGTCCGTCTTGAATCGAATCGAGGCAAATTTAGGCTTTGAGCTCCCAACTTGTTCGGGAAGTACACAATAATTGGCAAATGAAGTCGAAGTCCTTTCTCCTCTGCCACCTCTTCCAATTCAATTCAATTTAATTTCCAATCCAACCAACTCCCCTCCCCCTCCCCCCCACCCCCAATTTACGCAATTTTCCCCATTCTCCTCTTTCTACTCACATTCTCCAAAATCGCAATTAGCGTCCCCAAAAATGAAATTATGGGGAAAATTTGGGCGAAACAACAAAATGGACTTCTCACCCCCCCCCCCCCCCTATCCCCACGCACTTTCTTTGTGTTCTCGCCAACACTTTTCAATTAGCCATTCGCTTCTTTTAAAGAGAAAAACCCCCGAACACTTTAATAACTGCTAAAAGAGGCATTTTAACAATTTTGCCAGAATATTTGGATGTCCCTCCCCCCCCCCCCCCTCCAACTCCCGTTTATCCTCAATGACCCCCCCCCCCCCCCGCCCCGCCCATTCTATCCTTCCCCTCCGGCTCCCCCCCCCCGGCTCTTCCATTCCCATCTCGGGTTTCACTTTAACTCAACTTAACTTTTCTCATCTCAATTCGGCGGTGTCGTCCACAACGACAACGCTGGGGGGGGGGGCACTCGAGAAGAGAAGAAGGACGGATGGAAGGGGAGGGGAGTTGAAATTGGATGGGTGGAAGTCAAAGTTTGCATTCATTGGGGGGGGGGGGGGGGGGGGAGCACACCTTTTGGCGTTCAGTTCAGTAAGGATTCCTAAAATTTCCGTCACTTCCAAATCTCTTCGATTCTTCCAATTTTTAATTTTATTTTTTGCGCTTTCCAAAGATCGCCCGCAGCAATTATTTCGGCCCTCGGGGGACGACAGACGCCTCTTTCCCCTAAGGGGGCGTCCCCCACTCTGCCGGACGCACAGCATATTTGAAATTTGGCGGCGAAAATGCGTCTTTTGCCCTTGCCTTTATATGTATTGTCACACAGCCTAAAACAGTCATCAAAATAATGAAAAGAAAGAGAAGAAGCGGGGGATGGGATGGCCCTAAATGGTACGGAAAGCAGAGAGTTACCATTCTCAAGTACTACAAAGTTTTTCTGAACAAATGGTTCATGATTTCAATTCTGTGCAAGCCATTCAAGTTTGAATGGTGCTAACAAAACAATTACAGTAACTGGACAATGCGTGACATGCCCACCCCCCTCAAAGCCCCCCCCCCACACAGGCCCCCCTCCCACAAGCATCCCCCCAAAGCCCCCCCCCCCCAAAGGCCACCCCCACAGGCCCCCCCACAAGCCCCCCTCCCACAAGCCCACCCCCCACAGGCCCCCCCACAAGCCCCCCTCCCACAAGCACCCCTCCTACAAGCCCACCCCCCACAAGCCCCCCCACAAGCCCCCGCAGTTCAAAACCAAACCAGGAAATTTTTCCTTCTGACTCCGCCCGCCCTCCCGCCCATTTCCTTGGAACAAACATCGGGGCGCCCCCCCCCACCCCCCCCCATTCCCTTTGCCCCACCACAATTTGCCTCTGTTTGCGCGCTCACCCCCCCCCCCCCCGCCCCCCCCCACCCGCCCGCCCCACCGGGCAGACAGACACCCCCCCCAGCGCTCCCCCCCCCCCCCACTAAATATGTGTGTGCCGAATAAAAGGAAGAATTCGCGGGACGGAAAAATGGAAAACATAAAAGGGATGCCAATGCCTGTGGCACATCTCCACTCTCGTATTCTTTTACAAAACTCGTTCATCAATCACTTTCTCTCTCTCCCTCTCTTTCTCTCCTCTCTCACTATTTTTCCTCTACTCTCTCTTCTCCCTCTTTACCTCCCTCCTTACCCATTCTTCTTTCATTGTTCAGTCTCGGACAATTCGCCTTTCCCACCGCTCGTCGGCACTCTTTTAAAGAGGTGTTTTTGGTTTTTCCCTCCTTTCCCCCCCCCCTCCCCCCCCCCCCCTCTTCCGCCACTTTCTCAGCTCCCCCCCCCCCCCTCCCTGCCCCTCAATTTTGCCTTTTAGGCCTTCCATTTTCTCAAATCCTCCGGCAAACATTCTTTCCTTCTCTGTGAGGGTCCCCCCCCCCCCACCAACCCCACTCCACCCCCCACCCCCCACCCTACGTACCTCTTCCATATGAGCCCCCCCCCCCGGCAAATGGAACAAATGCAATTTCGCTCCGTCCGACCCCCCCCCCCCCTCCCCTCAAACCACTCAGTCACTCATTCTTCCTTGGGGAAGGATTTGCCCATGCGCAGCGGGATGGATGAATTGAGGGGGAAAATGGACGGATGAAAGGGAAGACGAAAGAGAGGAGGAAGGAAAGGAAGGTCCATAATTGCGTCCAAATGGGCGCTCATCCTCCCCCCTCCCCCCCCCATCCCCCCTTCCCCCCCCCCTCCCCCCCCCCATCCCCCCCTTCCCCCCCCCCCTCCCCCCCCCTCCCCCCCCCCCCCTCCCTCCCTCAGCCACTCATCCCATCCAGCAGCAGCAGCAGCAGATGTCCACTCCTTCCGAAATGCTCCTCTGCTGCCGGTCGATCGCATCCATTCTGTTGTCCCTTTTTCCCATTTCTCCCACTAATTTGCCTTTTTAAGAGAAATAATTATGTGCATAGGCTCAGCAAATGAAAACGCTGTGGGACTCACTCAGTCCGTCGCAAAGTCTCACATTTCTCAAGAGAAATGGGCGGGGGGGGGGGGATTAAGCTGCTTTCGCTGCGTTGAGCACCACCAATATTCGGATGGCGTTCATTGATGATGATCTTTAACGCTTACACAACTTTCTGCTGTCTTGGAGGTTGGAGACCCGCCCCCTCCCCCGCCCCGCCCCCTCCCTGTCTTTCAAATTCCCTTCGGAAAGGCGCCTTGGGGGATGAGGCGTAAGAGTGCGTGAGGGTGGGCGGAAGAGGGGGGGGGGGGGGTTGCTGAGTGCCGTTTCGGGTGGGGAGGGAGGGAGCCCCTCCAAGCCGAGTCCCCCCCCCCCAGTCCCCCGCTTTCCGCAATTTCGAAATGTCACTATCGTCCTCTGCGCCCTCCTCCCTCCCCCCTCTCCCTCCTCCCTCTCCTTCCCTCCTCTCCCCTCCCCCCTCTCCCTCCCTCCTCTCCCCACCCCCCTCTCCCCTCCCTACTCCCTCCTCCCCACTCCCTCCTCCGTCTCCCTCTCCCTCCCCCCTCTCCCCCCCCCTCTCCCCCCCCTCTCCCCTCCCCCCTCTCCCTCCCCCCTCTCCCCTCCCTCCTCTCCCCCCTCCCTATTCAATTCAAAAATCTCTCATCGCGGTCTTGCGCTCTCGCCCCCCTCTCCCATTGCATTTCCTCACAATCCATCGAATTTTTACCCATCGTTCCCGCGTTCCTTCAACCGCCACTAATTTCAAACATTCAAAAATCTCCAAATGCAGCTGAATCGGTCAAAGCAATTCCATTTTATTATTCATTCCTTCGCGGTTCTTTTGAATTTATAAATTATGCAAAACATTCTGATACCCTGAAGGTTTCAAATCAAAGCATTCATTGACAATTTTCTGAATCCGAAAATTGTTTGTGTTACCCTCGAGGCCATTCAAAATGTGTGCTCTGCTGGCGTTGACAATCCTAAATCCTACCCGGGTCGCCTTCGTTGTCGGGGGCCATCTGCCGCCCGCCAACCAACCCGTACCATGGGCAGAGGACGGACGACGGGGGGGGGGGGGGGGTAATTGGCGGGGGGCACCCGTCCATTCACATCCCCCCCCCCCAACATCCTCTCATCATCAGCCACCCGTCCATTATATCCTCAACATCCATCCAATCCGACCCGTTCTGTTGCTTCTTGCTTTTGTTGTACTCAGACTCAGCCACAAACCGAATACATCCATTGTCAGTTCACGCGCAATTGGACGACCAAATGCACTTTTTCTCGATTTGTCTCTAAAAATGTTTATTTCGGCTTGAAATGGGAAAAAGCCTTAAGACACCCCCCCCCCCCCATAAACCAGATTCTTCTGATCGACCACCGCCGTTCGATCCGATCAACGAATGTGTTCTCCCTCCCTCTCCTCTCCCCTCTCTCCTTCCATCCCTCATTCCCATCGCTTTCTCATCCATTTGTTTTAAAATGTCCCCCCCCCCCTCTCCCTTATATCCACTCACTTTCCAACATCTCTCAGAGGCATAAGATGGGTTAGGGGGGGGGGGGGGGGGGGGGGAACCCGTTCTTCGGCTCGTTCTGTAGGGTGGGCTCTGTTCTCCGCTTCCCTCGGTGGATGACTGCCCATTTCGGTCAAATCCCCTCCCCCCAACCGGCTCATCCCATATCCAGCTTAATTGCTCATCCCCCTCCCCCCCCCCCCCCCTCCTCCCCTTGTCGGGGTCATCCCTCTCCCCAAAAAGGGACTCATCCTCTTCCAACCGCAATTATTCATCCACCAAACACCGACCCTTCCAGAGGAAGAGAATATACACTTCCATTCATCCATCTGCCAGTCAGAATTGGGTTGGTGAGACAATGTTCGCAGTTAGAACCCCAAATTTGGGGAAATTTGGCTGGGGATGGATGGATGGTCGGCGGGTGGGGGGTGGGTACCCCCCTCCCCCCCCCCAGGGGAGATGGCATTGGCACACAAATGAATTATTTATTTGCCCGCAGGGGGCGAAATTTGGAAGGCCTGTCTTTGGCAGAGAGAGGGGGGGGGGGGGGGAGAGAGAAACTCCCCGATGTTTGTTGACCAGTGGTTGAAACCCCCCCCCCCCCATTCTTGTGTTATTACTATTCAATCTTAAAAATTAATTTGACTTTCATTCCCTCCGATTTTTAATTTCGTTCCATAAAGTTTTTGATTTGTTTCTCTTCGCTTTGTAATTTCATTTTTTAAATTTCCATTCATTCGCAGAACATCCTCGCGACCACAATGATGATGAGCTGCCCCATTCAGCCCCCGGCCAGCTTGTTCTGCTCCCCTGCGGCGGTGGTTGGGGGTGGCGCAGATCTGCTGGACGTTGGTGCCCCCCTGGCCAACCTACACCCGCTGTTCCTGGCCGCCAAGCAGACGACGAACGGCACCGGCGAAAGCGGTGGATGCCAAAAGCAGCAGACGACCACTCCCGGGGCATGGTCGGTCACCGGTCACATTTAGCCCTCGGGGGGGGGGGGGATCGATCGATATTTCTTTCCACCATCGAACCGAACGCCTCAAAGTGACGCTTCCCCTCACTGTCAGGTTCTTTCAACAGTCCCCCGCCGAAGGTTCTGATGGGTCCATCAACGCTCTCGGGTTGCCCGACAGCGGCGGATTATCAGCGGGAGTGCCGGCTTCACTAAGTCCGCCGCCTGGCTCGTTGGCTCACCAGCAGCTGCTGGCCCGGTTTGGACCTCGGCACACTACGGAGTCAGTGGAAGTGCCGTCCAGTGAGCACGTGGCTGAGATTGTGGGCAGACAAGGTGGGCACATCCTTAGAACTTTGGAGAATGGAAACGCTAAGAGTCCGACGAGGTTATGGCCCCAAAGGAAGGGCTTCAATTGTCATGATATGAGGTCGTCTTTCCGACTTTGTTGGCTCCCCCCCCCCTCACCCCCCCCCACCCGATCTCCCCCCCCCATCCCCCCCCCTCTCCCCCCCCCCACTCCTCCCCCCCCCCCCTCCCCCCTCCCTTTCCTCTCATCTCGAAGAGTGTTGGCTGTGATGTTTTGCTTTTCTTCATCCTCCGGCTCCCGCCGAAATGTGAGAAGAATGGGCGAGGAGGGAGAGGACAACAACAAAAGGAGGGCTGAGTGGAGAGGAGAGGTGCTCCACCCCCCCCCCCTCGGCCCCCTCTCAGCCCTCTCCGATTGCACATCCCTCCTCGACCCCTCGGGGGACCGACCCTCCCCCTCTTTCCCCCAAATAATAATTCCCTCCGCCAATCTTCATTCATTCACCCCAACTCTTCCAAAGTTCCATCTTTGGTGGGTGGTCAATTGGGGGCAATGTGAAAGGAGGGGAAAGGAGGGGAGGGGGGGGGGGGGGGGAAAGAATAAATGGGGGGGGGGTGGCCTTTGCCTCTGAGGCTGGATGGATGCACAACATTAATTTGATGGAAGAGACGGACGATTTGAATGTGCTGCGGATAATTCATTTTGGATGATTTATCTGATCAAAATTTGAGCATTTCTTTTTGGTCACTTATTTTGGCTGACTTTCGCGTCCTTTTGCCTTCTGACACTTTTTCAGCGGGCGATATTCTTCAGCAGTGCCATTCGTTTTGTTATTTTGCATTGGTTGCGGGCACACCTGACCCCTTTTTAAAAAACAAAGGGTTTCTGGCAGGGGAGGCCCCCCCCCCCCCAATCCCCCCCCCCTCTCCCATCAGACCCCCCCCCCCCCAATCAACCAAATCCCACCTGTCCCTGCACCATTACTTACCTGACCCCCACCCCCCACCTCCCCACCCTCCGCCAATGATCATCATCGCCAGAGTCGTCGTCTCATCTCCCATTTCGCTTCGCTTGTTTGCGCGGCCTCCACCGCCATTACCAACTCCGCCTCTGCTAATCCGGGAAGGCAATAAATGACGACGCCCCCCCCCCCCCCGGGGGGAGTGAATGGGCCAATGAGCAAACGACGGAAGGAAGTGAATTTGAAAACTGATGAAAGAGAGGGGGGGGGGGGGGGAGAGTTTGATGCGAAATGGAAGGGGAAAATATTGATGAAAAGGTCTGACAAGGCGTCTGATAAAGTTTGAGAAGCAATAAGGGTCCCAAGATTAAGATCATCCGCCGGCGTTTTCCTCCTTTAGTGTTATGAGCGCACTTCCTTTAGTTTCTTTCCCCAACCTTTCATATGGCATAAGCATCGAATGGCATTTTTCGAGTTTAGGCTGCAAGATAAAGGCGCTTCGAGCCAAGACGAACACTTACATCAAAACGCCGGTGCGGGGTGAAGAGCCGGTATTTGTAGTGACCGGACGGCACGAGGATGTGCTGGAGGCAAAGCGTGAGATCGAATGTGCCGCCGAACACTTTACCCAAATAAGGGCTTCGCGTCGGCACAGTCAGGTGGGTGGGCGAGGCTTTTGCTTTCTTTCGGGTTACTTCGTCCATTTGGAGGCTCTTCAATTCTGTTAAATCTTTAGGGCGGTTGTCCGGCACCCGGACACGTAACGGCTTATGTACGCGTGCCGCTGCGCGTCGTCGGTCTGGTGGTCGGTCCAAAGGGTAACACCATCAAGCGGATCCAGCAAGTGCGTGCGGACCGATTCCATTTGTTCATGTTCCGTCTTCTCCTAGGACACGCACACGTACATCATCACGCCGAGTCGCGAGCGCGAGCCGATCTTCGAGGTCACCGGACTGCCTCAGAATGTGGAGGCAGCCCGGCGAGAGATCGAGCAGCACATCTACCAGCGAACGGGCAACATGCCCATCACGGACTCGAGCGCCTCCATCGCCAATTATGACCTGCACGTGCGTCAGGGGTCATGGTCATGGAGCCAGAGCAATGGGGTGAACAAACGGGCGAATCGGAGTTGGGGGGGGGGGAAGTCGAAGTCGTGCAAAACTCCAAACTTTGGGAATTTCTGATTGGAATCTTCAATTGAACACTTTCCAATTCCTTTCTTAATTTTGTTTCTCCAGGCAGCCGCACTGCAGGCTCAGCACGCGGCATTGCATGCAAATGCCCTTAATCGGCCCTAATTACGGTGCGCTTGCGGTCACATCGACGGCACGTCAGCTTCAAGCATCAACATCAAGCAGTACCACAGCTGCAGCCCAGCCCATACCAGCCGCACTTTCACCACCAGCAGTACATCAACAAAGGACCGAGCT
The DNA here is from genome assembly GCA_020449905.1 of Globodera pallida. Classification (NCBI taxonomy): domain Eukaryota; kingdom Metazoa; phylum Nematoda; class Chromadorea; order Rhabditida; family Heteroderidae; genus Globodera; species Globodera pallida. Next base: position 1,403,662 of record JAIXHY010000003.1, on the reverse strand, counting down.
TGGGAGACCTCAATGGGGGCTTTTGCACTCAGCAACAGGACATCGTCCAACACGGCACTGGCACAAAATTGTTCGGCAGCGCAGCAGCTTCGCCGCCACCATTCGGTCCAATCGGTGGCGCATTGCCTTTGGGCACTTCCGCGTCCAGCAACTAATTTGCACGCAATGCTTGGCGCGTTGGATTTGGACGGAGGGGCGCAGCAGGGACAACATCAGGGCCAGGTTTTGTGGCCTTTTGTTTGCTTTATTGGCAATTAGCAAATGCTTTACCGCCAATATTTGTGTTTAGCCTTCTTCCGCCGCCGACTTCAAGCTGGATTCTTCCTCTATGCTGTTGCTCCGTTCCTTCTTCCAACGGAATCGCTGCTGCCCAAAGTCGCGGTGGTCCCAGCGCCTTCTCCCCGTGGCGAATATCCTCCGGCACCGTCGATGCCGTGCCACAGAATGACTTTCTGGACTTGCTGACCTCCACTAGCCCCTCGCCGCTATTCTCCGCCTCGTCCGGTGGCGGTGGCGGGTGCCATTCCTCCTCCTACTCTGGAGGTTCCTGCGGCGGCATCGGAGGCTTTGCCTGCGGCGAACTTTCCTCCGTCAATTCGACCTCGCGCGATGAGGGTTTGGGCGACTCGCCAACCAATTCGTAAGTAAATCAAATCATTTGGTCGTTTTGGCGATTTGATCGATCGTTGCCTTGTCAAGATTTGGTCGCCCCAATGGAACGGATCCCTACCAACATTTGATGACAATTTGGGCCGATGTTTGTGACGGAAGGGCCGCGGGGGAAGTCGGAAAGTCGGCCGGCGAGGCGGCGGAAGTTAAGGCCAAAACGGAAGAGAAAGGCGGGCGGGGAGCTTACGACCGCGGGATGAAAGGGAATGGCCCCGGAGGGCGGACCAATTCAGGGAGGAGGGGGAGAAGCACTGAAACGACAAAAGCGGGCGAAGAAACACGCAACGTCAAAGACCGTTTAGGGAGTTATGGTTCGTTAGATACTGTAGTCAGCCAGCATTACGGTACGTGACACGAAAAACGCATTTCACAGCAGAACGAAAGTCCGATTTAGGAGTCTTTTTTGGAGCTTAATGCTGGCGTTAGGGTAGGTCATAAACACTCCCGAATGTGTATGGTCGTTTACCTTTAAACGGTAACTACAGTAATCCCCCAAGATTTTACTGTATCCGACTGACCAGAGATCACTCACTCTCATCACAACAATTAACGAACAAATTTCCTCTATTAGATTCTTATGGCTTTACACCTCTTTCTTCCCTCAATTTAAATGCTCTCAAATAATCCACTGAATTTTCTAAAATGGAAAATGGCTTTTATTCGGTCGGTTATTTGTCCCAATATTTGTTTCTCCTCAAAAAGCAATCTCCCAAATATTTAACATATTTCAAAAACCAAATCACTCAGCACAGAATTTTATTCTTTTTCCTCCCAAATCAAATTTTATTTTATTTTGTTTTGTTTTGCCCAATTCCCTCACCCACTGAGTTCGATCAATTGAGCCATTCCATCAGAATTTTATGCATCGCCCACAAAGCACCGCCCGCTTTCAGCAAAAAACAAAAATCAGCCAAAACAAATTACCCCCCCCCCGGGTTATGCCCCCCGGCGTTATGCGAACAAAAAACTCGAGCAGATTTTATTTAGTTAAAATACGTATCGCATAATACCCAACCAACCAACCAGCCAATCCGTTTGTTTGTTTTGTTTTGTATGAATGGCCTCCCCCCCCCCCCTCCCCGATCCCGACTTTATTGGAAATCTCGACAACTTCCCGAAGCCCAAGCAGCCCCTTCTGACTCGAATTTCACAGACAAAAGCCCCTCCTGTTCTCCTCTCCAAGCGTGTCCAACAGATTGATCAAAGTTGAGATTTTATTATTATTATTTGACGGATGTTTTCTTTCCCAAAATTTACGAATTCTTAAAACTCCCAGGGTTTGTCCCGGCCGACTCCCCCCACCGAACTCATCCGAAAATCCCATCGAATCATCCCCCTCAAGACGAATTACGATGTATTTTAATTTTATTTCATAGATTTAATTTTAAAATATTATTTTCTGAGAGACGTCGCCCAAATGTCAGAGAGCGCATTGACTGACAAAACACGAAATATTTCTATAATCTTTTTTTCTCTCACCCTCCGCTGTCAACGAGCTATTTCTATTTATGTACTTCTCTTTCTTTCTCTCCTTACTTACCCAACACTTTACATGATAATTATTACTGAAAATTCTTATGATTTTACACCGTTAATTATTTTTTTTAATTTAATAAATTTATCTTTATTTTCCAGTAAAATCTTATAAATTTCCAATTAGCATAAATTTAATTAAGTGGCTCCTAATAAACAATACGCTTTTTGTTTTTACCTCGTGAGAATGGCCAGCGGGTACAACAACTTCGGCAATGAAAAATAAAAGACCCGAGTTTTCTAGTCACTTATTTACTATTACGGCCACTTACCATAAGATTATCGCTTGTTTTTTTTGTTTCTTATTTTTTAAATATTTCAAATAGTTATTTAAGTTAGCCGAATTTGCGGGTAACCGTAGCCGTTACCCGATTCTTAACATAAGGTGAAAAATTAACAGTGCTTAAATTTTATCCATAATTTTTAAATTTATTTGGAAACGGTTTGAGCTGTTATCTCATCTTTTTTAAATCGATGTTTAAGGGAAATTGCATCATAGGGCCCAGACTCAAAATCACCAAATCATCCAATCGATTCCACTCTAAGCCTAACGTACGAACCTGCAAAATTTTTTTGTACGAAAGCAAATGTTGGCCAAAACCATAAGGGGAGGGGGGGGGGACCCCTTTTAGTAAAAATTTAACGGGTCAATGGAAATATGGATAATATCCGAGCTAAACTTTGGTCTCAGCGTGAAGGAATGCTTTTTGGAGAGGAAAGATTTTGACAATTTGCATCATTCTGATTCCATTTATGGCGGGGCATTAGTTCCTTTAGACCGACATGTAATCTTTGCCCAGAGTCTCTGCTTTTTGGGGGGGGGCGATGACAAGGCGACGAGTTTCTTCCCCACCTTTAAACAAAAATGTGCACATTCACTTCAAAAGGGAGGGACTGATGGACGGAGAGGGGAAAACAGAAATGGATTTGCGGGGGGATCAAAGTACGTGTGGGAGGTGGGGGGGGGAGGGGGGGGGGGGGGGGGGGAATTGTGCTCGGTTCGCATGTGATGGGGGGGGGGGGGGTTAGTTCAGTCACTTCTCTCATTGTCAGTCCCCCCCCCCGTTAGGCACTGCCCACTGCCACTCCAGTTCCTCGTCCCTAAAAATGCCTTTCTTAGTCGAGTTCAATCATTCAGCTGCCGCCCATGCCTATGCCATCTGCTTAGCGCCCCCCCCCCCCCCCTCTCCCCTCTGACCATTTCAATTTCACGTTCACAACATGCTTTTTACATCTTTTGACATTTTTCGTTCAGATCACCCCACTGATTGTCCTTGTCCTCTTCTCGCGTTGCCTTTTGCTTTTACTTGGGTATAGGCGTTTCGGGGGGAGGGGGGGGGGGGGGGGGGGGGGAGCACAAAGAATGGGACCAACAGAGGACGGAAAAAGTACTTAAACAAACGACTAATGGGTGAGGCATCTCAAAATCACAGCACAAAGAACTCGGAAGAAGAGTATCAGCAAAACAACCGCCGCCCGCCGTCGCCGCCGATGAGCGGTAATGGATTATTGCAATTGCACACGAAAGCGACGACACCGGGGGGGGGGGGGGGGATAAAGCTCCAAAGAACAATTACCCGTCAAATACATTTATCCATAAAATCATCCTTTTTGGTTTTTTAATATTCTACGGCTCACTCTCATCCCCTGAAGGGGCGTATGGCTTTATTATTAATTGAGACTCTGTCTGTGTCTGTTAGATCTGAAATTGGTGACAATTTTGTCATTTAATTGGCCAAAATCGATTTTCTCGCGTACCAAATGATCGAATCATTTTATCGCTAAAACAAAAGTACTGGTGTGAATTAGAGGAAAAGTACGGATTGGGTGTGCACTATACAATGTGATACATAATCTAACAAATAAGTGCGTTCGTTTCATACAAATTGTCTTTTTCCCGCCCGTCCTGTGCTGCTGCTGATCACGTTTTTGATGCCCAGAATGGCGTAAACAACGGGTGGATGGGGTGATACCCCCCCCCCTCCCCCCCCCCCCCCCCCCCCCCGCCCATCGTGACTAAATTCCCCCCCCCCCTTTTCTTGTCTTTTTGTGTTTGTCCGTTTGTTCTCAATTCAATTTCACTTCTATGGATGTGCCGACTCTGCACATTTTGAATATATTTTCAGAAAACTTTTTTCAACTATTCATTCAAATGGCTCAGCAAATGACACGGGCAGCACTCAACCACAGGGTGCGTGTACTGAGCGTGTTGGAGAAGGTCAAGTTGGTCTGCTGGTTTGAGGAGACGCATTCGTTCGCGCAAGTGGCTCGAAGGTTTGGGAATTAAAGAATTAATGTGAAAATAATTCCGTTAAAATCACTTTTTGAGAGAGGAGGCGGCGGGGCAACCAAATTAACCACTTTAATAAATTCGAGACTAAATTATATTTTAAGATACCGGGCAGAATTTGGTATTGAACCACCGCAGTTGGACCACGTGAAGAAGTTGCACCAGAGATTTGTGAACACCGGCTCACTCCTCAAAGGCTTCAGCGACGGCATTCTCCGCCATGGGAAACGGAATCGATCTTGAAGAACAACAGCCAATGCCCGTCGTAAGCGATGCGGGACTGGATGCGGAGGAACAGCTGAGAATGACCAGAACGTGAGCCGGAGATGAACGTGGGACCTGAAGATGTATGAACGGAATTTTCCAGTGAAGTGGACCAACGTTCTTCGACTTTATCTGCTTTTGTGTAAAGTGTATAGAATCGGCTTCCAATTCAAAAGGCTTTTCATTCCCCAACTTTTATTTTTGCGCAAAAAATTTCTTAGGATAAGCGTAAATAATTTATTGATTTGTTTTTATTTCTTTTACCCCCCGCCTCGAAGTCGTAAGTGTTCCTTTTGGCCCGTTCCCTTTTGTTTTGAATGTTATTCCATTCCCGTCCCCTCACTTTCTCATATTTGTGACATTCAGCTGCATTTGTTCGACTGGTCCCATTTAAAAGTTGAGTGAAATGCAATTGAAAATCAGGTACTCGCTCCCGCACCCTGCACTTCAGTGCCCCTAGTTCCATTAAAAAGATCAAAAAGAAGCAAATTTAGGTTTGCCCTTTTAAAAGATGGATTATTTGACAGACAACTCAATAAATGCGACACTTCATAGTCAGTGCCAGAATTTTTTAAAAGAAAACAAAAAATTAATAAAGCGCACTTGAAATTGCGGTCTCGTCAAAAACGTTTAAAATTCTTCACAATTTTTTTCAAAATTCTCCAAATTCCACCAAATTTTGGTAGAGGTAAGAAGGAAGCACTAGAAGCTCGTCTACGAAATTTGGTCACGAAATATAAGCGTTAGCCTAGGTTACAAAATTTCAATGGCGGTGAGATATATGTAGTGTCTAGCCGTATTCTGTCTGCCGCATGGTTATTTTTTTGAATTAGTGGTTAAATTGCGTAAATTTTGGCGTTTCGCCTATTTTGTCTGCTGCTGGAGCGCCGTGGAGTGGACCCATAGTGAGATAGCGTATGGCCAGACACTATCAAAGCCTTTCGTTTCCGAACTATTTTTTACTCTTTTGGTTGTCTTTAATAAATTTGAGTGGTGTCCATTTAGTTGCGTGAACTGTTTATTTTTTCGGTTTACTGATGGAAAATGAAGGTTCTAATGCTGGTGGGGGATCTCCACAGGACGAAGACTCTTCCGATGACGGACTTTGGAATGAATTCGAAACTTGCGCCACTTCAGGTTTCGAATTTGAACGGAACAATGGCAATGCGGATGTTTAGTGACTCACCTTTACCGCAATTCCAATTGGCGCACGTTGCAACAGGCTGCCGCGTCGGCCACTCAATTATATAAGGTTTGGCAGCAGACATGGCATCCTTGGTTTTTTATGTTAGGGTAGTTTTCCTCTGTTCGGGTTCATTTGTGCCTTAAAGTTAACTTTTAGAGTGGTCTTGAGTGCAAAAAGCGTTCGTTCGACCGCGGTTTCTCAAAGGGCCGTTCTAACGCTTGCCAAGGAGCTTTCGAGTATTTGTCGCTATAAAAACAAGGTGGACGTGACGGACATTGTGGCACTTCTTTCTAAGTACAACTTACTGCCCAATGGCTCTCCGTCGCCGCGTCAGCGCGACAATGGCGGAAACGGAAGCGCTCTTCATCACGGGGACAGCGGCGGTAGCGGAAACCTGCCCTCGGTTTATCTGTTCCAGCAGGTACAGGACAGACAAGGGCTTGATCAACACCATGGGTGTTTCGGCGTTGTCTTAAAAAAATATACCAAAATGCTTTTTGTTAAGGCCCTCTGTCCGGCTTCAAACCCCGCGTCGTCTCCGCACCGCACCGGACTGAACAGCTTCCTCCAAACTCAGGTTTACCGCCACCGCAAGCGTGCTCATTCTCCACAAGACTCGCATTCATTTGACTTTGTCTCCAAACGCTTCAAACGTTTGTAAATTCGTTCGTTGCCATCTTCCCAACGTCGGTTCAGCGGTTATATCAATACTCTAAGTCTGGCATCGTTTGGATTCCTGACAAAGTGAGGGTTTATGGTTTGCTGAGAGTCAATTTTGTGACCCAATTTATCACCCACAGAATTTAAAGCAGTCCAATTCGATAAACTGACCATTAACCCGCTCTTTCTCGGAATTGAATGCTATTGTCGTATTTTGTATCAGCTGAAGAACTCGTCACTAGTTTATAAAAAACAGATTATTTTTTACCATTTATCTATAAAAGTTTTGTGGCAATAGAAGTGATTTTTAATTTTAATTTTGCGACGAAAATTAATTTTTAAATCATTTTCATTTAATTGTTTAGGCAATACACTTTTACCCCCAATTTTATTGCCATTTCAAACGTTTCCATGCCTTATAAGGTGCTTTTCGTCAAAGAAAGTCAAAATGATACAATGAATGAGAATCGCTTTTTATTAGTCATTTTAATTGTAAGTTCTTAGGATCCTACACTAAATTGCCCCTTTCCCATCCAAATCCATGCACAAAATCTGAAGAATGAGCCGGAAGTTCTATTATTCGCTCTGCGGAAATGCTGTCTGCCATTAAAAATAGTATTTCTATGGCTGTATAATCGACACATCTTGATTTTAATCAGAACCAACTTCCGCATTTCATGTATAGTACATTTCAGCCATCGATAAAGTTTTGCATACTTTTTGGGTATATTTGTTATTTTGTTACGTATTCGAATTATTTGTTTAAATTTTATATCGTAAATGTAAATTTCTTATTTTCGCGTCCCTACAATCGGTCTGATGGTGCGTAAATTGAAATTCCATGAGAAAGAAGCTGCTGAAGAAGGTCGACTTCATCAATTGGCCTGCCGAAGTTGACAACAGCCTTCATGAGAACAAAATTATGCGTCGTTACCATGTGGAGAGGCGGGAACACTACACACTCTACAACAAACTGGCGAGAGAGGTCCTCCGAATGGCACAGCCTGTTGTTTTTTTCCATTTCCTCCTAAATGTGGTGCTTTTGCAGATTCGTGAGATGGCGAAGCGCATTCAGGAGTTGGATGACAAAACGCCGAACAAGTTAGTATTGGCGCGGATGCTGCTCGGCAAACTCTTCGACATGGGGGTGATTCCGACGGCGGACACCCTCGAGCGGTGCGACAAAGTATCGGCTTCATCTTTTTGTCGGCGCCGACTTCCCGTTGTCTGCCATAAAATGCAAATGGCACCGACGGTACCAAACATTTCAATGATTTTCAAAGGAAATGAATTCCTCTGTTGGTTTTGTTTAGGTGAGGAAGGCCAGCCAATTGGTGGAGCAGGGCCATGTCCGCGTCGCCGTTGAGATGGTTACTGATCCGGCATTTTTGGTCACCCGGGCCCAGTCGGATCACGTCACATGGACGCGCGAGTCGAAGGTCAAAAGGCACATCGACACTTATAACAACGAATTAGACGACTTTGAAGGGTGAACGCGCAATCAAAGGGAAGCGATATAAATTGATCAGAGCGGTTAAAAATTGTTTTTTTTAAATTAAATTTTTTAAAAAAAGCACCAAAATTTGAACGAAATAGCGAATTTGGAAGTTATAGAGACGACTAATGTTGGAATTGCCGAAAACGAATTAGAGATCTAACGGATAACGTCCTCGACCAAACATAATTAGGTCTCTTGTCAACGGATGAACTTCGTCGAGCTCTCTGGCTGGTAGGGACCCGTTTCTCAGGTCGGCCAGACCCAAGGACTGCTCCGACTTGGCTATCGCTTCTGCCAGCATCCCTCTTCGGCCTCCTCCTCATCATTTTCGTCCTCTTCCACAATTCCTCCGAGCTTTCCACAGTCTTTCTCAAGGAGATCTGCCAGCATCCTTCCAATTTCTGCACCATTCAAGTCGGCGCTCAGTTCGTCTTCGGACGGGAAAAGCAATTGGGCAATTCTTTCATTGAGTCTCTGAAGGACAACGAAATGGTCACCAATTCGGGATTTTGCACTCTTATTTTGACTAGGACCTGGTCTGTGCCATCGAGAATACGTCCATCGAATGGCAAGTTTAGCTCATTGAGTTCGAACAGGGCGGCCATCAGGTTGAGAAGAGAGCGGACAGAGCGCCTTCCCTCATGGCTCAGCAGCTGTCGAAGCCCCGCCATTTTATCCAATGATTCGATCAACTCGCTGAAATTTTTGGAATGGAGGATTTGTTCGAGCCTTTTGTTCTATCCCTTCCCTTCCCTTTGGCTGACCCCCTCCGGCGATCTCGGTCGCCTTTCTCCCCCCCCCCCCGGCGACTCAATGCCTTTTTGTTTGTTCTTCCCATAACTCGTAAGTGTAGCTGAGAAGCATTCTGATGTTCGCGAGTTGATTCTCTCCGTCGCCACTTTTGGCGTCGCCTAGGAAGACCGTCTCCACCTGTCGCATTTGGACGGACATTCGGCACGCGTCCTTCTCCAACCGTAGGAATTGATTCTCGGCCTTAACGAAGCGTAAAATGATGGCGGCAGACGATGGCCGCACATTTCTGACTTCAATATATTTGGCGATTTCCGCCACGAACAAATGCATTGGAATTGGACAACGGAGCTGAACATCGGGCTGAAGTCGGCGGACGCGTTCGACAATGCTGGAGAGGACGGCGAACAGAAAGTCGCAGGAGTCGGATTGGATGCGATAGCGGTCTTAAAGCGAATGATCAAATCGTTGTCGATTTGTTTAATTATCTGAACGATCAAATCTCGCGCACTCACTCGTTTTTGCTGATACAAATAAAGACACGGCTGAGTTCTGATCGCCAAAAAAACGGCTGTAAGCCAAGCGAAGTTTTGTCTTTGTTTTCGGTAAATTCGGGGAACATTGTCGAAATGTCAAGCGCTGTTCTGTTTGAGTCCAACGAAAGTTTAAAATTGGCCTGTCTCTGAACGTTGACTTCTCGACAAATCACCGGCAGAGGGACCGAGAAGTTGGCAAAACGAATTCCTAAGAAATCACAAAAAAAAAGAATAGAGATTAAAGTGCCAAAAACTCAACCGGCCGAAGACAATGTGCAAATTTGGCATCGAGGGTCGAACACCGGCCGTTCGTGGCAAAATATTTTCGTTGAGAAAGAGACTAAAAGGAAGTAAATGACCGGAGAGACTCAATTCAAAGCCCTCACCGGCCTTCTCCGATTGCTGAAACGTCGACCATTGTGTCCCCTGGACGTTGGTTAGTTCACTTTGCAAAATGACCGTCGATGGTGACCTTCTTCCCTCTTCTTCGCTGCTGACTGAAACGCTTAAAGTCGCCGATGGGACACCGTCCATGGCATTGAAAGAAGCCTTCAGGATATCGAAATGTTAATTAGGGGGGGGGGGGGTAACCGACGGATTGATCGTCAACTTCGATGCTGACATCGATGCCCTGCTGATTGGTGTCTTTGCCTTTAATTAGTCCACGAAATAAAACAATTATTTTAACAAAACATTAAGCCGCACTTTCTCTGCCGCTCCTCCAAATGATTTCCTCGAATTCCCTAAGTTCCTTCTTCCGACTTTCAAAATCGATGAATCGCGACTCCGTGACCGGCATTCGGAACAGCGACGGTTCGGTGCCTTCAAAGGATAGGCAAAAACAAATAGCCATCGCCTAATGAAAGCGTTCTGCTACTCACCTAAGTACCCAATTAACAGGTTGCCCTTCATCACTGAGAAGGGCCAATAGAGACCGCAACGAGTCACTGAAAGGGAAGAGACACAAAGCTGCACGTGTGGGTTTGTGCGTACTTGAACGTGCAGGTGCCGATGTGTTGGGGAACGAATGGCAATTGGCCACTCCAAATGAGTCGGGTGTCCGAGTAGAACAACACCGTTTTGGTCCCATTTCCAATGCACAAAGGAATGTGAGCGTCCTTCCCTGGAACTGAACTCAATGAACCTCAGCATAACATCAAAGAGTGAACCCAGAGTTCTGGCAGCTCCGAATTGGATCAAAGGAAGATCCCCCCAGGGGAGGGGAAGTGTAAAGGGCAAGAACCCCAAATGAATTGAAATCCTCCCGTCTCCCTCCCAACAATCCGTCTTAAACTCGTCCTTCAAATCCCCGAATTTTGTGCTTCAACAATATCAGTACAATGGCTGAGCACTGTCACACAGAGGGCGACCGTCTGTAGTCGAATTGTGAAGCGCGGATTGCCCCCATGAGTGACACAATGCAGCGCGCGTTTGCACAGGACCAATATGGATGGCTGAACGGCGTCGGGGGAGGAGGGTTCATCAGCAGACCGGGACATATTCAGCACAATCATCTGAACTGCAAAATTAGCCCATAATTGTAGCAGATGAAAGGCACAAATCTTCCAACTTCGACCTGCAAAATGATGTCACCCAAAGGCTGAGTCCAATCGGCCTAAATGCGGGAAAATGCCTCCCTTTTCCTTTACTCCTTCACTTACATTGACCTTTTTGGTGCCCGTCGCAGTCAGTGACAAATAACGAACCGAACGGAGAGAAGCGCCAGAGGCAATTAACCCAAAAGAATGACCAAATTGATAAAAATGAATTCGAATTTTTGGATTATTTTTAGTTCTCTGTACAATGAATCTGAAACGGAGGAATAACCCAAAGGGCCCGGGTGGAGAATGTCGGGCAGGGGACGCTGAAGAACTTTGTTCTCGGCCTCAAAAATGTGCAAAACGCCCTGCAGATTTTGGACACATAATAGCAAAGTTACGCTGCCGTCCGAAAAAGCCTAAATTTTGAAAAGAGTTTTAATCCGAACGGAATTTCGGTCATCGGCGACCTGAGCACATGTTAAACGCCGAAGCACCGCCAATCCGATGCTCAAAAACTTGCTCACAAGCGAATGATTCACCTGAACACTTTCAAAACATTCAAAATTTGACTTTTCGCTTTACTGGTGTTGATAAGTCGTAGGAAAAGCAAAGAATTAGGCATCAGAACGGCCAAAACATTCTCATCGAATGCTGCGGGCAAAAAGTTGCCGACCAACAGTTGGAGGATGGGACGGCCCAAGTTCAATTCGACAAGGTTAGGCGACTTCCTGTCGATTTTCAGACTCTTTGCCGGGGTCAAGCACTGAATTTGCCGTTTTGCGTATTAAGACTCATTACCAACCAGTGAGAGTGCCGTCGAGAGTGCCTACGATCAGCTGCTCTTAATAGGCCAAACGAAATTGAAGCCAAAAGGCCCAAGAATCCAACCTCTTCTCTCTACCAAATTGGCCACACACAACGAATGTGCGCCGGGAAAAGCGACGTTGAACCATTCTTGAACGTGGAACAGGGACATTACATTAACAATGAACAGTCAGTCAGTCGCCACGGAATACGAACGACGGACCGCAGTTGCTAAGCAACGGTCCTCCTCCGCCTCCACATAACTGGATTAGACTTCGCATTTACACAGCGTCAATTGAAGGCTTTCTGAGATAATTGTCTTCCGTTCTCAGGGATTGTCCATTTATTGAACGAACGATGGAATGTGAGGACAGAGTTAAGAGAAATGTTGAGAAGGACAAGCGAATATTGGGGGGGGGGCAGAATCCGATCGAGGGAGCGGCGCCGAACCGACCCAACCGCCCGACCGTAGTTAAGTTAATGTACTTTTTTTGAACCTCAAAATCTTTCTTTTTGTTTGGCATTAGTTCACTTTTATTCATTCATAAAAGAGAGTCGATAAGATATCGTACGTTTTTTGCGTTGTTAGGCAACGCCACGCAGAATAAATGACTCTCAATTTTTTCAGGAATTTATTCTTACTTTTCTGTTGGAAATAATCGTAGCCCCCTGTTTATCATGGTTTTTATTTACCGTAACTATTTTTTTGTATTCAGAATTTTGCACTCTTTTCAGACAACAGCGTTCATCAACGCCTTTTGAATACAGCGAGTGTTGTCGACTAACCATTCATTTTTATCGTTGTTTTGTGCCTTCGCCTCCATCGTCACACACAAAAGCCATCCCAGGGCCAAGAACGACAAATGCTGCAGCCATTCTGTGAAAGGGGCAGCATTCGAAGCAATGACCTCACAGGAAACCAAAGACTCATCAAAGGACTTCGAGCAGGTCATTTTGAATTTGTGGGAATTCAAGTACTGCTTGAATCGTCTGTGTTTTGTGGCAATTAAATGTGCACTTCGTCCTCTTGCCAACATCCTTCAAAAGTCAAACACCAAATATTCAATTTCGTCCCAACAGATGCTCCATTTGTCTTATTCACCTTCACTCCCCGAATATCTCGCCCATTCACCACTTCTAATCATTTTGTCATCCGTTGGTCCTTTAGCCGCTTCTTTCAACATTTACCCCCCCCCCCCGGACACCCTCCAATTCTGTGCTTGTCTCAACATTACATCCGGCCAAATATTCCTTTATATTTATATCAAGTTTCACATCCTTCCGTCCCATGCGATGAATAGAATTTGGACCCTGAGCAAATAGATAAATATTGTAGGACTTGACTATCCCCCCCCCCCCCCCCCTCCCCTCCATCAGTCCCTCAATTGCAGTTTCTGCAACGGGCAGCAACCAGTCCATTTTATTTAAATCGTTTTTAAAATTCCTTGACAAAAGTATTTATGTCTGTTTCGTCGCTTTTATTTCGGCATTTGGTGTTCTTCGTTAATTAGGGGCAAGGAATTTTTCAGTTTGTCTGCCAGCCCGTCCTCGTCAGCAGCATTGGTTGTGTCTCTGACGCATGGGGGGGGGGGGAGAGAATGAATGGAGTTGGGGGGGGGGGGAGGCAATGACTCTGCCGGTCGTACACGCGTACGCTTCTCTTGCTCTCTCGCACATCTTTTCCTTTTTTTGCTTCTCTTTTCCTGCTTCAAGGCAAACATTTCTTCTTTTTTCAGCTCACTGTGCAATTTAAACAATTTTGTTTTTGATGGGCTTCTTCTATTTTGAACATCTTTAAATTGTTTAAAAAAAACCTTGAGAATTGTCTTGGCTTAATTCAATTTCACCAAAAGTTTTCAAATCTTTGCACTGGACCAATAAACATTTGACTCTATCCGATAATCTCTGCATGGGGCAGATGACTCGACTGACCTCACACCGTCCGTCGATTGCCTCTCACTCATTTTCCCTCCCCACCAAAAATCAAATCGTCTTCTAATTGAATCGAAAGGGCTCGTCGTTTGCGCAAAGGCTGAATTGAGGAGAAAGACCGCGAGGGGGGGGGGGGGGGGGGGGGGGGGGATTTGCGAGAGATTATCGCTTTCTATGGAATATTCTTTCCCACGGCTGCGGTTTCCATTGAGGAACATCGCCTTGCCATTATTGTTATTATTGTACGTCTTCTAATCGTTGCGTTCTTTAGTCTCCATTTTCCTTTAATTTTTCCTTTATGCTAAAACCAAAAAAAAAACTTAAATTTTTTTGTTTATTTTCAGAGTTTCAAATGCGCGCATCGCGTCCACAGCCACCGAAATCTTCGAAACATTGTCCTTCAAATTGTGGTGGTTGCAACCAGCGGCATCCGAATTTACTAATGCCATCGACAATTGAGGAGCCCACTCAGTCAGAATTGAAAAAAATGCTTGACGAGGTTCGACACGGAGAAACTTCCAACATTTTTTGCCGTGTTCAGGCAGAATACGATTTTGTGATGGCTGGCAAAATTGGAACTTCGCTATTGGAACAAAACAGAGAATTGCAGGAAAAGTCAGTGATTTTTAAATTTATACTTTAGACGTCGATTAATAAATAATAGCCCATGACTTTTTTTAAAAAAACAACTGGAATGACAAAAAAGGAATCCATCCCGGGAGTCGTCTTTTGTTGCGTTTTTGGAATTTTTAATTTTTTCAATTCAGAAATGAATTTCTCGAAACATCGTTAGCTGCCAGCAGAGAGAACGTAACGCAGCTCGGAAGGCAGTTACAGCAGCGGTGCGACTTATTTAAAAAGCTGCAACTTCAATTTGAGGGGATGGAGGAGGAGCCGGGCGACGACGAACATCAGAAGGCGACGAGGTGAGAAGGGGGCAGCCCCCAAATAAAGCCTTGTTCTGCATGAACAAACATCTTCAGAATGTACAACTCGGCACATTTGGAGAACAAAATTAGGCGATTGGAGGGGGAGAAGAAGGAACTGCAGACAAAGGTGGGGGCAATTGGGTGGGGAATTTGACGTTTGTTGTTGTTGTTGGGGATGGACAATGGTGGCGTCTTTCATTGAAGGCGAAGGACTTGGAGGAATTGAGGGAAATTGCTGAAAAAGAGGAGGAGCAACGCATCAGCGAATACATCTCGCGGTTGAGGGGAGCAAATCTAAAGGTAAGCAAATGGCATAATTTAGAACGAAACACGACCAATTTGTTTTTCAAAGATCGCCCAATTACAAGCGCAACTCGCGGAAAAGTCGCGGCAATGCGAGACGCAGGCTGGAGAAGTAAAGAAACTCTTGACGGAGATTGCGCAACGGAAGAGCAGAGAGAATATGGTGAGTTTGGCTTGTTTTTGATTTTTTGAATAGATACAGGCAGGCAGATAACCAGAAAATGGGGGGGGGGGAGTCCATAAAATCGGTTTTAGGGTGTGTGTTTTTCCGTTTTTAATTGCATGTTTTTTACATGGTTTTATGGGGGGGAGGGGGGTATATTTTTGGGTTTTAATGCATTTCATTTTTTGAAAACGATTATCTGTCAAGAAAAGAGTATCATAACCAAAAACGCGGGAAGGGGATGATTGTGGGTTTGGCCTAATTTCTAAAAGTAACTAGAATAAAAATTGCACAAAATAGACTATTGTGAATATAGTCCTTTTTCTGCGCGGACCAATGAAAGCACTTTGGTTTGAAATGGAATTTCGCAATTTTAGCTTTGGAATGAAAACGGCGACCTCAGCTTGCGTTTGGATGAGACACTGTTGAGCCACGAACACCTATCTTTGGAAATGAAGGAGCTTCAGGAGCGGCACTTAGAGTTGAGTACCATTTTACGAGAAACGGAAGAAGAGTTGAAGCAGCACAGTGATCAGGCTTCGGCCATTCCTCCGAGACGATGCAGCAGTATAGATTCATTGTACGACTCGCTGGCCAGTGAGCTGGAGGGGGCCGACTCGGGCTGTTTCAACACACCGATGCTCTCGGCAAGGTACTAAAACTTAACGATTTGAAAGTTCAAAATCTGGCCTTTTTGGTGGTAGATATGGTCAGTCTCCTCATTGGAGTTCTTTGAGCAATCGAACTGCGGATCAACCGTCCTGTTCAACGAATTCCATTCAACCAACAGAGATAGGAACGTCAAGAACTGAGCCTGCGTTGTCTGAATTCGCGACGGAGGGACGCGCTGACAAATGTTTTATGATGGCAGAGTCATTCGATGTGCCGTCCAGGGTACTTCTTGAAGCTGTCCGTAGCACATTTGAAGACAGAAGACATTTCCGACGACTGAGTCCGTCATGGCGCCTTCGGCAGCAAATGACTTTGGACGAATTGGAAAGTGAAAATGAAGAAAAAACCGAGAAGGATCAGGCTACACCGCTGGTGGATGACCGAACACTGATTGAAGCGGGAGAAGACAACGAAGTTCGGTTGATGGACGAAGGAGCTTCTCCGAATTCAGAGGGAGGACAGAAAAGGAATTGGCAAACCAGTCAGTCAACATCGAGAAGTACTGCTCAATTACGTGATGCTGCCTGCTCACCCATCTTATTTTTGTCGGATGCAAAAGACAAATCGGACGATGTTTCTGAAACTAAAAAAGACGGAGAGAATGAAGGAAAAGGACACGATGAATCGACGGAATGCCCACGAAAAGGGGGCGGATTTGTCTCAATTCGGTGCAAGTTCTTTGCCACTAACGTTCAATCGGAGTTCGGCATCGCCTTCGGCTGTCAGCGTCGATTCGCTGGATGGATGCAGCCCGCCGAAGTTAGGTGTGCCTGGTTGTCCGGGAACGAAAGATCTCGACTTTCGAATTCGACGACTCGGTCTCCGGAAGGAAGTATACAAAGCCTTTAAAATGGTCTTTATTTGTTAGTTAAACGTTTATTAATAGATCGACGAGAACTACAAACACTTCCGCACTGCGAAAGGACTTCCTCCCGTCAAAAAGAGTTTCTACGCTTCACCAATTTCTGTAGGAAAATTAAAGCAAATTTAAAAACTTTTCCTTTGTTTAGCCTTTTTTTGTCCTCGTCTATTTCAGTCCAACAATCAAATAAAGCGAATTTTAAAATTGGGCAAATCAGTCGATGGTCAAAGTCTTTCGCTGCTTGCGCAACTAACGAAACACGGAACAAACATACCCTCAAGCGGAATAATCACCAATTTCAGTACATTGGTATCATTTTATTTTTGTCATTCTTAAAGAAAATATTTGATATTTTGAGAAATTGGATTCACCAAAATTATGCCGTTCGTCTTCAAACCATGAGCTCCAAACAACGGAGCCCAACTCGTTGCTTTTTGCGTCTTCCAGCAAGTTGATGCAACGTCCGACAAACTCAGATTCTGCAGAATGCCAAAGGTCGATCGAGGCATTTCACCACAAATGCACAAAACGGACGCGTCCCTCGGTTCTGAATTTGGAATATATTTGATCTCACAGTCGCCCGTCGTATCTTCAACGTCAAATAATCCATCACTTTCATCGAAGCATTGCCCAGGAATTTTGCATCGATTCGACCAACTCGGGCTCGGGCATAAAATGTGATTGTTTGTGTACATAGTAAAAGTGCCTATTTCTTTTGCCCTAATTGTTTTCCCATTGTTTTTTATACCGCAACGAAAATGCTTAACTCTTTCCCCACCTCATGTTTTCCCTATGGGAACCAATTAATTGTCAAAAGGATATGTACGCAAATTCGATGTTCTTTTTTCTCAACTCATTTTGTTCACTTACACACCAGAGAGTTGCAGTGGGTTATAACTTATAACAGAGCCCGGTTTTTTTCCATCCGAACATTTTTTTCCCAGGCTGGTTCCGAACCTGTCCGTTACCTCCGCTGCAACCATGTCATTTACATCTCCGATTTAACCAAATATGACAAAAATTGCTGTTCCCTTTGCGTTTCATCAAAACTTAGTGTTTAACGGATTTTACGATAAAATGTTGCCGCTATCGCTTGAGGGTAAAATAAATTTTCGTACTAAAATCAATGGGTGGGTACACTTCGTTTACCCCCGCTATGCTTCAAGTGCAGCGGGTTACCTAAAACCCGGTCTTTTTCTCGACCCGGAAACCCGACCGGAAGATGGGGAGGGGGGGGGGGGGGAGGAGACGAGCTGATCCATTAAAAATTAGTCGGACTGTAGCTATATTTAGTACGAACTGTTAGCTATATAATTTCCACCTTGGAGTTAACAATTTATCGGCAAAACAACAACAAAAAAGACGTCACAATTTCCTTTCTTTCTCCGCTTCCCTTCCATTAGACCATTCTTTCCAGTAATTTGTTGATTTGGTCCTCGCGGTTTCCATAATCGCCTCCCTCCACAAAGTGATTGGACTTCTTCTTGAACCCGCCCACCGGGTTACTCAGCTTGAAGGGCCACAGGAAGTTGGTCACCTGTTTGAAGTGCGGTCCGACCGTCCAAATCTGAATGGGAAACATTGCACACTTATAATAACAGTTTTCTTCTCAAGTTTATCAAAAAGTACTTTTCACCTTAGCAATTCTAAAGATCTGACAAAAATTCTCGCAAGTTTGAATGAATCCTTTTGATGGAATTAGTCAGAATAGCGTTCTGCAAAACTAATAGTCTCTAGAAAACTCAAAAAAACTCGACTATGAGTAAAGAACACAAAATGGACCTGATGGATCATATCCTCCACACAAATCACGTCCTGCTTGCCCAAGCTGCGCTCAACAATGTTGTTATCCGTTATTGGAATGCGCTGTCCCTTCTCTTTGGCGTAACCGCGTTTGTAGACCAACTGACGGAATGATCTTCTGACTCGGATAACCCCAGGCGATGTACGGGTCGGCGATGCGCAACATCTGAAAAGATTGAATGGAAGTGAAAAGACAGTGGGACCCACCTGAATTGTCGCCTTGTTCAACTTAACGAAAACGCCATTGTTGATCTGACGCAAGCGAAGAAGCTGCAGAACCTTGCGAGGACGTGGATGGATCTGAAAATAACAAACGGCACGTTAAAAAAACATTCGCACAGCTTAAAAATATTTTTATAAAAACAAAACATAAATGCAAAACTAGTGAAACAAGCTAGGAGAAAACGCATTAAAAAAACGACGCCTCGCCTTATTGATGCCTTTGATTCGGACCACAAAGGCGAGTTTGGGCTCTTCTGGCACATAATAATTGCCGACTTTCTTCGATTCACGTTTCAACGCAAGCAATTGGCGTTGCTTCTGACGGTACTCCACCAAATACTGCTCGGCTCTTTTGAAGATTTCCACCTTCTTGGTCCGTGCTTTCTAAAATTTGTTTGAAAACAGATCCCTTGGCTGCTTTGAACATCATACTTTGATAGAACTCAATTTGTTCTTTGCTTTGGCGGCCTTTTGCACAGCTCTGATTTTGCGTCGCTTGAGCAAAGTTTCCGGCACCTCGGGAAGTTTTTTGGCTTCGGTCATTTTCAAAATGTTGCTGCTGACGACAGAAGGCAAACATTAGAAATAACACAAAATTGCAGATATATTATCATGGATTTGAGGCCAAGGTAGTAAAGAGTAAAAGTGATTTGAGAGTTTAATGGAAGAAAATGTGAAATTGAAATCATTCAATCACGTAACATTATTCTTTTTTTTGTCAACTTTCTTTCTCTTCTGAAGAAATCGCTTTCAAAAGGTCATAAGCAATGTCCTTGCTGACATCGACGCGCTCTTTTAATGGCATCTGTGTGTTGCTGAGACGCACCTTCAAAAAGGAACCAAAAAATAAACTCGTAAAAAAAATTGCCAACCTCATTCAGATTTCTCAAAAAGAAAGCCATGTTGCCGTCTTCCCGACTTAAGTGCAGATTGGTGACTTCGTTGTGCGGTGGAGGAATGTTCTAAATAGAAATAGAGCTCTAATTTGCTGATATTTTTCAAAATTACCGAAAAGTGCGCAATGTCTTCGCTGATCTGTGGCCTATCAAACCACTCCAGGATAGCGTCTAAAATCGACAAAAGTTTGGCCAAAACAGTTCATAAACAACCTTCGTCCTCGCTATCCGGATAATCTAAATCCGTATGCGCTTCCTTCGCCGTTGACTGACACTCAAAATTTTTGCGATCCTTTATAAAAACATTTATAAAGGAAAGATGCGTAATGTTTAGGCACTAATCCAATTTGCACGAGAACGACTACTGAAATGAGAATAAAAGGCATACCGAAACCAATTGAGTAGCAAATCCACCCGCAGAGCTCTCTTTCGCCGCCGTCGCTAAGCTCCATTTCGATGTACTTTTGGAGACGAGTCCGATGTTCTCTCTGCTCAACCGGGTTCGGCTTCATTTTCATGTTCGGCCACCGGACTGTTTCAATTACTTCCAAAACTCTCGGAATACCATGCAGTCCCTCTTCATCACCCAAACAATTTGTCTGCAAAGTTCAAACCAATGAGTCAAACAATTGCAAAACAAACTCTGTTCCGACCAATTTTTATAATTTCAATGCCACGTGACTGAGTGAATTTGCGCAGCATTTCATCGTTTAGATTCACAGATGAAGTCATTTCTTCAGTCCCGTCATCTTCACGCAAAATAAGTGCCTAAAAAAGCTTCACTCCAATTTAGAAATTCAATACCGAAAGTAAAGAAGGTTCTTTTAGACCAATATTTTCTTGGAATGAGCCAATCTAAACCCCAACGTGCACCCCCAGGCTAAACTCTAGTGAATATGTATTATTAACCTTTACGTCCGCCTCTCCCATACACGACGAACATTTCGATACCAACGCAAGAAAATCGTCTGTCAACTGTTGACGCGTGGAACAGAAAAGAATTGCGGAAATCTCAAAATCGCTAGTTCCTTCTGCGGTACAAATTGTTAAGAAGCGCTCGGGCGACTGACAACACAGCAAAGGGACATCGCAAGTGTAATATTTGTTATCCAAACGGACAACGTGAAAAGGCACAGTTTGAGAGCCAATTTGTTTTTGATGAACTTTAAAACAACCGCTCTCCAATAATCCAAGATGGTCGATTATCTCGCGCAGCACTCCATTCCCACTGTCGTTAACAATCGCACAATAAGCGGAGGAAACCAACGGGGCGTCAGTTGACGCTTGTGAATTTGGCATTAATTTCTATATGGTGTAATACAACATATTTAATAGAGTTGGTGCACCCCTTTTTTTAAAATAAAATTTTTGTCGATAAAAGGTTCTTATAGGTGTATAAGGGGACGTAGAACCCGAATCAGACCCTACAGTTGACTCCATGCGAATTTTTTATCTACATATGTGGCAACATATTTCGCTTATTTATCCACGTTAAATGTTAAATAAACACGGTTTTGCTTTTATGTATGAACGCATTCTCGGGCAAAAAAATACAATGAGATTTTTTGACAAGAAAAATTTGAATTTTATCATTTTGGAATTTGAAATAATCTTGGCAAGAAAAATTCAAAAATTCAAATCTTTTGGCATTTTTTAATCAAAAACTTAATTCAAAATTAAAAGCATTTCTGCAAATAAGCATCTCGTTCGCGTAAATTTCATTCGGTTATCAGAATGAAGTCATTTGGCTTATTCGGCGAAATGTCCACCCGCGCAAAAAATAGGTAAAACCTAAAAATCCCAGCCCTAATGATAAGTCGTCCGTTTTGTGTTGCTCGGCAAAATGTCCCGGCTTACTTGAGGAAATGTCCCACACGAGTTATGTTTTTTTTTTGATAGGCCCCGCGTCGTCAGTTCAAAGTCATTTTGGTTTTCGAACGATTGACAGTCATCTTATTTGAAGGTGCAAAAATGTGAATGAAGTTTGACTTTCTTTTCACATATAAAAAACCCAACAACTCCATCGTCTATGTAATGATGTTTTCACCTTTGCTCCAATTCTTTCCACATTTTTCTTTGTCTGTTGCGAGGAAAATGAAATGTCGATCAGAGAGTATCACTCCTTTAAAAATTCCTCTTTTTCTCTTTCGCTGCCCTGTCCGTTCTACCCATCCCCACTCTCAATGTCTTCTTTCGCTAAACGCTTTTTTCCTTCTCATCCCAACAAATCACTTACAACATTCACCCCCCTCCCCCTTTCCTTCACTAATGTCCTTTCATCCCCACGGACAGCAAATCCCTTCTCCAAGCCCCCAACGACATGCCACTGCAGCCACATACGCACTCTGAAAATAGTTCAATTAAAAGATTCTTCTTTCGCTCTTCTTCCTTCTCATCCCTTCCTCTCCGTCTTCCTTATATTGATGACTGGATGAAGCGGAGGCTAAGCGGCAGAATCATGCACATTCATTCATTTTCACAGTGGGTGGTGGTGCAAGCGCGACCGATTCTCCTCGCTCTCCCCTCCACCCTTCAGGGGCTGACTGTGACTTGACTGACGGGGAACATGGTGGAGGAATTGGGGGGGGGGGGGACTCTCACACCGACACTGACTGTCCTCCTCCTCCTCGCCATTCAAAATCATTACTCGCTTGGTGCTGGGTCCCTCCTTCCCATCCTCCCTCCCTCTCAATGGATGATAGAGAGAGAGTTGGATGTAGGTTATGTTGGTGGGATTTGGTATCTAATCATTGTTGTCTTTCCCGAAACCACGGCGGCTTCTCGCATTGCTTCGTTAAGTAAAATTCAATTTTATGGATTTGCCATCCCATGCCAACCATTGCCACTCACAACCTATTGATTGCTTAAACATTTTATCCCTTTGAAATTTTTAGTCATTTTAGTTTTTGTTTGTTTACGCAACATCAATTCATCCATTTGGTGAAAAATGGCCGCTGCCGCTCTTCCGAAAGTCGAAAAAAAAATTATGGACGAAAAAATTGCCAAAGTTCGGGAAGTTGTAAAAAATGTCAGCGCAAATGGTGAACAGTTTCTGTCTTCGTATAATTTTTTATACATTTAGACATCGTTTTGGCTTTGCACAATTTTGAATTGGACGTCGGACGGACTATTCACGCCTTTTGCGAAGGTAATCTCTGAGAGTATTAATCGGGTTGTCTTTCTATGTGCTAGGTGGTGCCGAGGTGGCCCTGGGTGACTGGGAGCGGACGGGCGCTGGAAAAAAGCGAACCCAGAAGAAGAAGCCGAAGGGCGTCGTCAGCTCGCTACACAGCCAACCGAAAGAGACTTCGGGCACGACGACTCCGAGCGTTGCATCGCTGAACTGCTCCAACGTTTCGCCCGTTAATTTTGCGGACAAATTGACCAACGGGGGCACTAATGCCGTGGACCAGGCGACCACCGCAGCGCTAAAACTGAATAAATTGGACCTTCGCAACGACGAAATCGGGCCGTTCTGAAAAATCCTTAGCGGCACAACAGCATCAATTTGTCCACCTGGGCGAGTTTGCTGCTAAAATTGGCAGACAATCGATGGTCATCAATAATTCAACTCCGATGGACATTGGAAATCGACAAACTGGTTGGTTTAATCGTATTTTGGATTAGACATCGAATTTAAGCTTCAGGTGATGTCGACGACTCATTTGGCCTGGCTGACTACCAATCACAACTTGCGCAGAACAGAGAGATGTTCGAGCGAGAAGTGACCAGTGCCGAGGAGGCCATTTATCAGTGCTTCAAGGTTTGATCCTGTTTTTTAAACAAAATTATATTCGCTTTTGCGAACTTTTCCGTCATTTTATCTGCTACTCGAAAGCTCAAAGCGTAATTTATAATTTGGCTTGCAGGAGTTACGAGAGTTGTTGTCCTTCCGAGAGCAGCGGCTGTTGGATGAACTGACACAGTGCCGAAAGGACGGCCTGATCTATTTTAACTCGCGCAACAACATTCTCCGCACACTCATCGCGGACTGTGTCAATCCCGAATAACAAATCGTTCATGACCAATTTGGAGAAATTTAACGACAAAAAGACGGAAGATTTGGAAGTGGCACTGACTGCTCGCTTTTTACACGACAATTCGCCCTTAACAACGTCAATAGGACAACTTGGAAAAGGTGTGATAGATTGGGGAAAGGAGCCCACAAAATCGAATCCGATCACTCGGACAGAAAAGGGATTGTTTAACTATTTCTACATTTTAAATAAAAGTATTTTTAGCTTAAAGGTTTTTGCGCGATCCGTGCTCTCTATCCCCACTCCCAGTTCTGTATCGAAGGGGGGGGTGTCTCCCCCTATAGAAACGAAAAATCATTCCCGATTCCCGCCGGAAGGGAGCAGAATCTTAAATTCAAATTCAGTTCCCTCCGTCAAGTTCGACTGAAACCGTCACTTTGACAAATGGAGAGAAGAACGGTGGTGAACCGTCATCGAAGGTTTCCGTGTCAGAGCCACTTCCTCCGCGGACTGAAAATGTCGTGAAGCGGTCCAACAGTCCGTCAAGTTTGGTCAGCTCGGTCGGCGAGGATTCGGGCCTTGGTGGACAGATCAGTCCCGTCAATCACGGTAATCAATTGGCCAATTTGTAAAAAGTCAAATTGAAATTTTTCTAATAACAAGAGGATTATTTTGAATACTATAATTAGAGTTAAAGACTTAAACAAAACGAACTAAATTAAAAAATAATATTGTTTCTAAACAACGTCATTTTGTAGTGGAAAAAAAATCGGCAGTGCAAGTAGAGGAGAACGGCATTGTGCTGAAGTCGGACTCCGTCTCGGCCGACCAGCTTGCTGAGATTCAGCGACAGATTGCCGAATCACTCAAAGCCAAAGGAATTGACCCTTCCGTCTTGGCCAACTTTGGTTCTACCACCGTTGCGCGTCGTCGTCCACCGAATCAGCAAACAGCGAGAAATGGGGCATCGACAGTCGAGAAGACGGGTAAAGTTGGGCCGGGAGGACAGCGGAAGCAGCAGCAGCAAATGAATGGCGGTGAGAAGCGCAAGTGACCCTTTTGACAGCGTTGACGGCCGACCGTGCTGTGAGGGAGGCGAACCATCATTCCCTGTTGTCCGTATTGCCCATCGTTTTTGTCCAAACCGTTATATTCTCACTCGTATACACTTCTTTACTGTTTCGACCACCAGTTGAGCAGGGGCGTATTTAGGGGGCCGAATTAAAATGTGAGAAAAGTGTCATAGGATTGATCCTTTTGATTTAAATTCCAGACGGCGCCGTAGGATCCGCCAACAAACAAAATCCGAGGCTAGCTACGGTCTCGGGTAGAACACAATTTCTGCTAAGATTGATTTTTGGAGAAGCAAGTGACTGGGGAAGGAAGATACACCCCTAAAAATTGATTATTTTTTAATGGGTCCCACTCCCACCTCCTCGAAAAAAGGTTTCTAGATATGGCCAGTTGAGTTTGTTCCTTCCAACCTATTTCGTTCGTACTTCTTGCAAAATCTTTCCTCCTCAACTTCTTTTCTCCGCGACATTTTTATTTATGCAATTCTATCATTATCTTTGTCTTCCCGCGTTTTGCGCATATGAAAAGTTACTCATCTTTTCCGTAAATAAACAGCTGTGATCGGATCGTATGTACTGTTTTTCGATGGATCCCCCCAGCCCTTTTCCTCCCTTATTTATATGTAAATGGACATTTGCTCCTTTGACCGCTCGCTCATCGTCCCCAGATTGACTTTTTATTGTTCGACCTAAATTAATTTGGTGACTGTTTTTCATGATGAATTATCGTTAATTGCTCCATTTCCCTCCTGTGATCAAACAGTTGTCAGCCATCTTTCCCTTTTCTCCCTCCTGCGATTTGCTGTCCAAGTTCCACCACCATTGGTGACTTCGATTTTGAACCTGGACAAGGCGAACGATCGCTAATTTACGGCGTACCAACTTCTCTCGCAATCTTTAGCCTATCTACGCTGTGCCAGCCCATTCCTCTCCCAACCGCACACTGGCATATCCCACTCTTTCTCCTGAACTTTAGCACTCCGTCCTTCTCCAAGTGCTCTTACATCGGGAAATTGCCAAAGGGCATCTTCCCCTCCCGCCTCATCCAAGTACTCTCAATTCTCCTAAATTTCTGATTGGCTGCGGCGATTGCCTCTCCTTTTTACCTTTCAGGAAAATTTCGCTTTCTATAATGAACGTTGACGATACACTTCACAAATGGCACACGCGTTTCATTCAAAAGTTCACATTTTGTTGTATTTCCTTAACAGATCCACACATATTCACGACGGAAATAAATTATGTCAAAAAGAAGGCGGTAACTCCTAAAAGGCTTAAGTTGTTCTTAGGTCAGGTCGATTTTGATGGCGAAAAGGGTCGTGCAACAACATTTAATACAGATGTAAAGCGAAACAATAACAAGATGTAAAGTGAAACAATAAACAATGTCCCCTAGCATTTATCTTTGGGCGATTTTACGTACTGGAGCAGGAAGTACATGGCCGTGTCATTGATTCCGGGAACCCTGTGCAGGAAAATTAGAAAACATGTAAATTTGTCAGCTCAACTTTGCCGCTGCCGCTAAACTGTTGGGTCTGCGCTCATGCAGACTTTCCCTGAGCTCGGGCCGGAGAAAATCCATGTTCAGATAGTCCAGGTCGTCCGGCAGGGCCATGTCCATTTCCTTCCTCAAAGACTCAACTTGTGTGCGAGCGTGCAACTAGACCAATCGATTATGGTGGCAAGCCTAAAATTCGCAAATGTCAACCGTACCTCTAAATTGGCATAGCGATGTCTGAAATAAATTGTTGAAATTATAAAAAAAGTATTAAGTTTTTACTCGTTTCTCAACCGTTCCTCCAAGTTCCTGTCATCAGCAAAATCGGAAAACAATTCGGGCCACCCCATGGCCAACCGATCAAAATGCAACTCGGGGTGTTTAGCGAGAAGCGACTGGGCGGAGCGTACTAAATTATTTCGGCATTTTGATTTCCTGTTTTCTGCGCCTAATTAACACACAAATAAATTTATGCACATACCTCTTGACCCTCTGCCGGCAGAATTTAGGCCGGGTATTCGTGCGTTCCATGTGTCCAAACTGCATGTCAAAGACAAAAGCCTTTCTCGCAGAACATCCAGACGGCGTTGCATCCGTTCAAAGAGTACCCATCGTTCGTCCCCCACCAACCCCGCCGCCCTGCCCTTTTCCGTCAGACGCAAGTCCGCATTGTCGGGCCTAATGACAAATAACCGGCGATAAAGCAAAGCAGAACGTGAACTCAAAGCCGTCTTAAATTCCGATAAAATGTGAATAAAAAAACCTCATAAAGAGTCGATTTTCCGCGCGGGAAGTGTACATCCGATAGGGTTCAGTAACGCCAAGCGAAATCTTTATTAAAGGCTCTTAAAATGTGCCTTTCCGCCATAAAGTCCTCACCAAATCGTCGATCATCACACCGATATAAGCCTTAGTCCTATCCAAAATCAAAGGGCTAAATTCCGCGACGGCCCCCGACCGATGACGCGCTCTGATGGAAGCATTGACGCCGGCTATCAAACCCTGGGCAGCCGCCTCTTCATACCCTTCAAAAATTCTGGTTAAAACGTACTAATTATTTCCTAATAAATTCCTATTTTGTTTTCTTGCACAAAAACTGGCAGATTAACCGGTGGTGCCGTTGATTTGCCCGGCGAGGAAAAGTCCGTTCACTTTTTTAGTTTCAAGTGATGGCCACAACTGTTGCGGATGAACAAAGTCATAGCGAACGGAATAGCCTTAAACAGAGAGACCTTCGTCTGTTTGTCAGACAAGTTCGAAACATTTACCTGGCTGTACGACCTCAACGCGCTCCAAACCGTCGATGCAACGCATTATTTTCTGCTGCATATCGATAGAGAATCTAATGAACGATGGGGGGGGGGGGGGTGCGTGATTAGAAAATAGGGTGGTGAGTAGGAGAAAACAAAATTTTTTTTAATTTTATAGAATACCTTCCGGCCCGCCGGCTTCTCCTATTTCTTGTGTGAATAGTGCTAAGCTTTTGAGGCTCAAGCCCTAACTCATTTAATTACCCCAATGCACATCCCTGCGGGTAGATCAATTCGCTGTCAAGCCCCTCCGGTTCCAAAAAGACCTATTGAATTAGAAAACTTGAATTATTCATAGAAAAAACCCATCTAAAAACGTACGCGATGTTTCAAATGACCGAAGCGAAGGCATTTGGCCTCCAACGATGGGCAATAGCGCGGCCCTTTGATGCCCTCGTTCAGAGCACTGACCAAAGAATGATTTTCGTCCACATTCTCACAGACAATTTTAGTGAGACGATCATCCGTATAGCCGACGTAGGTATCACGCTGAAAACTGAAAAAAATACTGGTTGGATAAATTTGAATGTTCACATGTTTTTCTCTGGGAATTCCAACAGTTTTGTTTAAGAAGGAAAATGGAATCGGTTCGTCGTCACTCGGTTGGATAGGTAAAGCGGGAGAAGTCGATGGTACTGGCGAGCAGTCTAGGGGGGGTGCCCGTGCTAAGACGACCTGACATCGGATGAAGTGAAGCATATCGAATAGGGAGAGGGAGATCAATCAGTACAAAAGATGATTTTAACAAAAATTATATATGTGCAAAACTTCGAATTCAAACTCACCAGTTCGAAAGCCGATTCGTCGGAAAGTCCTGTTGAATCAATGGAATAAGTCGGCCGATTTGCCTCACTCACTTGGCCAGACCCGAACTCGACGCCTCGCCAATCCGACCGCCGGGCTTTTGCTGACCGCCCCAGACGAGCAGCCCGTTCAGAAATGTGCCTGTTGTTATCACAACCGTCGGGGCGATGATCAGTCGGCCGTCTCCAAGAACGCATCCCTTCACACGATGCGATGGCAATTCGTCCCCGGCAATCTGCGATGAATCATCGTCCAGAAAAAGGTCCTCTACGGCCGCTTCCAACACATCCAAATTCGGCGTATTCCGGAATATCTCCTCCTGCATGGCGCTTTTGTACAGTTTCCTGTCGATCAGCGCCCGAAGTCCCAACACTGCCGGACCGTGCCTCCGGTTAAGAACGTGAAAATGGAATCCGGTTTGATCGCAAATGCGAGGACAAACGCCGTCCAGAGCGTCAATTTCACGCATCAAATGCCCTGTAAAACGATTGTTGGAAAAATGGGACGAAAATCGAATGCCTTTAGTCGCTTCAGCTCGAAAGAATTGTCAAATAAACAAACCTTTTCCGATGCCACCAAAACTTAACGAAGCATTGTAACAGTTGTGTGTCGGACAGAAGAAGTGCTTCCCCCCCTACCTTGGGTTGCAGCTCATCTCCCCAACCTTTTCCTTTGAATGCGTGACCAAAAGTGTACGAGCGCCAGTCCTCGACGCGGCCGCCGCAGCTTCGCAGCCGCCGTGGCCACCTGTAAAATGGTGTAGCTGCTTCGTGAAATAGTATTATCAATAGACAAGTTCAGTTCTTCCCCCCCCCCCAACCACAACAGAACGAAGGAGCAATTCATTCTTTTCGAGCTTCCTTCTCGAACTTCGGGTCAAATACTATTTTTGTTCATGAGAAAGGGTTCCTTCCAATCATCCCTATCTGCTGAGCTGTTCCCCACATGAGCTGCGCCACCCGAAATTTCCCCGACACCAAACCAAATTCGGACCTCCAATGACAATAACGTCGTACTGAATGGACGTCGATGCTTTGCCGTAGCAATATTTGCGGTGCCAATCGTTTTTGAGTGGAGTCCACCGTTTTGTACACAATGCGTTGGTCATTTTCATTACCAACATGGCAAATAAATGAACATTCGAAATATAAAATGTGGCTGTTGCATGTTAAAGGTTTTAAAACATATTCCATGTTCATTATTTTCAAACAATTAATGTAAAATATTAAATTTAAAATACAATTTTTAAGGCACAATGGTTAACGAGCAGCTTTGTTCGAAATTGCAAAATGTTTGGCTTAATCAGTAACAAAAATGAGCAAATCAGGATAATGGCAATATTGGAAAGAAGAAAGGCAACAATGGCATAAAATTATCAAAAATATTATGTAACAATGGGTATATTATGCTTTTTAAAGCTACAAGAAGGAAAGATTAAAGTCGGATACAAATTATGGGTTAATAAAAGAGACTAGAATGTAACGAGTTCCACGAGTGGTCGGCAAGCCCTCGTGCAAATGTGTGAGGCGCCCCGGGAAGAGCATTGACCACCCTGAAAGAGCAATTAAATTGAACTAAAAAGAAAAAATTTAGAAAAATTTTTTAAGTTGAATTGATCTAGCAGTGAATATGATGCTCAGAATCAAAATAACCGCCTAGAGGAAATTTGTGTCTAATTGGCCCTCCCACTCACCAACGCGGTCAGCAGGAACAGTGCAATTGTAACGCACGTAACGGACACCGCCTCCCTCATAGTCAACATCTTTTCGATTCAAAGCCACATCAATGCTGTACGTGCTCGCATCGTGGTGTGGACGAAGTGAAGCCTTAAAAAGGAGCGAGGAGGCTAAGGTTAAACAATTTCTAAAAACCACTTATCAATACTTTTCAATAAGATTGTAAAGTACCTGTTCGTCTGGTCGATAACGCACCACAAACATCATATTCGCATGAATAGGCTAATGAAATTTAATTTGACTTAAAATCCCATTGCGTCCATTACCCGCTGGTAAAAACCGATGAACACTTTCTCTTGCATTGGCGCAACATAATTGTCCAGTATTTGCAACCAATGACGCTCAAATCCAACCTAAATTGTGGAGGATGCTGTCCATATTATCCCTTTCAGTGTCCAACTTGGTTCATATGGAATGTCACGAGTCGGCACATTTTCATAACCGCCTTGAATCCGTCTGTCCTGCAATTTTTCTCGATACATCCATTACATTAAAAAATTTACCTGATTTTTTCCTTCAGACCATTTCCCAAATTCCTCCATTACTTCAATGATCTCCCTACAAAAGCGTTCCGACAAGAAAGGGAAGTCGTACACATCCGGACATGCCAAGGGCACTTCGCCTTCTGGTTTCAGAATAGAGAAATATTCCGGATGAATGAAGCGACTTTCCCATAGCTAAAATGTTAGACTTCTTTCTGAAATACTAAAATGGGCTGACCTTTTTATTGTTCGGGAAATCGTACAATTCCAAGTTTATGCGCGCCTCTTTGGGCAGTTGGGAAAAGGTGTCGCTATTCACCAGAAAACCAAAGTAATGCGGCCCCTTGGTCGAGTCGACGAACATAAAATGACCCTGAAAATAAAACAATTTTAAGTGGGTCATAACGGCAAATAACAGAGGCATGGGTTTTTTTAATTCATTTTGTCCCTTTGAACAATTTCATTCCCCCTCACATTTTCTCTGCAAAATTGTGCCATTGATATGTCGCCATCCACTGCGGTATTCCAAAAATAGGCTTTTAAAAGCACAGAAAACTTCCGCTTAGACACCAAAATGGCAGACCCAACGAACGGAACATTCCAAACTCCTGGCAATTTGCCATGGATGATATCCAAATAATCTGAATCAAAACTTTTAAATTTAAACAAAAACAAACAAAAAAAGTACCAAATGATCGTGCATAGTATCCCGATTCAGAAACTGCGCCCCAAAAATTACTGTACAATGTTTCGGGTCGAAGTATGAGAGGGGCGAGAATTGCACTGCAGTGTTTATAAAAATGGTTGGGTTCCATGTGAAAACAAACCGATAATTATTCTCCTCGAGTGCCCGTTGGATGAGAGTATTAAGCATATCCGGAGCTGTTATATGAACATCAGCATCGATCAACAACAAAAAATCGGCATTTATTTCCATTGACCATTGCCTGAAATCGAAGAAGTTCATTGGACATTCGATCAGTCAAAAATTTCTTCGAATAATAAAAAGTAAAAACAATTTCCTTTAAAAAAACACTAACACGGCATCCGCACGAAGTTTATGTTCGTCCACTTCTTTTTGGTCGTAAATTTCAACCAAAGCAAAGCCATGATTTCTTTTCGACCAATTTTCTATGAACTGTTGATTGTAAGGCTGGTTATTGTAGATGCGCAGCCGAACATTCTTCTTCGGATATTCCAAATTTTCCAAGCCCCGAAAAAACTCTTCGACGTAAGGAATCGGCTTCAGCACAAAAACCGCAATTCCAGTGGCGGAGAACTCCGGAGATGGCACGCCGAAGACAGCCCGATTCGAAAAGATCGAATATTGGAAGGCTATTAGGAACAATCAACGGTAAATACCTTATAAAATGTGCTTCGAGTCAAATAATTTTCGAGAACATTCAGTTGGGCTTTAGAAGGACCGTTTCCGTGAAGAACGAGTGGACTGGTATTGTACAAAAAATTTTCTAACTAAAAGAAGAAAATAGTAAATGAGAAAAAGACCGCCCGATTCGAATGCAGTTTATGGCCAATCATTTATTTATGCAAGTGATTTGTTTTTAAATCTCCGATTGGACTCATAAACTGCAGGCCGCACATAGCCCTATTGTACCATGATACTGTCTTCATGGACGGATTGAGGAGCTATGCCGACAAATTCCTCCATTCCATTAAGATTTTGGAAAATGTAAGACATCGAATCGAGTGTAATTCCGAATTGAGTCTAAACAAAAAATGTTTAAATGTAAAAATAAACATTTTACTCGAAAGTTCGGATTGAGAAACACACGCGTGTAAAAGAGCTGATCATCGTCGTCGTCGCGCAAATTCAATTCTTTAGCAATTTCCAATAACGAAAGGACTTCTCGGACAAACCCGATGAACATACCGGAGTTGAGGTACCTGCGGGTTTTATATTTAACACAATAACAATGTGTACAAAGAAAACCTTTCACCAAAAACCACGGAAGGGTATTTCGACGCGAGGGTACGATCCGGCCAACAAAATGGTTCAGCACCAAAAACAATGCGACTTTCAGGAAAATAAGATAAGAATTTGCGAAGGATTGTATCAGAGTCAGCATTTAAAATAACATCATAACTGTAACGAGATGATTTTAATCGATTAAAACATATTTAAATAACAAATAACTTACGCATCAGTGAACAGCAGAATCAAATCATCCCTATTTCTGTAAGGTTCCAATTCTTCACGAAGAATTCGTATTTTTTGTGCGCCGCCCTAAAACATTTTTAATGAACAAAGTTTCGGCTGATTGTCAGACTCGATTTTTCTTCGTGATTTCAGGCCTAAACTGAGGTCATTAAGCGATTTGAAGTTTCCTTAATGTTGACAAAACCCTCTATGTTGTTTTGGTATGATCAAAAATTTGTACGGAAAAGCCAATAAACCGGTTTAACTTAGCTTTGAAAACGTCCCAAATCGCTTCTGTTTTTTCAGCCTCAAAAAAATTAAATCGGTTATTGAAACCGGTTCAGAAAATAAAATTTCCAAAGTAGTCCGATTTTGGCCTGTCGGACCTTTTGTTTACGTATGTTTTTCAACTTTAAGGAG
Source organism: Globodera pallida (assembly GCA_020449905.1). Taxonomy (NCBI): domain Eukaryota; kingdom Metazoa; phylum Nematoda; class Chromadorea; order Rhabditida; family Heteroderidae; genus Globodera; species Globodera pallida. Next base: position 1,370,691 of record JAIXHY010000003.1, on the reverse strand, counting down.
ACTTTAATCGCTTATAACTTTGCTCAAAGTCGAAATTTGGTGCGAATTCGTATGAAATTACCTGTTCTCGCATATCGCCTCCATTCCACGTTTTGCCCATTCCAACCACAAGCAATTGAAGTCCGAAAGCATTTGCCGAATGATTCAGCCGTTTCAAACCATCAGTATTTTCAGTGGCCACAGTTACGATTAGTAGTTCAAAGTTGTTTAGTTCAGAACAGTTGATGGCGAATTTTTCGAGAAGAACCAGACTCCAACAAAAAGTTAGAAAAGCAGAAAATAGAAAAGTCATCTCATGTGCATTGGATCATCTGTTTTATGAAAAAAATAATACGAGTTCCCGACATATTTTAAATTAAATGATTTAAATTAAAATTCGGAAACAATGTTTTCTAGGAGTTTTTGGTGGCGTAGAATCAAAACGAAAAACAAGCGAATTAATTCATTTGCGTAAATCATAACGCCAAAACCATTTAAACAAATTAACAGACACCACTCTAATGACGCGGCAAACAGTAATCATTTAAGTTACTAATCTCTCAATTATCTCCCTTTTAGTCCGTTATTTGGTTGATTTTTAAAAGTCCAATTTTTTGCCTAATGATAAATGATTTACGATGAAAATGCCAATTCGGAAACAAGCGGTGAGAACGGTGCTTCGGAGCTAAGAAGAAGAAGAAATGCGACGAAATCTGAATCAGCTGACGACCAACGGGACCCAAAGCAACTCGAGAGATGAAGACAACCTTTTAAGCGAACTTGAATCGGAACGCAGACGTATCTTAAACTGTTTGCTGAACATAAATGGGCATAATCTTCATATAGCAGACAATTCTAATACTGACCAACATATTCCAAATTCGGATGAAGAAGCTGATCGGGATTCCAGTTCTGCATCGTCAAACGCTAACAGTGATAAAGGTCTTGACAAAGTGGCAGGTAGCAATAAGCCGAGTATATTCGATTACATCTGTATGGAGCTCTCCAGGCATTTTCTTTTTTCATTATATCAATTTTGATTCACTTTAGGTCTTATTCACTCCAAAACGAAAAGGAACAATACGCGGAAAAGAGACGCAAAGTGTACGCATTTCTGAAAATTCCTATCGAATTGGAAAAATTCATATATTACGGGTTTCGCCAGTGCTTGGATGCCTTTTGTCACACTTTTACTTTCCTTCCACTACGAGTATTGGTGAGCTGCTCTCGTTAGCCCATTAAGCGCTTTAAAACCAGGTCAATTTGATTGGTTGCTCACTTCAAATGAAGAGTTGGTCTGCCGCGGATACTTGTGATATTCTCAAACTGGTCATCATTATTTGTTCGTCTTGGTTTATGCTATTTGTCGACACTTCTGTGGTTTATCATATTGTCAGGGGCCAAGGGATCATCAAATTATATATTTTCTATAACATGGTTTGTTTACTTTGAAGAAACCAACCACTACATTTCAAAAGTTCAGCTTGAAGTTGCGGATAAATTGTTTAGCAGCTTCGGGCAGGTGCGTTTTATGCTCTTCCTCCTCTGTTTACGTCACTTTTGTTAGGATATTCTCGATGCTCTTCTTTGGACAGCGTCCGAAAGAAGCAGCAACAAAAAGTTTGTATCTACAGTTTTCCACCTGACAGTTCGCCATCATTTATGCAGTTCTGTCATACCTTGATCATTCTGCTTCAAGTTAGTTTGATCTGACTACTACAAACTGCACTAGCACCGATTTTCGTTAAACCTGTTACGGCTAATAAACGACTTACAGTCGGCAACGTTTGCCATTTTCATGTTTACAGGCGACGACATTGAATGTGGCTTTCAACTCACACAACCAATCTCTGCTTACCATAATGATGAGCAACAACTTCATTGAACTGAAAGGTGCCGTCTTCAAAAAGTTTGGGAAGCCGAATCTTTTTCAAATGTCGTGTAGTGACGTGCGTGAGCGATTTCACACTGTTATTTTACTGGTGGTGGTTGTTCTCCGGAATATGACGGTCTGACTCCGACTACTGTTGTTATTGTTTTTAAATTCAGGCATGTTAATTGGAAATTAGAACACTTATATGAAATGGCGCCGGATTTGGTTGGAACATTTTTTAATTATTTGAACTACAATTACGCAAGCCATTTCCTATCTCACAGATAATGATTATATTTGCTGAACATGCAGTCGACTGGTTGAAACATGCATTCATCACAAAATTCAACGAAATAAGTGCATTTGTTTACCGAGGTTTGGTCTAAACGAAGCTCGCACCAATCAGTAAAAAGCGATTACTTTTAGAATACACGGTCACCATTGCGTATGATATTCTAAGAACCCATGAAGCGGATTCTTTTTCTGATTTCTCTGATCAAGTAAGTTTAAAGCATCAATCGTGACTATATGCAAAATACGTCTTATAGGTGAGCCGACGGATGGGCTTTGTACCAATTCCTGTATGTATCGTTTTTTTATTTGTGTAAAAAAAAATCTAGATAACAATCCTTCTCATCCGAGTCAGTTGTCAATCGGTAGATTTTGAGAATCCCTTTTCAATTTCTGCTTTTGGTACGTTAGGAATTTTCCGAATTTACTATAAAGCTTTTGTATTTTCACCAGTTTGCGTGTGGCTTTTTCTGTTGTTCATAAAAGTTTTCAACGGTGTTTCGCTTTACAACAAAGCCACTGATCAAGTCGGGCAATTCAGATCAGCTATGAACAAAGAAGGCCGGGCTCAATTCCGATGATGATGAATCTAGAAGACTGTTTCCGAGCATGTTTCCGCTTTGAATTAAATTATTTTTGATTACCTAGCCGTACATGCCAACCCCGATCCCTTTCCCACAAATTAGAAAAATTTGCTAGTCTATCTGGACCAGAAATTTTAGCGGGTCCCACTAGAGCCTGGATTTTGAAGAAAAAAACCCGATAAGGTAAATTGAAGCTCGGCTCGGTATTTTTTCTCTCTTCATATTTACTAAAACAATCAATTCTAACTAATAGCTGTTGACTCATTCGTAAACGTCGCATTTGTCACAAATATATTGATAGATGTCTCGAGGACAGCGCATTTTGTCAGAATCTCCGTCTGGAATCTCAAATTTAAATTCGTCTTCCATGGCCATGACAAGCTGTAAGAATAAGTTGTCTGCTGATTAGTATGTCAAAAACAGAAATACCTCAACAAAATCCAAAGAATCGAGGGCTAAGTCTTTGAAAAAGTCGGAATCCAAGTTAAGTTTTTGATTGTCAATTTTATCGAACAAATTCAGCACCAACATTATGCGTTCCTGCACCGTTTTCTTCGTGTATATAGGCTTAAGCAAAAAATTATTGAAGCAAACTTTATGACACAGCACCGTATAGAGAGGCGGTCAACGAAAACAAAATTAAAATTTACGTGCTGGTGAGAGCGCCTTTGTTCACAAGTCACTTTCTTTGTGCTTGGAGCAAATTGCGGCAGCGGAACAACCACAACAGAAGACATAACAAAGGCACGCATTCGGCGAAGTGTCGGCGTCATCACTTCCGTCGGCACGCCGGCCTGAATGTGTTTTGATTTGAATTATTTAAACGGGTGACGGGACTCACAAGGCAATCTTCCTGAATGGCACGCATCTTCGGGCTGTAAAGTCCGTATTTTCGCGAAACGAAGCGACTGCAATTGACGAGCCGATTGGTGAATAGAACGCTTGGTTTAGAGCACATTACAGCTGTATTTGGCTTTGTTTCAACAAACTTTAAAGCGATTAAAATAAAATACAATGAAGAACACTAACCGAATAGGTTTTTGAACATAAAGTCACAAAAAATGAGTCTAACAAATAAGTGAAACGTGTCCGGACAAGTCGGCTACGGACAACTCGGCTACTGGCGACTTTTTTTTGTTACAACTTTTTTCTAACTACTCAAAATGATTAGCTTTCTTTTGTAATATTACTCAGCTCAACGAGAGCTTTCGATTGATAGTAATTTCTTCTGATTCTGTTGGCTTGCAAAAAAGTTAAGACTTGAAAAGCAGTTCGTCTCCTATAGACTCGCCCTTTCCTGTCCTAACTTTGGTTATGCTCAAGATAGCTAGTTGTAATTAGTATCAATCGAAAGCTCTCGTTGAGCTGAGTAATAATACAAAAGAAAGCTAATCATTTGGAAGAGTTTGAAAAAAGTTGAAACAAAAAAAAGTCGCCAGTAGCCGAGTTGTCCGTAGCCGAGTCAGCACGGTACACATCATTTCAGTGCCCACACTTCAGAGCCGCACACTTCAGTGCCCACACTTCAGTGCCGGTACACTTCAGTGCCGGCACACTTCAGTGCCGAACACTTCAGTGCCAGCATTTTTTTTCTGAAAAAATGCTGGAATTGCGTGCAATTAGGCTCAGACCTAAACCTAGGCTAGCCTAAGCCTAAGCCTAACGAACCCCAGGCCAGGGTGGCTTAGGCCTGAGCCTAACGAACCCCTAAATCTCTAACTTTTCTCCATTTATTCTATTTGGCTTCGGAGTTAGATTGTTGTTTAATATTTGATATTTATTACTGTTGTATTTTGACAAAAAGCTTGTTCGGATATTTAAAAGATCAGTTTTAAGTCTTGATGGTGCATGCTAGTGCTGCACGAGACCTAAAATTTTCCGAGACTTGACCCCGAGACTCGATACCGAGACCCAAAAAACCCGAGACTTTTCTCGAGTCGAGACTCTCGTGCAGCACTAGTGCATGCCAAAACATTAGGAAATAGAAAAGATGTGAATAATTATAATTAAAATAATTTTTTCTTTAATATGTATGATTCGTAGGTGCCAAAATAAATTTTTTGTCTGGGCACTGAAGTGTTTCGGCACTGAAGTGTGCCGGCACTGAAATGTACCGGCACTGAAGTGTGGGCACTGAAGTGTGCGGCTCTGAAGTGTGGGCACTGAAACGATCGCCGCCGGAGTCAGCACCACGCCCTGCCCGCCAAGTGAAAGCTCAAATAACAACGTTTATGCACACGGGCGAAATCAAAAATTTTAACATAAAAATTTCAAACATTCAAATAAATTTTGGCGTATCGTTTATTTTTGGCGCCCAGACGAAAACTAATTCGAAAAAGAATTTTAACATCCAAATTTAATACTTTAACTTCTTTGCCTTAATAAGCTCCACGTTTCGTCTATAGTGTAAGTTCTGGCCCATCCTTTACACGGCAGGCTTGTATTGGGTATATCGCCAGTAAATTCGGTTGTTTCTGTCTTTAATATAGCCCTGTAGACAAGCTTTTTATCCTCGTTCAGAAAATAAAAATATTTCTATTGGATTTCTTTTAAAATTAAGGTTATACCACCAATGGATCTCGCCAAGCTTGAGCTCTACCTCAGGGACTATTATTTAAATTGCTACCCTTACGACCTTATCTTGAAATGGCTTTCATACTCGAATAGTGAGTATCTCATTCCTTTGCAGGGCATCTAAATAACTAAATAAACATTCAGAAAATAATGACTATTTGTCGAAAAGAGAATTTGCGTTTATCCTTAGAGATGATTTTCACGTTCGATTTCTCTCTTTTTTCGATGCGAAAGAATTTCAAGAAAAGTTACACCAAAGTCTCCCATATAAAATTGACATTGGTGCTGTGTACAACCGCCCGGTACGTTCGTTTGCACGGCATGCATTGTATCATTGTTCACAATTTAAGCCTCGTGATCGTAAAAAGGTTGGCGACTTTAGTCCCGCAAGAGAGGGAACTTGTTTTCGACATCGATTTGACTGACTACGACTCGATACGAAATTGCTGCAAGTATGTTTGATTTGGACGTCATTATAAGTTCAAATTTAATGTCAGGGACAAAAGCGTGTGCAAAAAATGCTGGCGTTGGATCACAATAGCAGTTGATGTACTGGAAAACCTTTTACGAAGTAGGCGAAATCCAATGTAAAATTGAAAACCCAATTGAACATTATATAAAAACATCCTTCTTCCTAAACGTTTCATTTAAGCTCACTTTGGCTTCAAAAACTTGCTGTGGGTATTCTCTGGAAGGCGTGGCGTACATTGTTGGGTGGCGGACAAAAAGGCTCGCTCATTGAGCAATCGCGCGCGTGAAGCCGTTGCAAAATACCTAACCTTTGTACAATAATTTTTTTGGCAGTAAAAATGGGACTCTTTTAGAACAAAGAAGGGACAGCGATCAGCAGGCACAGAGTGCATCCCTTTTGTGAAGGACTCTTATAGGAAGATAATGGACTCGGGCGATTTTGATCATTTGGTCGTGGAGCAAGGCTGGTTGGACTCGCCCGAAAAATGGAACTCAATTCTGAATCTTTGTGGGGACGAAGAATTGACTGAACTTCTGGAAAGGGAATTTACGAGGTATTATAGTACTAAAGTAATGCCATGTTTCAATTCTTTTTTTTCGAGACTTAAAACACCCGAGCTGCGTTGGAGATCTCTCAAACTGAGATTCGATGAACTCGAGCGTAGCAAGGCTAAGGAATCAAAGCTCCCACCGGTAAATTACAGTTAAATCGAGAACCTATAATTAGTTTGTTGTCAGGTGGCTTCTGATGAGAACGCTAAACGTTTTTTTCTCTTATTCGTCATGGAATTTGCCTATCCCCGACTCGATGCAAAAGTTACCGCGGGGTTTGCACTTAAAATGAGACCGAGGAATTTGAATTAGTTAACATAACAGGTTAAACCATTTGTTGAAATCTCCCTTTGCCGTACATCCGAAGAACGGAAATGTTGCCATTCCGCTATGTGCCAAAGATATTCGGAACTTCGATTTGGATATGGTGCCGCGGATTGACAAACTCTCTGCTGAAATCGCATCACTGAAAGAGCTTAGCAAAGAAAATGAGGACCAAAGATCGATCGGTAGATTGGGATTGGGCACAAAAAATGCGATCCATCATTTAAGTGTATCGTCAAACTTCGCTGACTCCTCACATCGCAGTTTTCGAACAATGGATTGAGCAAATATCTTCTTTGGAAACTTAGTTTTGCTCTTCGTTTCACGTTTTTGGTTAAATAAATAAAAAAGTTACTTTCACAATACTTCCGTTACTGTTAATGTATCACATATATTTACAGTTAGCTCTGATCATCATTTAAAGCACTGAAAGTATTTTAAAGGAATGTCAGTTCAGAAGCCGCGCAGGTTTACTTATTCGGAGAGGCTGAAAGCCACTTTCAATGCTGTCCATGATCCAGAAACAAAGGTAAGTTATGGGCGTTCACTCCATTTTTGTAGTGTCTTGAGAATATTGTGCCCAGATGACCAATTTTAGATTAAAATTATATCTCGGTAAGTTGTTTGCTCTTAGTTCCTCTGCGACAAATTGCTTGCTTTCTTCCGAGGCTGCTCAACGGACTCTTCGTACATCGTCGATTTCACTGACACATCAATGGAAAAAGCCATTTGCAATTTTTTGAAAAACAACGAAGGATTAGTTCTGCAACTTTTGAGTAAGTTTTGGAAACAAAAGACATAATCGTACGGGACGCGTGATGATTATTTGTATTGTAATTGGGGCTAGTAATTCCTGACTGTAACTTGGCCTTTCTTTAAATAAACAATTTAACTGACTTTTCAGATAAATATGTTGAATTCTCAGAAAGAGGCGAATTTGATTTGTTTGGCAGAGAGGACGCGCTGAAGAACAAAAATCGTGTGAGATTTTTTAAGGGTTTTGGCTTCTCCATCGCCCCTATTTTAATTTAAGTAAAGCGCAAAAAAGTGTCCAAATTCGTGTAGTATCGTTTAGCGGAAATTGCTTAGTTAATTCGCTTGAAAACTGCCAGACAGTTGATTTTTTGCAGCGTGAAGCAATGGTGAAGACAATCGACCAACATTGTTACCAAGTTTTGTGTTTGGCAGCGTTGTTTTGTCCCGTCGAAGTTCAAAAAAGTTTTGCGGACGCATTATTTTCTCACTTGTGGCGTCTCCAACCTGACAGGGCCTTTCGACCCGTTGACCTCGCACTTTGGACTGCCCTTTTGCTTATGATCAATCCAGTGAAATTGAAGCAGCAATGTGAGTTCGTTCAATACAAGCGCACCATGTTCTTTTGATTTTAGGGGGATGCATTTTTGTAATCCCCCCCCCCCCCCTAAATACGGGTCTGGGGCTGCAAGTGTGGGGTAACCCAATATGACAATTACAATCCATAACAACTTAAGGTGATGGTTCTGTCGAGGTGTTCAGCTACTTCAGGGAAATGATGCAACGGCTCCCGAAGGGAGATGACCCAGAAAATTTTTGTCTGAAAGGGACAATTTCTTTTGCGCTTGGAGTTTCGATAAAATACGCAAGAAATTCTCTCGGTTAGTTCAATGTCTAATTTTTTTAGAAGTTTGGCTTGTTTTTTAAGGTCTTGGCATTTCGCATGACCTTGATGAGACTGAGCTGGTGAATGACGGCATCAAAAACATGGCTTTCGAATTTTTGCAGGCGTACATTGTCAAAGCGCCTTCATTTTTCGATTTTACTTTCACAATTGATGTGGTCGACTCACTTATCAAAAATTTTATATGCTATTTCCGCGACAAGGTAAGAGAATGTTTTAAAAAAAAGGCATAATGTTTTGCTTGAGCTTGTCGAACTATGCAATCTTTGCGAAGAGGAACTGTATTCACTGATCGAAGAAACTCAGCGCGATGGTACCAGATTGTCGTGGCAAAATCAGCCGGCTAAAAGGGCGCCGAACTTTGCGAATTTGAATTTTAAAACATTTCTTGAAATGATCGCTACATTATATGAGTGTGAGATACCGCAAATTGTCAAATATTCTCGTGAATTTACAGACCCGAACTGCGTAAGTTATTTTTAGAATTTTAATTATTTAAAGAAGATTTTAGGAAGCGCTGTACGACTTTGTGTTCAGAAATCGAGCAATTTCTGCTCCTACCTTAAAGATCGCCTATTTGTCGATGCTCACTTCATTATGTAAAAGCGCTGAATCTGCCAACGCTTTCTTCAATTTTTTTAAATGACATGGACAAGGCCTTAAATATTGGATTAATCTTTGAACTGTTTGAAATTATTTCTATAGTTAAAATTTTTGATTTTGCCCGTGTGCATAAACGTTGTTATTTGAGCTTTCACTTATTTGTTAGACTCATTTTTTGTGACTTTATGTTCAAAAACATATTCGGTTAGTGTTCTGCATTGTATTTTCTTTTAATCACTTTAAAGTTTGTTGAAACAAAGCCAAATACAGCTGTAATGTGCTCTAAACCAAGCGCTCTATTCACCAATCGGCTCGTCAATTGCAGTCGCTTCGTCTCGCGGTCTCAAACCCAATTTCATCCGGTCAGCGGCAAGAAGCCTCCCACGCTCGATGACTTCGACCCGTACGTTCGAATGTTGGACACCCACTAAATCTGATTCAATTTTTAGACTGAACCCTGGCGAATGGCAATTGGGGGTTAGTTAGAATGCAGCTTCAAAATTGAAAACGAAAATTCCTTTCAAAGTCCCTGATTGGTAAATTTGGTCTTTAAGGCATTTGGCAAAATTTTGCCCCGTCTTCCGGAAGGAACTCGTTGCGGTAAATTGGTTATGGGCAAATACGGACTTTACAGCCCGAAGATGCGTGCGATTCAGGAAGAATGCCTTGTGAGTCCCGTCACCCGTTTAAATACATTCAAATCAAAACATATTCAGCCAAAGCATGAGGCCGGCGTGCCGTCGGAAATGATCACGCCGACACTTAGCCGAATCCGTGCCATCCTTGTGTTTTCTGTGGTAGTTTCAGTCTTCTTGACGGCACACAATTTTGCGATGTTGATCTGGGGGACTAAGGAGAAGCCGCTTTGGCCTTATTCGTGGTTGTGGAAGAAGAGCGAATAGCCGAGTATCAGTCTCTAGGTTTTGATAGGATTTCCCGAAGCAAACCCTCGTATTTGGTGATGTAAGTGTTATGGTTTGTTTAAGATTGTATTGATTAAAGACAATTACCTACTTCGGTTGCCCCGAAAAGACAATTAGCACATTTCTTAATTGTTAAAACTGCGATCCGGTCTTCTCAATTACATCATTAGTAACAACATTAATTCCCTTCCTGAGCAACTTCCGTTGGAACATGACAATTAAAATGACGGGCGGTGAAGACCGCCCCCCTCCCATTGTTCCCTCCCCCTTATTTGCTCTTGTGTCCGTTTCTGAGGGACAGGGCTGGACTGGACCCAGAAAAGAGAGCGTGGAATTCGGAAATTAATGCAAAAAAGGATGACCAGCCGAAAATCTCCTTCCTCTGATGTTGGATAAAAAACGACAAAAATCCAAGCAGCGTTCCGTTCTTTGCCTTTTGCTTTGCCTTTGGTTTAATCGATGTGCAGCACAAATTATTTACGACAGTCCGCCCATTGGTGTTTCGGTGGGTTCTAATCACCCGGGCAAAATGGCATTTCACAATGGCACTTTCAGTTGACTCGGCCCGTGTTGCCTTGGCTCGCTCGTTACTTTGTTGGTGCTGGTGAGAGAGAGCTCATCTTTTTGGATGAGCCTCAGCGTGGTCCGGTGAGGCCGGCGGGCGGTGGAGGAGGGAGCCCCCCTGGAGGCGGTGTGGGAGGAAGCCCTGGAGGCGGTGTGGGAGGAAGCCCTGGAGGCAGGTGTGGGAGGAGGCCCTGGAGGCAGGTGTGGGAGGAAGGCCCTGGAGGCGGTGTGGGAGTAAGTCCTCGGAGGCGGTCTGGGAGGAGGCCCTGGAGGCGGTGTGGGAGTAAGTCTCGGAGGCGGTGTGGGAGGAACTCTCGGAGGCGGTGGAGGAGGTGAGTATTTGTTTGTTTGTTTGTTTTAATCGTAGGACCAATTCGTTTAGGTCAACCACCGGCTGCAGCACAAGGGCCCGCAAGGGGCGGCTTAGCAGCGGAAGGCCCCTGCAACTCTTCGCTCTCAGTACATGGCTCCGGTGCCCGTGCCCGTACTGTCCGCTCCGGTTCTCCCACCAAAATATTTTCTGCCACCACAAGCTGCCACCGCCTAGATTGCGTTTTGACATTGCAAGGATTGGCATCGCTTCCCCTGGTGATGATTTCTTTCTGCTTTTTGGATTCCTCCGAGTGAATATTTCGATTAAACATAATCTCTGACACCGCAGGCGCCGTTTATCCGATTACTGGTCCAAGTTTCCCAGCCAACCCGCTCCCTCCGATTTACGAGTCGCCCTTGCCCCCTCCGGCGTCTGCTCCATCTTTGCCCGTTCCCGCATTTGCCGACTTCGCTTTGCCCGATCCCTCTCCTCCCGTTCCAATCGCCACACCATTCTTTGCCCCCGCGCCGGCATCCTTTGCAGTGCCGTATCAGCCAGTCAACTTGCCTCCTCTTCCTTATGAACAAGTGCCGATGAGTTGTATAATTAATTATTCTGATTGCTTTTATTTTTTGATAAATTGGCCACATTTGAAACTCCATTCATTATAAACATCCAGCAGATCCATGCTCCATCATCCGCCGCTTTACCGCTTCCTCCCCCACTGGCGACCCAATGGGCTATCCCCGTGCAGAATAATGTGCTCACCAACGGTTCTCTGGAGCCGAAAAGTCCAAAACTTGTTCTTCCGCGATGTAATCCTCGGCGGTGCGATGCCTCCGCAGCCTCCCGTGAAAGGCCGCCCCGCAACAACGAACAGAATGAGCAAATTCAACGGATAAATGCCAACAATTTCTTTTATTTCATTTACGGTCTGGACATCAACGAGTCGATAGCGTTCATTCATTCACTCTCTGTAAAAATCTTCTTATCTTTTTGTTTTATCTCCCTCCGTCCATCGCATTTTGTTTCTTCCGATTATGGTTCATGAAGAATTCTCACCATCATCAACTTCTTCTCAGATTGTCGCAAAGTGTAAAATTTAATAAATCAACACAATTTTTATAAAATATTATTTTGCTTCCAAATTGACTAATTTCTTCCAATTCACTTCGCCTTTTCTCGTTTTTTCTTGCTGTTAGGTCAGCGACAGAGAGGGGAGGTCGTCTTGGTCCCGTCGGTGTTCAATTTGTGGCAGTTAATCATACAATGTTCGTTGAATGAAAATGAAGAACCAATTTTTGTTTAGGTATTATTTGTCTATCGGCCATTTTCTCGAAAGGGCTTCTTGATCCCGGGGACTGATTGGTTTTCGGGACAGAATGGTTCGGTCTTCAGGTCTTCTTGCTCGTCTGCATGTTCGGGTCAAGGTGAGTCCCCGCGTTCTTGTACCTGGTTGAGTCCGTCTGTCTGTCCGTTTAGCACTTGGCTAACCATCAACGCCATTTGGGTGGAGTTGTCGCTGTACACGGGCATACTGCCCGAGGGATGGTCTCTGCCCTCTTACTTGGCCGCCATCATCCAAGTAAATGACTGATCGGCGGCTTAAGCTTCTTCCCGTTAAACGCTTCAATTTCGGGTCGCCTGTGTTGGCCCTCTCCTGTACAGCGTGCTGCATAAGTGCGCCCGCCTAAACATCAAAAAGCCGCCGCTGATCCTTTGTCTGCTGCTCTTCTCAACCATTTCCATGCTTTTCCTGGCCCTCTTCTGGGAGTCCACCTTTTTTGTGTTTGGCGCTCAACGCTCCGTGGCCATTATTCTGCTCACTTTTTTGATGGCGTTGGTGAGTGCCGATCGGTCAGGCAATGCCTAAGGGGCTGGCTTGAGGCCGACTAGGACTTCGATTTGGCGAGTGATTTGTTGGGTTGGAGTTGAAGCCGAAAAGTTCTCCGTGAATACTTTGCTAGATTCAGCTTTATCCGACCTCAAACAGTTAAATCGCGACATTTTTTGCTTTTCTCAGGTTTCGTCCACTTCAAACGTTCTGTTTCTGCCCTTTATGGCCGTCTTTCCACCCCAATTACCTCACCGCCTATTTCGTCGGCATGAGTTTAAGCTCTTTGGTGCCAAGCGTGCTTAAACTTGTACAAGGTGCGGTTGTGCCATGTCTTTGCTGCCAAAGGACGGTGATTTACTTTCCTTTAGGCGTTGGCAATTACGAATGCTTACCAATTGTTAGCCCAAATGGCACTTTGACTGTCACTGCCGTTCAGACGGAGCCTTTGTTTCATGTTCGGCTGTACAATTTGACCATGTTCGTGTGGATGTGTGCCGCAACGCTTTCATTCGCCCTTTTGTATTGGAAGGGGAGAAAAATGCCGTCGCCCGACGAGGGAGACTGGAAATGGAACGGCACGGTGCCGACTTTCGGCTGAATCGTTAAGAAAAGCGGCCGAACTGAAAGGGTTGGTCGGCGAGGCTGCTGAGGATGAATGGAAAGAACAAAGTCCATTAAAGGTGCTAAACGTTTTTTAATGTTGAGAAAAGTCGAAAAGTATGAAAATGTTCAGCCGAAGAAAGTTGTTGTAATTGTCGGGAAATGCGTCGACCAAACGCCGCCCAATTCGCCGTCCCCTGCCGGGGAAAAGGACAAATTGCGCTTTTGGACGCTAATTGTGTGCCTTTCTTTGATCTGTGCCGAAATGAACACAATGTACTTGAAATGTATTTGAATTTAACTTAAATAGCAAAATGGCAGCAACGCCATGGACATGGAAACCAAAAAAAAACAATCATTTTAGCATTCCTTCGGTTCACAGTTACGCGACATTGGCCTACTCACTGGTAATGCGGGGGGGGTGGGGGCAGTGAATGCATTTTTTAGAATAATTAAAAAACGAATTCATTATTTTGCATTTAAATCCTTCATAACTCCCCGCACAGCTCACCTATCACTGGGCCCTGACCCTCTCCAATTTGTCCCATCCTTTGGCCAATTTCCTTCCGCTTTGGCTCAAACCGCACTCTCTTCGCGTTTTGCTGGGATTGACCGCAATTTGCACAGGTAATTTCCTTTTTATAATAGAAAAGTGCCCGCCGGGCAATTTAATTCCATTGGCATTTATCTTTTAATTTCCACTTAAACGAAAAGATTAAAGAGATTTTTTATTATTGCCTTTTATTAAATATTTTAGTTGGCACGGCGTTCATTTTCGTATTGGCCCTCCAAAGTCCAAATCCAATTTTTCGCGATTCTGCACCCGAAATTGGTTCAGCCCTCGTGGTGAGTTGGCATTTCATTGTTAAAACATCCAAATGCCCTCCGCCGATGAGTATTAAAATATTGGTTTTAATTTCTATAACTTGAATTGATTGGAATATATTTTCTTTTTTAATTTTAAACTTTTTTTTGCGCATTTCTCTACTTTAACTCAAATGGAAAGAATGTTTAAAAAGTTTGGTTGGACGGCTTCAGATCGTTTTGTCCATCGTCACGGGTTTCCTCTGCTCTTACCTCCGTACTCACATCACCGGCCTCATCCGCGGAGAACATCCGGACAGCGAGTCGCGTTTGTTCTGGTGCGGCTTCTTTATGCAAGTGAGCGGCGAATGGCATGGAATATTCGAAATGGCACAAATTGTCCCTTAGGTCGGCTCCTTCCTCGGCGCATGTGTCATGTTCCCGCTTGTCAACGTGTTCAAGGTGTTCCAAAAGCGGGATCCGTGCACTTGATTTAATCGGCCACATCTCTCCCACTTTTCGCCTTTACCCCCCCCCCCCCCAATTATTGTACCAAATGTAAATTTTAATCCATTTTTCTATACATATTTTTGAACAATATTTATGTGAAAACTTTTTAAATCGAATGATTTTTGGGAAGGGAATGATTTGCATCCCCCAAAATTCGCCCATCAGCTGACAAAGACCAGCGGCCTCTGCTGTCTTGCGAAGAATCGTTCGAAGTCGTTGGCTGTCAGAAAGCCCTTTTCGTCCGCGTCCAGTTCCTGTACAAATTCCATCAAAATTATTGCGTCCGTTGCCCCCCCCCCCATTTGTCCCCCCCTCCTCTATTCGTCCCCCCCTATTCGTCCTCCCCCCATTCGTCCCCCCCCCCCCCCCCCCCCTATTCGTCCTGACCCCCCTCCCCACTTTGAACAGAACGGTCGCGCGTTGTGCGCTTGCCACGCGCAATGCGTCCGCATCCGTCCCGGACGAACTCCGAGCGCGGCCGAAGTGGGCGATGGCGGGCGCTGCGGTGGGAGTCGTTATGGCCGAGGCAAACGCAGCCTCAAAAGGTGCAAGCGAAGGAATATCATTTTCTGGTTGCGTGCCGTCCCCTCACCCACCGCACTGCGGACGATGGTCGGTTTCCGCGCGACTGCCGACTCGCGGCTTAACGATGCCGCCGATGTTCCGGTGCCGCCCATCAAAAGGGAGCCGGCATTTCGCTGCCGATCGCTTTGATCCCCTCGGCCGCGCAGAGTGAACACGGAGCGGACGAATTCAAAAAACTCCTAAAAGTTGGGGGGTACTTCCGTGTGGGGCGGGGACGGCATGGCAATGGCATAAAATCCTCTGAAAGTTACGCGGAAAGTGATTTGCTGCGGCTTGTGTCCCTCCGCCGCCAATCAGTCGCATTGTCCATTCCGCGTTATCCCGCGCGTTTTCATCACATAAGCGGTGCAGGGACACGACGAGGTCCTTTTAAGGAATGATTTGATCGAGAAAAGGATGGCACAAATTGTTTTGCTCATTCGTCCGTCAATGGCATTTTGTTATTGGTCCAGGGTTGCCGCCGATCGAAACTCGACTCGAACTTTTTCTTTGGGGAAACCCTTTTATGGACTACATAGAGATCGGACTTGAGGACCGATTGAGATTTTGATCGAGAATCTCGATCGGTTCCAATCTCTCTTATGGACCAACAATTTGTAAACGACCTCAAATGTAATATAATCGACGTGTGGCGGAGATGCGGAACTTTGTTGGCAGCAGAAAGCGCAAAACATTCGTTCCAAATACGAATCGCCGAGACGGTCGGGAATGAATGTTCCGAAGAGACGACGGAACTCGGCGAATTTCATCCGACCCGCGGGGCATTCCTTGGGGCGACGGAGGGGGGGGGGGGAATTTGTTGAATTTATAAACTCTTTTTACATGTTTGAAGCGGTTGTAAATGTACTTAAGCCATTGTTCGCTGAAGCGATGTCCCGTTATTTCCTTCAAAGGGACGGGGCTTTTGTCTCACGCCGCCGGGGATAATTAATTCACTTGGATTCGGGCCAAACTCGGCGGTCGTTCGGGCGGCTCGAAACGGCTGAGTTCGTCCAAACTGTTGTTGTCCACCTCTAAAAGTGAAAGGAAAGAGAAATGTTAAGCATCTTTTTTGAAGCTTCCAATGCAATTCTTCAATCCCATCCCTCTAATTCCACCTGCCAATCCGCCGATCGGCACTTTCGGAGTCCCTCCTTCGCCTCCTCTCATAATGCCAACCCCCGCGGGGTCCCCCGGTTCCGTTTTTGCCAACTTTTTGGTCCCTCCGCGCATTCTCGACAAACGGCTGGCGCGGCGGAGAGAGAATCGATGGGAGGACATTTTGGGCGGGCAAAGGATAGGGCGCGGAAGACAATAAATTGAAGAAAAGAGAGAAAATGCGCAACTCAAAATGGGGGGGGGGGGAGAAGGGAAGGGAATGAATGAATGCCCCTGGGGGGTTCAATTGGTCGCTGTGGGGGGGGGGGGAGAGAAATGGATGAAAGGGGAAGAGAAGGATGAAGGGGAAGGGGAAGAAGCAAAGTGCCTTTTCTGGCCGACGGGAGCGGCCTTAGTGCCCTTGGGCATTCCCCTGCCTCCCCTCCCCTCGCCTCCCCTCCCATTCTCTCCATGTGCCGTTGTCACTCCGCCGCGCGTGCCCCAGGCGATGCCAATGGTTGGTGCGTCGCGCCGTTACCAAAAGTGTTCCGAAAGCGGAAAGAAATGCAAAAGGCGGCGAATTTGGGTATTTATTGGAATATCGTATGGGCCAAGTCATCAAATCGGCGGTGTTTTGTTGCCTTTGTGCCTGCCTTTCCCGCTTCCGTGTCCAAGCCGTGCCTTCACTTCCCTTACCTTGCCGGAGGGAAGGGAAAGGGAAGGGAAAGAGAACAATTGGTTGAAGGACGGATGGAATGGAATGGAATTGGTTGGGTGTCGGAGGGGGGGGGAGGGGGGGGGGGAGGAACTTTTGCTTCAATTTGATTGAGTAGAACGGACGGACGGACGGCGGGATGAGGACACAATTTGATTGGATGAGTGGCCTGTTGACGGATGGATAGTGGCAGAAAATGCACTTGGCCAAAGAGAAGTGGCAATTGATCAAGCCGATTCATTAGCATGGACTCTAAGGGAAAATGGAACCCCGATCAAGCTAATACAGAGAGAGAGCCTCCTCAATCCTTCGTTTTGACGACCTTTGGTCTTTTTGCCTGCAGGCAAAATAAGTATCAATCCGCCCGCTTCTGCTGCACAGAAGTTGCCAATTTCAGATCAGCGGCCATTCTCTTCCATATGCCTTCCTTCTCCATTTATCCCCTCAGGGGAAAAGGAACTGCCTCCTCATAAAGTGTCGTTCCATCTCTCCTCCTCCGATTTCATTCCATTCGCACAAAAACTGCAAAGCCCTCTTCCCTTTTCCCCGTTTAGATTCATTTTCAGCCCCCCCCCCCCCCCGGGGGTCTGACTGATGTGACTGAAATCTGATCTCTCGTGGACTGCTTCTTCTATAGATGGGAGGGGGGGAGGGGGAGGGGGGAGGGGGGGGGGGGAGAAAGGCGACGGGTGGGGGCGGGTTTTTTCATTTCGATTGAGCGACTAAAAGTGCACATTTTGTTGGTTTTGGCGTTGGGAATAGTGCCCCGCCGGTGCGACAAGGCGCTTTGTCTGATCTTTTCAGTCTTTCAAATTTTTTTTGTTTTGTAATTATATAAAATATTCTCGACAATCGCTTCTTTTGGGAACGGGCACATAATCCGAACATTGGCGTTAAAATGAAAGGGATACTCCGGCATTCATTTCCCTCCCGTCACATTCCTTCCGTGTGCATCTTCCGATTTACGAACAAAATGTAATAATGTAAGCGAAGTGAGGCGACATATGGCAGCAGAAGGCCCTCGGGGGAGGGGGAGGGGGGGGGGGGGGGGGGAGGGGGGGGGGGGTCCACGGGGGGCGCAGCAGCGGAAGGGGTCACCCCCCCCCCCCCCCCCGGGGGGCTTCCAAATCCCCCCCCCCCCCGCCCATTCGTCATCTCCGTTACCCATCCATCCCAATTCCGCCATCGGCCCTTCCCAACGTCCCGACGCGTTTCTCTGTGCTTTTCTTGATCGATGTTCATTCACTTCTGCACTTCTTGCCGGTGCTTCAATAAGTTCCACAAAAACTCAAAAATAAGGGCAAACCGTCTGACCGCGGGGTTTCGAAATTTCAATGATTTGGTGAACTTTGGTCGTGGCCGGGATTAATTCTTTTTTCATGGATTTTTTTGATGGGTCAAAGCCTCGAGGGGACGTGGGGGTGGGGGATAAATTGGGCGGCTTTCTTCTCGGGCCTTTTCCTCTCCAGAAGAAGCTCCGACCTTCTTTTTGAAAGCCAGATCAAAAACGCAGCAACAAAACAACAGAACACGAAGTCAACAACAATCGGAAGACGCGGAACAGGCGGGCGGACGACGGACGCGATAAGTCAGAGCAGTCCATCCGACAATCATCCGGTCCCCTCACCCCTCCTCCACCCCCACCCCCCCCCCCCCAAATGCCACCCGAACGGCCCATCGGCTTGAGCCCGTTTTGACTGATTGATCCATTCCGGGCCGAATCAAACCGTCGGGAGGGGGGGGGGGGAGGCAACACTCAACACATGTCGCCTCCACCGCGTCTGCTGTCGAATGCGGCGCCTCGGGGGGAGAGGGGGGGGGGGGGGAATCGTCCCCACTCATTGGCTTTTCCTCGGAGGTGGCGGAAACGGCCGACCGCCCCTTTCGGAGGTGACGCAAAATGCTTTAAAAAGCACTCGCGGAATGCGGATGAGCGCCCATTCCACCGATTGGTTATTGGGCATTTGCGGATCAGTGACACGGAAAAGCCCCGGGGATCGGTTAAATCCCCCCCCCCCCCCCCAAAAAAAGTCAACAATCACTTCGAAATTTGAGCATTTGAAAGCCTCAGGCACCCACCCACAAGCAACAACTATTTTCTGTGATTTGTTTAATCTTTTTTTCACATTTCTCTCACAAATCAGCGGAGTAATTGCTTCCCATCTCGGCCATGGCATTGGCCCGACGAGAAGTTCGAACTGACAGAGAAGAGGGCAGGAGAAGACAACGGACGGCGATGAACACGGACATTGCAGAGGGAAAGGTGGGAGGGGTCGCCGCGGGGGTTCCCCCGAAGAAAGTCCCCCCGTTCCCGTCTCAGCTTGAGGACAGTTTCTGCCCCGTCTCCTCTCCTGACCCGCTGGCTGCCACCCCCCCGTGCTTTGTGTTGTCCGACGACGGCGGCGCCGTAGGCGACAAAAATGCGGCGGCATCGACGCGTGGCGAAGAGCCGCCCGATTCGACGACGGCCGATGGGGCGGAGGGAATGGCGCGCCTGTGGACGCGGTTGAACGAGTTCAAAGTGCAAGAATTGAAGGTGACGGGAATGGGAAAATACTTTTTAGAAGCAATTATAATTAACATTTCGGCATAGAGCGAATGTAAAAAGCGGCATTTGGCCGTGTCCGGCTCGAAGCAGCAGCTGATGGACCGTTTGAAGCCGTACGAAGAACAAATCGTTGACGGCCGCACTTCCGCTGAAATAATTGCGGGACGCGAAAATGCTTCCGGAATTTTATGCGGTAGCGAATGGTCAAGTCCGATCGATCGGAAGGCCGTCTGAAAGTCCGTTATTTGCAGCACTTCCTCTTCTTCCCCCATCATTTCCGGCTCCTCTTCCGTAATCGATGCGGTGATCGACGCCGTGATCGATGCGTCCAACGCGCAGGGAACGGTCACCAAACTGACCGCAGCGAAGCGCGGAAGCCGTGCGAATCTGACCATAACGGGGAGGGGCACGGGTCAGGAGAAGCCCGGCTGGGCAAACAGACAAACGGAGACAAATGAGGTGTGAGTGGGAATGAAATCTGGTTCTGATCGGATTGGAATGGGACAGTCTCTCTCGAGAATTGTTTGGATAGGACAGTCTCGGGAATCGGTTTTGGAGTGGGACAGCCTCGAGAAAATGTTTGAAATGGGACAGTCTCGAGAATCGGATTGGAATGGGACAGTCTCGAGAATCGGATAGGAATGGGACAGTCTCGAGAATCGGATAGGAATGGGACAGTCTCGAGAATCGGATTGGAATGGGACAGTCTCGAGAATCGGATAGGAATGGGACAGTCTCGAGAATCGGATTGGAATAGGACACTCTCGAGAATCGAATTGGAATAGGACAGTCTCGAGAATCTGGTTGGAATGGGACAGTCTCGAGAATCGGAATTAAATTGGATTGAACTGTCATTATCTTGCGGACTTCAAATTTTAGCTCTACACGACGGACAGTTCGCTTACCCGGTTATTGCGTGGAACGCCCAACAACAAATTCGGGGGGTTCGGTTTTGGTGCCGAAAGGGAAATTCCTTCAGCAAGTTCGTCCTGTTGCACTTGCACAGCAGCGACGAACAAACAATCGAAGTCGAACAATTTGAAAAAGACTTCAGAAAATTCAATTTTTTATTTAGACAAAAGAAATCGCTGCCGTCCGAAAAGAGCACGCCGCAGGAAGAAAAAGTGTCCGTCCCCGTCAATTTGCCCGTCAAGCCAATTGCGGGTTCTTCTTCCGCTGAGTTGACTTCCGCCATGACCTTCAGCTTTTCCCAAATGGGCTCCGGTGGACAGGTAATTAATTACCTAATTAATTGTACTGAAAGGACGGGGTTCAGAACGGACCAACACTCCGTGAAAGGCCATTGAAGCATTCTTTGTTAGATGTTTTATGTTGGTAATGAACCATGCCAAAATAATAAATTTAAAAAACTTCCTTGGGTTTGACCGCCCTTTTCCCGTTGGCCCGGTGGCGCAATGGATAACGCGTCAGCCTACGGAGCTGAAGATTGCAGGTTCGATCCCTGCCCGGGTCGAATTCATTTTTAGTCAATTTATAATTTCCTTTAAAATTTGACACAAATTTTTGCAGTTTACTCCTTTAAACCCAAACGATGGGCCATCAATGAATGGTGACAATCCGTCGGAGGCCGCCGCCGATTCTTCCGCCGACGAATCCAGTGAAAGCGAAAGGGATTCATCGAAACTCGCCGAGAAAGTGCCGCAGAGCTTCCCCTTTTTCCCAACTTTGGCCATGGCTGGAAGCAGAGGTCAAAATTGCATTGTTTTTCGGGGCTTTTGTTGAAATTAAATCCGACAAAAGCAAATTCGGCATAAATTGGGGGATTTTCTGAATGGGCAAAAGTCCTAAACCGGTTAGTTTCATTCGGTTTGAATCGCCGGTTTTAGGTGCATGTCGCTGTCTGACTTCGAAATCGTCGTCCTTTTCAACTCCATCCGTTCATTCGATCGCTTTTGCCAATAGAGAAAAGGCGATGAGACGGCACCATTCAATGGCCTCGGGCACGGCACGGAGGCCGTCAGGCTTTTGCGTAAAACGGGAGCCGGAAGACGCTTTTGAGAAGAAGCCGAGTAAAAAGGACGGATTTTCTGTGCCGGAAGATTTTCAGGAGAGGAAGTTCCGGTCGGTGCATGAAGCACAGCTTCAGAGGCACGAGCAATGCTTAAGACAGTACAAACAACGAATTGACGAGTTGCAACAGGAACTGAGCAGCTCACAATCGGTATTACATCAGCAACAGAAACTGTTGGAGGAGACGGACAGAAGAATGACCGACGAGGGACAAAACAGCGAAATGGATGCAAGAAGTTCGAGCAGTACTCTGATGATCTTCCTTTCCTTTCAGTATTGGCTGGGAAAATTGGAGAATACCCGGAGGGAGTTTGCCCAGAAGCAGAACCAATTAGACAAACAAACGGACGTTCAGAGAGCTCTTTGTAAGACGGATCAGCGCATGAGGGTTTGGCGGGATGAACGGGAAGACAATCGCTTTTTACAACATTTAGGAGCAGTTAAGGGCTAAGCAACTACAGGTTCGCTTTTGGTAGACGATCAGCTTGACCATCGTATTAAAATTCGCAGGACCAAGCAGTTCAAGACATTGTTCGCCTGATCCGTCAGGAACCGAAAGCTGCCCTTCTGATTGTGCAGCTGTTGAGGAAGTATCAGCTGGAGCGGGAGATGAACCCGCAGGAACAGAACATCTTGCAGCATCAAAATACGAACTCCAATTCGTCTTCTCCCTGGCACGGAACTGTGCCCCCTCCGACTTTACCTCCACCACCGCCAGTGAACAATTCGTCTAAACCGACGATGGCATCAAATAGGACGTTGAAAGGGACGACAAAGGCCAAAAAGCCGATCAAAAAGGTTCCGGCCGGGAAGAGGAACTCGGCCGACTCGATAAACGAATTTGGGGTCAGATTTGTTGGGTTCGCCTCGAGAAATCGGGATTTAATGAGGCTTATCCCTCCGAATAAATTTAAATTCGGATTTTGTTAAATTACAATTTAATTTATGCTTCAGAGGGAAAACAATGGGAGGAGCAGTTCTGTGCTGGAGGGCATGTTGGCACGTCCATGCAGATGTGGCGTTCCGAAGAGGAGGCCGAAGTCGTCGATGGACAGCGGGGAGATGGGCGGAATGGCGGTGGACATGGAAGAGGTCGGATTTCAACTTTTAGGGCTTTGACATTTCGAATTCTGACAGATCTTTCGGTCGGTGTTGGAGGATGGCGGACGGCAGCAACAGGAGACGCCGGAGGGGCCAGGGCGTTTGGCAGAAGCATTGAGTGCCGAAGAGACGATGATGGTGGTGGACGACGCCGCCGGGCAAACCATGCCTTTTGGCAGCATTCCATCCATGGCAGCCGTCCCCAAGTACACCGCTCATTGTCAGCCACATTCCATCGGACCTTTCGATGTTTCTACCACCAATCTTTTCTCCCAATGGGACATTTCCGCGCACCGGCCGTCCCAGTCTTTCTTTGAGTCCTCGCTGAGCACCAGCAGTATCGGTCCCAGACCTTCACCGCCGGAAGCAATTTCGATGTGCCACAGTCAAGAGATGGACGATCTGATGGAAGTGTTGCGGGATGACCAGGGTTAGTCGTAGCGAAACGCCATTTGAATTCGAAATTTTGCCCTTCAGAAAAGTCCCAGTTGGGCTCTACGCCCGAGGGCCCTTCCTTCGCCGTTGTGGGCGACAACAAAACAGAACAATTAGCTTCCTTATTGGCCAACGAGGTCGAGCTGCACTTGGCACAATGCCACTTCCTCCGTCTCTGCCGCATTACCCACGGCCATTGGCATATCGGAGAAGGACATGGCCGTGGAAGCGAACATTTGCATTGACCAAAGGGATCAATTGCCCATGGGACACGGCACGATAATGACGTCATCGGCATTTGTGCCACAAGAGACGATCGAATTCGGCAACAGAAACGGATTCGGCGCCGGATTCTCATTCGGGGTGGAGGAGGTGGGAAAGATTAGAAGGCACGAAAAGAAGGGATTGGGGCAGGCAATAAATCAGAAAGCGATTATTGGGAGATAAAGCATTTCCCCCCAGGGCATGCCAGCGATGGACGGCTTCTGGATGGTGGACACTTCTTCATTTGACCCTTTCCAGCAAAGTGTCTACACGTAAAGTGGGGAGGCGGCAAAAGTATTGGGTGCCAGAAAGAGAGTAAATTAATTACAATAATTGTAACGCATTAGTGAAACGCGCAAATTTAAATATGCAATGCCCTCCAGGCACAAAGCGATTGATCGATGATTGGAATGCCCGCCGGCCCTCATTGGATTGGAAATTTGCGCGTTTATTTTCGTTTTTTGCCTCTTTCCTTTCTTTTGCATTTTGTCAATTCCGCTACAAATCTTTTCAATTCCATCCGTTGTAAATTCAAATTCATTTATTCATTCAATTAAACTAATTGTGCTCATTCGCCCACCTTCATTCTGAAAGAACAATCGGAATTGGAGAGAGCGAATGGCCCAATAAAGACGAGCGAAACTTTCGTTCAGCCTTTTGTTGTCCGTCTAAATTGTCCAAAGTTCGAAAAAAGAAAAAGCATTCGGTGAAGCCGTTTAAACTTTAACGGGCCGAGTCCCTAAAGAACCCTAAATCCAATCTCCTCACATCAATCAGCCAACATTCGCTCATTTGGGGGGATTCACTCCCTTTTAATGGGTGCTGACTGACCGGGAACAGTTGAGGAGGAACGGCGTACACTGCATGTACTGCTCGATGGCCATCGCTTCTGCTTGAGGGGACGGAGTTAAATTTCCCTCTGAGACTGAGAGACTGAGGCGCTTTAACTATTGAAATTCTTTGGCTTTTGTTAGGGACTCAATGTCTGTCAGTACAAAGCCCTAAATCCCCCAATTTTTACTTTCTTCGGTGTGGCGGTGTGCGCAGTGTCAGTTTGAGGAAGGCGGAGTTTTTACTGAACATTTTGACGTCTCCAACAGCAAATGGTTTTTCCAATTGGGAAGGAAACGCCGGCGGGGGTGGGGGGAGGGACACGGGAGACCGCCCCTCCAGGGCTCTCTGTCAATGACAATGGCAGCGTAATTAATGGAGACGGGGAAATGGTCGGGGGACATTCGGAAATGCGATAGAAGAAAGGATGGGGTGGTCGGGATTTGAAATTGGATTGGTTGGTGGGTGGGTGGAAAGGGGCGAAATTCTCTGAGACTGAAAGCAGCAAAAGCTTCAGCAGCGGAGGCGGCAGGGGGGGGGGGGAAAGGGGGGGGGGGCGAAACGGACAACGGCAACTAACGACGGGCGACGGGGGGGGCGGGGGGGGGGGGGGGTAAATGCCCGACCGGTGCCCACGCGACCTTTTTGTTGTTTTGCGACGACTCCCCCCCCCCCCCCCCCCCCCCCCCATCCACTCGACAAGCCATCAAAGGCGGCAATTTGTCTTTGCCGGAAATTAAGACAGGGCAAAATCTGTCCCGCTTTGAGAGAGGCAAAAGTGCTTAAATGGGATAAAAATGAAAAGTTAGATTTAATGCCAACATTATTTTGAATTAATTCGATTGCCGTCATAGGTCTTCATGGAAAAGCTTCATTTGCAAGGATCTTTTTAACCGATAAAATGTAATGTGTTCATAGAGCCGCCCGAGTAAGGGACGGACCCGGTAAGGTTTCATTTGATCAAGCGAAAGCAAACCGATTCGTCTTTTCTCAAAAAAGTTATAGCTTAAAAGGTAAAATCTCAAGTTTCCGTGCCAACGTGGTGCGCTACGTCATAACTTCCTTTGTTTATGTCGAATCGTCTTAGCTCTATTCTATTTTAGAATCTACACAAATAGTGCTTTCGAATGATACCAAAATTGTTTGATTTGGTTAACTAACAAATTGGCTTTTAATTTTTAAAACATTAAAAAGGGTTTTCCTTCTAACCAGACTCAATCGGCCAGTCTCACAGACTCAATCGGCCAGTCTCACAGACTCAATCGGCCGTTTCAAATGCTCATCTGGCACGAATTTTTAAATTATGGTCGTTAAAACAATGGATTTTCGACTAAAATTTGTTTTTTCGTTCATAACTCGCCAAAACAAAGCTGCAAAAAAAATAGGTTAAATCCTAAAATTAGCATCCGGTCATTATTGTTATTTTTACAAACATTTTTGCGCACTTTTTTTTGTTGCTTATAGCTCCCTTGGCATTTTTCTCACCTATTTAAGTTCCTTTTTGAGATTTTTCTAGCCTAATAGTAGCATCCCTGCTTATAAGCTGTATTTTGTAGTGGACTAAATTGTTTGATGCTTATTTATAAGATTTTCTGTTCTAATATTTGTCGAAAAACAATTTTATTTTTTAAGTTTTTTATGATTCAAGTTACAAAAAATTAAGCAAATCCATTGCGATTAAAGCCCTATTCCATCATTAGTCCCACGTTCAACAGCAACAGCAGCAAAAAAATGAGCGCAACAGAACAGCAACAACAATCGCAAAAGCGGGCGCGCCCCGAAGAGAACGGCGATGTCTGTGCAGATTTGATCAAAACATTTTGGAGAATTTAAACTAATTGAGTTTTCTGATTACATTAAAGCAGGAGGCCAAAATTGGGGATTCCAAATTTGTAAACTAATGTTGGGGGTGATTGAATTTGTTGATCAGGTTTTTGAGATTATGGCACATTCGGAGGAGGACGACAGTGAGGGCGAGTCGGGCGCCGGCGGCGATGAGGACGAGCAGTACGACGACGAAGATGATGATTTAGTGTCGACATTGGAACGTCCAAATAATGAAACTGTTGAGAGAATGAGCAGACTCTTAAGGGAATTAGAGAGCAGAAATTTGGAGCTGGAAAGAGCAATTCCCCGCCTGAAGGATGCGAAGAGTGGCGGCGACATCACGAAATGGGTCGGTCAGCCGAGTTTTGGATTTTTCTTTAATTTAATTTTGGTTTAGGGGATTAAAATCGTTAACGAATTGGCGGAAGAGCAGAGAAAGCACAACAAAGCCGAACAGGATTTGGCCGTGTCGAATCACCGGCTCCGCAAATCAATAGACAATGCCGTAGAAAAGGAACAAAAAGATGCCAAAACGATCGACGACTTGAAACGACAGTTGGGAGAGTATGAGGAGGAAAGGAAAAGGGTCATTTTAAGAAAGATATTAATGAGATAATTAAAATGTTTGTTTCTTATTTAGTTTTCTAAGAAGCTCGAGGATCAGAACTCCATGGACTGTCATTTGTTGGAGGATGGACGGGTGGGAAAGGGTCAGCGGATGAACTCGCGACAGAATGTAATTTCGGGTGGACTTTGCTGTTGGGACGTCATGTTCAAAATCACTGCGGTATTCGCCAGTTTCACTCACTAATATAACCCATCCGTCTCATTTCAGGCGCTTGCAATGTTTACTCTTATCGTCATTTTAATTGTCCACGTGCCCCCCATCTTCTTCTGAGGATGTCCGAATTGAAATCCCCAATTTCCTATTGATCATTGACGTTAATTTTTGGATGACATTCATTATGCAAATTTGCTTGAGTTTATTGACTCTTTACCCTTCGATAACATTTGTTGTAAAAGTTATTGATGCTTTACCCCTCGATAACATTTGTTGTAAAAGTTATTGACATCTTCACCAAAATTTGTCGCACGTCTGACAAAGAAAATCTACCGGTTTTTTACAACATTTTTATACGAAAGACAATAGGAAGCTTTTTCGTCATGTCCGGCTTCAACGGGACGGTGTCGGCGCCTCCACGTGCCAATGGAAGGGTCGAATGGATTCATTTGGCTTTGGTTCTTTCCCATCTTTGCCCTGAACGTTGCTCCCTTTGCTGTTCAGGACGACTTCGTCACTGTCCACCCCCAACTGACGTGTGTACTCATCGCCATGTGCGTCTCTGTCGCCACGCACTTTTCTCTGTTCGTTTTCGGCCGTCTCTTTGACTTTCTGCTGAAGTGCTGTCGACGACGTACACGTCGCATCAGCGTAATCTCCAACGGCCATCACCGATTGTTGTGTAAGACGAAGAACCTTCCGAAACGGACCGATGGCAGCGAGGGTTCCACGCCAAAAAAGGCAATGGCATGCCGTCAACGGAGTCTAAGGCTGAATAGTGGCGGAACGGGCAGAAGGAGGGCAAATTCACAGTCGGAAAGCGTAGCTGAGAGCCGAAGAGAGCTGTACGAAGTGAAGAAGCGACGAATGGAGGCCGAACCTTGCAGATTTGTGGGTTTTTTGTTGTTGTTAATCTTTGGCAAATTGGGGGGGGGGTCTGGATTCAGTCTCAGAAACACGGGTTTTTTATTCAAGTTTTTGGGTGGAACCGCAGCAAATTGTTAGAATTACACTTTTTCTATTCTTTATCGGAATTCTGCTCCTTGTTTTGTAATTGATTAGGTAGGGGCCACACGGGGCTAAGAACCCGTAAAAGCCCATGGCAGGAAAAGACGCAAGCTCGCCTAAGGGTCTTTAGGTTGACGCCTCCCAAATTCTAGCGAATTTTTTCGATTTTTGTTTTATTTTTTCAAGATAAATTTTAAAGCGCAAGATCCCCCTCCCCTTCCACACAAAAAATTCAAAAAAAAGCTTTGCTTTTGTATTCAGTTTTCATTGACAACCGATGACGAGGAAGAAATTGCAAATTCTGCTGGACTCGCATAGTTTCTAAATGAACAGACGCATTGACATTAACCGTTTCGCTGTGAATTAGACGATTGAGACCAAAAAGCTCGACGTTTTTGTTTTAAATTTAAAATAAGTACACCAATAAACCTTCATTATTATTTAGGGTCGGCACTGACCCTTATGCTGCGGCGTCTTGGGGGTGGGGGGGGAGGGTTTGCGTTCAGGTTATTGGCATTCTTCAATACGCTCGATTCGTTTTAGAATTCGTTGTGTTTAAGGTCAATGATAGGAAGAGGTCACCAGACGCAACCTCAACTCTCTCTGTTTATTCCCGAATAAAAAAAGTCTACACCAATCCATTTTTAGTCTCTCGGATCACTGAGACTTATCAGTGATCAGCTCTTGCTCCATTCCACCTTGATCTTGTCATCTTTCTGAAGATGGCGCAACTTTCTCTGCCTGCTCACTTCCCTCTCTCACTCACCTCGTCCAGCGCGAATTGCTTCTTTTCCACCTGTGAGGGGGGGGGGGGGGGCATTAAAACATTTGGGGCAGGGGGGGTGGGGTGGGGAACTGCACCCACTCACTGTCTTCAGATTGTTTCGGAAGTCCAGCTTCTGTCCCTCCTTGGTCTTTAGCTTGGCGAACTGTCCATGCCCAAGGAAGGGACCGTTAACATTAAGCAGTTCAATTGAACACCAACCTGTCCCTCCGTCTTGGACACTTTCTTCAGTGTCGGCTTTACACTGTAAACCGCCGTAACTTCAATTTTTACTCAAAAATAACTCACAATTTGCCACGCAGATCGTTTACGGCGATGGTCAATTCATTGATCTGAGCGATTTCGGGGGAAAGTGTCCGAAGCATTTCAGCAGACAATTCCAACCTCAAAATCCTTTTGACGGACCTATCGGCATGGAGAGAAGAAAGTGTTTAGGCTTGTCCATTCCCTGTGCTTACCGTGTAGCTCAAGTCGTACTTCTCGGACTCCAACTAAATAAACAACAAATATCATTAAGCACACATCTCGTGCCCTTTCCCCCCTATTACATCGACAATTCGGTCGGCGAATTCCTTGCCAGAACGCTGAAGTTCGCCTGAAGCGATAAATTCAAATTCATTTTTGACAAAATTGGGGCGCTGTTTTATAGGCCCGTGCCATAAATCCCCCTCCCCCTCCCCCTCTCCCCCTCCCTCCCCCCCCCCCCCCCCCCCCTCCCCTCCCCCCTCCCCCCCTCCCTCCCTCCCACGCCACCGTCGGGACGCGAGTCCAAATCCGGTAGTGCCACAATTCGTTTGCTGAGCACATCCTGGCGTTCCTGTTCCTTCACCATTTGCTGTTTCTTCAGGTCTTCCGCTGCCTTCAGCATCAGCAACTTCTGAATGGAACAATGTCCGAGGTTCCACTTCCTCCCCAGGCACCCACCCACCCATTTTATTCCATATTAGGTGAAAGTCCAAGTCGGCATTTCAACCAACAAAATCGCTTCGATTTTGCCATGGACTTGGGATTACCCCCCCCCCCCCCCCCCCCCCCCCCCCTCAAATCGACTTGCCCTCAGCTTCTTCTTCCGCTCCGGCGTCAGAAAGCCCTTCTTGGCTTTCTTCATTCTGCCCGCCTCCTCCAACCGCTTCCGTACCTCCGCCTTCTTCCGCTCCCTCTCGTCGTTTTTGCGCCTTTGCTGAATTTTGTGGAGTTTAAGCGCTAGTGAATTTTGTGCCAAAGAACACTGACCGCCTCGCTTTCATCGTCGCCACCGCCCATTTTAACGATTAAATCAAATTCAGAGACTGAAAAACGAAAATCCGATCAAAATCTCCTCTTTTGCTAATAAATCTTTTGTGGTTCGTTGATTTGTGCTAACATTGGCATCATTTACATCCATTACAACGGGCGGGCGGGGGGGAGGGAGGGGGGGGGGGAGGGGGGGGGGGGGGGGAGGGGGGAGAGGGGGAGGGGGGGGGGGGGGGGGGGTTCTGCGGAGCGTTGCAAGTAAATGAAATGAGTGACGGCAGAAACCGATTGATTTGAGGGGTAAAAATGGATTGTGAGCAGCAAAAGAAGTTAGTTTATCTGAGAAGCTGAGGAACAATAAGCGGGGCAGGCAAAAGAAGTGGCGGGGGGGGGGCGGGGGATGGGACCGACTGACTGGGGGAAGGGGGCCGAGTTGAGCAAACGGAGGCGCTTTTGCGCATCTCGAGATCCCCCCGCCCTTTCATCCCCCCGGGGCGGATGTTTGCCTTGGGACCGCCAGTGGGGCAAAAGACGGATGATTAGCAAAAGCGGCGCAAACATTAGCCGCTAAAAGTTGTGAAGTCCGGAAGATATAAATATTACATATTTACACACTTAATCAAATGCGCAAAAAGCGATGGTTAAGCGGGCAAAATAAACAATTGAAACTGTTTTGGAATTAAGCATTAACAAGTCTTTACGAACGAAGTACAATTACAAATCACGTTCCATTCTGGTAATTGTTTGAATGAAGTCGAATTGTCCAGTCCGATCACTTTCATCCTTGCTGTTTAAAGCATAAACAGATCACTCCGTAGCGTTCCGCCTCACAAAACAATTCTGTGATGTTTGATGTTTAGATTTCTGATAATAATCAAAAAATAGCCTCTGACCCGAGTTGACGATGTAACTGAAGGCGTGTTTAGCGCATATTACGTCAATCTTTCCGTTGATCTCCGCCGCCACTTTGGACTGGATTTGGCGCTTTGCGATGGACGGTTTGGCGTGGATGTTCTGAAATGGGCGAGAATTGGCGGGAATTGGCGAGACCCCGAGACCAGTGGACATTTGGCCAATTATTTGTGCCAATTTCAACCCTTCCGGACCTCAATGATCAGCTTGCGCATTCGTTCGGAGTTGCAGTTCCGCGGCTGTGTTGCCGACAGGCGTTGATGTCGTCCCCTCGGGCGTCGTCTCCGCTGTCGTGGCCGCCACTCGGAACTCTGTGCCCGTCTTGTGCCCCTTTCGTTCCTTTACAGCAATTTCCTTCTTCGGCGCCACTGTTCGACGTATACTCGGCGTAGTCGTCGTCGGCTCCGTCGTGACGGCCTCGCTGGAATCGGTGTTCTCCTCCGGTGCCTCTGGCGTCTGTGCCGTCGAAGTCGCCGATTCGCCTAAATACCGGTTTTGATCTCATTTCAAAATCATTGCTTATTCCAAACTGTCTCACTTAACGAAGGCTTCACCGAAGGCGGCATTCCGGTGCCCTCCGGCATTGCACTCGAAGCCGAAGCTAAAGCTAAAGTGGGCTGTTCCTCCACCGCGTCGTATGCAATGTCAGCGACACTTTTGCCTCCGACATCCTCAGCCTTAAGCTAAGAAGTTACGACTGATTGCTGGTGTTTAAATTAATAAGCTGTCCTCATTTTCCTAAAGGATTTGGGGAAAATGTCCCAAAAAGGGCACGAGTTCCAATCGCCCTCTCCAAATCGTTTTGGCCATTCATCGACCTGCTCCAGCCCAATCGCTGTGATCGGCTCGTTTAAACTGCTTGGCGGCGGGTCCGTCCCGCCATAGCCGACGGGAAGTTCGTCCCCAACGGCGCCGTCCTCACTTTCCACTCGGAATGGACTGGCGTTTGACCAAAGCCAAGGAGTTAGGGGAGAAGAAAAGCTGAGAAAGTTGGGAAATGACTTTGGCATTTGTGGGGGGGGGGGGAGTGCCGACTTACGAGCAAAAGCTGAAGGTAAAAGAAGGCATTTTGGGGAGACGACCATTGAGGAGGCAAAAGACCTTTGGGTATGCTGCAAGTGATGGAAAGGGGGGGGGGGAATTGCTGAATAAAGCGCAAATTTTGGTTTTGTGAGTGCAGAAGCGGAAGGGCAGCCTCTGTCAGAGGGGATAAAGCATTTGCTTTCTTTGGATCGGACTGATTTTGCACATTCATCCCGATTAGGGAGCAGAATAACGGGTCTGATCACCAGCGAATGTGGAGAGGCTAATCAGCGAGATTGGGGCGGGTGGGCAACGGCAACGAGTTAGGGGATAATTGGTAAAAATGGGGAAGGTTGGCTGACCTCCCCCCAGGGGGAGCCCCGGGCAAAAAAACATCTGACTCCTTTCTCGCCGGGCACTTTATCATTTGTTATTTATAAATGTGCGTGAATCACGATCATAATCATCGATCATCTCCGTTCATTTGTCCCTTCGTTCACAAAATGCCTCCCCCGTAGCCCACGGGGCCCGCAGCCGCACCTCCGCTTACTGGGATGGCGGGCGCTGAAATGGACAATGGCAACAAAATGCCAAAAAATTAAAATATATCCGCCGACCTTGCGCCCCGGCCCCCGAGGGGAAGGCGGCCACTGGAGAATTTGCGGCACTGAATAGACTCTGGAAGTAGGGCGAGTAACTGGTCGATGGCCACTGAAACGGATTATTTTGTGAAAATCCAATCGATCAGAGAACGAACTGCCGCCGGTTGACTGCTGGAGGGATGGAAGGCAAAGAGGACGACGAGAAGGAAAGCCGGAAGAGCATGGGCACTGATAGTGTACGAAGATGCCATTTTGGGATGTGCTGCTTGGTGTTGTGGTTGTGGTGGTGGTGGGGGTTGGGGTTGGCGTTGAGGTGGGCGACGATTGACGAGAAGAGAGCGTTGGGGACTGACTGATCAGAATGTTGCTGATCGGAGGAATAAATGACTTTTCTTGGCCATTGCCTCACTTTCGCCTCCCTTTTATATGGTTGTTTATTCTCGTAAACTTGTCCTCTTGTAAGGATATTTGGGCAGCAACCAACTCATTCATTCATTTATTCATTCACTTGAATGAATGGTTAAAGGGGGGGGGGGGGGAGTTGGCCTTTGACACTGATCAGGTCTGATCAGACCATTTGTTCTGAGTTGGAAAACATTCTTACGATTAATGAGGGGAAATGAATGGATAAGGGCCGATCACTTTCCCACCTCTTTCCTTTTTTACTAATTGAGTTGAAACGGAAGTGTACCGGATGAATAATAATTGCGACCCGCCGATTCCAAAGACCAACCCGAACAAAATTGGTCCGTCCGACCCCCCCCAATTTGAATTTAATTCCCTTTCCTTTCCTTTCGATTTCCTTTCCAAAAGTTTCACTCCCCAAAAAGTTTCTTAAAAATGGCATTTCCTCCAAAATTGCGCCCTTCTCGCCGCTCCGTTTGCCTTTTTATCGCCTTTTTTCTCGTCCATTGCTATCCGGCGCCTCCGTACCTCCCGCCAATACGCGCCGATTTGATCATCACCGACCAAACAGAACCAATGACGGCTAGCGGGCGGCCACCAAATCAATTGCCCAATCGAATAATTTGGATTAGCCCTCAAACGAACAGTCAGTGGCCTTTGACTTTGCCTCAAAAATCTGTTGACCCACAGACTTTGTCCCCCGCGGGGCTTCTGCATGCCAATTCCGTCCCATCAGGAGGACATTGTGCCGTCTCAATATACAAACGGTGCCGTCCAGTTCTGTGGAGACTGCTCCGTGCGGGGGAAAGTGGCGGCGGCAGACGTCGCGCGGAGGGTCGGCCGATGGAATGGCCGTGGCCACGGAAGTGCCAACTTCGGTTACTGTGCCCGATATTTCGAAGGATGGCGCCGTTTTGGCTCGAGCCGCGGCCCTTTGGGGATGACAAGCACACGACAAATGAGCGCGTCGACTGGTCATTAATCCAAAAGAGATCAAAAGACTTTATGCCGCCCCGACCCTTTGGCATTCCGCCGACGTCGTAAAGATTCAAACTTTGAACGAATGCATGTGGAGATAAATATAATTTTTGCTTTAATATCAACTTTCAGGAAAATTAGTTAAAAACTAAAAGACAGATCGATCTGAGTTCACGCGTGAGGGGGGGGGGGGGTTCGGTTAGGGACAGAATAATTCCTCCAATCGATCGGACGGACGCCGACCCCAACATTTGGACGGCGTTTGCGCGCATTTCCTCGCTTGCCGGCGTTGAACCACTTACTGCTTGCCGAACAGAGCCCGCGCCTCTCGGTGAGTCGCGTCGCGTGCGTCGGTGTAGCGTCCCGTTTTGTCCTCTGGGCGATTCTGAACAAGCGGGGGGGGGGGGGGATTTGCGTTATTCTTTCAAATTCCCGGTATAAATGGACGAAAAGAAAACCCATGGACACCCAAAATCGGCAAAAAGTCGGCGTTCACTCACTGACCATGCCGGAGGAGTTGCTGGTGATGGCCCCTTCACTGCGCACTTCAACAGACGCGGCGCTTTTCGCTTGTTGTCCCCTAAAGCGTTTTCCGGCCGCCCATTCATTCATTTCTATCGCCTTAATACCCACCCAATCTGTTCCGACCCGCCACCAATGTTCGGCATCCGTTTGTTGCAAAGCTGAAGGGGCGGGACGACTTGGGGACATTCATCAAAAAAATGTGTCCATTCAAAGCTCTCAAACAAAACGCCAACCCGATTGAATTCCAACCCTAACTCCAAACCCTAACCCTAACCCTAACCCTAACCCCCCCCCTCTCAACCACCCAATTTTATTAATCCCCTGCGCCTTCTCGCCTTGTTTTTGCTTGCCGACTCCAACTCTTCGTCGATGTTTTCTTTCGCTTTGCATTCGGCCGCTGCCCGTTGCTGTCGCTGTTTGCGAATCCAAATTTGGCATAACAAAATTTGTTTGGAAATGTTGCGGAACTCCTGCAGAAATAACAGATTGATCAGCGGGAACAGCACCGGGATGGGGGCGATCAGCGACATGCCGAGGAACTCCTGGGCGGTTCTGAACAAAGGAAATTGGGGGGGGGGGCTACGGACTGATCGGATTGATCAATCAATTATCGGAGGCTTACAGAACGCTTCTCTCCCATCACAAAGCACACGACGTAATTGACCCCCGCGCAACTGACCAGCTGAATTTTGGATTTTTTTGAATTTTGTTTTTGTTTAATAATAACCAGAGTTGGAAGGTAGGCCTCCAAAAGCAAGCAAATTGGTGACGGTTTGCATCTCGCCATGACTTTTGTCGGACATATTTTCCTAAAATTGGACTTTTCCCGTCGCCCCCCCCCCCCAATTCGGATCGCCTGTCTTCCGCGCAATTTGCATTTAACCGCAAATGAAGTGATAATGGTACTGACAGAAGCAACGCAAAAGGCGATCATCAACACGCCGTTGGACAAGAAATAGAGCGGGTTGCGCGAATAGTCCATGCCGAAAGTCCCCTCGAGGGAGAGCACTCTGCCAACATTCGGGGTGCCATCAAACATTGAACTCGAAGATTCAGCCCTTTTAAACCCCCCCCCCCCCCTCTCCTCTCGCGATTCTTTGACAGTCCTCTCCTCAATTAATCCTCCCCCAATTCTCTGATCAGTCCTACCTCAGACCCTCCTCCCCCGATTCTCTTCTGATCAGTCCTACCTCAATTAGTCCTTCCCCAATTCTCTGATCACTCAGACCCTCTTCCCCCAATTCTCTGATCAGTCCTACCTCAGACCCTCCTCCCCCGATTCTCTTCTGATCAGTCCTACCTCAATTAGTCCTTCCCCAATTCTCTGATCACTCAGACCCTCTTCCCCCAATTCTCTGATCAGTCCTACCTCGATTAGTCCTCCCCCGATTCTCTTCTGATCAGTCCTACCTCAATTAGTCCTTCCCCAATTCTCTGATCACTCAGACCCTCTTCCCCCAATTCTCTGATCACTCAGACCCTCTTCCCCCAATTCTCTGATCAGTCCTACCTCGATTAGTCCTCCCCCGATTCTCTTCTGATCAGTCCTACCTCGATTAGTCCTCCCCCGATTCTCTTCTGATCAGTCCTACCTCAATTAGTCCTCCCCCAATTCTCTTCTGATCAGTCTTACCTCAATTCCTCCTCCCCCAATTCTCTTCTGATCAGTCCTACCTCAATTAGTCCTCCCCCAATTCTCTTCTGATCAGTCTTACCTCAATTCCTCCTCCCCCAATTCTCTTCTGATCAGTCCTACCTCAATTAGTCCTCCCCCAATTCTCTTCTGATCAGTCTTACCTCAATTCCTCCTCCCCCAATTCTCTTCTGATCAGTCCTACCTCAATTAGTCCTCCCCCAATTCTCTTCTGATCAGTCTTACCTCAATTCCTCCTCCCCCAATTCTCTTCTGATCAGTCCTACCTCAATTAGTCCTCCCCCAATTCTCTTCTGATCAGTCTTACCTCAATTCCTCCTCCCCCAGCCGCTAGCTCCCACTGACTCCCCCCAAATCGTACTGACGGCTTTCTATAGGCCGTATTTAGCGTTGAGTAATTGCTCCCTCCGGTGATCGACTGAAATCCGCCGCCAATAAATCCTCCGCTGCCTTTTGCCTCCGTTTGTTTGTCCAATGCTCCGCTTCCGGCCGGCCGCCCCTTCCGCCCCTCCGAATCCAAAAGTGTTGTTGGGGTTTATTCCCAAGTTCAGCTTGCACCTTGCTCCCACTTCTTTGAACGGCTTAGACGTTCCAGAAGAAGCTTAAAATGTAAAAGGTTTTGAAATTTAAAAGCTAAAAGGAGGGGAAAAGTGTCCCATTAGGACGCGGTGGACTTACATTTGGATCAACTTTGGAGTAATAAAGCAGCACGGTCTGGACCAAGCAGAAGATGACCGGCCACTCCAAGGAAAACCGGCACATTTTTGGGCGCAAAAACGTTGGACATCTGAACATTGGCCAAAGACATAATTAGCATTAGCATTTTTATTATTTATTATTTAAAGTTTTGCCTTTGCCGCCGTTTTTCTGTAATGGTACAAAAAAAGCAGCAAAAAGGAAAAGGTCGTGAACAAATAGCAGCCGACGCCGAACGCCGCCAGCGCACTCTGTGAAAGAAAAGGCGCGTAAAATGTTCGAATTGGGGGGGGAGGCTTTTGCAAAACTTTGTAAGGCTTCTGACCATAAAATTGGAAGAAACGCCGGCGTTGCCGAAGAGGAGAAGCCCGTGGGGGATGCGAATGTCCGCGGTGGACAAAGTGATCGACTTTAGGCAAGGGGAATGGAGGGATCACTCACAACGAAAGTGATCAAACATATTTTAAAATGGCACCTGTGGGGCCACCGCCATAATGGCCAATGCGACGAAAATGTAACCGACGGAAATGGAGCGGAGGAACACGAGGATTTCCTGGACAGAGAGACAAACTTTTGGGCAGGCAATTTGGCCGCGGGGGCGGTAACGGAAACGAATTCGAAGCCCTAATCATCCCATCCCCCGCAGTGTTAAGGAAAGACCTGAAGACGTTCGACCCTTTGAAGTCGTGTGGCCAACAAGAACAGCACGTTCAGCAGCACACCAAACAGGGAGAGGAATGTGCAGAAGGCAGTGAGCGGACGCATCGGTCGAAGGACGCAAAATTAACACAATTAAAAGGAGGAAATCTTTGAAAAAGTCTCATATTCTCGAAAGCGAATGCATTATTTCGGTAGAAAAGGATTTGCGCCGTAAAGAGTTAGCCGATGATGGCCAGAAGAGCCCATCGGCCGAACGAAAGCTTCGGAATTGTCGGGATGATGATTATGCCCGGGGGGGGGGGGAATGAGTGGGGGGGGGGGGGAGGGCACTCTCCTCAAATCGGATTTCACGTGTTTTGCCTTTCTCTTTCCAATCAGACAAAGTGAGCGGATTAGGGCATATGATGACGTCCATGGGGGGGGGGGGGGGACGTTTCGGGGGGGGAGGGGAGCCGGGGGGGGGGTACGAATTTAGCAAAACTCACTCAAATCGCATTGAAAGTCACAGACAATTTATGAAATATTTGTAAGACAAATAAATAAAATTAAAATATAAATAAAACAGCATAATCACTAAATATTACACAGAATGAGGAATATTTATGGAAAAGTGGAGAAACTGAAAGCCGGGCCCCCCCTTTGAACGAAAATTAAATAATTTTCTCTTATTATAACCATTCGCATTTTACTTATCGTAAACGAAAATGCTCCATTTCCATTTAGAGAAATTAAACAAAATTCAGAAAAAACTGCTCGAGTTTCAGGATGGTCCAAAGTGATCATAATAATATTAATGAAAGAATAACATTTAAAGAATCGAGGTTGAGGAGACCCGCGGATTAATTGGACAAAATGCGCACTTTTGGTGGAATTTCGAAAGATTAAATTCGGAATTCGGAATGGCCGTGCCTCGCAGCATTCCCGCGATGCTTTGGCCGCCCGATTTGTCAAGTTCTCCACGGGCATTTGTGCAGGTCGCCGCCTGCGCACTGCTCTCCTTGAACTTCGTTTCCCGGACATTTCCCACTGCCGTAACACTTTCTGACGCGTCTGCGCACACCGAAGCCGCACGACTCGGAGCAGGGCGACCAGTACCCCCAGCCTAAAGGGGGAAAAGCCGCGACGTCCATGGAATTGTCCAATGCCTTCCCAAACGGACCGCCCCACAAGGCGTCCGACACGGCGCATTCCGCTTCGTTGCAGATGGCGGACTTCAAAAAGTTTGAAATCATTGGATAAACTTGGCTTTAGTGACGGTCGAGAGTCTCGAGAAAGTCTCGAGCACATCGCCATCACTGCCACAGGCCCCATGCCCACCTCAAAGTAACTGCCCGCGCAATTCTCCCGATGGCACGCCCGCGTCCGACGACGGACGCCGTTGCCGCAGGACACCGAACACGGACCCCAAGCGCTCCAATCGCTTCGGATGGCAAAATGCCAGAATTGTCTCATTATCGGCAAATTACCTCCACATTAGTCCCGTTTGGCTGTCGGCCGATTGGTCGCAAGGCTGCTCATTGCACGGCTGCTGCTCAACGCCGGTGCCGGGGCAAGTCGACCCCGCAGGGCACGTGCTGCAGAAAATAGTTAATGACCTTTACTTTTATATTTAATGCTCACCGACTCCTCGATCGCATTCCTTTGCCACACAACAACGAGCAATCGCTCCACGCTCCCTGCAAATGATCGATCAGTTGTTAATTTCCCCGGGGGGTTAATCGGTTTTTTGAATGCTTAATCCGTCACGACCGAAAGTGACTTCGATCAGTGTTAATTTCCCGGGGGGTTAATCGGTTTTTTGAATGCTTAATCCGCCGTCACCGACCGAAGTGACTTCGATCAGTGTTAATTTCCCGGGGGGTTAATCGGTTTTTTGAATGCTTAATCCGCCGTCACGACCGAAGTGACTTGCCCATTGACTCCATGTGGCACACTCCATCAAATTGCAGGACAATTTTTGCTGAGACGCGCCTTCACAAGGCTCCTAAACAAAGCATCGCCCATTGGCTCTTTCGTTTCCATTTGCCCACCTGCGAACACGCCCTCATGCGCACTGTTGATCCGGGCCCGCAACTGCTCGAACAGGTCGACCACGCCGACCATTCCGTCCATTGGCCGTAGTGCCGTCGCTGCTCCGTTGTCGCCACACATGGCAACTCTTCACAGTTGCGCAAATCCATCGTTTGACCTTGAAAGTCGCTATTGCCTTCCTTTCCTCAAGACATTTCGTCCACCTGAACAGGTAAAGGCCACGGCGTTCTGCGGAGTGGTGCATCGACGGTAACGGGCCTGGCTGCCCCGACCACAGCTCACCGAACACTGAGCTCCACGGGGTCTGAAAGGCATTGCGAAAGCTGTTCAGAACAAACTGGACTATGCGAATAAATTACGAATCTCTAATTAAGTCTGAATGCTTTCATAACCGACCCATTCGGACCATTGCGCGTCGTCGGACGATGTCGTGGGGCATACTGAAGTGGAACTTGGCATAACCGTCCAGGCCCTTTCAACTAACGGATCCGCCGATTGCACGGCTGGCTTTCGCTGGACGGCTCGCCCTCGCAATGATTGGCACCGCTACAAGTTCGGGAACGGAGTTGAATACCGGTGTGCCCGCAAGAGGCGGTGCAGGGGGACCAAAACGACCTTAAAAAGTGCGGGGGGGGGGGGGAATCGCTTGCATTGGGTGCATTGGGACTTACCATTCTTCCCAATGGCCTTTGGCCACTTCCTCAGCGTCCGGTTGGGCCGCAGGACATTTTTGTTCGCTGCTCGGGCAATAATCTCCGATGTCTTCGCCAAATATTAGCATCGAATCTTCACAACTGAGCTCCTTCAAAAAGTGATCGGGCAAAGATCAAAGTCAGAGATCAGTTGAGTTTATTAAGCCAATCGAAGGTTGAGTTAAATTGCAAAGCGCAAAATGTTCGAAATTGAAGCAAAAAAGCCCGTTGTGTCCGTCACGTCATTCAGAAGTCGAATAAATCCATTTTCTGTCCTCCACCACTAAAAGGATCCCTCCAGCGCTTTTTGCCCGAGGGGACGCCGTCCGCCGGCGGCGGCGGCTCGCCGTTTGAAACCCTTCGAAAGGGCGCCGCCGCATTCGGAGTCCGTTGCTTTTGCCGTAGGCAATCACGCCAAAAGTATTTGTGGGCGATCTGACGGAAATTGGTAATGGAAACGAAGGCTAAAAGCGGGGGGGGGGGGAGAGGGGGGGGGCAATTTGATGGAGAAGAAAGGCAAAGAAGGCAAACCAAACAAAGCAAAAAGGAAGGACAAATGACGAAAAGCGAACAAAAAAAGGTTACTAAACTAAAAACGAAATGAATTAACAAACAATTAATTAGCCTACCGTACACTAATTAATCAACGAATAATGGCCTACCGTACACTCTCCGTTCAGACAGTAGCGATCCACGCCGCAGGGGGCTGTGAAAGTGAAAGAAAGTCAATCGTTTAACCCTGTGGCCTACAGAATAACCATGCCAACAATAAGTAAGTGTCCCTCCCCTCCGGCATTTATTTTTCTCACCCCCATCAGGCAAATTGTCTCCGTAAAATCGATAATTGCGTTGTGCCCCAAAAGGGTTTTTGACGTCACAGAACACTTTGCATGCCCTCTGGGGAAAACGGCTCAGCTGACTGCCCGTCCCGGTCAGCTCGGGGTCCTGACGAGTGCGTTTGTGCTCCGAACACTTAGCGGAAATGAACTGAAAGAGGGGGGAACTGAAAGAGTGCGTAGAGTAAATGAAAGGGTTTCCAAATAACAAATCGCCGGGGGGGGGGCCGACCTGGTCGACCGATTGGCTCCCCTGGGGGCATTTCCGCGCACAAACGGCGGCCCTGTGGGCGGGTCCCGCTGCATTCGACGCCTCCGTTTAGCGGCGCCGGGTTGGAGCAGTTCCGTTGGGAAAGCGTCTGCAATTGACGGAAATATTCGCCGAAAGCCCCGCAAGTTGCCGACTCACAACTCCGATGGCGTCGCTTATATCGGAGCAGGAACACTCGCGGCACTCGAAAGGGGACCACGCCGACCATTGGCCATCGATTTGGGACTGTAAAAGTCGGAATCTTTTTTGAAGTAAACGGCAAAATGCAATTAGCTTTAAGCTTTATGCTTTATGTTTTATTCCAAATGTTTTAATCTTCGCAACGCAATTTTTTAAATTTTAATTTTTCGCGACATTTGGTATTTTTTTAAAGGCGCGGCCCAAAGAAGAGAAACAAAAGGGGGAAAGAGAAAGAGAAGTCAATGATTGGCATTATGTAACATTTAAACAATGAACGATGGAATTAATTGAATTGAATTGAATTAATTGAATTGAATTGAATCGATCAGAATTCGAATTTCAAATTTAATTGTTTCTCAAGCGCACTTTTCTTTTTTTATCCGTCGGGTCGAACGAACAAACAAATTGTGGACGCAGCATCAGAGGAGGGGGGGGGGGGGGAATTGTTTTGAGGTTTTGTTGGCACTTTTGGACATTTTCAACAAATTTAAATGATACAAAATAATAAATACAAATGGAAATTTAGACAAATTGGACCAAAAGATACAACAAATGTATAATTATTGAACTGTGACTTTAGGCTATTAAGGTGACAAAATGGCATTTTTGATGGAAATGCAAAATCGGTGGGTTTCGCGAAGAGTGCGGCGCCCGATTGATTGGTGGACGGTCATTGGAACAAATGATCCAATCGGCGGGCGGGTCGGTGGTTCGGTCTGATCGGGGCGATTGGCGGCGGCTTCATCCGACTCGATTCCTCCACAATTCGTAGTCGGCCCTCTCACGCTCCGTCCTGGCGCGCCATTCCGCCAGCGACCGCAAATATTTGGCACGGATCTCCGCCGGTTGGCTCGCGTGCCATGCCGCCGGGTTTGCGCCGCCGGGGGAGGCGCCGGGGGCGGAAGAGAAACTGACCGGTGTCGTAGTCGGAAAGGCCGCCAAAGTGCCGATTGCGGCGGCTTGGAGAGACGGACGCGGCGCCAGCGGCGTGACGAAGCCGACGTTCCAAGGGACGCAACGGCCGAGGGAACACCTTAAGGGGTGGGGGAGCCGGACATTCCAATGCCATGCCATCTTTGTGCTCCGGAAATGCCGGGCACAAAACGGACCATTGATTGGCGCCGCAGTGAGTGCCCTCCAGTGCCGGATGGGAAGTTATAATGCGGCCATAGTTACTTTGGCCGCACCAGATCATGTGACAGATGCCATCTGAATTTGAATTCAAATTTGACGCCAAATTTGACATGACATTACCGTAATGATCCTGACGGGGCGACACTTGAACGTACGATGGCCCATGCATCAGTCGACACTGTTCTGAACTATCAGCGAATTTGGTTTCCTTTTTTGCAGAATTATCCCGCCCCCCCCCCCCTCAATTTGGCACTTTCAAAAGTTGCCCCCTCCAAAGTTGGCACTTTCAAAAGTTGCCCCCCCAAAGTTGGCACTTTCAACAAGTGCCCCCCAAAGTTGGCACTTTCAACAAGTGCCCCCCCAAAGTTGGCACTTTCAACAATTGCCCCCCCAAAGTTGGCACTTTCAACAAGTGCCCCCAAAGTTGGCACTTTCAACAATTGCCCCCCCAAAGTTGGCACTTTCAACAAGTGCCCCCCCAAAGTTGGCACTTTCAACAATTGCCCCCCAAAGTTGGCACTTTCAACAAGTGCCCCCCAAAGTTGGCACTTTCAACAAGTGCCCCCCAAAGTTGGCACTTTCAACAATTGCCCACTGACCGTGCGCATCGTAAATTTGCCCGGGCTTTAGCGACTCCGTCAATGGAAGTTGCTCGCGCAGCAGCGAAGTTCGCATGCAATTGTTTTGACGTGCACTGAAATCGGTGGTTGAAGTGGTTTATGTTTTTTGTGAATGTTTTAGTTTTGTTCAACAATTTCTCGTTTTCAGTTCAGACTTTCGGAGTTCAACATATCCCAGAAGTTCAGCCAGTACATGACGTCATTTCGGCCTATTGCCCCTGCCAATCCGTAATTTAAGGAGAACAATAAAAGATGCATTTAATCATTTGCAAAATGTTTTTTGTTTATTCTTTAATTAATCCCGGGCAAAACGCAACGCCAAACGGACTCGAGTCGCTGGATGAATGACTGATAGTCGCGCATGGAGCAGCTGGACCAGGTCACCTTTCCCGGGCCTAACGAAGCGCTCATTATGAAAGTGCCAGAACAATAGGGCTCGTCGTGGCGCATGCCAACCGCGTGGCCGAGCTCGTGGGTTCCGATGAAGGCCGAGGTGAAGTCCAGACCTTCCGCCAGAGTGCTTGGCAAAGGGACCGATCTTTTGGGCTGGATGAGTTGGAGCTGTACCAGGAATTCCAGGAGTCGCACATTCCATCTGTAAAAGAAAAGCTGGCCAATTAGTGTTCGAGAGTCGAGACTGCAAGACTCAAGACCCTCGAATCACTGACCGAGCCGAGCAATGCCGGATATGGAAGTGGCGCCGTAGCCCCGATGGATGTCAAATCCGGTCAGCATCAATGCATGGTCCCAATCCCGAGCACCCAAATTGCGCTGATAACGACAAAACATATCCAAATAGCGCTGAGCATTGCCCTGATCGGAAATATTTTTAAATCATAAAAGTCAATAAAAATAGGTGGACACATTTTCGTGGAGATAAGATGCGATTGCACTCTGCAAAGGAAAGAATGAACTTTCGGGAAGTGCCGTCAAACACTTACCGGCTGAGTTTGGTACACTTCGTAACGAACAACCCTTGAGGGGAATTGTAAGAATTGGTCGAGGTTTTGCTGAACCTGAATGTAAGCGAAGGAACGGCGGTTGGCTGTCGATACATAATTTGGATGTTGCTAAACGGGGAACACTTTTGATGGCAATGATCGGACTTTTCCCCGGGGGGACGACCTCAACATGGTCAACGTGTACTGCTGCAGCTTCTGCCAGGCCAGAGAACCGTATTTAGAAGAAAAATGACGCCATAATTGTTCGTCGACGAACACTGCCAACTCCACCTATTAAGCACGAGAAGTGAACTCCCGAGAATCCAATTAAGAGCATTCCCGAGACTCCAATTAAGAGCATTATTGCACGGGTAGTGAACTCTCCCCGAGACTCCATTAGAAGCATTATTGGAATTTAGACACCCCTCCCCCCCAGGAAAAGCCCCGGTTTGATAGGAGTTCAATTGACCGACCAGCAGATCGCCCTCCCTCA
Source organism: Globodera pallida (assembly GCA_020449905.1). Lineage (NCBI taxonomy): Eukaryota > Metazoa > Nematoda > Chromadorea > Rhabditida > Heteroderidae > Globodera > Globodera pallida. The sequence continues at coordinate 1,326,359 of JAIXHY010000003.1, read as the reverse complement.
TTAGCTTCTGTCCCGCCACAAAAGCGTCCTCGTGGACGCCCGCCTCATTCTCCACTAACTCTTCACTGCTAATCGTATTTTCGATGCCGCAAAAGTCTTCACCACTTTTTGCTTCCCGCCGATACAACACGTGCAACGCCTTCGTCCTGTCCCCCGTCGACCGCCGAACTTTGAGTAAAGCAAAGATCGATCAGTTTAGTGATCATTCGCTGATAAAAAAGCGATCAGATTTACCCCGGGCCATGTGATGAGCGGGGATTGGGTGGAGTACGTGCACTGATCCATTGCGAATGATTGTGCCCTTCTGGAATAATTACGATCATTACCAAAATTCCATTAAGATCATAATCTGTCGACTCGAAGTCGGTCGGAGTCTCACCAATTCCCACCCGTCACAGTTGGAAATTGCGGCCAAAATGTGCTCCGACCGATGGTGAAAGTGACAGTCTTCGGCCATCGCCCGCGGGGCTTTTTCCATTTGAAGAAAACCGCCGCCGTCGGGACGCGTTCGTCTGACGGTGGTGAACCGATCGGCCAAAAGTTGGTCGGTGACCGAGTAAAGGGACAGCAAGAGGGGCCGTTCATTTGCAGACAATTGAAGGTACAGGTCGAACATGGGCTCGTCAGGACGGACGGGACGCGGGCGGGGAATCAGACGGGGAGAGACGAGCCGGTAGGGAGGCACTGATCGGTGGGGGAGAGGCAATTATTTTGTATCCAATCAATAATATTGTTGATTATTGTAATTCCCCGGACTCGTCTAGCAGAAACCCGTCCCTCAAAATTCATTGTTTTCTCCTAACCTCTGGTGAGATGATCGACGCCGAAAGTGTACCTTTGAGGGAATTTCTGAAAATGGACAAAAAAGGAAAAGCGTTCAAATCGATCACTTGAGATCGTCGGCCGAGAAGAAGCTGACCAAGCAAAGGCCGTTCTGAAAACGAAAAAAATGGCCTCAGAAATTTGCGGTAAAAATTATTTTTTTAAGCCTTTGGGGTATTCGTCAAAATAAACAAAAAGCGGCGGTTGGTCACGCCCAATCGGCCGCCTCCGTCACTAACCAAACCAAACAAATTAATTCGATTTTTTATTCTTTTAACCTTTCGTCGGTGTCCAATCTTTGTTCATTGTCATTTTGTGACAAATAACCAAAGTTTGCACTCTAATCAGAACGTCGTCACTTCGACTAATGCCAAAAAGCCCCAAAAATGTTTGGAGAAAATGTAAATATATAATAACCTGGAGGGACAAAAGCAGTGAAAGTGCCACCAACAGAACGGACGGCAGGGACGAGAAAGCGAAAGCGAAAGTGCCGCGGTTAAAAGAGTTGGAAGACGGACGGAATTGCGTTGTCGTTGACGCCCTCCCGCGCATGGCCGTTCCCGGACGATGCCCGCAGAAGATGGAAGCCGGAGTTGGTGAAGTTGAAGACGAACACGAAATTGGATGATGAAAATGCGATGAGGACGACGGGGAGTCCATCCGAAGGGAAGGGAAGGGAAGGGAAGAAGACGGAATGATCGGATGACGAAACTCTTCCGGTCGTCGGAGGACAATGGAAGCGGGGGGATGGACGAAGGCTGAATTTGAGGGATGAGCGTGGATTTGGGGATTTGGGGAGGGGGGAATTGGGCGAAGGTCAACAGCCCGCCATTTTGAATGGCGAAATTGGGAGAGTTATTTTATTGTTCGATCAAATTGAGGGGGGGGGGGGGGGAGGAGGGGCGAAGATCAATTACGAGACAAATTGTCGAAAATGATGGAATGATGGAAGTGGGGGGGGGGGGGGGGGGGGAGTGTGGGGGGGGGGTCGGTGGGAATGGAAAATGGACCTTTTGAAATTGCGATCGGTTGAGGGGGCATTTGCCAAAAAGGAAATAGATGGGCCCACTCCCCGGGGGAACGCTTTTGGCGGGGTGGTCAGCTTCCGCCGGAAGGGACCGAAAGGGGGAGGGGGTACCGAAAATCACTCAAAACCAATTCGGTAGGGAGGCGGGAGGCGGGGGGGGGGGGGGGGGGAGGGGGTAAAGGCTACTTCGACCATCCACCAATTTGTGGAGACAGACCAATTACGCGTCCTCCAATAGCTGGAGGCGGAATATTGTCGGGTGAGGATCGCGGTAATTTGCTTGTCACGCCACCCCCCCCCCCCCTCCGGTGCTCCTTCCGCTTCCTTTCTTCCCTCCGACCCAAAATTGACTCCGACGACGACGAATGGATTTGGAATCGTTCATTTGCTTCTCCCACAGAAGATACCTTTGAAGTGTCCCCCCCCCCCCGGGGGGTTAAAATGTGAAGGAACAATTCGAATGAAAAGGTTTTCAAAGTGTTAATTTGGGGGGGGGAGACTATTAGTCTGGCAGATGAAACACAAAATTTATTCTTTTGCCCAAGGAAAGGCCTTGAAAGGCGCGAAGGACCTTGGGGGTCAGGCCAACAGAGCAAAGACCGACCAACGGGGCGGAAATAGCGGGGGGGGGGGGGGGAGGGAATGTGTCCCAAACTTTGGGGTGGGAGGGGAGGGGAGAGGAGGGGGGGGGGGCACGTTTTGTAGTAATGAGAGGAGGAGGAGGGGTAGGGGGGGGGATTGTGACGAAGAAAGAAAAGAGAAAAGTCACCAAACCCCGGGGGGGGGGCGAGGACCGTTTAGAATCAACAAATGCCTTTGCATAGGCTAAGTTGGCATTTTTAGGTTAAGCAAGCGCAAAAAATCTTTGAATCAAAGCGACTTTTTAAGCACCAATAAAAATCAAATTTTTCAAACCCCGAGAAAAGTTGTTCATTTACAGTTAGGTATAAGGTTTTTATCTGAAACTAAACTATTTTTGCCGTATTTAATATATTTATGACACTTTTAGCACAATTTTGTTGGTTTTTAGAACCTAAATAGGTCCTCAAAAGGGCGGGCGGCTTTTTGCACCTAAAAGTCCCAACTCTACTCTAAGGACAAACAAAATGAGTCCAAATTAATGGGGGAAGCTGTCGATTGGGGGGAGGGGGGGGGGGGGGGGGGTTGGTCGATTGGGGGGGGGGTTTGGTCGATCGGTTGGGGGGTCATCTCCCCCGACGGGTGGGCCAAATCAGCTGGCACCAACCAATCGACCAGCCGACCCATCTGGCGGAAGCTTTGGTGGACGAAGAAATGTTCCAAAATTCATTATGTCCTAAACTATCCGCCGCCGGCTGTCCAATTCCATCCAAAATTTGGACGGGACATAAAAAACTTACAAATTGTTTGGGTGGCTGGTAATAAAATTCATTTCTGCGGGCAAAAGTTACGGAATTTGTTTATTTTTGTAATTGTGCATAACAAAAAAGGGACAACGGGGGACATTTGGACAAAAGCGGCGAAAGGATCAGATCGATTGGATTTTTGAGTTTGTTGGGCCTTCAGAGTTCGGTGGGAGGAGTCGCTGAAGAAGCTGCGTTCCGCTGACCCGATTCTCAGGACTCTGAAATGGCTTTTGATCCAGAAATGACCCCCTATCAATCCCGATGACCCTCACCCCCCCCCCAACCCCAACCTCCTTGCTCTTCTCGTCCAGGAAAGGACCTTCCTTCCACCCGACCTCCTTGCTCTTCTCGTCCAGGAAAAGACCCCCCCCCCCTCCCAATCCCGACCTCTTTCCTCTTGGAGGGGTGGCGTTGCGAGAATGCCGTGGTTGGTGCCGGAGAGCCCTTGCTTGCTTTGGATCGACGATGGCACCGCTTGCAACAACGGCATGCCCTGATCTTCACTTATTAGCGTGCCCAACATCGTCTCCACCTGTCCGCTCAGTGCATGTCAAAACTTGCGGACGATTGGGCCATGCCAACCGGGGCGGAGAGCACAGAAAGCGTTACAGCAACGGCCAAATTGGCGGACATTTTCGGTGGTCTTCTGGTGAATAAATGGGCTAAACAGACTCTGATCAGCAATGATCAGTAGTCAGAACCTTACAATATTTAGTGGTAATATCGAAAACTAATCTTTTGAATTTAAACGACAAATTTAGTTTATTTAATTGCTCAACAAATCTGTGGTAAAAAAAAACATTAAAAAGCCCCAATAAAACCAATATTAATTATACCCAAATTTTGACCGGTAAATCATTTGCTTTTACGTTCGTTTGTTCGGACGAAATTGACTGGCACAGTTGCTTTATCGTTTATTCACTATCCAACGGAATTCTTTTAAAACTGATCAATCACTGATCAAATGAATGCATTACAAACAAAGGCCGTCCACCCCCCCCCCCCCCTCCGGCGATGAATGTGTGAAATGTTTGTGTAATTTGTTAAAAACTCTTTTTAATGATGCGTAAGAGGCAAAGATCGCCCGTGCTCAAATGCAACTTTTGCACCGGACACTGACTTGAGAACGCCAAATGTGTCGGGAAGGCATGGCATTTCTTTGCTTTGATTGTGCACATTAATGACCTTTAATTGCTTTTTCCACTAATTGAGTGAGTGAAGAAGAAGAGATCGTTGATCATTTTATATGTTTTGTTTTGTTAATTTTGCAATTTTAAAATGCAAAATCTTGCTTTGCTTAATCGATGAGAGAAGTCGGCCTCGCCTTGGGCGTCGTTGGGAATGCATTCGTTCGCTTTTTGTCGGTTTTCAATTATCTTTGCGAGTTAATTTATGCTCTGTGAGAGGGACGGGGGGAGGGGGGGAGGGGGGGAGGGGGGGGGGGGGGGGGAGTGTTTGTTGCCAATGCAAAAGTTCCCCCCCCCCAAAACCCCCCCCCCCAAAACCCCAAACCCAATCAAACAAAACCTGATCATCCGTCCCATCCGCAATTTTCCCCCCCCCCCCTCTTTTTTTTGCTTAACATGGGCGGGGGTAACTCACTCGGCCACATCGCGACGTTGATCAACATAACTAACTAATTGCATTTTCGGGTGGAGGACATTCGAATTCATAATGATGCTTATGGGGGGGGGGGGGGGGGGGGAAGTTGTCCAAATCACAATTAGCCACATTTAACACATCGTTAAATTGTTTTTTTGCATGTTTATCCCTATTTTTACTTTCGTCCACAAATCCCCCCCCCCCAAAAATCGCTGGCGGATCATCACATCCACCCACCGGCGGTGGCGGTGGTGGCGGCGGTCGGTGTTCAACAGCCTCTCAGCACCAACCCACCCACATAAATCCATCACAAAATTATAACCAATTCATCTTCCACCGTTCGTTTGCAAAAAGTAATAATGGCATGCGAAACGATGACGAATGAAATGAATGAATTTTAATTTGTAAATTGTTTCTTCCGTTAAATTAATGTCAGTCAGTCCGTCTTCGATTGGTATTTCGTGGGTAATCATTTTTTGCGCCACTCGAAGTCCTTTCTCTCCCCCCAATCAATTTGTATCCCAAGTCGACAATTGTCCCCTAACCAGCTTCAATGAGTGCCCTAACTGTGGCCAATAAAAGCACATAAAAACGGCGGCCATCCATTTCCATTCATCCGATGAGATGACCCAATCCAGTTTTCTGATAGAAGAGGGGGGGGGGGGGGGGGGGGGAGGGCGGCTGCGATCACTCACGAAAACATCCCCCCCCCTCACCCCCCCCCCCACTCATTCAACTCATCGTTTTGTTTTCCTTATTGTATTTTGTATTGAGTTTGCGCAATCGAGACAAGCACATGAACAGCGTATGGGGGGGGGGGGGGGGGGTGTTGCGCGTTTGCGTCGCCGATTTGGAGGGGGGGGGGGGGTCCCGGAGGGGAGGGAATTCCCGGAGGGGAGGGAATTCCCGGAGGGGAGGGAATTCCCGGAGGGGAGGGAATTCCCGGAGGGGAGGGAATTCCCGGAGGGGAGGGAATTCCCGGAAATTGAATGAGAGGGGGAGGGGGGACGAACTCCCCCCCCCCCTCCCCCCAAGCGTCGTCTGGACTGACTGTGCCCTCCATCCATTCGCTTGAGGGAGTGAGTGTCAAGGTCGACCGCACAAAGGAAAAGGAGGGAGCCAAAGGGATGGACCGTCCGGAAATAAATGTGTAAAAACATTTGCACATTCAATGACACAGAATAAGCCGATCTCTCTGCGAAAAGTCGGCCCCCCAATTTACCCCTAATTTGTTAGGGTTATGTCGAGAGTTAAAGGGTTTTGGGTAAGGGTTATGTCGAGAGTTAAAGGGATTTAGGTACCCCTAATTTGTTAGGGTTATGTCGAGAGTTAAAGGGTTTTAGGTAAGGATTATGTCGAGAGTTAAAGGGATTTAGGTACCCCTAATTTGTTAGGGTTATGTCGAGAGTTAAAGGGTTTTAGGTAAGGATTATGTCGAGAGTTAAAGGGACAGCCGACGTTTATTGTGATGGGTAAACATCGCCCGACGAATGGGAAGAGAATAAGAGACCAGACAGCGGAAGAAAAAGACCTTTCCCTCCGATGCCCGAGGGGTTTGATCCTCAAAGCAGGTAGATACTTATCGCAGTACCTCGCGCAACTCAAACTTTTCCTACTTCTTTATTCGCCTTTCTTCTTCTTCAATGTTTCTTCTTCTCTTCCTCCTCTTTCCTCTCTTCTTCTTCCTCCTCCTCCTTCCTCTTCAATCTTTCTTCTTCATCCTGTAAACTGTTAGGATAGATGGTGGGTGATAGATAAATTCGGAGAATTTTGCCATTTCTGCTTCCTCTTTCCATTTAAAATTACTTTACACTACACACTTCTTCCCCTCCCCCCTCCTTATCGTCTTCGTTGATCCCCGCCTCCCCCCCCCCTTCCCCTCCTCCTCCCCCCCCCCCTTCCCCCCCCCCCTCCCCCCCCCCCCCCCGCCTCCCGCCCCCACCCCCCGTTCCCGTTCCAGTGCCCCACTACACATTTTGCATTTATTTACGTGTCTTTGCTGTGGAGCGTCTGTCTCACTTTTATTTAGCTTGTTCACAGGGGATCAATTAAAGAGCAATTTGCATTTATTGCTTTATTTATCCAATCAAACTTCATTCGTCTCATTCACAGCGCGGCTTTTTCGTTATTTGATTGATCATCATTTTCCGGTAATATTTTGAGTGTTCTCCAATCAGTATTTTCATATTAAACCATTTTAGCGAATATTCCCCCCCCCCTTTCCCCCAATTTGGTTGGTCCTTTTTGATACTCCCCCCCCCCCCCCCGATATCGTACTTGAGATCTCTGACCTTCCTTCCTTCTCTGATTCATTCCCTCATTCTTTTAAATTCCCTTCCATCCCCCATCCTTCCTTCCCCCGTTCTTCCATCCATCCCCCATCCTTCCATCCTTCCTTCCCCCATTCTTCCATCCTTCCTTCCCCCGTTCTTCCATCCTTCCATCCATCCCTCGTTCTTCCATCCTTCCTTCCCCCGTTCTTCCATCCATCCCCCATCCTTCCATCCTTCCTTCCCCCATTCTTCCATCCTTCCTTCCCCCATTCTTCCATCCATCCCCCATTCTTCCATCCTTCCTTCCCCCGTTCTTCCATCCTTCCATCCATCCCTCGTTCTTCCATCCTCCGTTCTTCCATCCTTCCATCCATCCCTCGTTCTTCCATCCTCCGTTCTTCCATCCTTTGAGGTGTGCATCGTTAGCTTTTGCTCAACAAAAAGCAATAATCCAATTCTTCAAAACGCTTTGTGCCCGCTTCAAGGGGACAATGTTCGAGAATGGCATCATCCGAGCCGACCCGTATAAAACTTCCGTAAGGGTCTTTACGTTTTTAAACGCTTTGAAGGATGTCCCATCGGCCGGTGGAGCTATGGAAAAAATATTTGCGGCAGGGGCGCATTTGTAACCCTGCCAAAGTTATTCGGTGGGAATTTTTGAAAATTCGGCAACAAATCCTGAAAAGGTCCTCATAGGCTGAACACGCCCATTCATCCGGAGAAAGTCAGTAATCACAACAATTTCTTGTTTTATTTCAAATAATAAACAATTAACCTATTTGAATTTTTGTTTTTATGTGCGATTTGTGTGCATTTCGGACACTCACGAAAAGGTCGGTGGATCAATTCTCAGGCAAAAGAACACTTTGCCTTAACCCCCCCCCCTTAAACAGTTGGACGAAATTTTGCATCTGATCCCGGACGGGTGCGTTACGTCCCCGACGAATGTTTGTTGTTAAAGGTTTGTCTCCCTTTTGAAGGGACGTCCTTATCCATGCCGGCGACTTCACGGAGTGTGGCAATGTCAGTTCGGTCATCAAATTCAACCAGCAAATGGGTCAGTCAGTGTTCGAATGTTCGAATTCGTTCGTACACATTCCCTTAAGGCACATTGCCACACAAAGTGAAAATTGTGGTGCCCGGCAATCACGAGCTTGGCTTTGAGGACGGGGAGGAAATGAGCGAGAGAGAATTGGCGGGGCTGTCCATGTTGGGCATAAACAAAGTGAGGAACCAATCGCACGGGGGCAAACGACCTAATTTGAGTTTAATTGCCGGAGGGGGGGGGGGGGGGGGGATTGAGTTCGGACGACCGAATGCCGCCGCAAATGAAATGAATGGAACAACTTCCCGTCTTCCATATTTCACCTTTACGGCTTAATTGCCTTTAGGCGTATGAGCTGCTCACTAATTGCATCTATTTATGCGACCGGCAAATTGAGGCAAGGTGCTTTCCTTTGTTCCAAACAGCACAAAGCGTTCCCCCCAATTGAAGGTATTCGGTCTGAAAGTGTACGGTGCACCGTGGCATCCGATGGTAAGTATTTGCCGTAATATTTATTAGGGTGCTCGAGAATCTGTTCTTGAGTCTCGACTCGGATTCTCGCTTTTTGGCCCGAGTCTTAGTAAATTTAAAAAGTCTAAAGTAGTCCTACATTTATCTCGTCATTTCAACCGCCTTTTTTGTCCACCATAGCCCGGCTACTCATTCTACCGGCAGCGGGGACAGGCACTGCTGCAGAAGTGGAACCAGATCCCGAACAAAGTGGACGTGTTGATCACCCACACCCCGCCACTCGGTCAGATAATAAGCGAGTCGAGCTTCCGTTCTGTTCCGAAGCGGACCGATTGGATCCATTAACAAAAACTTCCGCTGATTCCGGTTTCTCAGACCTTTTGCCCTTTCAGGGCACGGCGACTTCAACAGTTTTACGAAGCTGGATGGAATGTTGGCCGGATGCGCGGAGCTATTGAACACGGTGGAATTCCGTGTGAAGCCTAAGTGAGCGGGGAACGAACGGTTAAGGCATCCTGTTTTGCTGTCCGTTCAGGTACCACGTGTTCGGCCACATCCATCAGCAGCACGGATGCACCACCAACGGTAAGCAAATGTTTCGCAACTGCCAAGTCATGCATTCCGTCTAAGGGACGACCACGTTCATCAACGCGTCCATTTGTGACCACAAATTGCGTACCGAATACGACCCGATCATCTTCGACTTGGCACTGCCCTGCGAACACAGCAAACTCGAAGAAGAGGCGGCCGTGACGGTTTTGTGAAAGGATGTTCTGCTTGTTCCGCCGCTCGTCCCTATTCATTTTGCTGTGACACTTCGGCCTTTCTGAGAGTCCATCCATCCGACCAACAACAATTAAATTCAGCAAAACGAATGGCTGAGAACGGGCGGAACTAAATGAACGACAAATTCCTCCGTTTGTATCATTTCTCACTCAACAATCATTTGCTTATTTTTGTGCGAGTAAAACATGAGAATCCGAAATTCGGTTAACAATTCTGAAAATAGAAATTGAATGGTATTTTTAGAAATAAGGTGTCGATTTAAGAACAATTAATACAGAAAAGAACGATTATGTGCGAAAATCACAGGATCCAAGTGGGTTTCCCATCAGCTAACGCTCCACCACCTCCGGAGATCCGTCCGCCGTCCGTTCCGTTACACAACCACGTCCTTCGCCCGTCCGTCCGTCTCGTCTCACTTATGCCTTCCTCCGCCTCCGCCCCCGCCAAGACTGGAGGCGCCCTGCATTTGCTTCATCCTGAAATTCAGTTTCGCTTAATTGAATTAGGCACTCATTGTTAGGCCTTTGAACCGCATTAGAAAATCCATAACATTAATTCGATACCTGCCCAATCAAAAAACAAAAAAAGCGGGAAAGTGTTCGTTCGACCTTGAGCCGAGTGAGGGATGAAAAGAAAGTTATGTGCAAATGCATTTTTTGAATGAGAAATGCAAACGAAATTTTGATTAATTTGTCAGAAAATTTATTTGACGTTGCGCAAAACATACTTTTTGAATGAATCTGATATTTTGTGTAACAATTTAAATGCAAATACCAACAAACTGAGACTTTCCATCCAATCTTTGGACGGTTATACCTCCGTTTGTTTGTGTAAAACGCATAAATATTCAATCGAATGAATGAAAGTGTGTCGGCTATTTTTGTACTTTCTCCCTTTGGAAGTTGTTTCACATGATAAAACGTTTGTTTATTTGCCTGACAGTTTAACCTTTAAAGAATGTCTTCTTCACTAAAACACCCACGGGGAAACAAAAGCGAAAGGAAAGAAAATGTTTAGGACAAATAAAAAATATTATCAACCACCCGACCGATCTATCAAAGGGGCTCCCCCGAGGCCACAAGGATCTTATATAAACGAATGCATTAAACTCTGAGATAAGTTTGATTTAATCTCAACCTCGATGCTTCATTACAATTAGGCACTTACATGTTTTGGAGGCCGCCAAGACCGCCCATTTGCTGCAATACGCGCGGGTCCATGATTTTGGCCATCTGTTGATTCAATTTGGCCATTTGCGTCGAGTTTACGTTCCTCGGGTTCATTTCGCCGCCCTAAAATGAACAAAAAATAATAATTGAGAAATGAATTAAATAAGACGGAGAATGCATGCCTTGAAGAGTCCTTTCATGCTTCCCATTTTCTTGACCATGTCCGCAAATTTTTTATACTGCGAAAGCAAATCTTTGACGTCTTGTGGAGATGTGCCACTGCCTTTGGCCACTCTGGTAATCTGTGAATTGGAGAATGTAACTTCAGTCAAAAAGACCTATCGTTTAAAGCGATATATTTTTCAGATTTAGACCTATTTTAATTCTAATTGTAAATATGGGCATATTTAAATATTGCGGTAATTGTTAGCCCACTCGTGTAGGTTCTTTGTTGAACATATCGTTCGCTTTGGGGTGGTCCAACTCTAAATACGTCGTTAAATTTGTTTAGTTCATGTTAGCAATTCATTCAGACCACAAACCATTGTCTGCCATCGAATCCATGATGGTCATCAGCTTCTTCAGTCTGGACATGGACTCCTGCTCATTGCCTTTCGACAGGAAATCGGTGCCAAACCCAGGAATCATACTCTAAAGCTTTAGATAGAGAAGAGTTACTTGTTCAGCGGGTCTACCATAATCTGACCAAAGGGACCCATTTTCAGAATGTTCTGAAACTGTTCGTACATGTCCCGGAGTGTAAATTGTCCTTAATTTAAAATTTTAGCAATCGACCCAATTTACTATACTTGCCTTGTTTAAGCCTTTTAATCAGGTCTTCGTTGTCCTCCAGTCCCATCTCGGTTACCTTCTCAACAAGGCCTTCGATGTCCCCCATTCCCAGCTTAATTCAAACTTTATTATGTTCTTATTCAAAACTGACCAACCAATTTTTGCAAGAATTGCTTCACTTTAAAAAGCTCAAAATCGTCAATGTGTTCGCCGGTTCCGATAAAAATGATAGGAGAACGAGTGGCCGCAACCCTAAATTTTAATTTGTTTATTACTAACAACAAAACGATAAAATATCGGGAGGGAAGCGGTCAATTTTTAGCTTTCAGTGAGAAGATTAGATGGAGGAGATAAGTAACAGCTGGCCGGTTAATTTTGGGATTTAATAATTTAAAAAAGGTAAATGAAAGAAATCCAACGCTGAAAGAGCGCCTCCACCCTTGGCGTGTCCGTCCAGTTTCGTGATGATGACCGAACCGACATCAACCGAATCTTTGAAGGCACGTGCCTGTGCTTCACACGCCTGTGAATTTGATATGAATTGATCTCCAGATGCCCACAGACAACAAACAATGAGTCCCAAGACACTAACCTGACCAATGGACGCATCCATAACAAACACAATGTTGTCGGGCTTCTGAGAACGCAATGCGGGAAAAAGTTGTATTTTCAGTTTTGGAAGAAAGTCCATGGCCGACTAGAGTCGTACTCAAAATGGAATAAAAACTTTTCGATTTTTTGAAAGAAATATGGGCTCCTCTTGATGAGTACGACTCTGTCGAAGTGCGTACAATGGCATTCGACACTTGGAGCATTTCTTCGAACAAAGCAACTTCCTGTTTGTGCCTTCCAGAAGTGTCAACGACAATCATTTCAAACCCGTCGCTTTTGAATTTTTCAACTCCGTTAGCCGCAATAATGACGGGATCGACCTCAGTGTAACTAAACGTTAAATTTAAATGAATAAAAATAGTCGTTTTTTTTAAATTCAGGGCAATGCAAAGATTAGGGCAATGTGTGTGTTCGAGTGGTCTTTTTCTAAGAAACGATTTTTGGTTAAAATTTGAGTACCCCCTCCCCCATTTATTTCATTCGGTTGGCTGTTATGTTTTTAAGCTGTTCGCGTGCCTTCCATAGAAAGGAATTCGTGCTTTGGTTGCGTTCTGTTTGAGTTGGTCAAAAGCGCCCGCTCGGAAAGTGTCCGCACAGACGAGACACGTCTTCCAGCCCTTCTTCTGGTAGTAGTATGCCATCTGAATTTGCGTTTTTGTCCTTACCCCGCGCCCGATCTGTCCTTGTGTAACTCGCCTACTTTTGTGCAGGTCGTCGTTTTGCCAGCTCCCTGGAGGCCAACGAACATCACCACATTTGGGCGTCCTTTCACCGGTTGAAAAGGCAAAACGCTGGGATCGACTTAGAAAAAGCACATGGCATTTAAATGGTTTAAAGTAGTCGTTATGAAAAAAAGAGTACCCAATTTTAAGAGTTCAGTGAACACCGATTTCTGAATGAGTCGTCGTTTGTTGACCCCGCCAGCCATTTCCTCAAAGTCAATTGACTTCCGCACATTCTCGCGTAATTGCTTCACCAACCTATTGATAGAGAACTTTAAGTTCCATGGTTTTAATGCCCCATAATTTATCAATAATCACCGACCGCACATTCACATCGGACTCAATGAGTGCAGAACAGACCTCCTGGAACAACTTTTTAAAACGCTGTTTCGGAACTCCGCCGCCCCGCCCTATCGTTTCCTTCCCCTCCACCCCACCTTAAGCATGGCATTGAGCTCATCCTCGTTGATGACCGTTGCCTGGCCAAGTTTACCGATCGCATTCCGAATTCGCCTTCCCAAATCGGCCAGCACCATTGTCGGCTGTCTATGTTAGGTGATCTTTATTTTGACCTGAACAAAGTTAGCATTAATGAGCAATTCAATAGTAAATAGGTATATATGTATGCAAAAGTCAACTAAATTATTCAAATAAATTAGGCTTCCTTTTATATATCATCCAAACGAAAAAGAACCAACAAAATATAGAAAAACGGGAAATCAGCATCAGCATTTATTCATTTACTTATTCACTCATTTTTCTTTTCCTCCTGTCGTCGTTCCCGATGTGCCAAATTTAGCGTAATAAATGATTTGCAAAAAGATGATTCCGTTGAGCAACGAAGAGACCAAAAACGGGGCGATGACGAGCCAATCGCCAGCAGTCTCTTGGACAGAAGTGAACACACGAGCGACACAACCGCCGAATTGCATTGAAACGGAAATCTATGATTTTAAAACGGATGAAATTCGCATAATTTAATCGTCCTGTTTTTTATCCAAAAATAACCAATGAAAGCTGTCCAGTTCCGCACTGACGATAATTTGCAAATATTTGGATTCCCTGAACGATGAAGATCTCATGAACTCTATCAGACTTCCCCAGTCAAACCTTGGACAGAAAGACAATGGGAATAACGGCGGCCTGAAGTTGAGTGAGAATTGCCATTGGAATGTAATGGTAGAAAATAGCCAGAGAAGCACTCCAACAACATGAGACAAATGCAACTGCATAGGCAAAATTTCCGGAAAAGTACAGAATTTGGACGATAATGAACGTCGTTTGGATGGCGACAAAAAGTGAGTCGCCCCATTGGCTAAAAGCGGAAGAATTGTGGCCAAATCCAAGTTAAGGCCAATACCCAAAAATGAAGCTCTTCTCATAACTGTACGCAGAGACTGCAGCAGCAGAAATCTTAAAAAACAGTTAATTCCGCTACATAAAATCCTTTTTTGCAACGGCGACCCTTTTAGGCAAAAGCGTAGCTAGACGAAGGTGGGATTAAGAACCACCAACCGTATCATGACCATAAATTTACTACGGACCGGCCAAAAATTCAAAAATAAAGACCGTTTTCTGGGTTCCCCTTAAAAGAAATCATATTACCAAACCCAACAGCTGCGCCAATAGTGAAAGGCCTTCACCGGATTTGGCATTGTGAATCTTCAAAATTTGCGGTACGAGGAGGAAGGTAGAACCAAAAGTGATGGCAATTCCGAGCAATCGGCTGATCAAAAGCGGTGCACATTCCTCTGTGGTTAAAATTATTATGTTTTATGGTAAATTGTGAGAAACCCACTATGGAAAAAGTTGAAGTCAATGAAGAAAATATCGCTGCACTTGTCGGGGAAAAGATAGCCCGAAATCCTTTGAACAACTGACAGTTGCATGAGCGTCACCAAAACCACAATGTTTCGGTTAATCAAGAATTGATTATCACAGGTATTTCCAAAGGTCACTAACATCAAGTTCCGGAAGAAAACTTTGTAATCATAGGATTTATTCATTTCGATTTATCGTATTATCAGAACAACCATCTTTCTTTCGACCAATGGAATATAAGCATCTTTGGACACAATTATAGTGAACGGGAGATAAAGCAGACAACAACAGACAAAAATCAAAATCATATTATCCGCAGAGATCCAGGCAAGGAAATGAGAGGGAGACGGGAAGGTTCCTTCGGCACGTTCACTTGGACTGGGAGAAGGAACGCTCGTGCTGCTTACGCTTCTCCACTTCTTGCTGCTGCTGTTCTTTTTCACGCGCCGGTATGTTAAGCCTGGGAGCAAAGACAATTTTACATTTTCTCCTGATTCGCTTCTACCCTGGACAATGAAAGAAATTGCTATTTTGCCTGCTTTTTAGGAATGAATTGGATAGGGGAAAGAAGAATAAATTCCTATGGATACTAGTAGAACATTTCCAGCCGAGGCCTGGAGTTGGGGGAAGGGAATTACTTCGATTTGACCGCACTTCCGGTGCGAATCGAATACTCCTCGTGCACTTCATAACGAAGCACTTCAGTGTCCGGAATGCTAAGCTTGGCTTTTAGAATATGCCCAATTTGCAAGTTAGCACTATCGTCATTTGCATCACGAGTCCACAATGAAACCTAAAACAGTCGTTTTATTTTCGGTTTAATTAAAACACTTAACTTTGTCGCCCTTCTGACGAATGTTCACGACTGCTCCACAAATATGGTCGCCCAAATTTTCAAATTGTTCTCCGATAACGCACATCATCATTTCCTGCCAATAGATGTCAAGCTTGGTCTGGCGCTTCTGTCTGTCCACCTTAATCAGTTGTAATTAAAAACAAATTTATAAAAATGGATAAATACTTGGTACGTTCACCTGCACTAACCAGCGACCCCCCTTCAGGTTGCCTTTGTCCTCCCACATCGGTTTGATGCCCTCCTTGAACAGATAATAGTCGCTGTTCCAGCTGAGACCCGAGGCGGGTTGAATGTGGTTGTACAATCTTAAGTTATAAATTCAAAGTAATATATGAGACGGTTTCAATTTTAAGGAGGAAAGTATGAGTGTTCTAACTTCCCGTGTCAAGGAACCAGAGATTTTAGTTAAAAATTGTAAATTTTTACAAAATCTCCCAATGGCCGTCAGAATCCACATGTTTTTTCTTCTTTTTTTTCATGATACAGCCCAATTGAAGCAAAAGACTTTTAGAGAAATTAGCAACGGTTGAGAAATACAACTAAGCATTGGGCGGCTAAAAGTCCGTCCTAAAAACCGTCGTGGATTTTTGCTTACAGCCACTGGGAAACTGTTTTTGTTAAACATACGCCCAAAAATCTTCAACGGTGTCGAACACAGAAACTTTCTTCAGGCAGTCCGTCCAATTCTTGTTGCGGTCACCCTTCAAGTACCAGAGAGCCCTGCCGTAAGAGATTAACTTGACCCAAAAAAAGGTGTGTTACCAACCATTGATTTTGCAACAGATGACGCTCAATAAGGTCGTGCGGCACTGTCGTCTCCGCTTTCTGCAATTGGTGGTTGTCCGCCTCGGTAGAAGCCGAATTCTCACTTGAGCTTGGGTCCGTGGTCGTGTCCGTTTTAGCATTTTCTTTATCAGCCATCGCAGATGTGTCACTTGAGACAGTTTCCGAAGTCATTTTGTTTATAAAATGTGGTTACTAAATGGATACATATGACATAGCAAAAGGATTTATGAAAACATTATGTACATACAAACATCGTGCATCTAAAGGGAATACTTTTTCATGTCTATTTTTAAGGTGGGGGGGGGGGGGCTGAAGTTAAATATGTACCTATTAGCTTCGAAATAGTAGGCCTAATTTTGCCGTCGGGTTATCCCCAAAAATGCCGGTCCTGGCCTACTCTGATTATTCTAGGGGTGTTCGGGGCGTAGAATCTGAATTTGGCATTAGTTTCGACCTATGTAAAACACCGGACCCAAATTCAAACATTTTTCGAAAAGATATTTAAAAAAAATTTAATTTATTGCACAAAATCGTGCACGATGCGGGTCCGGTGTTTGACATAGGTCGAAACTAATGTCAGATTCGGATTCTACGCCTCCCGAATACCCCTAGAAACACCTTTTAAAACAGTAAAAAAAAAGTACATCGAGCTAAAACAGTACATTTCTTTAAAAGAAGTACACTTTACCGAATGGTTTAGTGAGGATTTTTACTTAGAAATTCTATGGCTGGTCGACAAAGACACGAAGTAAATTTTGGCATTTTAGCGTCTAAAATAGGCTTGAAGCCTATTTTAGGCAGCTGAAGATTTTCTGTGCCTATTTCGGGATTTTTGGCGACTTTTGTGCCTATTTCGACCTTTTTTCAAAATATTTCTTAGGAAAAATTAATAAAATTCGAATTTTTCTTGCCAAGATCACTATGTAATTTTTTGAAAAATTTTCATAAAATACATACAAATGTAAAATTCGGATTTTTTTTCTTCAGGATCCTTCCTAGAATTGCGTGCTTTTTTAAGCGCCTATTTTGCAATTTTTCTTGATTAGCAGCCCTACTGATTGATAATATTCATAATATTGTTATTTTCGCACTCATTTTTTCGCACCTATTTTGCTTATGAACCCAGTTTTTGGAGCCTATTTCGTCTTTTTTCTCAGCTATTTTAGGCGCCTATTTGAGATTTTTCGAGCCTAAAAGTATCCAGCCCTAGTGACAAATTATCTTTGAACTCAATTAATCCGTCTAGAAATAATCAAATAATCTTTAAGCAGAATTTGTCGTTTTCCCCACTACCGGATATTTTCGCCTACCGGACCCCTTTTGTCCGTCGGATATTTTGACGTTTTCTCCATGGCCGGACCGTTTGTTTTTCCCCACTACCGAAGTTTGTGTCGTTTCCTCACTACCGGACATTGTAAGTGCATAAAAAGGCGGCTTTCAAATCTCCAAACCGTTAAATTTTAATTTTTCCTCAAATTTTTGAATTCGCAATTCAAATTGATCCCCTCCCTCGTTGACTCCCTCCCTCCAATTGCTCATTTCCCTCCCCGCCATCATCCCAAGGGCAGCGGACAGCTCTCTCCTATGCTTCTTCTCCCATTTTTCCAACATTTCATCCTTCTTTCCTTCTTCAGACAGCGTAATTGCATTTTCACAAACAACGCACGCATGTTCCTGCCAGTCACTAACCCGGCCCAATACGTCCCCACTCCCGTCGGTCCCCACAATCCCTCCTCCCCTAGAGCAAGCAAGACCAGTCAGTCCTCCACATTCCTCCAACCTTTTGCTTGAAGCATGGCCACGGAAGCGTGCCATTCAATTCCCATTGTTTATATAACCGTTCCAACTATTCCATTTTCTCTTCCTATTCAAACATCACCCCCATCGACCGCCAAATGCGTATTCACTTACTTACACACTATCCATGAAATGTCAGATGGACGCAAAATGCGAGAAATAAATGTGAAGAGGAGGAGGAGACGTAGAAGGGAGACAGAGTGTTGGATGGGGGAGTAGTGCCGCAGGCGTTTTCGACAGCACTCACTCGTCCAGCAGCGGTGCGTAGTTTATCTATCGCTTTCTCCCGGCATTTCTTCCCCTTCCCGTCCCCTGTCCGGTATACCGCACCCCACCCACAGCCGCCGACCACTCGGCTTTTCATCATGTCATGGCATGGCCTCCTTAACTCCTCACGCCCTTTCACCCCCCCCCCCCCCCCCTCCCACTTCTCCGAAATGGCATTTTTCCCGCACTCTCGACTGTCATATGAACAAACCAACGTTAACAAATAAAAAAAGTTTATTCCAAATGTAATTATTCAGAAAAATCCCAAGTTTTTCTTGCTGAGGTTCCGCTTCCAACTATCCATTTCATTTATCATTTATAAATTCCATTTATTCGTTCATTTATTCGGCAAACAAATGTGAGGAGCTTAAGAATAAGTGCTGACGTATTCTTTGTCGAGAGTTACGTTGTGTAAAATTTATGCCTAATTGAGACAAAATTTCGACACCTTTGAACCGCCCACCCCTTTATATTATCCAGCAAAATCAATAGCAAAAAAGACCTGCTATGTATTTCTTTCTTATCCTCCCATGAAAATCAACAAAATGTGAGGTGAATGGTGGAAAATCGATCACACCTGGACGTGTGGGAGGTGGTGGAAGCCCCCCCCCCCCGACGTGGGAGGGGGTGTAAGCCCCCCCCCCCAACACACACCGGCAGCCCAATTCCTCCCCAATCTCTCCCAATTTGCTTTTAATTCACTAACACTTTCTTAATATCTCATTCAACAAACTTTTGCCATCTCTAAGTGAATAAATATGGCATTTACATAAAAAGCGACTGTTAAGCGAATTGATAATGTCGTCGACTGGCGAGATTTTAAAATAATAAAATAAGGCAACAAAAAAAAGACAAAGAATTCCAAACAAAATTTTTTCATTTAGAAGAACTTGACTGACACATAGGTACGCCGACATTTCGTCCATGGGGCATTCCCTCAATTGGCAAAAACCCGAGTGTGGACGAATTCCCATACTCTCCGAGCACAGTCCGTTGCGTCATTGCCCCTCGGGGGTAGAGGTAACAGCTAGCTAATTTGTAAGTTATGTGTATTTCTTCACCCGTCCAGCCCCCCCCCCCCCTCCTCCCCCCGCCCAATTCCATTCTACCCACATTTTTGTTTGTTCACCCTCCCCCAACCCCACTCCTCGCTTACTAAAATACATAAAACCCTCCCCGTCCGTATCCAACCCCGGATTAAGAGAGAAATAATAATAAATCGATTCTGACAAATTCGGTAGGTGTTGATCACGGAAAAGTGCTCTACAATCGCATTATTATCAGGGATGGAAATCTGTACTGATCGAAAGAATGTGGGCAAAATAATTTGTTTTTTACGATTAAATTTTTATGTTCTGTCGCATCGAATCATTCATTGCTTTTATTTTGTGTAGAATTAACTCAGTCTTTCAACAAAACAAAAACCGGTTTTTTCGATTTTTCATATGAAATCAATCAGCTGACAGCAGAATTGGAGAAAAATCGTCTACGTCGACGAGTCAAAGTCGAAAGCTTGTCGGCATTTGTTAATTTGAATCCAGGCCGTATTTGGCCAATACTTCCTCCAAAAATTGGGTCCAAAATCATTGACAACAAGAATGAATAAGGAGTGGAACTGGCGGAAGAAAGTGAACATTCCAGAAGTACTGCTTCAGGGCGACGTATTCGACCGATATGACGATGTGAGAATACTCTCTCTCTCTCTCCCTCTGTAAATTGAAAACACCAACTTGTTCGATGCAGGAGACCAACATATTGGATCCGGGTTGTTCCGTCAAACTGGACGAGCACGGCTTCTACTTGGTTTGGAAGCCGAAGGGAAAAGATGCTGGCATTCTGGACATGACTCAGGCAGGTCTAGGGCAATATTATTATTGGCATTATTTGAATGTAAGGTCTGAACTCTTTCGTTTTCCAAAGGTGTGGGAGGCAAGGCCTTCGGGCACAATCAAAGAGGGCAGGGTTTTGTACGAGTTGGAGCAGCGCGGCAAGTGCGGGCTGGCGGGAGAGACGCTGGAGGAGAGGACGGTCTGGCTGACCTACGGACTTGACCTGGTCAGTTTGAAAGAGGGGAAGACCTTTTTAATAATCTACAAAATTTCATTTTTAATTTTAAAATAATTATAAAACTTATTTACAAGTGTTAAATAAATTTTATATAAAAATAGAAAAACATATTAAGCAAAATTCGACATATTTAAGAATATTGCTAACAAAGGTTATCGTCAATGGGATGTTTCTGATCGCGAGGACCGCTCAGGTGGCCCGGGAGTGGAGGAGTGCCATCAACGAATTCATCCGCGGCAACAAATTCCGACACGCGTGTCCAATGCATTGTCTCCAAAAACAGTTCGTTTGTTTTGGCAGCAAAATCTTTATGTTTCGGTGTTTGAAGCATTTCTTATATCGTTTAAGCAAATTTGTGGAAGTTTAAATAATAAAGCATTGTTGGATGAATTTATTGGAATTTGAGTTCCCATCTTCAGCTGGCACTCCATTTGCCTGGCGACCAACGACCGCAACCGAATTCCGTTGAGGAACATTGTGCGCACATTCGCCAGCGGCAAACCGGAGAAAATGGTGCACAAATGTTTGGCCGATTTGGGGCTGTCCGGAGACAAGGCGAGTCGTCATTTCCTTAACAATTCATTCCCTTTTTTTGGTTTGTTTGCTGGCATTCTTTTTTTGGAATTGGTTGGCGATTTCCTTTTTAGACTGTTTCAGAAGGAAATTTATTTGTTTCTGTCTGAATTTCTTGTTGTACTGACTGACATGTCGTTGTATTCTTAATTCAAATGCGTCTTTAATGTTTTTGTGCTGTGATGTCGTCCTTTCAGTTTATACGTCGAGGTCGCCGTGGCAGCTCCGCCAGTGCGTCGGCACGGACAGCAGGACTATCGTCTCAAGCGTGGCTTTTTGGATGCGCAAGATCAGCAGTTTTTATCGCTGCGGGGAGGCGGAACGTTACGGGGGGACGCGGCGTCGAAAGAAAAAGGTCATACGGCGTCGTGGTGATGTCAGAGTCATCGGCAGAGAACTTGCACTTCGATTCTTGCACGCATTCTCAAGCCACCCACAGTTTGGTAGAGGGTTTGGAGGCACTTCACTCATTGAATTAGTACATATTTTGCTGTGTTGTCGTTGGTTGGTAGTCTCTCTATGTGTGCACTTCGTCCCCCCCCCCCCCTCCGACGCCGTTTTTTGCTTCAAAATTTAAATTTATCAGTTTTGGCTTATTAGGAATTTTGACCCTTACTGATTTTGTTTTAGCGCTGAAAATGATGGGGGAGGGTGGAAACGAGCAGTTCCCGTCTCTAATTGTTTGTGTATTCGACGCACTTTGTGATTTAGTGACTCGGGCAAACCATTTTTCAACTTTGGCTTAAAAGATGACCCGATTCTTTGCAGGAACGGGAAGACCTAGACGCGGGTCTGTTCACATTCGAGAAGTTTCTGCGGTTGTACCACAAAATTTGTCCCCGGACAGAAGTGCAGGAACTGTTCGTTCGGCTGTGAGTGTATCTGCCGGTGTTCATGGTCTAACTCCAAAATGCAGGTCAGGGCAGAAGGAGTACCTGACGCGAGATCGTCTACTGCAGTTTCTCAATGATGAACAGCGCGACCCACGGCTGAACGAGATTCTGTTTCCCGCACTTTGACCAGGACCGGGTCCAGCAGTTGATCGCAAAATACGAGTCAGACGAGTCGTACATCGCACAAGGCAAAATGTCCGGCGACGGCTTTTTGCGATTTCTTCTTTCGGACGAGAACTCGCCCGTGTTCTTAGACCGGAACGAGCTGTATCAAGACATGGAACAGCCGTTGTGCCACTACTTCATCAACAGGCACATCCATTTTTGCACAACCGCAAAAACACCGCCCGATCTTTCAGTTCGCATAACACTTATCTGACGGGTCGCCAATACGGCGGCAAAAGTTCCACCGAAGTATACAGACAAGTGCTATTGTCCGGTTGTCGTTGCATCGAGTTGGACTGTTGGGACGGGACTGGAGAGAACAAGGGCGAGCCAATCATCACCCATGGTAGGCTAAAGAGTGAACATGAACAGCAATTAGCCAAATCAATGCCCCTCCAGGGAAGGCGATGTGCACTGACGTTTTTTTCAAGGCAAACAAATCTTTCGTTCAACCCTTCTGATCAAATCATTTAGGAAGTGCTCTATCAGATCAAAGAGACCGCTTTCGCTCGGTCCGACTTCCCCGTCATACTGTCCTTTGAGAACCATTGCTCTAAGTCGAATCAGCTGAAGATGGCCAAGTACTGCTTGGAGATCTTCGGGGAGATGTTGTTGATCAAGCCTTTAGACGAACATCCGGTCGCTCATTCTGTTCTGCTGATCCAATTCATTCATCTGCTCCTTTTTAATTCAGTTGGAGCCAGGAGTTGCACTTCCTTCGCCCAATCGGCTGCGTCGGAAGATTCTGATCAAGAACAAGCGGTTGAAGAAGGAGGAGGAGCGGCGGCAAATGGAGGCGTTGAGGTGGGGGAATTTCATTTGTTGCAGCAAATCGCCGGCCTTTCCATCCACTCTTTTCAGCCAAGGTCGCCTTTTGGACGAAGAAGACCCTTCCGAGGACCAGCCGACACAACCGACCTCAACCGCAGTCGACAACAGCGGGGAGGACTGCAGCGGCGAACAGCAGGCCATGTCACCACGTGAGTTCCGTTTTTTTTAAACGGAATTGATTTATGATTTGTACAATTTTAAGTTCATTTTCAATCTCGGCAATACTTAAAATGACATTGTCTTTATCATAATTTTGCCGTTTATAGGGCAGATCCTCTTTGCTCTTTTCGCCTTGTCCTGATCATTTTTTGTTTTATTTTTAATATTGGCGTCTTAAAATCGCGCGCATTGTTTTTGAATTGAATGATTTTAATGAGAAATTTGGGCATTGGTAATCAGCAGGCGTTATGCACGGCTCTCCGGACTACGAATTGTCGCTGTC
The DNA here is from genome assembly GCA_020449905.1 of Globodera pallida. NCBI lineage: Eukaryota > Metazoa > Nematoda > Chromadorea > Rhabditida > Heteroderidae > Globodera > Globodera pallida. Next base: position 1,303,155 of record JAIXHY010000003.1, on the reverse strand, counting down.
CTTCGACTTGGCCGAGGACCCGACTTTGGCCGTCCACTGTCCGGTTTCATCGCCCCGTACTGCTCCCGTTAGCCGTTGTGGGGACACCGGGGACGCGTCGTCGAGCAGACGCGCCAGCATGGGGCCTCTGTCCCAAGTGATTTTGCCCATGGCTTTGGGCCCAGAGTCCTCATGGTATCGCTTCATTTTCCTGCGGGCATGACCATCCGTTGTCCCTCTCGGCACTGCAGCTCCTCAAGGAATTGTTCCCCTCGCAACTCTTTCGTCTTCTCGCCTATTTCCGCCCCGCTGTCATCCTGCTCAGGGCCGACCGATCTACGGCACTCCTTTCTTTTCTCCGCATTCCATCCCGAATTGCGTCGGTCTAAACGTCGTCGGGATCATTTAGCCGATAGCTTCGGGAATCGGGTCACAGCCGCCAAAGAATTGCTGCGCGCCGCACTGCACTCCCATGGTGAGGCGGCGGCACGTTCGCCATCGCCCGGAGGGAGGAGTCAGCAGCAAAGGGAAAAGAAAGGCGGGAAATTTGCATTTAAACGAACAAACCTTTCATTACTGTTCTTCGGTTGAGACGACGCACCTTTCTTCACTTCGCTTCCACTTCATTTACACGCACATTCAGTTTCACACCGTTCCCAACCCCCCACTTTTCTCCCAAATCCTTTTTTCCTCTTTTCTGTCCTCTTCTTTTCTATCATAAGGTATTTAATCCATTTTGTGAAATGTTGTTTAGACTCCAGTCACTTCTGACCAACGAGCTCATCCGGAAGCTGAGGACGATTTGAGGGGCGGCGACGCGCCCGCTTCTGCCATTCCCTCCCACCTTTGCTGCTCATCGCACCCTCCGGCGAAGCCCCGACTGGGCCCTACCGCCTTCAAGTGCCTCTTTCCACGCCAGTGAGTGCAATAAAGCAAGAATCAATGGCTTAGAACACTAAAAATTGGACAAGAAACATGCTCTAGAGGGAACAGACACACAAAACCTTTCACTCTGTCTCTTCATCCGAACGTTTTTTGACCTTCAGATGAGTTCGTACCTTCGGCAGTGTCGCCCATCGTTCACCGTGCCTCCCTGTCCAACACGTCCTTCCAGACAGAACTCCACCGTCGCATTGGGCTCGTCCACCCAACATCTGCCGGGCACTCTGACCCCTCCCGCACTCTTCGGTGAGTTTTGTCCGTTGGTTGATTCGGTCATCGAAACGACATGCCGAAAAGCCCAAATCATCCAACAATGTGACCTGGAAAGAAATGGATTTCCTTAGGCGACGATTGTGCTGGGAGTGTGGAGCTGAACAAAGCGTCCACGCTGATGAGCAAGATAAAGCAACCGCTGGGACTGACTCGGAAGGTTCAGGTGAGGCAATGGTTCCTGCTTATTTTGTACGCAATTGTCAGAAGCCACTAACTAACGCATTGTTTGCTTTCAATTCCCCCCTCTGTCTTCTTTTACCTCAAGCTTTTTTGAACAGTGAACATCTATTCTTATAAGGTAAATTACTTCTGAAAGCGATTCCTTATCAAATGCCATAGAGTCCGTTCATTAACTTCAAGTGCCATTCTTACCATCGTCTTAAAAGCAGCGTTCCTCCGACACTTTTGCCAACCAACTGTCTGAACTGCCCCCGAACGGTGCCGTCGGCAATGATTTGTGCCGTCAGCGTTTGGAGGGAGGGCCTGGCGACGGTTCCGCCTCCTCCATGGTCAGCGGTCATCGTAGCGAAAAGCGATCATTTCGTCATCCCTCCGTCGTGCAGAGCACCACCGCCCATTCCACCGCCGCTGCGTTGCTGGACGCGCCGCAACCGTCGAAGCGGAGCAATGTGTTGGAAAGAGTGGCACGTGCCGGAGCAGCGATGAGCGGCGGAAGTGGCAGCAAAAAGGCATGGACAGAAGAGCGTTTGTGGCTTGTGTGCATCGACCCTCTTTGAATTTGTCGACCGGTCTTTTGTTGTTAGTCGTCCATGCCGATCTTCAGCAATTCCACCCTCCGCTGGCTGAGCTTCTTGAGTTTGTCGCGAAAAAGTCTTTTTTGGCCCGCCGTTATGAGTTTTCTTTTCGTATATCGCTTTTAGCTACTTGATCGTGTATTGTTTGTATCTTTATTTTGTATTTGGCGCTGCTGTGAAATGTCGGCACCGAAACTGCAACACATTCAAAAACAACCAAATGTCTTTAAACATCGCCTAGCAGGACTTGTGCTTCTTCTTCTGCTATACTAAATGACGCGGCATTTTGTTGCACTGTTTGTTCATCTTTCCATTGACTTATCCTTTTAATTGCTGTGTCATTATCCCTTTTGATGGCTTTTACGAATGCTTTTCCTTTAGCTTTTTTTGTTCGGTTTGATAGATTTGGATACATAAATAGGTAAGTAACGCAAAGAAGCTGTTTTGCAAGTTTTTTTGCTTCTGACATTCTTACTTTGCTGATGTGGTCGCAGATTGTTTCCCACCGTCTTTAAAAGTCTTTTTCTTCTTTAGCCAGCGCTGACCAAAGAGGAGGAGGAGGAGCGGATGTTCAGGCTGGTCAGTGATCAGGAAGAGGTTCATCGTCGCTTTTGCTTCAAAACTCCGTTCCGTTGTCCCGTCAGGTCCAAGAGTCTTATCACTATCAAGGGGCCACAACGAACATCCACCCGCTGCTTTCGTCGCTGATCAACTACACACATCCCGTCAAGTTTTCTGGTTAGCTTCACGGCTGGGGACGTATTCATTTTCTCTCACTTGAAGGCTTCGATGTGGCGGAACAAAACGATTTGCACTTTCACATGTCATCATTTTCTGTATGCCACGGTTGCGCGATATGCTAACAATCGATTTGCCCCGAAGGAAAGCACCGGACTCGGTCTGCTGAAACAAAGCGCACTCGAGTTCGTCAACTACAACAAACGCCAACTAAGTCGGATATACCCTAAGGGTGCTCGGGTGGACTCCAGCAACTTCCTTCCTCAAGCAAGTTGCCCTCGGGTACTGTTTTGTACTTTTGCTGAGTTTCAGATTTTCTGGAATGTCGGTTGTCAATTGGTGGCTCTGAACTTTCAAACGCCCTGATGTGTGCATGCAACTGAACGTTGGAAAGTTCGAATACAACAGCCAATGCGGGTTCGCCTGGGGGGGGGGGGGAGGAAGTGTCGACTTTCTTTGTTGTGCGTTGCAGGTACTTGCTGAAGCCTGACTTTATGCGGAGACCCGACCGCACGTTCGACCCGTTCTCCGAGTCGCCCGTTGGTTGGTTCTAACCCGCCGGCGTTACCATAATGAATCGATCGAAGCTTTTCGGCTATTCACTTTCCTCAGCTTTATCAGTTTTGTCCGGGTCCTTCCCGAAATCGTTCAAAAACTTTTGTTTTGATATACCGCACGCATTTCCTTTCGTTCAGATGGCGTCATTGCCGCACATTGTTCTGTTAGGGTAAGCTGTGCAATTATTTTCGACCCTTTCAAGCCGTCTTTTTCAGATAATTTCGGGCCAATTTCTTTGCGAACGCAAAACGGGTACCTACGTGGAGGTGGAAATGTTAAGTGCTGGACGGGCTAAAAACATTTTAAAATGCCTGTTGCTAAAAAAGGTACGGTTTGCCAACGGATACCATCCGAAAGGAACACAGGACGAAGCTGGTGCCAGCCAACGGACTTAACCCCATCTACAACGAAGAGGTGCTGTTTGGATTTCCGCTATAGACCGTTACAAACGTACGCCCATTTCAGCCATTTGTCTTCCGCAAAGTGATCCTTCCCGAACTCGCGGTGCTCCGTTTCGCGGTTTACGACGAGAACGGCAAACAGCTGGGTCAGCGCATTTTGCCATTGGACGGGCTCCAGTCCGGCTACCGGCACATTTCTCTTCGCACGGAACACAACCAGGCGATGGCGTTGCCAACTCTTTTTGTGCACCTTCAACTGAAAACCTACGTCCCGGATGAATTTAGTGTAAAATTTGTTCCCTTTATGGATAAGGGCAATTGTGTAATTTAGGGTTTCGTCGATGCGTTGGCTGATCCAAGGCGAGTATCTTTGGACTGAATCCTTTTTATGATAGCTTTTCCTTCTAATTGAATTATAATGGTCCCTCAGGGCATATTTATCGGCACAAGAAAAACGGGAAAAGGCCCTACAGCAAATGTGCAATGAGGAATTGGACATTGTGGAAGAGATTGTGCCGAATCAGTCCCAGCAACAGCAAATTAGCGTTGGTCGCAGGGATAGGCCGGTCTTGGACGGAGTTCCGTTCGACTCGAACACGTCGATTCGGCGTCTTCAAAATGGCGGAAGCGCCGGGGGCAGAGACCAACAGGGGAACACAACGGCGATATTGAATGCAAGCAATGCGCAGTCGCCGGTGCCCGGATGCAAAGACGCGGCACAAAGCTCGCGAGTTCAAGTCGACGGGCAAACGGAGACCAAATTCCAGGTGGGGAGCCTCTTTGAAAGCCTAAAATAAGCTCGACACGGCTATTGAACTTTCTTTACACGTCACAAGAACGTTATCTTCTTAATCATCTTCGAAACTCAGTGCCATTTTCCTCCCCCATATTCCTTTAAGCGTTGGCGATTTTAAAGTCTCATGCTTAAAAGCTTGCTCCGAATTGGAAATTTGCTTTTTACGACCGAATAGAATTGCTAACCTATTGCCCACTTTCCCAAATCATTCGTAAAAGCATCGTTTGCGCCGGGCTCTGGTCAGCTCTTGTTGCACCGTTTCGCCGGAACAAATGCTGGAAGAACAGCGGAGCGCCGTCGTCGAGTTCGTGCCCGACGCGCCGTTGTTGCGATCTTGCGACACCGTCGTGGCCATTGCTTTGGCGCCGTCTCGGCTGTCGTCGCGCGTGTTGGCCGGAAAGGATACGCCGGCACCGCCCCGGCGGGCACTGAGCACTTTAGTGCGAAGCACAGTGTACGACTTCGAAAAGAGCAAATGCCGCAAACTCTCCGCCTCGATGAGACCCGAGTAATCTCAGCGAAAGTGCCGTCCGCCCCCCTGCAATAATGTCAACAAGTAGGCTAATGTTCCCTCCCCAGTCTGGGTCGTTCTTCTGGTGGCATCCAATCGCCCCAAAATCGGCACGCCGTGTGCAGTCGACTCGGTCCGTCAATGATTGGCGTCGGAATGGGTTCTATCATCATTGAACGGCAAATTGAGGTGTCCCTTGACAACGTTCTCTGTTCACTGTTGTAACACCACTCCCGACTTTAAGACAAATGCGGGTTAATTTACAAGGAAACTAAAGTAATTATAAACCTAATTATAATAATTAATTTTAATGACGAATCCTTTTATTGGCTGCTTAAAAAAGGCCTGTAAATGAATTAATCCGCAATTGTTGTTCATTGCAACGCTCTTTCCTCCCTAATTTTAGTACCGTTCCCCCAAGATTCCCACGCGCTGAGGGTCGAAGCTGACCCCCCCCCCCCCCCACTTTTTACCGTCGTCTGTTTGTCATTTTTCCTCTCAATTCTACTAAATAACAAAATATTTTAATAAGAATTGTCTTTTTATTATGCTGTTTTTACCCTTTTAAATTTTGCACCTTATAGTAATTTAACTTATTTTCCGCGAAAGCGATTCGTTGTTTTGTCTTAGTGGTCCGCTGTCTTCCGTGTGCCTACCCCAAAGTTTTGCATATATGCCATGGGAAGTTGCTGCCAAAACCAGGGATGCTCGTATTACGGTTTACGGATTGCTTAAAAACGGGATTTATTACGATTTTTTTTTACGTTTACGAGCATCCCTGCCCAAAACAGAATTTACAAGCGGAGAATTTGTATACGCCTTTTGTTTTTGGGCGGGAGGAATTTGTGTGAGGATCAAACCAACCTTTGTCCGTGTAGAACATGTTGTCATTTCCCCATTCGCCCAGTTCATTTTGTCATATGTTCGTTTGGTTTTCCCTTTTTCTTCACCCATCGGCTCGGCCCTTTGACATTTTTCAACAGCAGGTGGAATGGATCAACATCGCAGACTTGAGGCGTGAAAAGCTTTTTCTGAAATTGCAAAAGAAACTGGCCAAGGAATGGGTGGAGATGAAGAATAAGCACCAGAAAAGCAGAGAAAATGTCCAAAAGCAGCAGGTGAGGAGTATCATAAGACGAATGAATTGTCCATTTTGTGCTTCAGCAAAGCAGTGTTGACCGACTTGTAAAACGCAACCACCTCAACAGCACGAGTCTGGGGGAGCGGAACACCGAAGCCGGCCCCTCCTGTCGACACCCCTCCCTCGCTGGGCGAGTCTCGGACCCGGCACAGAATGCGGCGGTAGTTTTGACGGAGGAGCAGCAAATGGTCCAAATTTCGACGAATTATTAACGAAATGTATCTTTATGACAGTATCATTTCTTAAGATGCGTTCTCTGGTGCAAACTCAAACGGATGAATGGTCACAGCTGTTGAGGCGCCACGAGCAAGAGGAGTTCGAGCAGCACAAGGGGCAAATTCTTCAAGAAAACGCCATGCTGAAAGATCTACTGATTTCGTAAGTTTGTCAATGTCTGTTGCTCAAAATGGCAATCGCGTTCAAGGAGGCAGCAACAACAAATGGCCACGTTGAGAGCGAAATTCACGGCGGAGAGTAAAGAGCTGATTCAGACGCAGACCAAAAAGAACATGCTCGACAAGCAGGCCATTCAGCAGGACAGAAATGCCAAGGCGAGTGTCTGAAGAGTTGGTTGGCACAGTCCGATAAAATCACGCAAACCCCAGTCTCTATTTAAGGACAATGCCAATATAACCGAAGAAGTTTATTGCGGTTTAAAACAAGCTTTTAGACCAACGCTGAAAAGGACCGGCGTAAAAAGGAGCTGAACGAGAAGAATTTGAAGCAGTTCATGGAGGAGAGGAAACGGCTGGGAACAAAGTATGAAGTTTGTTCTGCGGGAAAGCTAAATTTGAGTTAAGGTGTGGCAGACATGAGGAGCAGCTGATCAAAAAGCATAATGAACAGAGTGAACAGTTGGAGAAAGAAGCGGCCAAGGCAAAACAAAACTCAAAATTGGTTACCTAAACTGTGTTTGTGTGCCTTTCAGGCGCTTGAATTGGAGGAAATGAGCCATCGTGAGTCTCTGCTTGCCTCTCAGCCGCAATGTATCGTCTAAACCCCCGAGCTTCGGCACGTCCGCAATCCATCACTCTCTGCATCCGTTCCGATGGATGACTGATCGATCTTCCTTCTCATTTATAGACCATTCCAAATCCCATCGTTCTTTAACGACGTTGCCATTTGTCCATACACTTTTTTTTGTTATAAAATAAAAAATTTATTTATTTTCCTAAATGACCCAAGCCCTGAAATGCACGAAAACGATTTTTCCCGTGGAGCGTTTTATAGTGACTATTCTACAGTGATTTGGCGCCGTTCGCTTGCTCCGCTTAGTCGGACAACCTCACCAAGGCTGATGAAAGCATTCCCTCCCATCGTTCCGCTACGCTTGGGCCCCCACTAATCACTCCGTCTATTAGCGGAGCGTTATGCGGCCTTCCTTAATCTCTTGGAGTTTCGAATTTTTGGCCTTTCAAGACCAGGATTTTTGGAGAATATCAGAAAAAAATTTTCGAATTACAGTAGACTTCTCCGACATAAATGTTATTTCTAGAAGAAAATTCTAGTAATTGACTAATTGGCGAAATAAAATTATAAATATTAGCCGAATGGATGAACTACAGTCGACATTCGCAAAATCCAATCTCGGAGTTTTTTCACTACTGGGCGAAGTGTCCGCCCGGCAACCATTTTTGTTGCTTTTGTTAATTTACGTCATTTGTTGATTTTATGCTACACTAGCGAAAAAAAGTCTCGACTCCCGACCACGCCTCTGTAAGACTGGGATGTGCTGTTTCTGTTCTGATCTCCGAAAGTTTTTCTGGCTAAAAACGTTCATGACTGTATTGGTTACATATCATTTTCTTGTTTTTCAAGGTTACAATTAAATAAAATCTTTTTGAATTTGAGTTCATTCTAATCCTCATTTTCAATTCTATAATATTGCTTTAGCAATGTTTTCACTTTTTTACCAAATCGAAGTAAAGCCGACTTCTAAACAAACAAACTCCGGGAATTTTCAGCTAAGCTATTTGTTTTTTTCATTTTTATTTGGCTCTAAAGGACATTTCATGCTTTATTTTTGCATCTCTATGAAGTAAAAGTTCTTCGCTACAACATCAGATTGTTTTCTAAGCAATTTGTTCGGTTTGAAATGATGATTTTGGCCTTTATCCGCTGCGTGTTCAGCACCAATTCGGTCTTCGTTTAGCGAAGTGAATGTTTGGCGGAGGTCCCTTCGTGCTTGCATTCGACGCTCGCGGGCGAAGGCTGTCCAACGCTCTCTCATTTTTCGTGTTCTTTTCCTCTTCTTTTTCCCACTATTTTCACAAGTTATGTTTCTTTACTTTCCAAAAACTTCTTTTGACCCGCCCTCAACACTCCGAATATTTCTTCCCATTTTCCCAACACACTCGACAATGCCTATTTTGCTGCATATTTTCCTTCCAAGCCATCTTTATCGTCTACTATATCTCAACATCCAAATCCTTAGATTCCGACCACCCACTCATCTGTAAAAACCTAACTTTATTAGTAGGGATACTATTTTTAGTTGGGAAATCTCAAAATAGTTAACTCTGTAAATAGGAGTAGGACGGGATCGGGATTTTGGTAAAAACCGGGACCGGGATTGACCGGGGTCGTGAAAGCCGGGATCGGGACCAGGATCTTGAACCGGGACCGGGTACGATTTTTCGAAAACCGAGACTGGGATCGGGATTCCAAAAACCGGGATAAGCCCCTTTATAACATCGACCTTTAAAAAAAAACTATCCCGACCGATCCCGTCCTCTCTAGTAAAAAGTGAGAAAAAGCGGATCCGGTCGTTTTGGCGCAACCAGTTTGGCGCCCATTTTTCGAAAATTCAGAAATCTTCCAAAAATCGATGTTCCCATTTTCAAAAGTTTTTTTGTTATACATACCTATGTAGCTTCTTTCAAATCAAACATTTTCGATATCGTTCGAAAGCACGATTTTTAAATTTGAAAAAATGGGGGAGAGGGGTGGGTATAAATGTAACTACTATTGCTCTGCCTTGTTTTAATTAATCATTAACCCTTCCTCATTATCAGATTGCTTTAAAATTTGACTAGTTCAAAAACTTTCCTCTGTACTTACATCGTTTTTTTCGTGAAAATGACTGCAGCAGTGACCGGTTCACCGCAAACTCAATCACAGCAGGAAGGACAGGCAGCCTCGACGACTTCTAAAAATCAGGCGAAGAAAAGTGTTAAGTCACCAAAAGCCAAAGTATCGAAGTTGAAGAAGACGCATGCACCAGCCAGCCATCCGCCATACATTCAGGTGGGAGCGAACCGGAAGATGGCCTTTTCTAGTTTGGGGTTCTATACCTCCCTGGTTTTTAGTTTAACAAAAGTTAATTCTGGACGAATTACAAAGGAATTCCAAGATGTAAACGGGCAAAATTCTTAACAAAATTTTTTTTAAATTTTTCTTTAGCGGTGCTGGGTTTCGATCTTTTTGCTGTATATTTACTGGTCACTGAACTAGACTAGTGTAAATCCGAAACTCAGCTCCTGGGTCTGCTTTGTTGTGATTACTAATTAGACTTAAACTGACATAAAAAAATGTTATAAATTTTTTTAGATGATAAAGAAGGCTCTTGGGGAATTGAAAGAGAAGAAGGGAGCCAGTAAGGGAGCAATTCTGAAGTTCATTGTGAGCAATTTCGACGTTGGCGCTAACCAAATGCGTGTAAGTGGCTATTTGTGTGCGGATAGTTTTGAGTGTTTTCTTTAAAGGCTAACGTTCAACTGAAACAGGCGCTTAAGCGGGGAGTCGGCTCAGGAGATCTGAAGCAGGTGTTTGAATGCGTACGGAAAAGCGCTAATTTTTGGTTTAAGGTCAAAGGAGTTCGGAGCCTCCGGCTCGTTTAAGTTAGGCGATGAGACGGTGCCAAAGCCGACGGCAACGATTGCGAAGAAAATCATCCCGAAGAAGACGAAGAGCAGCCCGGTGAAGGCGAAGGCCGTGGTCAAAAAGGCACCGAAAAAACCCACGCCGAAAAAGTCGCCGATGAAACCCGCGGTTAAAAAGTCTCCGGCTAAGACCAAACCACCGGCCAAAAAAACAGCTCCTAAACCTGTCGTTGCGCCAGCCCCCGCTGCCGCTGTAAGTCGAACTTTTATTAGTTTATAAAAGTCCAATTCATTTCGATTTTAAGGCCCCTAAGTCCGCGTCGCCGGCTGCCAAGACTCCAACGAAGAAAGGTGTGAAACCGCCAGCAAAGAAAGTGGTTGGTAATTATCACATTTTGTAGCGTAGCTTCGTCAAAGGAATCCCCGGCTATTGAAAGTGCCTTGGGGGTGGGGAGTAAGGAGGAAGTCGGAAAACCGTTTAGAGGTTGGGTTTTTTGTCTTTCACAGTGGCCTGACTGTGCTGTAGGCGGCGCCAGGGAATATAAAATTAATTAAATTGCCGCCGAAATTTTTTTTGGAAAACCATAGAATATTTTTTGTCAAGTAATTTTGAGTCGGAGACACAAAGTAGCCATTTTTTTAACATCTAGGCTGCCAAGAAATCTGCGAAGAAGTTGGGCGGAGGGAAGAAAAAGGCGAAGAAATGAAGTTACGGGAAGCAGAATCAAAAGCCAAATGATCGTCAGTTTCATTCTTTATCTTTTACAAAGGCATCCCATTTTACATTGTCTTCTCATCAATTTCGTTTTCCATGTTTGATGTTTCCGGTATTGCAAAAAACCATCGAAGAGGAAGCATTGATAATGTTTTTTTCTTTTAGCCTTTTGTCACGATTTTCTGATGCTTTTGAAACAATAAAAAAATGGTCTTTTTTTGAGGTCGCTTTTCAGCAGCCTCTGTCAATGTCATTGCTTTCTAATACGTCGTCTTCGTCAATTTCAGTGCGCACTTTGGCTGTTTGTTGGTCGTTTCCGCCGAGTGGTGGGATGTATGCAGGCACGGGGTTCTGTTGGGAATTGAGACGGACGCCAATGTGGCCAAAGTCCACGTCGTATTGGTAGCTGAGTTGGGGTTGTAAGAGCATTTGGCCAATGATTAAACATACCAGAACAGGCTCAGGTAATCAATCCCGTAAATGTTCTGTCCACTGGCGAGCTGAACTCGCAGATCATCGTTGCCTCGGTAATCGTCGCGGAGGGAACAGTGCCTACAATGTGAGGAAGCGTTGGACGAGATTCAGTCCGTTATTAAAAAGGGTAATTGTCCATTAAATAAATTTGAATTCCCCCAACCACCCACCCACCGGGTTGGAGTGTCACGTCCCACAACAAATGCTTTTTTCCCACTCGACTGACGCACTTCCCCCCTCCCGGCGAAAATCCACGCATCTGAGCCAAAATTCAATTCGATGGGCTTGGTCATTTTCTCGACTCGACCTGGTGCTCGATTTGCTTCCAACGTTAAGTTATGGATTGTCAACGTTTTGTCGTCTTCCACTGAAATTTCGCCAGTGTTCGCGCTGTAGTGTTCGCCGATTATTCCCCGCGTGGGTTGATCGGCATTTCGAATACAGCAAAAGGACTCGGGAGCAGCCTTATCGATGGGAACGGCAGACAAAAACCTCTTAAGGGAATTAGGGAAGTAAATTGAGGGGGGGTCGACACCCGCAAAGTTCAAAGTTAGCCTTTTCTTGGCATTATGAATAGTCTTGGCGTTTTGGTTGGTTTGTAAAATGCTTGTTTGTAAACGGGTAATAATTTGCGTTAAAAACTCATTAAACCTTTATTCATCAACGAAATAGAATTATTATTATATGCCCAATTTGCTGTCCATTTAGCTAAAATGGACGAATGGCAGCAGCAAAATGGAAATCAATTAGAGCGAAGTGGCGACGGTTTGATCGATACCCCCCAGGCAAACGCCCTCCACACATTCATTCTTTACTCAACCGTTGCGGGTTGTGTGCTTTTTGCGATTGGGTCAGTCTTTTCAGATTTAATTGTGTGCTTTTTCTCCTTTCAGTTTACTTTACGTCCATTTCATCGGACGTCGGAAGAATCGGCTTCCCGATTTGCCCCGCACGTCGACCACCGCCCGATTTTGGAATGAGTTGGACTGGGAGGAAGGCGGGACGCGCGATTTGGAGACGATAAGGGTTCGAATTGGAGGGGAGGCCGAGAAACTGCTTGCCCAGCACGGACAGAGGGGCGAGGAGGAGGACGAATCGGCGGACAGTCTCTGAAGTGCCGAACGCCGTCCCCTCCCCCATCACAAAAATATGCCATTCGAATTTCAACCAACTGACGCGGGAGGAGGTTTGGTGTTCTTTTTGAATGCAAACTAATTTTTACAATATCAGGCGATGCTGCCTTTGGCTCTGCGCCCTCTTGCGCGGTGGAACCGTTGTTTCTGTCCCCATTTGAATCGACTTCATTTTCAATTCACAAACTTCAAAACGTTTCGGTTGGTATCATCTTAACAAATATCGTAAAATCTTCAAAAAAAAATTTCTCCCGACTGTGCCTATCGGCACTTGCCGACCTCCCTGCCCGGAAGTGAAGCAAAATTACGCAATTTTTTTTGTTGTTGCATTTTTGGAAAATCTGAAAATCGGCCCCTTACGATTGGTTTTGGAGAAAATTTTCTTCTAGGCAATAAAACTCGAAAATACATCCCCTAAAATCCAAATTTTTTGGAGGGCAAAATTGCTTTAAAAAATGCAATAAAACCGGAAATCCCTAAAAATCGAATTTTTTTTTTGTTTGCCCCCCCCCTCCCGAAATTTTTTTGGTACGGCCCTGATTTACTGTTATGTATATCGGCTGAACGTTATATGATTTTGTAAAAATATGCGTTTTGAAACTCGTTTAAACATTATTCTCTGCTTAAATTTTATTGCAATATTCGTTTTCAGCATTTTCGTAAACTTATAAAAAAGTCGTTTTGTGCATTTCCTAGACAAGCACAACTGGCTATTTTTGAATTTTACCTTCGGTTGTTTTGCGTTTTTTGTTTTTGAATTAATTGTTTGTTATGTTCCCCATTTTATCCCACCATCGTTTTGCCGGTCGCCACACCGAACTGCTTGAAGTCGTTTGTCTTTTTTCCTGTCGGTGTTACCGCGACCAATCGCAGTTTTTCCGGTCCGCCGTTGCCCAAATGCTTTTTGCTTCTGAAGCCAAAGGCATTTCATTCAATTAAATTACAATAAAAGACTATTTGGCAACATCATTTTTGGGTTGAAAACGCATAAAAAATGGCTCATTTTGCGTGCAATTCTAAGGTGAAGGTTCCCTCCCTCACATTGACATCAGCGAATCCTCTCCTTTGTCGTCGGTGACCACGCTGTACAACGATTTAACTGCTGCAAATTTCCCGTCTGAAGAAGCGAAGGCGAAAAGTATTTCATGCTCTAAACTCGCAGAACTTCCGTGTTTAAGATTAGTGAGATCCAACTTTGGATTTTGTCCATTCGAAAATCGGTTATTTGGATGACCGTCGAATTGGCCAACCAAACGTTGCCGAACATCCCAGAAGTGATGTTGCGAAATGAGCCGAGCCGAACCCCGTAATATTCGTCTGCTGAAGTGCCACCGATCAATGATACCAAAGCTGCAATCACTGATCAATTTTTACAATACGCGGGGGGCAGGTGGGCTCACCCATGGTTGAAAGTGCCGTAAATGACGAGAAAAGCATTCCAGCAGATAATGGGTAAGCAAAGAAGCACTGATAGGGGGGGGGGGGGTTACAAAGCTATGTACTCTGGATGGAGTGGGGGAGGGAATTGGCTTCCGTGGTCACTCATTACGCCGCTTCGCCTTCATCCATTATATCTATCTGGGTCATTTTCCTGGAAATAATTGATGGGTTCTCTTTGACACCCCATCCACCCGTCTCTTTAATGTGAACCCCCCCCTCCCCCCCCCCCCCTCTTTTGTTTGGTCTTTCGCTAAAACCCTAATTTTCGAATATGAATTTCGAGCAGCGCATTAACTCCCCTTTCTTTTCTTCTAATATCCCATTCTATCAATTAATGAATGTTCGTTCAATTATTTATCGGCTTTACATTAAATTCGATGAATGAATGGTGAGAAAGTTTTTTCACAAGGCAATTGGTCCAAATTTGGCCAATCATTACGTTTCTTCAAGTGGCCAGCAGTTACTTCACCTCTCCTCCACTAGCAGAAGAAAGGCGTCAGCCAGTCACAAACATCGGACGAATGAATGCCAATTCCCCTCCTCCTAGAGACAAAATTCGGCAGCGTTTCACAAAATGCGGGGCTTTGCATTAATTGTCACGTCAATGATACCAAATTAAGAATAATGGAACAATTCCTCACTTTGGCCATTTTAACAACGGTCACGAAGGGAGGGGGAAGCAAAGCGGGGGGGGGGGTGGGGATGTGGGGGGAGGGGTGTTGAGGGGAGGGGAGGGGGGGGGGGGGTGTCGGGGGAGGGGGTCCGTCCCCGTCACTGAGGAAAAAGGGGCCAAATTATTATGCTTTAACGAGAAGAAAAGACAAAGACAAAAAAGCACGGAATGTCGAATTGGATGGCGGGGGGGGGGGGGCTTCATTATCTGCCGATTTATTTGTCCATTAGTGTGTTCGCCTTCAGCTTTTTAAACATTACGCCATAGGCATTTATTTACCTATTAATGGACTAGACGGTGGCAAATGTTGCCCAATGATGGCAAATGCCCTTGGCCGGTCCGAGTGCCGTTGTTGTGGTTGTGTCTGTAGAACACGCATTCGATAGTCACAAATTTGTCCACAATTCCAATCTTTTTATTCCCCAAATTCGAATTGGCTCTTTCATAAAGCAGTCGTTCGTTTATTCAATTTATTGCTATAAAAAACGGGTCGTGCTTCTCACCCAAAGTCCTTCATCAACTGCCAATCATTACGCCACCATATAATTATTGCCCATGGGAAATTGGCACTCAATCAGCACCAAACACCCATCGCTTTATCCTTTTGCCCGAAGCGATTTCATTATAAACCACCCCAAGTCTATCCCCAGGGGCATAATGTCGGTGCGTGACTGACGAATACGGTGTGCCATTTCGTATTTCCCACAGAACAAACAATGAAATTTGGATGGCTTTGGAGTGAATGAATAAAATGTTGGGTGTGAAAATTGCACCTATCAAATGCTTTTTCACTTTGTTAATTAGCAAGCAAAGAAATTTCGCTGCCTTTGCTGTTTAAGTCAGCAAATTTAGCCCATAACCTTTGATGGAAAGGGCAATTGGCACGGGACGGACATTTTCTGCGACGTCCGTACACCCAGCGGCGGCGACGGCGGCGGCGGTCAATGGGTAATTTGGGGGGGGAATAATTGACGAATTTCGGAGTTCTTCCGATTTGGCCCGTAACTCTCCCAAATGTTCTTCAGCCGCAGCCGGACTCTCCCAACCTCCGCCCCAATGGCCGCCTCCCCGTCCATCCCCCGCCCCTTCCCTCTCTTTCCTCCTCCTCCTTCTCCTCCTCTCCTCGGCTCCTAACGGATTGGAAGGAGCCGGCGGCTTCCGCTTGTGCGGTCTAAAACTGACAATGGTCAGCCCTAAACTTCGATTGAAAAGGCGTTCTGTCACGACTCTGTCCCTTTTCAGATGTTGAACGCCATATGCAAACAGCAATTGTGCGGCGGATTTGTTCTAAAGAAGAAGAGTGGGTGGGGGGGGCATTTGGGGGGGGGGGGGAGGGGAGGGGGAGCTGCTGGAGGGCTTTTCTGAAAGGAGCGGATGGGCTTTTCCCAACTCCGGAGGGTGAAAGTATTTCCCCAAAGGGTCTTCTCTGCAATCCCTTCCGTTGAACATGGCCAACTTTGCCTCTTTGTCTACGGATGGAGGGCAACTCGAAGGGGAACAATCGACGGCACTTTTGAGGCATAATTTGCTGTCGATGAACGACGGGGTGTGGGTGAACAACCCGACGCCTTTGGATGAGCTGAGTTGGGCAAAGCGGAGCAGTTACCCATACAAAGGTTTGAAAGGGTGGGGGATGCCCCGCGGGGTTTGCACTCATTCGAACATTTTCAGCATTTGGCACTTCTAAAAAGAGTGGCATCGCAACTGAGTGCTGCTCAAAGAGGTGATGGACAGGACCGGAATTTCTGACCAAATTCCCTGTAACGATGCATCTCATAAGCACCCGTTTTAGATGCACATTACGCTATATGAAAACATATTGCTGTGCAACATCAATGGGAGGCATCTGACAGAGAGAACGGAGAGGAGGGAATTGGGACGGACGGAACGGAAGGGACAATGAACGGACGAATTAAAAACCAAAAAATGTATGTACGCAAATTTCAAGTTGACATAAACCATTTGAGTAAGTTTATCCATCCGATTGTCAAATTTTGTAGAGTTAAAATTTGAACGCAAAATGCATGCGAATAGCACAAATAAACAAAGGGATCGCTACAACACACCGGCGACTTGTTCGAACAGTGATCAAAATTAGACTGGAAAAACAAAAGACCATTCCAACACATCGTTGGGTCGCCCGCCCGCCCAAGCAATCAATCAGCGGCCCCTTCGCGGCCTCCCGGGAAGTCGCCCCCGCCCCATTCTTTGTGACTCATTGCTGCCGGACATATTCAAATTTGCACCCAATGGGAGGAATCGCCGAGTGTATTCGCCGTAATCAGCTTGATAAACTTAAAATAGCGCTAATTGTTCATAAGAATTATTGTCCCATCGGATGATTTTACCCGTCGGTCGAATGAAATTGTCCCGTTGAATGCAACACGCACTGCGCGGACAAATGGAAAAAGTGCTAAAACAGTAAACCCACCAAACTGACCTGACAATGTCCGGTTTGTCTTAAAAAAGATATGAAACCAAAAGTTGGACAAAAACTTACACTTGACCCCCATATTTCCAAAAGCTAAAAATCGTTCAGATTTTACAATTAACAAAAAATTGGACTTACTGCTAGGCCTGTAAATGCCGTCAATTATCTCCAGAACCCTCACTGCTTCAGGGTCATTTGCCACATTGTTCCGCTGGGTTTGATCGGACGAGTCCAATATCGTGGGGTCCGATGCTGCCAACGTTCTTTCGTTTCCCTGTGATGGAAAAGCGTAATTCATTTTCAATTTATTTTTAGGGGATCAAGGCCGTACCCAAAAAATGCCGATTTTAACAATATTTGTTAAGAAAACGGTCCAAAATACGAATTTTGCAAGACAAAGGGGGGAGGGCGGGGGGGGGGGGGGGGAGGGGACCCTATGGTTTTTTTGGCATCAAACATTCCGGGTGGAGGAGGGGGGCCCTGACCCTCTCGCCCCCCCCCCTGGCTACGGCCCTGCGCGGGATAACAAAACGACCAACAAAGCAAATGATCAAATTATCCGCCGAAATTCTCGCGTTAAATCTGCTTAAAATTCCCCAGTGTTTCAGTGCTTCTGAAACAAAGTTTAAATTATTCAAATGAAAAGCTTATCAAATGCGACTGACCGGAAAGCAATTCGTCGAAGACTTTTTCCCATTTATGTGTTCCTAATTTGTTGAAGAACATTATCCAATGCCCTCCCTTCAATTTGTATTGTTTCGCCAACTCGACGAGCACTTTTGGGGCTTCAGAAGGACGTTTGACCTTGTTTTTGAATCTGAAGGTCACCGTAAGCAAATAGACAAATAAAAGGTCATTTTCTTAATTATTCGCATTAATCCAAAAATAAAATCGTTACATTTTGGGCAAATCGATTCCATCACTTTGGATTCGCTGGTGGAATTTTAAGATGGATGCGAATGATTGGACATCCTCGTTGCTAAACGCCTTCCCATTCCCTTTGTGAGTTCCACTAAATTTTATTGTAAAATGTAAAATTTAAAGACACTCACGAAAAACTCATACCTACTAACAAAAATGTTCAAATTCGAGTAGTCCACCATTAAAGGATGCGGAAACTTCTCAAAAAAGAGCTTCACAAGTACCCCGAAGGAAAAGGGCAATTGGTATGCCTTGAAACAACAGATTGTCTCCAAATTAAGGACAAAAACTTACGACCTTCAAAACTATAGTCACAATTCTCCTGAAAATAGTAAATTATGTCAATTTTGTGTCGTATAGTAAGAATGGTAAAGGATATTCAAAGACAGTACTTAAAGAAATGGATTTTTAATAAAGAGTATTTACTAAACGAAAGTGAGCACTAACAACCAACCATCCCCTTAATTCAGGTCTCCATTCCGGCGCTGATTCCGGCACAGAAAAAAAATCAAGGTCGGTTTTGAAGAAAATTTTCTGGCGGTCTAAAAAGAAAAGCGTAATTTGTTTTGGACGAAAATATTGCACAGCGAACTCACCATCGGAAAACAGCTCAAGATGATTGACATACTTACGCAGCTCGTCCAGCGTCATTCGCGTGTAGCAAACTGCAATCGTTCTGTTGTAAACGTCGCAATTATCGTCATTTCTGAATACATAGGGCGTATTCATTCAATAACCGAGCAATTTTCTTAGAACGAACCGAATAATTAAAACGGACATTTCCGACCCGCTTTGGTTAAATTGCTTAAAAATAATGACATTAAACTAGGACAAGGTTCGTATTTGATAAGCATTAGATCCAAGGAACACAATGCCCAATTTTATAAATCCAGAACAGCCATATTTTTTTTCTCCAACTTTTAATTTCACATAAAATTCTATAATCATCAAGAAAAATCACAACGTCAATTATTTTTTTCTTCAAAATTTTCACAAAAAACTCAGAATATTTCTTAAATAAAGCGTTTTGAATTTTTTTCACATACTTTACGCCAAATCTTCAAAAAATTTTCCCGGCACCTCTCTCATTTCTAAAAGCTACAAAAAAATCACCTTATTAACTTTTTGTTGTGATTTTATGCTAATGATTTTAGCCCAAAATGATTTTTGAATTTTCGGAAAAATGTTTAGATTTGGGTTCGAATTGGAGGTCATATTCTTGTTCTACGCCATCGAAAACTTCCAGAACACCTTTTTATAATGCATAAATTTTATAGATTGCTTTTTTCCACGACACTTTCTTTGATGACGACTCCAAACTTACCTTTTGGAGGAGAAGGCGCAGGACAATTCAATAATTTTAGTCCTTACGGCGGTCCATTCGAACAGCAACAAACTGATCAGAGTTTTACGTCGGATTCCTTCGGAACGTATAATGCCCCTCTTCAACAGCAGCGCCCCCAACAACCTCAAATGCCGTTCCCACAAATTGATCAACAACAACAATTCATGTACGACCCCTTGCTGAATACTGCACGTCATCTGGGAGGACAGTTTGCCGAACAGCAAAAGCAAAAGGTTATCACTTTTGGAGAGAGAGTCGGTTAGATAAGATTAAAAAGGTTGAAAATGCGCGCATGGGACGGACTGATAACGAAAGAACCGGGTGAATATGTCATAAATGGTTTAGAGGTCGTAGTTAATGCACATTCATAACCGAATTATTAATAATTGAATATCTAAAATTTATTAGCATTTTTTGCAGTTTACACAATACATTTCATCGTTCAACTTGAAGTACTATTTTGCGGTGGACACCAATTATGTGCGGCGGAAGTTGGGAATTATTTTGTTTCCTTTTCTTCATCGGGTAAGCGCAATTCCGTAATTTTAAAGTCCTAAAGAGGAATAAATATGTAATGGACAAAATTCTTAAAAGAAATGTCGCCTTTACGGTTTGTATTATGAGCTTTTCGAAAAGTTTGTTAATTTGTTGTCTGATATCAAAAGTTTTAACTAACTTAGGACTGGACAAACAAACTGAGCGATGGCGAGAAGCCGGTGTTGCCTTGTGAGGATGTGAATGCACCAGATTTGTATATTCCTTTGATGGCATTTATCACTTATGTTTTGGTCTCGGGCTTTGTTTTCGGCGTGCAGAACAGGTGGGCGAACAGACCTTTTCCAATATTGGTTTGTGGCATTTTGTACAGGTTCACTCCCGAGAAACTTGGCATGCTTACGACGAATGCGCTGTTCTACCTTCTCCTGGAGAATGGAATTGTTTTTGTAATGAAATATGCCCTTAACATTTCGCAGAGTTTGAACATTTGGCATGCTCTGTCATACAGCTCTTACAAATTCACCGGGTTTGTGAATCCTTTGCTCAAATAATGAAAATTCTTTAGGATGGTATTATGTCTCTTCCTTTACTTAATTGGTGGGAGGAAGATGTATTACTGCGCACTGATTTACTTCATATTTGCTACCGTGTTTTTTTTGGTGAATATTGCAATTATTTGTGTTTTTTAATTTTTGAATTTAGCTTCGAAGTCTGAAAACCTTTATTCTTGACATGGGCTGGAGTCCGAACAATGGGAGGAAGAGAAAGCTGTACCTGCTGCTGTCCATTACGGCTTTTCAGTCACTGATCATGTGGTTGTTGACCAGGTTCGAGTAGTTTCTGTCTATTCCTACTTTTCATCTTTCCTCTTAAGCAGTGTCACCAGTTACATGCCGGGCAAGTACGACCTAGCCAAGATGGCAATGTCAGGAATGGGTTTGGCACCAAACGTTGAGGCGCCATTGAATGGCGATGGCGAAGTTGACTATGAAGCTTTGCTGAAGTCACCCTAACTTTTGTTGAGCTCATGCATAAATTATTGCTAAATGACGTCAATTTTATTACAGCCAGTATCCTTAAATGATCTGTCGAATATTCTCATTACCCTCCCGGCGCATTTTTTTCTTTCTCTTTTTCCCAAGATGCTTCTGACAATTCTCCTCGCATTTCCTCTTTTGCTCGCTGTGTTGACCGCCTGGCTGAGGCCCGTCTTATGGCGTTTCGCCAGCCGTGTCTTCCTGCTTTACTTCTCGCTTTTTGTTTCTTCCATTATGTCTTGCGTCGGATCATTGGTCACTTACTTTGCCAATCAGGTCAGTTGGGTTGAGGGGGTTTTACGTGTCCTATATGACGCCTTTCCGAAAAAGAGCGGGTGTCCCATACAAGTATTCGTTTTTGACCAAAAAATCTGAAATTGCATTTAAAGTACAAAACAAATATTGGAAAAATGCGGCACCAAACGGACCTCCCCCCATGTTTTTTTGTTGTGTTATAAGTTTCGGTACTTTGACCTTCTTCTGACTGTCTGCGCTTTTTTTATTGGTTTGTTTAGACAAAAAAAAACAATTTAGCCAAGTTTTCATCATGTGTCTTGAATGCGTAAAACCGAATAGTCCCGAAGTCGATGTTTTGATTCACCTAAACAATAAATGCTTTAGGGTTGTTTGTTTCCAATGGCTTCCTTCAATTTTCTGTGCTACTTTTGGATGGATGTCAAAGTTGAGGTGCGAAACATCGAGAGAATTGGACAAGCGAGTGGATCTGAGCACCACCCCCTCGTCATCATTTCCAATCACCAGGTTTATTAAATGGACTGTTTTAACTTTGTTTGCATATTTCACACGTTTAAGAGCTCTTTGGACCTTTACGTTCTGTCCACATTTTGGCCTGCAAAATGTACAGTAATGATGAAGCATTCGTTGAAATACGTCCCCTTTTTCAACATTGGGGCTATTTTGGTACGTTTCTTTATCAGAAGTAAACAATTTGATTTGAATTTAAGTCGAATTGTATTTTCGTGGACCGGTTCAGCAAGGAAAATGCGAAACAAGCATTGGACATTTCGGTATTTTATTTTACGTAGTATTAATACTGTTGGTTTGCCAGGGACGTAGCCAGAATTTTTAAGGTCGAGACTATGCGGCAGAAAAAGTTGAAGGTGTGGATCTTCCCGGAGGGTACGAGGAACCGCGGACACGGACTGCTTCCCTTCAAGAAGGGCGCCTTTAACGTAGCCATCCGTGCCCATTTCCCAATCATCCCGGTGGTCATCTCCGATTACGCACCTTTTTATTCTCTTCGCGGCAAGTACTTCTATCCTGGGGGGCGAGTGATCGTCCAAGTGATGGAGCCAATAAGCACTGCAAATGTTTTTTTTTGTCAACTTTTTGGCTTTAACACCTCTTGCAATTACAGCTCCAACATGAAGATGTGCCCGAATTGTGCGACAGCACTTATGCGAAAATGGCCGAGGTTTACGAATCAATCAGTGCCGAGGCCAAGATTAAAATCGAGGCATAGAGTTAATTTGAATTTGAGTGATGCACAGAAGAAGCATGGGGGTTTATATTATCACTTAACTCAGACAGTTCATTAATGCTCAGATTTGATTTGTCGTTTCTTAAGATTTATATTCTGATAATGTTGATAAATTATATTTAATAGTGGCTTCCAGGTAATGTTCGCATACAGTAGGTAATTCCCAATGAATCGAGCGCCTCCGCTAGACGTTCTCTCGATGCTTTTAGCCGTTTCAGTTCACTTCCAAATGCGACAAACAAACGATCCTATGAATTAAAAACCATTAGAATCAAATAACCCGTAGGCGGTTTAAGAATGGGTTGGCCCCCAACCCCTTAATTACCGGGGGAATCACCGTTTTTATAAACAACTCACTATCAGCACGGGGTTCAAAGCCAACAGTTCGTCGTACAGCTTGCTGTTCTCGGGAGTGCGCAGCCAACTGAGGAAGCTCTTTGTCAGCTGAATTTGATTTTTGCTTCACGGCTACGCTCCAAAAAAACTGACTTCGCTGCTACCATTGCCCTCCTCGGAACCCGGAGGGTGCGGCCTCGCCTCCGGGGATTGTTGCGCCATCTCCGAACCCTTAAGCATTTGTCCGATCTTTTGCTTCGTTCTCTTCTCCCTCTGCTTTTCTGCTGCTGCTCGTGAATTTTTCCCGTTTTCTTTGTCCGCCAGCGCCCTTCTGACTTTTCGGGGAATTGGTGTGTCGTCAGAAACAACTAAAAAAAACATTAATTAGAACGGACGGCGTTTGTTTCAATTAAAAAAGCATCAAAAAAATTACGCGGATGCGTCGCCTCGTAAATTCTATTCAACAATTTGATGGCCGCGCGTTTTCCCATCGGGCCATGGCCATACTTCGAAAGTTCGGCCTAAACCCTTTAAAATGAATGGTTTAAAAGTGTCCAACACAACAAAACTCGCATTGAGTTCACTTTCGCCCATCGTCTCATAAAAAGGCGCCGGCGTCTTTGACTCTTCCAACAGAATTTCGTAGTCCAAGTCCAAATTGTTGTTCAGCACACTTTCGTTGTCCTCCTCGGCATTCTTTTGCTCGTCGCTTCCCTTCGCTTGCTCATGCCAGGGACTGGACGGTGCTGAACGTAAAGTAAAACAATCATTTTTGAGTTTATGGGCCCCTTACGAATGTGCCCTTGAGGATGGCCTTCCACGGCAACTTCTTCACAATTTGCGTGTTGAACAACTCGAAACTTTGTGACAAAACTTTCCTGCATTTTTGCTACCGCGCTGCAGCAGCACAAAGACGAACATTCGAATTTACCAATCATTTTAATATCGTTAAACCCCTGATTTGATTTTAATTGACTTTTTTGCGACCTCCGGATTTTAATCTTATTGCACATTTTTACTGCTTGCTTTTGCTTTGGGCCTAAACGTCCCAGGCAACCAAAAGCCAAACAACAACTCCAGAGCCCGTAAAAAAAGAGCGAGGGAATTTTCCCCCGAAAATTCCCCGGGAACGTTCCCAGGGAATTTTCCCCCAATTCAAAGGGTAACACTACGTTTTGCCAACTGTACATTTTGCCAACCCAGCAAAAATGGTACGTTTTGCCAACTCAGCAAAAATATTACGTTTTGCCAATGGTACGTTTTGCCAACTGTTCATTTTGCCAACTTTACATTTTCTGATGATTTTGAGCAAGTTTTTGGGTGTTTTGAGGCCACGAGATTCCGAAAAAAATTTTAAAATCAAAAAACTTCGAATTCGGTTCCGGGGTTCGAAATTGATCGAAATTTAAGTTTTTGATGAGTTGGCGAAATGAACATTTTTGCTGGGTTGGCAAAAAGTAATATTTTTGCTGCGTTGGCAAAACGTACCATTTTTGCTGGGTTGGCAAAATGTACAGTTGGCAAAAAGTACCGTTGGCAAAACGTTCGTTGGCAAAACGTACTGACACCAATTCAAAGGGAATTCCTGTAAAAAAAGAAAATCGGGGGATTTTGGCAAATTTCCCCCGAAATCGAGAAATTGAGGGAAATTTCCCTTCCACTGAAAAATGAGGGAAATTTCATGTGTTTTTTGATCATTGAAGGTCAGTTATTTTGCATATTTGTTTACGCAAAAAACATTCTACATATGCTGCCGCTTTGTTGATGGTCATTTGTGTTACTTTTATTTCCTAATCTTTGCTGCCGCTGATTACAAAAAATATTCTGTTGCTGAGTTATTATCCTATCAAATAATTTATTCAATTTAAAAATGACACTCTTCAATAAGAAATGCCAATTGGACTTAATTTTGAATTTTAATCCTCTATTAAAGATTTGATCCCAAAGATATTAGGCTTATTTATGCTTAAATTACAAGCTTTAGCATATAATGGCCCGTTTCATGCGTAATAAAGAACCGCATAAGCAACATATTTATAAACCGATCCCAGACTATGATAATGTGAACATGATCAAACGTTTTCGCTTTTCAAATGAGGGAGTGCAGTATTTATGCAATTTGGTGGAAGAAAGACTTGACAACCATTTTGACAATCGTGGAGTCCCGATTCCCGTGAAGACTCAGGTGCACTGCGTCTTAGTATTAAATACAATAAAAATATAGGTGTTGGTCGCTCTTAATTATTTGGCTGGAAATAGTTTTCAAATTCATATTGGTGACTCCTTCGGCATTTCACAAATGTCGGTTAGCTCTTGCATTCGAAAATTTTGTGAAGCTATTTGCGAAAAAAGAAACGATTTTATCAAATTATCTCGCTCTACTGCCGATTTGAATACCACGAAATTGGGATTTTATAATATCTCTTCTCTCCAAGGAGTAATTGGAGCCGTTGACGGGACACATGTAAAATTGGAGGTTTGGTTGAGAGGGTTCTAGTTATCAAACTTATTTCGCCGATGGCTTTTGACGCCGTATTCTACTCCGCAAGGAATTGCGCAGGAGAGATTTAACTATTTGCAAAGCAAAGGACGTGTTAAGATTGAACACGCCTTCGGGGTCTGGAAACGAAGATTTTCCATAAACAAAACTGGATTTCGTGTTAAACTTTCGGCAATTCCTAAATGCATTATAGCAACGGTTGTACTTCATAATATTGCTTTGGATTGGAACATGCCCTTACCCGAGGAAGAAGAAAATGAGGAATTTAGAACAGCAGATGAAGATGCTGAACTGGAAATTGTCGATGAACCTAACACAGGCCAAATCAATGAAAGAACAGCTCGTATTATTGGGCAAAATACCCGTGATGCTATTGCTCAGCGCCTTTTAATTCGAAGAGATTAGTCAATTTTCATTTGGTATTGTGTTGATGCAAATTTTTGCATGGAATATAAACATATTTCGGGGGAGACAGTGTTCCGCTGCTATTTGTAGGGGAGCTTTTCGAGGGAAATTTCCCTCTAAATTGGTGGAATTTTCCCCGGGAATTTTCTTTTTTTACGGGGAAGATTCCCTGGGTAAATCTCCCTCGTTTTCGGGGGAAGTCTCCCTCAAAAACAAGGGAATTTCTTTTTTTATGAATTAGGGGAGTTTTCCCCCCAAATCGAGGGAAACTTCCCATTCCCTCGCTCTTTTTTTACGGGCTCAGAACGTATCCGACATTTGAGTCCTCATTTAAAAGTAAAACAAAATTAAATCCCCCAAGGGCATGCCGGGACGCCCGAGCGCAGCGGAGGACGGCGCGAATGCCGCGAATCAGCCGGCAGTGATCGGAGCTTCTCTTAGATTGTAGTTTCTTTTTAGCGCAATAATTAAAGTAAATATATCCGTTAGAAAATTAATGAGGCACTTAAAAATTGCAGTCACTTCGTTTTGTCACCTAATCCTCGGCCAACGCAACGTTTTTAAGATTTGGCATTTCATTTAACCAATGTAACAACGCTGTTTTTCACCAGTTCATTCACAAAATATGATGGCACACCCCGCGAACGGGTCAGTCCCGATTTGTCCACATTTGCCATTATCGGCATCCAATTGCATTATAATGGCCCATCTTTCGCATCCGCTTCTCAGCGTCATTCCTGCAATCAAAATGGAAATGGGCAACCAAAAAATGCCAACCCCCCCCCCCCCCCCAAAGACGGCACGGCGTAATGCCACCCCCCCCCCCCCCCAAAGACGGCACGGCGTAATGCCAACCCCTCCCCCCTCCCCCCAAAGACGGCACGGCGTAATGCCAACCCCTCCCCCCTCCCCCCAAAGACGGCACGGCGTCCCATGGATGGGCGGGCACTTCCCGCCGTTTCCGTCCCTTTTTGGCTCCCGACGTACCTTTCGATGCGCATGCAATTGAGTCAAATTTCGGTTCGTCCGTCTCGTAAAAGTCGACCATTCGGCGACTCAATTCCTCAACGAGAAGACGGTGCCAACGAGGAAATATGCCGGCGGCGGGAAAGAGGTCGCCCAGGGAACGAAGAGAACGGCATTCGGAAAGCGAGAGAATAGGTGAGCGAAATCTCGAGTAATCGAAGAGATCGGAGGGGGCGGCAGAAGAATGTCGGGAGAGAGTGGAAGGCAGTGAAGCAGACGAAGGTTCAGAACGCAACTTAATTCGTGGATCGGTCGCTGGTCGTGAACAGCAAGCAGGACATGCCCGCTGGATCGACTACGAACGAACTTTAGATTCTTTATGAAAAACCGGGACCATAAAACCGGTCACCAAATTTCAGTCTCAAAAATGGGAAAAAACGGAAATTCAGTACTAATCCCGCTTACTTTACTTTAGACTTAGCGATTGAATTTAGAAAACTTTTGGTTTGTATAGCACTCGCCTTGGCCAAACGGAAGTTTCCGTCCACGAATTGGACGAAGGCGGCCTCGGATGTTTCCCGGTGGACGAACCGACGCACAACCTTTTCTCATCGGAGAATGAATGGCCATCTTTCATTAGCCCAAGTAGCCAAACCTCGCTCGGCCTGAACAATTCCTCCTGCTGCTGATGGCCCGTCGTCGACCCGTACAGCTCCCAGTAGAAGTGCTTGTTTCGCCGCATCACCACACTTCTTGGCCTTAGCAGCAGTGCGTTACCCACCGATTGACACGCGTCCCTCCCGTGTTTCACTGAGCGATGGAAAGGTAGCGGGAGGAGAGGCGGCGGCGGAGGCGGGGGGTGGGGGGGGGGAAGGCGGGGGGGGGGAAGGCGGGGGGGGGGAGAAGCTGGGGGGGGGGACTCACTTTTAAACTGACAAACGTGCAGAAACTCGAAGTGGGACACGAGCAGATGCGACATCCGACGCCCATTCAGCGATTGAAGACGTGCCGGACATTGTTGACGGCATCGCAGGACGGAAGTGTAAAAGCCTCAAAGAAAGCGTAGGGTTTGTGTCTCTCGACCATTTCACCCCATTTCTGATCTAATCGATCAGTTAATAGATCATATTGGAACCGATCAGACTTCAACTCACTGGTCATCACCACCGCCCATTCTGGCGGCATTGTGCCGTTTCCTTCAAATGCACTCCAATCCAATCGATCCTCACAAAGTGCCCGACATTCCTCCAAAGCCTCCCAGAACGAATCCAACGACTGACGGAATAAATTCGCGCAGTCCAACCACCGACCGGCGTCGTAAGCCCTCACCGCTTTCATGTACAGCTTCTTTTAGAAGAAAGGCAATAAAATTTGGGAAATTGGCATTAAATTGTTGGAAGACCCAATCGGTGGCGAATCCGATCAGAAAACGACAAAATCTATTGTCCGTCAAAGACAGGAAAATGCCCAATTCATTATCCGATCATTTGTTTGAACAAAAAAGACCTCGTGGGCACTTTGCCAAGCATCCTCCAGCATCCCTTCGTGGAAGTTGGGTTGGGCCATATAAAAGTGCAGGTTGTTCAGTGTGTCCTCGTCCGATGGGTTCGCCACCAGATGAGTGTAGGCGGCACGGACGGCAGAACGGAGGTCACCAAGCTGAGGGGACGACAAAGGCATTAATTGACATGGCCAACAAACCTTCCAGTAGCAAAACTGGAGATAGTGAAATGGCTGCCGACGGTGGAGGAACTCCTCCAAAAGTTCGGAGTTGCGCAGCGGAGGACGGCGATCGGTGAACTTCTCAAGCCGACATCTAAAGCTTAGCGACTTTCGGACGTTGTTCCCTGCCGACCTCAGCAAGCAAAGCGCCCTCTTCGCCTCTGTGAACATTGCCCCTTCGGCGATCGCCTCCGTCTCCCGCCCCCCCGGCGTTTGGTCCTCCACAACCAATTCGCCATCTTCGAACGGAAATTTGTCTTTGCATTTTCTGAAATGTTCTAGTGATCACGGAATCATCCAATGGCCAATAATTCCAGTGTCCGATAATTGCGTTGCTCCGGTTCCAAATACCCACCCCCCAGGCGTTGCCCGGTTCCGAATACCCATCCCCCCAGGCGTTGCCCAGTTCCGACCCCCCCCCCCCCCGGCGTTGCCCGGTTCCGAATACCCCCCCCCCCCGGCGTTGCCCGGTTCCGAATACCCATCCCCCCAGGCGTTGCCCAGTTCCGACCCTCCCCCCCCCCCGGCGTTGCCCGGTTCCGAATACCCATCCCCCCAGGCGTTGCCCAGTTCCGACCCTCCCCCCCCGGCGTTGCCCGGTTCCGAATATCCATCCCCCCAGGCGTTGCCCGGTTCCACCCCCCCCCCCCCCGGCGTTGCCCGGTTCCGAATACCCCCCCCCCCCAGGCGGACGTTGCCCGGTTCCGACCCTCCGCCCCTCCCCCCGGCGTTGCCCGGTTCCGACCCTCCCCCCCCCGGCGTTGCCCGGTTCCGAATACCCCCCCCCCTAGGCGTTGCCCGGTTCCGAATACCCCCCCCCCCTAGGCGTTGCCCGGCGCCCCCCCCAGGCGGGCCGTTGCCCGGTTCCGAATACCCCCCCCCCCGGCGTTGCCCGGTTCCGACCCTCCCCCCCGGCGTTGCCCGGTTCCGAATACCCCCCCCCCCAGGCGGACGTTGCCTGGTTTCGACCCCCCCCCCCCTAGGCGTTGCCCGGCGCCCCCCAGGCGAGCCGTTGCCCGGTTCCGACCCTCCCCCCCGGCGTTGCCCGGTTCCGAATACCCCCCCCCCCTCCCCCAATCATCGATGGCCCTCTTACCTTCGACACCACAGAGTTTCGGCCACAAAGAAGCGAAAATCGTCCAACGAACGTAACAAAAACGCCACACAATCGGCCCAATTTTCAGCGGTGTATTCGTTTTTGGCAAATCTGAATTAACCAAGGCCAATGCCATCATTTTCTTGATTAAATGAAGTTTTCAATGTTTTAAAGCAGTTTACAAACTGGTAAAGTTGCTCGAAGGTCAACGACGGATCTTCGGAGTTGGCCATCGCAGAAGACAATAAGAGGAGCTGAAGCAGTAACAGAAACCAGCAGAACAGAAATTTGGCGGATTTTATTCTCGGGGGGAGCATCGGCCCAATCGTCGGACGGATTTGGAAGGAATGGGGCAGCACAGTCTATTGGGGGAAGGCCAATGGACGGGGGGGGGGGGGAATTTCTCAGCTTAATCGATCGGTGGAGGGAAAGCGAATCGACCCAACAGCCAACAGCCAACAGCAGATGGCCTTTGGCCACTTTGGGCCTTTGTCAGTTTTGCCGTGCGTTCGTCACACCGACCGACCACCAATAAAATGCAATTTATTATAAGCAGAAGCAACAAACATAATGGGGGGGGGGGGGAGGGGGGGGGGGGGCACTGCGCGGACAATGTCCGGCTAAAATGGGGGGGGGGATGACTAGATCATTCATTCATTCAATCGGACGGGCACTGATCGCCCTCTTCGGCTTGCCTTCTTTTTCGATCAGCTCTTTCCCCCGACAACCTCAAAAGTTGGGACGGAATTAACACCAAACACTTTCAAAGGCAAAACCGACCAAACTGTGGGCTTGACTGCCGGCCTTCACCTGAACAAAAAACGTTGGAAAAGCTTCAAATTGAATAAGAAAATGCCTTGCAATCGCAACAACTCGCTGCAGAGATTGTGGTGGGCCTCCACTCGTCCTGTCCGTTCACGGACACTTTCTGTAACACGTCGAAGTTTCTGTAGCGTTGGCTACACACGCCCCATCCTGCAGGACAAAAATGTGCAAGAGAATTCTGATCACTCACTGATCGGTCTGATGTCCGATCATTTAAACGGGTGACGCACCTGACAGACAAAAGTCGTTCTCTTGGCACACCTTAAGAAAGTGTGACGGGTGTTGTACATTGAACTGCTACATCTTTTCGGTTGAACTGACCAATTCGTTAATGAGTCGAGGAAAATAATCTTCGGGCAGTTGGCGCCATGTCTGAAAAATGCGCCAAAATATTAGCAACCGCCCAATTCAAGGCTGAAACTTGCCCAGCAGGTGGTGCACAGGTTGAGAAAGTCGGTATGCTCGTTCTCGGGGTCGCCCCTCTCCACGCAATTGATCACGAAACGCTGCCCTTTGGGGACACAATTAGCAATTGTTGTCGGTCAAAAACAGCACGAGAGCATTGCGATGTTTGGTTCTTTTTGGACTTAATCCCGCCCTCTCCTTTCCCCTCCCCTCCCCCCACATCGCCGGATGGGAGCCGACAACCTCGAAAAATGTCGGAACCCGGAATTCCGACCAATCCCTGCCCCACACCCATCGACCCCCGACCAAATCGTTGTCCCTCTACTCCCCTCCCCCCCCCCGCCCCTCTCCCCTTTCCGTTGGATAACCCCTCGAAACTGTTGATTCATTTTGTGGGGTTTCTAATTTCGACCCCTCCGGTGCCGCAGTGTCTGACCGAGGATTGGTTGGGCCCCTGGCCGCGTGCTTATCGTCTGTCTGAGTGTTCTGCCGGGTCTCTGCTCCCGCGTCGGTGGCCATTTTCCGGCCATTTTCCGTTGTTGTTGGGGGGAATAGACGGGGGGCGGGGGCGGGGGCGCGGGCGTCGGGGAGACGGAGGCGCGTTCGCCCCTTCCCTCGCGGATAAACAGCGAAATCTGCGGCTGATTGTTCGTTTGACGCGACAGCTGCACTAATTGCCGCGTTTTAAGCCCGAAGAGGGACTTTGGCTGCTGCTCCAAGACGGCACGGAAGGGGGCGCCGGCGGAGATTACATCGGCGAAAGAGTGACGGACGGTGGGGGGCGGATAGAACTTCTGGGGGGTGGAGGAGAGTCAGCAACACAACCCTTTCGGGGTCC
Organism: Globodera pallida; assembly: GCA_020449905.1. Classification (NCBI taxonomy): domain Eukaryota; kingdom Metazoa; phylum Nematoda; class Chromadorea; order Rhabditida; family Heteroderidae; genus Globodera; species Globodera pallida. The sequence goes on along the minus strand of JAIXHY010000003.1, from coordinate 1,271,979 downwards.
TATCCAAAAGACCGGAATGGTGCGGCTCATCCGGATGCGGGGGCACGCCCCCGGGCGGAGTTGGTAAGGGGCGGGCACCTGAAAACGGAAGGTTCGGCTGTCCCTGCAAAAGTCCAATCTGCCGGAAGACGGAAGCGTCTGAAAGTTGGCTGAGAGTCCGAAAGACAAAAAGTGTTCTGTTGTTGCTCACCAACATGCCGACACATTGACGGCACTCCTCCGTCCGACACTCCAAAGTCTTGTGCTGACTAAAACTCGAAAATTTGTCGAATATGTCCGGTTTCAAACCAATGACCAAAACTTACAATTTGCTGTCCGCCCATTCGTTGGTCAAAGATGCGCGGGTCCATTGAAGCTGTCCACAAATGTTATCATGGCCTCTTCAAGCAGAGCGGACTAAAGTTGGGAATGTCTTCTACAAATCGGCCTCTACAACAAACACCTGATATCTGCCGTCATAATTTACACATTTGTGAGAGCCTGGCAACACAACACATGGACACTGAACGTGGGAATGAATGGAATGAATTGGGCATGTTGTGCTGCTTGGTCTGCAGTTTCTCTATGACCCTCAAGCTTGGACCTGTTCCATGTTGTTTCCAACCCGCCTCTGCTTCAGCACATCGTTGAAGTTGAAGCCAAAGCTGGCCGAGCGGGTGGAAACTTCAGAAATGCCGAGCACTGAGTGTTGGTAAAGCTCCGGTGTGGTGAACGGCTCGGAGAAGTTGGTGACGGATTGGGTCAGAATTTGACCCATCGCAGGAGTCAATGCAAAAAAGGGCAGGAGGATGAGGGGAAAGGGCCGCAAAGCGAAATGCCTGCAGGGCATCGTGGCCGGAGGCACCGTTTGACGGAATGGAACAGCAGTGGCGCAGGGGAAAGTGGCGGAGGAGGGGGAGGGGGAGGACAAGCAACAGAACTTGGAGGAGGGGGAGGGGGGGGGGCAAGGTCGCGCAGCGCAACAAACACCCCCTGAGGAGAGACTTCCATTCCCTCCGTCCCCGCCCCCCCCCTCCCCCCCCCCTCCCATCGTTCATTGCCTTTACCCCCCCCCCCCCCCCCATTCGGTTTGCTCTGGCTGCTCCCATCCTCCCTCCCCCCATTGTCTGGTGGGAGGGACATTTCCTTAACCTCCCCTGGAGGGACATTTCCTTTAACCCTCCCCCCCCCCCCTCCCCCTTAACCCCCCCCCCCCCGCCCATTTCATTTCTTCTGATTACTTTTGCCCCATCGATCGACCCCTCCACGCGTATTATGATGGCCTTTAATCGAATCATCCTCGCCGCCCCTTGTCCATAAATGGAGCAGCGGAAACCCGCGCAAATTGCGGCCGCTGGACTGGATAATTATTACGACGGAACTTTCCCTTCCCCCGCCCATTCGTCAAATTGGCGAAAGATCAGAAAAAGAAAACTATTTGGGCATAAATTAATCTTCCAAACCCGCAAAACGGTAACCCAAGAGTCATTGCCCGGAACGGGAACTCTTTGTCCAACCAATTAATTAAAATTTTTTTTTTGCCAAAGGCGGTGCCACCAAAGTGTTCCCCTCGGGGGAGGCGATGACGTCGTGGGGGACCGGACGAAATAATTCGTCGTCAAATCCGTCGAGCTGAATATGTTCCCTGGCATTGGCATGCTGCTCATCAGCTCCTTAAATTTGTCGTCCACTTAATTAATTATCCAATTGGATAATATGAAATGAACTCCACCAACATAATCTACTGACTGATCAAGGTCTGATCAGATATATTTGTTTGCCTCCCTCAACTTGCCCGCGGCACCAATACCTTCGCCTCAGGCAATTTGTCCTCATCCGCCGATGTTTTTGGCATATTTTGGTGTTGCTTTCGTTTGCGTTCATACGCCCGTAAAGTTAAGCCGACGAGAGGAAAAGCGGTTGAAAAAAGGGCCGCAGAAGCGGTAAACGCACCACGGCGAGTGCATAAATTGCGCGGTCCCTCGGAAGGATGAATAATGAGAAGATGAAGCGAAAAGGAGTGATGGAGCTGATCAGAGATGATAAAGCTGATCAGAGATGATAAAGCTGATCGAGGGATCAACCGACTCCGACGACAACACCGGCTTCCCCGCCCAATTTATGGCCAATTCGTCATTCACTCCCATTCTTCATTCTTCGTAAACACCGCCACTGACGGTAAGACAAAAGGAACAGTTGGACGGACGGGGAGAGGAGGAGGAGGGGAAGAGGGGGAGGAGGACAGGTTGTGGAGGAGGTGAAGTGGAGCACGTTCTCCCAGAGGGGAGGTCGAGGCGCGACCTTCCGGGATGAATGGAAGTCGGAAGACAACCGGACGAGGGGACCAGAATATGAGAGAACATTGGAAGTGAAGGGCAACCCAACGCCAAAAACACTATTTAACCGACGGTCGAAGGTCGTTGAGGCCTTTCGACCGTCGCCTGCTGCAGCTGCTGCTGTTACTGCTTGCACAATGCGACCCGAACACATTTTAAGGCCGACTAAACAACGAAAAGCGCCGCAAATGGGACTGAAAAGCACAACTTCCGGACAGCTTCCTTCCATGCTGCTCCTACTGGCCTCAGTCTCGACATTCATTTGGCCATTGTCCGCTCAATTCATTTGCAACCCGGTGCTCCCTCCCCAGCAGTTGGTTCGTACGCTGCTTCCCCCTCCCCCCGCCCCCCGATTGAACTCCTTTCCCTGTGCCCCACAGATCATCCAGTTGTCGGCCTATCCACCTCCATTCCCCCCGGCCGTCGCCCCGCCTCTGCCTCCGGCAATGCCGTTCTTTCAAGAGCCGTTTGCCCCGCCTCTGCCTCCGGCAATGCCCTTCTTCCAAGAGCCCTTCTTCCCCCCTCCAGGCAAAATCCCCCCCCCCCCTCCTCCAATCACCCCCACATTTAGTTGCGCCTCCTTTCCCGCCGTCGCCTCCTCTTCTCGTCCCCCCACCCAACTTTTACTCTCCAATTCCAATGCCCGGCTTTACGTGCACAATAATTGGCCTGAAGAAGCGGCTTCGTCGTCGGAACAATGCGCACACTTCCGCCCACCCGCCGTATTTTGAGGAGTTTCGCGACGAATACAACGGCTTTATGGTTTCCTATGTCCCCGACGGCGGCAGCCTCAAAGGGAAGGACAGTCGGAAAGAGTGCGGCGTCGGAGGGGGAAGGGGCCATCGTCAATGTGAGGGAGTACGACGTGAAGTGGAAGGACGAATTCGGAGTGGGCAGGGACCAACTGCCGGAGGAGAGGAAGAGGAGCCGGAGGAGGGACGCCCAAGGGCACAAGGTGGTCATTGCAACGGACAAATTCACGCCATGGACATTGGAAGAGGAGGAAAACGTCCAGCAGATGAGAATAAGAACGGAAGAAAACATTCAACAAACAAACAAAAACAAAGCAACAATCAACTGAAATAACAATAAATTGAGCACAAAATCATTCGACAAATTGTGAAATTTTTAGTTTTTTGATCGCGGGGTAATCACCGGAGGCCGTTTTTCCGTCAGCGTCGTGACTTTGTTCGAGCGCTTCGCGACAAATTGAGTCAAAATAAGTCGGACAATCTGTCAAAGAAATGTAAATGTTTTCCCCATGTCCATGTCTTTGCTTACCGTCGGATCGCTTTGTTGAGCAGTGCGTATGTCTGGTTTAAGGACAGCCCCAACTCTTTGGCCACAAAGTCCACAGACTTTCGTTGGAGGCCGACGCCGAGGAGAACGGCCGCCTGTGAAAGGTCCAAAGACGCACGAATTTTGTCAATTTTGGCGTTGAAGTAAAGGCTAGCGATGGTCGGCAAAAGGTCGGTGATGAGGCCGAGGTCGGCCAAGTTTCTGCTGTATTGGGCGATCCGTCTCAGGTCGAGGTCGGTCAGGCGCAAACGAAGTTCGGCACGGTCGAGCAGGCCTAAATTGACTGTTAATTCCATCCAATTTTTTAATTTAACAAAATGACAGATCCCGAAGCCCCTTTGGCTGCAAATAATTCTCGAGAAAACTTCTGCAGAATAACCCACCCTTATCTGATGTTTGATCGTCCGTCTCGCTAATGCTATCCGTGAACATCAAACTGAACGCCAAATGCGGGGTGAACGCGCCGAAAGACGTGCCCAGCAAGGAGACGAAGCGTCGTCGAAACTCGACGAAGAAGGCGGATAGCCAAATGCCATCCGAATTGGCGGTGCCCTCCAACAGACGACGATGTCCTCCTAAAGGTCGGCTTTTGTGTTGAGAAATGTGTGTTTTGGTGCAAAAGGTTGTCAAGCTGTTCATCAGCAGCAACAGAAGGAAGAACAACAACAACATTTACCCCTTTCCTCCGTCCGTTCTTCCCTTCCGACCGCCCTCACCATCACGCAGCTGTGCTCCCCCGTCAAATCGTTGGTGTTTTGGCGCAAATAAACCGGCACAAAGGCCAGTCGTTTCCAGAACTTCAGCAACGGAAGCGTAAGGCCAAAGGAAACGCCGACGTAATCCAATTGGACGGGGCGGTGGTCTCCGAGCCGGACGAGAAGAGGCGGGAGATTCGCTCGGGGGGAAATGTCCTCGTCGAGCAGCCGATGGAGTTCGCCATCCTTTCGGGGAAATTGAGTGAATTTGTTGTGACAATGTTTTTGGGAAATTTATTACATTTACAACTTCGACCCCATCGCCATTGTCCTCATTTTGGCATTGTTTCGCCGCACATCCGCCAAAACGTCCCCCGTAAAAGTCGAGGAGAAGCCGAACTGCTTGGGACCCGTAGCCCATTCCTTGAAAATTTGGATGGACCTGCAACTCGCACAATCCTCGCGCCACAGAGAGTCGGAAATTCGTCGTCCTAAAAATATTAAAAAATGAAAGGGTTTTAGAGGGGAAATCCTTTCCACTCAAAAGACCAAAATTAAAGTGTCGGCTAAAAACAACAAATTCCGATAAAAAAGACACTGCCCGGGCCCCCGGGCAGACAATCGTTTAAAAATGCCACCGACCAAAAAGTGTTGGCAGAGAGTCCATGGAATCACATCGCCGGCCGCACGTCTGCCCTTTTCCCGTACGTTCGTCACGCTTTGCCTGGAGATGGACCCTTCCAGACAAAGTTGGACAACTGCCAGAATCTGAAATGCCAAACCCATGGAAATGTCCCCCCCCCCCTCCCCCCCCACCCCCCAATTCACTTGTGGCACGGAATTTTGGTCGGCCGGCACGGGCGCCATCAAAACAAAAATGTGATGGGCCGGTGCATCAGCCAACATTTGGAGGTCGTCCGGCGTGTTTTTGTAATGGGCAGCCAATAGACAAATAATGAAAGGGATTAAATTTTAATGCCCAAACCAAACTCACAACGTAAATGGACATCAAATTGGTTAAGAACACCTAAAAATGTTTTTTTATTAAAAATGTTAATCGAAATACAATAAAATTAAATTAAAACCTCCGCCGCCTTATGAAATGAGAAGAGCGAATCTCTGTTAACGAAGTATCTTCGGGAGAAAGGGCCAAATTCATTTTCCAATGGCCAAATTGCCAACATTTACTCACAATTCGCAGCTTTCGGGCGCCGGGATTCCCGCGACGGAATTTGGCAAAGTTTGCGAATTGAGACAAAGCGTCCGATTAAGCCAATCTTCGACCTGAACAAATTATATAATTTAAAGGACATTAGCCAAAGGCCTAACCGGGTCGTTAATTGCGTAACGAATGCTCTCCTCCAATGTCAATTCAAAGAGAATACGCTGCGGTTGCCCAACGGCTGCTCCACCTCCACCTCCGCCACCCTTTCGGAGCTGTTCGAGCAGTTTTAGAGACAATGAACGGCCCGTGCCCTCGTAACCATTGGTCGTCGATGCAAGAAAAACCAAAAAGTTCCCTGAAAATGCACAGAGTGAAAAGCCGTCGATTAGACAACCAAAAAATATAAAGAAAGGCCTTTACAAATTCCCTTTTTGCCATATAATTTCCGCTTATTTTTAGGGCCCGAATTCCAACACCGCTCAAATTCCCGTCAATGATTGACCGTGGATGAGCTGCTTGACTAATGGCATCGGAATAGCCGCGGCCTCGTCGATCACCAACAGTTCGGCTTGTCCCAATTTAACGAATTCGGACGGATGAATATACTGAGATAACGCAAAAACTTTATATATAATTTTAAGGTGTGAATAGGGCCGTCCCGTTTTCCAAAAACTCGCTTGATAATACGGACACGAGACGTTTTATGTACATGTGCATGTTAACCTGTACGGTTTGACGATGGCGACGGAAAATGTTGATTCGCATTACGCATTTGTCGGTTTGCGGGTCCAGTAGACCTCACCACCTCAAAGTCAGCATGCTCCTGGAAAGACAAAAGTTAGCATTTTGAAACATATAAAAAGGAAGCTGAAACAATTTAAAGAAAAACCATTTTATAAGCCAATTTCGGCATAGAATCAATTCGATTTGTTCGAAGAAAGCGTATCATCGGGGGGAAAAGCCTTCAGTCCACCAAACCCAAAGGGCCGCCCGTCACCATTCACTTGGTATCCAATCGCCTTCAAAGCCGCGCAAAACGAAGTCGAATAAAGTCCGCAAATTCTCGGGGCTCGGACTCGTCACAAAAATGTTCGTAAAATTGCATCCGACCGCGCCGGCAACGGCCAAACCCATCGCAGCCGATTTTCCACGGCCTCTGGCGGCAGTTATTGAACAAATCGAATTCAAAGTTTTCTCCGTCACAACGTCGAGAAGACGAAGCAGAACTTTGGCCTGACAAAGTGTTCGGCACTTGTTCAAAAGCGGACCGATTGGTTTTGTGTCGACCAACGACTGCTGCATTTGGATGAGCTCCAACGCTTCGTCGGATTTGGCATTCTGTCGGATGGAAGCCTTTAACCGATCGACCAAAAGCCCCCCCCCCCCTCATTTGCTACCTTTTGGATGGGCATTGAAGAGGGCATTTTGAGGACATTTGAAGAAATGGGCAACACATTCAAACAGTCGTCCATCACCACACAATTCGTGCAGCTCGCCAGTGAAAGAATGAAACGTTCGTTGAACCTTCCCACAACGTCCGTGTGCGATTCCGTCCGATAGCGTTTGTGAACGTCCTGAGGAATAAAATAACCGTTAAATTTGCTATATTTTCCGCCAGGACCATGCTCATGGTAAACAGCTGTTTAAGAGAAGTGACATTTTGAAGGAGCAGCACGACAAGCCCACCACCTTCGACCGGTTTCGACCGTCCGAGCCAAAAGGTTGGGGGTAAGGGCTTCAAAGTCTGAATAACTCCGCGATCAATTGGAAAAAAACATTTTTGATGCACCCTGAAGGACAGCCATTCCAAAAGTGTTGCCCAAAATGCGATGGGAGTCGGCATAATAGCAGTAGCGGATGTGGGTGGAGAGGATGAACTGCTCGAACACATTTTCTTCCTGAATTTCAAAAATTAACACTAGAACAACTCACAAACAGACTAAACACCTTCGACTGGACGACCAATCCGGACTCCTTCCTCTTTTTCATTTCTTTGATCCGCTTCTTTCCTAAAATTTTTTCAAGAAAAATTCGGGTATTATCTAAAATGGTTTTTAGAAAAAAGCCCGAAAAAATCCGGGCCCAATGGACATTATTCGATAGGGAATCCCGCGCTTTGAATGCCAACGCACTGTGCGAAGCTGAACTCCATCTCCTTTTTGTAGCACCACAAAACCTTAATAATGGGAAAGATTGCGTAACGGACTATTACCACCGCAATTCGCCACCGATGGTCGTCCCGCGAACGGTCGCCTTGGCCAAAATGTGATGCAAAGTGACAACTTGGTCCTTGGCCTTGTCGCCGATGATGACAAACACTGAACGCCATCGATTGGCCACTCCGAGTTCAATCTGTGCACGAATTCGGTTGTCCAACTTTATGCGGCCCATCGGAAACGGACAAAATAAAATTATGAAATGTTTTTGTCACAAAATTCCAAATATTTAGCGACAAACGAACGTAGTGAATATTTAATGTGAATTGGTGATTTATTTGACGGCAAAAATAAAATTGAAAAGTTATTTATTTGTGCATTCATTAAACATTGTCCCCCTCCCCTTCACTCTGGTCCTCTCCCCCGCCACCCGTGCCGTCGTAATCCGCTTCCGACAGCGAATACGCGTCCAGAGCAAACAGTTCAATTTCAGGTCTCTCAATTGGCCTCATATTCCCCTCAAAAAGGCTGAATTCCCTGTAAAGTGAGTCCAAAGAATCGGAACCATGGCCTAAAAATTCAAATGTCAAATGGAAAACTCAAAAAAAAAACCCCACAGAAATTTCTGGTATCCGAAAGTCCGAACATTTGCCGAAAATTTTTGTGTCTGATTTGGTCGAACTCCGCGCATCCGCTCAAAAAAATGTTGGCGAACAATTTTGACGGGCCAAGCAAAGTACCTCCAACGGTTAATGGCCTCAGAAGAGTCTAAACTTTCGTCTCTCAACAGAAAAAAGGGCCATTGGCGTTAAAATAGTCACCAAAATTGTTGGGCCCCTCCCGCAATTCCATTCTCATGGCGACGGACGGACCGCTGCAGATGTGCCTTATGAGGCGACCATAATAAAATGCATCCTTAACCACACAAATTCGGTTAGAGAAGCCGTCGGCCCGGGGGGTCCAAAGTTCCCCTAGTTACGTCCTGCTTCCCACCTGATGCTTTGAGTAGAGTTCACTCGCCATGTCCGGCGACACCAGTAGACGACAATCCTTAATGATGGCAATTAAATTGTTAAAGGACTTGCCGAAGATTGCGTTACCATCCGTTATCACAAAACCCTGGCAATGCATGGCACTCAAAAGCCAACGAACGGCAATTGGGTTGGCCACGCCGTCAGGCTTGACAAGGGCAAATGTCCAGGGCCTAACCATTTCCGGACTTTTAGGACGAAGCGTAATAAATCAATCGTTTAAATATTTAATTGTCTGAATTAAAATGCGAGAGTTATCCGGAATTCGACACAAATATTAAGATTAATAATGTATAAAAATACAATTTAATTTTATCGGAATACGTCACTTTCTCAATAATTATTGGTGAAATGTGCCTCCGGGCGGCTATAGAAGTTTCTTAGAAGCCTCTTTTCGAGCATTTTGCCAAATTCTCAATACAAAAATTCGAAAGAATTGACAGAGAAAAAAGACCGACGGATTGACGCCCTTAAAACGGAAGTAAATAAAAGTCAGAATTCAATTTGTCCACAAACTTTTAACACCGCCGCTCCATCGGAAGTCGGCCACCGAAAACGGAAAGTCCAACAGAAAATTGAAAGGGTACAAATAATTAGCGTCCATTGTGAAGAGTTTAGTGCCGGCGGAAGAATGAAAAGCCAATGCTTAAACATTTAAAATCTTTATTTTATGTAAAATTAATAAAATGCCACCGACCCAAAGAAACGAAAAGTGCCGTCAGCCTCAAGGCAATGGCTAATTTTCGCGAGTTTGGCTGATTCGTTTTGCGGGAAGAGACTGAACCGACGGGCCATTAATTAATATAATTAATGGACAATTAATAAATTACTGATTATTTTGCATTTGTCCGTCAAATTGTTGAGCCGCCGTTCAAGCTTAAAATATTGCGCAAAATCTGCGGTCGGCGAAAGCGCAGACATTCGCTGGCGCGCCTCGGAAATTTCATTTTCCAATTCGGAAAAACGGGCGTCGTCTTCACGGCGGCGGTCCAATTTGGAGGCAATTACCTCCAAATGACATCAATTAAATAAACGACAACATAAAAGTGCCCGCCCATTCCAAGACAATTTGCCAAGCAAAAGGCCAATTAATTATATGTCCATTACCTTTGTAATGTTGTTCATTCCGGCCATCAGACCGACGCTTAGTGCAAAAAGTAAAACAGACAAAATGCACTCAGTAAACGACAAAAATGTTCCCAAAGCCCAAAAGTCCGTTTGACACATTCTTCTTTTCTGGTTTTCTAAATTTATAATCAAAATGGGAAATCAAATCAAATACATATGACATACTGGATGGAATCGAAACCATAAAACAAAACAAACCCAGAAAAAAAGAGTTAAATCAAGAACCAAGAGCATTAAAAACTAAGAAGCATTTGTAATTCAAAAAAAGTTCATTGCGACAAAATAGGTAATGAATGGACTGCGTGGTCAACTCCAAGTTTCGTAAACGATTCGTCCGCCGCGTTCCATTCTCTCAAAGTAATCGTCCGTCGCGCTTTCAGTTAAATGGCGCGTTTTCCGCATGACTTCTTTAAGTGCCGAGACAACCGCCTGGGGCATATCCCCGGCACTTCCGGCTATAAATATCCGACAATCTGTTAAAAGGGGGTCCTTTTTCGAGAGCATTCAGCGACCGGCACTAAACCGTCGTGCTCTAAAAAGCGGCACACCTCCACCGAATGTTCGAGTATTTTATGTTGGACATAAATCTGAAATAATTGATTTAAACGAAAGAATAAACCGATCTCATAACGCGAAACACCTTTTCCTTCTGATCTCTGGAGAATGCCGTGATCAAATTGGTTCTTGCGTAGTTGGCCCATTCATCTTTGAAGTAAAAGTCCCTCTGGGCGCCTCTGCACCCGAAGAACAGCGTGATGGGTGCGGATTGGACTGAAGCAAAATAATTATATTAAATGGGTGAACATCGCCTGAAAGTTACCCGACGGACGATTCGTTTTCGGCGACTATCGACCGATGTGGCGCAACGCCGGTCCCCGGCCCAATCAGAAGAAGAGGGCCGCCGCTTTTGCCATATTTGAAAAGACCGGGTCGAATCCGTACACGCAATTCCTCCCCAATTTCGCGGGTGCATAGAAAATTGCTGCACAGAACCGAACCTTCGAAATAAAGTGAAGTCACCCAAAGAAAAAGTGGCTAAAATCCACCTCGGAAATGCCATTTTTTTGACTGAGTACATGACTTTTCGCAACCAGAATCTGAATTATGCCCGGATGTGCTCCAGGAGATGAGGCAATGCTGAATGCTCGTGGACGGATCACGGGGAAAAACTCGAACATTTCAGCCGGTTTCAAACAGGAAGAAGTCTTTGGAAAATCGCGCAAAAGTTCGGCGATTGTCCTGCGCGGGAAGTGACAATAGCCCAAATAATCTTCCTGAAGATTCGGAAATTAAGTAATATTATTTTTGCATTTTGCTTCACTCACAATTCCCATGTCAGAGGACAGTTCCATGAGACGTTCCTTCTCCAACGGATCAGAAGAACATTTCCGCCAGTTGACGTAAGAAGAAGCGTTTGGGGATTGATTGGAGGTCGAAATAGAAGTTCAAGCAGTCCAGGAAAGTTATCGGAGCCGAAGCTGAACAAAGAACACTTTTTTAGGTCAAATCAAACCAACTCACTAAAAAAAGCGCGCAAATTGTGGACGAAATGGAACATCGACGTCAGTCCGACAAATGTGGAAAGGCTCTTCCAAACGGCTTTTGCAGTGAACCAACGCATTCACCGCAATTTCAACGGATTTTGGGAGATTTTCCGGCAAAACCATCAAAACATCGCCAGGGGAATAGCTAAATTTAAAAAAAAGAAATTCGAATTAACATTTGGAAATTGCCTTAGGGCGGACTCAAATGGACCCAATGAAAGCGTAATTAGCCGCGTTTCTTGGTAATGGGCCCGGGTCGGTGAGTCGTTCATTGCCAATAACCGATATCGGAAAGTATTTGCTCGAAGGGGGCAAATCGAACGGTGCAAATTCCACCAAAAATCTGCTCGATATAATTTGGGAAGTTTCCGTCCAAATTTGGGCTCTGTCTGATAAACAAAAAATAAAGTTAATTAAAAACAATTTTATATAAAACCGAATGGTTCTTGACGAGTAAAAGCAATTCGGGCAGCCATTTCTCGAAGACTTCGTCCACTCCCTGCGGGGAAACAAATAAAATAAATAAAGGGCAAAGAATGACCAAAGTGTGCTGTTCGTCTGCCAAAGCCAATTCCATAAGTGACGCCGCGCCAAGCTGCAACAAACGCCGGTACAACTTTTTCCCGGCAAAATTGTATTTTTGGTACGAACTGTCCCCCAAGGCGAGCACAGAAAAGTTCAACTAAAATCAAAGTTTAAATGGAAATTCTTTTTTATTTATTTATTTAAATACATTCGAAAGCCATTCGGGTCCCAATTTCCGTGACAATAAATTGCGCCAATTGTTTCGCATATTCGTTGGAGCTTCGCCCTGCCCACTGGTGGCCACTACAAAAATTGCAATTGTCTCGTCACATAAATTCTAAAACAAAACAAAAAAAAGACTTTTTTTAGAGTAAAAAACATACCGCAATTTGATAATCATCGAAGGACATGCATTTAACCGGCACTTTTGTGTTGTCATTACGAAGTGCAAGCCAAATTTGTTCAGCAAAGTCTTGACCAGTCCCGGATTCAGACCCGTATAAAATAATCATAGGGGCAATTCCACAAGTAAAGCCGCCTAATAAAAAGACCGTTGCACATCGCGCCAATTTTGCATTTTAAAATATGACCGCATAACCATTTCGCCAAGAGTTTCGACACGAAAAGAATTGAAGGACAAAATTTTCAAACATCCCGGGCGCCGCCGCATTCATTAACCATGATACCGAAAAACATAGGTACGTCATTTTGTTTTCAAGGGATGGTGAAAGTTTAAGATTTGTCTACCAAAGAAAACAAAAGTCATCCAAAGCGAAGTGCGTTTATAGGCTTTTTCGTAATTAAAATGGTTACCAAAAGTTGGCCTTTGCTCACTTATGAAGCTGCGAAATGGGGAAAATGTTCTCAGATAATCCCGCATCAATCGCTCATTTTGCCAACTCTTCTTTTGCATTTCCCCCCCCCCCCCCCCCCTCGGATCGGGCTTCTTCTCTGTTCTTCGTTCCCTTAGCCGTCCGTTCAATGTCCAGATTCAGATTTTGTCCCCCGGTGCTTATTCTCCTATCGTCTCCCCATTTTCCTTTGTGTTCGGCAAATTTCACCGCTCCAACAAATTTTGGTGCCTTCTCCGACGACAATAAATTTTTCCGGCTTTTCCGCTTTTGGTCCAATCAAAAAAGGGGGCCCACTCCCTGGGGAGGGGCAGCTTGGATTCCAACCGGCGTGGACGAACGCTAGAAATGTTTACATTTTCGTCGCGATTGAAATGATTAAGCGAAATGACATATTTTTGGATGTTTTAAATAATCTCCCATATGCCCGCGGGTATTGAATTTAAACCCCTTTTTAATGCATTTGTTTTCTTGAACTTTTTTTCATTCCGAATCAAAAGCAGAGTATGAGAAGATTAATTTGACAGACTAAGGGCTTATATAGCACAAACAGAGATGGTTTATGTTCAATAATAAATCCAATACACTCAAAAAGTTTCTTGAAGCTTTACGAAACACTAAATTCCGTTTCCAAATTGAAGGCAAATGAACTTTCACGATCCTCAAGATAATGGTAAAAGCGGTAAATGATCTCGAAGAACCAGCACTGCAAGCAAATAAACAGCACACTGAGCAGCATGGCCATCGCGACAAATCCGCGAAGTTCTGAAGTTTAAGCAAAAAGTTTCCCCCGAGGGGACATTATTTGGCAATTCTTCAGACTCACCTTCCCCATAAACATGCCAATCGCTCCCTTCCCTTTTGATCCCAGCAAAGTCTTCCGCTATTGTGCTGACCGATTTGCTCGAGAACATGGCACAAATCATGAAGACCAAGAAGATGAGGCCGGACAGGAAAATGAACGTCGCCTGGGGGGTAAAGAAAGGCTTTTTGTTTCCTATGCTTTCAGCTAATCGACCTGAAAGACGAGAAATGGCATCGTAAAAATGCGCTTCTCTCTGAACACAGCGTAAGTGAGGCTACCGTACACTCCGACAGCGAAAGCTGCCAATATCCTTTCGAAATGATTACGGTTGGAGGTATTAATTAATTAATTTAATCAATCAATCAATTAGTCCCCTTCGGCTTACTCTCCAAAACTTTGAATTGTTTTTAATTCCGAATGTTTGAGAGGAGTTACGATCCGATTTGCTGGTTGAAGTGGTTACCATGAGTAGATGATGACAGTTGAAGTCCGTCCAAATGAGTACAGAAGGTTGACCACCACGCCAATTATCAGAGCAATGGAAACGAGACGAGCGGCGGTCTGATGCATCGCATTACATTATTATTTAGCCCAATTTCGATTGGATTGCTCACAAAAACGCATTTTTTTGGAATAAAATCATTCTGCCCAAATTTGAGGGGGGGGGGGGGGTAAATGTTTGGGATTTTAATGACAAAAGAAGGCCGACTAACTCTTATGTGAAGCTTTTTGAAGCAACAATAATATTTGGCGTTGTTTTCATCAAACGGAGTTGCGGTCGACATTTGCTGGGCGACCATTTCCAAATTCCAAAATTGGGATTATCAAATAAATATAATATATTTATTTATGTATAGCTTCGTTTAATTGAATGATTGAAGGAAGAGGGAGGCGAATTGGTGGTTGGTGGTGGTCGAGTGATGTGTTGGGGGGGGGGGGCACTGACAAAATCCAACCAATCCAACGATATCCTCCAAATCCCCCCCCCCCCCCCACCCACCCACAAATATCCACGTCCCATCCAAATGAATTTGCGTATATTTGCTCAGATGAAAGAGAGTGGCATCCATTTACCAATTGGAGGAATAAATTTTATGAAAAGAGAAGGAAATTGCCGGGGGGGGGGGTCATCTGCCAATTAGCATTTCTTTTATGCTTAACAATTACGTCCAACGCTACAACTTTTGCCAACTTTCCATGCACTGTTCTCTCCAATCACCGACTTCCTTCCCCCGCGGGGGTTTTCCTTCTCCCAATTGACAACATCGCTTTAGACAACGATCATTTTTAAATCGTTTTCAACAAAAGTGATTGATCAACCAACAAGCGCTGAAAGGTGTTCAGACTAAAAATTGGTTTAAAAAAATTTCCGGGGGGCAGGAAAGTGATGATCAGATAGGCGATCACAATGCTCACTCCCTCCGAGCAGTCTGCTTTCGCTGAACAGCTAAATTAATATTAATAGTTGAATTTACGTTAGGGAATTGAAACATCACTAATGAATACTTAATTTGTAAGTGCTTATCCATTACACCACTGACCCCCCCTTAATACATCACTCATTTTACCTTTACCAATCCCCAAGCACTGCCCCATCTAACAAACAAACAAACGGGCACTCAATATAATAATATAGGATAATCGGTTAATGAGGATATTTATGACAAAAAATGATGTTTGATTGATTTATTTGATTGAGTTATTTCCTAAAACGGGAAAAACCCCGGAAGCAGGAATAAACCGGGAACGGGACTCCCGCCTTTTCCCCGCTTCCGTTAAAAATCCCGTTGAGCTCAACTTAACGGGAGCGGGAATCCCCCCGGGGGAGTCCCGCGCCCACCGAACTCCAGTTTAGACCAGACATCTTTTGAGCAAATATTCTATACAAAGTGAACGGTGAAATGGAAGATCAGCAGAATATTACACCACGGGAAATTGTTTGAAATGCTTCACAAAAGAATTGGCTAAGTGTAATTGGTCCAAAGTCGTTCAGTCCCCCCGCCCCCCCCCTTCCGTTAGGGCCTCCTCCTCTGAATGGGACGGCAACTGGCACAACAAATGCGGGAGAAGTTCAGCACATGGCAAAAGGAGCGGAGCAGTTCAGAACCAAACGACGAGCAAAATGATTGGTTAAGGTCGCGGCAGCCTAAAAATGGGGGGGGGGTCATTCACCGGTCAGCCAATGTTCGACTATTCCCCGTCATTCACTAACCGAAATATTCGCCGTCATCGGAAAGTTCGTCCCCAAAAGAATCGTCGTTCTGTTGTTGGTGTTCGGAGCGTTTACTGAGTTTGGCTTTAATGGTGCACACGCCGCGAACACACCACTACAGCAAAACAACAAATGACATAATTACAATTACTAATTAAGGGTCATTAGTTTAAAGCTTCGGACCGGCACGACTCACTTTCCCCTCGCCACAGCGAGTGCCGTCCATCATCGGCAAAAATCCTTTTGTTTCGCATGGCGCCCAGCGCCTCTGCTGGCGGTTTTTGCACCAGAGGCGACGGCACGGATCGGAATTGAGCAGCATAAAATCCCTTCGCTTTAATTACAAATTTGGCAATTTTATGCAATAAAATGTTAAAGTAAAACTCACCCGACAAATGCCTGAAAAGTGAATATTATGTAAATACGGTAATTCACTCTCGATGTACCGTATTGGCTGCCGAATACAATTTGACACTGTTTGCCGGGGTCGAACTGCTCCCCGGGTTTGCCGTGCCCACGACTAACCATCGTTGACCACCACTCGGCCTCCCCGACACCCGCCGGTTGATCATTGGCCGTTCTCTGTGCGTCATCGACCGACGTCAGAAAATCAGAATTCAATTGACCCGGGCCACTTTTCATCAGCAAGGACTGAGTTGGGATTCGGCGACTTTGGGGGGTCGGCGGAAGTCGGCGGACGTTCGACCAAAGCGCTCTTTCGCCAAAGGCAATTTGATTCGGGCGAACTGAAAAAAGAGTTTTTTTGTAAATTCAAATAAATGGAATTAAATTGCCTTAGGAATTGTTCAATTTGACGCTTTGAACAGTCACTAAGCACAAAAGCATTCGGAAAAGTGTCGCCAAATTCGGCGCTGAAAGTGTGCGACGCCGAAATGGGAGCCATCAGAAAGTTTTGGCGGGACGAGCAGTTTATATTCGCATCGGAGCCGTCATGGAATGCCCCGAGGCTAAAGGATAAAGCAACGGTCAAATGTGGCACAATCATTGACCAATCAATCCCCCGCTGTTCTCAACCTGTGCGAAAGTTCGTGTGCCGCCACTGTGGCAGTGCTGAGGCCTCCGACGTCTTCGACCACCGAAATGTGAGACGGACGGATTAACCGGCTTCAACTTCTCCAAATCGAATAACTTCTCGACCAACCGAAACGCTGTCCGCCCCCCGACAAATTGCGCGTAACGTAAGCCATGCCCTGGGTGGCCGAGTCGTTACGTTGCGAGATAAGGTCCATGCGCGTAAGCACCATAACGTGGTCGTGTTCTGGCAAAAGCGCCGCGCTGTGTTCAACCCAATGATGTGTCCATTGGACGGCACTTTAATTGGGATATTAGCAAGCAAGTCAAGCAATTACCGCCGCCGCGACAATTACCGAAGTCCGTCCATCCGATTCCATCTGCAAATTGAGGCGTTTTGGAATAAAGTCACAAATCCAAACAAAAAATAACCAACCCCTCAATTCCTGCAGCCAGCGCCTTCTCCAATCCGTCGTCATTCTCATCTAATTGTTCATTACGAATTGTTGCTGTCGTTGCATTGTCGGGATTAGAAACATTTCCGACCGCCGCTGTTGTTAAAGCCGTCGATGCATTGGCGGCATTTTGCTCGAGGGCAATTAGCATTGGCCCCCGCAGGGGACAGTCCTTCTGGACGAACGATAACCTAAACGGGGGGGGGGGGGAGGGGACGACGTCGGATTCGACGGGATGGAAACGGACGAACGGACCATTGGGGGCCCGGCGAGTTGGAAGAGAATTTGGTGGGGAAGGGACGAATCGGCGGAAAGAAAGGAAAGACGGCCGAAGATCGTCTCCAACTATGGGAATTGATTCGTTTAGCTTTGGGAAGCAGCGGAACCTGAGTGAACACGCCCAACTGAAATTGGGAAACAAAAAAACAAATTTATCCCCTCGGGGGAGAAGCAAAAGGTAAAGCCTACCAAATAGCGGCTCAGAGCGGTGTACGCTAAAGTTAAGTAACATCGGAAAATTGATCTTCCGCTGCCCCACGCCCCCTCACCAGCGTATTCGTCCTCTCTGTACAGCTTCAAAAAGGTCTCGTGCAGAGAGTGGTCGCCCACCATCAGAATGCGCGCCTCCAACCGCTGTCTCTGCGGCGTTTGTCGGTCGTTCGTCGTCCCCCGTTTTGGGTGCTCCTCCCTCTTCTCCTTTCGTTGTGCCGTCTCCTTCAAGTACAGCTTGTCAAGCAGTTGCACATCTTCTGCCAATGTGCCGTTGTCGACGAAGCGAACGCTCTGACATTGTCACAAAATGAAGTCACCTTTCCCTATGCTTTTGAGTGTTAGCATGCCTTAGTGAAAACGATGTTGTCCAAATCGACCATTTCCACCAACTGAACAGATTCCGAAAAGACTTCAGGCAAAAGGAATGAGCACAACGATGGTCAGCAGATAAAAATAACACATTTTTGGTGTCATTTATATCATTTTGTTCGATTCTGATCAAACGAAAGATCGGACAGTTGAGGTAAAACGGCAATTAAAAAGGTGTGATGGGTAAAAAATGGGCGGCGGGGAGCGATAAAAGGGATAAAATAAATGGGAGGGGAGGGAAGGGAAGGGGGGGGGGATATGGCTGTTCTTGGCCCATTTAGAAGCATCGGACCCGTGGGGGAAGGAGTGATTTATGTTGTTGAAGCGGGGTGATGGGGAGGGGGGGGGGAATTGATGGATGGGAGGGATGGGATGACAAATGAAATTGAACAATTGAATAATGAACAAAAAATGAATGGGGACGATGGGACGGAGATTGGCTTGGGGGGGGGGGTTTGGTTTAGACGGGAGGGGAGGGGACGATCGTCGAAGGAAATGGGCGGGGGCAGACAGACGCACTTCGGTGGGTTGTTGAACTGTTTTCACTTTAGGCTGAAGATGCAAATGGGAAGAAGAAAAGTGTGGGAAATGTAAAAAACGCAGAAAAAGTGGGGGGGGGGGGAGGGGAAAGAGGGGGGGGGGGAACGAATGGGCAATTGAAATTGAATTACCTATTGTAACATCATCACCTGTAGGTTTGTCGAATTGAACTGGTTTGGCCGCAGAAGTCCCTTTGGTGCTGAAGAAAGAGGAGGGGCAACAGAAGGGGGGGGGGAGGGGGAGGTAGGGACATCGAGGGCGGGGGGCATCAGAGGGGGGGGGGGGTGGGGAGGGGGGAAACCAGAGGGGGGGGGGGGACAACAAAAGGGGTGGGAGGTAGGGGCATCGAGGGCGGGGGGCATCAGAGGGGGGGGGGGTGGGGAGGGGGGAAACCAGAGGGGGGGGGGGACAACAAAAGGGGTGGGAGGTAGGGGCATCAGAGGTAGGGGGGGGGAGGAGGGCGGGGGCAGGGCGGGGGAGGTATGGACACCACAGGGGAGGGAGGTAGGGACATCAGAGGGGAGGGGGAGGTAGGGACATCAGAGGGGGACGGCGGGCGGAGGGGGGGGGGGGGAACCAGAGGGGGGAGGGGGGGGGAACCAAAGGGGGGAGGGGGGGGGGGGAATCAGAGGGGGGAGGGGGGCGGGGGGGGGAACCAGAGGGGGGAGGGGGGGGGGGAACCAGAGGGGGGAGGGGGGGGGGGGGGAACCAGAGGGGGGAGGGGGGGGGAACCAAAGGGGGGAGGGGGGGGGGAATCAGAGGGGGGAGGGGGGCGGGGGGGGGGGGGACCAGAGGGGGGAGGGGGGGGGGGGAAATCAGAAGGGGAAGGACTTGGCATTCAAATTAATGGTTAAACGATATTTTTGTTTTTAATGTGTCGAGTGTCTGAGAAAAAGCAATTCTTTTGAGAGACAAAATGCTGCAATTTTCATAAACTGCGCACTTTAAAAATTCTTTTTCTTTAATATCCAATTAATTCGACCAATCCTTTCAAAGACATTTATTTCATTTAATATTATTTTCACCCCGCCCAATTCCCCAATTCTTTGCCATTCATCGCTTAAATTAATTTGTCTTTTTTGTGTATTTTCCTCATTTTATTCGTCTTGCAATTGGCGTACGCACACAAATAACTGCTGAAAGGGCGGAAGAGAATGCCCTGCGGGGAGTCTTCCAGAGCTTTACAACATTTCCCCCGAGGGGAAGGCAAAAAATAAATTTGTCGAAAAGGCGAATTGCCTGAGGATGAACAACGGGGGGAGGGGGGGAAGGGAAGGGGGGGGATGTGCTGCTTCTGTTTATCTTCGCCCATTCTCTCTCCAATTTTCTTCCTTTTAGCCTTTGTTCAGCTGCGGCAACAGCGCCTCCGGCGTGTCGACCCCCCCCCCCCCCCCTAGTGCCCGAGGCAACTGCCCAGGCAATTTTCAAGGCTTTTCTCTCATTAGTCTCTCACTGTCTTCCCCCCAGGCGATTGCCTTCCCTTCCATTCCCTCTCTTTCCCTCTTTCTTCCAGCCGCCTTTCATTCTTCCGCTGCTTCTTCTGCCCGTCCGACCGTCCACAAACGCTTTTCTGCCCTACTGCCAATTCTTTGCTAACATTCATTCACTTTATTGCACCCGGAGGCCGCGGGAAGTGCCCGAAGTTCGATGGACAGCTAACCAAACAATCGAATTCATTCACTCGCATATTTTGGCAGTCACTCCGATGCCACAAATGGCAAAATGTGAAATGCTCACATTTGGCCCAAGGGAACGAATTGATTGTTCTGTCCGTACAAAACATTCATTAATTGGCTTTGCTTTGATATCGCCGCCCCCCCCCCAAAACATTCAAATCGATTCAGTTCACTCTAAACACTAACTAATGAGGCCTTTTGCTAACTTCCAGCCGTTCCTCCCCATAAATGCGCCGTCTTTTCGGCCATTCCAAATCGCCGCCATCGTTGGGAGAGAATGCCAAAACGGGCAAAGAGTCCGTCCCCAATGGCAAACAGCGAAAAAGCTGTCGGCATTCACTTCTTGCGAAAGTCCCAATCGACGCAGGAGCGGAAAAAGGGGGACGATCAGCGAGATGGAAGCCTGGGGGGGCCCAGCCGGACATTTGACGATGCTGACGTGGCCAAGTGGGGCTTATGAGGGGAGAGTGAATGTGATTTCAAAGCATTTTTGATCCTTTTGGATTGGGATGGAATATTCGGAATTGGGACTCAGTTAGGATTCCAAGGTTCGGAACTGGCACTGGTCTCCGACATGGTGAATGCGCTCATTTGAACTGCTTCCCCTTCAGGTCCCAACATTCTACCGACTTTCTGAGCCCGACCAGCAATTTGGTTACAAGTCATTCGGATTCGCATATTTTGCGCGATATGTCCGAACTTGCGGACGGGGACCTGGATCGGCAGTTGATGCAGACATGCACCGATGTTAAGTACGTCAACCGAAGGCCGGGGAAGTTCACCGCCGTCGGTTGGTGAAGGGCAAATGCCCGAAGCAATTCGTATAAACTTTAGTGGACGCCAATTTCCAACGCCAATGTCTCCAGGCGCATAATTACTGTACGACAGGTGAGGTTAACAATCAGTCAATTAAGATTAATTTGTTCCTATAATTAGGTGTACTCTTCACCGCCACTTTTGTGGTCCCAAGAGTTGGCCGGGTTAGCCAAGACGTGGGCGCTGAAGTTGGCGGACCGAGGCGCTGTGCTGTACCCAGAATTGCCCGGCATCGGAGAGAACATTTTCCTTTTGGCGGGCAAAAGCGGCGGGAGAAGCCCTTCGCCTTCGCCCCTTCCCCCCAATTGTCCCCCCCGCCATCGGCGACCATCTCACCACCGGCATTGAATTGGTGGCACTTTGGGCGTCCGAAGCACAAAAAGTGGACTTTGAGAGGCCTCGGTGGACAAACGGTGGGACGGAGGGAAATGGGACTGAATGAATGGGAATGGCACAGAAACGAAACACTTCACGCAAATGGTCTGGCGGTCGGCACTGGAGATGGGCGTGGCACGGCATTGGAACACCAGCAAGGACTGCTTGTCCATCGGTAAGCGCCACCGGAAAGAGAAGAAAATTGATTTTCGCCCACCAAATTCAGTAGCCTTTTACCGTCCAGCCGGCAACTCCAACCTGCCAGGTTAATGGCTGCCCTCTGGCCTCTTCAATTGGCCCAATATCCCCGCAGGCGAATTCTCTGCTAATCTCCCTTCGGCAATCGAAGCGTCCGCGGAGGCCCTCCAAGCCGTCACTCTGGCCGCCCTCATTCAGGCACTTAACCGCAATGACCTCGGTGACGGCGGCTTCCGCAAGGGCCCGTTGCCGCCCGTCGCGCGGCCTTTCGCCGGCCCCCCAAACACAACAAAAATTTTGAAGTCGTCCGCCGGCCCCGGCAACTGAACGATTAAAGCCGCCTCTGTCCCGTCAATTGCCCACAAATGCCAACAATTTTTGAATTGCTTTCACCGATTCGACCAATTTTCTTTGCGCATTGTTTTTTTTTTGTTTAAAAAAATAAACATTTATTTATTTGTAGCGTTTGCCTTTAAGTTTCTCTTTTTTTGCTTAAGTCAGTGAGCCTTTCTGTGTTTAAATTCAAATGGGTCGATGAGCCCTGCGGGCGATGTTTCGTCCGTTCTTTGGCTCCTCAACAAAAGTCCTTCTGCCAACAAATCGTCTGCCGATTCCGCTTGTCCCGCCAGAACAATGGCCAAGTCCCATCAGCGGGGAAATCCTGGCTGCTGCCGCTGCTGGGGGAATCGAAGTCGACGTCAGAGAGCCTTAAAGGAACAAAGATCATTCTCGACCTCAGTCGGACCAACTCCGGGCGTCTCGACTCGTTAACCGACAGCCTTCCCCACCCCTACCCATTTTCTTTAGTTTTTCCTTGCAATTCCCCCCCCCCCCTCCCCCCTCTCCCTCCGATAACCGCCGACCTTCCATTAGCGCCTCCGGCGATGCCCTCCTTAAATTGGCATCGTATTGGGCGCTGCTTTTGCAATTTGTGCATCGTTCCAACAGACTTTTGCCTTCCGAAATTTCGTCGCGTCTTCGCCGCTTTCCTCCCCGACGGCCGTTGGGGTCCAAACGCACAACAAAACGATGCCAACATTTCATCCGCCCGTACGCGGGAAGAAATACACGGCGAAATTCCTTTGATGGATAATTAAGGATAATTAATTGTCGATCAATGGCCCCCCTCCAAGGCCAGCAAAATTCAGAATAAAAACAAAAGTTTTAAAACAATCACTCCCAAAATTACATAATAAATTCACTGACATTACGAAATTGTGCGCTCATTGTGCAGTAAATGATAAAGGAAGTGCACGCGTTGCAAAGCGACAACAAATCCAAAATGTCGCCGACTCTGTTGTAAATGTTGTAGTGAAACTGAAAGGGCGAAGATCGATCAGTTGCTGATCTCCGTCCAAAAAAGCCCCTCGGGGGGGGGGGGCGTCCAAAAAAGCCCCTCGGGGGGGGGCGTCCAAAAAAGCCCCTCGGGGGGGGGGCGTCCAAAAAAGCCCCTCGGGGGGGGGGGGCGTCCAAAAAAGCCCCTCGGGGGGGGGGCGTCCAAAAAAGCCCCTCGGGGGAAGGGGAGGGGCTACCTCCTCCGAGAACATTCCGTTGAGCACAGCCATCACTCCCTGAGGCAATTCCGTGATCAGAAACACACAAACAATCGCCAGCAACATTCGCGTCGTCCGGTCCGTCCGGGAGCCTCCGCCACTACCGCTCTTAGGCCGTCTGGATGAATTGCATTTGCATATTATTATTTCCATTTTTCAATTCATAAGGCTTTTTGCAAGTGTTTAAAAATGTACTCTTTCAAATTCCATTTTGTCATATCCGTGCCTTGAACTTGCCCACCACCTGCTGGTTGTTCCACCGCTGTTGGAGAGGAAGGCACCAACCGGCGAGTTGGCCGTCGGAACCGGCGAAGGCGTTGCGATTGTTAGTGCAGGGCGCCTCTTCCGTTTCCGCAGTTGGCGGTTAGGAGGCGGCTGTGGGCGACGGGACAATTCGCCGTCTGCGGAAGGGGAAAGGCGGCCGGGGGGTTGGGATTTGCGCTGTGCCGGTTTTGGCGTGACACGACGGAGACGGAAGAAAGTGCCGAAGGCGACGGGGAGGAGCCGTTGCGCTGATGCCGTTGCTTTTGGATGTGAGAGGCACGCTCGTGCTGATCCAGATGGGTTGAGAAGACGAACACAGCTTGGGGGGGGGGGCGGAGGGACATTGACAAGCAGTACAGAGTGAGGGCATAACTACACAGCTTGGGGGGGGGGGAGGCGAGGTGACTGACAAGCAGTACAGAGGGAGGGCATAACTACACAGCTTGGGGGGGGGGGAGGCGAGGTGACTGACAAGCAGTACAGAGGGAGGGCATAACTAACAGCTTGGGGGACGGGGGGACATTGACAAGCAGTACAGAGGGAGGGCATAACTACACAGCTTGGGGGGGGGGGAGGCGAGGTGACTGACAAGCAGTACAGAGGGAGGGCATAACTAACAGCTTGGGGGACGGGGGGACATTGACAAGCAGTACAGAGGGAGGGCATAACTAACACTGGTGGAATCGATTAAAAACCCAAAAACTGGACCCCGGCAGATTTGTTTCCCAATTACTTTGGCTTACCTGTGGCGTTGGAGCTGGTGTCGGGTTGAATTTGCTGGGATGATTGAGCCTCAACAGTTACTGCGGCGGCTGCGCCCCTTCCGGCCAAAAAGAGGCGTTGCCGGTTGTCACGGACCTCCCTGAGAATGCGCATTAGCAAAGAGACAAGCAAAGTGAGCAGAAGGCACGGGAACAGCTTGAACACGGCGCCGGTAATCCAGAAGGCCAGACGGAAGACGAGGACAATCGGCCCAAAGGGAAAAATTCGGAAGAAAATTAAAAACAAAAAATCCGCCGATTTCTCACCTCGAGGGCAACATCGGCCACTCCGGGCACATAAGCAGTGTCATTTCTTGGTTGTAATGGTCATTTTTAGAGGAGGACAATTGTTTTTGGGCTGTACTTGAACTGTTCGGCCACCAGATCCCCGCAGGTCATATCCAAAGTTTGTTCCGAGATTTTGTACGTTAGGAAATTGGGGCCGTTCATCAGGGACACAAAAACGACGACAGAAGGCGATGGCAATGTACGAATGTTGGAGGCCAATCTGAGGAGAAGGCCCATTTCTTTGAATGTAAACAAACCGATCGGCGGCCATTCATTTGAATCACAACGTAACGATGGCACCTGAACTCCGCCGGACTTTCCACGACGGCGGAGCGTAATGTAACGGATCAAAGCCAACATAACAGACAACCAAATGGATGAAGGAATGGCCGACAAGGGAAAGATGGGCATGCGAGATTAGAAACACGCACCAGCCGTAGGACCAATTTCTGTGGAAAGTGCCAAAGTCAGCGGAAAGTGTTTTCGGACTCAGACTTTGGCACGCAATTGTTGAAGGCAACGAAAGTGTAGTGGGTTGTGTAGACCATGTTGGAGGACAGAACCTGAACAAAACTAAGCACAATTAGCAGAGAACACAAAGGAAATGGCATAACGCCCAAAATGGCTAATTATAAACAGAATAATAAGTCCAAAGACCTAAAATTACAGCCAATCGCCCTTTTTTGCTAACTTACCACTGTATCGCAGCAGGCCATCGCGCACAAGAATGAGATTGACCGGACTTCGCATTTTCTTCCTTTAGAGGGGGGAAAAGCTCGACGAATGTGCCGCAGGGCACAGCTGCTGACTGACCTGGTCAACACGACGATGTTGCACACGTTGCAGAGAGTGCCGACGGCACAGAGAACGATGGACAAATACTGAAAGGGATGGGAGGGAATGGCCGCAATTTGTTGCCGGAGGGGGGAGGGACTGACCGTGTGGATGGGCTGGTAGAACTCCTGGAAATGACTTTAACCTTTCCCCAAGAGTAATTAATGCTCACTTTGATGGTCTTTAGGAGTTCGTAGAACGGACTTTGGTCGGGCAATTGGAATACGTCGGTGGAACATTGGTGAAGGGGGTCCATACACAAGCGAATGGCGTAATTGGTGAGGGAGAGATCTACGATTGGGGGGGGGGGGGGGAGGGGTCATAAGTTCAAAGTATAGGTAATGAAGCAAAGATTTGAAATTGATTCCGGGGGGGGGGGGCAATGTTTAGGGGAGAAATCGTCCGAAAAGAATTTTGTATTCATTTGGTCTCGGACTTTGCTTGCACTTCGGAATCTCAAAAATCACAGAATTTTCTGTGAGTCCAAACAATGAATGAGTGAGTCCTCCACATTCAATGCCCGGGAGAGCAATTTTTTCATTAAGCTTGAAATCCGAACCACTGGGATGCGGGGAGCTTAGAGGAGAGAAGGGCGGAGTGGGGAGAGGGGAGAGGGAGAGGGAGGAGGAGGGGGAGGGAGGGGAGGGGGGGAGGAGAGGAGGGGGGGGGGAGAGGGAGGGGAAGGGGGGGGAGAGGGAGGGGGAGGGGGAGGGGAAGGGGGGGGGGAAGGGAGTTCAATTTCAGTCTTCGGGGGGGGGGGGGGGGCGCAAGAACATGACGGGAATGAGCAACAACTTCCATTCGGTCGGCCAAACTTTCTCTCTCTCCATCTTTAGTCCAATCGAAGTTGAAACTTACCATTTTTCTCTGAATTTCTCCTCCCCTGCGGGGGGGGGCGGGGGAGAGGGAGGGGGCGTTGCCGTCATTGGGCAAAAGGGTGAGAATGTCCAGTGACATTAAAGAGCATGTTATCATTCCATAACTAATAAAACAACTTCGCTTTGTTTCGGTGCCAATCGGAAAGAGCCTATGACAAATGGGCAAAGAGGGGGGAGGCGGGGGGGGGGGGGGGGCGGGAGGGGGGGGGGGGGGGTGGACGGACCGAAGGGGAAAGAACTAATCATTCATTCAGGCGGAACACTTCCAATTGTCACTTTCCCCCATCGGCGGAGTCGGCACAACGCCCCGGCAAAATGCTTCTTCCATCGTCCCATTTGTTGGGCATTTCCGTCGTAGCTTATTCCTTTCTGCCCGTTTCGGAACGGATTCGGAGATGGGAGGGGAGGGGGGGGGGGGGGGGGGCGGCATGAAGCATCTGCTGTTGGCACATAGTAAAATGGTGGCACATCGTAAAATTTTGTGGCAAAATGGAGATGGATGGTCGGTTGATGGGAATTTGAGCAAAACGAGTAAAAAGAGATGTTTTTCGTCTTTGTCCCGGTGAATAACATTGGGGGAGGGAGGGCTTCCCATGCGTGTGAATTTTTGAGGAGAGACCGGCGAGGGGGGGGGGGGGGGGAGGCAGGGAGGTGGGGGGAAAAGGGGGGGGGGGGGGGAAAGAGGAGGGGGGGAAGAGGAGGGGGGGGTTGTTGGTCTGTTGTCATTTTGACACTGTTCATTTGTCAATTGTGGGGAATGAATGACTAATTGTGGGGAATACAAAATGTTCAGCAAAAAACGCATCAATCTTAATGTAGGAACATTGTTTTTGTTGACCATTTTACGGAGGACGAATGAACGGAAATGGGCGAAGGGTTGGGGGGGGAGGGGGCGGGCGAATGAATTAGCTGAGTCAGCCGCCCCCGCCCAACTTTTGTTGGTGCAGCTGAAGCACAGCTCCCCCCCCCCCCCCCCACACAAATTTGCTTTGTTTATCGTTCAGCTTTGTTCTGCTTCTTCTTCTCTGGCTGATTAACCGTTTTATGCAAAATATTTCAAATCATCGTATGCCTTCGTCCGTTGATTTAAGAAGGGACAGAGGGGCACAAGTGGTGGGTGATTGGTGAAGCAAAATGCTCGGGGGGGGAGGGATGGAGCGGGGCGCCTTTACTCATCGAATATTCCCTCAAAAGGAAATTGGACGCGAGGAAAGACAAATGACAGCGCCCGGGGGGATGGAAGGAATAAAGGGGTTGATGGAAGTGAGAAAGTAGGGGGGGGGGCTGTCTCGGATTACTATCACTTTCCTTATTTGGTACTCACTTTTGGCATCCGCCGGAATCATCCGACCCCAAAGGCATTCTCTGCAAAAGATATAAGCCAGTAGCCCATTAACTGATTCAAAAGACAGAAGAGTAGTAGACAAAGTGCCATCGAGCGGGCTTACAGAAAAGACGAAGCAGTGCCTAGTGCCTGAGGGGGCGGAAGCCCTCCCTCCCCCCCCCCCCCGAATTATGCAAATTTATGTACCCCAGAGGTCAGCCATTTCTTGTTGGTGATGACGCTGGAAAAAGCTTTGCATTGCCGGGGGGGGGGGAGAGGCCAAAGCGTTCATTTTGCTTCGTTTATCACAAAAAAGACTTGAGGCAAGAGGGATTTGTTGTTGTTGCGGTGCGGGGGGAACAACAAGTGAACAAATGTGCCGGGTGAATCCTTTGAGTCTTTTGAGCGGAGACTAAAAAAGGAACGGAGGGGGGGGGGGGGGGGGGGGGGAGGGGACGAAATTGAATAAATGAAAGAATCCGCAAGTGACTTCATTTGGCAAAGGGAGGGAAGGGACTGGAGGAAAAATGACGAAGGAAAATCCGCCGATGGCCAGAAGAAGTTTACTTTTGTATACACAAGACTAAATTGCCATGGATAAATTTGGAAATCATTGCAAATTGGGGGCGATTAGGAGGAGGGGGGGGGGGGGGGGTAAAGCTTTTTCCTTCCACGCGCATCCCCCCCCCCCCCCCCCCCCCCCCCCCCTCCGGGTTTCGTACTTCCCAGGCCAAATGTTTTCATGCCGCCCGTTTCCATGTTCGTTTTTTTTGCCTTTCAGCCCAAACCGCAAAACAACGGCGGAAAGAGCCATCCGAGAGAAGTGAAGGACGCAATTTCCAAAGGAATGCAAATTGGCCAGTGGGGACCGACGAAGGCGGTGGTGCTGGGTGAGGGGGCGAAGGGGGGGGGGGGGGGAGAGGGGGGGGGGGGGGGTCGGGAAGGGGGGGCGAAAGGGAGGGGTGAGGGGGCGGGGCCGATGAGAGGGGGGGGGAGGGGGGGCGGGAGAAGGGGGGGGGGGGAGTGGGGCGGGAGGGGGGGCGGGCGGGTGCATTAGCACGTAAAGAACGTAGACGTAGCAGCGGTTTGTTCCTCGAGTGAAAGGGGCGAACAAAGTTTGGGGGGGGGGGGGGGAAGGGAGCCGCCAAGAGGAGGGAAAGCAATAATGTTGGGGGCTAATTGTCAATCACTCAATTCTTCTCCCCCCGGGGGAATTTCCATTAATTTCTCCTAATTTACTCTGCCACAGCGACTTCATTTCATTGGTCATACATTGCAATATCCACTGAATGGTTTCTATTTTGAGGGGGGCATTTAAAATGAAAACAACGAAGAAATAAATGTCTAAGGCTAAGTCTGTGGTGGAGGGGCATTGGCATTGCTTTGTGTAAGGATTGGATGGATTTGGCACTTTGGCGGAGTGTTTGGCACAACAAAACAAATAGTGGATAATTGGTGGACAAATGGGGGGGGGGATCCCCGGAAGGCCCAATATGGGCGGGGGACGGACACTCCTCCAACCAACAGCAACAATTCCCAAAATAGCGCATTCGCGCCTCCGCTTTCTCATCAATCCATCATCCGCTGCGAGGCACAAACACCGGAGGGTAGTTGAAGCTAAGAATGGGTGGAAGGCCAGCCAGCAAGGAGAGGGCATGGCAGAATGTCTCAACTCGCAAAGACCCCTCGAGGGAGAAACCCAACGTTCAGCATAGTTTATTGGAACGACAGTTTTATTTAATATTAGTTAGACTCTAAACTAGCGGAACATCGAATATATATTTCTTTTTATTTGGAATTTTTTAGAACACAACACCAATCAATACACCATCAAAATATATTTAACATATTTAGAATCAATGAAATCAGGTGAGACCGATGATCAAAGACAAACACCAACTTAAGGAATAATGGCCATTGACTAATCAGTGATCACTGACACGCCGTCTTAATCTCCTCCATGACCTCTTTGTCGCAACAGCCAAGTTCCTTAAACGCATTGTCAACACTGATCAAACCGAATCGAACTTTCAGCTTCAAAAGCTCCTTTTGCAGTTTGAAATTCGCAGTGAGCATTACTTTCTGAAAAGACAGGTAATTGACGAGTTGACATGAAACTGGTCGCTCACCTTCCACTTGATCAAAGGAATCGATCTCCGACTCCATGGCCAAAAGTTTCCTCTCCAGCTGTGTTGCAAATTGATGTTTTTCGTCCAATTGTCGGATAAGCTAAATTCAAATTGGTGAATTCCCAGAAAACCCGTACTGTAAGACACAGACACCTTTTCTTGGCCTCGGGATGGATCCGTTAGGTAAATGTGTGATTCTTACTAGTGTTCGGCACGGTACGGTATTACCGCGGTATTTTTCGGTATTTTTTTCGGTATTACCGATTCGGTATACCGACCGAAAAAATTTTGGGATTTCGGTATTTTTTCGGTATCGGTATTTTACCGAAATACCGATACCGAATACCGGCCGAAATATCTTTGACTGGAATACCGCGGTATTTCCGGTATTTTTCGGTATTACCGCGGTATTTTTTTTCGGTATTACCGATTCGGTATACCGACCGAAAAAATTATGAGATTTCGGTATTTTTTCGGTATCGGTATTATACCGAAATACCGAAAAACCCCATTTGCCGAACACTAATTCTTACCTCAGTCTTCTGGCGGTCATTTTCCCCCCTTTCCGCCTCAAAGGCATTCTCCATATGGCCAACAAGTTTCTGCTTTTCGTCCAATTGGGTAAGGAGCTAAAATCGGTGGTTTGAAGTTTAGACAAATTTTTTTAAATTGATGTTTTTACCACATTTCTTAATAAGTTTTGCATTTTAAAGAGATATAAAATATCGCTAAAATGTTCCACTTATTTTTTTTGTTGCAAAGATTGATCTCCCACAAACATAAAAACGAATAAATCATCAAAAGGCTAAAAGCCTAACAACCAGGTTTGTTGTTGTTTCTTACTTGAGTCTTTTGGCGATCATTTTCCCCTCTTTCCGCCTCATAAGCATGGAGCTTCTTCTCCATATGGGCAACAAGTTGCTGTTTTTCGTCCAATTGTTGAAGAAGCTAAAGTTCACTAAATTAATGAAATTCGGAAAAGATAAAATAAATTAAGAAATACCTTATATTTGTACAGAATTTAATTCATAATAATTTTAGGTTCGCGGGGGGAAAACGGCGTCAGGGGGGGGGTCTAAAAAACCGGCAAAATTTTGCAATTTTTGGACCAATTTCTAATAAATTTCGTCATAACTCTCAAGTACGGCGTCGCCGCCTATCGGCACCGTTGAGCCGCCCCAAAAGCTTAAATTATTGTACAAAAAGGCTGCTGAAGCAAAAAATGGCGCTAATTTCTTAATCGCGTTTTTGCATAAATTCGAAAGTAACAAGGCGCCGCCGGGGGTTTCCCTTTTTTTGTGTCTTCGGTCGCCCCCGCGTCAGCATGGCATTTTGATTCCAAAAAACGCTAACAATTACCAAATCTGGCTCGAGAAGTTTCTCTATTTTTGTTGTTCTTACTTGAGTCTTCTGGCGGTCGTTTTGCTCCTTTTCCGCCTCGTAAGCATGGAGCTTCTTCTCCATATGGCCAACAAGTTGCTGCTTTTCGTCCAAATGTTGAAGAAGCTAAATTGGAATTTTAAAATTTATGTTTTTTTCATCGCTAAAATGTTCCACTTTTTGAATGTTGCAAACCAAAAGGCCCCTATGGCTTTGTTTCCTTCTCAAATTTCATAATTTCTTTTTTTAATGCATTTTGGCCAGCCCACATTAAGTTTCTCATCGGCTCTTTCAAATCTCAAAAAAGCCTAACAACCAGGTTTGTTGTTGTTTCTTACTTGAGTCTTTTGGCGATCATTTTCCCCTCTTTCCGCCTCATAAGCATGGAGATGCTTCTCCATATGGGCAACAAGTTGCTGTTTTTCGTCCAGTTGGGTAAGGAGCTAAAATTGGTGCTTTGAAGTTTAGACAAATTAAAAACGAATAAATCAACAAGAGCTGACTCAAAAAAGCTTAACAACCAGGTTTGTTGTTGTTTCTTACCTCAGCCTTCTGGCGGTCATTTTCCCCCCTTTCCGCCTCATGAAGCATGGAGCTTCTTCTCCATATGGGCAACAAGTTGCTGCTTTTCGTCCAATTGAAGAAGCTAAAGTTCACTAAATACCTAATGGAATTTCGGAGGTTTCAAAAGTTCTCTCATAAAATCGGAGCAAATAATGCAGCTGGTGCCCGCGTTTAAAAAAAAGAATCGTAAAATGTTTCTGGAAGTTTTTCAGAATCGTACAAAATCAGAATATGATCTCCATTTTAAACCCCGAATTCTAACCTTTGTTGAATCACAAAAATCAACTTTAGGTTGCAAAATCAAATAAATATACCTAAATAAATGCGACTTAAAATTGGATTTGCGTATCAAATGTCAAATGTGGGTGTTCGAATATTTCGAAGTGGTGTTACTTTCAGATTATTGTACGATCCTAAAAACCCACCCAGAAACGCCTTTTTACAATTTTTTTTTTGGATTTTAGTATTCGAAAAAATGTGGGATAGCTGCAGTAACTTAATCAATTTTTTGTTGATTCTTACCTCAGCCTTCTGCCGGTTGTTTTCCCCCCTTTCCGCCTCATAAGCATGGAGCTTCTTCTCCATATGGCCAACAAGTTGCTGTTTTTCGTCCAATTGTTGAAGAAGCTTTATTTTAGAATAATTTTAATCCGAAAAAACATTATTTTCCCGGCGGCGTCTTTGTACCGCCGGACCTAATTATGCTAACCTCAAAAGAATGGAGCTTCGTTTCCTGATGGCCAACAAACGGTTGCTTTTCATTTAATTGTTGAAAAAACTAAATTTTAGAAATTTTATATTCCCTCGTCGGTAATAGGTAAAAAACATTTTTGTGGGACCAATGTTCTTATTTTTACCTGGCTCGGCTGCTCACTGTAAGAGTCTCCTGTCTTCTCAAGTTCTTCGAGCAGAGTTGGCTCAATCCTCGGGTCCATAAGAACACGGCGTTGCTGTTGACTGTTTGTGGCTTCGTTTTCATTCAGACCCATTGTTGTTAGGGATTTCTAAAGTCAATTGTTGTAAAGAATAAGAAGCTTAACGCACTTCAGCCACACCATCAGACACTGAAAGATCGCCAAAGTTGAAAGATGGATTATCTTCCTCCTGAAATATTTCAATTAAAAAACTGATTCCATCAAATAGTTAAAGAAAAAACATACACCAATTGGAGACATAAAAACCAGCCGAGTGTATTCCATTGATTATATAGAACAAAGATAGGTAAGTAAAGCGTCTTATTGTCTAGCCTGTAATAAGTTTAAGCTAATCCTTCTAATTTGTAAGTCACTTTACTGATTTACCTATTCCCAGGTTTTTATTTTCTAATACATAAAGTGCAAAAAGTGTTCGGAAGCCGACGCCGGTAATTTTAAAAGTAATTCTTCGCGCCATTATCTAATTTGTAATTTCAGTCCCAACAACAACAAACCACATATTGCAATTTGCATCGGGTTCGCTTCGTTTCCCCCCGGCCGGTTTGAGAAACCATAATTCTGTTCTTAGGCATTTCCAAAATGTAATTTTCTGGACCAATTTACTTTAAAAAAGTTCTCTCAAAATTTTAATCAAATTGCTGTTGCAAAGTTTTGCGACCATCCTGCAACATTTGAATTAAAAACAGAATAATAAATAACCAGAAAATGTCGAATAACTAAGCTCAGCTTAAGCTTCTTTTTGGGCCGAAACGACCCCGATTCCCTGTGGTCGACGACTCAGATTTTCCAACTTATCAGGTCAATTATAAAATGGATAACCAACGTGAAGTTTTGGTTTCAATCGCATCAAAACATAATACGGTACCATATGAAGTTCTGATGAATGCTCTTAATCTTGCAAACGAAAGGGAATTTGAGGATTTCATCATTGATTCTATCTACCAGGACATTATTCAGGTATTTATTTTTTAAAGCAGTGATTATACATAGGCCTTGTCTGGTTAAATTATTATTTATGGTTTCTAAGGGACGACTCAATCCAGTGAAGCGCTATTTGGAGATCCATGATTGGAGAAATGAGAAAGTTGGCGACTTTCAGTTTATTGCAAACACATTGAATCAATGGCACGAACATTGCGGACATTTCCTCAAATCTATTGGCGTTGAGATGAATCGGTAGGCTTATGTTTTTGTCAGCATAATCAAAAATATGATATTTAGTTCAAATAAAACGGTTTCTGAACTTATGGTAAATGAGAGAGCCGTTAACGAAGAAGTTGAAAACATCCGGAAGACTTTTAATTATGACGACCCAAAGAAGCTGTTTGGTGATAAAGATGGAGTCAAGGCATCTTCGAAGCCGGAAGCGAAAAAATTCAAAAGCTCGAAGAAGAAGTTCGGAAATTGATTTTTTCACATTGAAATTGGTCTCTTATTGGCACCAGCTTTACTATTACAAATATTGACTCAAAATAAAAGAGCTGTTGGCCCTTATCTGTGCTTTAATATGGTTATGCCGGTTCATTTACGCGCCGTTGATATTTTTTATTTGAATATGGAATTTCAAAGAACCTGAAGATCTTATAAAAAATTATCACCTTTTTATAATTGTTAGTCCGTCAGATTTTTTGGTACAATTCATTAAGAAAAAGGCAAGAGATTTCAACAACGAATGGCCATTTGTAAATGAATTTAGAAATAAAAAATGGACATTCTCCGGGAGACGGAGTTGCTTTTATTCATTGGCCTTATTGCGCACATTATTTTTGCTCCGTTCACCAAAGTGGAGGAGAGTTTCAATGTTCAGGCTATCCATGACATGGTATACCATCGCATGAATTGGACACAGGTTCTTTTTCGACAGAGCCTAATTGTACGCTGTTTCTTTTTTTGTTTCAGTATGATCATCTCCAATTCCCTGGCGTTGTGCCTCGGTTAGCTGAAACCTCAAGTGGTTTAGCAATAAGGCTGGGGTTACGGCTTATTTACTTGCAATTTTGGGTTAAATTTTTGCTCCTGCCAATCCATGAGAGTCCCCGACGAACAGATCCAGCTTTATTATTGGCGTCATTTGCTGTTTTAGAACATTTGCTGGTCCCTTTTGCCATTGCATCCGCTGTGCTTCCCTTCCTTCCGTTCATCAAATTTTTTAATTTGGAGAAGTATTGGATGCTGATTTTGGGTGATCTATTTGAATTTTGGCTTGGTGACATCGAATATTTGTTTTTTAGCGCGCGTTTTTCTTGGCCTTACCGTTTTGTTCACTTTCTTTGGATTCGCTCGCTCTGTTGAGAACAAATTTGGGCGCAATGTCGGCACTTTTCTTCGTCTGCTAACACTCAGCCAATTTCACTTTTTGTTCTATGCTTCGAGGCCGCTTCCGAACACTTTTGCAATGGTTTTGGGTACGAGAATGAAGCCTAATTCTTATAAAAATTGCGTTCGTTTTTAGCGCTGCTCGTCTTCCAGAAATTGCTTGACAAACACTTCCTCCAAGCGACTGTTTTCGCGTCCATCGCCACATTTGTGTTCCGTTTTGAACTCATCCTGCTCTTTGGACCGATGTTTCTTTCGACTTTTGCCACCAATTGGCGTCGAATTTCAGTTTTTAAAACGGTCGGCATCGGACTTTGCACTTTTATCGTCGCGTTAGGTTGTTTCCTGTTTGTTTGTATTTATACTCTCTATTAAACAGCTCTGACCGTTCCGCTCGATTCTCCTCATGTGGGGCCGTTGGGTTTGGCCCGAGGGGGAGGTGGTCCGCTTCAATGTGTTGCTCAATCGGAGCCATGAATACGGCGTGCGTTTTGTCCCTCGTTACTTTTGCTTTATACCCGCTCCCCCTCCTTTAAGGTGTCCCCCTTTTGGTGGTACTTCTACTCCGCCCTCCCGCGTGCCATGCTCTTCTCCGTCCCCTTGGTCCCTCTCGGACTTCTCATCCACCAACGAGTCCAATTCGACTTGGCTTCGCTGTGTCTGCCCGCCTTCGTCTTTGTATTTCTCTTCTCTCTTCTGCCACACAAGGAACTTCGCTTCGTACTCTACGCCGTCCCTCTGTTCAACACAGCCGCTGCTGTTTTTTGCGCTTGGATGTAAGACTGTCTAAAGTTTTATGGGAAGCTGAATTTTTGGGGATTCATATTTATAATAGCTGTTTTGTTTGATCAAAAATAATCTCAACACTTTAAGCTGGAAAAAAGCTCGTTCTTCATGGGTTCTCCGAGCCATTGCTTTTTTGGTGGTGATGCATTTGGCCATCAATGCCATTCTCACTGCCAGCTTTGTTTATGCGAGCGCACAAAACTATCCGGGCGGACTTGCGTTGGTCAGATTGCAGGTAATGAACTCCTACTTTTTGATATCAGAAGATAATGCGCACTCTTCGTTTGTTAACTTCAGCATCAACACCGCTTTCTTCGAAACAAACACATTACCGTTCACATTGACACATTTTGTGCTGAAACTGGAATTAGTCGATTTCTGCATCTCTATGACGACTGGGAGTGAGTTTTAAGTTTTAACCTTTCGACACGGACTTTTTACTATAAACTCAATTTACGCGATTTGCGAATGAAAGGAGATAAATTGGGAATTTAGATTCAACAAAACGGAGAATTTGGCGCCAGAAGCGTTTGGTCCGTTCAATTACATTCTCGTCGGGAGTTTCGGTGGCCGTCTTACTGAGGCGAACAATTTCAACGCGACTCACACCAAACACTTCACCATCAACGCCTTCCACAAAGTATGCGTTTCCTTTGTTCTCTTCTCACTCACTCAGAGATAAAGAAAAAAAGGGCATTTAAAGTAAATAGTCGGAATGTTCGGAGAAAATGCGGACAGACGCAGCCCAAGTGAATTCCTTCCCTTTCAGTACTATTGGAAGGAACTGACTGTTCCCAAATGGCTCAATTGGCTCCCGTTCAAGCTCCAATTGCCTGCCTTCTCGTACAAGCCAAAGGTTATGGTGTTGAAGAAAAGGGAGTGATTTGTTCCGTAAACTGCATCAGTCCGTTTTGAAGTTCAAACACTTCCCTCATATTATTTGAATGAGCCGACTGTAACAATTATTCTCTTTTTTTTGTCTTTTGATCTCCTAGACCAAACTTTGCAATCTTTTTACTGTTCTCACTTTATCTATCATACGTGGTGCGACTTCTTTTTGTTAAAATTTTGTTTGAAAATTTCTTACGTACTTTGACCGGCATAAACAAATCAGAAAATATTAATACCATTCAAAATACTACGGAGTACGCTAACTTCCCGGAGGCAGGATGACATTACGCCGAGTAGGCCAAAATGGACATTACGCTGAGTAGGGGCTAATTGGATTTCACAGCTCTCGGACAATCCGCCAGTGATTATAAAAGTCGAAAAAAAGGTGTTTCACCGGTCTGATTGATCTGAAAAACCCCGGGCTTGGCTTTCAATCCGGCTCTCTGCCAATTAAAGGACGGAAATTATTTCAGAAATAAAGGCATTATATTGCGGCTTCAAATTTTTAGTGTGGCTTCAATTCGTCATTCCCTCCGCAAATCATTCAGTAGACGGAGCCCAGTCGGTATCCCTTTGTCGGATAACAACGACGAAGGCACACATCCGACATGCAGCACATCTCCTCCTTTAACTCCTCCAGGGAACAGCCTTGCTCACAGCACTTTGTACGGACACGTTCCTCTGTCAGTTGGGAGAAGAAAATGTTTTTTGTTGGTGAGGGATCCCGGCGAGAAAAGTATTTCCATGATGGGGCACGCGAAAAGCAAAGTCCAAAGAGCAAAAAAGTCGAGTCTAGACTGACTTTTGTGGATTTGAGGGGATCAAGACCGAATCCCTCTCTAATTGATCTAGATCTCCCCAGTCAAATTGTTACTGATGTTGTGGTGCAGTTGCAGACACGGCAACTTCTCGCCGGGCCAGCGACAGACCTATGACAGAGAGACGAAGGCAAAAGTCAGTCGGTTTCATCGCTCACCTTATCCCGCATCTGCGAAAAACGTTCCCCACAATATTTCGGCTTTTTGGCAATGGCCACCACCAATGAAAAGGGCTAAGGATTAAAACGAAAGTGAATAAGCGCATTTTTTGGGGAGGGGGCGGGGGTAAGCGATCAAAAATGATTTAATTTTGCTCGGATTTGGCGTCCAAGGCACGCTAAACACATCAGCAGCCGAAATATGCCACATGTTCGTTCATTCCAAACGTGCGATGGTGCTTTTTTAATCTTTTATTTCTAAGCAATTAATCAATCCAGGGGTCGGAGAGTGAAAGAAGAAGCGGACGGATGGAAATGGAATATTCTGAGGGGGGGGGGGGACATGGCAAGAAAACGAAACAACCAAAAAGAATTGTGAAAGGCTGAAAGATGTGTAGCAAAAGCCAAAAATAAGGTCAGCAGAATAAACCGCTCGAAGAAAGTGCCCTTTTTGTCTTCGGATTTCACCATTGGACGTCCAAATGCCGGTAGATGTGCGTTCTGTTTGAATGTTTGGTGGCACTAATGTCTCCCACTTCGTCAATGGCGCTCAGCACAGAGTCCAACATGTCTTTGTTATGTGCCGCACTGATACAAATGCGACACCGACTCTCGGTCATGGCTGTGGCAGGGAAGGAGACGACCACCTGTCAAACAAAGAAGTTCAGTCTTGGTCGAGATTCCTTTCACTCCAAAACAAACCGCGCTAATCTTGCGTTCCAACAAAAGACGGCCCCAAAGTCTGAAAAGGAACGGGGGGGGGGGGTGAACGTTTTACAAAAACAACCACCGACCCGCATTTGGTGGGATGGTAAATCATGATGGGAATGACTGGCGAATCATTCGACCCATAGACGATGAAACCCATCTTCTTCAGTCTGAGGCGGAAGTAGCGCGTGTTTCGGGCCAAATGCTCAATGCGAAGTCGTCCCTGGTCGGAGTTGTCGCGTCCTGTTCTTACAACAAATTAAAGAGCCGGGGGAAAAGAGGACGGAGAATACCCATGATTATGGACATTGAGGTCAGCACCTGCTGAGCCACTGGAGGAGACATTGCCAGGGAGTAGAAGCTGGTGGGGGAGTGGCGTCTGAGGTGGGCGATTAGTGCCTGAACAGCGATTCTGATCACTTTTTATTGATTATTCGATTTTACAGAAGCACTAACCGCTTTCCCTGCCAAATAGCCCCCGGCCGCTCCAAAACTCTTTGTGAATGTGCCCATGCACACGTCCACGTCTGTCGGATCACAGCCCCAATATTCGATCACTCCGCGCCCGCTTCTCCCCATAGCCCCTGAATTTTTGTTGAAATTGTTTCCTCGTCCTGCCGAATACCAATGCTGTGCGCCTCGTCCAAGTACAAGTAGCACATGTACTTCTTCTTCAGGGCAATCAGTTCGCGTAATTTACAAATGGAACCCTCCATGGAGTAAATTCCCTCAATAACTATCAGAATCTTGCTGAATGGCCGTCCCGTCCTTTCGTTTCCGTAAACAATCGCATCTCTCAGCACGCGTTCAAGGTCGCACATGTCGTTGTGCTGGAAGACGCGAATTGGCGCAGAGGACATGCGAGCACCGAGTATCAGCGAAGCGTGGTTGAACTGATCGCTGACAATCAAAGAGTCCTAAACGGCAAGATAAACCGATTAAGTTATTAAATGAAGTTTCTAAGAACGATGCCCGAAGGGTGCACCACTCACTCCGACGTTCGTCCACGCATGCACTACACCCCCCCCCCCCCTCCCCCGTAAGCAAATTAGCTTTTATATGTCATGCAAAGCTATTACATTTTGTTATCTGATCAACCAATATCCAACCTTGTCCGCAAGACATGCCACATTCATCGAGTTGGTGGCAAATCCCATCGAAAAGCAAATGGCCTCCTCGACTCCGAGAAACTCAGCCACCAGCTTCTCCAGGTTGGAGTGAATTGAGGATTGACCTGGAATGGGCTCTGTCCAACAACAAATTCCCATGGCAATCGATCAAAACGGACCCACCCACTTCAAGGGCACTGCCACACGTCGAAAGTCCGCTGATTTCGATAGCTTTCGCCGACGTTTCCGCACAAGGCCCTTCATTTTGTGCAAATCCCAAATAATTGTAGCTGCTCACATTGATCACTTCCGTTTGGGTGCCGGGAAATCTTAACGGGTAAATGATAATTTGGGAATTTGAATTGGTTAATACTTAAATGTCCAGCAATAATCCTCCGTTTCTCTGTCGACCAACTTGCTGAAGTTGAGGGTTTGTTAAAAAGTTATTATGCGCTTTTCGATGTTCGCATTCTTTTGAGAAAAAAAATTTTTCAGCCTCCGGAGAGTTCTCCTATTGGCACCGTCTAAAAAATTTACATAAAATAAATGATTTTTATTGATAAATTGCCTTATAAATTTTTAAACAATTTCCCTAAAAACGAACACTTTGGCCCCCGGGACACCGCCAATTGGCCTCTCGAACACGTCGCTTAAAATGTTAACCATCAAACAGATAAATTACGGGCAAAGCACCAACCGGACGCGCATATAACAGTTCCTGGCGTAAATTGCTTCAAAAGAGTTGACGAGTGGCGCAAAATCCTACAAAACTCGCAAAATTATTTCAATTATTTTCAAAAAAAAATTCAATTTCCATTAAACGTACCCGCAGATCCGAACGCTCAACGGCCGCTTTGTTCTGCTCAAATCCGTAATGGCGCAAGAATTCCCGAAAATAGGCATGGATTGTAAGAATAAACCAAGTGAAGTAGACGGAGAAGGACACGAGCGAATGGCACTGACAAAAAGAACATATAAATGGCGGGGGGGGGGGGGAATATCCTTACAAATCGGATTCATTTTAATTAGATTTTTTCTATTCATTTTAATGAGATTTTCTTATTCAAGTTTTGGACGTCGCCGTCTCGCTTCACTCCTTTACCTTCTCGAATTCGTCGTCTTCCCCCTTCGAAGTTTCAGACTGAATTTGATTAAATGGCGAACCATTTGACTTCTGTTTGGTCCTCTCCACCAATTCGGTATTTTCAGTGTGCTTCGACGGATAGGGGGGGCCACCATTTGCTGGAAATTATTCGTCTTTTAATTAATTTAAACGGAAATTTAAACGTCTATTAATTAATTTAAACGTCTATTAATTAATTTAAACGTCTATTAATTAATTTAAACGTCTATTAATTAATTTAAACGTCTTTTAATTAATTTAAACGGAAATTTAAACGTCTATTAATTAATTTAAACGTCTTTTAATTAATTTAAACGTCTATTAATTAATTTAAAAATGCTTACAATCGCAAGATATTTTCGCGCGGCCATTTTCCTTGAAAGAAGAAATGCAAAGAAATGAGCAATCTTCGATGTCAAAAGAAGAGATTTTGTGGAGGAAGAAATTCTTGGCGCATCTCTCCAAGTTAAGCTTGTACAAAGAATTCTCTGGCCGCATTTTTTTTGAATTGGGCGGCGGTAAGCTTCAAAATAAGGCCGTTTTGCAATGGATGGAACAGAACGAATATAAATTAATTCAGCGCGGAACGATTGACGCCGTTGGAAAGGCGGGAAAAAGAAAAAAGAATTTGACTTTGGGGGGGGGGGGGGGGGGGAGGTGCAAACCATTGGAATTACATTGAAACTTGGGTCCACCAATCGACCGACCATCGTTCAAAAAACCAATAAAGAAAAGGCCAAACTCCGAACACCCTAAACAGTATTATTACCCCCCCCCCCCCACTACATAGATTAAGTGTCTGTTTAGTGGCTGACAATGTTATGCTGAAAGAACGAATGAAGAAGACAATTTGTAATTGATTGTGAGAGCAATTAAAATTATTTTACATTTCCAAATAGAATACGAACGGAACGACAAAATCGGAGATGGAAATCAGGGAGAGAGTTGAGTGATTCCTTTTAACACACTCGCAGGTGGTTGTAATAAATGGTCCCACTTTTGCTCTATTCAAATGTCCGCCTCCTTCGATCGATTCGTTCTCGTCTATTTTTAACCAACATTAAAATTCGAGATCAATATGGCTGTGGTTGAGTTGAACTGTGAGGTGTAATTCTTTTCGTCTAATGTTCGATTCATCACAATTAATTTCTGTCCCAGACACCTTGGCCCCACGACTTAACAAAATTACTTACAAAGAAAGGTCGTCGAAATGCCGTTTCTAATGTGCTAAATCAAATGTTTGTTTTGGGCTGCCCACTAATTTGTAAGCTAATTAATGCTAATGGGATGGGCGAAGGGAAAGGAAGGAGGGACCGGAAGAGGTCGTCGACCGGATGTGCTTCAGCTTCTGCTGATTGGAGTTGATCCCATTCTAACGCCAACTAATGGCTGAGTCTTCGGGTGCCGCCGTTCATTTATTTTCAAAGGAATTCTGACTTT
Organism: Globodera pallida; assembly: GCA_020449905.1. NCBI lineage: Eukaryota > Metazoa > Nematoda > Chromadorea > Rhabditida > Heteroderidae > Globodera > Globodera pallida. Next base: position 1,230,041 of record JAIXHY010000003.1, on the reverse strand, counting down.
TCAACGTTTTGTTCCTTGTCCTGCTTGAAGTTGTTGTGTTTGTTACCCGTGCACTTTCTTAACCCCCCCCCCCCCCCCGCCCCCCCCCCTCCGCTTTTGGCAGAATCTGTCTCATAATGCACGACAGATTTGTTAAATAATCCGTTTTTTCCAACATTATTATAGGAAAACACTCACAAACAAATAAATCGAATCCGGTTTTACATTGCCAAACTCGTCCTCTTTCCCTGTAGAGACAGCTGATCTGATCGGAAATGGGGGGGGGGGGGGCAAGTTTTTTCATTCATCTTTTCGGTCGGAAACGCACGAGAGCGAAATGAGAAGAAGAAAATAACTTGATTGGCTGGCGCGGTTTCCATTCGATCGGTCGCGGGTGATTCATTCATTTGGTCCTCTCCCTTTTCTCGACCCCCGGGGGCAATTTGCCCCCGGGGGTCGCGTCAAGGTGAACGCGGCGGGGAGAGAGTACCCCCCCCCCCCCAACCATTCGTTCGGTCGGTGGGTCGCGTTGTTCTTTCCTCTCGACGGGTGTTCTTTCACAATTCAAAATAAAAATAGAAATAATTTTACCCTTTTCGATTTCCCCCCCCCCCCCCAATTGGCCTCCAAAATGTTCGCGCATTCATTCCATTGGATGGGTAATTGGGTTTCCATTCTTTTGCAACAATTTACCCAAAGGATCGATCGCTTACTCTTTAATTGTCCCCTCCAGCAAATTTTGTCCAAATAAATTAAAACATTTGCCAATGTTCGGCTCTTCAGCGTTTACACAAGCATTTTAGTAATTCCCGCCCGCCATAACCAATCATTCCTCGATGGATGAGGTAGAAGCTGTTCCCCTCATGCCGTCATGAACTTCGTCTACGCCCCGCCGTCTTTCCCTTCCCAATGCGTTCAGCAGCAAGGCTTCTAAGCTTCTCCTCGCCTTTCATTTGCATTCTCTTGCCATTTCTGTTGATCTCTTTGAGTTTGGCCGCTGATCGTCCGGCAGCCAATCGCTTTTGTATGAATTTACCCCACTCAAATTATTTGTCAGCCGACGACCTCAGGCAATAATTTAACGGCATTTGTTCCCTGAACAGTTTATGCCCTTTAAGACGGGTTTGCCAACACAGAGCACAGTGGATTCGGGACCAAATCCGGGGGGATCCGGGCTTTTCCGTCACCGGTTGGTTGATTTTTAGTAGACGGGCACATTGTGGAATTGGCTTTTCCCTAAAGAGATGCAAAGGGACTATCTGAACTCCTTGGAAGCATCGCGGAAAGTGCCGTTCCTGAGCGACGAGTGGGGGGAATCAGCGAATGCCAAAAGGGCGGGGAAGAAGGGCCCGACCGAGGAGCGAAACGATCTGAGAGTGAGTGAGGGGGGGGGGGGAGGGGGGGGGAAGTGAGTGGGGGGGGGGAAGGGGGGGAGTGGGGGGAGTGGGGGGAGAGGGAGTGGGGGTGTGGGGGGGAGACTGAGTGAGTGGGGAAGAACATTGGGCTTTGGCAGATGCGGAAGAAGCGCCAGTGGGAGAGCGGCAAAGTCGAAAAGACGCGGAAGAGCCCGCAGGGGAGAAAGTTCGTGCGCAAGGAGTACCGGCTTATGAGCGACGGCGAACGCGCGCATTTGCACGAGGCACTGAACACGTTGAAGACGAAGCGCATCGACAACATTACCATCTGGGATCTGCACATTCTGTCAGTGGTACACTCCAATACCAAAGCCGCTTCATCCATTTCATTAATTCGTTTCAGCCTCCACTACCCGAACAGTGCCCCAGCCGCGCATTGGGGTTGGCCAAGTCGACCATTCGCCAATTAAATTGCCCCAGATAGGTCCCGCATTTCTGCCCTGGCATCGCGAGTTTCTGCGCCAATTTGAGGCCGCTCTACAAAGCGAAGTGCCAGGTCAGTCCCGTCGGTCTGGCGCTGTAATCTCTCCGATCGACACCTTTATTCATCAGAATTGGTCGGCATACCGTATTGGGACTCCACTCTCGACCACGGTCGGTGTCCTTGGCACTAATAAATTGAATTTTATTGTAAAAGGTCTGCCCGACTCGGCGGACAGCGTGCTGTGGTCCCAGGAGCTAATGGGAAATGCGAATGGATTTGTGAAATCCGGTAGATTTGTTTATTTGTATATAACACCAACCAATCCCCCCCCCCCCTCTCAGGCCCCTTCAGAGACTGGGACACAAATGTGTGAGTAGGGGGGACGGCGCTTCTGACATTAAACCATCCGGTCTTTGCACCTTTTCAGTTTGATGCCGTTAAGCCCCTGTGCCCATAAAGCGACTGTACCGGTACTGACATTCAATTATCTTTTCTGTTCCTACTTTTTGTGCATAGATCAGCTGGGGCAAGGAGTCAGGACAGGTCAGCAGATGTACAGACTGAGCATGTCGGACCGGAATGGCCAAACATTTTGAAGAAATGCAAATAAATTACGTTCTGCTGGGCTTCGCGTGCTCATGTCGCCTTTTCCTAATTCACTCCAACCCCCACAAATTCACAGATTATTGTCGTCGCAGGACGCTGAATGGATTGTCAGTCGGAACAACTTCAGCGAGTTGACTTTCTGTCACGACAAAACGTTCGAATCCATGCACGGACTTTGTCTGTTTAAGACAAAATGTCTAAAAAACGTTTGTTCGTTTAGCGCACGTTTGGGTGGGCGGCTTTATGTTCGTAATTCGCGTGTCCCCCAACGACCCGACCTTTTACTTTCACCACGCGTTCATCGACTTCCTTTGGGAACAATTCCGACAGAAAAGCCAAAGCCGGAAACAGCGCGAGAGAGACTATGCCGAGGCGGGCAACAACAAAATGTTACGTTGGCTTTATCGTTTTAGTTCAGAAAATATGCAACAAAAGCCATGGCTTTAATGCCCAAATGAAGCCGTTCAAGCTGAAGAACAAGGACGGCCTTTCCAACGATTACACAGGCACTTTCGTGCAGTTATGGCCGCCACTATTTCCCCCCCCCCCCCTTCCCATCCTTCAGACTTTTGGGTGGACTACGAACCCGTCCGACACTGCACTTCCGATCGGCCCACTTGCGACTCGAGGTGATCAAGCAGTACTTTGAACTGAGCTTAGGCTATGTTCAAGCATTTAACGCACTTTTTAGGCTTACGATGGGCTGGTAATAGGCGCCCACTTTTGAATAATAAATATTTGTGACATTTGATGCCCAAAACGCCGCTTACCGGTCTTGGGCATTCCAAATCTTATAGCGATAATTTCATTTGCGCGCTGTTTACTCTTCGGCACAGATTTCTTTTCTGTGATCGAACGGCATGGCGTTGTCGAAGTCGCGTGGTGCTGGGCGGCAATTGCACGGGCTTTGCAGGCACCGAAATTTGTTACGGCTCCGTGTGCATTCAGGCAAGTCCAAAAGGGGCGGTTGAAGGCGTTCAGCCAATTGAACGGAATAAATCTTCAGAATGTTTGTCGGCTGCCAGCGACGGAAGGCAACGGATTTCTGAGGCGTGAAGTTTGTTTTGGGTGAAATTTAATTGAATTCGATCTCATCGCCGACAGCGAAGGCCGGCGAGTGCCGTTGTGTGGGCGAAGAGTTGGCTGTTGGAGGAGGGCGGAAAGCCGACGAGCAGCGGCATAGCGCACGTCGCTGTGCGGGAGGAGTTGGCGACGGACGAGCCGAGAAGCGCTTTTGTGCCGCGGCAGAGTCATTACCCCGAACTGCCGGTGGGTTGAGGGCATGACGGAGATTGGCACATTCGGTGGATGGGGCGGAGAGGGGGGGGCATCGAAGGGGGGCAACAGAAGAGGGGGGAGGTAGGGGTTCGGGGTCACAGACCCCAAATCTGAACATCGTTTTGATCAGTCGAACCCTTAAAAGCATCCGGATTTGATTCTACGACCATAAAGCAACCATTTTGGAGGGAAACCCTCATAAGAAGAATTCCGTCCCCCTCAGGGCGTCATGTACCTGCCGCTGCCAAACCCAAAGTTTGTCAAGGCGTTCAGCACAACTTTTACTTTGCCTAATTCTGAAGGGATGGAATTCTGACGGCGAATGTCTCTTTGGAAGCAAGCGATCATTATGGACGGTACTGTCAGAGTTACTGTATGAATGCGACAACAGCCAAATATCAGGTTGTCTGTGGCTGTTTGATCGGCTGTTGGTTCGTTAGGTTTACGTGCACTTCCTTTAAAGGTCTGCGAGCCGAGGCTTGCCTTGCATAATCGAATGATTAGTGCCGGAGGCGCCGTTCAATCCGCCAATATTTCCTTCACCCATCAATTCGGTGCCCGACGCTTTTTGGACATGGTAAGGTCGGGAGAGGCATGCTTTCAGAAAAGAGACTGAATGAAGCCAATCCGCCGGATATTCGAATGGAAAGGTCGTTGACTTTCCCCTTTCAGGATCTGTCGGTACATCCCAGGAAATGGAAGGTGAGTTGGCATTTTGGGAGAGTGCCGGGGGGGAATGGCTTTGGCACCCCCCCCCCCACATTTTGCCGGAGGGAGGGGGCTTGGCGTTGACTCCTCCCACCTTTTCTAGGTGCACCTGCCATTCATCGTGTTCAACTGCCATAAAAGGGTGAATCAATTTTACTTTGAACGTGTTCATACTTTTCTGTTCTTCAACGAACCCCGTCCCATCAGTTACTGAACTCAACCAAACTTGCCGACATTGCTGACCAACTTGTGCTCCCTGTGGACCAAACGGAATACGTGTGGTTTCGCGTCAGTCTGCTGAGGAAGTTTCGGTCAACGACGGAACTTGACGATCTGCAAGTGATCCTTTTGGCAAAATGCCAAATCTCATAATCCATTCAAATTGTTCGGAACTGAGTTTTCTAAAAGCTCGAGGCGGAAGACGTCGACGACCCCTCCGAGCTGTTCATCTCTTCCGTCCGTCGCGCCCGTTCCGCTTACGACCATTCGGTAGTGTTCGTCCGCGCTCGAAGTCCCTGGCTACGTCCGCAAGGCGTCTCCGTCCGCGTGTCCCTTCGTCAAAACGGACTTCGCGTGGATTGTGAGGCGCGTTGCACCTTCGAGGTGGGCTTATGAAAGTGGCGGTTTAGCCCGCAGGCTCTCCCCCTTTCATTTTGAATCTTCCGGCCATCCTTTCCAACGCGTTTCAGAACCAAATGCAAGAGGAGCACTGTGAGCCCGTGGTGAAGTTGCACGTCGACCCGGAACTGTCCCAAGAACAGATATTCACTCCGGATATGGCCTATTTGCCTTACATTGGCTGGAGAATGGTCGGCCATCCGTCGGAATGGCGTCTTCAAATGGCATTTTTGTCTTTATATTGTTGATGACGTTCAATAAATGATTCACACAAAATGAGACAGACAAAGTGATCGGAAATCCTGATCAGTTCAGAATAAACCTTTTGGTTAACCCAAAAAAGTGTAATGAGTGAGTGCTATAAAAAGTGGATGGACTTTCCTTGGGGTTTTTGTACATTTAAAATTTTCTGTATTTAAAAGTAAAAGTGTTAATTTGCTTTCTAAAAAGGACCTCTCAAAGGGGTGGTTGTTCACTTAATGCCAAAGTCATGAGAGCAGCTGGGCGAAAGGGAAAGGGTGGGAACTTTTGGTCGTCCAAGCGGCTTTTGTGAATTGGATATGAATGGAGGGGATGGCATTTTGGGGGGGACGGCATTTTGGGGAGGGCGGGGGGGGGGGGATTATGTGAACACAGCTCCCTCCCATCACCACCTTTGGCACACTTTTCGGCAAGGAAAGTGGTGCCACAAAATGCGTGCTAACAACAACATGGAGTTGCTCTGTTTGGTTTGCGGCGACCGCGCCAGCGGAAGACACTACGGTAGGCGGGCGTTCAGTCATACGGTAAAGTATGGCATGGCATAATACGATAATGTCCAGACCCCACAGATAAAGATTTATAAAATGGAATTAGCCTTAGCCGTTGTATAGAAACCTTTCAAATCCCTGGAGGCGTGCTGAGTTGTGACGGGTGCCGCGGCTTCTTCAAGCGCAGCATCCGGCGCAACCTGGACTATAAATGCAAGGAGGCGGACAAATGCGTCGTGGACTTGGCCCGTCGCAACCAATGCCAGGCCTGCCGCTTCCGCAAGTGTTTGGCCGTCCAAATGAATCGCAACGGTCAGTTACTTCCTTTCGTTGATTGGGTCCAAATTTAAATTTTTGTGGCCTTTTTAAGGTGCTTAAAGGACCCCAAAAATCATTTAGCAGTTCAAAATGAACGGTCCGCCCTCCCCAAAGTGCCGTCCTACGAATACGACGAACCATCAGCCGCCCCGTCATCGAGAGGCTTTCCGATCATTCGGTTAGGCTTCAAAAATTGCTTTTATTTGACCGTTTGGTTCCATTCGGGGGGCAGTCGGAGTGCCGCCGTTCCCTATTCGATGGTTGTGGCACCCTCTCTGTTCTTTCCCACGGCCCCCCAACATCGGGCTCCTCAGACAACTTCAATGCAAGGTAAAATGGCCATGAAATGATCGGCTTTCCTGATCAGCCAGCAGTTAAAGCGTTTCCTCAGGGAATCCCTCCCTTAAGCACAACTCCCCGCGTTGCCTCCAAAAGTGGAGGACAAAGCTTATCAGTCCAGTGCCGTACGTTTCAAGATCGGTTTCAGCATCGACGAGCTTTTGCCTTCCTCGTCCCCTCCGGCGCCGCTTTGTTTAGCCTCTTCCCAACGATCGTTTGCCCATCTCTCCGCTCTGATCGCCTTCCATGCGCAATTCACAGCCAATCTGCAGCAACGTCCCTTCCAAGCAGTACTTGCAATGTTTGCTGGACGACGGGTGGCACAGACTTTTCCTCGCCCATTTGCCACAACTTTCCACACAAAGTATCGTCGGGAGTCAAATTAAATTAAAATTCGGAAATGCCAAATGCCGACTTTCAGTTGCCCTCCCAAATTCAAACAATGCGCCCTTTGTGCTTTTGTGCCAACGGATGGACCAAATTCGAATGAACCCTTTGGAACAATGGCTTTTTGGCTGTGCGGCTTTGTTACACCAAAAACAACAAAGTGCCATAATTCGGAAATGACTTTAATCAACCAATACCAACTCGGCATTTTTAGCTTTGTCGGACGAAGTGGAAATGCGCGCACTTACGGCACTCGTCGAATGTTGCCTCTGGGCCCAATTGTCGGCACAACAGCCAAATTTCTGTGGTAGCGCGTCGCTGTTGCGGCTGGCGCGACTAATTGCGCTTTTATTGCGCGTGTGCGCGGTGGAGGCGGATTTTGTTCTCGACCACTTTTTCCCGGAACATTCCGTCGAGCAAATCCGCGCTTTGTGGCGATAAATAAACAAACAAAAAGCACCATTTATTTTATTTCTCTGGGTTCGATTGGATTCGATACGAATTGATCACAAAGGCGGCGATCATCGGGGGGTTGGGGGGGGGCTAACTTTGTACAAAAGGGAGGGGAGGAAGGCACAGAGAGAGGACATGGGACGGATGGTAATGGAATTGGGGAAATTGGAATTGAACTGCTTGAATTGCGCGAAAGAGGGGACACGGAGGGGGGCGGTGGTCGAGACGGATTCGAGCAATTAAGCTTAAAACATCGTCGATCGTGTGCTTCTTCTACCCAGACGGTCGTCACTGTCTCAGCACCCGCCTGTTCCTCGGCAGTGGCGGCACCCGGGGGCCCCCCTCCTTTTGGTGCTGTTTGGGCGGCACCGGCGGCGGCACGACTTCAAAGGGAGGCGTAAAGTGAGGGGGAGGCGGAGGACGGAAGCGATTGAAGGCATTTCCATTTGTTGAGCGCAAATTTTGGGCGGGGGATTCTGTCGAAGAAAGGCAATCGAATGAAAGAGAACATTCGGACAAACTGAACGAACCGGCGATGGACACGACGGTCGGCAAAGCGTTCGGCGCACTGGGGAAAAGCGTTGTGGAGCCATTTTTTGTTGGGACGAGCGTCAGCGGAGAGTTTTCCTGCAAAAGTTGAGAGGTCACTGAACGATTTTTCGATATTGGCACTTGCCCCCTCGTTGCTGCTGCTCGCACACATTCCGCTGTCACAACCAGAACTTTCCCCGACGGCACTGGCATTTGTGGCATCGGAATGGCGGCCGGAAGGGGCGAGTCGGAGAGTGTTGGGCCGGCACTGCTCGGAGACGGGCATTGAAAAGTCTGTGGGAGACGGCGATCAACTTTTGAAGTATACAAATTGCATAAATTTTGTTTGACATTCCAATTTTCTGTCAATTTATTCCATTGGCACTTTTGCGGTTGGCACCCCTCAAATTTACAAATAAGGCACATTTTTGCAAGGATTTTGTGGTAAAATCCGTGTTCAAAGCCTCATTTACGACCTTTAAATGCATTTTGTGAATAATCCGACGCCGCCGCTATCTCCGCTCTGTTCAGCATCGGCGCTTGCGAAGTTGGGCATTGTGCCAAATCGTCCGCCTTCGCTGTTCGCGGTTTCGGCACGGGCCTTTTTGAGGATTCTGCCTGAAGTTGGCGTGGCGTTGCCGAATGAGTGACTTTTGTAGTCGAGGCAAGCTTAATTAATTGGAGTCGGACGAACTGCGCGAGTGCCAGAGCAGACCAGTAACACAAACTGAACGGCAAAAACTGACCAATTTGGCATTGTTCTCGTTTTCCTGCATCGGCACATAGGACGGATTGGCGATGGACCCGTCGACGGGGACGGGCTGAACACTCAAAAGTTCGGCCAACTCATTTGCTGACAGCGGTTTCCTGCAATAAGAATTTGTTTCGTTTCGTTTTGTTTTAAAAGTTGCTCTTTACCCTGCGGCGCTGTCCGATGAACGCGATCTTTGGTGCCAGTTGGGAAGGGCACGTCCGGGAGAAAGCATGGAGAGATTTTGCGGGGGGATCAGAGGGCCATTGCGGTTCAAATGCATGGGGATGGTTGAGTTCAAGATGGACACGCCGGGGGGGCGCGGGGTGGCCGAAGACAATCGAGAGTTATCTGCAACTCGAACATTATCAAACTGATCGATCAAAATTGTAGCACCATTTACACTTGGAGAAACTTGTTGCAGTTCGATCACAGTGTCCATCAACGAAGACGACACCCGCCGCTGTCTCCCCGTCTCCGAGGAGGTCGGACTCCTCCCAACGGCGACCGAACTTAAGTGCAGTCGCCGTTGCGGAAGTTGTGCAGCAGTCGCTGCCGATTCGGTGCGGTGTCGCTGTCGTGCCTGATTTTCCGGGTAGTCGGCACGTTTAATGAATCTGGCATTTTGGAAGTTGTGCTGTGCATGCCGTTGGGGCGTTCGTTCAACAGAGACCGGACGGAGTTCGCGGACGAATCTAAGTGATCGGATGAGTGATCTAAATAAACTCAAAAGCCCATTTGTCCATGGAATTACTCAGTTGGCTTTGAGTCCAATTGACCAGGCGCCAGGCCAAGTTTGAACTCCAACAGAAACGCCGAACTCAGCGCACACAAATGGGCCACATTTGTGCCGTGGTGCGGATGGAAGCACGAAGCAAAGGTTACGCCAATGGACACAGCAGCGGCTTCGGGCTCAAGCAGTTCATCCACTCGTGGCGAGGACTTGGCTCCGATGAGAGGCTTGAAAAGGTATGAGGCGATGGAGCGGTGAATTCCGCCGTTGCTGGCAGTGGAACGACGCCTTCCGCCGCCGCCGCCCAACTCCTCGACGGTCGAGTTCGACCCCTCCGGCGGGGAGTCAAGCTCGTCCACGTAGAAAGTGCTGTGGCCAAGCTCGCCCCGTCTCGCCTTGTCCAATTCACCGAAAGTGGCACGACGCAATTGAATGGGCGCGCCGCCGGAAGCGGTGGAAGGCGACAGAGAATGAGGCTGAGGAGGCGAGACGCGCCGATTGAACAGTTCGGAGAGTTCTTGCTGATGCTTATTGCCTTTGCTTCGGTTGCTTTTGTGGCGCGAGGGGTTGGCAGTGCCTTGGAAATTGGCATTGGCACTTTGTGATATTTCGAAACTAAAAATGATGGCCGAAGAGAGGGCCCCCAGCAATTTCAGAATGAGTCATACCCCAACAACGTACAACCCCAACACCGGTACATTCCCACAAATTTCGCCTTTCTTCACTACCACCAACATCACAATGCCAAAACAATAAAGTTACTGGACAAAAACATTCCTGAACTGCTTGCCGTCGTCAACCGACCTGCTCTTCCGCTTTCGAGTGCCAGTGCCGTCTCGCCACCGTCGCCCGCCGCCAAAAGGGCTACCAAATCCGCGGATGAAGGCGACTCGCCCTCCGCCCCCCCGTCGTTCGGAGTCGTCACGCTGGAAGAGCCTTCGGACGACTCCGAAATGCCCGAAGCGTCCGCAACCACTCGCTGGCGAACTGCATTATTGCGGCGTGCCGCCTTTTGTGTCCCGTTGGGCACGTTGACGTACTGCCGGACAAAATCCTCCCCGGACAAAGAGGACGACGACCCGTCCACCCACGCGGGTTCGGCACGGTCTTTGCGCAGCGGACAGTCCTCGGAAACGTTCAGGCCGATTGGTGGGCGGTGTTTCTGGCAAAGGGCGCTCTGCTGAAGGGAGGCACCGCTGGGCAACAAAGTCAAATAGTCGTGCCGTCGACCGATAGGTTGAGGCGATTTGTGGCAATTCTGCTGAAAAACGGACAAAACATTTTCGGGGGTTGGGGACGAAGCCATAAATTTGTTTCTGACTGTTAAATAAAATAAAAGACTTGCCGCCCCTCCTCCCCGCCCGCCCATCGCCGCAGGGAACACTTTTCCCCCACTTTTCGGGCATAAAATGCCCAAATTTTTCAGCTCCGGGTTGCTCTTCGCCGATTTGGTCGCCTTTGGCAGTCCCAATTTGGAACACCAGGGATAGGAACGGCAACACGCCCTCCGGGGCACTGGCGGTGGAAGCAAATTTGTCTCATCTGCTGATGAACGACTCTAAAAACAGTTATTCAGAACATATAACAACACTCCGTACTTCCGGTAAAATTCCGTGCCAAAAAACAAACAATTTAATTAGTCCCAAATTGCCAAAGTTCTCCGAAATGCCATCCTAAGTGAACAGTTCAACTATGGCACCTGCTGTTGGTGCTTAAATGTTCGTGGGAGAGTGGAATAGCCTCCGGCGCTGGCGCAGCGCCCATCCCCGTCGGTACCCTCGCGCCCGCACTCCAACAGAGAGTCGTGCGATCGGTGCGACTGTTGCCGCTGCAAAGGCGGCAATTCGGCATTGGCATCTAAAGAGGACGAATGACCAACCACAGACAAACAGTCGCCGCATGACACAGAGACAAAAGAAAACGGACAAATGGACAACTCGGGGGGGGGGCGGACAAATGGACAACTCGGGGGGAGGGGGCACGGAACAACCTTAAAGACTGGCACTCAAAACTCACAGCGAATGACCATCGGCTTGTCGCCGAAATCGTCGGCACTTTCGCGCACCGTTGCGGACACAATGTGCCGAAAGTCTAAACGGCATAAAAACTTTATTTTTCCCCCCAACAGCCCATAAATTCGATGATCCTTACCAATTGGGGCGCCGATGCTGTGCTTGTCCAGCTTGGCCAGCCTCTTCTGACGCCTCGCCTCCGGCGGTTGGAACCACGAGGCCCACATCCTTTCCACTTTCGAAGGTTTTTTGCCTTTTTTCCCGAATCTTTCTATTAGCATCAGCACTTCATAGGCGGAAATGTTAATGGACGACTGGACGGCGGCATTCGTTTGGCTGTCCAACGCGTCCTCCAACGTCGGCGAGTCCAATTGCCCTTCCCCGACACTCAGCGACGACTCGCATTGCGCGTCCTCCCGCAAAAGCTGAAGCAAATCGAAGAATTAATCACTAATAACAAACAATAGCGTATGAACTGTTTGACCAACCCCCGGAATTTAAGAATCCAAATTAATCGTCCCCCGAGGGAAGGCGAGTCGGGGATCGTTTCTGACAGCACCCCCCCCCCGCCCATTCGGACCACAAAAAGCGTTTGCCTTTATCGACTTGCCCATTTGTAATTGTTGTCCACGCTCTGCTCCGCCGCCTCAAGTTGGGCCCGTACCTGGACTATGCTTGGCCTCTCGCTGATCTCCCGGCGCCAGCACCCGTCAAAAACGCGTCCGAGTTCCGGGGGCAAATCTTCGGGCAGCGGCAGCGGGGGGCCCTTTGTTTTTTTGTTGATCTAAATTGGCACTTTTAAGGAGACGAACAGAGACAGCAACAGCGGCTGTTACCCAAATGTAGATGGAGACCCAATTGGGCACTAAAATGGCACAGTTCACATTCATTCGCCCAAGGGCAAAAAACAAAAAGTGAAATGCCTTTGCGCGAAAGAAGTTCCCAGAAGAATGTCCCTGAGGCGATTGATTTGTGCGTAAGTGATCGGAGGTAAAATGTCCAGAGATTGGCCTACCGAATGACCAAATGTCCATGCTGGGATGAGCATTTGCGTTCTCCATCTCTGGGGACTTCCAGGGCAGGGAGCCCGAGCAGCTGTCCCGCTTCACGCCGATGTGCCGGGTCACGTTGAAGTCTGAAAGTCGGACGAATTCAATGGAAGGGCAAAAGATAAAGCCACCGGACCCGCCAATTTCAGCGTCAGTCTGTTGATGCACATCTTTTTGCACTTTCGGCACTGTCCATCGCTGTGATAATTGGTAATATTCATCCAAGTGCCGTCCAGCAGGCCGCACTCGCAAGGCTTTTGTTTGATTAGTACTGCCATTTATTTGATTCATTACGCGGAATATTATGCATCAAATCACACCGTTTTCGGCCTAAACAAAAAGTTGAGAATATTTGAATAACTTCAACAGAGGGGGCGGGTGGGTGGGTACCTTCATGTCGGCATAAACCAATGGTTCGTCCTGAAATTTGGGCTTAATTTGCCGCCGGGCAAAAAGTACAAAAGGAACAAACCCTCCCGTGCAAATGCTCAATAGCCGACGCAACTTGCTAAGTGGGGGGGTCATTTAAACTGTCAGAAAAACGCCCAAGGCGTCGCCCTTACCTTTGCCCAAAAGATAACTGTTAACACCTCGGAAGAGCTCATTTTGCGGTATAGAGAAAACAAATTGCCCCCTGAAAAGATGGAAGTTGCACAATAAAATGCCAATGAGAGAGTGGGGGAAGGGAAAACCTTCGCACAGCTCCAAAACGATGAACAGCGGCTCGGGTGAAATGCCAAAGAATTGCACAATGTTTTCGTGCCGCAATCGGGACAGAATAAGCGCTTCTCTTTTCAAGGCTAAACGGAGCAAATTGGCGGCCCTCTTTTGATTGAGCGGGTGAATGAATTAATTACCTTCGCCGTTTTCCGCGCGCGGCAGTTTAAGCGCCACTTGCTGAAATTAGGCTGATCACAAACTCTCAAATAAAGCGGAAGATCGATCGGAGGACCTTTCCTTTGTAAGTCCCGCGGAACACTTCGGCATACGATCCCGCGCCCAGAAAATCATCCGACCGCCAAACGCTGCCCTTCTCCACAATTTCGGGCTGAGAGCCCAACAAAGCCACCTACGACGGGGAAAAGCCATGCCATTCATTCACAGTACAAATGCCGTCCCTTACATAATGCTTTGGCACCTTTCCCACGCGCGTGCCGTCCCTCTCCCAACCCATTCGGGCCAAAGCCCAGCCCTCCTCGCCACATTCCTCCTCCACAATTTTCATCATCGACCCACGCTTTAGGGTCCTTAAGGGGCGGACTTTGAATGGGAGAAGCCGACCAAAATCGAACAATTCGTCCTGCTCTCGAGCTTCGTAATCGAATACGGCCATGCCAACGCATTGTTCCGGGGGGTGCTGTCGAAATCGAACGCCGTCAGCCGACGACGTCGTTGCCAAACTCTCATAGCCACGGTTGGGCTTTTCCTTTCCGTCAATTGGCCCTCCGGCGTCGTCCGCCGACGTCCCCGGGGGACAATTTGAAGCAAAAGCAAATAAAGTAATAATTTTATGGGGAGAGCGTCGCTTACCTTCGCGCAAACTTTCGCTGCTGGACGGCGGCTCTAAATTCACATAAGGCGGCGCTTTTCCTCTCTTTTCAAACATTGGCGTGTCCTGCGACAAAGTGCCCGATTTGAGGGCCATTCGGCACAATTTCGTGTATTATGGGCAACAGAGTCCCATCCTTCCACACAAATGTAATAAAAATTGATAATGATGCAATTATTTGCGGGAAACAAAAAGGCAGAAAGTGGGGGAAAGGACACTTTTATATCGATTTAAACTTATTTGTTATAAAATTGCCTGTGGCATAAATTGGGTGGAATTGTGCAAAGCTCATTTGTCAGCTAATCATTTAGTCAAAGTGGCCAGTTGAGGCCGAGTCAGGGGCCAATTGGCACGGGCGGAGATGTCCAGCCCCGGAAGGCAACTCGTCCCCCCGTATTGTCGAGAGTTCCTTCTCCCTGCTGGAGGTCAACAGACTCTCCCCCCCCCACCCGTCATCGAGATTGTATCCCCACAATATTACTTCCAATCTGACCCCGTCCAACCGCCGCTCTCCGCGTCTCTCCCCCCCCCAATTCTTTTTCTCTTCCATCGCAATGCTCCCGTGTTTAAATGGGCCCACGTCCATTCCGAATTAAACTTCAGTAATTGGAATCAGAGCAGCCCAAAGACAAAATGCACCTCACTTTTTCGTTCGGTTAGATTCAATTTGGGACCGAAACGGCAGAACGTTCATTTTTTGTTAGAAGCATTTTTGCCTTTTTGTGCGCTTTTTTTGCCCAAAAATATCAATTCTAAGGAATTGAAGTTCACTTTCCAACCACAACCTCATCTCCACTGATTTGTTCGTTTGAAATGCGTTGAAATGCCCCCCCCCCCCTCACCACCTTTGGGTGTCGTGTCCAATGGTTGGAACGGGTGGATAGCAATAAAATGCTTTTACTCAGCAACAAATTGAATGCAAAAACAAAATTCTGATTAGCATGAACGCAAATAAATGGCTCTCTCCATGCCCCGCTAGCCAATCATGTCCCTCTTCCGTCCTCTCAGTCGAACTTCTTCCAACTTGTGCAACACCGCCTTCACAGCTGCGTCCTCATCGTCCAAATAGCAGGTCAAAATCTCGTCCATCAAACATCCCATGTCAATATGTGCACTAAATGTTTGAATTTGTTCAAATTCTCCCCCCCCCCCTCTCCGTTCTATTACCTCCGGATTGCCCTTTCCAGCACGTACAAGTCCACCGCTTTGTCTTCCGGTTTCGAAGTGAACTGGGCCAACCCAAAGTCGATAAGAGCCAATTCGATTGGCTTTATTGTTAAAAACATTTTCGTGTGAAATTTTTTGAGACTCACAAAAGAGCGCAAGACAAGGACATTGGACGTGGTCAGGTCCCCATGGATTAGGTTAGCTCCGTGCATTGTCCGCAAAACTTTGCCAAATTCACGTCCAAAGTTGGCCATTTGGTTCTTGAAATTTGCCCTTTTTTGTGGTTGATTTATCGACCGTTTTTACCCTGAACTGCTCGGTGTTCGTCTCTCCTTGCAATTTGTCCAAAAAATGTTTTGCAGTCGGCGCTCTGTCGCAGCCATCCGCCGAAGAGATTTGCTCGAAGATTATCCGACTTTTAAGCGGATCCACGAAGAAAACGGAGGGCACGCGAATGCCAATCTGCCAGAAGAAGTCGCTGTTGGACAATGGCCTTTTCACCACAAACCTCCTGACACTTGAGGATGGCCTTCAGCTCGGCCCTCGTCCTCTCCTTGGTCAGCCTCGAGTCCAACTCCGAGTTTCTGTACTTCTTCACGAAGCGCTCCTTCAGCACGGCCCGACGACGGAGGAAGATGCACGAGAACAGACGGGCTTCAGCTCCTTGGCAAAACGGCGTCGTCTCCAATTCGTACAGATCGGATTCCCATCCAATTTCGTCTCCCCCCGAGCGATCGGCCTCATCAGAAGACAATTCGACGCCTAAAAGAGCATTTCTGAATTTTGATTGACCAAAAGGGCCAGAAAGTGATCCAAAATCTATTCCCCTTGCCTATCAATCACCAAATCAAAACTTCACAACAAACTGAAGAATAATTCGCGTTGCGTTTTCTCTGACTATTATGGGAAATTCGAACTCAACCAAACCGGGGAGTACAAATGCAACAATTTGTGCGCACTTTCTGTGCCCAATTCGTCTTCTTCCGATGAGGAGGGAGGAAATTCGACGGGCATTTGACGTCTCAACTTCGCCTCCGCGTCTATTTTGTCCATGAATTGCCGCTGACAGCGGATCACTTCGTCGCCCGACGTGCACTGAAAAAACATTCGTCAGAATTTTGAATTCTTTTTTTGATTACGCTCGTAACTTCGAGTAAGCGGCCAGCACTTCCGCGTTCAGAGTCAAAAAGTTTGGGCCCCATTTGAATGGTGCCAAAATGCGTTTGGCCGCCTCTTCCAAGCCGATGATGGAAAGTGCGGCGGCGAATGCTTCGGCACAGCTCAATTTGAACGGAATGGCGTAGTTAACGGGGTTAGCTGCCAGCAGAAAGGGCAGCAAACGATGTTCAGCCCCCTAAATTCTAAAAATCAAATTTCAAGTAATAAGAACACCCCGACTACGCTAAACATCCATGAAGACAGAAAGGTTCATCTCCAAGTCAAAGTTAATTGCTTGCCTAAGCCCACTCTCATTCTAAACTCCTGGTAATATTTGTGTTAAACGGCGCACTTTGGCTTGGTGCATTGGCGTCAACTGCAGACGGTTCCACGAACAATCGACCACTGCGACGCCCTTGGCCATGACCAGCGTCCTGTCGAGGGGCGAAAGGGTGGTGGACGCCGTTGGGGTCAACAGAAGGCCGGGAAAACGTTGGCCCAGCCTTTGCGTGCTGACAAGTCCCATTCGGCACAACTTCCGACCCGAACATCGCTTTGGGTCGCACTGACCAAAGTCGAACATGGCCATCCGACGAGGAAAATCGATCACAGTCTGAAATCCCCTGACTTAGCACGGCTCGCCCACCCTCACCAACCCGAGCGACTCACCTCCCCACACTCTTCCCGAACGTCACTCCCTTCTTCTCCGCTTTGTTCTCCTTGCGGAACGTCCCTTTCCTCCTCGACAAAACTGCAATTCCCCTCATCCGCCTTTAACTTTCGCCCGCGATGCTTATTTGTTTTGCTTTTCATGTTATTGAAGCTTATCTTTGCTAGTGTTCGCTAATTCTCAAAAATATAAACAGATAAGTAATTGTTGGTAAATAATGTATGCGTTTCAACTGAATTTCGGATAAATATAAAAGCAAAAAGAAAATAAATAATCGAATAAAAACATTTGAATTGATTTATGTGCTTCCAATTAATTCTTTTCCGGACTCCTCCGTTCCGTTTTGATCGATCTGAGCATCTCTTTGTCCCGCCGACCCGGCGAGCGTCGACGAGATTCTTTCTCTGACGAATCCTTGAAATGGAGAGAATATTGTAAAACATAACTCTTCTTTTATTTTCACGAATTTCAGACAAAAGTCCCACCCCCAACCACCACTCTTGCCTTTTCCCGCTCGCTGCTCCTTCTCTCCGATTTGACTTCCTTTCTGCTTGGAGACCGGTGATGGCCGGAAGAAGAAGAGTGCCGTTCCTTTTTGTCCTTCTTTTTCTTCCCCTCCTTCTCTCTGTGGCCACGCTCTTTTCGCTTCTCATCCTTTTCTTTGTGCCTAAATATTCACCCAAAATTAACGTTTCATAACACACCCTGCCGTGGTTAATACCTTCGGGGCGAAGGACTGCGACTTTTGGTTCGAGAACGGCGTTTCTTCCGTCGCGGCGAATCGTTGTCTCTAAATAATTAAACCTTGGAACTCAACATAGTACCGGTCGGTTCCCAACAAGTCCATTCTAATTCGAACATAAATTAAGTAGTATTAAAAAGAAATTACGATTCAGGACTGCGATCTTTGAAAAAAGAACGCCCGCCTCCTCTGAACCGATCAGCATGATGAAAACGACCGACAAAGCCTCCCCCTCCACCACCAAACGGATTTCGGAAAGAATGGAAAAGAGGAGCCGGCCGAACGCCCATTTGTTGTTGTGAAGGATGCATTGGAACACCGGGGGGGCCAAAGGTTGGAGGCGGCGGACCAGCAGAACCGATTGAAGACGGTGCGAGAGAAAATTGACTGCAATTAAGCAATAAATATAAAAAATTGAAAATTAAAAAAACTTGGTTGGAGGAGGCTGGCCATAAGACATCCGAGACGGCGGAAGCCCGTCGGAAATGCCGGGAGGACCTTCGACACCTGGCGGTCCTTCGGCATCTTCAACACCCGGTGGCAAGTCGACATTAAGCGCTAATAATGTTGCAAATAATGCAATAAATAATTGTTTTTAGTACCGGATGTCCGTGAAGCCAATTGCGGTGGCATTTGCTGTGCTGCTACCGCTGGTGGCGGTTGGTTGTTGGGTTGAGGTTGGAGAGGTCGTGGGGGTTGGCTCTGCGGGGCGCTGACACTGGGAGGCGGAATCGCGGGGTCAAAATTGGGAGGTGGCTTTGAGAAATCCATCGAAAGGGATGTGATTGTCTGCGAAGGTGCGGAAGAGCCGATGATTCCAATGGTTTGTACGGGAGGCGGTTGAATAGGTCCAACCGTCCCGGGAGGCGGAGTTTCCGAAGAGGAGGACGGCAGAGGCTGGCTGATGGGAATTGGCGGTTGATTCACTGCAGAAGAACACAAAGTAAGAATTGGAGCTCTCTCAACATCCGCCGGTGGTTGGGTCAATGATGATGATAGCTGAATGCAGAATAATCAACTATTTTGGACTTAAATTATTAATGTACTTCGGTAGACGATTCTTGTCGAGTGATTATGCCCGATCCGCTGATCACTGTCCGACTGATCAGCGACACTGATTGAGGTTGATCAGTGATCGGTGGTGGTGGCTTGCTCAAATCCAACACAATTTTCTGCACTTTGTTTTGTTTGCTTTCCTGTCCTCCAACCAAATTGACGAGTTGTCGACCCCCCGCAAAGGTTTGAAGTCCAACTTGAACTGGTCCGGTCAGTTGGATGTTCGACAGAATGGCTTTATTGATCGCCGTTTGGTCAGTGCCAAATTCAATACGAAACTTTCGCTGACGTTCGCAGTATTGATTCCAAGACTCTGCAAAAATTGGGGAACCCATCGTTTGCCAAGGTTGCATTTGAAAGTCCCCACCTTCGTTGAAACCATAATTGAAGTAGTCAGTGATATCGGCTCCGGGCTTCCTCCATGGCTTATCCTCCATTGTTGCCAAATCCAAGTCATAAATTTGAGAACCATCTTTCAGGGTCGGATTAGCGTCCAAATCAATGGCGGCGCCTCCAACAGTGCCGACTCTTTGCTGCTTTTGGAACACATTCGTTTTGATTTCACCGATTGTCACCACAAAATCATCCTCATCACTTTCATCGTCATTCAAAAACGCGGGCCGATCATCTCAAAAAAAACAAATATTTCAAAAGAAAAAATAGTCAATTTGGCACCGATTGGAAGCTAAAAATGGCCGGTGACGGTGAAATGCTTACCGGATTTTACCTTCCGGTAATTTACTGTATGAAACTGGACAGCCAACGGATAAAGGAAACTTTGCAGTAAACCAGACTTACCCATCGACTCCTTCTCGGGAATCGCCTCAACTTCTTTTTGCTGATCGCCTTTGTTGATGATTTCTACGGTTGATTGTTCCATTGCCGTGGACAACAACTCCTCTTGTTCGTCACTCATTATATTATTGTAAACTGTTTCAGTTGAGAAATTCCGGATACTTTGAGCTTAAACCACAACCAACAATCTGAATTCCGTTGTATTAAATATTTAGTTCATAAAGCACGATTAAAAAAAAATACGGGAGCGCAAACGGGAATTCGAAACTTAGCATCTGCACGTTTAAAAAAATCGCCCACGTTCGGTGTGCGGCAACCCGATTTCTGTTGGCTGACAGAACGCCAAAGATTTATTATTACAAACAATTGTCCAAAAACATCTTAATTGAATTAAAAAAAAGAACAGAATAATGCAATCCAAAGCCACAATAAAGCTTCAATTTTGTAGCCCAAATCGGAATATGATTACCCGTTGCTTAACCAAATAAAAAGAAGTATAAAAGCCTTAATTAAACACCATTTATCTTTTCCATAAATAATTTAAAACAAATTAAACTGCCTTAGGCATTTTTAAATTACACAACTGAATAGGATTGATCACAAATGCATTGATTATGTTGCAATGTAAGAAGAAAGAGGCAGCACTGAAATGAAACAATAAGCACGCAAGAAGTTCTGGCTGTGAGAAATTACGAATAGTAAGAATTATGGAACGATCACAATTTGGACAGAAAACTGTTGCTTTCTTGAATATGATTTTTAAGAATGGGCACTTTCATAGAAATTTGGAAATAGGCATAAAAAGGGTGCGCGAGGGGTCAATTGAACAGTTCCAAAAGGCATCGACCGGGGAAATCCAGCGGATATTGCCCTGCTTCACTCGGGGCCGTTTTGGCCATAAAAGCGCCTCAAATTCGAGTCAATCTCCCGCAGATAAAAAGTTTCAGGAAACATAGGAGCCGCCTTAGTCTTGTCATTGGGAAATGCGTAAGTCTCTGCAAAAAAGCTTTTACTACAAATCAATTGAACTGCAAAACCCACCGCCTTTGCTGACAATTTGCTCCCGTCGGTCCAAAATGGCTGTGAATTGTTCAGGACTGTGTCTAATTCGCTGATCCAACCGAAAATGTGCCCTTTTTGCACTCTGTTTAATTTCGTTGTACACAAGGCCTTGTTTTCCCGAACGAAAATTGAACCGAAGCGTGTACATCGCGGCAATGCATCCGCTCCCATAAGAAAACACGAGCACCCGCTGCCCATGCAATTTGTCCGAAAATTCGGTGCTTAATGAGACGACGTAAAACATTTCTTAACAATTCATCGCTCACTTTAGAAAAACGTTTATGAGCTGGGCGTACACGGACGGCGTGTACATGTTTCCGATGCGACGACTGAATTCCAGAAAAGGATTCAACTTGAGATCTGCAACCCGAGAGCTAATCCGCAAGCTTCGGTCCGTGAATCGGTCTCCATCCGAGCGACTCTTAGAGCGCTCCATTGCAAATATTTCGTGAAGGGACATCGGCTTGTACGAGCTGAGCTGGTCCCAGTCTGAAGAGTCCGTTTGCATTCCCCGTTTGAAGTCAACGAAGGAAAGCCAAGAAAAGGCTTTCTGAGTAAGACGAGCGTATGGCGAGTGGAAGATAACGGCGACAAATTCCGACAGAGAGCAAGGAGCTGAAAAAGAAATGGCATTTGATTTGGGACTAATTTTCTATAAACTGTCCAAGAATTATACGTTTTTCTTTGAGATTTTTACTCCACTTCTCGCAAAAACGCGCATAGCACAAGTCCAAAGAGTTCAGATAGATTTCCACACTGTTCTGGCCGTCAACGCGAGGAAATTGCGTGCTGCTGCCTCCGATTGGTTTGTAAAAATCGTAAACATTTTGCGAATGAAAAGCCCGAAGACCTCGTTCAAAAGCAATTGGCGCGTTTGGACCTACAATTGTAATTGGAAAGTGAAACTTTTGTCAAAAATAAACCGATCAGAAAGGCCACTGCCCCGGCCCCTCCAGTACATCGAGCAGGTCCGGCCGCATAAACAGCAATGTCAGCACATACAACAATTGCGAGTCGTCCTAACAAGGGAATTGTTTAAGTATTGTTTGAGTTTCCGAATGAAATTTGGTGGGTGTAGATAGATGATCGATCATTGATCACCCCTGGGTTTCATTTAATTGAGGGTCAAAATTACTTTCAAATGCGTAGTTGGCGTACATCCAGTCAACAGCATGGAATAGTGCTTGAGTTCCGCCAAAACACGCATTCTTTTCATCAATGCCTTCCAAGTCCGTGTTCCCGGAGTCGGCAAACAGATCCATCAGCACAGACTTCACACTTTTGCTTTTATCCACCAAAGTTTCAGTGCCAACCGCGAGGAAGCCAATTTCCTTCGGATTCACCTTAAATATTAATTAATTTAGCCATGATTTTAAGGCAGGTTAAACTTGTGCTAAAGCAAATCATCATTTTTATGCTTTTCACTTCTCAATGCTTTTTAGTGGGAAACAAACATGCCTTATAATTGTCCATTAGTGCAGCCGTAACGCTCAACGAAAGTGAACAAACGTCTTCATTTTCATGACAAAAGCACATTTCGTTCTGACCAAGTCCTATTACGTATTTGTTTGACGAGACATTATCAAACTGAAAATTGAAATTGAGAATAAAATTAAATTTCTTAAGTACTTTTTCGAGATCCTCCTGATTCACATAGGATTTCGGAAAGTAGAGTTCAATGCCAATGATGCCAACATCCTCAACAGGCGCGGAAAAATCGTCTAAAATTATTTTGAAAAGTCATTAAATTGATGAAATTACCAAAATGTGTCCCATTGGAGAAGCCATTTTCAATGTGATTCATTCCGATTGCAAATAAATTTATCTGAAATATAAATGGTAATTAAAAAAAAGGGAAGTGTGGAAGTGTGACAATGAACGTTTATTTATATAAAAATAAAATGTGCAAAGTCAAATCTCAGGCAATTCGGACTGTTTTATGTAGCTGGGAAAATAAGATTAAAAAAAATGTAACGGAAGGGAAACAACGAAAAAGGAATAAACTAAAGGCAATTGTGTGGGGGGGGGGGGGGGATGGGACGCAATGAGTGTAATGCGGCCAAAGTGGCTTTTTTCTCAATAGCCAACCCTTTCCCAACGCATTTGCCGTCATTTCTCGTTTCGTTCCACGGCCCCGGCCAATCACTGCGACATAAAAAACAAAAGAATGCAGAAAATGTAATTAAAATGTGGGAAGAAAGATACGACGGATCTGGTCTCGGGTAAAACCTAAAATTTGACCG
Source organism: Globodera pallida (assembly GCA_020449905.1). NCBI lineage: Eukaryota > Metazoa > Nematoda > Chromadorea > Rhabditida > Heteroderidae > Globodera > Globodera pallida. Next base: position 1,207,249 of record JAIXHY010000003.1, on the reverse strand, counting down.
CTATGATTTTTGGATTGCTTTTGAAATTTTCTTTAATATGGCGCTCGTTAGACTTTTTCCTTCGCCCTCCGTCTCGCCCCACTATTTGCTCCGTCTCCGCATGCTCGCTGTTGGCGGGCCCCTACGCTTTTTCGAGGAAATCGGCGTATTTTGATTAAAAAAACAAATGTCATAAATCATTACAAAAGGGCCCCCCTATGCTTTTTGGCCAACTAATTTGCTTGTATCTTTCTTCATAGTGCTTAGGAATACCGGGCATTTTTCCACCAAAAAACCCGTCCCGTGTATTTTGGCGTGTCCGTACTTTCATGTAGGAGATGTCGCAGCAATTGGTTCAGGTTCAATGGTCCTTTCAATCAGTATCACAAACGGCTGTTTCACTTATGGTCTTTTGAACCTTTCAGCATTTTACCCCATTTCACATTTCCCTCTTGGCATTTTTACCCTTTTCACTTTTGATTCAATTAAACCGCGTTATTCCGTTCTTTGGTTTCATACTCCGTGTTTGAATTTCGAATTATAAATATGTAGGATACCCTTTTATTGGCTTTTAACCCGATACATCGAACATTTGGCGAAAATTAAATTATAAAAGAGCAGAGAAATAAAATTGATCAATTTGGAAATAATATTGTAAACGTGAGAGTGGAGGAGAAGCTTAAAATACAACAACAAAAAGTACCAATAAAATGCGATGATAAAATGCAAACAACAAAAATATTTCATTCCTTTGAAAGTGCTGTTGAACGTTGCATTGGGGCAGCTCTTCTTGTGACCAAACCGATCATAAAAGGAACATCCTTCAGAAGAAACATCACCCCGGCACTCATAACACCAGCAATCGGCAGTGTAACCTTTGAAAAGCTCGCTTATTAACAAAAAACGATACAATAAGTTTGAAGTATCACCAGCCAAGAGAGGGAGATATTCCTGAATACAGTCCAGTGGACCACTGGGTGTGCCTGAACCAGCCCGACAGCCACCACACTCCCGACCTTAACGAAATCCATAAAATCCAAATTGGTGGTAAGCCGTGCCACCCACCTTGCACTGGGTTGAGCTTATTGGAAGGCCAAATTTGCTGGCAAAAAGAACAGTGAGTGCGGTGCCGAATTCAATAGAGAAGCCGCTGGGGGGAGTTATCCTGGTCAGATTCTCCCCAACGGTGTAGATCACTCGGTGGCCGAGCAGCCACAGCCCCACACACATCCCCGCAGCACCGTATAGCAGCAAATACACGGATGTGTCGCCCTTCTGAAGCACACTGCCCTCGTCGTAAATGGTGTAAAGGGACACCAATGGAGCGATGGCATTGCTAAAAGAAAAGTTGCCTTGCGACTAATTTTTCCAAGTCAAATGAATGTGTACAATAAAGCAAGAGGCTTCACCCTTTAAGCTTTTAAATTTTGGTCAATTTTGTCCTATAAACGAAAACCCTTTTACCTGACGTCGTTTCCTCCGTGTGCAAATCCCGAAAAACAGGCTGTAAGCACTTGGAGAAAGATGAACAGTTTCGAGGCGTAAGGATCTTCCGGTTTTGAGGAGCGGAAGAAACTGAGCACAGAGGAGGCCGGGCGGATGGAGGCGCTGCCTAAATTAGGTAATATTTCATTCTTAAAAACATGTAGTGTAATGTTTTTTCTAAATTATTTTATTTTTTACTTGTTTTTTTGTAAATAATTATTTTTGAGGGTGGGAGGCAATCTGGTGTTTAGAGACAGGTGCCCCGGGATTTGCCAAAATTAACTATTTTGTTAACAGTATCGCAATGAATTTTGTATAAATGTCACTATCGCGTGCTTTTAATTAACAATTCTTCCCTTTTTGGCCAGGGAAAGTTTTCCATTTTTGCAATTTTGTTTAGAGCCAAGAAACGGTCTAAATTCTCTAATTCTCTCGACCCCCCCCCCTACTCCCCTATCCCCAACGATTGCCCCCATCCCTTTGGACAATATGATGCCCGCGGATGTTTTAGATCTTTGCCAGTCCACAGACCAAATGCGCTCTGTGACATCTCCCCATTGGTTGTCTTTCCTTTGACCGATGGTTCGCTTCCGTTCCCTTCCGCCTTTCCTTTCCCCAACAGTGCCGTTTTACCCTCTGACAGATTCTTCGGGGGTTGGGCGGTCATCACTCCATCCAGATTTTTGTCCATCCCAATGTGCTGTTCCGCAGACAACTCCGAACCAATTGTGTGCTCTTAATTAAAGTTGGTCTATCGACCGTTTAAGTCACCAGAATACCGTACCCAAGATGTATCGCTTCAGTCGACTGACTACAAAAAGCCGCGTCACAAGCATTACAACCAAACCGGACCCAACGCTGAGTGTGATCACTGACCACAACGGCCATTTGTCAAAACCGAGATCTAAAACACTTAGAACACACAGAAAATCGTGCGCCGATTACAGTGAGATCCTTGGTAAGTGATGGCGAACACGTTCACAGACACACAGACGAAATAAAGGAAGGGAAGCAAAAGAAGACCGCAGTGGAGAGGCCGACTCTAAACGAATTGGAATCGATAAGAGGGTTTGGATGGCACGAAAGTATAATTTAGAAACAAACCCTTCGAAGAACGGCATGGTCCAGGAAGAGGAAGATGAAGATGGACACACAGCCCGGAGAGGATGGGCGAAACGAACCAGGAGGCAACTGAAATAAAACCGTGAAATGGTGATCAAACGAGGAAAATAAAGTGTGAGGCGGGTGGATGATGGCTAGAATCAAAGACGTAACCAGAAAATACTAAATTTTTCAATTTTGGTTGCAAAATCTCAATAAATTCGGGGGAAGGAGGGAATTCCCCCCCCTGGTTACGCCCCTGGCTATGATTATTCTCACATATTTTGGTCACTTTGACCCATCGGATGCCCTCTGTCCCATGTAGAAGCATCGAATACCTAAAAATGAAGCTTGTTGATGAGCCTATTAAGTCACCAAGAACAACAATAACAACAACAAACCCAATGGTGGCCCCAACAATGGAGTCTGATAATTATTCGTCATATCACACGGATTCCGTCATTATAATTCACTTACGAGTGGTGGAGACGGGCATTTTAAAGAACGTGGCAATGAGCAGCCAAGCTCCACAACCGGTCTAAATGAATTTGTTTACTTGGCATATTTAATTAGATTTGTTCGAAGCTCACCAAAACGGCGATCTGACCCAACATTAGCTCTTTTTCGCGTACCCTCATAAATGGACAGATCCATCACACCTTTGCGCATTGTGTCCGTCACCTGATATCCTGAAACGGATATTTTGATCATAATAAATCGACTTGATATTATCCTAACAATTGCGCTTTATTTATTTTTCAGTAGTTGAAACCGTTTAAAAGCTAACATTTTATTGATTCCCCTCCAAAACACAATTTTCGGCAACGCCAATGCATAATATAAACTATGGACCAACAACTCACCCAAAAGAGACGCGCCCAATGTCTCAAAAATGGAGGCGAGCAAATACGCCTGCTGGAGGGTGAGCACGCGAGAACCGACACTGGTTCCGAAAGAGTTGGCCGTATCATTTGCTGAAAGAAAGCATTTTTATTATTTCCTTTCCACCCACCCACCTCCGATGGCAAAAGCCAATACAAAGGCTATGAGAAAGCCGACGATCTGTGGGATAATGGGGAATATAATGGCAAAAATCAGAGAAATTCATGATGTAACATGACACATATGTAAGACTATGCAATGCCACAGGAAACTTACAATTGCCCAGAATAAGTCCAACTGGAAGACAGCCAAGTCAGCAACGACCATTGGCGTTGGGCGAGGGAATTGGGAAGGACGAATGTACAAGTCGGAGGAGACTCGGAAGAGTGCGAAGCCAACAGACGAAGGGTAAGTCACCGTTGATCTTTGCTCACTTTGGCAATCGAATGAGGCGATGCTGATAATGATCAGATTGAGAAGGACGAACTTTTTGATTTGTTTGCTCTCTCACTCTCTTCTGCTGAAAGTTTACCTTTGAACTTTGGGTTTTTACCCTTTAAATTTGAGGAGCACGGAAGGCCAACAAACTTAGTGAGTGAATTGTAATTGAACGCGAGGAAATCAGAAGGATATTTGGGATGGCTGGGGAAGGCTGACTTAACTGTTATTGGTGGATATTAAGCAGCAAAACAACCATGGTTAAATTCAAGAGAATTGGGGACAGAAAACAGACTCAGATTTTGGGAGGTGCTCTTTGGAATCAAGCACAAAAGGTCAAATTTTCGCTTTCTCATTAAAATTGTGATGAAAACGTAAAGGCAACGCTGCTCACTTGAGGATCGTTTGCTGAAAGACGGACGAAGCATTTGATCATTGGGATCTTCTCATTATGAAATACATTCTATCCATATTATGTATAAAATATTCGATCGGATGGGGGGGGGGGGATTGGGAAAAGGTTAAAATTGATTGGAAGAAAAGGGGGGAAGGGGGGGGGGGAATGGTTGGGGGGGGGGGGGGAGGGAATGGGAAATGTTGGTGGAAGAGACAGCATAAGGGAGGGGGGAGGGGCGTATGAAGACGGAAAAACGGAGCAAAGAAAGCGCGAACACAGCAAGCACTCATTTTTCAGCGACATCTCCCGAGAAAGGTTATTGGAATGGTGACAAAATGACAATTATTTTTTTACAAATAATCGCATTGATCGCTTTAACAAAGTGATTCATCATTGATAGGAAGGTGAAACACCACAAATTAGTGAATTATTTTTCTTAAATGCCATGCACTAAAAAAAAAAAAAAAAAAAGTATGATTTTGATTAGTGAAGTAAACATTAAACACATGACGCGGCCGGTGGCATGGAGGGAATGATAAGCTGATAAGAACAAATCGTTATGGGAGGTAATTACTAATTAGCCTGCTCAGAACACGCCGTTACCTTTGTGGGAAAGACGGCCAATTTCGGTGGAAGAGGAACAAAAATAGTAAATCTGTGGAGATAATTGAAATGATTCCTTCACACGACAAGTCGCTTTGGACAACAATTGCCGAAAAGTCTTTGTCGGTATGGGCAAGGGAGGGGGGCATCCCTTTAGGGCAAATTGTTGTTGTGGCGGCACACGTAAAAGGAGGCGGGTTTTGTGGACGGGATGGGAAAACCGAAGGGAAGGGAAGGGAAGGGAAGCGTAATGATCGGGAGACAATTTTCTTCATCCAGCAGAGGAACCGAAGATAAGGGGACGGGCGCAACTGTTATATCCCCACCACAGCTGACGGGATGGGTGTAAAAGTAAGTGAATTGGACATGGGGAAGAATGGGCGGGGGGGGGGAGTAAAAGTGGAAAGGAACAGAATATTCAGTCTAGACCATTTGTTTAGTTTAAACCTTTAAGACTAAAAAACGACTGGCCTCAGTTTGTATTCAAAGGCCGAGGGCAATCCAATTTTTGAACTCATTCAAATAAAGACTTTGCTTCTAATTGAAAGGTCCCGCGCAATTTCATTAACACTCCGTCCCCTGGGGGAAGCCTACGCTTTGTTCTGCTGGTTGGTTTGTCAGGCCATGCATTCTGCTGGAGGAGGTTGGGGTTCCTCCCCCCCCAAGCACAAAAAACCATTTCTCCACACCATTCATTCGTTTGCCATCCACAAGCTGGCTCTTTTACTTCAAAATATTTCCGAGCGTCAGCGAGTGATTGTTTGGAGTGAATAGCGGAAGAGAAACAGACAAAATGCGAGAGAGTGTTGCAAAAAAGAGAAAAACGAAGAGAGGGAGTGAGGCACAAAGGCCGATAGAATGGGGGAGACAGCGACAGAAGAGAGCTTATTTGTTAGCTAACAAAGCAAACGAAGAAGCGGCTGGTGGATGAATGGGCCAGCCGGATGAGGCGATAGAGCGTCTTTTTGAATGTGCCGAAGGGCGGAAGGGAAAAGGGACGGGTCAACGTGGAAATAAGCGCATTTGTCAACGACACGCAGCGATGGAACGGACCAAAGAACGGCGATCGGTCGGCAGCTTTCCCCACCCCCCCCCCCCAAAAAATAAGTCCATAAGGGCACATAAACAAATGGTCTCGAACCCGAGATTTATTGTTCGCAATTGAAGGAATATGCAAGTTTAACACGGACGGCACACCTTGGTCAATATCGTAAGAATTTGATGTGGTTACAGTAGAAATGCAAAAATAAGAATGGAGAATGAAGTACGGATGAATTGCATCTTTATGAATCACTGGTATCACACTTAGAGTGCTGGTTGAGTTGACAATTTCAAGTCATTTCCCCCTTCATCAACAGAACAGATCATCTCCACGCATTGTTGGAGTTGGGCTGATGGTTTGTCTGCTGTTGCTTCTGCTCCAGCCCGCCGTTCACGGGGCCATTTCTTATCAGTTCTCCTCCTCTCCTCAGTCGTCCATCCTCGTCAATTTGGTGTCGCTTTTGGCTGTGGATGAAGAAGTTAAGGCTGCTTCTTCAGTTGCCACTTCCTGCTGTTCCCAGTCATAAGGTTCGTCCGGACGAATGTCATTGTTGCGCATCGCGAGGATAATCAAATCCCGAAGATACTGTAAATTGATTCCATTACAGTAGCAGCTAAGAAGCGCAATGCCTGATAGTCTGGCACATTGCTATACTGCAACCCATCAAGGTTGGTTATGATCCGCTTGAACTCCATCTTTTGCAAACAGAAACATTCTATTTAATTGTTTAAACTGAACATACCCTCGGGCAATATTTTAACAAATGGACCTTAAACAGATAAAGCGGCGTTTTTACTGAACAAAAAACAATGGCTGACCATTCCTTCAAGTGTCCTCGCATGTTCCTTTGCCTTCTTTACAGAATCCCTTTCGGAGGAGCTGAAATGGCTCCAGGGAAGATCGCCTAAGGAAAAATTGGCCAAGACATTCAATTGGAATAAATCAGCCAAACCAGTCATAAACTCAACGACAACGCTAAAGGGAGGGGAATTTGTTTGGAGATGGGGGCAAGGAGAGGCCGAACTCACTAGAACCACGACTCCAAGTCGTCCTTTCGGGGATTGTTCCATCTCCCGATGTGCCGCAAGGGAAGCATAGCGCGCAGTTCCCCTGCAGGGGAAAAGAGAAATTAATGGGCAAGAAGCCCGACCAAAGTAATCTAATTTAGGAATGGATTTGTCAAGTCGAATCCACCTGAATTGTGTCTTTTCCCTGGGGGGTTTGATTCCCCCAGAAGCCGTCTTAAAGTGTCTGCAAAGGCCAAAGTCCAACAAAATAATGCGCGCAATTTGTCCCTCTTCAAACAGAGCGAAATTGGATGGCTTAAAGGGAAAATATTAAAAAGTTCGTTTGGTTAAGAAGATGAGCCCGATGTTTTTACCCCCAGCGAACGGAGTTTTATCTCCGAGGCTTTTGTTGTGGTTTGAATCCAGCAGCCTTGGCCCTTTTGTGTACCCTTTCCATGCCCACCTTTACATCCCGGTGCATGTAACCAAGCGAGTGGAGTTGCTCGAGCGATTCGAGCATTTGCAACGCTAACCGAAGTGATGTTGGAGCCGAGAAACGGTGCTGTTGGAATTGGAGGCGCAATTTGAACAAATTGTCTCCCAACTAAATTAAATGCATTGCCCAAATAGCCACTGCAAAAGTACCCAAGCACAATTACCATGTTAATGATGAGGAATTTGAAGTGGTTCTGGATCATGCCCCGGTCAACCAAATTGCAAAAATGGTCGGACTTAGCTTTGTTGGCAGCCTTCAACACCACATAGTCCTGGAATTAAGTGATAATGTAGAGAACAGAGTAAGGATTAATTTCACGATTCAATATACCTATTTAGGGATATGAAGATGAACCCCATTCTCCCATCTCACCATGTTCAATGAGTTCAGCGCTGCGACACCGCAGACTTCCAATTTGGCGGCGAACATTTCTGTTTTATGTATTTCCAAAGCTAACCAATATTTGTCAATTTCCAAGGACACCCAAAGGCTGTTCATCTATTGGCCCCCAGCAGATAATATTTCCAACCTAATTGTCTTCCCGCGCGTTCTGTCATTTAGGCCCACTCTTTGGACCAGTCCCCCCCCCATCCCCCAAAGCCAACTCACTTCCGTCCCTTCTCCGCAACACCTCAACACAACAAAATTCTCATGTCAGCTGGCCGTCTATGGCCTCCCCTCCCCCCTCACCTCGTACACCGCGCCGTACTTGCCGGAGGCAATCTTCTTGCCCACGGCATAGGCGTCTTTCTGACCCCGGATCACATTGTTGCTGGTTGGCAGTCGTTCTGAAACGAATTCCTCAGATTCGTCGTCGTCGTTGCACTCGTAGCTGTTATTCGTGTCATCCTCCATTTTCAAAAATGCCTCAAATTTGGAGGGGAAAGGGAAGGAATTTAGGCCAATTGAAAGAAGGGGGGGGGGAGGGGGGGGATGGACTAATTCGATGGAAGTGACTAAAGATGGATGGATGATGTGATGTGTTGGCCAAATTATCCGGGGATTGACGCCGTCCGTCCCACATTTTTGGGGGGGTCAATAAAACGGCAGATGTTTGAGAAAGGGATAGACAACAAACAAACGCGAGGACATCCAATAAACCCCGCAGGGTCAGCCGATTGTTGGGGGGGGGAGGGGGGGGGGGGGTAAATTAGGCAACTTTTGGACGGCGGGTGAAAGAAGGACAAACAGCGGCGGCGGAGAATGGGCAAATACAGCCGCCGGTGTTTGTTTTGTCTACGGGGGACAATTTGAAGTTTATTCCGCAATTTGATAGCCGCCGGGGACAATCAGCCGGAGTCCAAAATTACGCTAAAAAGGTTAGCATTCAAAAAGTGCCGACCGACTGTCGTCCCTTTTTGAATTTCCCTTTCAAAAATTGAAATTCCCAAGACGACGTTTTGCCCCAGGGTAATCTCTCGTCTGCTGATTGAGTGGATAAACATTCCCTCACCAAATATTTATTTGCTTGAGAGGGGATCGATCGGCCATCCATTCGTTCATTTTCCCCACCTGACATCAGAGCCTTTTTTCTTTCCCGCCGGCTTACGTGTCCTCTCCCCTCCGGTCATATGGCGGAAGTTTTGCAATGAGACCCCCCGGAGGGGTTTTTAAAATGCCTTTCTGCACATTGGCCCACTCCCTCACTTGTTTCATGCTCCTAACATAAGACAGTCACCCAATGTTTATTAGACTTAATTACAAATAATTACACATTTCAAAGTCCGAAATTCGTTCAACATTCAAAACAAATTCATTAACAAAACAACACCAAAACTGGCGGAAGTGTAAAGCGTCTTATAACAGTGTCAACAAAACCTTTTTCGTCATTTTTTCTTTTTCTGCAACTTTTCCTGCTCAATTGGGGCCGGCTTGACAAAAGGAATGAGTTCGGAATACTGCGCGGGCATAAACGGCCGAAGGACCTCCGGCACGACGATGCCATCGTTGGTTTGGTTATTTTCCAAAATTGCACAGATAACGCGCGTGCTGGCACACATTGTCGCATTCAGCATGTGCACGTAGTTCACCTTCAAAATTGAAACAATTCATTCACTTCTTTTTAAGCTAAAAATATAATGTATTGAAAACTTAGAACATTCGTTTAATTGCAAAATCAAAAAAAGCTCCGACTTATTGAAAAAGCACACAATAAATAAGTGAAATGCTTCACTCAACCAAAGGACAATCAATCAAATTCATTCACCGTCCATTAATTAATTACCTCGCCGTCCAACTTTTTTGTTTGGCCGAATCGAATCCGCAGCCGTCTCGACTGATAGTCCGTACAATTTGAGCACGAGACGAGCTCTCTGAAAGCATTGCCGCCGGGAAACCAAGCTTCAAGGTCCAATTTTTTGGCTGCCGCGTTATTGAGCTCAGCCGAAACAATGGACACAATTCGGTAGGGTATGCCGAGGACTTTGCAAAATTCTTCAGCATTGTTTACCATCTGAAAATATGGCCCAACTTTTTTTTGACGTATTAAAAATCGGTAACGTCGTCCATGTGCTTCCACGAATCGTTGTCAAAAGGTAGAGCAAATGACAAATTGTTCGACCTTCTCGAATTGGTGTACACGGAATATGCCACGCGTATCTCTTCCATGACTACCCACCTAAAACAGCCGAAATTAACGGTAATAATCTTACCGTTTAATTGGGGTTTTTAAAGCAATTATATCATAATAAATTGGTCAAAACCTCTTGTCGGAAACAGGTTGACAACCCGGCGTACTTAAGGGGTAAATCCGATGGACTAAGCCATTCGTCACCTAAATAGGAATTTATTTGCATTCTTTGACGCATTTACTGACGATGAAACGCGGCGATCGGTTGTTCCGAAGTTGCGATTAGATATTTCTCGTCGGGTGTGCTGTCTTCAGCGACGGCCTCCTTTTTTGAAGTGACCTATCAATAAAAGTGTCAATCAAAAGGGAAACCGTCCCAAGTGAACGTCAAAACCTTATAAAGTTCGTCGTCGAATTGGCTGAGCTGTGCTACTTCCTGCATTACATCTTTCCGCATAAAAAACGGCGTGTAAAGCGGCGTGAAGCCCTTTTCCGTCAACATTCGCAGTGCCAATCCGACAAGTGCATGTTCCAAAAAGACTAGAGGACCCTTCAAGAAGTAACCGCGCCCTCCCGCAACGTTCGTCCCTCGCTCTCCGTCAAAGCCGTCGCACATTACCACGAGGTCGACCTGAACCAAAACCCTCAGGTGCTTGCTTGATCATTTTTGCACACATTATCGTTTTTATGCCTAAAATAAAGGGTTCGTAGATCTGTTGATTTATCATCATTTGGGGGATTTTTGGCAAACCAACGAGGATTTGTGGTTTAGCACATTTTTGATTATTTTTGGCAAACCAACGAGGATTTGTGGTTTAGCACATTTTTGATTAAACAAAAAATATGGCAAAAAAAACTAATTTTTGAAAAATGAGCCTTTACAGACTGAAATAAGGCATTTTAAAATTTTCAGCAAGCCATGCATAAATTAGGGATGTTTGGGTACTCACATGAGAATAAGTTTTTTTGCTCCCGCAATCACCAAAAGTTCGCTCAACACGATTATCGTCCTCGTTGTCGCTGACGGGAACTGATTGGTGTAACAAATTGCCAATTTTGGACAAGTGCTCATTTCTCTCCGTTTCAAGACTCTCCATTCTGAGTTTGGCCTTCGCGACTTCACCGTCAACCATGCCTTTGACTGCTTTAATTTGCGTGATGGTCAAATCCTATAAAAATCAATCCAAAAACAATATTTACAAATTAGTCATTTACCTTAATGTCGTCCATCTTCAGCTCAGCAAATGACTTGATCAGCCCTTCGGGAATAGCATCAGAACCTCCGATGTTTTCCTTTTTCTTAAAAAGTTCAAAAACAGTTACCAAACTGCCAATGACCTAATCTCAACAGTACCTTCATTTTATCACCAATTGCAGTGCTACAAATTTTTATTGCGCGATTTAAACCATCCAAAACAAATCGATCTGAACGAGTTGATTAAAAAGTCTTAATCTTTGACTTACCTTTGCGCCATTCCGAATCCGTCAAAATCACTTTCTCAACCAATCCAACATCCGCGTAACGGCCAAGTTGAGACTTGCGAATTTGTTCGGGATCGCCACCTTTCTCATCGCGAAATAAGTCAATATTCAACACCATAATTAGAGATTTTCTTCAGCTATGATTTCCACTATTCCAGATTTAGCTGAAAACGAATAACAATGAAAAAATGTTCCTACTCGTTCCGGATTGGACAACACATTCGGGATTCAAAATTCCACACTCAAGTCAAGAAAGAAATTTTTTTTTTACTTTTTAAAGAAAAATAACCTGAATTGGCATAATGATTTAATAAATTTAAAATGCATTAAAGTCAATTTTTTCCAAAAAATGCGGAACTTTGCACAAAAAGTACGTGAAGCGCGCCATCCCTGGATCCACACATTCATATAACTTTTTAAGGTCATGGCTTTGTTTAATACTCATTCATTTTTATCATGCTTACGGACTCCGTTTGTTTCTTGTCGTTATATGATGATGAAGGTATAAATATTTCTTAAAAATTACTCAAAATTTATAAAAAGTCTTCTTCATAGCATCATCCCTCTCCAGCAGTGCCTTCAAATCAATCGGACAAAATTCGAAACATTGGCATTATTGCACACATTGACGCGGGAAAAACAACATTGACGGAACAAGTCCTTTTTCTGACGGGAACGATTCCAACAATTGGTGAAGTTGACGATGGCAGCACTGTGACCGATTTTATGGAAATTGAAAGAGAGAGGGGTCAGTCATGGCGAACAGGACCCTATTAGAAATTGGGGAGAACCCGGTTAAGGAATGGTTCGGTTGGGCGAAAACGAAATTTGGTCTTTTGAAAAATTACGAAATTCTTCCTTTTTTTCACTGGTAATTTTTAATTGGGTGGGGGGGGGGGGGTGTCGGAACACTTTTTATGCCTAAACAAAATGAAAAATAAAATTTTCATATTTTAGGTATAACCATTCAGTCCGCAGCAGTCTCGTCAAACTGGCAAAATCATCGAATAAATTTGATAGACACGCCAGGTTTCGACATTTAAAATACTTATTTAAAAACCAAATTTTTAGGACATGTTGATTTTACCATGGAAGTGGAGAGGTGAGCATATTTTGGGATTTTATAACAATAAATAAGAATATTATTCAGAAGTCTTCGGGTCCTCGATGGTTCGGTTACAGGTTGAATTACGATGTTTGGAATTCTGATGTCTTTTTATATTCTGTTTAAAAATCAGTTTTTAGTGTTGGATTCCTCTTCGGGCGTTCAGGTGATTCTGTCAGTTAAACCCAATTTATTATTTTCATATTTTACAGGCCCAAACATTAACTGTTTGGAGACAGGCGCTGAAGTTTGGCCTTCCGTCGGTGTTCTTTGTCAACAAAATGGACAAACCGAACGCAAATTTCGACCATTCGCTTTCGTCGGTCGAAGACCGTTTGAATTCCAAAGGCAATCGCTGGGAAAAGTCCAACAAATTAAGTGAAACAATTAATGGACATTATTTAGTGTTGCCCATTGTTGTGCCCGTCTTCGGCAACGACAAATTGGAAGGCTTTGTTAATGGTATGTTTATAGCCAAATTTGGACTCTGAAAGGAAACGAATAATAAATATTTTCTTTATAACTTAAAAAAAGCTATGTAATTAGCCTTCCATTACAATTAGTTTATTATTGTCAAGTTCTTTCACAAAAATATTTGGAGTTCAATCGGCGACCACGACATTGTGAATTCGTTGCAAGAGATGATGAGAACTGCTCGTGGTCGGACATTCCGGTAAGAGTCTATTTTCGCAAAAACGTATTGTGTTTTTGTTTTCTTTTTGAGAAAAACAGTCGATGGGAGGAGGTCTATTCGGCTTCAATGGAGGAACTCTTAATTCGAATGGCGGATGTTGACGAAGCGTTCGAGAAGGAATTTTATTCCAATTCTCCCGCACTTTCTTCATTGAGAATGAGAGAAAGTCCTTCACTTCATCTGCTTTTTGGCTTTTTTTTTTCAAATCCCAACATTTTCAGTGATCCGGCGAAATACCCTGGAGAGGCGACTGTTTCCCCTGGTCTGTGGGTCGGCACTGCACTGCAGCGCCAGTGTGCTGCCGTTGTTGGATTCGGTGGTCGACTTTTTGCCGAGTCCCCGTGAAAGGGAATATCCAATCCCCGACGAAACGGAGGACTGTGCCTTCGTTTTTAAGGTGAATAATTTTGCACAATTCGATTTGGCAACATTTTCCGCAGGTCAGACACGACAAAAAGCGCGGGCAGCTTAATTATGCGCGCGTTTACAGGGGCAAAATTCAGCGCGGCCAATCGAGTCAGGCTCTGGTGAACGCAAATACCGGTGAGTCGAGTGTTTTTAGAGAAAATAATTTTAGTTTTAGTCTACGGTAAATCTGTTCTTTCAGGAGAACACCAAACGAATTTACAACTCTTCGCACCGTTCAGCGATTTACTAATGCCAATTGATTCCGTGGAGGAAGGAAACATTGTCGTCATCACCGGCTTAAACAACACCAAAACTGGCGACACTCTCGTCAATTGGTTAGTAATGAAATGCAAATAATTTATCGTCAATTCGGGGTGGGGAGCCGGAAGGAATCAAAAAAACAAACATAAAAAGAAAAAGCCTTACCCTTTACCCGACACATTTATTCTCGAAGTTTTTCGAAAACTTAAGCACTCACATAAAGCACAATGTTACGCGAACAGAACACATCGATTTTGAGGCATTGGCTCCTCCTACCGGGCGAAATTTTCACAAAAACATCGCTCATTTGGCACTTGAGGGTTGGCTTTTGTAGCGTTGTCCAATTTGGGGCGGCTTTTCGTTTTTAGGCATTGATTTCCCTCCAGCAGTGTTTTCGTGTACCATTGAGCCCCCAAATCTGGCAAATGAGCGCGGTTTTCGAAAGGCTCTTGCGCAATTGAGTTTGTTTCATGGAAATCTTTAAATTAAACGCGTCTTTTAAGCTGTTGAGGACCCGTCGATTCGAGTCATAGAAGATGAAGAAGCGGGACAGACCATTCTTGAGGGGATGGGCGAGTTGCACATCGAAGTGATGCGGGAGAGACTGTTGCGGGAGTACGGAATGAACGCTTTTTTCGGACCTCTTCGGGTAAGCGGAGACTATTTCTTATTGCACAACATTTACTCATTCCCTTTGAAGTTGAATTTGTTGTAGGTCAATTACAAGGAGATTCCCCAAAGACGAGCTGACAGCAGCGAACTCATGGAAAATGTTCTCGACAAAAAGCAATGGTGTTCTTTGAAACTGGAGGTCGAACCAACCCAGAGTTCGAAAACAGAAGCTTTGATCCATCAATTTAGTAAGGTGCAACAATTGTCAGAAACGGTTTTTGTCTTCTATTGTTGTATTCAGGTTTTCATTCAATTGGACACGGAGAACGTCGAACAGGCGAACCAGGCACGGCGTTTGTTGACGCTCCACCCGGATTGGTTAAAGGCCATTAACTCCGGTTGTTCGGTTGCTGTGCACAATGGCCCAATTTCGGGCTCTCCCGTGGTTAATTTGCGCGTTTTACTCCGGTTAACGGCACTCAACCCAAAGCATCCGACTATTTTGTTCGTTTAAGCTCCCTTTTGACCAGCGGTCAAAAAATTCCGTCGACTTTGCTCAGTGCCTGCGCCAGCAGATGCCTAACAAAGGCACTCGGAGAGGCAAATTTGGCGGTTTACGAGCCAATGATGCTCATTGAGGTGGTGCTGATGTCGAACACCTCCGGTAATGATGACAGACCAAACACATCGTGAAATTTGTAAAACTGAACCTTCTGGTTTTAATTTAGATAAAAAATAGAATAAGTAAAAGCTAATTATGTTTATTTTTTTTACAGAAATGCCGCACCCGGAAAATGTTGTCAAATCGTTGACGGAGAAACGTGCAACGATTTTGGCTATTTCAATGGACGGCGGAAAAGGTTGGCAATCTGAAGGCACGGGCAGAAATCGGAGGGGGGGGGGGGGGGGACCGTTCAACAGCCACCAGACGTGGGGGGGGGGAAATTAATAAACGTCGCTAATCCGTTGCCCTTCAAAGCTTTTTGGGAAAAGCAAGTGTAATTAATGTAATTGTTGGTATTCGCACAAACACTGTTAGTGAGTGAGGTCCTTTATTTCCCGAATTTTAGGTCGGGTTGTAACTGTCCAAGCAAACATTCCACTGGCAGAAACGCAGGGTCTGTCCCGCACTCTTCGGACAGTGTCTTCCGGAATGGCCAGTTTCCACTTGCAGCCCAATGGGTACCAGCCGACAGGCAATGAATTTGTGCGCGGGAATTAAATTGAACGAAATTGTTTAAAAGCGAATTCACACATTTTCATTAAAGCATTTGAACTGATCACAATTCAGTAACATTTGTTTATTGTTTTCGTCAGTAATACGGTTTCGGCTCTTCCTTCTTCGCGCTGTCCCCCTCCAAAGTCCGTCAAAATTTGGTTGCGACTGTTTTCTTCTTTCGAATGCCCTGGTTAGGAACAGCGTCATTCACCTTTCTTCGCCAGGGAAGAACTGCACTTTTCGATGTGCCTTTTCAATTGGTGCCAAAATTTGAATGTTTTTTGGCCAAAGACAAGTGAAAATGGTGAGAATAAATGGGAAAATGGTAACGATGATGAGGAAGGAGACGATGTACGGGGCGAGAAGACGGTCTTTCATCTTTGGCACACATTTTTCCTAAATGAATTTGGTCTTTTTGTCAATGTATTGATAATAGATTATGTTAATTATAAGTACTAATTCCTGTTAATTGTGCTTGGGATTTAGTGATATCAGTAAAATCGAATTCAATTCATTTTGTGGAAATTCCCTTATTCCTTTTGGAGGGGTTCGGCCCGGACTTTGGTTAGGGGACGTAGCCGAAAAATACCGCAAATAAAATTAGGCCACCCACCTGAAGTCCGTACCGTTCCAACAGCTCGTGCTCCACCCGGATTTTGCAAGAAAATTGGTCTTCGATTGGTGCGACGAGATGGCCTGTTTTGTCTTCCGACACTTCAGTTAAATAGGTGTCGAACAATTTGTCAACAATTGGAGGAAAATTGGATGCATTATCGAGGAGGGAGAGGAGGAGAACAAGTTGGACGAGTAAGAGGAGTACGAGCAGTACAAGCAGAATCTGGCGAAAAGGAAGAGATTTGGATGGGAGAGGGTTGACGAACTCTGTACGCCATACAGCAACTTCTGCTCACAGTTTGAGCTCCATAATTCTGAAGCCAGAACCGGCACGTACTTGGCACCATCACAACGAGACCGAGCAGGTTCAGCAACACCAAAGTCCATCTGTCGAAGTAAAAAATGCCGAGGGTTTTAATTCCGCGGCATTATGCCCAGTGAAAGGACATAACATTCATTCCCAACGAACATTGTGACGTCCGTGTCAGCAAATCTTTGCCGAAATTCGTCCAACTCCGTCAGCTCGTTCGCTCTCATCCTTCAGAGAAAAATATAATGAATGAAAGTATTACGGAGATCATCACAATCAGTGAACACACAAATAATTGCGACTACATATTTGTTGCTAATCCAACGCCGCCGTGGGCGCTTTGATATTGTACCGTATTTTTTAAATGACCCCCCCCCCCCCCCGGCGCCGCTCTCGCCACCCCCCCCCCCCCGGCGCCGCTCTCGCCACCCCCCCCCCCCCGGCGCCGCTCTCGCCACCTCAGCTGCAGCAGTCGCTCAGTCAATGATAAATTGCCGTTGTTATTAGTCTCAGAAACGGTCTCCTCCTTTTCCCCATCGACAGCCGATGTGAGATTCGGCTGTGCCAGTAAAATTTCCTCCCCTTCGGCGACTTCTTTCGCTGGCGGCGTTGTCGGGAATGTGTCGTCGGAGAACAGCACAATTTCATTTTGCTGAAAGAAATTCGTTATTTGGGTGGGCCTATCTTTTCTAATTGAGAAAAAGTGATGGCTTCAAACTCGGGATTGATGCATTTGCTTAATCTAAGCCTTCTCCCCTTAGGGGAATGGACTTGCACCTGAAGCAATCGCACTTCCCGCTCAATCGCTCCAATAAATTCTGTGGTTGTGGCACGGACCCTATCGTGAAAGAGTCCGTTGATGACCAAAACGGTCAAAAGGACGGCCATGCAAAGCACCATCACGATGCCCAAACGACGTTCTAGCCTTAAGGCCAGTTGCTGTACTTTCTGAACAAATTGATTTTATTTATTACTGCGATGTTGCACTAACAGATTGCTCTTGTACTGCTCGAGCTCCACCCCCACGCAGCTTCCCATTTCCGGAATGGACGGACAATTTTGGGAGAGAAGCGGGGGAATGCGGAGTGCTGCTGCTGCTGTCTTGAAGCTTCATCTGCTGCTGACCATCGTCCATTTTGTGTGATCGCGCGAACGAACAGAGTGTAATTAATGCAAATTACCTTTTGGGGAAGGTTTGGTTTAAATAAGGAAAAGGAGGAGGAGGAAGAGGAGAAGCCTGGGGGTGGGGAATTGACAGATGGGACTGCTTTGAAAGGCTTTGACTCCACGCATAAGCATAGTCGATTGGGTGGGGTTGGTGTGGAAAGAGTTAATCGCAATAATCGGAAGCGATTGATCAGAGTGATCAGAGATTGGTGGGGAGGGGAGCGTATTGTTGGGAAGTGTTGCCAGAACAAAAAGTGGTTTGTGGGCTGGTTTGGGCTTGGATAGTGGGGCATCAAGGACATCAATTAGTGGGCCCGAATTTATTCAAATTTATTTGAATTTGAATCCGAATTTATTCATTCCAGCAGGCGTTAATTACGTTGACTTCCGTTGTCTATTATGTTAATGGACACCAACGTTTCCTTCAACCGTAATCGATCACTAATTTAGCGAGAAATTGACGGAAGTTTGGGGGTGGTGGGAATACAGCAAAAGGAGTCCCACCCCCCCCCTCCCCCCAATTTCCAACATTTTATTGGGGGAGGGCCCCGCCGGGGAGTCAATAAAGTGCGCAATTGTTTTCCATGGACAGGAAACAATAATAATTCAACACATCGCAATGTTTAATATGGACAATTTTGTGGTTCAAAAACAGTAAAAGGAATGAATGGAATTCGATGTCCAATTGGCCTAATTCGTTCGGCGTTTTTTGTTACTTCCATTGTCTCCCCCCCCCGGGGCACTTTGACCTTCGAATGTTCCGACTGAAGAAGAAATGGCAGGCAACACAAAACAACGGCAAAGTTCGACTTGGAGAAACAACGGAAAGATAAATTGCCCTTTAAGGACACCCAAAGGGCACAAATTGTTGAAACTTATTCAAAGTTTGGACATTGGGCCAAATTTGTCACTCGAAAGCTTTTCCAAATTTGGACACATTTCATAAGGAAAATCAAAAAATTTTCTATAAAAATAGAAAAATTCGGGATCAGAAATTGCTTTGCTTTGCATGAGCCAGACCCGCCGAATGAATGAATGAATAAAGAGAGAGTCTATTTTAAAAGCAATGAATGGCCAATGGCCAAAAATGGACACTTTCGAGGCGAATGCCCGCGGGGGCGGTGGGGGGGGGGGGTTTAGAGTATAAATACGGCCTAATAAGACACTTGCGCCACCGGAATTGCACATTTTTCTTCATTCGTTCGGCCCTCAAAATGAATTTGCCACGTCAGCAGTTCGGCCTTCTCTTCTTCTTTTTGATCTCCACCGTCTCTCTGTTACTGGTCGATCGGGCGAAGGTGCCTTTCTTTTTTATTAAAATGTTCGAAACGTTTTCTGTCCTTTTGTTTAATCGAAGGGATGCCATCCGGCTTATCCAATCGGAATTTCGCCGTATGTTGGCGGTCCCGTTGGAGTGGTAAATCCGAACGGTGAGTTGCCGGTGAGTGGGCGACGGGCAATCGCTGCTAAAACTTTGGCATTTTCTGAAGATTGGGCGACGGTGAAGCCGCAAGTGAAGAGAATGAAGAGAAGCGGGGGAGGGAACAAATCGCCGCGTGATCGGGCACTGATCGATCGAAAAGTTTAGGAATGTCTTTTACTGTAAAAGGTGGCATAAATTTTTTGTGATTGATGTCTTTTGTTGGTTTGGGGAACGGCACCGTACAAAAGACAAAGATCGGCGGCTAAAGGACAAAAGAATTTTATTTGTGACGCTTTCCCTTTTGCGGCTAAAACGTTTCTGATGGTCGTGGCGTGGGCCGTCCGCCTTCTTCCAGCTGGGATGGGTCGGAGGATAAAGCCCCCCGGCGTTTGGGGTAAAGCCCCCCCCCCCCCGGCGGGTGGGATAAAGCCCCTCCCCCCCAATTCCTTTCTCTTTCATTCCCCGACGAACAATCCTTCCCCTCAAGTGCAAACTCAAAGGATGGCGAGGGCAGATGGCTCTTCGCGGGTTGTGACCTGTCAGTCCGCCCGCCGCACATAATTTTGGCGGTTTGTGAGGGAAAATATTAAATTCGGGTAGTACCGCACAAACCAACCGCCAACCCAACCGATCAAAGCGTCTTTCGGCATTGAATTAATTGATCGATCGATCGATCGATTGATCGGCAGTTCACAAATTGATTGCCCCAGAAAATAAACTTTTTTTGCAACATTCAAACGCCAAAGCCTTCGACCAATTTTTTTAAAACTTTTACTAATTCTTTCATCTCAGGCACAAAATTCGGAATGTTCGTTTCGGTAATAAGCCGCAATTCGTCATGGAGCCACCGACAAATTTGGCTCATTTTGTCCACGCTTTTGCCTTTTGTCGGAAGCCAACGAATGGACGAGGCGGAGGGCGAAGGACTGAAAGTGCGTAAAAGGCCCGCCCCCCCCCGGAGGTTTCTTTAGCTGTGTCCCTTTAGGCGCAATTGCTGACCAACCTGAACAGATATTCGGGCCACGGCTCGCGGGCCGCGGAAGGACCAATGGAATCGCTCGGGGCGTCGCACGGAGTGCGTTTTTGGCGCAATTGCCCAAACGCTGTCTTAATCCCCATCCCCGCAGGCGCCTGGCAGTCCAATGCCGCCGATACCCGCTGAATTGCCCGCAGACCCAATTTCGAGTCCGTTTTTTCATTTTCATTTGTTTTTTGCTATTTTATTATTTTGGGCGCCTGTTTTAGGCTTTCTCGCGCTGTTCCGTCCCCCTCCGTCTTTTGCCGTGCCACCGCTGCCCCCTCTCATCCCCCCAACTCCCGCAACATTTGCGCCGCCATTCACTGCCAATTTCCAACAAATTCTTTCTAAAAGTCTTTTCTTTTTTAATAATTTATTTTATTCAATTTTTAAACTTCCCCAAAAGATCGCCCGCCGCCGGCGCTTTCCGAACGCCGTTTCCTCCAACAAAAGTCGTCGACTGCCCCCGCCGCCTTTTCCCCGCGTTCATTTCCAATCGGCGAGTTAAAGACAGAAAAGGGCAAATGGAACAGAACGGCCGCCGAAGTGATCGGAGAGTGGAGGAGGCGAATGTAATAAAGCAATAATTAATTATAATTGGAAGTTGACGAGGGCATTTGTGCCGGATTTTGGGGAAAAATAAAATAGGAAAACTTCCAATTTAGGCTTACTCTTTCTTAGGTACAAAGTGTTAAAGTCGGCTCGCAAACAAAGGTCGCGAGAGAAGAAAGCCAACAGTCGTGAGCGTGAGAATATTTCGGCTGTGGAGGAGCAGCAACATCATCGCCATGAACACCGTCAACACCATCAACACCAACACCAACAACAGCCACTTGTGCTGTTTGGCCCGCCTCCACCAGTGATCGACGTGCGAAGGGCCAATAAGTTGGCCAAGCTGTTTGGGGTGGAGAACGCACATAATGGGACGACGAGAAGAGGGCTTGGCACGCCGGTGCCATTGTGGGTATTGGCATTATAAACAGACTCTTGGCTTGGTTTTCTCGAGAATGGCAATCGGAAAGGAATTGGAGAAAAACAATTCATTTGAATTAGCCTTTGCCTCGCCTTCAGAAGAAAAAATTTGCGTTCGTCTGAGCTACGGACGATGGACGGCGGCCGAAGAACGGCGACAGTGCCGCCGCCGCCCCCTAAAGGGGACGAGGGGGATGCCGACTTGTACACCGATCTGTTGGATGGCGAGGAGGAGCAGAAACATCTGCAGGACGTCGATGGGGGGGATGAACGGTTCGAAATTGTTTATGTGCCGGCATTGAAGACGAAGCGCAAATTGCTGAAGGCTAAGACTACGACATCTGACGGACAAACGGAAGAAAGTGCCGAACAGACGAAACGGCAGAAGGCCTTCGGGCCATTCAACGGCCAAGTTCATTGAACTTCTTCCCCTCGGGGGTATTCCTCTCAAATGCATAAACTTTTCAGACGCCGCGCACTTCTTTGTTTCCCTCTTCTACTCCCGACACAGCTGCCCAAGCAGCTCCAAATGTTCCGCAGCTGCCTCAACCCAATGCCGTAGCTGATCCTCCTCCTCCCCCTCCTCCTCCGACTGTTCCGATGCTTCCATTGGCCGTCCCCTCGGGGCTTCTCCCCCTCCAATTCCCCACGCTGCTGCCCCCAATTGTGCCCTCCCTAACCGTCGTCCCCCCGCCGCCTGTCCAACTTTCCGGGCGAATTGCCAAGCCCTCCCCCTCCCTAACAACGCTTTCGTCTCTGCCACAATCGCCCGAGGGCGATTACCTAAAAGAGCTGGAAAATGTGTCTGAAGACTATGTGGACGAACAGGAGCGGCGAGTGGGTTCTTAAGAAAGAGCTTAATTGGCCTAATTGCGATTAAATCTTTCGGATTGATCAATTTCATTCATTTGTCCGGTTTAATCAGTCCAATTTCTTTTTTCTGATCAGTCCGAGTCCATTCAGCTCCCTTGCCTTCGCGATCGATCAGACGCCGCTTTTCCCTCGGGCGGAGGGCGTCCGTTTCTTCACGGCTCCAACCCCCCGGGCTGTCAAAAGCCAGAAAAGGCGGTGATCGGGAGAGAATTCGCCGTCAAAACGCCTTCCACCGGCCTTTTCTTTGAAGCCCCCGAAGACTCTTCCGGCGGGGCGCCAATTCGGCACATTTTGTGGGATGAGAACAAAGAAATGTGCAATTCGGCACGACTCAGGACATTAATCCAAAAAGTGAGAGCATTCAAAAGCACCAGAATTATTCGTTTTTCGCCCCTTCAGAGTGTCGTCCCGTCAAACGTCGAAAAGTCCAAACGCCGTCTCCAACAAAGTGCCGAACAACAATTCGGCACTTTTTACAATGTCATTTGCGGCACCGGCTTTTTCAGTTACATTGCGCACACCGATGAATTTTGGTGAGATTGAATTTTGTTCTTTTTTAAAGCAAAATTCGGTGATATTTCAGTCTGATGGCTGTCCAGGACATGAACTGCTACGTCTTCTCGCCCGTCTGTTCCACCCAATTGGCAATTGCTTCGGGAATTAGCAGTCAAAAAGAGAAGAAAAAAGTGTTCGCCGGACACCGGCATTTGTATTATTCGGGCCGTCGTTTGAGAGCCTTTTTGAACAGGAATTGAACCATTCAAATTAATACGATTGAAAATAAAAGTTACTTTTGTTTTCTGACATTTCGCTGGATCCGATCACTGATCAGTGAGAACGGACAGAAAAGGACGGTCAGAGACAATCGATCGATCAATCGATCAGTCCATAAATTTCCGGGTTTGTTCGACGGCATTTTCGCCCTCCGCCCTTCCATTGGTAGCCTTTCTTCCATCTTTTTTTGGTCTAAAGGATTTCGGCCGATGCTTTGAGACGATAAATAATATTTACCCGATACAAATGTACACAAAATAATAAATACAATGTTTTAATCAAATTAAATGTTTTGGGTCCAAATTTTCAAAAGGGAAAGTTCGAACTCAGAGATAGCCCTTTCGAATCCAAAGTTTGAAATCTCGCGCGGACCGCTCCCGCACCGAACTTTAGGCTCACTCTCTGATCTAAAGCCCCCCCCCCCTCCATTAATGGTCTCATCCCCCCATAAATCGTCTCATTAACATCGCGGCCACTTTCTCTCTTTCCCTCACAAAAATTGAGCCTTCCCTGGCCCTTCCGGCGATGGCCCGGAGGAGTTGTTGTTGCTGTCTCGGAATGGCCAAGCCGGGCGGAATTGCAAATTGAAGCATTGAACGTGCCGTCGCCGTCGTGGGGGTCGTCTTTTGGGATGGCGACTCCGTCCGATTGCCATTCGGGCGGGGGATGGCTTTTTTGGCGCTATTCATTACACTTTCGCCTTTAGCTGTGCCGTTCCTTTTTTCCTCCGGGCATTTGCTTGAGCTTTTATTCGTCGATTTGGGCTCTTTTTGAATTGCACGGATAGGCGGCATTTTGTCGCGGATCGCCACTTGAGCCGATGCCAGCGGAGGTGCCGTTGTTGTCGATCCTGTCAGAGTTTAAGCGTTTGGCAGAAGTCCAAAAACCTTTTCGGTTCCCGACTCTGACCTCCAAACAATAGCCGGGCTAAAAGCAGTCCCAAAGTGTCGTCGCCGCATCCTCCGCAAGTGGCGGTGCAATGAATGCGCCGAAAATGGGGGGGGGGGCTGATTAAATCGGGAAAAGTGTCATTTAAATTCTCTTTTTTTATGTGTGCCTTTTTACATGCAGAGAGCGTAGAGGGGAAGCTGGCAATATGTCAAGTACAGCGGGCAGTTCAGGGCGTTGTCGCGGCAAAGGGCCAATTGGAGGGCGGGCAAACCGGGGCGACCGTTGCCGAGAAGGAATGCCAACAGAAGGCGAGTCAGCGACGCCCTGAACCATGGCTTTGAAGCAGGGTAAGCAAACAACCCGCCAAAGCTTCTTCAAAGTCCAAACCCGCCGGCTGAGGTTGGGCCGGAGATGCCACCGGTGTTCTGGTTGGTGCAGCAGTCTTGCCCGCCCATGCACGTGCACACCCCGGGGCATGTTGGCGGGCATTGGCCTCCGATGCACGCTGAAAAGGTTGAATGGGGAGACAGAATTCGAGAGACATACGCCCGAAGCGAAATTGGCCGGCAGGACAGACACTGGAGGAGCATCGGACGGTGGGCGGAAGGGGGAGCAGCAACAACAGAAGAAGCCGAAGGAGGGGAAGGAGAAGGAGTTGGTTGGGTGGGACGGGTGCCGTCGTAAATGGGGACGAGGACATTGCATCGGTGAAAATTGATGGGATGGGAGCACCGAAGGAAAGCTTTGACGGAAATCCGTGGGGATAAAAATAGGCGAATATTGGGGGAGGGGGGGGGGGGCATCCCCCCTGCCCCCCCCCCTCCCCCCTCTCCCTCCCCTCCCTCCCCCCTCCCAACGGACGCTTTCTTTGTTTGCATTTTGCTGATTATTCAGCTTTGTAAGGTGAATTGAACACAAAGGCAGTGGCAAAGTGATGAAAGTCCTTTCTCTGGGGATTTCTCTTCAATTTCTGAATTCCATCGTTTAGCGCCGTCCAATTGCGCTGCTGCCCAACGCATTGGCCATTGAAATTTGGGACTGACTGTTGAAAAGGCCGCCGCCGACAGAGGAACAGACGCCGCAAGTGCGCGGACAAAAGGAAAGCATCCGCAAGGAGTACATGCACATCGGGGCAAACTGAACTAGAGGGGGGGGGGGGGGGAGTATGTCACTTATTTGGTTGGCAGTGCAACAATTGTCTAATGGTAAAAGACTCACAACAATTCCAAGCCGCGTCCTGACAGCCCGACGCCGTCGTTCCATAGCCCCCGAAGGTGCCAAATGTCCTTTGCCGAAAAAGAAGCATCAGCAGTGCCAGATTGACCAGATTAATGCCGTCTCCTGCATTTGTTTGAGGCTGTGGCGCAGGTGCCGGATTGGGACTCGGATTTGTGCGGGGATAACAACAGCTGTCCACGGTGCAGCGGCAGCCGGGTGGGCACGTACCCGGACATGCCCGAGGAGTGCCCGGAAGACAAGCTGAAGGAATTGGAAATGTTTAGACACGCCAACGAATAGGCGAAATAACCGCACGTCCAAAGAACGCTTCCGCGGCGGAACAATCGTTACGGACAGCGGAGGGCAATGTGGAACAGCGAAAAAGGGGTAGAAGAAGGATCAGAAACAGCAGAAGAACAACACAATCGAATGAAGAAGGCATCGGGGCAATTGGAACGGTGCGAATGGATGGATAGGAAGAGGGAACGTTGAAGCTTCGACGACGGGGGGGGGGGGTAAGTATCTCCCGGGACCCAAACTCATTTCAGTCCATTCCCTCCCCCCCACAATTTGTTGAATTGGCCGAGTTGGGACAGCTGAAATGTTTCTAATTGTGCAGAACATTGGCTGCCTAAATTATGATGAATAATTTATTTGAGGTTCAGTCAGAAGCATAAGGTACCCCCCCCCCCGACATACCCCCCCCCCCTCCCCTCCCCCCCCCCCCCCCGACAGAGCCTTTACCCCCCCCCCCTCCCCTCTGTCCCCTTTTGGCCCATTTGTTAAAGCCGAAGCTGTATTTGCAATCCTCTTCCTCTCCCCCTGCCCCAAACATTTTCCTTTTTGTTTTTTGTTAGCTCATTTCACGCAAATTTTCACAATGAAAAATTGGTTGGGCTGCTCGGTTTCCCATGGCCTAAGCCTAAGGCAATTAGAACGTGAGATGGTCGGTCGGTTGGTTAGTAAATAAAGGTTCTGCCGGGCACTAATTAAAATGCTTTCTCTCTTTGTAAACTCTCTCCTCACTCCATTCATTCTGCCCCCTCTCTGCTTCTCTCCCTCTCTACACTCTCTTAGGCTTCTCGTTTCTCTCTCATTCCATCTCGACATTTGCATTCATTGCCTCTGGGCCTTTCGCTTTTTCGGAGATTCGGCGCCTCCTTTCATCTTTTCGTCAGCCGTTCATACACCAGCCCATTCCATAACATGCTTTGCTGCTGTTATTAGCCCCAAATTGGGTTTTGCGTGCTGTTCTTTGAGGTGCAAAAGGATCAATAGGGAGGGGGGGGGGGAAGAGAGGGCACGGAAGGGGAGTTGGGGGAGGGGGGGGGGGGGGTGGGAGGTGAGGGCGGGAGTTTTTAAAGGAAAGGGAGGCGCTGCGAGACCCCCCCCCCCCAAGGGCTGTTTTTGCCGTATCCATTCCATTTACATTTCCCCCCCCCCCCCCCCTCTCTTTTATTCATTCATGGCATTTCCCCTCTTTTGTCTCCCTTTTCGTTTGGCCATCGTCAAAGTCGGCACAATTAATATGTAAGGGCGCCCCGTCGCGCCCTCTTGAACAATTAAATTTTGTTTTGGTATTTTATCAATTAGTTTTAGCGCCTCCGATAGCCGCCGATGCAGAAGAGCCCTAACCTCCGACGAAAGGATTTATTCTCCCCCGCCCCCCAAGCCTCGTCCCCTCGCCTTTCGTCGTCCGCCCCCGTCTCTTTACTCCTCGCCCTCCTCGTCCTTTTGCCTTCCATCTCTTCCGCCCTTTACATTGTTCGCCTGCAATACGTTCCGGTCGACCTTTTGGACGAGTTCAGCGAGGGGAGAGGCTCCGTAACCAGAGAGAAGCGAAGAGCCGAGTCGGCAGGTCGGTGCCCATCAAAGACAGGCGGTTGGGGGCTTTAAAGTTTCCCCAAGCCGTTCACCTTTCTTAAACTGGCTTATTACTTAATGAATAAGCATTTTAGCCTATAATGACCGATTGGCACCGCCGGAGATGGACTTTTTGGGGAGGGAATTGAACTCCAGACTGAGGCAATTAGCTGCTGAAGAAGAGGAGGAAGAACACGTTCAGGACCAGGAAGAGTTGGCGCAACGTTGGAATAGCCTCAGAAGGTCCATTGAGGACAATGTGCTGGAAGAAGCCGGTGATGGGCAGCGAAGTGCCTGGGAAGAACAAGACGACGAGGAGGAGCAGTTTGTGCCATCCTCGACGGGGTAAGACATTTTGGCATTTATTTATTTTGCTTATGAGAAACATTCTCAGGATGGACGACGAAGGCCAAGAGGAGGACGAGCAAAAGCCCCCACTGATGGTATTTGATGCGGGAGAGCGCCCGAGGGGCCAGCAAAGTACCGCCGGAGGGGGGGACGTCGTCCTTTTAGAACTTTGAGGGGCAAAAAGACACAAATTTCGAACTAATTGCCGCCGACAATTTGTTTTGTTTTTATCGTTTCCGATATTTGTTTGGTCCCAGTGATCTCTGCCTAATTGTAGCGATAGAATTGTTTTTCATTTTCCAATTATACCAATTTTTGATCTGATCGATAAACTCTTTTTGCTTATATTTGTAACCGGCCGATCGCTTGGCCTTCATCCTCAAACACAAATATGGGACTGATCTGTTTATTGGTAAAGGGGGAGGGTTACAATAACGGGGGGGGGGGGGCTTGCCCAATTCGAGATGGGAAAGTGGGGAAAGGATGGGGGATCCGGATCCGATCAGAAGTGATTGGGGAACAATCGGAGGTGTTCAAGACAACAAAAGTGTGGGGGATTGGCAAAACAATTTTTAAATTGAAATTTGACCCAAATTGGGGGACCCAAATTTGTACCAAACGGTTACCAAAGCAATAAAATGGCCATATTTGCCGCGCATATAACGGCATATTTCAGCCTTTTCGGACATTACTTTTTGGTCGAATTGTGCCAACCAAAAATGGAAAAGGCTAATGATAGTTAAAATATCTGGTGCAATTCCTTTTCCATTCCTTGAGCAATTTTCTTAATTAAGTTGAGCCTCAAATCCAAAAAGCCTTTCAGTGCCATGCCAATGCGACTAAACTTTCCCATGCCGGCCGTTGCCCCAATGACCCCCATCCCCCCCCCCCCCCCTCTCCCCCCCCCCCCCCCTCCCCCTCCCCCATCCGAGTAAATCATCTCCAAATTTTCGTCATAATCCCCCCCCCCCCCCGAAAGTGCCAAAGTAAGCCTTCCAGCAGAACGAAACGACAAAATCGCTTTGTAAGGAATAAACAAAGCGGAAAGGAAAGAGATGGGACAAATTTGGGCGAATTTGCCGCATTCTTTCACACCGAATCAGGCAGCCCCCGAGGGGTTATTCCCCCCGCCCCCCGCGGGCATTGCCTAGCAATGATTTATATTTATATGTGTACATATTGACGTTAAAGACGAATTGCCGGGAAAGGCACATAAATTGCAAAATGTTCAATTAAATTCCCTCCCCCCCCCCCGCCCCCACATTTTGTTATTGCCATTAAATTTATCATTTGGTTGGATTAAATTAAATTTCAATTTTGATGCCGTAATTTCTGTCTGCCCTCGTCACATTTTATTTTTATGTTGTCACTTTTTGGCATTTGTTGAAATTGATAAATGAGAAGCAAAGAAAAGAGCGTTTGCTTTGCTTTGCTTTGTTCTATTCAATGAATTGTCGGAGCATTGGGCGAGCGTTCCCTCGGGGGAAGTTCGGCACCGGAGGGGGGGGGGGGGGGGGGGTGGATTATTTTAAGAATTATTTTGGCCTCCCGGTCATCTCCAATCCAATCTTAACAAGCTCAGATTCTCGTACTTTCTTTTGCACTGTTTGTCCAGCCCGCCCACCCAAATGAGCTCCTTTACCTTTACCTCGTCCACCACCGGCTTCATCTTCTTCGCTTTATTCGTTTCCGCCTCTTTTGCGTTCCCTTCCTTCGTGGGACAGAAAGCCGAACAGGACAAGCGCGGCTTCCCCGTGCGCAACCCGTACTCGTGGATGGCACAGCTGCAGGTCCCCCTTTCCCCCCCCCCCCTTAAAGATTAAAGCCCCATTCTTCCAGAAACGATCCGTCCCCAGCGGAATCGGAATGGACAATACGTCGCCAAGTGACGGGGAATTGCCGAATTTATTTCTGGTGAGTCGTTTGTTGTTCATCCCGGAATATCCTTTTTCAATTTCAAAGGCCGTTCTTTCCGTTTAGCCCTCCAAGCGTTTCCCGTCCCCCGCCGCTTCGTTCGGCGGACGCCGTCCCCAAAACCCCTACTCGTGGATGTCCTTCGGGGACGCCGACCAGTCCAACATGGATTGGTTGTTCACCCGACTGCGCCCCTTTTCCGAGTTGGTCTCCAAACGATTGAACGCTCTCGGCATGGGGATGGGCTTTCGTCGGCCCAAAAACCCTTACCTGTGGGCGATGAACCGACAACTTTTGGCAGAGTGAGAAGCCCATAAACACTACGGTATCGGGTGATACGATACGGTACCGGTGAAGAAAGCAATTTGACAATGGAATGGCTTTGAATTGAACAACTTTATCAGATTAAATATGTATTTTCGGCAAATTGTTGGAATTATTTAATTGAGATCAAACTTTCACAAGCACTTCAAATCAAAAGTTGGAGGAATAAATAATGATTTGGCACAATGCCCGCGGGGGTTTTGTTTCATTTGCAGTCGTCAATTGCTGCAATTGCTTACAACCCGCCCCCTCTTTTACAACAAAAAGGGTGACGGTGTCCGATGGCTCCATTCGGACAGAACGGTGGTGGAAAGCCTTTGCTTGCCTAAAAGGGCACCGACAGACAGAGCACCGGAGGGGCTGCCTTCGTAAGGAACCGGCTTTTTCCCGTAAATCCAACGGAACAGCAAATCCACACAACGGAACTGACGCAGCAAATACATCAGCTGGGCTCGATATCTGAGAGAGAGTACGGTAGAGGAACGTATTATTGGGTGATACGGTATCAGAGAGAGAGAGAGAGAGAGAGAGAGAGAGAGAGAGAGAGAGAGAGAGAGCGTACGGTACAGAAAAAACCTTGAGTTTTAAGTAAATAGAAACGTATTGCCATCAAAGTAAAATGAATGGCTAACGGAATGCAGCAAATCAGACAGACCTGGAAGAGAATTGGGCATAAAACACGAAAGATGAAGACGAATTGAGCACGATCAGAATGTTGTTCACATCGTTGAGCAAGTAGCCGACTTGAGAGCGGAACAGATCAGGCAATACGATTTCCAGCACGTTCAGGCAGAAGGACAACGAGTAGCAGAAGAGAAACACTAAAAGTGCCGTTAATAAATGCCGTGGCGTCAGAGGAACGGCCCAATCTTCGACAATAAAATGCCCGATCATTTGACATAAAATGCCCGATCATTTGACATAAAATGCCCGATCATTTGACATAAATGCCCGATCATTTGACATAAAATGCCCGATCATTTGACATAAAATGCCCGATCATTTGACATAAAATGCCCGATCATTTGACATAAAATGCCCGATCATTTGACATAAAATGCCCGATCATTTGACATAAAATGCCCGATCATTTGACATAAAATGCCCGATCATTTGACATAAAATGCCCGATCATTTGACATAAAATGCCCGATCATTTGACATAAAATGCCCGATCATTTGACATAAAATGCCCGATCATTTGACATAAAATGCCCGATCATTTGACATAAAATGCCCGATCATTTGACATAAAATGCCCGATCATTTGACATAAAATGCCCGATCATTTGACATAAAATGCCCGATCATTTGACATAAAATGCCCGATCATTTGACATAAAATGCCCGATCATTTGACATAAAATGCCCGATCATTTGACATAAAATGCCCGATCATTTGACATAAAATGCCCGATCATTTGACATAAAATGCCCGATCATTTGACATAAAATGCCCGATCATTTGACATAAAATGCCCGATCATTTGACATAAAATGCCCGATCATTTGACATAAAATGCCCGATCATTTGACATAAAATGCCCGATCCGTCGGCACAAATATTTGGGGCCCCCAACTCACCCAACACGACCATTAGCATCATTTTGGCTGTTTTGTGCTCCCTTTGCTCCGCTGCGCTCAGTTCTTCGGCCCACATTTCTCTTCTTTGCTCCACCGCCGCTAAAATTGCACTTGCGACCTTACAAATTAAAGGAATAATTAGGGGAATAATTAGTGAAAATGCCTTAAGGGAATTGCCTGATGGCAATGATTAATGTGCCACCTGAAAATTCAATGCGCAAAGCACACAAAGCGGCAGCAAAAACTGTGAAAGCATTGTGGCGGCATTCTGGTAGAGCAGCATGTACAGGTAATCTTCGCGCAGTAGACCGACCACCGGTTCGCTGGGGACGTCGGACGGATTGATGCGATACTCCCAGAAGCGGATTAAATTGTAGCCAACCGAGAAGATCAGAATGGCACCGATGGTCAACTGGGCACGACGCCTGAGGGGACAATAAATGCTAAAGCATTGGCAATTCCCGAATTGGGACGGGTCTTGGAGACCTTTTGGGTAATGAGTGAGTATCTTTTGCTTTCAATTCCCTCAGACTCACACTGTGCAGTAAATGCGCACTGAGAAAGGGTAACAGACGGCGATGAACCGGTCCACAGTAATGCCGACTAACATCCACACGGACATCGTCTGGGCCATCAGTGTGACCGGGTAACAGAACACCAGCAGGTGGCCGGTTAGAGCGGGCGGAAGTCCTGCGGGGGATAATCGATTGATTGATTGGAATTGATTGGAATTGATTGATTGATTGATTGATTGGAATTGATTGGCGCGGCATTTTATGGCACGAGAGAATTGGCTTTTAAGCAAAAAGCGGTGAGGATTGCTTTCCAATGGCCCCGTCTGTTCCGGAAGTGATTTGGCCTAATCCTTTTTTAATTCCCCTCCCCCCCCCGAGGGAATTAAACCCGACAATTCTCACCGGGCATGAAATACTCCAGCGGGGACATCGAAAACACCGGAAGGGCCAACACGCACAGGGCCAAGTCCGAGGCAGACAAACCGCACAGCAAAATCTTCAAAGAATGGAAGGAAAAGGAAATGAACCAATTAATCAAATCAAATCAAATTAATTCAAATCCAAATTTTGTATTTATCTTCCTCACATTGATCGAACGCTTCCGAAAGGCCGGACGGGAGTAAATAAACAGTGAAATGGAATTCATCACAGCTCCGACAACGCACAGAGAGGCCATTAGCAGTGAAAAGAAAAGCGAAAGAGCCCAAAGGAGCTGATCGGAGGGCAGCAGGACGTGGTGATCAGAGGGGAGAAATGTTTCCTCTGCCGCCTCGGGGGATGAAGCATTTGGGGGCATATTTTGGAGGATAATGAAAGTGCCGTCGAATGTTGGGTTGAGCCAAATGAAAGAAAGCACTTTTGTTTTGCGACGGAGTGAATGAGCTGAAACTGAAAAAAGCGAAGAATGGACCGGAGGGGATTAAACGACAATTCGTCAACATTGTTGGGACACGTACTTAAATATAAAGCCGGACAGATTATTGCGCGAGAGTGGCGGGAACGGATATTGCGGGAGGCGACGGGTGGGGGGGAGGCATAAGCATTGATGGGGATTGGGTGTTTGTTGTGCCGTTTTTGCATAAATGGGAGGGAATTTGGGCTTGGAATGTCTGGGAAAAGAGCGGACGTTGGGGGCGGTGTGGGAGACGAACAAATTGTCAAAATAAATGAATGGAATGATTCGGTCGGGCGGAGAGTTTTGGACGGAAGGGGAGGGCGATGTTTAAGTTGTGCTATTTTAACATTAAGCCGGATTGGTTGAGACTAAAGAACGCCGCCATGCTGCTAGGCTTAAATATGAAAATGAGGAGATTCGGCACACATTTTGCGAATTCAATTAATTGCCAAGTCGGCATTGGCATTGAGAAAAAGGTGGGGACGGATGGCAGAGAAGGGGTGGACTTAAAATACACACTCCCCCCCTCCCACGGGGGGGTCCATGCCGGAATCCCCTCACTCATCCGCAGAAAGGAGAGGCTTCAATTGACGGAAATGATTGGATAGTGCTCTAAGCTAAGCCGAGCTTGAACTTCGATCAACCGGCACTGATCGGAAAGCATTAGAATTGAATGATCAAAAGGAATAAAATGAAATAAATTTATTATGCCTCTGGAAACGCCGAACTTTGGCCTTGAATCTTTGCGGATTTGCAAGTTCATTTGTCACTGCTGAGAATTAATTAACGTTTATTAATTTTTTCGATAAATGAATGATGTCCATCCAATGCATTTTTATGTGCGCGTTGGGAGACGGAAAAATGTGAAAGCACGAAAAGGGTCAGGAATGCATTAAGTATGGCTTATTATCCTCATATAGGGGATAATCCGCGAATATGCCAACTAATGGGGCGGGGGGAGGTGAGACAAGGAGGGAGGGGGAGAGAATAGCCCCGGGGGGGGGGAATAGCCCCGGGGCAGGAATAGCCGCACGAGAGATTTTGCTGCACCTGCATTTTGTTTTATTTTTCATTCATTTTCAAAAATATACAAAACACAAAGCTTCGAAAAAGTCACAAAAAAGCAGTAAATTGACCGGTTTCAAAGGGCAAACTTTTGGGGGCGAAATATATTTGAAAACATCGGCCGCTTCAATTGGAAAGCCATCCAATCGGCGGCTTCACTTTCCTTCAGACGCCTTTTGACGTCCGCAATTGACACCGACGGCACACCAAAATAAACCTCAAAAATGGTTTTTTGGCCGCGCCATTGCCGTCAAACATTAGCGGCGGCAGGCACAAAAAGAGGGGGGGCCTTCGAATTAACGGCAAAGGCAAAACGGAAAATTGCGTGGGAAACCAATGGCATCAATGAGCTCGGCACTTTGTGTTCAGTCCAATTCAATTTGCAATTTTTAATTTATTTTAGGGCTTAGATGGCGGCCCCAAAAGCGTGGAAGCAAATGGCCAAAATTCATTGAATTAAGCTAAGTGCGAATGGAATGGACGGCGAAATGGAAACGGCAAAAATGCCAAAATGGAAAGGGACCGCGGGAAAGAAAAATGGATTAAAAAGCGAAATTTGTATTTGGGGGGGGGGGGGGAAGCCAAGAAAAAGTTTTACTCGGGACAGCGAAAGTGAATATAATTAACGGCATTTTGGGGGGGAGGGCATTCGAAATGGAAGGGATAGGGCGACGGCGCCCGCATTCAGTGCCAAAAGTTTCACATTCGCTGCACAACGGAACGACGACGGCGCGGGCATCGAAGCAACGAATCGTTTGGACCAAATCACTTCGACTTAAAATTACTCGCAAATCGGACTGACAAAAAGCGTCGCTTAAAATGTGAAAATATGAACAGTTTGATGACAAATTACCCTAACAGTGGGCGTGTTAAGTGTTGCCACTTTGGCACTGGATTGGCCCCTCGAGGGAATGGTCCAACCAACAAACGGTGGGCGGCATCAAATTTCCCCTCGGGCTTTTGGCTTTTGAAGTGTCTTTCGTTCGGAGAAACCGAGACTCTCGATCAAAGTGTAAACCCCTCTCCATTCTCCAGCCTTCGACTTCAATTTCGCCAGCATCAATTTCACACCCTCCGGGGAAGAGCCATTAATTTTGCCCCCCCCCCATTTTCTGGTAAAAAGTTTGACAAAAGAAAAAGGAAATGTTTGTCTTTGGAAGAATATTTGTAACGGAATATTTATTATTTATAAATCCATCCGTCTCAAATCAAAAAGCTTAAAACTAATTGAAATTTCCTCCGACCCTCCGCCGACCGTCGCGCGCCTCGTCCCGCACTTTTTCGGCGAGTATTCGGATGCCGGGAAGAATCTGCAAGAAAAAGCGGGCAAATGCCCAAATTCCCGCCCGCCCGTCCCACTTTGGCCGCCTCGTCGTTTATTTGATCCTCCGGAAACAAAAATCCGCGGAATTTTCCCCCAAAATAACCGGAACTCAATTCCATCGTGTACACGTATTTGATGCCCAAACTCTGCGCATAATCGTCACTTCCGCCGGCCGCCGAATCTTTAAACAATTGGGCGTTTTGGCATCATCGAAAGATATCGCCGCCAGGGACATTTAAATCTTAGCGATCGTCCACCCCAACGACCACACAAAACCAATAAGTTCGGACGGCACCGAAAGTGTTCTGTTTTCAGTGCAACTCCCTTAATTAGCCGCACTTACAGAGAATGTCTGGAGCAGTGCCAACTTCGTATTGCGTCCCGCCCGCTTTGACTATCGCTCCTGCCATTCTATTTGCCAGCGACCGCTCAAATATTCTGGTCCGTTTATTATAAATGCTCAAAAGCATCAAAATGCCGCATTTCTCACCCACCAATTCCTTAACATTGTCCGGATACGTTTTTGGCTTGAAGTTCCACGTGTGGATGATGAGGTTGCCGTAGGAGTGCAGCGTCAGATACGCCTTTAGGGAGCCGCGGTTGTCCTGCAGGAATTTGGCGAGATCGGCACATTCCGTCTCGGAGAGCGGCTGATCGCCACTGAACACCTGACTGAATGGGGGGGGGGGGGGCGGAGATGGACAGGAACATGGCAATAACACCGTTCGATCACCTGCACGGACATTGGCTGGTCCCCGATTCGTCCTGTCGAGGGACGAGGGAGGAACTGTTAAATGTGGTAAAGCGAGACCGACCCAATGGTAAGGGAAGTTCCGGTTGGGGTCCGCTCCCAACGCAAAACGCTGTCGTCCTCCTCCCTTCCCGGACATTTCTGCGCATCGCTCTTCCGCGGACCCGACCGAGTGCCCCTCCACAGCCCTTAAAGGAACGGAATCCAGCAGTGCCCGTCACTTTAAGCTTTTCGAGCAGGGCAGGCCGATGTTTGGGTTCACGAAACGAATTTTATTCGCAATTTCGGCCATCTCTGCTTTGGTTGGACCCACGGTCTTTGTCCCTGGAGTAAACGTATCCATCGGGGTTCAGCACCGGAATTACGTGCACGTCGATGTGATGGAGTAAAGAATGGAATTGGGGATCGTTGACCAGCTTGAAGTTGACGGGTGGGAGGGATCAACTTTAAGTCCACCCGAACTGACCGCATTCACAAAGTGCAGTGCCACGGCAGGAGCGATCCATTCCCGGGCGTGAATACCCGCATCAACCAGCAGAGAGGGCTTTTTAGCAGCTGAATTGTTCCGGGGGGGATATCCGAGCTAAAAGGGCGGTGGGGGGGGGGGGGGATTTGGAAGGGGAGGCGAGGGAAGTCGAAGGGATTGACCGTCAGAATGGGCAATTGGAGGCCCTCAAAAGTCCGTCCAATGGAGCCAAAACGAGCAAAATCCGGATGTGAATGTGCCACCAGCTGGAGGTAACGGAGGATCTGAACACTTTGGGCGTTTAATGAATAGCCTTTTGTTCA
Organism: Globodera pallida; assembly: GCA_020449905.1. Lineage (NCBI taxonomy): Eukaryota > Metazoa > Nematoda > Chromadorea > Rhabditida > Heteroderidae > Globodera > Globodera pallida. The sequence goes on along the minus strand of JAIXHY010000003.1, from coordinate 1,170,836 downwards.
ACATATAAGTGACCGTCTGACCGAATCAAAGCTGTGAAAACGTCCAAAGTCAAACTCGTCCAGCTTCTGGTACTGCTCCATCGGCTCGTCCCGACTTCTCCATGCCTCATTCTCCCTCATTATCTGTCTTCATCACACCCAACCATCATAGTCAGTAACAACAAATGCCCTCCCCCTCCCAATCCCTCACTTTCCAAAGTCTCTGACAGCCGTGTAATGCGGAATGCTGTTGTGCTTCAGGTACTGCTTCACCTTGACCCTGTTTTCGGGACCCGCTAAAATTTCGCAAGGCACACCCAATTGAGGACGAAGTCTCCAAAACTGAACGCCCTCGTGTCCGGAGGCGTCATAATGTTTGGAGAGATTACGAAGCGCCGACAAATGCGAAGGGTTGGAAGGCAATGCGAAGATGAGACCATATCTGGTAAGGGGCGTGGAGTTGAAGGTGGGCGGAAGGTCCCGGTTTGGGTCGGATACCCTGGAGGGGAGGGGGGCATCGAGTTGGAGGTGGACGGAAGGTCCCGGTTTGGGTCGGATACCCTGGAGGGGAGGGGGGCATCGAGTTGGAGGTGGACGGAAGGTCCCGGTTTGGGTCGGATACCCTGGAGGGGAGGGGAGGGGGCATCGAGTTGGAGGTGGACGGAAGGTCCCGGTTTGGGTCGGATACCCTGGAGGGGCGAGGAGGGGAGAGGGGGCATCGAGTTGGAGGTGGGCGGAAGGCCCCGGTTTGGCTTACCCGTCATATGAACGAAATTCTCCGCTTGAAGGATGTGCCAAAAGTACGGCCACAACCAAAACGGACAAATAATGGGCGTCAATCATTCGGCGGGGAGGGAAAGGCACTCGGACAGAAACTGACTGTGAGAGAAGGAAAAGCGGCGCCTTTTGTACGCTTTTTGTTGAATGTTTGGGGCAATAAATAAAATAATTTTCCTTATTATTGGCTTGAATGAATCGATCAGACAACGGGGCCCCCTTTTGGCGATGAATGGCTTAGCCGCTGATGAAAGAACAATAATTGAATGGCCAAGATGAATGGACGCATTATTTTATTGTTGTCGCCGTGTGGAAAAAGGCAATAAGCCTTACGCATTCGATACAATGCTTCAGTCGAATTAGTGTCATTTTTGTACGTCGCTTTATTCGGTTGGGCGGGGGTTTTAATTAGAATAGCCCCAAAAAACTTTTTAGAATTCAACAAAACCTTCAAATACTTGTTATCGATTTTGAATTTTATTAAATAAAAAATAATAAAATAATCAACAACACGGAACGTCTACCTCTTCTCCAGTTTAAATTGAGGATGGGTCCAAATTATTGTATAAATGCGCTTTTTCCACAAATGCATGGAGAGGAGTCCACTCATTTTAAGTAAGCATAAAATGCGAACAATCACAAAAAACATAACCCAAGAAAACATTTTGATAAAAACGGATAAGTTACAATTTACGGGTCGTATAAATTTGTTGGAAGGTACTTCTCAAGTGTCAGAGTGTCACTCTCAGTAAATCAATTGGCATTTCAATTCTTGGAAACATTTTTTGAAATGGCCAACAGAAAGAAAACTTGAGAAGCATTGCTGCATATACCAGCAGCAAGGGGCAATCCCGCCAACATTCGGAGGAGAAATGTCAATTTTGGATTTGGTTATTTGTCCACAACCGATCCGTCCGCCCGCCCTTACGCGTCGTCGTCCTCTCACGCGTCCGCCTCTTTGTCCGGAGACGGACTTTTGTCGCCCCATTGGTCGCCCCTCGCGTAAGACACAATCAGCTGCTTCATCCGCGACGTGTCTTTGCCCGATGCGACGCTTTGCGCCCCTTTTCGCACCTTTGCCAGTGCCGCAAATGGCCGCCCCCGTCCCGCCACCGCTTTCGATCATCCGCGCCACTCTCTCCCAAACGACGGCAGCGGACTCTTGCTGATTGTTCAGAGATTGGTCCTCCTTCAAGGCGATTTCTCGTTCACTGAAAATTAAATAAATTACTAAGAAACAAAAGGGGAAGGAAACCGACACTTATACTTTTTGTATAATGGTCAAATTTATTTAAAGGTTAATTTTTGCGGAGCATCGCCAGAATTTTCCTTTTTGTTCTTCGGCTGACCTCCCTCTCCACACAAAATCTCGTGGCTCACTAAGGGCAACGCCGGTATTAAGAGTGATCAACCGACCGATTGAGTTTCTTCCGCTGCTCCAACTCCTCCTTGCGTTGAGCATAGAATTGCTCCAACTCCTTTTTGGCCTGCTGACGCAAATCCTCCTTCTTCTGCTCCTCAATTTTGTCTTCAAGTGAAGTTGACGTTATTTTCAAAACAAATTTACCAGGAACGCAACCAAAAGAAAGGACTATTCTCTATTTTCGCTGAACTTCTCCAAAAACAATCAAAATTTGTTTGAAAAAGCGATATAAAAAAAAAATTCAGTTCAATGCGAATGCGTCCCCGAAACAAAAATGCCTTTCTCCGCAATTATTTCCTTTTGCTGTTCACGCCATTTGCGAATTTTTTCGGGCTCTTTTTCGTATTGCTGGCTGTGAGAGTGAGAAAATGCAGGACTTCCGCGAAGGGAGCCTTAAATTTGAGTAAATTAGTCCCAAAATAAAAAATGCATAAATAAAACTAGAACTTTGATTAGTTGCTTTTTGATCAATTCGAATAAAATTCTTATTGCCTTCGGCGTTATCCTTCCATAGAAAAAAACGTACCGTTTATTCCGTTGACGGGAGAGTGAACATCGTTCGCGTCAAAAGCATTTAAATTTACATCGGAGCCAAAGTCCGATCCGCCGTTGGTCAACACAATCCCTTCTTAATAAATAAAAGTGGTAAAGAAAGAGCAGGTGTTATGGGAAGTGTCACTTGTGGCAACAAAATAAAAAATAATTATCCGAATAATGTGCCGCAAATCTATTGGTCCGTGTAGTGTTTTTGCCTATTCTTCACAGCACGCCATGTTCCCTCAATTCTGTTTAAGCATTTGAGGGGGGTCTTTGGGGTAGGGACGACGAAAACTAAGCGTTAGCCGAAAACGGACAACTCGCCGAAGGAGTTGTTATTCTAAGAGCAGGTTTTGATTTACAAAATAAAAGTTCTGGCGTTTAAACACCGACCGTGAGCGAGTGTATTGGATGAGTATAAATCTTAGAAAAAACAAAAAATGCAGAAGAGACAAAGCAACCAAACCATTGTCGGGCTGCGGCAGAGGCGCAGCCACAAAGTCGTCGCCAAGGTCGGCAAGAGCAGTTTGTTCACGGGCTAGAAATTCCGACACTGGGTCATTTGAGGTTGACATTATTGTAAAGCGATGATTCAATTATTCTAAAAACGATTGAATCGTCAAATATCGTCTCGCTGATTAAAAATAGTTTAATTTTTTGATGTTTTTGGGGGGGGGGGGTGTAACGAGTTGGCAGGTTTCTGGCTACAAACAATTAATTTGAGCATGGAAGTTTTTCCCAAAAAACCTAAGACAACAAATTCAATTTTACCAAATTTTTGTTGAACAATTTGTCGAAAATTAAATGTCCATTTTTAAATAACATTATGCCAAATATTCAAATATAAACATTATGCCAAATATTCAAATATGAGCATTTTTTAAATTAATTTTCCAAAAAGCCACAAAAAATTTTTAAAAAAAAGCATTATTAGACTTTGAAAAAGCCACAAAAAGCTGCTAAAGCAGCTGATATCGGAACCCTGGTAAATACCCATGTTTTACGTATTCTTTTGCGCCAGAGTTCGCAATTTCACAATCAATTTTTTGTCCTCACAAACATTAATAAAAAATAATGCAATATTCGTATTTGGAAAGGGATTAAAGACCATCACTCCGCTAGCATCAGCTGAAGAATCGCTGTTTATTGTTGTTTCGATTGCTTGCCTTGTTTATTTCCTCCATTCTCACTCATTCAGTCCGAATTTTCACTCGAAGTCCGCCGTATACACACACAAAGGTACGCAGGTATTTATTGCTCGCTTAAAGATTTTTTAAAGAATTGTTTTGGGTTATTTGATTTTATTGTTTCATTAAGCTTTTTTTATATAACACCGTTGTGTTGTTCAATTCAATGGAGAAGCGCGATATTATTGAGGGCGTGGCATTTTCAAATCTACACAAAGTGCTTTACCCGGAGTTGGAGTTGACTAAGAAAGACTTGGCTGTTTATTACCAGAAAGTCGCGAATCGGATGCTTCCTTTAGTGGGTTTTCCAAATGTTGTTTTGATTAAATTGATTTTTATTCGAATGTTTTGTTGATGCAATCGGTCAGAGGTTTTAGAATTCAGGTGAATGACCGCCTGCTCAGCTTAGTTCGATGCCCTGACGGTCGAACTGAAGGTCGAAGGGGCAAAAGTTGGTACGAGAAGCACTGTCGCAATTTTCCTGACGCGATGAAACTTGTTAATGTGAAGGAAACAAGAACCAGCGGGCAAAAGTCTTCTTACGGTGTTTTATCAATGATTTGCAATAATTTGAATGTTTCATTTCTGCTTTTTAAGCTTGTGTCACTGGGCTTGCCTCTTTGATTGCCGGTGTCCAAATGGGCGTGCTCGAATTCCACATTTGGGGCTCTCGTTTCAGTGACTTGGAACATCCGGACCGAATTGTGATGGACATCGACCCGGGCGAAGGCGTCACCTTTGATCACGTGAAGAGTGCGGCGGTTGAACTCAAAGAACGGCTCCAATCGAAGGGATTGCAATCTTTGCCGTTGTTGACTGGCGGGAAGGGAGTGCATGTGGTGGCGCCATTGGTGCGTTTACATAAAAGATATAAATTGACTACAATTTTTGTTAAGATTCCGAAGGCGAATTGGGACTTGGTTCACAAGTTCACTCAGGACATTGCCAAGCAAATGGAAGAGGACGACCCGGACAAATACATCTCGCAATCGGCAAAAGCGAAACGGTAATTGTAGGGACAAACGTTTTTTTGCATTTTTATTTTCAGAAAGGACCGTATTTTCATTGATTATCTCCGCAACAGCCGCGGGGCAACCGCAGTTGCGCCTTATTCGACTCGAAATCAAAAGGGAGCGCCCGTTGCGGCACCGGTAACTTGGGATGAATTGGAAAAAGCTGAAGGACCTGGCGAGTACAACGTAAAGGTACAGATCGATTGAGACTGACTGAGTTTTTACTGCAAATGTGTTAAGAACATGCTGGAGCGTGTCAAGGAGCCGGACCCTTGGCAGGAGAGCCAGAAGTGGAAGCAGCACTTGAGTCCGGATTGATCGCTTTGGGCGTTGTTCTGAAGGAATTTGCTTAGTTTTTTGCCTACTAATCATTGTACTGTGTACAGCACCTAAATATACATAACATATTACATTCCTCGGGGCCGGACAATTTTAAATTTTTGAGAATGATCTTTTTCACGCTTTTATGTTCCCCATTGTCACTGACCATTGTACCCTCATTTTAACGGGTTTTTATTAAAATTCATATTGAAATGGTTAATAGAATGAAATGTACGCACGCATAAAATTGCTTGAAACCCCATGGTCCCAGTGTTCTGTTGCTTTTACCACACTTTTCGCTCGTTCAGAGAACCCTTTGTCGTTGCGTTGCGTTGATAAGTGTGGCGGGAAGGTGGAACCCGTTCCTCCTCCAGCTCCAGCATAACCTTTCCACCCTCCCGCCATGCATTGGTTATTCTCCCATTCTTTCATTCGGTTGCGCGCTTTCCGTCTGCGAAACAATTTTTGGACTTTGCAGGGGAAGTTTCGATTTTTATAGGGGGGGGGGGGGGGGGGGGGGGGTTAAATGGGGAGAAATCAGCCAAGACGAGGGCCGGGCAAATTTCACCGGTCAATCCCATCATTATTTTTATTCCCCATCCATTTAACCCATTTATTCATTCATTGTCTTCGCCATAATCACTCCTTCCCCTCCAACCAATCGCCTATTATCTGCTGATCACTTTGTCCATCCGATCACTAATCGATCGTGCACCCATTCATATTAATTGCATTATTATGGTCTTTTTATCTCCTATTTGCAGACAATTGGGATGACTTCGACCTCTCATCAGCTTCTGTTTCCGTTGCTCATCCTCTTCGTCTCACTTCCACTTGTCCGTTCTCGTTATGAAGATCGTAAGAATGGGTTGGGTTCAGTCCCGGGTTCTGGAGGTGTACACCGTTCGTTCGTTCCGTTCATTCCCCAGGCTACAACCTGAACATGCTCCCCTGGGATCTCCGGCCGGTCCAGGACTTCATCGGCCTTTGGCAGATGGACCGTAGCAGCGGAAACTTCAAGGAATTGCCAGCTCCAAATTTGATCGATTTGGCAATTAACCCAATACCGAAGTTTGGGGCACGGACCGTGAACATTACGTGGGTTTAGGGATGGAACAAATGCCAAAAAAAGGAACGTTCAAGGCACACTTACTTTGATGCGGGTCGAAATGTCATTCGAAGTAAACTTTCATTGATTTCTGTAACACTTTGGGACAATGTCAGGCGATTATGGCTTCATGCCGGTGAAGAATGCCACCCGACGCGACCCCCGGGTCCACGTGGCTTATCTGACAACGAGCAGCGAAGGTCGGTCGGCTTACAAATTAGAGAGGCTTATTTGGAATAAAGTGATCAATTCGAAGGTTGGTCCATGATGGAGCAGGGCTTCTTCAAGGACGGAAAGCTAATTTTGCACCTCAAGCAGTTAGTTACACGGAGCTTTCTTTGCCCCAAGTGCAGTGAATAATCAGCTTTATCTGCAGATTTCTGAAACGATCTTTTGGTGCAGGGGGCGCCGGAGGGAATTTGGACATTAGAGAGGTCAAAATGGGGGGGGGGGGGTCATTGAAAAAGAATCATAAAGCGTAAGAAATTGGTTAAACGCAATTATTTCTCCTCTAATGCCAATAAATTATTTTCAGTTTGAACGCCAATTTGAACTGTCCGGCTTCCACTCGATGACGCTCAAAGTGCGTGCCGAAACGTCCTTTCAGACAGAATCTTACACCGCGTGGTACACAAAGATTCTCTTCTGAACGGATTTAGGTCGGATGAAATGGATAAATTCAGTTTTAATCATTTTTTCAAATATTTGAGCGGATAAAAAGTTGATAATAACGATTAGATCGTTTGCTTTATCTCCCAAATCCGCCACTATTTCCAAATGGAAAATTGTTGGAGAACACTGTGGGAATGTTTGGCCGCCCAGGAAAATTGGTAAATGTTGTGCCACCGGGAAAAGTGTTGGCGGATGGGAATGTGTTGAAAGTTGGAAATGTGCCGCCGAAAGTGTTGCCGATGGGCGTTAGTGGTAGGACGGGTTGGATTATCGGCTGGATGATCGGTTGCATTACGCCGGGCTGTTGCTGAACATACGGTACGCTGGGGAAGAGGGACTGTCGCGCACAGTAACCGCAAGTTCGACGGCAATGCGTCGACATGCACCACTGATAAAGGGAGATGAAGCAGTAGCTGTAGTACAACGGGCACTGGGGCGAATTGTCCCGACAGTAAAGGGAGAGCAGGGCGGAGGAGGAGGAGGAGATGAATTGGGAGGAGGTCGGGGGAAAGGGCACAAAGAGGAGGAGGAGAAGGACAAGGGACGAGGTGAACGCGTTGGCGGAGATGGGCGAGGAGGGCATTTGAGCATTTGGATAGTTTTGCTGATGAAGTTGACGTTTTCGAAGCGTTGAACGTGACGAATTGATACTTTTGTTTGGACAGCTTATCCAATTGCCGTTTGGGACTCGGGATCAATGAAATCGGAATGGAAAGAGCCGAGAATAAAGGAGGGGGGGCCGACCACAAAGTCGACAGTGAATCGGTAACTTTATTTATGCGTCAACCAATTCCCGGCGCAACGGGAGACGCGCCAAATGTCCCGAGTCCCCCAAATCCATTTAATCCTCCAGTCCCTCCGAGAAGTCCACCGCCAAATCCACCGAGGTTTCCGGCCCCAAGTCCACCTGAAATGCTCAATCCACACAGTTTAAGCCTACCAACAGGTCATAAAGTTCCAACGCTACCGAATCCACCAAAAGTGCCGAGCCCACAGTATCCACACGTTCTTCTGCAGTTCGTAAACATGCACAATTGGTAGATGGGTACAAAGCAGTAGGGCTGGAACAGGTAGCAGTTGAGGGCGCTGTCGAAGCAGGTCAGGTCTATGAGACTGTTCAGACCGCCGCCGAATGTCCCCGGAGAGATGCCGCCGAACCCGCCCAGCAAGTCTTGCGGGTACACAATGGGGCCGAGACGGGCAAACAGCGGGCGCTGGTCCCGGCAACAAGAGCCTCTGAGGCACTGTAACGGAGGGGGGAGGGGGGCTTTTAGGCGGGAGGGGACAACTCAAAGACAAAAATGCTTATAAATCTTAATTATCTTAATTAAGACACTATTTTTGCTGCATTCAATTTTTTGTCCAATACTAGCGGAACCCCACGGCCAATGCAAAGTTTTGGGCCAATTTCCTCAATTATAAAATAACGAACGATCTTTACACACGCGAAAAGGCGGTAAAGACGGAGGACAGACGACGCCGAAGCCGCATTCTGTGAGGGGAGGGGAAGCAAATTGGCAAATGCACATTTTGTAACAATAATTGCATAATTTAAACTCTCAAGAAAGCCCCGAGGACAGACAAAAGTGGGAGGAACTGAACTTACGTCCTCCCCAAACAAAGCCCAGAGGACAAATGCCGTTTTGGGCGCGATTTCGTCGGATCAGTGCGAACAGAGAAAAGAAAGCGGTGACAAGCGACAGAAAAAGACGCATTTTGTGGGATATTCGAACAATTTGGCTCAGAAATTGGTTTTAAGTGGGGAAGGGATCCGTTTCCGAATTTGGTTGACGCGGTGAGAGGGGACGTCCGTTCGTTTTGCTCACTCTCGGCGTCTCTTCTCCCCCCCGTCATCCATAAATGCATCCGCCCGTCCTCCATTCTTCCCCCCCCCCCAATTTCCCCCCCATTGTCCCATATTTATTGTCTGCAATTGTTCATGTCACGGTTAAATGTTCAGATGTATCGTCGTTTATCACACTTTCTTCTTCCCTCTTCATCTCCCCGGGCACTGTCCGCCTTGGCGAATCTCGACCCAAATGAAGAGAAGAACGAACGAATAGAACGGATGGGCTAAATCGGACAATTACACATCGAGGAGAAGAATTGGAAGCCGATTGGAAAACGCCGAAGGCCGTCTTCCGCCGTTGAGCCCCCCGGGGGATGTGGACGAGAGGGGGGGGGGGGGGGGGAGGGGGGGGGGGATGTGGACGAGAGGGGGGGGGGGGGGAGGGGGGGGGATGTGGACGAGAGGGGGGGGGGGAGGGGGGGGGGGAGGGGGGGGGATGTGGACGAGAGGGGGGGGGGGGGAGGGGGGGGGGGGATGTGGACGAGAGGGGGGGGGGGGGGGGAGGGGGGGGGATGTGGACGAGAGGGGGGGGGGGGGGAGGGGGGGGGGAGGGGGGGGGATGTGGACGAGAGGGGGGGGGGGGGGGAGGGGGGTGGGGGGGGGATGTGGACGAGGGAGAGGGCGGCATAATGAGGAGGGCATCAGGAGGATGAAGACGCACGGCACCGCGGGCATTTTGCGAGAGAAATAATGGGCCGGCGGCGACTTTGCACGCAAAAAAGGGTTGATGACAACTGAGAAAAAACGAATATTTGTGCAGCATTAACTTCGGGAATCCCGTGGATTTTAGCCAAAACGGAGGGGGGGGGGGCAAAGAGAAATGGGCAAATTAAAAATGCTGAAAGGAAAGAAAGACAATGCCAGCAGAAAAAATTGGGGCCCAGCAAAATTATTCGGCTCGGCTGAATGGGAAGCCGACGGATTGAAATGGCATTTTCATGGAAATCGCCGGAAGGGGCCAAACTTTGTGGGCCAACCCTAAGGACGAAGCCATCCTCCCCGCCCAAACACTCTCCCCCCCCCCCCCGACATTTCAATTCCTTTGCCCGTTTTACTGAAATTAGGTACGTATTCTCAACACTTACTTCATCGACAGCTCGTCCAATTAATTGCCTCGACAATAATTAATTAACAGCGCCCCCCCCCCCCCTCACATTCTGCTGCCATTTTGAGAACAATAAAATTGTTTGGAAATACGACCCCCCCCCCCGTCCCTCTCCCCCCCCTCCTCCCTTTCCCCCCCCCCCCACTCCCACCGAGCCACAAAGGCTAACGGCGGGCGGCAATTATGTGCCAAAATCCCGGTCGGCGGTACCATTTCCTGTGCCCACACGTCAAACTCCAATTAGTGCCATCAACGGATGGCGCTATTTTTAAACCAAGGATAAATGGCCAAAGTTATATCGCCCGTCGTCGTAACGTAATTCGGCATGCCGCCTCCGCGGATGGATCGTTTGTTCTGCTGTTTGTTTTTGTGTTTGCCTCAGTTGGACGGACCTTCCAATGTTTTGTCGGCGGTCGCCCGAAGGGACAAAATCAATCCGTCCGCCCGTCCGTCGCTTTCCTCTCCGTCCGTCCCCCTGCGGCCGCGCCCGCCCCCCCCCCGCCCCCCCCCCCGCCCGCTCCCATCCGTTTCCATTTCTCGTGACGTCGACAGCTCGTAATGCCTCCTTCGGCGCTGTCTAATGGGCTTTCTTCCAAGAACCGTCGCCCCACTCATCCAGCAATACTCATTTAAATGCTCTCGCGAGGGGTTGGGGCCGTCGATGGCCCATTGGCACAATTATAAGAATTCAAGAATTCCCAAATGCCTCCAAATTCATCATGAATTGATTTTTCGTAAATTGTTAACCTCCGGACACGATGATCGCTTTACACCACTCTCTCCCGGTTTCTGCCACTGTTTAGCACAAAGTGCCTCCAATTATTCGTTATTTATGCAGAAAGGGATGGTCGGGAAGAGAGGCCGCGGCCAATTGGGAGGAGGCGGGCCGAGGGAGTGAGTGCCGGGGGGCATATTTTGGAAATGGACTGAGGAACAAATTGGGTTGAAATGGAAACAGATTTTCAAAGGAGTTTGTCGAATCAAACCCCGTGTTAGCACTCTGTCTCCCATCCCCTATCCCCATCTCCGGGTTGGCACTACTTTCTCCTATCCCCCCCCCCCCCCTCCCCATCCCCGGGTTGGCACTCTGTCTCCCACCCCCGGCACTCCGTTTCCCACCCTCCCCCCCCCCCCCCTCCGATCCCCAACCCCTCTGCGTCGTGTGCCTTTTGAATTTTCCATTCCACAACTATAATTGCGAATCTTTCAAGTTAAAGCAATATTTGTTTTGGTTAAATGCCCGTCTTCAAAAAATCCATAAAAAAACGCGACAATGAGAGCGCGCCTTTGGTTGTTGCGGCGTCAACCGATGATTTTGGAACGCAGCCGGTCAAGCAGTTGGACTCGCGACTAGGCATGGACGGTTACAGGTAAGCAACATTCTTTTGGCCGATTGTTGATTTAACGTGAAGCTTTTCAGGGACTTCTACACACTTAAAAACTATTGGAAGACGGTGCATCGACGTTGGAAGGAGTCGCATGGACTGCTCATGTACAGGTTGGTTGGTGTTGGTCTTTGTGCCCGAGGGGGCCGCGATGTGTTTGTCGTTATTTCCTGCCCCGTTGGGAGGGGGGGGGGGGGGGGGGGGGGGCTTTGGGCGGGGACACCGGCCCTCGGGGGCAGGGGGGGGGGAGAGGGGGACTTTGGGCGGGGACATCGGCCCTCGGGGGCATTCGCTCAGTTTCCCACCAACTCTCTGCCGAAATAATGTAAAATTTGCGCGCTGCCTAAGAAGGGAAAGCACGCGTTAAATTCAATAAAAAGGCGGCCAAGTCATTACTCCTCGCTTTCTGCTAAGAGAGCGGCTAATTGTGTTTTTGCCTGGGAAACGCCCCGGGGGACAAAGTAGGCATCAATCGATGATCCGACCAGGCCATTAGGAAAGAGCCCAATTAATGTGAGGGCCTCGCCCCGGCCGTCTTCAAGACCGTGGAAAGTGAATTGAAACTGCGTTTAGTTTATGAAAGGGTTTCAACGGTATAATTAGTTTATTGGGGGGGGGGGGGGGGTTTAGCAACCGTTGTTCTGCCGTCCCTTCCTTTTTGTTACCTCGCTTTCGCGATTTGCTTTAAGTTTTGCGGCCACCACAACTCCCCCACCCCCCAAATGTGCCAATAATGAAATGATCCTCTTTGAATTTGAATGATTGTTTGGTGTTTTATCACCACTAATTAGTAATTACCCCCCCCCCCCCCTCCCCTCCCCGCCGTCTTCTTCTTTTCTTTTCGTTTTCAAATCCCCTCGGAAGTTGAAGATTAATTTGTCGCCGCCAGCATTCATTCGTCCGTTCTTAATTCTTCAATTCGCCCATTGATTGGTGCCATCGCACACTTCCTCCCCCCCTCCCCCCCCCCCCCCCAGGGCTTGCTCACTTTCAGTTTTTATTTCAAAGACCAAATGCATTCGTTGTTTCACCTTTCCATACATTTGCCTTTTTCTTCTACGTTTAATTGACCCAAAACTCAGTCATTAAGCATTCCCCACTCCGTTCTGTTTCCCAAGTGCACATATTTCCTCCCACTCGCTCATTAATGGGTACCGGTGCCAGCAAAAACGTCGGTCAGGCCGTAGCCATAGCGCAGTCTCTCGCCGATGATGAACCGCAGGAGAAAATAAAAATGGACTCCCGGCTTCCGTACACCGACTTTCGGGAGCTGTTCACGCTAAAGAACTATTGGAAAACAGTGAGGAGGAATGATGTGGCGTGCGGGAAGACAATGCTTCATAAGTGAGGGGATGCGGAACCGGACTTTTCGGGGTTGGACTCCATCACTAATCAATCACTCGATTGCGGGGCGGGGGATGGCATTTGAACGAGTTCGAATAATCATAGGCATTCCATGCGAACTCATCTCGAAACGGCTAATTGGTTCTTCTCTCTTCAGGTATCTAAAAACATGCCCCGAGGCGAAGGAACGCTACCAAAAGCTGAACGGGCTGAACATCGATTCTCCCGAGTGCTCCGAGCCGGCCTTCGAAACAATAGCCTCAAATTACTTGAAAGTGGGTCCGACACTTTAAATGGCGATAACATTCTTTGTAAAGGGAAGCGAAAAGGCGGGAGGGGGGCGGGGGGGGGGGGGGGGGGGAGGGCATTCACCATTTATTATTCAGCAATCCAATATATCCGATGTCGAGAAAATGTGAAATATCGTAAGCCCTTCTCAATACAACCCCCCCCCCCCTTCATCTGGCAGGTGTTCGACGAGGTCATAACTGCCGTCGAGCAAACGCCCTCCGACGCATCATCGGCGTGCCAACGTCTTTCGTCCGTCGGAAAAATGCACCGTTCGAAAGTGAATGGCATCAAATTCGACGACTTCCAACAGCTGGAAGCGCCCTTTCTGTACATGATCAGCGAAATCCTTCAGGACAGATTCAATGAGAAGGCCGAAATGCTTTTTAGGAAGTTCTTCCAATTCTGTTTGCGTTTTATACTAGAAGGTTTCAATTCATGAAACTACAATACCATAAAATGACCTACTCTTCGCATATCATCATGTTTAAAAAGTTCATAAAAGAAAGATTGGGTGTCAAAAGTCAAAGCTTTCCAAAACTCTCTTCCCCACCCTCTCGCTGTCGCGTCCTCTTTCCGCTCGGATGGGCGTCACTTTCCGCCTCCGTTGCGCCGTCCTCTGCACACCGGTCGGAAGGCCGTTTCTTCGCTTTCCTCACACATTCAATGCCTCTTTTGTACTTTACGCTGTTCGCTGTATGCCCGTGCAGAGAGAGATGAAACAGACCATTCGCGTCTTTAGGCCCAACTTTCGCATTCAAAATCCTAACGATGTCACCGGCCTGAACGTTTTTAGAATACATTACGCCCCCATTTTCAACCGGATTTGCTTTCTTTACCTCAAACTTTTTGGCCTTTTCAGCATAATCGTCTAAAAACAGCAAAGAAATTGTTTTGAGTAGAGTTCGGATCTGTATCTGTATATACAACCTGGCCTGTACTTTCCCTGTACCTGTATGGTACAGACTGCCATTCCGAGGTCTGTTAAAAATCTTAAAGTCAAAATAGGCACCAAAAATAGACTGAATTCGCCAAAAATTTTCATAATAAATAGTTTGTCTAAAATTTCGTCAGCCAACCTTAACGTTAAAATTTCCCGTTAAAAAGTCTAATCTGATGTTCGTGATCAGCCTTCCGGAAAACCCAACATTTCTCAAAAAGCCATCCCGAAGTACAAAATAAATACAGATACAGTCCGGTCTCGTTCTAAGGCGCAAAGATACCCCAACATCCGATTACGTAGACAAAGTCCTTAATGTGCTCGTTGCTTATCCCATCAGAAAACATTTGGCTTTGCGTTGTGTGCGTCCCTCCAACACAATAGAAATTACCATCCCTGGATTCAAAAACAGATTTAATTGTAATTTCTAAACTTCAAATGCTATCATATCAACGCTTAATCGAAAAAGAAAACAACACAAAGACACCCTTTCTCGGGTTTTCCGATTGCTAAGAGTAAAAAACCAAATAAAAACTATTTACATTTGAGCCTTTGTACCGTCACAAACACTCAAGTACGTTGCACCTCCGAAGCCTTCAAATGGAACGTGGACCGCTACTATCTGAAAAGAAAGACAAACAGTGGGAAGCTGTAATCGTAAAAATCGTTGAACGAATAAACAAGTTATTTTTGTACTATTTTGGTCATTCTCAATATGTACCTGGCAAACCACATCAAAGTAACAATTCGGCCTAATTCGCGAGAAAGAAATGCATGGCGACTCGCATACAATTTTTCTTATAAATTCCTTGAGGCTTCCGAGGAAAGTGTCTTCTGGCTCCAAAACATTCATTTGGTTTTGATCACAATTGGCACAGAGTTGTTCGTTGTTATTGTCAGTAGCGTTGCCTTTGATCACATTGCAAGTAAATAGATCAAAGCTGTTTTGAGAGACTTCGGAGGGCTGCCGAAGCTCTTCGGTAAATCCGGCATCGTTTGCTAACCGTTCACGAGTAAAGAGTTGGTTATGATTGACCATTCCAAAAAACAATTTTCTAGCCATGCCATCATCGACATTCCTCGCTTTCCAGTACCTGCGTAATTCATCCAACTAAAAAAGACGTAAATTTAAATAAAAAACCATAATAATACAAACGACAATCCAATTCTGAAACATTTTATATCAATATTTCCCTTTTTGACGGCAGATTTATTTCTTTTGTGAAGAAAACGTTTTTTCGGAAAACCTCTCTCCGATATAACTCACCCGCTGGGCGTCCAACTGTGGATCAAAAGTGAACCCATCCGAACTATTGTACCGTGTTGAACAATCCAAATCATCAACACACCATGCGACGACATGTAAACCAGCACAATCTGAGTTAAAATACGACTTACATAGCAAAAAGTTGCAAAAAAACTTATTCGTCCAATGATCGTAACTTGATTATTGCTAGCAATACGCACCTAATTTGTAAGATTATTTTATTTAAATAAATGCCAGTTACGACGAAGTGAAACTCACTCTGCAGCGATGAATTCGAACAATCATACTATTGGATAAGGGAATAGTTCCAAAATTTGAACATTTGTCCATGCCTAAAACACAAAAGACTGGAGATTCACACTCATCAAGCAACATCATTTTAATTTCAGCTGAAAAAAATTGGTTATAGTTTAGAGAGTTGTTGCGATTAAATTACCTCCTGCGTGAGAAATGAACGCAACAACAGCCCATACACTCACATTATCCTTAATCTTAAGATCTCCAAGTTTGGTGTAATAATAACGGTTCCTCTCAATCATATCTGATTGGCTGCTAATTCGAATTGCGACAAATTTAGATAAATTATCTAAAAGAGACAAAAGTAAAAGGGTTCAAAGAATAAGCGACAAAAGATGCTGAAAATGCGCTAAAAGGGTAAATACCAGAAGAAAAAGTGGCCAACGGATGAAAGGCTTAAGTATTTTCATGGCAATCCTGCTTCCTAGTGGTTTGCGGCGCACCACAAAGCGGTTGATTTAAAATTGAATAATTAGCGAACTTAGAATTGGCATTTTGTTTATATTTTAAAAATTATTGCTCGGAATCAAAATATGTAATTTAAATTTTAAAACCGCTTTTTATGAGCTTCGAATTACTTTCGTTTCCGCATTCCGTGCCTATAATTAACAGCTTAAACCGTTAAAAAAAATCAGTTTTTATTTAGTGCTTATTAATATGAACCAAATTTCAGTAAAAATGAACGAGATTACTGCAATGACATTCGACCTCCCATCTCCGGACAAAAGAATTGAATTGTTTCGTTTGGATGCCGAGCCTGTGATGAAATACGTTACTCCTGGATTTGGGATGTTCATAAGCAGATTCACTGATGACATGCTTGTCAGCTACTTTAAAAAGTAATTGTTTAATGTAATAAGGGTGAATCAAACAAAAAACTTAATGCTTTTTCAGTAAAGAAATTGACAAATATCAGAAGAATGTGCCGTCTCATCTTCGATACTTTTACCTTATCAGAGCGGTGGTTAGTTCTAGTTTTCTTTTAAGATTATGCTTACAAAAGTTTCGAACCTGCAAAAAAAGCTAAAATTGTTCCTCAATGATAAAAAGACGATCTATTTGTATTAATACGCCTTGCAATTTTAGTGGAAAAAGGTGATATTAGATGAACATAGAGCGGAGTGGGAGAAAAGAGCTGAAGATGAGCCTCATCTCTCGCAGCTTACTGAAAACAGTCCAGACTTATTTGATCGCATATTAAGGCGTGAAATTGACACAAGTTCGACACAGCGAATGATTTGCCCACTTACCTAAATCTTTAGAATTGTACGAACGTTCGGAGGCCTTCGCGGAATTTAAAGCGCGAGAAAACGCTTTCAAGGAGTTTTTTATGCAAAAGTACAACAGAAATCTGGAAGTTCCGTCCGATTCGCCGTTCGAGGTTAGCCATCTTTTGTCTATGATCCCTTTAACACCCAATCCTAGAGAACGGTTAATTTGTTGATAAACGTCGATTATTCGGAATCTATCACAAGTCCTCATTCGATTCAGCTGCTCAAAGTGTTTCTTAACCTTGAACAGTTTGTCAATGTTCTCATTGAGTCCGATAAAGGAAAAGCGGTTGAACTTCTCAAGCAGACGGTGAATTACAATCCGCAGCAAAGTTTGACATTCACCAACCACTCTTTCCATCTATTTCCGCGCATTTTAGAGGAATATTTGTTGCCCTATGCTTAATAAGCTGTTACCTACGAGTTCTTGCGAAGACTTGGACCAAATTGCTACGATGATTCGAACTTCTTCGCAGTCCGTGAAGACTAGTAATATCTTAGAGTGAATGGTATACCTTTTAACCATTTGATTCTGCAGATCTTGATAAGCTTAATTATCGTCAACTTGCCTTTTACCCGTTGCTGATTCTGGAAAAGCTTTTATGTCGTTTTTCGCCCGATCGAGTTGGGGCGCAAAAAGCATCCGAATTCCGCCATCAAGCTCTCAAATTGGGCGTCATGGTTTGTTTTTTTCTATTGCGTAAAAAAGTTAGCTATTAACACATAGCTAAATGCTGCAGAACCATTTTTAGGACTTTGTTCTGGAGTGCATTTCTCATTTCACCCACCAACGCTCGAACTTTAAAAAAACTCGATCTTGGCGAATGCCGTTGCCTCAATACAGTGTTTGTTTCCACATTGTTTGATTTGTATGGTTTCCATTCATTTAAGGTTTCCTTTTCCATGGAAAATCTTGTGTTGAAGCGACCAAATAATCAAAATCAAGCGGAACCTTCTAAAGAATGCGCCTACAAAGATAAAATTCGTTTTGCCAAGGGAACGGGGTATGGGTCGGGGGACACGCGGCAGGTGTGGGATTACAAAGAGACCGAGCAGAAAATTCGATACGACGACGACAACATCGCGTGTTTATTGAATGTATGTTTTGGACGGGCATTGGAAGTTTCAAAGCCGACCCATTAATGCAACAGATACTTCGTGCATTTATTATGCCGCCCATTCATGAACAGGATTCTACACTTTCTGAAAGATCTTCTGGGGATAAAGTATATAATCAGATAAAGACTAGAATATTTTACCAAACATCTTTAGGGTACATCCAAAAGATGCCAGAATAACAGAAGAAAAAACTCGGACCAAAAAAAGGCATCAACAAAATCGATGGATGCTCTTGTGAATCGCAATTGTATTCCAATGGAAGAAGAGTTTCTGAAACTTCTTCAGCGTTCAAGTCTCCGTTTGGTGATCCGTTCGTATTTGATGAGTGACACTTTGTTGGAGGTCCACAAAAACATCGCCAGTTATCACGCCGTCTTCCAATTGCTTGTCGCTCTTTCGAAATCGCTTCCAATTAATACGAATGTTCTCTCTTTATTCGCCAATTTTTACGATGACAATCTGGCACTCGAGGAAGTTGACACCGACGACGCAGGCCTCCTATTTGATGGAAGGGCAAAAGCTGAGGAAAAGCAGGAAATTCTGCCATTTGACGTCATTTTCTGCACTGAAGAAGGCGGTGGCTTTAAGGTCGAAAGGAATGCACTGATTGAATTGCTTAAACATTTTTCAACGAACATCGACAATTACCTCAAACGAATTGGCTCCACAATTACAAGCCAGCCAAGCCAAGTGCAAAATGGGTGAGTTTCCTGCAGTCAGACAATCTGCACATGTGCAAAAGGGGAGGGGGTCTGATTGTCGATTATACGAGAGGCGGAATAAGGGATGTGGGGTTGGTTGAATAGGGGAATTAGCATTAAGATGAAGTAAAATAATTAACTGGATGTGTCTATTTTACTTTACAGTTACTTTGATCTCTTCTCCTTTTTTGGCTTTGGCTCTGGACGCAATGAGAGCGGGGAAAAGGAAGTGGCTGGGCGTGAGGAGGAAAAACAATTGCAGGAATTGAGCAGCATTTGCAAGAACGTGACCTCCATTTTCCATGAACTAAGTTGTCCATCTGAATTATTAAGAAGTTACTTTAACATAAAACAATTTTTTTAGACAAGTCGAAGATTGGTTCAATCAGCGGTGAAATTTTGAAAAAATTGAGAGTGAGGGATTCGAGTTCGAGTGAATGTTTGGATGGAACTGCGGGTACTTCTGCTTCTACTGATAATGAGGCGGAAAAATATTGCACTGCCATGCAAGATCTGAAGTTTGGTGAGTTACAGTTTGAGGCATTGCAAATTTAGTTTAAAAATTGCTTTTGATTTTAGCTGTAATTACATTTGAAAAAATCTTCAAAAAGGACGCCTATTTTTACCGCACCAAAATCAAGAAAGAGCAAACTTCGGGCGCAGCAAATACAACTTCGAGGCGAATTGCGCGAGAAATTCAATCGTTACAGTCGAATCTCATGTTGACAAAAAGTACCAGTGCTTTTGTTCGCTCTTGCGAGGAACATTTGGACGCGATGAAGGTTTATTTGTTGGATAAGCGTTAAAGGGATTTATTTAAAAAGGTTTTGATCACCGGCCCGGAGGGTACGCCTTATCAGAATGGCTGCTTCGAGTTCGACTTCTTCTTTCCGTCCAATTTTCCTCATTCGGCGCCTCAGGTACATCTCAGAACCACGGGGAACAACAGCGTCCGCTTCAATCCGAATTTGTATAATGATGGCAAAGTTTGCCTTTCAATTCTTGGTAATAAACGATTTTATAGTAGTTGACGAATGTTAATTTACAAATTATTAGGCACTTGGCCAGGGCGACCTGAAGAACAATGGAATGCGGAGAGGTCTTCGCTGTTGCAAGTGATCATTTCCATTCAGTCGCTTATTTTAGTCAACGATCCGGTGAAAAAATTAATGTGGTATTTGTATTCTTTACATTTTCTTAGTATTTCAACGAGCCTGGCTATGAACGCTACAACAACACTCAGCAAGGCGATTTGGTATTGCCTTTTTTAACTAAAAGGCATTGAGTAGATTTTAATTTTGAAATTCAAAATTTGTTGTTTAAATTAACCACCGTTATTTCATACCCTCAGGCTTCTCATCGGTATAATGCGGTTATTCAAGTGGCGACCGTTCGATGGGCCATCTTGGAGCAGCTGAAAAGACCGCCCATTGGTTGTTGAATTGATGATGGACACGGCGGTATTATGCATTAAATAAGCTTTTCAGAGTTGGAAAGTGTTGTTCAACTCCATTTCTGGTTGAAAAGGGACGAGATTTCTGATCAGATAAAGGGGTGGATCAAGGAATGGAAGAAGCGTGGGAAGCAAGACAACAGATTCTCAGCAACAGCGGACGAATTGGAGGTGATTTTGTCATTTGGCCGGTGATTGACTTCATATTAATAATTATGGCTTATCGTTAGTTTTTAATTGAACATTTTTATCGCGATCATTCAGTACCAATCTTTTCAGAAACTTCTGAAGCAGGTGAACGATGAGTTCCAGAAGCTTAAGAAGTTGAATCTCAAGGAATGAAGGCGTTGACACTATGGGCTTAACAATTTAAAATAGGAACGCCTATTTATTTATTTGTAACTGTTGTTACACGATACCGACTTTGTACCATAATGGTTTTTGTTTGATGTTTGATCTGATGGTTTCCTTTTAATCTTTAATTTCTTTGCTTATCCAACGAATTATTAGTGCTTCAATTGTTGTTAAGCATTTATTTGTTCATGTTGACTGTAAAACATCATCAACAGCGCATCCTTTTAGTTTCCATGAACAGCCTTTACTTCGAAGATTTGTTCACCGTAAAGAACATCGACCCCGACGGGAAAAAGTTTGACCGTGTGAGCCGACTTTTTTGCGACAGCGAATCATTCAAAATGGACCTTATTCTGGATGTGAACACACAGCTGTACAGCTTGGGCATCAATGACAAATTTCGGCTGATGCTTTGCACTTCAATTCGTGACGACGGACTCACAGAAGAGGGCGAATATGACAAATCGGTAAATTTGAGGAAAAAATGGAGTTTACGGTGTTGGCTCCAAAAGCTCCAGTTCATATACCAATCGACTCTACTCTAAGCCTAGCGCCCAAATCTGCAAAAATTTTTGCGCGGACTCAATTATGAAGAAAGTTATGGCCCCTCAAAGTTGGCCAAAAACCATAGGGGGGACCCTTTTGGTCAACATTTTTGAAAAATATTTTTATTCTAAAATTGTCTGAAAATATGTTATTTGATACGCTGATTACAAATTCGTCATTAGAAAATGAAAATTGAGAATTTAAAACGGTTTTTAAACCGGTTTAAATTTTTGAATTAAGGACAAAGCAACTTTTAAGTAACCAAAGGCCGAGATGGTGTTGGAGTTTGAGGGGCGGGTTTGGGTCTTCCAAAATTGGAGAAAACCAAATAAATATGTAACCGATGGCAAGTTACCAGCCCGGGGTTATCAGGCCGTACCGTATTGAGGAACTGCGTAATTTATAGAAAATTATGACCGTGACTAGGCTATATTTTTGATTAACTCTATTCAGATCGAAAACATTCCTCGAGTTCGAATGTTTGAGTATGTAATGTACGGAAAAATATATTTGATCGAAAACGACGAGGGAAGCGCGGAGACGAGCCGGCTGACGGCCTATGCTTCATTTGGAGGTCTCCTGATGCGGATTCAGGGGGAGGCGAACAACTTGAATGGATTTGAGCAGGATAAAAACATTTATTTGTTGTTGAAGAAAGTTCCGAACTGATAAACCATTAAATATTTTTGTTTTTTGTAACCTTCAGTAATTAATCTTAATTTTATCACGAAGAAATCTCTTAAATCTGATTTAATAGTTTAGCAATTGACTTTGTTATTGTTCAATGGATTTTGCTGCCGATAAAGTCAGGAGTTTTCTACAATTAAATCTTTTCACCGAATGAAAATTTAGAAAAGGATAAATCGGATCGAACAAGTTTTGGGTGATATGGAAAAAGGAAACTTTGGACAGGGACTCATGGAGGAATGTCCGGATTTGGCCGCTAAAATGCAGGAGAGGGACAAGCTAGAGTACCAGCTGAACATCTTGAAAAGGGTGAGGTGTTGTGTCGCGGGCTGGGCATAGTAAACTAACGGATCATTCATTCATATGGAAGTTATTGTTTATTAAAGTATTTAATTTGTCAGACTAATAGCAATGACTCCACCGGCAGTGAACAACAAATCAAAAAGAAAGTGACGAATGGCGACGGCATTCGCACAAATCGGGACGAAGTTGGGACAAGTGGCCATTTAAAAATTGAAGACTTTGGTGATTCGATCATTGAGCGGTTGAATAACGTTTTTTCGAAAGCCGTAAAAACGGTGGGAACAGATTTATGTTTTTTTTTTCTCAACTATTTTGTGAAGGTCTATCCGATGCTGAATTTGGACGCGTTCGTCAAAGAGGCAAGCAACCCCAAATTCGGCGATTACCAGTTCGACATGTCAATGCAAATTTCACGTCGTCTTCTCAGCGAGCACAGTGTGAAAGAGACTGCGGGAGAAGTGGCAAAGAAAATAGTCGCGGGGTTGGAGAACATTGCGTTGGTGGAAAAGGTGCGCGGTAGGGCCATGGAGAAACCTCCAAAGTTTATTCCAGTACGAGCCCGTCAATGCGTACGTAAATGTGTTCATCAGCCGACAACATTTGGGACGGAGAATTGCCGAAATTTTCAAACATGGCTTTGTGATCCCAAAAATTGCCAAGAAGCACGTGGTCGTTGACTATTCGTCACCGAACATTGCCAAACAAATGCACGTCGGGCACCTTCGCTCCACAATCATTGGGGAGGCAATCTCGCGACTTTTGGATTACGTTGGCTTTTCGGTCAGTTGAGCTTGGGAAAGGCATTTTTAAAGGCGCTACAACAAATTCGGATTTTGCCGCAGGTCCTTCGCCTGAATCACATTGGCGACTGGGGCACTCAGTTCGGAATGCTGATCGCCCATCTCAAGAAGTGCTTTCCAAATTATCTGAACGAGACACCGCCCATCCAAGACTTGCAACAGTTTTATAAGGCAACCCTAACATTAATTTTTGATTATTTTTCTTCAATTTTTAAGGAATCGAAAGTGAAATTCGACGAAGACCCGCAATTCAAGGCCGAGGCCTATCGATGTGTTGTCCAGCTTCAGAACTTTGAGCCGGACATTGTGAAGGCATGGAAGATGATTTGCGATGTCAGCCGAAAGGGTTGAGGAGATCCCGGGGGATGCATGCCAATTGTTGCGTTTTAAGATTTTGCCGAAATTTACGAGCGGTTGGGAAGTTCTTCACTGGTCGAGCGGGGCGAATCCTTTTACCAGTCGCGCATGCAATCGGTTGTCCAGGAATTGGAACAGGCGGGGGTCCTTTGCGACGACGACGGAAGTGAGCGATTTTGAAGCGATTTTTGTTGAAGCATTTGGACCATCTAATTATGTTCAGGAAAGCTTTTCTTCCCGAATGGTTGCAACATTCCCCTGACTGTGGTCAAAAGTGACGGTGGTTTCACTTACGACACGAGCGATTTGGCTACTTTGAAGCAACGACTGTTTGAGGAGAGGGCTGATTGGGTCCTTTACGTGGTCGACCGAGGCCAATCCGAACATTTAGAGGTGCCCTTTCTTTTGCGAAAGAAAGCTGTAAATATTCTGATTTTGAAGACTGTTTTTGCTGCTGGTCTCCAGCTGAAATGGTTTGAAGCTGAACAGAAGCGGGTTGAACATGTCCAATTTGGATTGGTGCTTGGAGAAGACAGGTCGTTACGCCAGGGATCTATTTTGACGGTGACATTGAAATCCATCTTCCTAAAAGGGGGGGGGGTATCACCCTAAGCCAAAATTAAACGTCTAGTGTGCCCAAGACATAATTTATCGAGACTAAGAATTGACCCCGAGACCCAAAAAACCCGAG
Source organism: Globodera pallida (assembly GCA_020449905.1). Lineage (NCBI taxonomy): Eukaryota > Metazoa > Nematoda > Chromadorea > Rhabditida > Heteroderidae > Globodera > Globodera pallida. The sequence continues at coordinate 1,147,062 of JAIXHY010000003.1, read as the reverse complement.
ACTCTCGAGCATCACTACTAAACACGCCCTTAACAAATATGGGAAAAGAAAAGTGTTCGCCTGTTCCTGTCAATTTAAGAAATCATTTAGGAAGAAATTCAAAACTCGGTCTGGAGATAATGTCAAGCTAATGGATTTACTGGACGAAGGCGTACGTCGGGCTGAGGAAAAATTGCGATCGAAGGGCCGAGAAGGGGTAAGAAGCCAACGGCTGGTTTATACCATTCCGTTCCCGTATTTGAATTTCTTCATTTTACTCGGACTGTCTCAGGAGTTCACTTCGGAGCAGTTCAGAGAGGTCGCCGAGTCAGTCGCGTATGGCTGTATTCGGTACGCGGACATGTCCCAGTCCCGGACCGGTGACTACGTTTTCTCATTCGACAGGGTAACTGGCCGATGAGTGCCCAATTTTAATGCGTAATTTGAATGACTTCCCCCCTAAAGATGTTGGACGACCGAGGCAACACGGCTGTGTATTTATTGTACGCTTACGCACGTATCCGGTGAGTGTTCAAAAAGCTGAAAAGACATTTCTTTCTCTTTTCTTAAATCTCCTATTGTTCACATTTATGAATTTTATCTCTCCCCTTAATTGCAGTTCGATTGCTCGAAATGCCCAAGTCACTCGAGACGAGATCGACCTTTACATTAACGGGCTCACCTCAGACGGAGTCCCTTTGGACGACCCACGCGAAATTAAATTGGCAAAACAAATCCTGAAGTTTTCGGACGTTCTTTTGACAGTTATCGAAGGCCTGCAACTAAACAAGATTTGCGACTACGTTTACGAACTGGCCACAATGTTCCACGACTTTTACAAAGATTGTTACGTTGTCAGCAAAGTGCCGGTGGAAGGTAATTTGATGTTGTTAAATTAGTACGGTTTTTCTGTCAGTAATTTGACGTTGTTAAATTAGTACGGTTTTTCTGTCAGAAGGCGAACAAACTGTCACCAAAGTCAACTTCAACCGATTGGTGCTTTGTGAAGTGACCGCCGACGTCATGCAGAGGTGTTTCAACATTCTCGGAATCCGCGCCCTCGAGCGAATGTAAAAGAGAAAATCCCATGGAATGTGATTTTATTTATTGTGTCCAGGGTAATGTCGATACTATTTTGCAAAGTTTGACTGCAATCGGTGTCTGATAAATTGTTCATTTGTACACCTTCCCCCAGGCGACGTGTTTTGAGGAAAATTTTATTTTTAAGAGATGTCTATTGCAAACGAAGCAGCACCAGGCTTATAATTTGCATGTATTAACTAAGGCATTCTTCTGGTCATCTCATCAATCATTCGTCTTCTGTAGTCTTCTTCCCTAATTGCTGTTTGCGGAAAGGCGGTCCGATGTAAAGACCTAAAATTGAAATCATATATGATGATGTCTTATGATAAATCTGAGTGCCGAGACCGATGATATTTTTTCCGATTCTCGATCGCTCCCCAGGACCGGGTTCTCGGCGAAAAGTATAGCCGAAACCAATTTCCCTCGGGAAATATCCCCAACATTCGTGAAACGCTTTACCTAGCAGCTGTAATGATGAGACAAATCATCACATACATAAAGATTATTCGGCCAATAACTTCCGTTTGGTCCCCGTCAGTCCAATCCCTAAAGCGCTTGTTGTTTGACATGAATGCGTATTATCGCTCTTTTCTCGTTTGTGATTTTAAAAAAAAATTCAAAAACGAAGGTCGTCGTTAACCCCCGCCCCCATCTACCGTTTCTTGTTGTTGAAGCCATTATTTGCCCATGCGCTCCTCCGTCTCAACTGTTCCTCATAAGCCATTTGTCGCCTTCTCCTCACTGCCGCCTCAAAGTCTCTGTGGGATTGTCTAAACTCGGCATTCTCATGCAAGTTCCGCCAAATCTGAAAATGGTTATTATTCTTCGGCATCCTAGCCTTGGTTTTATGGCAAAAACTGGACGGTATTTTGGGTTTTAATGAAAAGAATTCATAAAATTCCAAAAAAGAAAAAGACAAATAAAAAGGAGTTTTTTCTATTAAAAAAATTTTGGGTGGGTAAAGTTTCAATGTCGCACGGTCTGGACTCATTTTACTCTTTGGAGTTCCTCCTCCGCGAAAGCGCCTCTCGGCGCGCGTTTGTTAATCCAATCGTTGTGCGTTTGCTGTTGGTCTTCGAAAGGGTGGGCCCCGTGACGTCCGGCGGCCGTTTGCTGCCGGTGAAACTCTTCCGCCGCCAACCATCGGTCGTGCTCAGTTCGCTTCTGCAGAAAAGAAAATTAATAATAAATTCAGAAGAAAACAAAGAAAAAAAATGCAAAAGATCGAATTTTTTGGACAAAGGTCGTCAGCTACTCAACCAGATTCACTGCTATTCTACAGTAGCAAATCTCTCACATTACTGTACTAGAGATGGAGTTCAAAGTACGGGCTACAAACCCGTACCAGTAAAAACACGGGTTGTTAGGGCAGGCGCATATCTATTGGGGGGGGGGGGGGGGAGAAGTAGGGGGGCACCTGTTCATCTCGTAGAATATCATAAGCCTCTTTGACTTCAATATATTTTTGAGCACACGAAACATTGGAACCAGTGACATCGGGATGATACTTAACAACAAAGTGAATTAGCGTTCAATTTTGGCTTAAACTCACCCTTTTGGACAATGTGTAATAAGCCTTTTTAATCTCCGCTTGCGAAGCCGTTGGAACAACACCCAGCACTTGGTAAAGGTTTTTGCTGAAAGCCATTTGGTTGCATTAAATGAATCTTTTCTGGTCCAACCGTTGGCCGGTCGAAAGCTCGCGAAGACTGTGCCATTCCTGAAAACCCCTACTAAAACGAAGGCGAGAAAATGACGAAAAGGTGGATATTGGGAAGCGATTAAATAGTGCGGAAGAGGAAGACGACGGCGGCAGGTTCATCAGAATGCGCTGGCCACGACAAACATGCATCAAAACGGACGCTTTTTCGCTTGGGATCAAAAATTGATTAGGTATATGATAAAAGTTATTTGCGACAAAAATAGGACCACTTCATGGTGATTTATAGTGGTTTGTGAACTCTGGGATCATTGAGTCATATTTACCATTTTGTAACTTTCTTTATTTTCTTAAATAATGGCAAACAACACGAAGTCATCAAATTGGCATAAACGTATCGCCCATCCATCGTCAGATTTTTTGCATAGAAACGCACTTGCTGAGCACAGTGCTGAAATAATAGTAAAACATGATAAGACCTTTTCGACGAGTGTTTGTCTTACATTGACTCAGGGCCGAACATAAATTTGCTTTCTGCCTTCTCCGCCTTGACGAATGACGGCTTAAAGGGTCCTTCGCATCTGAACCCGTCAGCCGTGCCGATGGTAAGGTTATAAGAGTTCCTTAAAGAATATTTATCGAAAGCATGGAGTCTTTTCCTCGTCATACCCAGACATGTTGTCACCACGCATCCCACCTTCGAGCCCTTTCTTCACTAAATCAATGCATTCCTCTTCCTAAAAACAATGTAAGGTGAGAGACGTTAAACCCTGGCCGCGCCTGAATATTTTATACGATGAAGATTCAAGCAGGGGAGGGGGGTATTTCCGGATATTTCCCAACTACCCCCCTCCCCGCAAAAGTAAAGGAACGACCGTCATGTTAGGCTTGAACATAGTCTCCATCTCAGCAATCGCACAGTAGCACCCAGACCCGTCGGCATCAAACGCCTTTCGAATACCGGCACCGCTGGCAGAGACAGAATATATATGGCTCCCGGTGACGTCGACACCGCCGACCAAATAATAACATCTGACGTAGCCCATGTGCTAAAAGGGAATATTCGGTCCGATAAAAAGCCAAAAATACTTTGAAGAGGTATTGTCGCAAACGACGAGCTGCCATGGCAACTCGAGCCTGAAGCCCGCTGTTCAGCTCAAAAAGTTTCAATTCAGCACTGGTGATTTGGGCAACCTGTCAAAACAATTTCAACAAAGAAGAAACCCAAACTAACCTTTTCAATGTCAGCAGAACCACCAGCTCCACACACATATATTTGGTCAGTAAGGCAATGCACTTTCATGCATTTTTTGTCCGCTATAAGGTTCCCTTGCGTTGCACGCGAATCAGCGCCCATAACAACACCGCCCTTATTAATCAATGATTTGAACCATTTTAAATTTGATCTCTGCAAGAACTTAGTTGCCCACCCCTTCCGCCACCCCAGGGCACCGGGGCCCGGGTACACTTTTCGTTGTCAACTAAACTTTTGTAATTTGATATGAAGCGAAAATTCAAAAAAATTTTCAGCCCGCAACTGTAACAAAGCAGTCTTATTGACTTTTTTTGATCATAGCTTCTTTTTCATCTTAAATAAAGAGCACAGAAAGGCCTAGTAGGTTTTTCGAGGTTTGAAAAAATGTAACGGTAGCCATTTACCTGGAAAATTGAACCGACGATGGTTGTCCCTGAGCTTGTCAATTTCGTCATATTTTTGAACTCCTCTCCTAAGCCCTCTTCATCCATTTGCTGCTTCAGTGCAAGATTACGCTCGCACATCGAGAAATCAAATTCACCCAATCCTCCAATAGGCTTGTTCAGAACTTCGCAAGTTTTGTCCATTTTATGCTTTATAATTTAAAAAAATGTGTTTATTTGATTGTGAGAGAAACAAATAATTGAACGATGGTAATTTTAGCTAAAATTTCCATTACGTATTAGCAATTAGGTATACTAATCATCATTATTTACAAACGCTTCTTGGAGAGATATAAATGAATATGTCCTGGCTAAACGTTCCCGCCGTTTCAGTCCCGGGAACTTTCTCAACACGTAAAAAAAAATTCCCTTTTAGAGTACCTAATTAAAAAAAACTATTTCCGGGATCAAAAAACAACTGCTATGTTTTTTGTTGTTGTTAAATTTAGTGCAAATATTAAAGTTTTTTTTTAACAAATTGGACCGAGATCCCGATCACGGTTTTTTGATTATCCGGGCACTACTAAAATTCGCTCTTGCTATTTTTTGGGATTCTCTGGATAACACAATTATTGGGCTCTTTAGAACATTTTAAAAAACTCTTAAAATGTTTATTTCTGTCTCATATTTTTACATTGTGATCAGTCTAATGTCGACTGTCATTTTCAGCGTAAATGGACCCAACATCAAATGACTTTGAGGCGCGAAGAACAATTTGGGACAGCAAAATACCGGTGGAATTTGCATTGGACAGTTCGGAATCCGTCTTAGCCACACAACAGTCGTGTTTTGTGGGTTTCGCCTCACATTTAATGCCTATATATATATATCCATTTTCTACTTTCAGATGATGCTTCCTCGTGCCTCCTATTTTCCTGTTTATCTTGACAAAGCACTCAGAATTTTGACCGGTGGAGATGCAAGCGAAGAACAATTGCTGAATGCCTGGCTTCAGTACGACGGACAAGTTCTTAAATGGCATTATCCGATCGGAGTTCTCTACGATATTGCCCATGGAACTGTTTTTGATCAAACGTCTCCCTGGACAATCATTGTGCACTTAAAGGTAATTCCTTCCAACTAACAAGACTGAAAATAACGAGTCAATCCGAGCCAAAAAACATAAAATGCGGGCGGGTTAGGGGCGTACGCAGAAAAAATTTCGGAGGGCGGGGGGAAATCGATTCTTAGGAATGTATTTTTTTGTTCGATTTTAGTGGGTGCGTTTTCTGCTAATTTTTTGCGAATTCCGCTCCATTTTGGGAGGGAGGGGTCGAAAATTTTTTTTTATGATGCACCCCCCCCCCCCACCTGCGTCCGTTACTGCTGCGAGTCAAGGTAGAGTTTTTCTGTGTAGTCGGAAGTGAAGCATTAAATCTATCCGAAGACATAAATTTTTGCTACTTCGGACATCTTTTAAAAAAAATTCATACGCGCTTTTCCTTTAAGAATTTCCCCGATGAACTCATTCGATGCCGTACGAAAGAAACGCTAAAATTTTACTTTTTACAATCTTTAAAAGAGGCGTGCCAACTCAAACACCGGCATAACATTGCCTCATCGATGACAAAGGATGAGCACGCGCGGCTATTCGACGGGCTTTACAACGGTTCTTTTGTTTTATTTATTCCACTTCAATTTCTTACAAATTCAGAGAGGTTTAACGACTTCTGGGAGGTCAATGAGAGGCTGATGAGTTTCAAAAGCCCTATAGGCGGCGATGAGTTCGGCAAAATTCCTGCTCGATTTTACGAGGTTTTTGATTGGTTTGAACTAGTAACCGCCGCCAACCAAACAAAACAAAGTGGAATTTGGGTTTCATTATATTGGCCCAACCAAGGTTGGGGTTCGAACTTTGATTTACCATTTGTACAAATTTGTATTTGGCCTCCAAACTCCCTCCCTTTTAGTCGCCACATTCATTTCGGCAATTGTTATTAAATTCGAGAAACCATTTCGAAGATGGGACTTCGAGTGAAACGTTGTTGATCGACACGTTGCAGAAGGCGTTCCCCGGATATTCGATTGAAACGGGTTTTGAAGCTGTGACACATGGGGTCGTTTTGCCACTGGAAACTCCGATCATTTGGCTCGCCAGAAATCTCGTTTATCCCGATAATTTCATTCACATTATATTGCGGCAAAAATTAAAGAACGTTTAGATTAATAAATATTTCTTGAATTTCTGCGTTTTATTCGTTTCTTTCGAATTGTTTTTATTGTTAGCGAAGTTTTGCCCCGTTTTAACTTTTTAGCTTTGCGATGGTTTGTGTTCCGTGCATAATTCTGCCCTTTGTGTTGGCCATTTACCTCAAATTTGTCCAACCCTTCATTCTGCGTTTTGTGCCACAGAGATGGAAGCTTTGGTTCGATTCCGTTCTGTACCCGACCTGCCCAGTCAAACCCCAGGAAGACTCACAAGGAAGTTCAAATCCTGTTGAACTCGGCGGCGACGTCTGTAACGGAGGGGAGCAGGAAAACAAAAAGGAAATGTGATGGATGAGCCAAATCAATCCGACTTCCTTATAAATTTTCATGAATTCAAGAAATCAAAAATTTATTTTAATTGACCGGCACTCACTTACTCGTATCTAAAATCGAGCAAGCTATTTTATGTCGCATTACTTTAAAATTATTTTTTGTAGTTTATCTAAAATACTCTGAGACCGGTGGGCATGGGTCGACCATTTTTGGAGCATATGGGAGGCAAGAAGTATTACACATGTAAGTGTTGTAATGTGTATAATGTTTTAAAGTTAATTGGTTTAAGGTTTCCGTTGTAAAACTTATTTAACCAACAAGCGGGAGGTTCTTTCGCAGACTTTCAGAGGTGATAAAATATTTAGTAATTTTGTTATATGCTTTGAGGGTTATAGGTGCGACTGGACAAGCATACCTCTTTAGAACTGTTGTGAACATCGTCACTGCTAAGGTCAGCAGCTCTTTTAGTTGCTAGTACCGTTTGGTTTAGGTCGAGTCACGCTTCATGATAACCGGACAACACATGGTCCGCGATGTCTTCTGCAAAACCTGCAACTTCAAATTGGGATGGATGTACGAATTTGCTCATGAGCCACAACAGCAGTACAAAGAAGGGGAGCGCGGCAAGTATTCGCCTGCTTAACTTGTGTAAATTTTAGGCCGCGTTATTTTGGAGCGAAAACTGCTCGACGAACGCGAGGAAACGGACCCCGGACTTGCGGTGCGGAACAGACCACTAACGCGTACTTCCTCGTCATCTTCCGTGAGCAGCAGTGGGATCAGTTCCGTTACAATCACTTGAAGTCGGATGCAACGCCCAGAATGAACATACGTATCCCGCCCGAATTGTCAAATTCCCGCATTGTAATCATCAATGTGCCAATTTATCCAATGACATGTGTAAATTTTGAATCTTCATTTGATTAAGACAGGTACACGACAGCCCATGTCCCATGCAAATGAACATAATCTTTCATAGAAGAACGGGTTGAATGCACTCAAATACATTATCTGACGCTTGGCTTCCTCTCCTTCGGGCCCTTTCTTTTGTCTGATCCAATTTTTCTCCAAATAGTAGTCATGAATCACATTGAACTCGGACTCCGAATAGGACTTCGTTTCCACCGACACAAAAGGATCGATTTGCTCATAGCCCTAAAGCGACAATTTTCTGACAGAAACATTGGAATTTTATTCACTTTGTCACCGAACAAAATGCGTGGGTCAGTCGGACAGACTGACAAATGGTCTCGGGCATCGCTTATCGCCGCTTTGTCTGCAATCATCGCACAGAGACCATTTGACCAAATTGGCATCAGAAACTTCCGAATGCAAATGTTCAGCGACAATTCTTCAGGCGATGCCTTAATGAGATTGTAATTCAAGTTGTATCCAGCAAAAGAGGCAACGGGCTTAACTATTTTTCGATCTGCTCGTTTCACCACACATTTGCCGAAGAGACCGTTTGCCTTGTCAATGGCTACTAAAAGCTTTATTGAGCCGGCTGATGCGTGCGCTCGCAATTCCCTGCAAAGCGCGCCCAAACAGTCAGTGGCAAGGTAAGGCGCGGTTAAACCCTAAAAGAAAGAAAGAAATAATAAACAGACTGACGGGGACTTCCGTGCTGGCAAAGAACAAATACCAGACGAAATTTTGAGTTTGGGGCGCAATTTCGAGATTAATTACCATTTCGACAATGTCCGTCAAAGGCTTTCCTTCCGGCGTGGTCTCCGCCTTGGTCCATTGGTAGAACTTTGTTGTCTTCAATTCCTGCAAATAAATTAAAACAAGATGAAAAAGCGCAGCTTGCAAAATTAAAAACATAATCAAAGCCGAGAATTAAATGTAAGATAATGTGAATTTATAGTATTAGACTGAGTCATTGGGAGATTATTGTTTTAATAATCGTTAATTACCGCGAGTTTATCCCACGAGGCGGAATTTTGCCCTTTGAAGTTGTTCAGCAGACGGACGGCCCACCACGGACTGTCAACCCGGCCGGGCTTATAGGTGGACATTTGTATGGGCCGATAATTGTCACGGGACCATTTCATCGCTAAATTTAATTGAGACATTTCAGATGAATACACCCGAATTTACCATCTTGTACGGTAAAGATGATGTATCCCCGAGAATGTGCCAAATGGATGAGTTGATTCAATGTAATTGTTTTCCCGGTGCCAAATCTGCCCCAAAGAACGAGACGAAGGGCGGCCCGCTGGGCCACGTCCACCTCATGCAGGCAGTTGAAAACCTCAAATTTTAGCGTTTCATTTTTTTCTAAAATTCCAATTTAAATGTCGGTGCAATGCTTCCTTAGTGATTTTGACCTCGTGTGTTTGCTGCCGGTAAAGCCAAACGCACTCGCGCAACGTCTCCAATTGTTTGTTGTAGAAATAAGGCAAATTCAGCGTGCCGAATACACTTTCGGGCACCCTGTACAGCTTCCCGACGTCTTCCGCGCCCAATTCTGCCTGAGAATATTTCGAATAAAATTACTGTAAATGCATCTGACCGGTTCATTTGTTGAGGTCGTCAGGTAAGTGGCGCGATTTCCGTAGGAAACTATGAAAAGACAAAATTATGGAAGGGAAGTCAGTCCCCACAAAACTCACCAAAAACAGCAACCGGATGTCCTTTTGACAGAATTCTGCGACAAAACAGCATGACGAGGACTCTAAAGACCCAAAGAAGCCCTTTCAGAATAGAAGAACGCCTCAAAACGTACAAATCAAATGTTGTTAATTGCGTTAACGGCAGATTTTAATGCAAAAAATAGTTTTATATTCGAGCAAAAAATATTTGCACTAATCCAAGCAAAAGAACTCAATTTTTGAAAATGAGCATAAGAAAGGCAACTTCCCTTTAAAATTTATGGTATACAACAACAACAACATAACAACGAAAATGATTTGATTGATTAGTTTACTCTTTACGAGACCATTTTTCCTTCCCCATTCTTATTCAGCTTTCTCGTCTTCCCGATTCAATTCAGCAATATCCAATGCCACCTCACAACTTTCCCGCACAATTCTCTGAATGTTTGGTTAAGATTGTCTTAATGTCGGTTAACCAAAAACAAAAGTTTTTAATTCTTAAAAATCAAAAATACCAGAAAGCCCATCCGAATTTCTTTTCATATTCAAAATCCAAACCTCTTTGTCATGGACAAATTGTATCAACAACCGCTGGCATTCGTCGGTTGCGATTGAACCAAGAGCCTCGGCACATTCGTGCCTCACCATGCCGTTCTCCTCGTCCATTTGTAGTCGGGCCGAAAGTGCCGGGATTGCGACGGGCGATTGAATTTGGCCGAGGACGTAAGCAATTTCATGACGAAAGAGGGCGCTGTCATTGCAAAATAACCCTTAATAAAGTTAAGTTCCGGAATGTGTCGACTTTTGTTAAGTAAATTATACCTTCGGCCAAAGCTTTTGTGGCTTGGTCGTTGTTCATATTTCTGAGGGAAAACATTGCGCGGTATCTGTCCCACAGAGTCTAAAAAAACGCAATTCCCAACAAAAAAATATGAGTAAAAATAAGGACGACAAAATTGACTAACCAAGTCCTGGTTGACTAAAATTCGACCGAGCTCCAAAACATCGGCATTTTCATTGTCAGCGGGCACCGGGTCTAATATTAAGCTTAATGTTTAATTACAAAAATATTCGATTAAAAATGCGCTTGCCAATTGAGTCATAAATGCTTCTTTTGTCAGCATCCAATTTATTCTCTTTGATCCATTGCGTTCGTTTTAAAGCCAAATGGCAAGTCTCTGCCACCTCGCGGACCGGATCATTGCTGTAATGTTCAAGTATTTTGCATAATCCATTGTCATCCAATGGGTCTCCAATTGCTGCGAGTGCCTCCGCCGCTTCATGTCTGACCATTGGCTCTACATCAAAAATTCAACAAAAATGAATTTTTAAAATTTAATTAAAGTGTCAGCATCACCTTGTCCAGTGTCTTGTAAAACGGAGATCAATTTGTGAATTGCAGCAGGATTTTGCATCTGACCAAGACAATAAGCAAGTTCATGCTTGAGAAGTGCTGACGGGTCCAAAAAGCCTTTGCAGATCCATCGAACGGCATTTTCATTTTTGACACTTCGGAGAAGAAAAAGCGCACGGAAACGTACGGCCAAACTTTTGCTAAAGAAAACAAAAATTGCTGACACCGAAAAATTATCACCTTGGGTCATTTAAAACCAAGCCAGCTTCGTTAACTCGTTTTTCTGACACAAAATTTGGATCTTCCAATATTCCGCTCATGTTCGTTTGTTATCCGATCTGTAAATGAACTTTTGCGAAATGATTTAAATCCAAAAGACAGAACGCAAACGATTTACAATGCTTCATCAATGCCAAAATTGAATATAAATCCAGTTCTTCTTTCCTTTTCTACAGTATGTGCTTGTGAAAAGCTTTGCTTCTTCCAACGACAAACGCTTCGATTTTCGTCGATCATTCCTTTCCCTAGCAGAAGATTGGCCAAGAGTTATATTTTATCCACGCCGTCAATGTTTAATCGATCCCGCTCTTTTGGTTTTAATGTGGGACCTCCAGTCGGCTTCGCCAATTCTCCGACTTCAGTTGCAAAACCAATGGATGTGTAATGGCGGCGTTATCTTTTGATGGAACAGCCGACAGATTACCCTCATTAAGCACCGATGAGTCAACTTATATTTTCGCTCTTTTTCGTTCTGATCATTTCGAAGAGTTCTCGACAAAATGATAGACAAACAGCCGAAGAGTTTACGACAAATACGCGGATGGATAGAGCGGCCAATTATCGAGAACACTTTGAGACTTATGAGGCGCCGCAGGGGGTCAACCCGACCCAGAAACAACAACAACAACAACAGCAACAACGGAAAGAGGACGGAAAGGGGACGAAGTCGAAGACACGATACTTGGAATTCGCAGAGACCGAATTCATACGGCCAAGCTTTTATCTTCCCATACCGTTTGTGGCACCCGCGGGCAATCAACTTCAGGTGTGATTAACGGGATAATTGGTTTATCTGAGTTCACCCTTAGGCAATGTCCAATTTAGGCAATCCCTACGAGAACGCTTAGTCAGCTTATTAAGCAACACATTGCAAGGAATCGGTATGGAATTCATAAAAATACCAGTGATTTCCCTTTGCACAAAGCATGAAGCAATTGGCGTCGCAAACTCCAAGCTATTTGAGGGTATAAGCTTAAATAATATAATTTTGGAAGCACATAATTTTTATTTAGTTTTAGGCAGCTCAAAGCCGCGTGAAAGAACTTCGTCAAACGCCTTTCCGTCGTTGGCCCACAAATTCGTCAATATTAAGCTATGCCGAAAAAAGGCGACAATGGAAAATGGAGCTAAAAAGGCGCTTAAAGGGGGAAAAAGTGCGCACGCGATTTATTCCGCCACTTCTGATAAGGCAGGCGGCACTTCTTGTCTTTTGTGTCGAATAGAAAGTGTCATAAAATTAATTCAGTGGCGGTGGCCATTCCTCAACTCAAACTGACAGAGAACCGGAGAATCGCTATTACGTGGTTTGAAGGTCGAATATTTGACAAAGTCTCTTCTTTACTATCCATGCAGACGTACAGCCCACAGACGCGCATCTACCAAGTGTCACGTCGTCCCCCGCCCTATTTGTACACGACTGATCAGGACGCTCTTCCCCAACAATTGTACGTTTACGTTGTTTATTAAGGTAAAACGAAGCATATAAATCCCTTCAGGGATGGAGAGCCGCCTCAGCAAGTGGACGCGGAACCAGGACAGCAACAGGAGATGGACGAAGAGCAACCGAAAGCAGCAAAACCACCACTCATCGGGACGATGGGAGCCGACAATTCATTCAGTACAACCGAAGGGCCTTCTGCGGAAGAAAATTCGCCAACGACGGAGGAGTCAGCCACGACAACACCAATGCCATCCTCACCTCCACTATTGATGATTTTGCAAAATGCCGAGCTGATGTCAAATTCTCAGAGCTCTAGTGAGCACAGCCAATGGGTGGAAGCCATGAAGGCACCAGCAGTTGAGAACGAACAGCCACTGAAACAAATTCTGTTTTTGGACGATTACGAACAAGTCCAGGGTGACGAAGAAGTCAATGAGACGGACACCGGCGGGCCAATGATTGTCGATCCGCTTTCACTCGCTACGGAAGCAGCTGAAACTCCAACGGTGCCGTCATCTAGAGAAAGGGAACGATCAGCAGCAGAAGAGGAGGACGAATTCGCGGAGGGAGAGAATGAGGAAGAAGATTTGTTCTTCTTCAAGCCAGCAGGCGGAACTTCCTCCAGTTCATGAAGTACAATTGTTTGCGTAAATATGCAACATTTAAGGTGGTGAACGTCATCAGATAGAGCTGCCAAATAATGGAGGGAGGAAAGATCCCTTCCGAATTGTGGTTCATGAAACGGGCAGAAAGATGTGAATGTCGAGAGGGAATTCGTGGGACAATTAAATCTATTACATTACATGTTTATGCCGAATTGTGCGCTTTTGCCTACCAGTTTTGTATATTCTACTGTAAAAAATTCGTAAAAGTAAGTTTTTCGTAACAGTCGAAATTTCAATTCCCTGCAACGCCTGTCCATGTGGAAAAAAGGTTATTTATTATGGAAGAAACGCGGTTTTTATACTGGCACTGTAACTTTCGCTCATTTTTGAAATAGTGGTAAAATGGCATATTTTTGGCGCATCGTTTTCTTTTGTCTGATTTTTATATTTCGAATAAAATTTATAATCTTTTAAGCTTTTAACTGTTTTGAATAGTTTTTTTTGCTTTTTTCTTTATTTTTGTTTAACAAGTGACACCGTTCAGCCGTGGTACCGTCCTACCCGCATTTTTAGCCACAATAAAAATCAAGAAACAAAAAACTTGAACATCGGGGCGCCTGTTCCAGGGATGTTCTCTGATTTTTGAAACATTCTTAACAAGTCGGGTATTGTTCTAGTAAAATGACTGATTTCGATCTTTTAATTTGTTTATTTTTTGTTCTACAATTGTTTCACCACCTGATAACAATCTACATATGACAGTTTATAAAATTTAAGCGAATTCCGTACTGATTCTGAGCCCTAAAGAATAACCCTTGGGCATTGACTTGATCCAATTCTCATTGTTAGCGATGGATCCACCGACCGTTTCTTCTACCAGCAAGGATCAGACTCATTGTCAACAGAAAGTAGAGAAACTGAGCTTAACTTTGGCACAACAAGTTGCGGAAGACGAGCGCAAAATGTATGAGCGATCGCAGCAATACCAACAGGAAATTGAAGACGAGGTAATTGGAAATGAACGTAATTTAATCGATGAACGTGTACTAATTGGTTAAATTTCATCATAGTTTTTTTAGTGTGTTTATGTTTGGGTTCTACAGAATAAGGGATGACTTCTTACTAACTTCTGTAACTTGCTATAGTTTTTTCTGTTCAGGTTCGGAAGACACAGCCGTTGGTCTCGACCAAGCAAGAAGTTTGTTTGAAAATCGCTGTTTTGATTTTGTTATAATTTTCAGATTGCTCATTTGATTAGCGAATTTGACGAGAAGACGAGCCCGCAATACTTCAAAAAGGCGACGGTAATAAATAAACCCAACCAAAATGACTCTTTTAGTACGCTTTTTAGGAGCTTGGCACTGTTTATTCGCACATTCGACGGATTCGAGGCGATGGCAATTGTTTCTACCGCGCCGTGCTCACTGCCCAACTCGGGCGCTGTTTTGAGGACGCCAATGAGCTGAAGAGGTTCAACAACATTTTATGGTTGAATATAAATGAAAAAGAACATTTTGGTATATTTGCGAAACCCAAATCATTTACCCCATCCAACAATTTCGACTTGACGTCGTTTAGGTTTGGCGAGCTTGTCAAAGGATGGCGTAAACGGCTGTTGGCCCTGGGCTCTTTCCCCGATCTGACAACAGGCGATTTTTGTGATTCCGTAAGTTTGGTTTATTTTTGTCCATTTTCGAAAAAGAAGAGTACTATATTGTTTTTAATTTAAATGCAAACATTCTGCACTCAGATGGACCAATTGGTGGATTCAATGCTGAATGGCACGATGTTGCCACAAATGTTGTTAGATGACCTCAACCAAGACGGCATTGCCAATTATTATGTTGCCTTCTGTCGTCTGATCTGTTCGGGGTTTCTGCGCGAGAATGAAGCACTTTACTCTGGATTCGTTGAGGGTGTCAAATCACTGGACCAATTCTGCCGAGATGAGGTAATGTAATCGGTAGTTGCAGTTTCCGAAGACCGGACCCCTCCCATTCCTAAAAAGCTTAAAATTACCGTATTTCTAAAATTTTGGTTACAAAAAAGCTGTTAAAAATTGAGTCAAAAGTTCAAAAATTTCTAAGTGGCGCCTAGCGGCACCGCCGAACCCCCTCCCCTCGTTGGCCTGAGACCTCATTAATTCGTTTCTTGTTCTACAACAAATTAATAATAGATTGAGCCGATGTGGCGCGAGTGCGATCACGTTGGCATCATAGCATTGGTCAACTCAATTGGTACGGCCAATTGACTTTGTGTCTGGTGTCATTCTCCGCTAACCCTTCAGGCGTTTCAATTCGCATCGAGTACATGGACAGAAGTCAGGCGCCCAGCGGAGGTTGGCACCACGATTTCCTTGTTGAAGGCGACCAGCAGCCCAAGCTGTTCTTCCTCTACCGTCCTGGCCACTACGACATTCTCTACCAGCGAGAGACGAGCGACCACCAATAGTCGGAAGAATAATTCTTTTGCCGAGTCAAAGCTTGTCCCTCCCCCGCCCTTTCCCCTAATTTAAGCACTCGGTCTTTTGTGTTGTTAGTATCTGTGAAATGTAGAGAAGAAGCATTTGCATAAACTATCCATAGCTAATGCATTCATAAACAAGTCTACTGTTTGATTTTGATTCCTTTGAGAAATTAAAAAGGGGCACGCCATTTTCTTTTAAATTGTCCTTTTTTTTACTGAAAAATGGCAAAAGCTTGTAACTTGCAGGCCGACATTCTAAAAAAGAGCTTGGTTATTTCTAAGAACCCAAAAAAGTTCCTTTGGCTCTCCGTTTCCCGGCGGAGTCTAATCCCATCGATGAATGAACTGAAATCACTAGACTGACTGAATAACAGCTTTACTTTAGGAAAGAAATGCACAAAATTATATTATATGTAAAATTGAGCATTTTGTAACATCGAAACATTGTGTGTTTGGTGCTGGGGTTTTAACAGAGCGGTAAGTAGGAACAAAACATCGGATTGCACACTTTGTCTTAAACAGAATCATTTTCAGAAAAGAATCGTGGGAAAGAATCGGGGGAAGGGAGGGGAGAGGGCGTAAATTATCGGATTGATTGCGTACATTAAGAAACAAAGACGGAGGTCGTTCAAGCGGAAATGTAGGCCCTGGGGAGTTTGGGGTAGTAAGGCACTTGTGGCACGACGGGAAGTGATTGACCGTGTTGGGCATGAGCCCTCCCTCTCAAGCCACTCCTCCGACGTGGCCAACATCCGTTGGGCTGCTGGTGGTGAGGAGGGTGGCACAGGCGGCGTCCACCTGCAAAGGAACGGAAGCAATTGTTTCAGACTGGACGAAAACGTTGCTCACTCGCATTGGCCTCGGGCACTTTCGCCTCCGGGAAGAGGTCGGCACGAAAGCCTCGGGGGATGAAGCCTGATCGGCCAGAGCGTCGGCGACATTTGCTTTGACCGCCCCGTTCGACGTCTTCGCTCTCTTCTGCCGCGAACGTTCTTCCGTCGTTTTCGGCCGCGCCTTCGACCGCGTCTCCTGCTGTTTGGAGTGCGAAGTGCTCGCCGGAAGCGGATTACTGTAATTACTCTGTGAATTACACACCCAAATTGAATGCTCCAATCAACCTTTTGACCATGCTCACACCGGACGACGACCCTACCCCCGCCCCTCGGGTGTTGTTGGCACTGCCAGAGGCGGAGCAGGAAGAGCCGCTGCTCGGCACGTTGCCCGTGGCAATAATCGGCGGCGCAATCTTTGGCACTCGATGCTCATTTCGACGCATAAAACGGCTCACCCATCCCTAAAAGAAGAAATGATCGAACATTCTGATCAGTTCCTTAGATTTAGACCGGCCCCTGGGGACAAACAAACAAAAAAAAAACGCACCATCGTGACTTTCATCTCCGACCCGTCCAACTGCTCGCTGTTCTCCACCCGATCCGCCCACAGTTTCTGCGCTTTTGTCGCAATTCCGTACCAATCTGCGCACTCCTCGCACTTCTCGTCGACCACCTTCACCAACTCGTCGTCAATCCATGCCAAAATGGTCGGTTGTGCCAACTCAAAGTGCTGAGTACAGCCCGACGTTGTTTCGGCCTGGCGTCGGATTTTTTCCTCATTCTTTCGCCACTCCCTGGGACAAAATATTTTCCCAAAATAATCTTTATTGCCGAATAATCTAATCAAATGTCCACCTAATGGACGACTCGGCCACGTTGAACTCGCGTCCAGCTGCTCTGTTGCCGATGCACTTTGCGTAGTCAATTATGTCGACTTTCTCTGAAAAGTCATTTCGAATCAGTCCGATCTGATCAGACACCAGATTTCCCTCGTCCCCTCACCTTCCGCAACGTAAAGCTTCAGCTTCCTCGCTCCTCTGCCGTTGGCGGTGCGATGTACGGAATCGGGCGAGCTGATTCTGCTGGAGAGAGGCGAATCGGACGGCTGACGCTCGGCTGGCACAATTAGCTGCTGCTTTTGGGGTTCTTCCGCCGCCGGCGTTGGAGGGCACGGCCTCTTGCGTTTTTTCAGCCCAACATTTTGTGGTTTTTGCTGTTGTTGTTGTTCGGTCCCGTTAGACTGTTCATTCGACGCATTTGCAGCAGTGAACGTTCCCTTTTCGTTGCTTCGGTTTGCTTTTACTTTTGCCGAAGTTGCGGCGGTTGTACTTCCCGAATGGTCTGTCAAAGTTTTGCTGCTGTCGTTGACGGTGCCGTTTTGAAGTGTTTGTTGGGTGGAAGAAGGCAAAGTGAGCAAAGGAAGCGGGAAAAACGGCAGTGACTGTGTGCCATTAGCGCGACTTTGCTGCTGCTGCTGGTGTGCCGCTGCTGCCTTTTCGGCCGCATTGGCCAACGCAGCGTGGATCATTGAGGCCGACATTCGGGCCATGTACCTGAGGGGAGGGAAGGGGAGGAGGTAACAATAGAAACTGGCAAATGGACAAAATTTACCCCCCCCCCCCGCCTTGGAAATCTAATATTTAAGCAATAGAAAATCCACTGATTCAAAAAATGTTTTCCGGACCTCTTCGTTCTTATTAATTAAAAATGTTGGTAAAAGCCGAATATTATCAAATTTGAGGGTCAATTAAATTTTTTTGAGAAAATCCAGGTCCACGCCTGGATCCAGGCGTCCATGACGTGGATTTTTGTCCAGGAAATCAGGTCCAGGCACCTCCATAAATCCAGGTCTATCCAGTTCAAGAATTTTCATGACGGGCTCCAATACAAAATGTTATGAAAGAAAGAAGAAAAATACTTAAATATTTTTCGGATTATTTACTACAAGTATTCGTTTCGAAAATTTGTTTTTATCCAAAAAGCCAATTGCGGAAAAATCAAAAAATCCACAACTCCAAAAAGGCCGCAATTGCGTCCAGCCCTATTATGCACTTACTCCGCAAAAGAGGCCGCCATCGAAAGTGTGCCGAAGCTGCCAAATTTTGAAAGAATTATGCGATGGCGAATCTGGCATTATTTTCTCAGCATTAGAAATTAGGAGAGGCGACCCCCCCCCCAAACCCCCACATAAAACCGGAATTTAATCCTGGTATTGAATTAAGAAGAGTTATGGCGTTTCAAACCGGGCGAACGCATTTTTTGTGTGGGGGGGGGGATTATACCTTTAGTCATTTACTAACAATAAACTAATTAAAAAAAAGAAATTGAAACGTTATTGAATGGATCCGTCGACTCGCGCACCCCCCCCCCCCCCCCCCCCCTCATTGTCCCATTCTTCCCAAACGCCCCCCCCCATTCCCCTCGTCGAGAATGGATAGTTTCCATTTCGAGGATGGAAAATGGCGTTGAGGCTGAACACACGTGAGAATGAATGCGGATGGCTGGGGTTCAAAGGCAAGAAGTGGCGGAGCGGAGGAATGCGCGGCCCCCCCCCCCCCCCTCCAATTTTGTCCCGTTCATCATCATCGTCCCGGGACGTGAAAAGCGTTTTGTTTGGTTGGGATTGGAGGGGAGGGGAGGGGGGGGCGCAAGGGGGGGGAGGGGGGGGAGGGGGGGGAGGGGGGGGGGGATTCAGATTGATGACAACGCGGAGGGAGGGAGGGACGGAATGTGTGGGGGGGGGGGCTTTCAAATTGGCCCTTTTCCCTTTCCTGGGACTCTCCTCCCGTCTCAGGCGAGAATCACTCGCGACCAAGTGAATTGCTGGATTTCCCCCCCCCCCCCCGCAAGATCGTGGGCCTATTAGGGGGGGGGGGGGATGCGTTGATTCAGCAGTGCGGGGGCGCAAATCGGCGAGAAAAATGCGAATGATGGGCAGAGGGGAAGGGTTACAGTCTTTGTGGAAAGGGTAAAACAATGAGACGAGCGAAAGACCGCCCACCGTCGGGGGGGGGGGCAGCCCCCCCCCCCCCCCTCCCCCCTCCCCAACACATCCCGGAGGAAATGAACGATCAATCGTCAGAAGATGGACAAGGAAATAAGAAACTTCGCAAAAAGTCTGATACCTCACCTTTTTCTCCTCTGCTGGACTGCTCGCCCTCCCCCCTCTCCAAATACAGAAAATGCCCCTCCACCGGAACAAACGAAAGTTTATGAGACCATCCCGCCCTTCCACACCCAAACTCGGCTCATCTCCTATATCGTTCGCGCATAAAATGATAAATAAAAATTAAATAAACAAAGCGTCCGAGTGAATGACGGGGAGAGGGGAGGGGAGGGGGGGGGGAGAGGGGAGGGGGGGGGGGGCGGGGGGGGGGACGGATGGTGGGGGAGGGGGAGGGGGGCGGTGCAAATGCACACGATTCAGCAATCCCAAACAGAAAAAGGCGCAGAATTTTGCCCATCCGTAAACTGCCAAATAACACACATAAGAAAGCAAAAAAGATTTCATTATTTATTAATAGATCAGTGATTATTAAGTCTTTTGAAAGGTTACCCCCCCCCATCCGATCCAAAAAGGGACAAATTACGGGGGGAACGGAGGGGGGGGGGGGGGGGTTAAGAGTTTATGGAGCGGTGGAAGAGATTACCGTAATGGGCGTGGGGGGGGGGGATGATGGGGGCTGACATATTCTTCCCCTAAAGGGATGGACGAGTTTGTCCCCCACCTCCCCTCCCCCCGCCCCATTTATTCAATTCCGTCCCAATTGCGCACGCAACCCTTCCCCCCCCCCCCCCCCCCCCCCCTCATCGCTTCCCTTTGCCAATCCCTCCGGGAATTCATTTTATGTACTATTCGGCCCCCTTTCTTTTGGCCAAAATGCGAAGTGTGCCAAGCGAGAGGCACATTCCGTGCAAATCAATGGCAGAGACAAAAATTTGGGGACGATGGACTAAAGGATTGCGCAAGAAGTGAGGGAGGCGCTGGAGGGGAAAAGCATTGCCGAAATGTACGCCCTATGGCGAATAGCCCTGAGGCATCGATTTGGAAGCCGCCACGGGTGCCAACAACGCGTGGAGAAAGGGTCGAAACCGTTGCGCGAAAGCAAAATTCGGCAGCAGAAATGGCATCCATTGCTGCTAATGTGAATTGAAATAGGGCCCTCCCTGACTGTTGAGGGGGGGAGGGGGGGGGGGGGGGGGGGGTTGGTGTAGAAGATGAGGTCGTCGCTGGGGGGGGGGGGGGGGGGGGGGGGCTCCCGAGCGGCACTTTGGCAAACCCGCGGGGAACAATCCAAACTTCGCCTCCTTCGCCATTTGGCACCGGCACTC
Organism: Globodera pallida; assembly: GCA_020449905.1. NCBI lineage: Eukaryota > Metazoa > Nematoda > Chromadorea > Rhabditida > Heteroderidae > Globodera > Globodera pallida. Next base: position 1,126,254 of record JAIXHY010000003.1, on the reverse strand, counting down.
TCTCCCGCGGTGGCGCCTCCCCCCCCCCCAAACTCCACACCACCGGCAACCACCATTTTTCGGCGTTAGCTCAGGAAGACGGAGGGAGAGGACCAATATTTTGGGGAGGGGCTGCGAGGATTGGGGAGGGGAAATGGCGCCTTCGCCCCCTCCCCTCGAGAAGCGCCATCGGAGGCCGTCGGACGGACAAATTCCCCCCCCCCCCCCCGCCCCCCCCCCCGCTTTTCCTCCCTTTCTTGGGAAAACGGCCAAAACGAGGACGGATGGCCAAAAAGATGGACGGACTCTATGGGGCTCTTTTTCTTCCCCCGTTGCGCATGGGCCAAAGGGACTTAGGGTGCGGTGGAATTGGGCCGAAACTGGGAGAGGTGGGCGGAGGGGGGGGGGGGGGAGGGGTGCCGGAGGCGAGAACCTCCCCCCTCCCCCCCCCCCCTCCCGTCCATCAGTGGAGTGCATCCGGGGGGCGTTGTGCGCATCCCCCGAGGGACTTGGCGAAAAACTTATTGGTTGGCCTCGGAAGATGGATAAGGGTCGGCACGGCCAAATAGAGTTGGCGGTGGGGAGTTAACCAAGGAATGGAACATTTCTGGCGGTGCGCGGCAACAAAATGTGGGGGGAAGGCCAATTGCCCAGGGGCTAAAATTCCACCGGAGGTTTTGTTCACTCCTCGGGATTATTTTCGGCATTTTGGCCTTCGGCCACATCTCCAGCAGCTGTGCCCTCGGAAGGGCCAAAGGCTTTCGCTCGGCCTCCCAATTCTCTTTTGCCCGCTGGCGGCGTTGCGCGGAATTTAGGCCAGCAGACCGCCCTTTGGACCCTCAGGGCACCAAATGTTTTCCAAACGGAGGGAATTTGCCCCGCAGGGACTCTTATCTGAGCGAGTGACTGGCGGGGGGCCGAGAGCTTCTCGTAAAGAAAGAATTCTTCCGTTTCCATTGTTGTCCGTGCTTCTATGGAAAAAGTTTGGACTTGACTAGTCTCTGCGTCCCAAACAGCGCGAAGAGAATGAATTTTTAAAGGGCCGTTTTTAAGAGTTGGAGGGCGGGGGGAGAGGGGAGGGGAGGGGGGGGGGGGGGAGTTCAGTGGGGGGGGGGGGGATGACAGAGGGCGGAGGAGTTGGGGGGGGGGGGGGGGACGAAACACAGTCACACTCACTCTCCCCACCCATCAGAGAATCCGCGCGGGGATTAAGCGGTGTGAATATGCAAACTCTGGAGGCGGACGGGGGGGGGAGTTGGGGGAGGGGGGGGGGTGTTGGGGGGCGAGGAGTTCGGGGGGGGGGAGTTGGGGGAGGGGGAGGGGGTGTTGGGGGGCGAGGAGTTCGGGGGGGGGGGGGAGGTTGAGGGGAGGGGAAGGGGGGGCGGGGGAGTGATTGTCATCCAAACATTCCCTCCCCTCCCCCTCCCAATCATCGGACGGAATGCAATAGAATATGAGGAGGGGGGGATGAAACGGCGGTGATGGGCTGTGAGGGTTCGCCCCTTTCCCTTATCAATTCGCCCCGCCCCTGCAACCAATGCGCAAGTGCGCGTCCCCTTCCATCCCCCCACCATATCACCGACAGCAACAGAATTATGGACTGTGGGGGAAAGGGGAGGGGGGGAGGGGGGGAGGTACACCGACCAACCAACTCCCCCAACCGTCCCCCCCCCCCCCCCGACCAAAATCATCGTCGGATGCCCCCCCCCCATTTGTTGTCCCCCCCCCCCATTTGTTGTCCCCCCCCCCTCTTCCGTTGCGCTGTTATCTGTCCTTTCCGCAAATGGAAATTAACTCTCTTTCCCTTGGCTGATTCGTTGATTAGAATATTATGCGCACCAAATTGGCAAAAGTGCCTTTGGAAATGTTCAAATTGTTTGTCCTCAGGCAATACTTTGACTGAATCGATTTCGATATGTTCAAATTCAGTCCATCAATTCAAGGCATTTGAACGCACAATTTGGTGACAGAACAGAAAGTTCAGCCCTTTCTGCTGTTGACCATTATCGACCCCGGCAATCTCTGCGGCGGAAGATGCGGGGGATGCGGGGGGGAGGGCGGGGAAAGAGTTTTGTGTCCCATCCCCCCCCTCTCCCCCCCCCCATTCCCCCCTTTCCCCCCCCCCCCTTTCGTCCCCTCCCTCTACCCGACTTTCATCCCATCCGTCCGTTCATCCGAATGTGTGAAATCGTAAAGCGCGCAAAAAGCCGTCCCATCCCCGCATTTTTTGTTTTTACACTGAAAAAGAGAAGCGGCGACCGATGAATTCCAAATTCCGTCGTCGCGCGATGGGCGCTGAATAATCATCATCAACATCATCGCCGGGGGGGGGGGGAAATGCGGCGGCCGGGGGGGGGGGGGTGTGGGGGTGGCCGATCGACGTCCACACATTTTGGTTCAAATGCAAGCGGCGGGCGGGTGGGACACTTGAGGGGATGAATGATTTTACAAATGATTCGAAAGAGACGCTGGCGGGGCATTTGTTACAGCTGCGGGCGGATCAGTGAGACTTTGCAATGAAAGTGCGCAGTTAAAATATGCAAAAAGGGAATAAGTTCGTTTTGTTTGGTCGAGTCCCCCCCCCCCCGGGGGCGGATAAAACCCCGCCAGCGAAAGTCCTAAGCGATCTGCCCACAAACGGTGGAAGATGAAATGGATGGAGGGGATGGGGCCAATCTGTCGATGCGGGACCCCCCCCCCCCCCCCCCCCCCCCCCCTCCCCTCGGCGGATGATTCATTCCCGACTCGGCGTTGGGCGGACGGATGGATGGTGGATGGGTCCCGAGACGCGAAATTGCCAGCCATTCGGAATCCGACCATTTATTCCGCCCGAGGCCATTGGCCGGGGGGGCAACAGCCGCGCCCTCCCATCGACCCTTCCCTTCGCCCGGGGCCGTCCGCTCCCCCGAGGCGCTTGACTCCCATTTCCCCGCCCGCGCATTGTCAGCGTTTCACTCTAGCGGCCGATCCGAGACTTTGTCCCGGGAGTATCCCCGGAGAACATTTGTTGCCTCGGGCGAGGAAGATGGAAGGCGAGACTGGGAAGAGAGAGAGAGGGGAGGGGAGGGGAGGGAATGGGGGGGGGGGAGGGGGTAGAGGGGAGAGGGGCGGGGGGGCGTTTGTCGGGCAGTCCGACTTTGCTCAATTCATTCTTAACCGATCACCGTTTCCATTGCTTCTCTTCGCCGCGCATTGGAGAAGAGGAGGAACAGTTGGCGCGGGCTTGGAGGAGGGAAATGTGGGAAAGTGATCACTGCCATTCCGTCCGTCCGTCCATATGTCGGGGTGTAAAGCGCGGCTAAGCGCGGGGGGGGGGGGGGAGGGGGGGGGGAGCTTTCTGATGAGATTAATGATTTCCCCCGCGTCAGCCGACCGGCCAATCCGCGGTGGGTAACCGCGAAAACATCAAACTGATTTGAAAGGATGAGATGATACGATCACTTTCGATAGCATAAATGTTTAAATAGCTTTAAATGGAGGTCCTTTCAAAAGCGTCCAATGCACCGATCGCTTTATCATTAGCATCAGAAATCATCGATCGTCGGCTTCAACTAGGACAAGATGGTGAGGTAGGGTCGCTGGCCAGCCAAGGACATTTCTGAACGACATTAAGCCCTCGTAAACAGAGGCACCACCGCCCTTACCAAATTCTGCTGTCCACAGGGATTGTGTCCGATGGAGCAGTACCAATCGTGGTAGAAGAATAGCCACATCGTGGTTGACAACAAGGACACGTAGAACACTAGGGAAAGCAGTTCCAGACGTCGGATGGCCTTCTGCCAGTCACTTTCCATGTCATTCTGGGGCACCATCGAGGCCATGTCCTGGCTGTGCTCAGATTAAAGGGGTTTTTGAGTTTATTGTTGGATTGATTGAAAGCAAAGCTCCAACCGAATGCTTTGAACAGTCCTCTCCATGCGACCCAAGCCGAAGGTCATCTCCTCAATCAGTTGTTGAAAGCATTGGTAGAAGAGCAAGTTCTCTTGGTAAAGCAGACTGTGCCGCTTCCGAATTAACGGCGATGGAAGCGGAAAGGGCCGATCCGCCGAACTCTGAAATCAGTGCCAGTGTTTATGGCGCTTGGTATGAGAGGCCCCCCTCAATGTCCCCCCTCCACCAATTCACCCGCCCGCCAACCTCTTTCTGCTCCCGAGGGGCTTTCCCCCTGATCAGTGATCGGCTATCGCTTCCGCTTGACCGTCCTCTGCCATTATGTGCTATCAGCCTCAACAGACTCCTGGCCGCTCGTTGGGCGCTCCCCTGCTGCTGCTGTTCGGATGGCGTCGGGGAGGAGGAGCCGAACAAATTGCTGTCCGAACCGCCAATGCCCGCAAATCCGTTGAGGTGCCCGCACATTCCCACTCTGTTGCTGTTTCGTCCGCCCGGCGCCGGCGGTGACGACAACAAAGTGTCCTATTCGATTCGGAAATTAAGAAAGTTCGCGTTTCAAAAACAAATTGGGGGCCATTCACTGACCATTTCGCCCGCCCCATCCCCGGAAGCGTTGTGCTGCTGCTGTTGCGGTGCTGCCCTGGCGCGTTTGGTTTTCGGGAAGCGGAAGCTGTACCTGAAGCTAAAGCAATTGGGCAATTAATGCAATTAACGCCCCCGCCCCTCCGGCATTTATGCTTTTGTGCCCCTCCGACCCTATCCTCCGCTTGCGCTGTTCAATGGCAATCAGCCAGCGCAGGTAGAACGGGATGTGATGATGCATGCGCACATTGCGCTCCACGTACACAAACATCTGACGGGGAAAGTGCCGAGAGACGCAATTCCCAACGTACCGAACTGAAAAAGGCCGGGGGTGATCGGATAAAAGAATTAAATTTAAATTGTCACGTTGTCACGGTGGACATGCCGACGATGGCCAACAACATGAAGTAGTACAGGCCTATGGGCAAAAGGCGATTTTGTGGGGGGCGGGGGGGGGGGGGGGGAGGCTGACCGATCAGGGGAATGCCGGAGAAGGAGCCACGACCCTTACGACTGCTGGAGATGCTGAACTTGGGCATGTCTTCAACAATGGCCAGCAGAATCATGGACATGCTGAACATTGGGACGGAGATTATTGCCGTCAACAATTTCAATCAGAATCAATAGGCCCAATGTATCCAAATGAACTTAATTAGACCTCATTAACGTCATTATGCCCAGTTGGAATTTGGCGTCTCTGAATATTTCCGTTTCGCTTTTGCCGCTAATTAATTGTCTTGCGCACTCACCGCATCTTCCCGCTGGTACTCGGCGTGTGAAAGCCGATGACGGCGACTAGCGCTAAAATGGGGCCAAAGTGACGTAATTGGCGGGGGAAACTGTGCCGACTTATGATGGCACTGGGAATGACCAGGTTGAACACCTTCGAAACGGATGATTTTGCACAATTGTACAACTGGGACAATCTTACGTAATAGAAGCTTTGGCGTGCCACCACAAGATCAATTACGATCATCTCCCAAAACAGCGGCGGGTCCAAATAGTCGTAAAGAAAACCGTCCGAAGTTATGTGACTTTGGGCCTTGAAACAAAGCATTTTGCCTATTGGGTCGATTGCTTAACCAAGTCCAATTGCCATTCTTGGTTGTCGTAGAAGTCGATCAGGGACAAGTTCTTGGAGTACAGCGAGTACTTGATGGAATCGTTGGAGTGTGCCCAGGAACCGAGCAACAGAGTGCAGCGTTGGCTGAATGGGAGAGGAACAAAAGAATTTTGCCGATTCCCTTTTTTGAGTGATCAGAGATCATTCTAATTTGTGCCATTCACTTCATTTTGTGTTAATGACTCACATGTCGAAGGGGAAGAACTTCACGTCGACCTGAGCCGGCGAAAGGTTTCAGTTTTTGAAGAAATTCGGAAATTTTAATTCATCGGACTGCAAAAAGACCGACCGAACTGCACAGCGACTCCGTGCTGAAAGCAGCCGGTGTTCAGTGTATATTTAAACTTCCAACCTGAACGGGATCCAATAGCGCACATGGCCTGACAATTGGGGAAGTTCGGGGAGTTCAAATGTTTTTGTTCAGTCCCGGCCGCCCATTCTGTCGATGCTCACCGGTGTAATTGACACGAACGTCGTTGTTGGACTGCAATTTGACGGCGTCGTTGAAGTTGACGGAATAATACAAAGAGAATTCGGGGATCCAAATGTCAGTTGAAGCTGAACAGTTTCAGAGATCAGATCAAAACAAATTCCAACAAAAAAACAAACCCAAAAAGATTTCGGTGGCGCCGTCATAAGTGTCCGGGTCCCATTGGAGAAATTCGTCTTGCCAATACTAAAATTTGGTAGATGGTTAAGCCCCCAAATTTGTTCTTTCCGATTGACGGGACCGAACCCTAACAATTATTATATTTTAGAAAGTTAATTCCATAATAATCGGACTTTTTTGACTAAAAATACAATTTTTTGTTTTTCGCAACCCTTCGCCCCCCGCAGACGCAATTAATTAAAGTAATTGGAGCCAATTATTGCTTTTTGTTGCCTCCAAATTTGATCAAAATGATCAAAACGAAGGGACAAAAAGCGTCGTCGATTACTGCGAGGTTTGCCCCCCCGCCTCCCCCCCCCCCGGCGTCCCCAAGCGATAGAATTTTCAGTTTTGCCCATCGGCGGAAGGCCCAATTTTCCAATTGGCCACAAAATGTCCCCGCACTTTCTGCTTCGACTGCTGCTCATACTTTTCACTGTCTCGACAAAAGTTTTGGCCATTCGTTTTCTCCACTCGAAGACAAGTTCATTTTTGTTGGCTTTTTATTTCAATTGGAATTTGCCCGCAAGGGATCGATCTGTGCGAGTCCGGCAGTTGTGGCCCGTCGGGAAAATGCGTGCCATTTCCGCACGGCGCGCGATGTCAATGCGCGGCCGGATGGATGGGCGCGGGATGCCGGCGTGAGTTGAGTGATTCCCGCACATTTACATTTTGGAACCCCGCAGGGTCTTGCCAGGTTTGCACTGTTCCGTCCGCCCCCCCCGGCGTCGTTCTGACCCCCCCCCCCCCCCGGCGTCGTTCTGACCCCCCCCCCCCCCCCCTCCGGCGTCGTTCTGACCCCCCCTCCCCTCCGGCGTCGTTCTGACCCCCCCCCCCCCAAAGGACATTTACAATTCTTGTGACCGATGGCTCCAGGAGGGGCGTTGTGTGTGGACGCGTCCCTTCTCCTCTTTCTTCATGGACAATTGCCCGCTCACATGCGGAGTCTGTCGAAGAGCACCGGGACAAAAGAGTACCAAATTAACTGCGCGAGTCCATCCAAAATGTCTGTCCCAATTTGAAGGCCTTCCAATTCCGCTTCCTCCGATGCTGGAGGCCCTTTCCTGGTTGGTCGGGCGATGGAAGACTCAAACGGTCGGCCGGCACTCCGATCGGTTCCCGGCACCGATGTCGAGCGGACCTTACGTGGAGGTGGGGAGAAAGAAAGTTACGCCATGAGAACGAATTGATCAGATTTTGGACGTTCAATTGTCCGATGTGCCCGCCTTCGACCGACCGCCTCTGAACATTAGGTGACCCAACCCAACCCAACTTTTGTTCTTTGCTCGATCGAACCCCAAAGTTAAAGCGTCAGAGCCCGCACTTTGGACGGTTTGGACGAACATAACGAAGTCGGCTTTCTGACAGTAAAACCCGCACATGAGGACACGGGATTTGTGGAGGAAGAGGGCAGGACGCCGAACGGACGGGACATGGTGGCCATGGCGTTGGTCAGCAACACGGGTGGGCATAATACTTTAAGCGGAGACTCTCAACCCCCCCCCCCCCCCCTCCCCCCAGGGCTCATGACCATTGAGGAGGGCGAATTGGTTGGGCAGGGCGTTTTGTTTCTGACCACACGATGGCATCGCGATTTCCAGCAGCGGACGTCCGACCAAATGGGGGACCGAATTCACTTAGAGACGGTTAATTCATTTCGCGCAAGGAATCGAATTTCATTCCCCTAAAGGTCCATCGTTCGTTTCGCGCTTTGGACAAAGATACCCTCGAGGAACGGTTGGATTACGCCCTGCGGGGACAGCCCGGGACACAGAAACGCGTGTCCAAAAGGTACCGACGGACTCACGACTATTTGCTTTTGTGAAGGCAACCGAACAAATATACGTCTTGAGAATGTTCCATGCGATACATTCATTTACTAATCGAAAGACTTTTTCAAAATTAAAACTCAAAACCGCGTCTACTGGTGAAAGGTGAATTGAAAACCGACCAGTTCGAAACTGCCCGACAATGAGATGGTGTTCTTGACCGCGTCCAATTTGATGATTTGGTAGAGGAACACTAATTGTGAATGGGGGGGGGGGCATTTAGCAACAATTAGTGACCAACCAACCGCTCATGGAGACGGAGATGATCTTGCCGGGGTGGGTAACCGGACGTGTGCCTTTCCGGTAATAGCGCAAAAGGTCGTCGTGCAGTCGGTACGTCACCGGAAGCTCTTTGCGTCTCAGTGAACTGTAAATGCATTGACAACAAAAAGAGACCGCCGGGCAATCAAAAGGCCACCAAACTTTAACCAGTGCCATTCGACGGAAATGGTACTACTGGTTACGGTAATAAGCAATCGAATAGCCGACAAAAAGCAAAAATGGTCCGACAAACCGAAAACTTTCTGTAAGAACAAAGCCGGGCTGAGCCGACGGCGCTTTGCGTCTCCTCCTCAAACGACCGACCAATTCCCCCTCCTCCTCATCCATTAGCAACTCGTAATAAAAGCGCTTTTTCCTGTGGCATGCCCTTCTCGCCTCAGCACCCGGCATGCACTCAGCAGAAGGGGACGGAGACGTTTTGGCACCTTTCGTCGGTTGGGAAGGCGACGGAACGGCCAACAGAGAGCCGGGCGCCTTTCCCGTCGTCCCAAACGCCGCATTCTTCCTCATCCGGACAAGTCGTGCCGGTGTCGTCGTTGCCGCCGTCGTCGTCGTCGTTTGGTCTTCGACAATATGCGAAAGGCAAAGGCTTAATGTCAAGGACAGGAGGAGAGCCACCGCAGCAAAGGCCAAAGCAATCGAACTGCCGGCGATGGCAAATGTTCGGAAAGGCATTCACTTGGAAATATTTGCAAAGTTGGGAAGAGGAAGGAAAGTGGCGAAAACGGCACTTAATTGGTGCATTTAATCTAAAACTCCAGTTTAAGAACGACGGACTCTTTCACTTTCCGAAACCCTTTGCATTTTGCTTATCCATTTGTCGTCATTTGTCAAATTGCGTAGGGCCAAAAAGGTAATTTGTTGGCAAAATATTGAATTTCGGTATGAGGGTGGCACTGGGGGGGGGGGGGGGGGGGGGGGGGGGGGGGGGGGGGGGGGGGGGGGGGGGGGGGGAACTCCGGGAGGGGAGGGGAGGGGGGGGGGGGGCAAGATGAGCTTTCGGCGGGTGAAAGAGCCCTTCGAGGGCCATCGTCTGGCGAGAGGCATTCTCAGGGCACGAAGAGGTTGGGAAGGGCCAATTTCCACAACTTTGTATTGGAACAAAAATAAATACCCATGGCCGGGAAAGACTCGAAAGGAGTGGCAAATCGGTGCCGAAATTGAGACGAGGGGAAGGGCGGACATTGGCATTCGGTCGGTGACATCATCTTTTATTTGCAAATGCTTTAAGTTAAATGGCCTAATAATTTTGCTGTTTTTATGTCGTTGAATTGTGGGGAATTCCCCCCCCCCCCCCCCCCCCCCCCTCCCGCCCATTAGCCTAAAATGAAAAGGAAGCAATTATTTTGGGTCGCGTTGTCTGTCAGAATGATGCTGATTTGTGAGCGTTTAGTGAGTGAGTAATGGATGAAATGTTACGACAAAAACCCCTCGGGGGAGGGGCAATAGCCTAAAAGATCATTGGGGCCCATCCACCAAAACAGCGCAGGCATTTTTAGGAGAGGTGCGGCAAAAGAATTATGCACCATTATGCAATGAATAAGGCGTGAAATTAGTGCCGGATTCATCCGTAAATCCATTTCCCCCCCCCCCCCGGGGGAAAGGACTTTTGTCGGCCGGATGCATAGCATTTATGCGAACAGGCCAAGATTGGACAGCGGCACGGATGGATGTCTCTTTTCCCGCCTCCACCACCAACCAACGCCAACCATCAGAGGGGAAAAGCTCCCCCGGGACCGCCTCATATAGACAACCCCCAAGGCGTTTTTGACTCTTCCTCTCCCACAAACGTAGCCGGCTTGATGAAAACAACCTCGCCCATGTAAGCGGGAGAATGAGGAGTTTTAATATCGCCTTCGTTGTTTTGGCGGAAAACACTGCGCTTTATTTTTTATTCAAAGTATAATAAATTAAAAACAATGCAATTCCATAATATTTCGGAATGAAATTGTGGCACTGAGACGGGCACATTTAGGCAAAATTTTTCACAGTACTTCCAGCTGCAGCGTCAGCCCACGGTTTACGAATTCTGCCAAGTCGGCTTTCGCTTCTCTTGGAATGCTTCCATGCCCTCCTTGCGGTCATGCTTCAAATTAGCAGCAAAATATTTGGTGTTCAACGATTTTTTCTTATTTTATTTACCGTCGCGAATGAAGCGTGAAAGAGTCGACGTTCAAACAAAAGACCTGTAAAAACGAACTGTACTTTTCCCCGAAAGTTCAGCTTCCGATCCGAAGGTCAAATCGTCAATTTGTAAAAAATTAATATTTCCCAAGCCGATTTGTTCGAGAAGATATACTAACTGCAAGCTAGGACTCAGAAAGCTATCGCCCGACAGAAGCTAATTAATTGAAACAAAAAAGTTGTGGCCAGAAGACCAAATCGGGTCCGGTTGCAAAAAGTCAACAAACCTTCTTGGAGCGTCGTTTCATACGCGCGATTCACCGATTGTTTGGCCATTCCAACCATCAGAGGTGAATTTGCTGCTATTTTCTCGCCCAATTTAATCGCTTCGGACACGAGCTGATCAGGCGGAAAAACCTGCACAAATATATATAAAAAAACACCGCCAAAGAGTTAATACTTCGGCGACGAGGCCACTCTGGAGTGCTTTGCTCGCATTGATCGGTTCCCCAGTCAAACACATTTTCATGGCGAGCGATTTTCCGACAACTCTAAACCCCAAAAGTAATACGACACGATTTAAGAATAAAGCGGCCTTGTAAGACGTTGGGTTCCGCCGGCTCCTAAACGGAAATGTTTTTGAAGAAAATGAATGTTTAAGCCGCGGACCCGGAATTGTCCCAATTTTGATCTCTGGCTGTCCGAACATTGCCTTTTCGCCGGCGTAAATAATATCGCACATCATTGCCAGCTGAAAGTTAAGGAAAACTCTGACCGGGCAGAACGTCAACCCCCCCCCCCAAATCACCGGACAGAACGTCAACCCCCCCCAAATCACCGGGAAAAACGTCAACCCCCCCCCCCAAATCACCGGGAAAGAAAAAAAAGGTCAACCCCCCCCCCAAATCACCGGGAAAAAGAAAGGGGAAAGGGAAAAAAAGGAAAAAACAACGTCAACCCCCCCCCCCCCCCCCCCCACCCCCCCCCCCCCCACCCCCCCCTCCCCCCCCCCCCCCTACCCCGGCCCCCCGTTCCCCCCCCCCCCCCCCCAAATCACCGGGAAAAACGTCAACCCCCCCCCCCAAATCACCGGGCAAAACGTCAACCCCCCCCCCCCCAAATCACCTCACAGCCTCCCCCAAGCGCGTGCCCATTCACTGCCGCAATTGTCGGCTTCCGCACAGTTGCGACTTGGGACCAATTTTCCAAAAAACCTCCGCCGAATACCTCCGAGAATTTCTTCGGCACCATTTCTTTAATATCCGCCCCGGCTGAAAATGCGACGGAAATACAGTGAAAACGGCAAAAGTGCACCTGCAAATGCTTTCTCACTTCCGGTGATCACAATGGCAAGAACGCCCGCATCGTTGTCCAAACTCACGATGGAATCAGCAAGCTAAGAAATAGGAATCTGAGTAAGTGTTGTTTATCGCCCCTCCACTATTTTTGGAAAATTGTTTTTCTAAGTAGTAATTAGGTTGCAATAACATTTATTATCACATATTATATGATTTTAATGGCACCTCGTCCATTAGCTGAGTGCACAACGCGTTGAGAGCCTTCGGACGGTTTAACGTAATGAGTGCGACGACGTCGTTGGCGCCGACTCTCTCCACTTTGATCATCTCATATTTGGCCATAACTGCCAAAAACTCACTCATTTTGAATTCGAAAACCCAATCCCGACATTTAACTCAAAGGCTAGTCCTATCTTTAAAGTTACCTATGTTCACAAAAAAAAATTAATGAAACACTTCAGAGAAATGAAATAAAAAACTTTGAGCACCAAATCATTTAAACACTGCGCATGTCATCAAATTCATCACGTGATTAAGTTTAAACTAAAATACCCAAAAAACTTCGTGTTCTTTGCTTCAGAAAGGCCAAATTAGTCGCTTCTCTCTCATTAGAAATTTCGTCGATTTGAATCTTTTTAAATTCATCCAGTAGGCTCGAAGTTTTATGTGTTACTTTGTTAGTTAAGGCGGAATGCGACGACATTGAGGAAACGGAGTAAATGAGGGGGAAACGTACAGATTAGGGAATTGACAGAGAGAAAAAGGATGAACCTTCAAATGTTATCAGTAACTAGCAACGAGCAGACAAAATCGCGTGATTACTTTGCAGTAAACTCAAATAGATTGCTAATAACATGAACTGCATCCATTTTATTAAGATTTTACTAACAGTTCCACACTATTTAATAAAGAAGAAATTCTCCAAAAAATTTAGACGTGTCTTAAAATTTTAAAAATTGCAAAAATTTCAATAACTTACCAGGTGTTGACAATTTCCTAGCTTGTTGTATAAGAAGAGTTTGTGAGGCCACAGTCATTGGTTGTCTTATTTTTAGGGATAAAAATGGCAGCAATTTGATGAACATTCTGATGAAAGATGATTTGTAGAAAAGGAAAAATTGGGTATTAGTCTGAATTAAATACTCAATCACGCGATCATTAATGTAATTCACTAACACGCATAAAAGTAAAATAATCAGTCACTGTGGTCTCGTTCCATTAATGATAGGGAATTTGTTATCAATATATTGATCTCACGCCACATTCATTACCAGAGCACTAATATGGGTCAACTTTAAGCAGCAGACAAATTAGGCGAAATGCCAAAATTTACATTATTTTAAAATTTAAACTAACGACCCAGGTTCAAATCCCCTCCAAGATATTCGAATTTTTTATGATTTATTAGTTTTGAGACTTGCCACCGACGTGCCGAATTGTCTTTGTTGCCGAAACGTCCTGTTTCCCAAATCGGCTCTAATTTATTTAAATCATTTTGCAAAATTTTTTGTTTTAATCCATACATACTATTTAGAGAATGCCCAAATATGAAATATTTCACGAGACATTCTGAACTTTTAAGAATTCTTCGTTTAGCTACCTCAAAAAATATCTCATCTTATGGATACACCAAAGTGTTAGGTATTATTTTTTTAGAACAAAAGAAGAAAGAATTTTTATTCATAGAGACTCAATGGACAAATGCAGTGGTGAAGCGACTTGTTTGTATGGCAATAGCTGGCGGTTCATTGGGATTTGCGTTCCACCAATTCAAAAGAAGCGATTTTCAACCGAATTTTCCACTGCTTAGAATATGCCATCTAAAGGAACAACCTCTGGCGGCATCATCGCTCAATTTTATGGCCCTGCCAGTAAGGACAGATTTGCCCACTTTTAGTTTGGAAGAAGTGAGACGCCATGGGAAAGATGCTGAAAGAATTTGGGTCACGTTTAAGCAGGTCATTAACCATTTACTACTAAAGTGTACTTAATATAATTGTCATAGGGCGTTTACGACATAACGGACTTCATTGCACTTCATCCGGGAGGCGACAAAATATTGCTGGCGGCCGGAGCTTCGATTGTGAGTAAAATAGAGCTGGGCTGGGCCCGTACCCGGGATTTTCGGTAATCGTAGAGTTTACAGGTCCCACAAAAAAAAAGTTTAAGAGGGTTTGGCGCCATCCGAGAAGTATTCGGGGGTTATCGAGGTCGCTGAAATCATTTCGATTTCTAATCCCTGACCCGGATTTCGATTTTTTGAATTTTACAATGAAATAAATGTTGAAAAAAGTCGTTTTTGGTTCCGGTTTAATTTCATTATTAATTTCAGTCGTTTTAGTTTTTAAGGAACCTTTTTGGGCAGTCTATGCGCAACATGAGACGGAAGAAGTGTTAGAGATATTGGAAGAATTGCGAATCGGAACTTTGAATTCGGAAGATCTTAGGACACTCGAAGAACAACGAAAGGTCCTCCGGCTAGGAGAAAAAGTGAGTTTCATTTTTTCTTTTAAGAAAGTGCCATCGGACGATCCATTTTCTGCTGATCCGCCCAGACATCCTGCACTAATTGTCAACATGCAGAAGCCCTTCAATGCAGAAAGCCCTCCGGATTTGCTTACGGAGAGTTTCCTGACACCCAACCAACTGTTCTTTGTTCGGAATCACATGTCTGTCCCAGAGGTTGTGCTTACTGCGGTTATTTGACCAAATGCTCTTCTTTCAATATTTGTAAAATATTCATTTTTGGGTTCCGTTGGGTCAATAGGCTCCGCTGGAAGGTAATGAACAGACTAATTTTTTGGAGTTTGATGGAGCAGACCATTTCCTGTAGTTGATAATTTTATTTTTCAGACGCACGAACAAACCCATTGTGTGCGCATTGATGGGATCGGCGTTGATAAGCAAATTGTACTGTCAGTGGACGATTTACGTAACAAATTTGAGCCTGTTACAATCACTTCTGCCATTCAATGGTAAAGACTTCGGAATTTTGACTTTGTTGATAGAACCGGACAGTGCAGGAAATCGTCGCTACGATATGAACCAATCAAAGAAAGTGCAGGGTTTGATGTGGACAGGGACGGCAATTAGTAACGCGAAATGGAAGGGATGCCGACTTCGAGTTCGAAATTTGTTCGCTTCGTCTTCAATTGTAACTCTGTTTAGGACGTGTTAATTGCTGCAGGCGTAAAGCCAAACGACAAACGCATTAAACACGTTCAATTTGAGGGGGGCAGATGTTGATACGTCCGGTGAGCAATAATTACTATAAATTTTCTTAGGAAATTGCATATTTAGGCGCTCATTATGGTGCATCTATACCATTTGAAAAAGCGATGAACCCAGAAGTGGTTCTTGGTATGTTTAATACCATTATTTGTTTTTTATATTTAAAGAAAATGAGAAGTGGTAGAGTCAATTTCGTTGTTTTGGGGCCCGAAATCGTTCAATTTTTGAATAGGTATTTTTTGTGATACCTTAGCGCCTTAAATATTTCTATCTTTAATTCGCAAAACTATCCATTTAGCATTCGAAATGAATGACGAAGCTCTCACGAGAGACCACGGATTCCCAGTCCGTTTAATAGTGCCCGGAAATGTTGGAGCCCGGCAAGTGAAATGGTTGAACGGCATTCGGTTAAGCGATGAGGAGAGCTTTAGCAATTGGCAGCGAAGAGATTACAAAGCTTTCCCTAGTTCGGTGCAAATTGGCGATCCGTTACCCTTTGATAGTACTCCTTCAATTCAAGTCCGAAACTATTCATGGCATTTTATCCTAAACTTTAAATCTATAGGAGTACCCTGTTCAAAGTGCCATTTGTGTGCCAAATGCAAACTCCAAAATTTCCCCAGATGCTAAGACGGTCACAATTCGTGGATATGCCTGGAGTGGTGGTGGAAGAGGTTTGTATGGTATTTCGAATTTAATTTTAAGTTTGAATAATTTTAATTTAAAGAAAAGAGAAAGTTTCCAAAAATTAAGGAATTATTCGTGTTGAAGTTTCTTCCGATAGTGGTACAACTTGGAAATGTGCAGAATTGGAACAGTGTTCAGAGCAAGACTTGGAACACATGTGGGCCTGGACTTTGTGGAGTGTGGAGCTGCCCATTCCCGAGGCAGCGGTTGAGAAAGGCCGGGTGGAATTGATCTGCAAGGCGACCGATCGGGCTTATAACACGCAGCCCGAAACTGCGGCCGGACTTTGGAATGTCCGGGGATTATTGCACAACGCATGGCACAAAGTTACAGTGCTTGTGGAATGAACAAAGCAGCGGAAATGGGGAGGAAGCTAGTCTCCGTTGACAAGAAGTTTAATGTGTGCCAAAACCGCTTCGGATTCACCGATCAATTATTCATAAAATGCCAAACATTTTGACACTTTCTTTACCTATTATTAATCAGATATTTTGATCTTGTACTTTTCGTCTTTTGAGTTCAATATTCGACTGCATATTATTACTATGAATGATTTGACAAAATTGTTGGTACAATTATTTAAGGCATAAATGTTGTCTCAGATTGAGGACCGGCTCTACCTCTATTGCACGATTGAATATGCTCCTCAGTTTCTGATAGATGCGAAGGTACGTCGTTCTTTAGCATTTTTAAATGATTCCAACCTCAGATCGGGCGTGTTTTGACGGTCGCCGTGGACAATATAGCGCAGCGACGACGACTTCCCGGTGTGGAGTATCGGCACATTAGGATGTCGGACATAGAAACCGAAGAACTCCTCGAAAGTCAAAAATTGCATATGGCGTTGTTATACATCGAAGACTCTGTCAACAATGGGATCAATATTGTCGTGCATTGGTCCGCTTTTTCGAATAGCAGTAGAAATTCCACTTGTAAGAGTAGAGGTTTAAAACTCGAATTGCTAGAGTTATTTTTTCGGTTTGTAGTGAGACCAAACTTTAGTCAACTATGCTTTGAGTTATCATTTAGTCAGTGCGGAATAAGTCGATCTGCAACGGTCGTCGTGGCCTATCTGATGAGAAAACACCGTTGGAGCGTGCACGAAGCTTTAACCTATGTGCAAGTGCGTCGGCCAATTGTCCAGTTAGTATACCAAAAGTGTTGCCTTTTTTCGTTTTCATATTTTAGACCAAATCCGTCTTTCATGCGTCAATTGGAAATTTTTGAACAGTTGGGGTATCGCTGTGATTCTTCTTTTTTGAGGCAGTCCAAGTTGTTCAAGGAGTTTGAATCCGTCACGAATAACCAGTTAAACGTCAGTGAGTGAAATGATTAAACTATTATTGTCAAATTTGAATAAATTCTTTAAGGACTAGATGGAGACGTGTACACATTAAACGAATCAGCGAAATATTCCGTCGATGGAAAACGTTTTTCTTGCAAGAAATGTCGCACTGATCTCTTCTTTGATTTCAATGTTTTAACACACAAAATTGACGATAAAAGGTTAAAAATGATTTCATTGTTTCTATAATTTATTTAAAATAATAGTCTTAGAAACGTGGGGAAATGCGGGCTAATATATTTGATAACTCCAATGGAGTGGATGGAACTGAACGAACACAGTGGAAAGGTTTACAGAGGAAAGAAAATTAAACTAAATAAATGCGTTTCAGCTTATCTGTTTCAAGTGCCACGAAAAAATAGGTCGTTTAATATTTTGCTCCTCCTCTTTAAATTATATTTTCAATTCAAAACGAACCCAAAAAACGCACGTTTCTTTAAAGGCCATTACAACTGGAGTGGTAGAGAATGTTTATTCCAATTCAACGGCAATGATTGCGGCGCATACAGTGGGTGTTATAACAACACTAATTTATAATTGTGTCTATCCCTAGTAACACCGTGGATTCATGTGCATGCGGCTAAGATCGATTCATTTGAAATGAAAATAATTCCGTAAGATGTTTAAAACGATGTCAATTTTCCATCTCGAGTTTATTCTTCACTTGCGATAAACGTGAGACCAATCCTGCAAGTTGTACTCGAGTCGCCACACCCTGAACAGTCAGTGCATGGCACTTCCCAATCTCCTGAATGTAATGATTATAAACTTTGTAATATCTATATGGGAATACCACAATAAATTCCAATCGCAGAACTTCGGGGATATCAGCTATTTTCTGAAACCGAGTTCATGAAAACCTAAGCTCGCATCTTTTTCTTTACCGATGTTTTGAACATAACGCCAACGAGATCGTCGACGGAATAGCCCAAGCAGTACAATCCGTCAATTAGATCAAATGCCTCTTGGGTTCGTCCGTTGATACAGCAGTCGAATATCTGATACATTTTCTCTGGGTGCGGCTCGTCGCACACTCTGTACACATAGTCTTTTGTAATGGTTCCATAGCCAGCTGCGGTGCATTGGATGTTGTTTAACGCCTTAAAAAGTGTTGTAAACGCCACAACAGGCAAAGTTAAAGTTGGACAAAAGCTTTCATTTTCTGTTAAGCCAACATAACACAGTACGAAACCAACCCATCTCTAAACCAGTTTAAACACCTGTCGCATGTCCCCCTGAGCCGTGTAGAGTATGGCAGTGATTCCTCCTGGGTTGTATTGAACCTCCTCTTTTTTGCATACAAAAACCAATCTCTCCATGATTTGTTCGTCTGTCAACTTCCCAAACTTAATAATGGCACAGCGAGATTGGAGCGGCTCTAAACTTTTTGGGGTTTAAAAAAACTCGCGCAAAAAATACCAATAATCTTATCTGACTGATTGCAAGCAAATGCAAAGCGCGTTGTAGAGCTGAAGACCTTAACAAATATAAAAGTGAGCAAATTTTTGAAAAAGTCCATTTTTAAGGAATAAAATGGCCCCCATGGTTTTTTTCTCTTTTCAATTGGATATCCACCCTTCCCCGAAAATGCGGGAGAAAACCGACTTCCATTATTCGACGCAATGCCTGCTGGGCACCCTCCGTCATACTGTCTGCTTCATCCAAAATCACAATTTTGTGCGCGTTTTCTGGCAACGTTACTTTTGTTGATGCAAAACGTTTTATACGGTCACGAACTACATCGATCCCACTGAATTAAATTAATTCTGGAACCGATAACAGCCAAACTACCGTTCGTCACTGGCGTTTAGCTCCAAACATGCGTCCTTAACCTTTTCTCCGAGCATATCGCGTGCCAATGCCCAAACACTGGTTGTCTTACCGCATCCTGGCGGACCCTAAAATAATAAAAATTCAATTAAAAATTCTCAAACTTACAGAAATGACTAAATTCGGCATATTTCCTGTTTTCGAGATCTCTATTAAGCGATCGATTATTTCAGGATTTCCGATGACATCCCGCAATGTTTTAGGCCTGTATTTCTCAACCCTTAAACAAAATATTTTATCTATTTTTATGATTTAAATTCTCACCAAGGTATCGACATTTTAAATATGTAGTAACAATGTGCAAAATTAAAATCTGATCCCGAAAAAGCTGAAAATAAAGGATAATCCTACGCATCATGACTGGAGCGTGGTCAGAAAAATTGCCGCGTCGCGGAAAAAAAAGAAGCACTGCAATTCGTGGTACAGGGAAAATTAAAAAAATTTTTTTTCGCTAAACGGGGAAAATGCCAACTCGACGAGAGGAATCGATTGGTAGTACATTTTTTTATTCGGATCTAAACCACTCCAACATAGAGAAATACCCTGAACCAGATTCACAACTGTCTGTAATCACAGGGGATCTTTAGGCACAACGTACAAAAACAATTCCATTTTATTCAAATATTGGAATTCTGCGCATTAAAAACCCTTGAAATATCACTTAAAATTTACTTGATTAATTAAGTGAATTGCTTAAATATTGTTCGTCTCCATGGTCAGAACATCTCGCAAAATTCCCACAGAGTATGTGTTTTGATTTTTGTAGTCACTTTCCTGCCAATGACTTTTCTGACTTTCTAAATTGTATGTTTTATTCAAATTCTTCCTTTCAGCTGGACGAAGTATGAACCAATTGGAGCAACCATCGGTGGATCAAGGATTTTCGCATTCAAAACGCCGCTATACCCTGAATTACAAAACAGAATTTCCAAGGAGTGCCGTTTTACAACCCTAGATTTAGTTCAAAAGGTTTTCTTTCTATTCCAACCGCTGGAGTCAAACAAATTTTCAGTTGGCTTCGTTCGACCGCTCTTTGGGACTTGTAATTAATTGCAACAACACAAGAAGATACTTTTGTAAAAAAGACCTGGAGGGGCTTGGCATTGATTATAAGGAAATAGCGTGCCCAGGCCGTGGATTTTTGTACCGGATGGATGTTGTGAAAATGTTTTTGAAATCTGTCGATGATTTTTTAGAACAAAACAACGACAATGGTTTTTGTGAGTTGGTTGAATTCTGTAACCAATTGCCTTAAGATTTGCTAATTGGCGTAAACTGCAGCAACGGAGTTAATCGTTCTGGGTATTTGATCTGCAACTATCTTATCAGCCGTCTTGGTTGGAGTTCGCACGATGCATTAAACGGTACTGACCAATTTCCGTTAAGGACAATTATTGGAAATGCTTCGCTTATGTTCAAGTTTTTTTAATAATAGGAGAAGGGGTGTTGGAAGACCAAATTTTAAACATTTTCAGCCTTTGAGAATGCAAGAGGATACCCAATCGAGAGAGGTTCGTATGTTCAGGCACTGCATAAAGCCGACCGGGAACATCGTTCTAAAATGTACTTTTAATTAACGTAAGTTATTTAAATTTCTATTTTTAAGGATGCCGTTGGAATTGGACAAAAATGAGTATGACGAGATGGGAAATATCGTCTTGCCAATGAAGACTAGCAATTTAGTGATGGCTGATGAGTTTAATTCTCAATTGACGGCACAAATGATGCAACAGTTTTTCAACATAGAACAGGTTTTTCTGTTTTTGAAATCACTTTTCAATCATTTTTTCCAGGAATTTAAACAAGTTGCAGAAACGACGGCAACGCACTCGTCCGCCGATTCTTCGCCTGCTTTTTACAGTTCAATTGGAGCTCATGCCGCCCATTCAACACAAAAAAGTAGAAATGTTGCATCAGTTGCTCAGTCATCACACAAAACAAAACCACGCTACGAAAAGAGCGATAAAACTTTCAACCAGAGCACTTCATCTTCGAATTTAGAGCAGCAAAATATTGCTGACGAAGACACAGAAATTGGTGACACAGAATGCATTTCTGATGATGAATTCGACGACAGTTTATCGCCTAACATTGTTAGACCATGAAATTGTGCAACGATTTTGTAACATGCCAAATTTAGGATTTCGAGTCCATGGGACGCATTGATGCAAAAGAAGCAACTTCAAAGTCACAACTGCGAAGACAGAGGAGACAGAAACGGGAGAAAATGTTCGCGGTGATGAAAAGAGGACGTTTCTGGGAAATAAACGAGATGAGAAAGGAAATGCACGATTAACAAATTGATTTTTACTTTTAAGAAAATGACAAAATTGGATCTTTTTTACATTATTAGCTAGTATATATATTGGTTCTTTGTGCCTACTTTATTTTTGTTTATCCGAACTTGCATTTTTTTGGGTATTCTGATTCAGAGATGGCCGAATCGGAGCTTGATCGTTTGGAGCATTTGAATTTGGTGTCGCGGGTGATCACTGAGCTGGAGAACCATTTTGGCATCAGCGAGCGTGATGTTGCTGAATTCATCATTGAGTTGGCTCGGACTTCATCGACATTTGATAAATTCAAGAAAAGTCTGGAAGAACACGGACTGGCGGAAGGGGTCAGTTAGACAAATAAAAAAGCTGCTGAACTAGTTCGGAAGGGGCGGGTGGTGAAGTTGAAGACGATTTGGAATTAAGTTCGACGACTCTCTTGCTCAGCATATATTGCGTCTTGTGTTGAATATGGAGAAGAAAAAACGGCAACGAAACTCCACATCTATTGTGACTACAATTAAAGATGAGAAAAGTGTACTGAAGGAGATGGTTCCGGCGCTGGCCATGCCAAACACTTCGAACACATTACTAGACGAATTGGAGGGTTTGAAACAAAAATGGGAAGAAGAGCAATCGACGAAAAATGTAAGTGGAAAAGAAAAATTCGTAATTTGTCTTGGTTTATTTTTTGTTTTTATTTTTGTCATTAAACATTTCGGGGTAGAGCCTTGGCTACCCCCCCCCCCCCCCTCCTTCTGGCTACTACGGGCCTCGCGTCGAGAATAAATTCGTCATCGCAGTAGCATAAATGGGAACCTGCGTTATTTTTTTCTACAACCCTAGGAAGAGGAAGTCCGTCGATCAAAAAGTCGGAGTCGTAGCAGAACCCCTCCCGACGGGAGGAGACGTCGAAGACACAACAATTACGAACGTGACGCACAAAAACCTTCTCGTAGAAGAGGCAGGGACAGTCGTAGTCGATCACCTCACAGGCGAAGAGGAAGTCGATCTCGGTCGCCAAAGCGAAACAAACCCTTGCTGGAAGAAGTCGAGATGTATGCAATTTATGATGGGAAAGTGAATAATATCACAAACTTTGGAGCGTTTATTGAGGTGCATTTTATATATTTCCATAAATAATAACTTGTTTCATTTTTAGTTGGATGGGTTTCGTCGTAGAACGGAGGGGCTCGTCCACATTTCGCAAATCAAAAACGAACGTGTTAATGCTGTGGCAGATGTCCTTCGTAGAGGGCAAAGGGTGAAAGTTAAAGTGAGTGTTCAACCTTGAGTGCTATTTAATGAATGATTTTGTTGACTTACAGGTCATAAAGACAAACGACTCGAAGGTCTCTCTGTCGATGAAAGAAGTTGATCAGCAGTCCGGAAAGGATTTGAATCAAATTGTACCGGTTAGCTCTGCTGCTGTTACGGAACATGACAACTTCTTGGCAAATCCTGATGCTCCTTGGCTAAATCCTTCGGAGAAAATACCGACAAAAATTTCTCAAACTTCAAAACCGTCACGGATTCGTCTCTCAACGCCTGAGCGCTGGGAACTTCGACAGATGCAAGGAGGCGGAGCCATAACTATGACGGACCTTCCGGACTTTGACCAGGAATTGGGCGTATTAAAAAATTACGATGGTTATCCACAGAAATTTGTATTAGAATCATTGATGATTTTCAGAGGACAGCGACGGAGAAGACATTGAAATCGAACTCGTAGAAGATGACCCTGCTTTTCTCAGCGGTTATGGAAAACATGTTGTGGACTTGGAGCCTGTTAAGGTTGTTAAGAACCCGGACGGAAGTTTGGCACAAGCGGCTCTCATGCAGGTAATGAGTATTTTGGAATTAAAATCTATTTTTTGACATTGACAGGGAGCTCTATCGAAGGAGCGTCGAGATGTTAAAATTCAAGAGCAGCGAGAAAAGGATGCCGAACGTCAAAGAAGCGGTCTCGGAAGGTCTAGAATACATGACCCGATGGCGCCGAATGCGTCGAGAACCGATGAAGACGAAGACGGTCCGTTGTCTCAGCAAAAGCGAGTAAGAATTTGTTCTGTTCAAGGGATTGGAATTTTGGCCATCTCCTCCTAATACCAGAGTTACTTTCTTGAATCGGATTGGACACTGACCAGGGCACTTTGACATGCCCAAATCCGGCCTAATGACACAATACACTCACCGCCCTACTGCTTAAGGATATGCCCGAGTGGCTAAAACATGTGACGGCAGGTGGAAAGGCCACTTATGGGAAGCGTACCTCGATGAGCATCAAAGAGCAGCGGGAGAGTCTGCCGATATTCGGACTGAAGACAGCGCTCCTGCAAGCAATTCACGACAACCAAATATTGATAGTGATCGGGGAGACCGGATCGGGCAAGACAACGCAGATAACACAGTACCTGGTGGAGGCTGGCTTTGCCAACAGGGGCAGGATTGGCTGTACACAACCACGGTGCGTATTTTGTTTACCCCAAAACAATCATTCCCAAGATTCTATTTTTGCCAAATTATGCTTTTCCGGAAGACACGAGAAGTGTCCGATTGAGTAACTTATCCCCATATTTAGACGTGTGGCCGCAATGTCAGTTGCCAAGAGGGTCAGTGAGGAGTTTGGCTGCAGACTAGGGCAGGAGATCGGCTACACAATTCGTTTTGAAGATTGCACTTGGTCATTTTAATTAGAAATTACTACATCATAAAGTAATTGCTTTTAGCCAGGACACGATTATCAAGTACATGACGGACGGAATGCTTCTCCGTGAATGTCTTCTTGATCCTGACTTAACTAATTATTCGTGCATAATGTTGGATGAAGCGCACGAGCGGACAATACACACCGATGTCCTTTTTGGTCTTTTGAAAGTAGCTGTGAAGAAACGTCCTGAGTTAAAGCTCATAGTGACAAGGCATGGAAATTGACTCGTTTTTAAATTACCCTTTGATTTTCAGTGCCACTCTGGAACAAGTCAAATTTTCGGAATATTTTTTCAATGCTCCAATTTTCCGTATTCCTGGACGAACTTTTCCCGTGGAAATTCTGTATACAAAGGAGCCGGAAACCGACTATTTGGATGCCTCGCTGATTACTGTAATGCAAATCCATTTGACAGAACCGCCCGGAGACATTTTGCTTTTTCTTACTGGCCAAGTGAACTCAATGAAATTATGACGAAGTAAACAATAATTTTTTAGGAGGAAATTGACACTTCCTGCGAAATACTTTACGAACGTATGAAAAAATTGGGCTCTGATCTTCCTGAACTGATCATACTACCGGTTTATGGTGCATTGCCGAGTGAGATGCAGACCAGGATTTTTGAACCCGCTCCTCCTGGCACAAGAAAGGTTTGTGCTACAGCTTCCCACTAACCGATGCGGCAATATTATATAATTTTTAAGGTTGTCATCGCAACGAATATTGCAGAAACATCCCTTACGATCGACGGCATTTATTATGTGGTTGATCCGGGATTTGTGAAGCAAAAAATTTACAATCCAAAGTCGGGAATGGACTCATTGGTGGTCACGCCAATTTCCCAAGCTCAAGCGGCACAGCGGGCGGGTCGGGCCGGCAGAACGGGCCCGGGAAAGTGTTACAGACTGTACACAGAAAGAGCATACAGGCATTGGACTCTTGCATTTGCAGCATAAGTTTAACTAAAAGTGCTTAGGGATGAGATGCTGCCCACACCCGTTCCCGAAATCCAGCGCACTAATTTGGCCAGCACTCTCCTGCAACTAAAAGCCATGGGAATCAACAATTTGTTGGAGTTCGATTTTATGGACGCACCACCGGCTGAAGCAATGATAACGGCACTCTACCAACTCTATCAACTGTCAGCCCTCGACGAAGATGGTCTGCTCACTCGACTTGGAAGGAGGGTGAGAATCCGTGCAAACTGATCTTGTTTCTATTCTAATAATGAACCATTAAACACAGATGGCCGAATTCCCACTGGAACCTTCGTTGGCTAAAATGCTAATAATGTCTGTTGAACTTGGCTGTGCCGACGACATATTGACAATTGTTTCCATGCTTTCTGTGCAAAATGTTTTTTACCGACCAAAGGAAAAGCAAGAATTGGCGGACGAGAAGAAATCAAAGTTCCATCAGCCGGAAGGTGTGAATATTACAAGCGACGTGTCTCCATTTTTAGCCTGAAATCTTTCTTTCTTTCCTTATTTAGTTAAAACATTCGTTCCATTCACGCTTTAGGTGACCATTGTACGTTATTGGCCGTTTACAATGCATGGAAGCATCATCATTTTTCGCCTCAATGGTGTTATGAGAACTTTGTTCAAGTTAGAACCTTGAAACGATCGCAGGTAAACAACACTCTTACATTAAAGAACGGTCTTTTCAAGTGCAATCCTTCGATTAGTATAAGTATTGCCACTGTTTAACCTTAAAAGTTAACAAATTTAAAAGCTTAATTAACTGAATTTGGCAATCTTTATAAACCGCTAATTCTAGGACATTCGGAAACAGTTGCTGAGCATAATGGATCGTCACAAGCTGGACATAAAGACGGCTGGGCGAGACACTCAATTGGTCCAAAAAGCGATTTGTTCTGGTTTTTTCCGCAACGCGGTCAAGCGTGATCCACAGGAGGGATACAGAACCGTTGTAGATGGTCAGACGGTGTATATACATCCGTCCAGTTCCCTCTTCCAAAACCAGCCCGAGTGGGTTGTTTACCACGAATTGGTACAAACCACCAAAGAGTACATGAGAGAGGTGGGTGTGTGCTTTAGTTTTCTTTAGGTTATTTGTTCAACCTTAGGTTACATCCATTGAACCAAATTGGCTAGTCGAATTTGCACCGTCATATTACAAAAGAAGCGATAACACCAAGCTTTCGGCATTCAAGAAGAACCAGAAAATCGACCCTCTTTTCAACAAATACGAAGACCCAAATGCGTGGCGTTTATCACGCCTCAAGAAAAAGATTTACAATCCAAACAGATGATCGATCGTTTTCATTTTATTTTTCGCATGTGTTTATACTATTTTCCCAATAAAACAATTCGTTCAAACTTGTCTTATGTTTTCAATTTAGGTTGGCAAAGTGATTTTCTACTACGATATCCAATAATTAGGCAATTTGTTGAAACATACCTTGTTGCTTTGAAGTTGCTTCATAGTGATTTCGGGAAAAAATTCGTTCAGATTCGAGTATTAGAGAGAGGAAACGAACGGTAATATCATTTGTCAATTTTCAGGAGGTACCCCATATTCCAAAATAATTGGAAAACAATTTTCAAGGTATTTCCTTATACGGAACTGGCCAAAAACGAACGAATTGTTATACAACTCCTCTCCTCGTAAAAAATGCGCAAAACTGCAATTTTATAGTTGTCTTACGACCTCAAAATCTCGGTTTGAGCCTAAGTTTTTTTTTGTTTGCCGCCCACGCCGGTATAAAACATAGGCGCACATATCTCATAACAAATTATCACAGTGATTGTATATCAAAACAAACAATTCTTAACATTGCCAGCCGTCATAAAGATGCTGCCCCCGTCCAATGTGCAGCGACCCACTAAACCCCCAGGGGTGCTGGCCTCAACGACAATGCCATCGCCAAAGGCAGCCCATTCTGCTCCCGCCGTTGTGACAAATCCAACTCTGACCGCAGACGGAAGTCTTCGCAAAATTAAATCGCCACAGAATGGCGGCACTTTTGGCTCGCAAAACAAATCAATTCCTGAGATCAAACTGACAGGAGTTGTGGGATTCGACTCGTTGCCTTACCAGTTGGTCAGAAAATGCCAAGAAAATGGGTATACTTTTTTAAGTCATGTTTGCGAAACTTTGAAATGGATTTCAACAGGTTCCAATTCAATCTTTTGTGCGTCGGTGAGACTGGGATGGGCAAAACGACGCTGCTCGAATCGCTTTTCAACATGAAAATGGACTTCGAGCAGTGCAATCGCGAGCTGAAGACGGTTGAGCTACGAGAAAAGACTTTTGGTTCTATTTCCCAATATTGGCTTTGAAAAACAAAGCTTTAAGAGGTACAAGAGGGCGCCGTTAAGGTCATTCTTCGATTGGTGGAGACCGCTGGCTTTGGAGATCAATTGGACAAAGAGAAAAGGTATTTATCAGAGGTATAGTGGGAATTAAGGGGGCAAAGGTTGGGGGATGGAAAAAAAAGACTAGGAGATACCTAAAAGACGAAAATAAACTTTTAGAATTTGACCATTTCTCATCAATTCATTAAAAAGAAATGCTTTTAGTGCTCAATTGATTGTGAATTATATCAATGACCAATTCGAGGCTTATCTAAAGGAGGAGCTTAAAGTGAAACGGAATTTATCCAATTATGAGGACAAGCGAATTCACACCTGCCTTTACTTTATTTCGCCCACCGGACATGGGTAAAGAGGAGGGGAGGGGGGGGGCAAGCAAATGGACTTGTTGGATGACTGTTAATTTTATAAAACCATTCTTTTCAGAATTAAAGCGTTGGATTTGATAACTTTGCGGGAGCTGTCCAAACGTGTCAACGTGATCCCAATCATCGCTAAATCTGACACCGCTTGCAAGGACGAACTTCTGCGGTTTAAGCAAAAAGTTGGGTCTTTTAACGTTCTTGGCATTTGGGTGTTTGCTAGTGAACCAACTACAAATGTTGCAAAACAAAAGGGTCAACTGTTTTTGGCAGGTTCTGAGCGAGCTGAAGGCGCAACAAATTGAAATTTACCAATTTCCGACCGAGGATGAGACGGTTCGAAAGGACAACACCGAACTGAATGCCCTCATGCCCTTCGCCGTCGTGGGGAGCACTGACTTTATCACTAAGGAAGACGGACGTGTGCTTCGCGCCCGTCGTTACCCGTGGGGGGTGGTGGAAGGTCTGTCTGATTTTTTTATTTTGTTTTGCTTAATGTACTTTTCCCGCTTCTTTTTAGTAGAGAACGAAGACCATTGCGACTTTGTAAAGCTCCGCGAAGCAATGCTTCGCATTAACGAAGATTCGCTTCGCGAGCGCACCCACACCGTTCTGTATGAGCGTTATCGACGCGAAAGACTCAGGCAAATGAAAATTGGCGACGGAGACTCGGGCCCAAAAATGATGGAGGCTTTTGTCCAGGTTGGCCGCTTTTTTAAATATTCTCAGTTTTATACACATCATGTTCCTATAGCGTCGAAAGGAATTGGAGGAAGAGTTCCAGAAGAGAAAGGAGCAGTACAGGTAAAAGAAAACAAAATGAGTTTTGGCTCAAAAATATTTTCGTTTCTGGTGAGAGGTTAGAGATTGATTACCTTAACGAATAGGCCCAGATAATTTAAATAACTTATCAAAACCTCATTTTAGTAAGGAAATGCAGCAACGTGTGAGCAAAAAAGACGCAGAATTAAAACATCACGAAGAATTGGTGATTATTTTTTACAAACTTTTGAAATTAATTCGTACAGCTTAACATCCGCCACGCTGAGATTGACAACGTCTATCAAAACGAGCTTAAACTGGTAGAGGCACAGATCAATGGATTGATTGAAGATAAGGCGAAATTGGAGATGAAATTGAAAAAGCAACAACGTTCGAAGTGAAGTTGTGGCAAATGCAATTTAACCAGGCGAGATCATTCCACTTACTGATCAATTCACTTTCATTTTTGCAATAGCCATATAATATTTCCAAATTTAAAAAATTGAGAAGATGAAAAGATATGGACTTTCACACAATTTTCCTGTTGTGCATTACGGAGGTCTCACTTTCGTCTCCTTTAATGATAGCGATCGCATGGTTCAAGATCGGCTCGAGCACTTCGAATCCCTCCCTCACTGCTTTTGGGCTTCCCGGCAAGTTAATGATCAGACAGTTCCCAGCGATTCCTGAACATTCGATGCTTTGTTGGCCTTGTACTATGTTAATACGTAGGGCGCTGAGGTTTTCAGTTAAGAAAACTCGTTAAAACGACAAAATTTCCGACTAGCCTAACGCATCAAAACAAAGCGGCAAAAAAATAGTTAATAACTAAAAATCCCAGCCCTATAAAGTATAATGGGGGATTGGATTTACTTAAGACCTGCGGTGAGCCGGGTAAGCGCCGCGAATGGCGTGATATCGAGTCCTTTTTTGAGAAGTGCCACGGCAATCCTACGACAAGAAAATGCTTTTGGGATCAATCTTTGGAGTTTACCCTGGACACTCGCTCTCAATAACCTCTCTAGTCGCTTCCGGAGTCACATCCCTCTTGGAAAACCTGATCTTGGAGTGATATTTACGATTAGAATTTTATACCAGGCCAGGTTAACATCATACCCTGTCCCGCCACTTGTCAAAATACAGTCAACTTTGGCCGAATATTCACGCAAATAGGCAACGATTTTGCTCTTCTCGTCAGGCACAACGGTGTAATCCGCAACGATTGCTTTGCCGCCTCTACCGATAAGGGCTGAATTCTTCAGAAGTTCAACCAGCAAAGGACCACTCTTGTCCAATTTTTGGTCCTTGTCAGATGAATCACTGACAATAAGTACTGAAAAATTCATTTTAAAAATCTGAAACATGCGAAGTCAAAATGTTGCCGGCCAAAAATGTAACAAATCCCGGTCATAGTGGAGCTGGTCCCCTCCCCTCCATTTTTTGAAAAAAGAAAAATTTTAAAAGTCGATAAAAAGGTGTTTGTAGGGGTAATTCGGGGAATACAATCCGAATCTGACCTCTTGTGGGTGCGGAATTCCGGATTTCTTAGGAGAAATGTGGAAGTTTCTTTCTTTCATTATCAACCATTATGCCAATAAAAAATCAAAAAGAATAATTTAACCCTATCCGTCGTCCCTTTTGTCCACGTACGCCGAATAGTTCAACCTCTGGCCGCTAAAAAGCCATGCGATGTTGACGCAAATAAACAAAAATTTTTTTTGGAAGTTTAGATATATCGTTATAATGACAACAAAAACGCTCGAGAAGTTGAAACCTTTGTCATATCCATCTTATGAGAAACTCAAAAGTGCAGGCAAAATGGACAGAGATTCGTTAAGAACTCTGAAACGGACGGACGTACCGAAGTTAGTATTATTTTGTTGATTCTCCTCGTTTATTTATAAATGATTGTTTAATGAGTCAAAATTTTAAACTTTCTCTAAGTGACTCAAACTATTTAGGCGCTTCAAATACTTTGTAGAAGTTGAGCGCGAGGCAAGAATGCGAGTGCAGGAAGGTGACGAAGAGGAAGCGTACATTCTGTACAGCAGAGCACTGGAGATTTACCGTCTGATAAGCGACTCGTCTGACGACAAATTCAAACGAAGCAAGGTTTGGTTTACAATGTTATGGATAGAGCCCACGGTAAGACCAATCAGAGTTCCCAGGCTTGTTATCGGCTCGGCGGAACCTTTCAAAAATAAAATTCCCTAAAAGGCGTGGGGAACAAAACACGCCGTGGACATAGTTCCTTAATTGCCGTTTAAATGCAGGATGGCCGATTGTACTTTGAAACTGCGATGAGAATTACAACGGATTTTGAGCGAGTGGCCTCAAGTCTACAAACCCGATTCAAACTTCGTCTGGATGATTTATTGCCCACTATTACGAGTTCAAATTCTTCACACACTGACGAATCGACAGCCGAATGGTCAAAAAATCATGGTTAGCTTAAAATGCAACATTTTCGATGATAAATTATAATATTTTAAAACAGCTGATACAGTCTTCAAGACATATATCAAACCAATTGAACTTGTGCGCTATATTGAAAAAGGGATGAACGCACTGGTCTTGGATTACAGGGAGAACCAATCTGAGGGCATCGAATACAAAAACAGGCACGGCTCGATGAAAGTTGTACACATCGACCAGAGGGACGTAGTGTTGGGGTGAGTTCTTACAATTGTTTGGAATCAGAAATTACGGTCCATTTTCTGAGATTACTAAGTTCAAATATTAACACGCGCCTTTTTAAGAAGTTTGCTACATTCTATCGTCAAAGCCTTGGACATCAGTATACGACCAATTCTTGAGAACATTTCTCACTTTGATGTTGTCGTTCTTCTCGGCGATGTCAGTGACATTTCGAAGGAGAAGGGCACCAAAACAGTTATTTTGGTGGAGGCACTTACTACCGTTTGTCCTTTTTAGAGATTACTTTAAAGTCTAAACAGATTATTTAAGTACAATTTTAACCACAAATTGAAACGTCCGCCGGTCATAATCGAGGGTGGATTTGAGAATTGGAAACACGCATATCCGGTCTACGTCACCGAAACATATGACATTCCGCGATTTGAAAAATCTTTTGACGAACAATTTACTACTTGGATAATGGAGGCGAGAAAAGGTATGGCGTGATCTAATTTTGTTGTTATTTATAAAATTCAGCAAATGAACTTCGGATTCATTATCCCAGTTTGTCGACTTCCGTAGGAGTCTCTGGACTGTCGTCCGAAGTTCAGCAAAGACCATTGGAGCCATCCCGGTATCGGGGTCGAGAAAGTCATATCGAACCGTCCGATGTTCTTTACCCGTCAGCAGGTTTTTGACAGGTCGAGGAAAATTAAAAGTTCCGGTTTTAGCACCTATAAAGCCTCCCGTCGCTTCCCCATTTATTGACACGAATATTTCTACACTTACCAATTTGCCCATTCATAACGACAAAAAAACTGTCGACAAACATAAACAAATTTCCGACAAAACAACAAAAATTCCAACCATCGATCGATCGAATAAACCATCAGTCACCAAATCTTTAACCGATCAACCGCTCCAAAAACTAACATTCAACGACAAAGAGTGTCGAGATGTTCACCTCAACAAGGAGAATTATGAACCAACAGACACTTCAAGAAGGTCGACATCTCCGTTCCCACAAGTTCTTGGTGGCGCAGGGTTGTTAAAAATAAATGGGTACTTTCCTCTTTTGGGGCCTAAATCCAAATTTTAATTTTATGGTTTTGCGAGCCTTTCGTTGACTTTTTTTAAAGTTTAAATTTAGCTCCAAAACGGGAAAGTACCGTCAAATGTTAATTTATTTGTGACATATTTATATCCTTTACAGAAGCGACCCCAACATTCCAAATCGACGACGGTTACCAGATGGTACTTCTTCTGATCCAAGTCACCAACAACCAACCAGACCTTCAATTCCTGAACGAATCATTAGAAACGATTCGGCGTTACGCCAGCAGCAGCAACCACAACAGTAATTGGACCGACTTAATTTAACTTAAAACCAAAATTTGCAGGCAAGAATCAACAGAAAATTACTTCCAAACTTCGTACTACCTTTCCAAGAACAAAATCAGTCAACAATCTGCATCGGAACGCAGAAAAACGGTGTCAAAACAGTGCACAAGCCAACCAAAATGTTTAGTACTGGAATTTACCTGTTTGGGTGGTGGGAGGCCTAGCGAGCGAGCATACGCTTTAATTTACACTGTCGAAGGCATACCGATTAATGTTTATATGCGTGCTCTGGAATGTTGTTTTGCTCTTTTTCTTGTTTTGGTTGGCATGCCTTTGGGCATGAATCCAAAAATAGCATTTAAAACTTTAAAATTCAGATGTCTGGCCACACGGGGCTTGTGAACATGGGAAATACATGCTTTATGAATGCCACTCTTCAGGCATTTTTTCATACGCCAGGATTTTCAGATTTGTTCCGTAATGGGAACGTGGCCAGTTTTGTGAACAGGTTTTCTTTTGAATTTGGTTGCTAATTACGCTGTTTATTTTTAGCAACGGCAATTTTGGGACGAAGGGAATAATTTCCGGGTGTTTCTCCGCTCTTTTGGACCTTGTTTGGTCTGGCGATTACAGCGCGATTCGGCCTCAGTTTTTTCTGGTAAACGACTTACACTCGCGGCATTATTCTAAAATGTTAAGGAAGTCTTTGCGCGTCGAGTAAATGAGCAATTGGCTGACAGACGACAGCACGACGCACAAGAATTTCAAATTTTTTTGTTGGATGCACTTCACGAAGACACCAACAGAGTTCGAATAAACAAGTCTTTTTTTGCATTATTTGTGAGTTTGCCGTTTAGGTCGACATGAGACGACCATTTGAACAAAATTATGACAGCTCAAATTTGCTAGTCAGTGCCCAAGATTTTTTTACGCGGTCAGGCCAATTCTCTTCGTCGCCAGTAAATGATTTTTTCAATGTAAGTATTTGTAATTGAAATGCGGGAGGCCAGGCCGTTTTACGTCGAGTCTTTTAATTTACTTCAGCTTACGACAATTTCTGAGCTTCGGTGCAAAACCTGCAATGCGACAAGTGTGCGTTTTGAAGCGGTCACTCAAATAAGGTGAACACAATTAGGGATATGAAAAGCGCTAATGGCGCCGAATTGTCAATCCGTTTTTGAGAAAGTTGTAATTGAAAAGGTTTAACGGATAGTTTTGTTTTTAATAAGCCAAATTTGGCACATTTAAAGCTTTCTGGTACTAATAGTGATTTTTGGGTTCTTTAGTTTTGAGAACTATAGTTTTAAACGTGTTTCGTAAATTCAGTGTTGAATTGCCGAGCACTGATAATTGTCTGAAGCTCAAAGACTGTCTCAACGCGCATTTTTCAACTACAGTAAATATTTCGTAAAAGTAAATTGAAACTTTTGAATTTTTAGACGCTCGATGCTCCTTGGAACTGTCCTCGCTGTAAAAGCAAACAACCAGCAACACGGAGCACTAAAATATGGAAGATACCAGCTGTTTTGATCATCCATTTGAAGAGATTCTCGCTCAGTGCCCGTTGCTTCGTCAAAAACGAAGTGCCCCCCCCCCCTTCTTAAAAATTTAATCGCTTTTTGTTTTGAAAAAGGTAGAAATATCGTTCGATATAAATGGACTGGATTTATCACCGTATATTCATCCGAAGTCTCCGCTTCGTAGTGCAAAATACAATATCTATGCTGTAACGGTAAAGTTTTCTCAAATTGTTTAAATATATACAATAAAATAATCTAATAATATGTTTGATCTAAATTTTGGCTTCAGAATCACAGTGGCCATTTGAACAGTGGTCATTACACGTCCAGTATGATTAATTTGGCAAGCGCTGGGAGGGATTGGCTGCACTTCGATGATGAACATTGTACTGCGTGCAATGCTCCCTCTTCCACGGTGAAAATTCATAAATAGCATTATGAATTGTGTGCTCCTCACCCACCCTTCCCTAAAAAACAGTCTTTTTCATTTTTCTTTTTACAAGGGTATTATTAGCTTCATTTCTGTGATTTTATATATGAATTAAATTCCCTATTTAAAGAGCAAGCAAGCTTTTCTCCTGTATTACAAACTCGCATCGACTCATGGACACGACCCGAACAAGGCTATGGTCTGAGTTTGCGGAGCGATATGTTTTTCTCAACCCAAATAATCGTTGTTGTAAATATTTCGTTTTCTAAACAAATGTTTTGCTATTTTATAGAATTATCGTACACAATAAAATTAAATATGAAACTGAAAGCATTGTGTCTATTTTTATAAAGCGTTTTTGTTTTCCTTGTGATATCATATTTAGTGGGGTTTTTAGCCTTTTTGCCATAGTGTATTCATTGTTTTACGCTTAAGCTGCAATAATTTGACCAAAGGCTTGGACTTTTTAACAAAAAAGTGGTCTCTAACCCTCGGATTTTTTTTCAATCTCCAAAAATTTTATATTCTTGCTAAAGTTCGAACATGTACCTATATACAGGGTACAGTGAAGACCTCGGGTGTGTGTATTTTTCCTGTACTTTTGTACATGTACAGACCACCCTTCCAAGGTATAAAATTCAGGTACAAGTATTTTTAAAATTCCAATTTCTAAACTTGCCCACTTATGGCATATGTTTTGGCGTTTTGTAGTCTGTTCTGTATTTGATTGATTTCTGTTAGATCCAATTGGATGTGCGCGTAGAAAATTACAACTTTTTAGTTTTCTGATTCAAAGGTGAAGTTTGTTTTGGAGTTTTTTTAGATTTAATTGGCTGAAAACAACGGAAATGTCTGACGATTTAAAATTTGAGGATAACGACGGTTCAATTATCGGCCAAAAACGACAAAACTCGGAGAATGGTGGCCCTGCATCAAAAAAAGCAAATGTGGTCGATTCTGGTAAGTGTCTTTTATTCATACTGACTGACCAACCCATCAATTGAGGGGCTTTATGTCCATTTTTGTTTGTTGTTGTAATCGCAATTATGTTTAGACAACCTTCAAATAAAAGTGCTGATTCCATCAGCGGCGGTTGGGGCACTGATCGGAAAAGGCGGAGAAACGATGCGCAACTTAAAGAACGATTCGGGCTGCCGAGTCCAAATGTCGAAGAACCAGGAAGTTTACCACGGAACGTCGGAAAGGATCTGCTTGGTTAAAGGCAAACTTGCTTCAACGATGATTGTGTAAGATTTAAATGCATATATTTTTAAACTTTTAGACATACAATAGTTTAAATCTGGAGGGGGACAATAAATTGTTATGAGATACATTCAATTCTTTTATGCCTGCAAAATAAAGTTTTGTTTAGGATGGGTGCCATTCTCGAAAAAATCCAAGAGAAAATTGATGCCAACCACGCGGCCGATCATTTTGACTTGAAGGGGCTGGATCGGACCAAAGAAGTTTTTGTTATTTTGATTTAATTGCTGACAAAACCCCCGAACAGATGAAATTTGTTGTACCAAACACTTCTGCCGGCATGGTTATTGGGAAGAACGGCGCAAGCATCAAGGAAATCCGAGACACGACGACAGGTCCGAATCATCTTTGGAGATTTTTTATTGATTTCTTTTTAGCAAACATTCAAATCTACCCAAAAGCGGGCTCTGAGGAGGCCAAGATGTCGGCGGAACGAGTTATCACCGTTGGACACGAGTCGAACGATGTTTTGCTGAGTGCAGTTCAGCGCGTTTTGGAAAAAGTCGTTGCCGATCCGATGCACGCTCAGCCGATTTCAGAGACTCAGGTTTGAAGTTGGGTCCCTACCCAATTGAATTCGCGTTCTATTTTAGATGAGTTCTGGGTTCGACTTCAGTGGTTCCCGAGTAAGCACAGGAAGCAGTCAATTTGGTGGAATTTCAAATTTAGGGAACAGTTCTGGTTAGCAATTGCATTACCGCAATACTTGCTTTAAATTATGACGATTTTAGATTCATTGCATGGAAAAGCATTTGGAGGACCCTCATTCAAATTCAATCCGCTACAGGGAACGGGGAACAACGAGGTTTCATTAATTTAAATATTGCTTTTCCGCTCTTTTACATCCTGAAATCATCTCTGTTTTCAGCTCCTGTCTTTTTTGGACAACCTCCAATCCACTCTCCGCTCTTCCGGCTTCAACGATCAGTCGGTTTCGGAGGTTATGCAGGCAATGCAAGTGCTCGCCAAATACAACATCATGGTCATTTGGGGGCGGGAAGCTCATTCGTTGTATATCATCAAATGATTTAGGGTCTCGGATTGGGTCTGGGGGTCGCTGCGATGGCGCAGATGAGAAATAATGAGAGTGCAATGGCACAGCAAAGCGTGCTGTTGAATACGTCAAACTCATCGGTGCAGCAACAACGCTATGAGATGATGCCACAGTCGAACCTTTCCGGCTCGCTTTTGGATTCACAGCCAAACATTGATCAGGTGGGGACACGCTGAGCATCATTTTGCACCCAAATATTCGATTCTGTGTTTGTTTAGTCAATTGTCGGCGGGTCGGGTGGAGTTTTGATCGACGTTATGAGCCAAAAGAAAACGGGGAGCAATGGGACGAACAGTTTTGCTAACTCAGTGATCAAAGAACGCATTTTGGAGGATGGACACACGGAGCTGGAGGTGGGCGCACTTACAATAAAAGCACATGTAACCGACATGAAGAGTTTGCTCGGGGGGGGGGGGTGGGAGGCTTCCAACCACCAACGTTAAATATTAACTGGATTTTGTTAGAGTTCTTCCTTTTTTAGGTTCCGGACAACATAGTCGGAGCCGTTTTGGGGCCTAGAGCAAAGACGCTCATCGAGATTCAGCAGCTCAGTGGGTGCAAAATTGAGGTTCACAAGCGTGGTTCGAACACCGCCAGCCCGGGCGGACGCGTTGTTAGGTCGGTTGCCTTAATTTTACACGAGTCTTAACTATACGATCAGCACAATTATAATGCTTTGTTTCTTTACTTTCATGCCTATCAATCAATCGGTCTAATCACTAATCACCGTCACACCAATCTTCAGTTTAACTGGAGACAACAATAGCATTATGAATGGGCGCATCATGATCGAGAAAGTCATTAACCAGGAACAGCAACGTCGCTCTATGCTCGGCACTCGCTGAGTATGCCATTTGATCTGTGTCGTTCTGTCATTTTCTGTCAGTAGTCTTCATCAAAGCAACTTTCTTCCCGTGCTTCCTCTTCTATGATATTCGTTCTGATGGGGTGTGATGACGCACATTTTTGCCTTTTTGGATTCCCCAACCCAAAAGAGGGATTTTTGATTTTTGTAAGGAGTGGGATATGAAATCGGAAGAATCATGAAATCGAGCAAGTTGGTTCTCCTTTTTCTCTTATTCCTTTGTTCCCGCGCCGCCGGTTCTGGAGTTTTTCATTCTAAAGCCATCGCTGCGTTCTGTCACACCCTAACTTTAAAAGAATGATTCTTCCAAGCACGGGATCCCCATCAAATTCCTCATTCTTGTCAATTTGTTACCAATTTGAATCACCAAATTCTCTTCTTGCTGACAGCGTTTTACTTTTTCTGACAAACTCTTCCTGAAATCGGATCGAGCTAATTTCTGTCACCACCCGCCACTGACACGATACTTTTTTATGATTTAAATTTGATTTTTAACCATCGCTCGTCCGTTCATAATCCATTTCCTCTTTAAATGAATCGTTCTTTTCTTAATTTATCGTCCGTCACCCGCCAATATCGCATTATTATTTTCGCTATCGTATTTTTTTTTATGTTCGTAAGATTTCATTAATCATACGCTTGCTTATTTAAGGCTGATTAAAACAATGGAAACCGACTGCTCCTCTTTGAGTTGATTAACAATTCGTGGATATTTTAAGTGTTTTATTAAAATTTTCACTCTCGAAAGGGATGGCAATTTCATTCGAAATCAATCCAGATATGGAATTGATTCTAAATCAAATTAAATTCAGTCTTTTTATTTTTTATTCTTTCACGAAAAACTCTGCCGCCGTCGGTCAATATCTCATGCTTGTTGTGAAAAGGCGTAAAGACAATTTTCGTCATCGTTTATTAACATTTCAGGACGTTAAACGATCTTCTGAATGAAGTGAACGTTTCGATGCGACTTCAAAAATGATCTCGAATTGGATGAAAATGAACATTTCTAGAGTGCGTGAGGTTATTTCACTGAACGAAATGAACACTAATTTGTAAAAAAAGAACTTGTATAGTAATTAGCAAATCATAATTGAAAATACATTAAGAAAAGTTTGTCAATTACCAGAAAATTGTTCTTACTTTAAATCGACCCTTGATTAAACTTACTGATTCTTAAGCTTATTATTTTTGATTTTACGAATTTTCTTTACAAAAAAAAGTCACACCACGTATAATAAAGTGAGAACAGTAAAAAGATGCAAAGTCGGGTTGAGGAGTTGGCGGCCAAATGTCGCGGTGTATCGCCATGCGCATTTGCCAACTTCGGGTCGGCGCCGAGGCAGAGCAGAAAGCATGTGATTTGCAGATTTCGCTTAGAGACCTCAAAATGCAATGTCGTTGTGGACTTTCCCCAAAAAATTGTGCTACTTGACGCTTCGCTTTGCCCCCTACCTATGTTTCTGATCACGAAACTGACGGGGCAAACCCATAAACCCAACTCATCTATACCCATCTAGTCCATAAGATCGGGGCCTTGCTTCAACCTTAACCGATTCAGAAATTCCTAACGTTAATCGAAAGATCTCGAAGAGTTAAAATAAAGTTTAAAAATCCCGATTTTTGGGGCTTTCTGGCCATAACTTT
Organism: Globodera pallida; assembly: GCA_020449905.1. Taxonomy (NCBI): domain Eukaryota; kingdom Metazoa; phylum Nematoda; class Chromadorea; order Rhabditida; family Heteroderidae; genus Globodera; species Globodera pallida. The sequence goes on along the minus strand of JAIXHY010000003.1, from coordinate 1,087,205 downwards.
TTTGATAGGTATTTATCCAATCACAAAGCTTTAACTTAATGATAGCTTCAACCCTTCGAGATCTTTTGAATGGCTTTAAAAATTTCTGAATCGGGGTTTAATCCGTGATTCTTCATAGTAAAGCTGGTGCCCCTATTTTCAAAAAATAATTTTTTTGCAAAAAACAAACAATCAAACGAATTAGTTTGGCTTTCTGGGTTTTTTTTTGTTTTGAATTTGATATCTTTTTTCGTGCCGACACGGCACAACAGTTAACCCCATAAATGTCAATGTTTTTTCTGAGTCTAAAATATAAATAGTCAAATACGCCGCCACACCCTTTGGCGTTTCTTGCATGTCGCCTATTGTATTGTTGTATGTTTATTGAACTATCAGCTACCACAAAGTACAAATTGTGTTTATATCCGCAATTTTGTGTTTCTCGTCCCCTTCCGCATTGGTGAGGAGACTTTGCGTCCCTAACCGGTGCAAAAAGGCTGAAATTTGTTAGTCATCCCCTCTCTTTTCGTTAAAAATCAGGATAGAAAAGGATTTTTATGCTTTAATATAAACCTATTTTTGAATTTCTCAAAAGAAATATGCACCCCTAACATAGATTTCCCCAAAAGCACCCCTTACGTTTTTTTTTGACCCGGACCGATAATTTCAGAAGCTGGGAAGTGTTCAAAAGACACGAATTTATTTCGCATTACGCATATTTTGTCATTGTCCATTCGTACCTTTTCCTTGGTTATAAGCTCGATTTTTTGTGCCTATTTTTCTCGCCTTATTTCGAGCCCCAAATCCCATATCCCTTCCTTACTTATTAGTGATTGTACGTGCCATTTTTGCCTTATTGATGTGTAAAAATTTTTATTTTAGCTTTTGACAAACGACGATGACCTCTCTAATTCCAATTCGATTGCAAGAGCTTTTTTCTGTAATTTTTTTTTTTGCCCAATGGCAATTTTATTTGGGATTTTCAGTTACAAAAAGCGGGCATCAACCCGGACAACATCAGCTTCGGCAATGTGACCATGGAGTCGGACAAATACATTGTTGTTCGTGAAATTGTTGGTGACTCCGCTCAAGTGGTGATATTGGATGTGTCCAACCCCAGCGAGTTGACGCGACGTCCAGTCAGTGCGGATTCGGCATTGATGAATCCTGTTTCTAAAATTCTGGCACTTAAATGTAAGCAAATCTAAACAAAATGTTATGAATTATGATTTGTTTTTAAGCGGGGAAGACTTTGCAAATATTTGATCTTGAGCAAAAGGCCAAAGTCAAGACGCATGTAGCGAATGAAGATGTTGTGTTCTGGAAGTGGATAAATCCGGAAACCATCGGAATTGTGACCGATGCATTTGTGTACCATTGGGCTTTGGCAGGTTTGTTTTTTATAGGCTAACAGTAAATAAAATAGGTTTGATTAAGGCGAATCAGCACCAGTTAAAATGTTTGAAAGACACTCCACATTGGCCAACGTACAGATCATCAATTACCGGTCCGATCACGAGGGCAAATTCTTGCTTCTGCTTGGAATCGCCGCAAAGGTTACCATATCAGAGCAAATTTCATTCATTCGAGAATAAGCTATACTTTTTGAATAGGAATCACGAGTTGTTGGCTCCATGCAATTGTATAGCACCGAACGCAAAGTGTCTCAACCGATTGAAGGCCACGCCGCCTGTTTTACGCAATTCAAATTGGAAGCAAATGCGCACCCAAGCAATCTTTTTTGCTTCTCTTTGCGCAATCAAAGTGGCGGCAAAGTTCGAATTTTATTTTCCCAATTAATTTATTAATCAAAAACCTATTAGCTGCACATCGTTGAAGTCTCGGCAACGCCAAGCGGTAATCAGCCCTACCAGAAGAAAGCGATCGATGTCCATTATCCCACCGATGCCGTTTCCGATTTCCCTGTTTCAATACAGGTTTTGGTTTGGGAGCGGTTGGAAAAGAATGTTAGAATCCTTTTGATGCATTCATTTATTTCTTAAGGCATCATCCAAATTCGGCCTTTTGTACATGATCACCAAATATGGATATGTGCATGTGTTTGACATTGAAACTGGAATTTCCATCTACACAGTGCGCATATCGACAGAAACCGTGTTTATATCGACTGAATACAAACAAAACCACGGAGTTATCGGCATCAATCGTTCAGGACAGGTCTGATCAGCAGTTGCCTGAAAGTATGGAGCTTATTTTTTCTAGGTCATCAGTGTTGGTCTTGACGAGTCCACAATTATTCCGTTTGTCACCCAACAACTCCAAAATCCGGATTTGGCGCTTAAACTTGCCTCGCGATGCAATCTTCCTGGAGCCGAGGAGCTGTTTGTGCGCAAGTTCAATTTGCTCATTGGAAATGGGAACTATGCCGATGCGGCCAAAGTTGCCGCGACTGCACCACAGAAGATCCTGAGAACGCCACAAACGTTGCAAAAGTTCCAAAACGTGGCTCCACCACAGGGAAAAGGTCCTGCTCCGCTTCTGATCTACTTCACTACTCTGCTTGAGCAGGGATCGCTGAACAAATACGAATCACTGGAGTTGTGCCGGCCAGTGCTCGCTCAGGTATTGTCCAGCTCCCATTAATATAGAACCCATTCTTTATTTATATTATTACAAACAGGGAAAGAAGCAAATTGTTGAGAAATGGATCTCGGAGGGAAGTTTGGACTGCAGCGAAGAGTTGGGTGATCTGGTTAAGCAGTACGACATCAATTTGGCGCTGAGCATTTATTTACGTGGAAATGTTCCTCACAAAGTTGTGCAATGCTTTGCTGAATTGGGACAATTCGACAAGATCATTTTATACGCCAAGAAAGTGAATTTTGAGCCGGATTATCTTTTTCAAATGCGGCAAGTTCTCCGCACTCATCCCGAAAACGCGTCAAAATTTGCTCTGATGCTATTGAATGAAGGTCCAAATGGGGAGCCGTTAGCGGATATTAATCAGGTGTTATATTGCATTGTTATATACGGGTTAAACTCATTTTTAATATGGTATCACTTAATCAAAATACTTTCCCATCAAAATAAGAATTCAGTTTTAGGGCCAATAAAAAAGGGTACTTATTTGTTAGGCCAGAAATGCAATGTCCTCCAAAACGTTAATTTGTTTAATTCTTTGGCGCTTTTGGCATTTTAATAATGTTGATTCAGATTGTCGACTGCTTTGCGGAAGCCGGGAACATTCAACAATGCACCGCCTTTTTGCTTGAAGCGCTCAAAAACGATGAGGAGTCCCAAGGCTATTTGCAAACTCGACTGCTGGAAATGAATTTGATGTCCAATCCGCAAGTGGCCGACGCAATTTTGGGCAATCGGATGTTCAACCATTACGATCGGGCGTCAATTGGCCAATTATGCGAGAAGGCCGGTCTTCCGCAGAGAGCGCTTGAGCATTTCACCGATCTGTACGACATCAAAAGGACCGTTGTGCACACGCAACATTTCAATTCGGAGGTATACGCCCCGATACCGGTTTAACACCGAAAACACTAATTATGACTCTGCTTAGTACATATACCCACAATTGTCGCTATTTTTTTGATTTGAACATTACAAAATTACCTTGTTTTTCAGTGGTTGGTCAATTATTTTGGTCGGTTGAATGTGCAAGATTCGTTGGAGTGTCTAAAGGCCATGTTACAAGCAAATCTGCGAGCGAATTTTCAAATTGTCGTTCAAATTGCGTCGAAATATTGTGAACAACTCGGCACTCAAGCGCTCATTGATATCTTTGAGTCATTTAAAAGTTACGAAGGTCTCTTCTACTTTCTTGGCTCTATTGTCAACTTCAGCCAAGATTCGGAAGTCCATTTCAAATACATTCAGGTAGGAATTATCTGCACTGTACAAAAAGCTGCAGAAGAGAGTTTTCTAACGAAGTTTTTTGCTAGTTTTATTTTGATACAATTTAAGATGGGATTTGACACCTCTGTCGGGCTTCATTTTTAATGGTTTATTTTACTGAGTTCAGGCTGCTACCAGAACAGGACAAATCAAAGAAGTCGAGCGCATTTGCCGTGAATCGAATTGCTATGATCCGGAGCGCGTCAAAAATTATCTGAAGGAAGCAAAATTGGCTGATCAGGTATGTTTTTGATGATGCGAAGAATTTCCATTTAACTTGTCTGGGGGTCGAATTTAATGTTATGTTGTAATATGTTATGAAAGAAGCCCACACACAAATAAATTTTGTTATAATTTGAATGTGTGAGTGAGTGGATACTATTTAGCTACCACTCATAATCGTTTGCGATCGTCACGACATGGTCCAAGATTTGGTGCTCTACCTCTACCGCAGCAGTCTTATGAAATCGATTGAAGTGTTTGTCAGCAAAGTGAACCCTAAGCGGTTGCCGATTGTGGTCGGAGCTTTGCTCAACGTGGACTGTGGTGAAGACCAGATCAAGCAATTGATTCAGATTACACGTGGGAAGTTTGACATTGATGAACTTGTTGAAGAAGTCGAGAAAAGAAATCGGTCGGAATTTTAAACTACCTATGTGTTATTTGACTTCAATGTTTTGTTTTAGTCTAAAGCTTCTAAGCCCATGGTTAGAGAGTCGAGTTCATGAAGGAAATCAGGACCAGGCCACGCACAACGCACTGGCAAAGATTTACATTGATTCCAACAACAACCCGGAACGTTTTCTGCGAGAAAATCAGTTCTACGACTCGCTGGTGATTGGCAAATATTGCGAGAAACGCGACCCGCACTATGCTCTCCTTGCGTATGAGAGAGGCCGTTGTGATTCTGAGCTCATTGCGGTGGATTCATTTTCAGCTAAATTTTGGACTGTTTTATTTCCATTTTTAGGTTTGCAATGAGAATTCGTTGTTTAAAAGTCTGGCCCGCTATTTGGTGCGTCGTCGGGACAGCGACCTGTGGGCAGTTGTTTTAGCGGAGAACAACCAGCACCGACGACAATTGATCGACCAGGTTTGGGTTTTTGATGTCGCTTCGTTTGTCTTATAATTTTGTCTTGTCAGGTGGTACAGACGACTCTCTCTGAGACTTTGGACCCGGATGACATAAGCATAACAGTGCGCGCCTTCATCTCAGCAGATTTGCCCAATGAGCTCATCGAACTTCTGGAGAAAATCGTGCTTGAAAATTCGACTTTCACTGAGAACAGAAATCTGCAAAATTTGTTGATTCTGACCGCAATGAAGGCGGATTCTTCTCGAGTGATGGAATACATTCAGAAATTGGACAATTATGATGCACCAGACATTGCGAACATTGCAATCACGGACCAACTGTATGAGGAAGCATTTGCAATCTTCCGCAAATTTGGAGTTAATGCGTCGGCGATAAAGGTAAAACAAAAACGATTTTGTATTTTATTGCTTTGTTTGTTTTAAGGTGCTTATTGAGAATGTGAAAAACTTGGACAGAGCGTACGAATTCGCGGAAAAAGTTAACGAACCAGCTGTGTGGGCTGCTTTGGCCAAGTCACAACTTAACGAGGGACTCGTGAAAGAAGCAGTGGACTCTTTTGTCAAAGCCGATGAGCCCAGCGCATTCATTGAAGTGGCTAAAAAGTGCAATGAAACCGATCATTGGGAGGATTTGGTGCGCTACTTGCAAATGGCCCGCAAGAAATCGCGGGAGTCGTTCATCGAGACTGAACTTTGCTTTGCGTATGCCAAGACGGGTCGTCTGACGGAATTGGAGGAGTTCATTACGGAACCAAACCATGCCCAGATTCAGCAAGTCGGAGACCGTTGTGTGGAACACGGGATGAATGATGCAGCGCGCATTCTCTTCAACAGTATCAGCAACTATGCGAAGCTGGCAACAACACTTGTCGAGCTTGGAGACTTTCCCGGTGCTGTTGATGCTGGACGCAAGGCCAATTCCACAAAAACTTGGAAACAGGTGTGTTGTATAGTACCACTTAATGAAAAATGATTTAAATTTATATTTCTTTTTTCCTTTGCTTCTGAATTCATGCTCCTTTCCAATTTATACAATAATGTGGGCTGATTTATATAAGGTGCAAATTGAGCCATTTTAAAAACAGGTTTGCTTCGCATGTGTGAACCACAAGGAATTTCGCTTGGCTCAAATCTGCGGTCTTCATATTGTCGTGCATGCAGATGAATTGGACGAGCTTATCACCTACTATCAGAATCGTGCTCATTTTGATGAGCTGATCGCTCTTTTGGAGAATGCGCTGGGACTGGAGCGTGCCCATATGGGCATGTTCACGGAATTGGCTATTTTGTACAGCAAATACAAGACGGAGAAAATGCGTGAACATTTGGATCTGTTTTGGTCGCGAGTGAACATTCCAAAGGTGTTTCTTATTATATTTAAAACAGTCGCTAATGCGCTAATTAGGTTTTGCGAGCTGCCGAGCAGGCCCATCTCTGGTCCGAACTGGTTTTCCTTTACGACAAATATGAGGAGTATGACAACGCAGTGATGACAATGATCCACCATCCCACTGAAGCATGGCGAGAACAGCATTTTAAGGAGATTGTTACTAAGGTTCCTTGTTTTAATCTTTTTTGTTATTTTCTGTCGGATGTTTAGGTGGCGAACGTGGAGCTGTACTACAAAGCAATCCAGTTCTACTTGGACTACAAGCCCACTCTTTTGAATGATCTGTTGTTAGTGTTGTCACCGCGCCTTGACCAAACGCGAACAGTCGCCTTTTTCCAGAAGGGTTGGTTTTTTTGTCTGAAATTGTGAAGGGTTTGAAAAACGATACGGGTCGGTTTTCACCATTAACTATGGCCGTAGTCAGGAAATTATTGAGACAACCACTGGTTTAAAATGGTTAATTTGTACCCCCCCCCCTTTAAGTTGACCAACTTACTCTCGTGCAGCCATATTTGCGACAAGTGCAAAATCTAAACAACAAGGCGCTCAACGAATGTCTCAATCAGTTGTTCATCGAAGATGAAGATTATGAATCATTGAGAGCCAGCATTGCGACGTATGACAATTTCGACAACATAACACTTGCTCAGCAGCTGGAAAACCACCAGCTTCTCGAATTTCGCCGAATCTCAGCTTTTCTTTACAAAGGAAACAACCGCTGGAAGCAATCAGTTGAGCTTTGCAAGAGGGACAAGCTGTACAATGTGAGGCTAAAAAGACCTGATAACAAAAATTGGTAATGCTCAGGATGCGATGGAATATGCTGCCGAGAGTCGTCAACCTGAGATTGTCGAGGATTTGATGCAGTATTTCTTGAAGCAAGGCTTGAAGGATTGTTTCCCCGCTTTACTGTACAAATGCTACGATTTGTTGCGGCCTGACGTTGTGCTCGAGCTGGCTTGGCGTAACAACATCGTTGAATATGCCATGCCATTCATGATACAGACCATGCGCGACTTTGGATCTCGGGTTTGTTTGGGCAGATCACTGAGAATGCGAACGAGCACTTTCACTTTTGAACGGAATGGCAAACGGGCGCTAATTTGGAAATTTTAAACATAATCTCCTATAGTCAACCAGATTAGCCTTCTCGCGTTCATTTATCCACTAGTTTGTTGTTCCACTTATTCAATTTTAAGGTCGAACGCCTGGAAAGGGCTGAGGTGGAGCGCAAAGAAGAGGTCAAAGAGCAGCAACAGCGAAGTGGCAGTATGAGTAAGTAGTTTAAAATAAATCTGAAGAGCATTTCTCTTTGCTGTAGTGGAACCTCAACTCATGTTGACTGCGTACCCCACCACCGCTGCGGTTCCAAACGCGACCACATATCCAACGGGCGGGGTTGGCTCCTCTGTTCCTCCGACTCAAAGCTTTCCGTCCTATCCCTTCTACAAATAAACGTGGTGTTGTGTGATGACGTGACTTATTCCCATTGATGGTTATGGATTCAATTTTTAAATTATATATTTTGGTCGTCCCCACCGTCGGAAGCGTAGCGAGTCCATGGATTTAAATATATTTTAATTAAAGCCTATTGTCCTTTACACTGGCAAGAATAGGTAGAAATTGGATAGCAACGCTTCTCGATCCCTCTTTCAATCGATCATTCATGCTTTTGCTATTTAATCGCGCGAAGTTGTTGTTATAAACCATTGACACAACCATATTTATCCTTTCTTACCAATTCCTTTGACCAAACATTGTTTTCGAAAATATAAATGTGTTGTGGGTGTAAGTAACTATAATTTATATTAATGTTCTGTAATGGTAAAAATGGTCCATTTATTTCCAATGTTGAAGTCATGGGGTTATTTATTGGGTTCCAATATTGAAGTCTCGGTGTTATTTACTGGGTGAACAGCAAATTTTGTGTTTTTTTTTAATCAATGAAAATGTGCGAATGGTTGGGCTTAGTAAGCAGATGTTTGTATCGTAATGGCCAAGCTAAAAGCAGATAAAATATTGTTATCGAGTCTATGGCGGATAATAGTCGGCTGTTGTCGGATGAGACAATGGCTATGGAAACTGACGACGAACTGCCAATTGTGCGTCTGCTGATCGCGTCGGACATCCACGCCGGTTTTGCTGAGAACAAAGAGCACATAAGCAGTGATTCTTTTGAAGCATTTCGCGAAGTTCTCGCAGTTGGAACCGACTCGAAGGTGGATTTTGTCCTATTGGGTGAGTTGGGAAGCACTGCTTCGTTTACCATAAGCCGGCTGATTGTCTGTTTTCTTATCCTCAGCGGGCGATCTTTTCCACGAGAACCATCCAAGTCGTGAGTCGCAGCTGAAGGTGGTTCGGCTGCTGCGTAAGTACTGCTTCCGTGAGGGTCATCCCAGTCTGGACTTCGTCTCCGACCCGACCATCAACTTCCAGCACAGCGACTTTCCCGTCGCTAATTATTTGGATGAGAATCTTCGCGTGAGCATGCCCATCTTCACCATTCATGGGAATCATGACGACCTTTCGGGAAAGGTGAACTTCTGGCATTTTGTTTCTACTTCGTATTTCCAGGGTCTTTCCGCGCTCGATGTGCTCCACGAGGCCGGTCTGATCAATTTGTTCGGCAAGTTTTGCGATGTCGACCAAATTGAAGTGACGCCGATTCTTCTGACGCGGGGGAACACAAAAATTGCACTGTACGGCATCGGCAGCCAACGGGACGACAGATTGGCACGTTCTTTTGCAAGTGGGTCAAGGAATGAAATGGGGCGGGGGGGGGACAATATTTAAAGCATTTTTCGTGGTTGATTTTACTTCCTAATTAAGTCGTAATTTGCAGAAGGTCGAGTTAAGTTCAACCGTCCCGAGGGCGATGATCCCGGCTCATGGTTTTCCATTCTGGTACTTCATCAAAATCGGCCTCCGAGGAGCCAATTGCGAAGCACCAAATCGCACCTTTCCTTCAGAAACATTCCGTTCTTTTTCGATTTGGGTTATTACCGCTTGCATTTAAACATATGGCAAGCTTTTGATTTTGTTTTTTTCAGTGATCTGGGGCCACGAGCACGAGTGCTTGATAGGTACAAATTAATTAAAAAGAAAATAGTTTGATGGACAAATTATAATGAAATACGAAAGACCAAATAATTTTGCCTTCACCCAATAACAACATTCTCATGGAGTGGTCGTTGATTGACCGTTTTAACCCTATTCAGAGCCCGACTTCAAATACATGGACCCCAATGATTCCAGCAAAGGCTTTTACATTGTTCAGCCCGGGAGCACAGTGGCAACCGCTTTGAGTGTTGAGGAAAGCAAGAAAAAGCATATCGGAATTTTGTGGGTGGTGCCAAAGATTCTAACCTCGTTCCCTAATTTGTAAAGGTCCGTTCGTGGCAAGGAGTTCAAATTGAAGAAGATTCCTCTGCAGACGACGCGTCAAATTATTGTCGAGGAGTTGACACTCGAAGGGGCGCGACCGACCGCGCCGAAAATCGCAAAGTCGTCAGTGCGTCTGAAGAAAATGCCGGTAGATTTCAAATAATTACCAAATCAAAAGATATTTTTTGGGTTTAGGACGAGCCTTTGATCATCGAAAGACTTAACGAACTTCTGGAAAATGCGGAAGCAACGCGGGGACCCCATCAGCCATGGCCGCCCCGAGTGCGTCTGAAAGTGATCTACTCGGGCAAATGGCTTGACATTCCGGTAGACTAACCTTTACAATCCGAATTGTTACACTCAATTCTTTTGAAGCCGATTAACGGTAGAAAGTGGGGGCCCAGCCATTTTGCGGACAAAGTGGCGAACGCTTCGGACATGGTACTGCTACTGTTGTGCATTGCGCAATACAGTACTCAGTCATTCACAACAAAACGTGGTGTTCAGATTGTTGTGCGTGCTATTCATCCGGAAAAGAAGGCGAAGAATGTGCAAAATGAACAACAACATCTTTTAGCTAATCGTGCGGACGACGTGTGCAGTGTGGACGAAATGGTCAGATTGATAATTAGAACTGTAAAAAACGTCGAAAAAAACTCACTTAAAATTAGGTGAACAAATACTACAACCAATGTGATTTCAAGAATCGTCTGAATGTTCTGTCTGAAATAGCGATGGGCAAACAGTTGCAGGTGAGATTGGTTCACTTATGGTGCCTTAACTGATTTGTGATTTGGACTTACAAATTAGAGCAATTTCAGTCGGTTTAATTACTCTTTGCATGGAACTTTCTCTCTCATTTTGCAGGAATATTCGAACACCGAAACGACCACCCAATTCAAATACACGGCGGCCGACAAAGCGCTAAGTGACAGCATCCGAACGCAGATTAACTCGATGACAGCCAAAGTGCGAGAGACGCTGCACAACAGGATGACGATGAGTGCCGATGCAGGAGGGGTACGGCTTTTGTCCCTATGGTAATCGATGTGATTATGATACTGCTGGTTGTACAGTTCGAAGACATTCCATTGGAGCAACAAATTGCGGAAGGAATGGCAAAGGCCAAGAAGAAACGATTGGTTAAAGTTACGGAAGGAAACGATGACCCAAATGAGTCCATTGCCTCTTCATTTTTGGACCGCGGGTTCGAACCCTCCCAACTCGTCACCTCAACTCCCCGCCGCAGCCCAGAGGCGCGGAGAGGTACATGTTTAACTGCTTTCTTTTCAAGACATGTTCTGACTTGGGGTTGTTCAGGAAGCAAAAACGCCGAGATAATGGAAGATGACTTTGACAGTCCATAGGATATTGCTTTGACATGGCACAGAATGGATTGGTTATTGAGTGCCACTTTTGCTTTTCGTCGTTCTCATTATTTTTTTTATTATTTTAATATTTTATCTACGCTTATGTACACAGCAAATGTCAGTCACTTTCCATTTTCATACAATTTCTTTTTGGAGTGCGGTGGAGGGACGAGTATTTCTTCTCAATCGCTGAAAGTTATGGGGGAGGGAAAAAGGGGCTCGTGCTCATTGCAAATGGTTGGTCAACCTTTCCTCGGAGGTTGAACACTCAGCAGTTGAGACATTTCCTTCGGGCTCATCCAATCCGTCGAATTCGCCGTACTTTAAAACAAAAAGTTGTTAGGAGTTTCGTATTGCTTGCTTACGTAGAAGCGGCAGAGCAATTCGCCAAACTCTGAACAAACTTCTTCCGATTGTTTCTTTTCTTCGCTTCTGTTGTCGTCTCTCATTCTGATGACGCGGCGGCGAATGCAAGTCGCACTCAGTGACCGAAGTCGCTGTTCCAATGCTCCGATGAAGGGCTGTGATTAGAGATACTGATTTTCTTTAGGACTAACAGCCCGCCAAATAAATTCCTTTAGCAGAATTCTTCTTTCCGACACTTCAGGGCGCACGCCGGGGGCAGTGAGTCCCCGTTTCCGGAACCGCGAAAAATTCGGAACGTTTTGGAATAATTTGGAACCGTAAAGAAAATGGAGCAGGGACATCACTGGTCGGAGGTTCCCCCCCCCCCCACCATTTACTCACTTCGCTATCGGCAATTTCGCCGTTTTCGGTCGCCTCGGAGATATTGCGTGTCAAATACAATATGCAAAATTTTACATCCCTCAAATAATTTCTGTGGAAAAAAGAAATATTTGAGTTTAAATGATTAAATGCTGGTGGATTCAAGAGGAACACTTGCTTCTTCCTGTGTTCGTATCGAACTTCGTCCAACCAATCAGTAAATTCGGAAAATTGCGTCGGTGGGCCTTCTCCCACGTCCTCGTCGGCTACGACAAAAATTTGAATAGTCTCAAAAACAAAAAAAATGGTTAAATCAAATAACTTTTTGGCTAATATTGACCTTCGGCCAACGCGCCTTCTCCAATTCCTTGGCGCTAATTTTGGCCACCAATGGATCGAATCGCTGGAAGGCCATCGGCTAATTTATAAGCAAACTAAAAAATCGCAAAAAATTGGTCAGCTGATATTTATATCCGTCCGTCCGTCTGACCTGTTTTCCACTCGTCCTACCGGGGAAGTAAAAAATCACCGTTTTCCTCTCATTCTCAGGCGAAGATTGATTTTTTGCCTTGTGCTTTTGAGCTTTCTGAAGGCCGGTTTTAAGCCGTTAAAAGCGGGTCAAGTCGGTAACAGACCTTAATCCGTTTATATCTGTTGTGAATATACCGGTAAAAGAAGTACATCACGGCAGGCATGAAGATGCCTGTTTTCCAAAAACACTTTTAATTTTAATTAACACAAAATTGTTAGAACTATTCCTAAATAGTGCTCCGCACCAAATGCGGCCGTTATGTACAGCAACAAGTCGTCCTGAACAGAAAGAATAAACGCTCTAATAGAGAACGGCGGCTGAATACTTTTTCCGCGTATCGTATGGCTTTTTGAATTGTGCCGAGTGACTCCGTCGACTGTGGCGTGCCCCCCGCAGCCTTCCGGAAGCCGGAGCCTTTTTCGGGATCGGGCGGAAGCATTTTGCACTGACAATGAGAAGATCAAATAAACTTTTGGCAAAGAGGCGTAGTCGATAGAGAAGAAAGCGTGTGCAGTGAGTGAGTGGAAATGGTCGTGAAGAAAACGGCCTAAAACTCCGCGGCACAAACATTTGTTAGTGTCTGTCCAGCAGGAGACAAAGACAGCGGAAGAGAAATGAAATAACGCTGTGCTTAATGCCCGAGGCAGAATAGTTTTGAAAGTGGCTCTTCTGATGAATTTTCTTTCTCGAAATAAACGTTTCAAAAACCGGCAATCCTTTCCATTCCCGCGTTACTCTACTTTTGATTGGACAGCAATTAAATCAGGCTGTTTGTACGGATCTTAAAGGCATTGAATTCAAGTACAACCGTGTTGATTTTCAAGTACAGAACTTTGAAATTAATAATTTATCAACTATAAGTTTTTGAATTCAACCAAGCATCCAATTCCAAGTTTAAAAGAGAAAACCTGCGCCAAGGATTTTTTTATTTTTAGCCGTTCACGTCCATGAACCAACAACAATAGGTTTAATCCACGGTTACCAAATGAAAGTTTTCAAAAGCCTCATTTAGCAGGCAAAAAAAGCCTGATGCGGGAAAATCATTTTTGATAAGAAAATCAGGGACATAACGCCACAAAATAGTTTAATTCCAAGAACGTGACGGAGTGAAGCCTCAACTTATTTTCCATCTTGCTTATTGTTATCAGCCAGCACTTACAATTTGCAAACGATAGAATAACGCACACTTTTTCAGCAGTTCGCCACCACGAACGAATGCATTTTCGTGTCCCATCTTTGTTCTTAATAAACCAAAGAAAAGCGTTTTTGTCTTGTCCCATCACAATGCAATCCAATTCCTCAATTTCTTCATCGGCTTATTTGGTCAATCAGCCAAAATACGCATTTCTTGAGGAGTTAGGCATCCGGGAAGCCAACGATGGTGTGTTTGACGGTGTATGGCGTGCTTCCGGGAAGGAGACGGATTCGTTATGCCCCGCTACGAACACTGCAATTGCAAAAGTCCGATTTGGCTCAGCGGAGGTGCGTTATTTTATTCGCTTTAAAAACTGAACCGAAAAACTTCATAACTGTTTCTTTGAATTAAAAAGCTCAAAAAGAAATCGGTTGATTAGCAATTTTAAGGCAATTTTTTCAAATTAAATACCGTTATAAAGATTAGATATTTCATACCCAACTGACAGTTTTAGGATTTTGAGCGAGTTGTTGGGGCGTCCCGTGCCGCCTGCTCAACCTGGATGGAAGTGCCAGCGCCTATGCGGGGAGAAATTGTTCGCCAAATCGGCGATTCTCTTCGCAAGAACATTGACAGTTTGGGAAGATTGGTCAGTCCCAAAATGAAATGAAAATGGGCGATTCCGAGCGTTTGGGGACCATTCTTTAATGGTTTTTACAAAACTGTGTTAAGGTCTCACTGGAAATGGGCAAAATTCTGTCGGAAGGACGGGGGGAAGTTCAAGAGTTTGTGGACATTGCCGACTACGCGACGGGCCTTTCCCGAATGTTTTCCGGTCGAATTATGCCCTCAGAGCGGAAAAAACACTTTCTTCTGGAGCAATGGAACCCCCTCGGAGTTGTAAGCCAAAATTTCGGGGAAGCTGAGGCGATCAAAGTGAAGGAAACGAACGATTTAAATGCTTAGCAATTGAACACTAACGGACGGATGGGTCCGGGGCTTTTAGCCGAATTTCTCTTTTTTGCGGGCAAATACTGACAGCTTTCCTTCAGGTCGGCGTCATCAGTGCCTTCAATTTCCCAGCCGCCGTTTACGGTGTGTAATTGCCCCCCCCCCACTCAATTTGCCTCCCCCCCCCCTAAAGGTTGGAATGCCGCCTTGGCCCTCGTCTGCGGAAACTCCGTCATTTGGAAGCCGTCCCCCAGCACATCCGCTGACATCCATCTGCCATCACGCGGCTCATTGGCGAAGTGCTGTCGAAGAACGGAATGCCGCCCGCCATTTGCTCGCTGATCTGTGGCGAAAGCGACATCGGACTGTGAGTTTGGCTTTGCACAATTTTAGTTTTATTTAATGCGTTTTTAAGGCGTTTGGTAAAGGATCCCCGCGTCAATTTGCTGTCGTTTACCGGTTAGAAATTACCTGATTCAAAGAAAGCATTAGCCCCAAAGCTTTTCGTTTGCATTAATTTCTTTTTTTGTTAAATAATTTAATTTAGGATCAACAGAAGTTGGGCGTGTCGTTGGTCAGCATGTTCAATCGCGCTTTGGGAAGGTTTCTGAGTTTGAATTTTTGTTTGGAGAGTTCTCGAACGTTTTTGCAGTTGCTGCTCGAACTTGGCGGAAACAATGCTATCATTGTAATGGACGACGCCGACTTGGATTTGGTGGTGCCCGCCGTCACTTTTTCGTGCATTGGAACTGCTGGTAAACGAAATAGTAATTTTTGGATAAGCCGCGAATTCTTCGTTTTAGGACAGCGATGTACGAGTACACGACGTTTGATCGTTCATGAAAAGGTTTATGATGTCGTGCTGGAACGCGTAGTGAAGGCGTACAAGCAACTGATGGAGACGCGGATAGGCGACCCGGTTGGTCGAGCTGATTGATAATGGGAAAGGGAAATGAAGCGTTGGTCGTGAACTCTTTGAACTTCTCCGCCGTGTAACCGGCCAATCGCTTCCCCTTTCGTTTTGGGTCATTTTCTTTTTTTGCTTCAGTTGAACGAACACACTTTGGTCGGTCCCTTTGCACAGTCGCGAGTCGGTGCTCAAATACAAAGCGGACGATTGCTGAGGCCATAGCCTCGGTGAGAAGGGTCAAGTCGAAAGAGAGCGATTTATGCCATTGTTTAGGGGGGCCGAGTGGAATGTGGCGGAAAGGTGTTGGACGGGTCACAGGGAAATTACGTGTTGCCGACGGTGATCACGGGCTTGGCCCACGACACGCCGGTGGTGCTCAGAGAGACATTTGCGCCCATTGTTTATGCGTTGAAAGTGTCCGGTTTTGAGGTCTAACCGAAAAAGTATTGTTTTGGCTGAATTGTCCTTTTAGGAGGCAGTGGCGGTGAACAACGAGGCCAGCCAGGGTTTGTCCAGCAGTCTGTTCACGCAAAACTTGGCACGTCTGTCTGAGTGGATTGGGTGAGCCGTGTTTTGTTTCGTTTTTTGAGTTCTGATAATCCCTCAGCCGTTCTTTAGGCCAAAGGGCAGCGATTGTGGCATAGTGAACGTCAACATTGGCACCTCCGGGGCGGAGATTGGCGGGGCCTTTGGTGGGGAAAAGGAAACTGGCGGCGGACGCGAAAGTGGCTCAGACTCGTGGAAGGTGGGAATTGTGCCGCTTTTTAGCGGTAATGTTGTTGTGCCATTTAAGAATTATATGCGTCGTTCGACGTGCACAATTAACTTCGGCAAGGAAATGCCACTCGCACAAGGGGTCAAATTTGAGTGAAGAGCAGCTAACTTCATTTAATTTCCATTTATTCGATTTGTGATGCTTTGTTGTGACACGCCCACGTGATTGCCATTCATTTCGTTCCGTCGTTGCCTTGTTTTCTTTTTTTTTCTCAAATTATAAATTTGTTAGTTACATTGGCAATTTGTTGATCGATTCACTCGTATCAGTTAATTACAAAACATTGGACTTTTGTTGTGTTTATTCCTCTTTTGCTTTATGTCCCCCCCCCAGGCGTTACCCTGCTGCCGGGGGGTGATTATGCTGGCTTTGCCATTCCCTGGCTTCCTTCTGGCCTGTAACTTTAATTTTTAAAAGGTTGATTAGATTTGAAACTGGCACTTTTACGCCAATTCCTCCCGGACTTAACGAAATTGTTCTGCAGAAACACCCTTTTGACAGTTCGTTGTTCACATTCCAAAATGGGAAAAATAATTGCGGAGTATGGCGCATGGGAAAGTCCGATCACGGGCCAACAGCTCGTCAAAGGGAACTGCAAAACGATCAGCGAATTGAGGGTTTGTCGATTGGTTGGCTTTTGTCTTATTTAACTTCAGTTTGGTTGGGATAAATTTAAAAAAAGAAAAACAATGAATAAGCCGAGGAAAAGCGATGAGCCCTTTCGTTTTGTGTGTTATTCGATGGTTTGCCCCAAAGGTGTCGCCCCAGGGAAGGCCTTTCTGGCTGGAGCAGTCATTACTCTCTGGGAAGAAAGTGCTGTTCGGTCAGACTGACGGAGGCGAAGTTGTTCAGTGGACACAGACGGACATTTCAGTGACCAATTGGTCAGTTGGTGGAGGGGACGGTGAAAGAGCCTGGCAATGAATGTTTCTGTTTTTTGTGTCCACGAAGTACGGCGGTGCCTCGCTTTGTGTGAGCACTGTCGCCGGAGGACAAAACAATGGCGGGGGGCCTTTGATATGCCATTCTGGTGGCATTTGGCAATTGCCCGCCCCCGGCGCCGACCCAAAAGCCATCGTCGAAAGCGAAGGGTCGGACGGCAACAAAAATCAAATTCTGCGCCATGCGGACATTGTTAGCCACGGCCATTTTGTATACGCTGTGCAGCAAATTCACTCGAAGGACGACGAAAGTGCGGATCCGGTGAATCGATTGGTACGGGCGGATTTGCGGGGTGGCGGACAATTGTCAAGTTGTGGTGGGTGAGGGGGGGAGGGGGGCCGAAAGTGCCAAAAGGAATAAGAAGAAACCTTAGGACGAAGGGGCCGACTTTTATGCTTCGCCCAGAGTGAGTCCGGATGGCCGTTGGTTGGCTTGGATTCAATGGAACCGTCCGTACATGGTGAGACGCCAGGGGGGGGGGGGTTGGGGGAGTTCAGTCCCACGTTTCCTCGTTTAGTCGTGGGAGAAGACGTCCGTCCATCTGGTGGAGTTGGGCCATGACGGGGCTTTGCTTGGGCCCTCTCGGACGATTCTTCGACAACGGGAACAGCAACTTCGGGCTGGCATGGACAGGGGACGACGTTGTGGACACTATCGGACATTGGTGGCGAGTGGAACATCTTCAGACTTGGACTACTCGGAGGGGGCCAAAGGCATTGTGGGCGACGGACTCGTCCCCGAGGGGTTTGGAGAGATAGGCGATGTTTGTGTGCACATTCTGATAAGTAGCTGTACTCAGTCAACTTCAGCCCCTCTGGCTGTTCGACATGGATCGGCCCTTTGTTGTACGGAATGACGGAGGGGCGATTGCGGTGCTCCGCTCTTCGAATAGTTTTGCGGACGGTGGGGACGCTCTTTGGGAGCTGCGCGACGGAGTGCCGCCCACGCCGATCGATTCCGTCACCCGACTCGGCTTTACCGTCTTCCAGCAGTTGTGCCTCTCCCCCGACGAGAACGCACTGTTCTGTTTGGCGTCCGGACCCCGGAGGGCTTCTTCTGTGATCTGCTTGGACTTGTCCGCTAAACCCCACTCAGTCTCAGATTGGTGAACAATCCCCGCCCACATTGCCTTGCTTAGGTCACCGTCCTCCGTGAAGCACGTGAGCACTCTGAACTCTCCCAGCTGCCCATTTCTACTCCACGGACGATCACTTTTACTTCCGTTGATGGCCATCCCCTGCAGGGCTATTTCTATGCCCCACACAGTCTCTCGCATTGTGCGCCCGAAGGCAAACTCCCCCCAGCAATTCTTTTCGTCCACGGGGGTCCGACCGCGCGCACGAAAAATGATTTGGACATGAAAAAGTGAGAGGAAAGGAAAACATTTATTGAAATATTAGCAATAATTTTGAGGGATTTTGTCCAATTCTTTGCTTAATTTGTTGAATATAAACTGACCATTAACCTAACTCCCCCAATGTTTCAGGCAATACTTTACTTCTCGCGGATTCGCTGTTTTGACATTAACTACAGAGGTGAAACCATTTTTTTAAATGAATACGAATAATTGCTTTTAAATACTAAAAATGCGTAAAACCGACGACATTTTCTAATTATTGCATTTTTTTGTGAATGAATCGGCAGTTTTTAAGGCTCTTCCGGATTCGGGCGCGAGTTCCGCAATTCTCTGCTTGGTCAGTGGGGCGTTGCCGACCGTGACGATTTGATCAGCGGGGCGAAGTGCGTTTTTTCCGTCCGTCGACCAACCACCGGTCTTTGTACCGTTGTTCAGATGTCTCGTAACCTCCGGCCTCGTGGACCCTTCCCGGCTTTGTATTATGGGCAGTTCGGCCGGTGGCTTCACCGTCCTCAGCGTTCTGACGCATTCGGATGCTTTCGCCGCCGGCGTTTCTCTTTATGGCGTGTCCGACTTGGAGGAGCTCTTCAAGGTGGTCGTTCTGTCAAAGAGATGACAACGATCACAGCCCCGCGGGGTCAGATGAAAGATCGTTTTCTTAAGACCACGCACAAATTTGAACGCGGGAACACGGAGAGACTTATCGCCGACTTCCCCGAGGGCATCCAGACTTATCACGACCGTTCTCCCATCCACAACTGCGACCGCATAAACAAACCCGTTGCCTTTTTGCACGGCACCGACGACAAAGTTGTGCCGGTGGCACAAAGCGAGGCACTGTACGAAGCTCTGAAGGCAAAGGGGACGCCCACACTGCTGAAGCTGTTCCCGGGAGAGGGGCACGGCTTCAAGAAGGCCGACACAATTGCGCAGTCAATGCATATTGCACACACTTTCCTCTGCAAGGCGATGGGCATTTCTGTGCATGCCGAGGTCAGCGAGCGTGGGTTCGTGTTCAGACCGGACATTGGCACATTCATTTACAGAATTTCTGTGCTTTAGCTGTGTCCGGTGAGGGGGGGGGGGGGCTGTGGTTTGTATTTTGATCCGTAGATGTGCGAGCTTTCAGTCATTCTGTTGTTCTACTTCCATCAGTTTTCACATTTTAGCTAAACATTGTCAATCTTTGATGGACGGAAGGAAGGAAAGGCATTCATTTTAAAGGAGATTATTTATTTGTTAATTGGACAATCGTTGCAAATTTTTGTGTACCCTTTCTATCGTTTTTGACTTGACAATTTGTTCCGTTTTTTGTTTAAACTATCCAAAAATGTTGGATCGGTCGCAAATTACGCGGAGTATAAAAGCGAGGAGGCCAATGGAAATGGCGACCACTCCGGTGGGGGCATTTGCCGCCATCGCTCCGTTCTTCAAATTTCCTTCGCCCGCGACCTCCTCGCTATTCTCGTCCCCTTCCGCCGACTCCTCCGTCTCGTCGTCACTTTCTTCAGCTCCAAATGACTGCTCTTCCTTTCCGTCCGGCCATATTTTGAAGTTGCAAAAGTCTGAAGAGTTGCAAGAGCACACCTAAAGAAACGGAGTGATTGGCGAGCGAGCGAGCTCAGTCCGATCGGTTTCAACCCAAAAATGGGAGGGGGGGGGGGCATTCAAATTGCGGGAGGGGGGGGGGGGGGGAAGGGGGCTCAAATGGGTGCCCCGCCGCCTCTCCCCGCCGGTCGTCGCCTCCGCCCACCAAATCAAAGTCATCCGACCGACCACTCACCTTCACATTCGCGCCCGAACGACTCCGCTTCTCTACACATTCGCCTTCTCTAAGTTCGGATGTGCTGCACGCGTCTGAAAGTGATGGGGGGGGGGGGGCTGTCATTTGGGGGGGGGAGGGAAGTTCTGCTCACAATGCCTTCCGGAGTGGGGGTGGTCGAGCATCAGACAGGCTAAAAGGGGCCTAGTTTCATTCCCGCTTTTCTCTGGATCCAAACACTGACCGGACGCGGCGGAAGACACCTCGCACATGCCATGCTGAACAAGTCAAATGGACGCATTTCACTCATTCTGCGGTTAGTACTCACCTCGCAGGCGACTTTGGGCGAGTTTTGGGTGCATTTGCACTTCAGCCCCCCCACAGCGACATCCAAGAGACAATGGAAGATGAGCACAAAGAGAACACGACGAAGAGGGAGAGGAGGTCGGACTGCTGATGCCAATGTACAAAGCAGTGCCGTGGGCTGGCCAGTACCCGTGGGTGCCATTTGAGGGGAGAAAGGGCGGACTATTAATGGAAGGACGAGGATGAAGCGTAAATGTCGATGAGAGTGTGTGGATAATATGGAGAGGTAATGATCGGAAGGACGGACGGACGAGGCTCGTCTTCCACCCTGAGGGGCAGACCAGTCAAATCAAATCAATCAAAGTCAGCCATAAGAGGACGGTTCAGGACGATGGAGTGCGAATGTTTTTTTGTACACGAATTGGGACGAAAACTTCCGAATTAGGAGGCCGGGAGGGGACGGAATTGGAGGGGAAAGCGATTAGATGGGGGGGGGGGACAGAAGAAAGACGTGAAGATGCGGGCGAGTTGTGCGGGTTACGTCCGGGGATGGGGAGGGACGGAGCTCCTCTCTCTTCCCCACAATTCCATCATTTCTCTCAATCCATCGTCCACCCCAAATTTTCCCATTATTGACCACCCCCCCCCCCCCAAAATGAAATAATGACAGGTTTGGAGGGGGGGGGGGGGGGGGGGGGGGGAAGTTGGGCGCGAAGGACGGGTAATTATTTTTTATTCATTTATATTTGTTGTTGGTATTGGTCGGCCGGTTGCCCATACACTAAAAAGAATTAGCCCACACAACGCAAATGCATTTCCATTGGGTGAAGAGAGTGACAGACAATTTTGGGGGGAATGGCGGACGGACGGATGGACCTTCGGCCGCTTTTGCGCCATGAGTTGTGGCCTAAATATGGATGGGTCGGTCGGTGGTGAGTGTTTGGGGAGAGGGGGAGGGGGGCATTGTCCCCCCCCCCCCCCCCCCTCCCTCCCGTCCCCTCTTCCCACTAATCCCCCCCCCCCCCCCCTCCCCCCTTTACCCATCTTCCCCCCCCCCCTTTCGGATATTTGTCAATTCGAGAAAATCTATGGAAAGCGGCGTTCCACAGAATGAGTGCAACAAATGCGAGAGGCCGGCGGAGGTTTTACTGAGAATGCCGAAAGTGGCGAACCGCTGACAGTATTAAATGTGAATTGGACAAAAAGCCTTTGCGTGGCCGACTTATAACCGTAAGAATAATCATTTGCCCCTTTCGATGTTTCCCTTCCGTCTTTTATAAATGTTTCAAGGGAACTTTAATTAACAATCACCGGCATTCAGAGGAGTCTCCTCGGCAACGAATTCAAAAAAGGGGGAAGGACACGAATGTACTTATAAAATGTACCAGTGAAGAACACCGGTTGTATAAAAAAAAGAGAAGTTTCGGGGAATGCTTCGAAATGTGTCTTTTTACCAAGAACTAACATTTCAGCGAAAAACTCCCAACAAACAGCTGCCACAAAATTCTCGCCATTTTTACCTCTTTTTGCTTTAAATTCAAAAGAACATTAAAATGTTGCAAAATTCAAAATCGACACAAATAACAATAACAAAGAGTTTCAACCGATCAATTCAAATGGCGCCAGCCGGCGAACTCTTTTGAAGATGTTCGAACTGACAAACAAAAGCAAATAATTTTCTGCGGTGATTAAAAGGAAAAAGCCCACCATAAATTGTTTCGCATCAAAAATGCGGTTAACGCAATTGGCGAGACACGTTTGAGACTAAATAAACGTTTATATTTAATTTGTTTTGGATTTAAATTTAACCTTCCCGTCCATTTTACTCGGAGGCCGGGAATCGGTGAAGCAAATGTCGAAGCAACGGCTGTTCAGACTCAACATCTGAAATGGAAAACCCATAAGTCTAAATAGGGGACAATATTCGTTAGCCCATTTATATTTTTCCTCTCAAAATCATTTTAAAAAGCACAAAATTTGAAAAGCCACGTAATGACCGAACCATGCTTATTGGAACGCTATTGAGACCAAATGGACTTTAGGAAAATTTTGGTTTTCGGGCAAATATTCGAACTCGGAGCCCGGATTAATCGAAATGGAGATCAGATTGAGAATCTAAAAAGATCACCTGTTCTTGGAGTCCCTGTTTCTGTGCTTCCGCCTGTATTTGTTGCATGAAATTATTAAGCTGATGGTCATCAGTGGGCTCCATAATCGCTTTTAACTTGTACAAAATAATGATTAAAATGAATGTCGAAAAGGAAAAGATCGCAGAACAAACAATTGTCGAAACAACACCAAGATAAAATAAACATTTAATCAGTAAAAACGCAATGTAACAATTTAAAACAAAAAATGTTCAATCGTCGACGTTATCCTTTCTTTCAAAGTTAAACGAGAAAAGAATCAAATCCCACATATCGCATAATACGCGCACCTAAATTCAGAATGAAAAGGCTACACAAAAAGCTTTAGGGTTACCGATCACCAGAACGACTCCATAAGCGACAAATGTGAAGAAATCGTCACGGGCTTTTCTGGACGCCAAGGCTTGGGCCTGCTGCTGCATGCCTTGATCCTCTGAAGGGCCCATCGGGAAGAACATTCTTCAGGAAATAGTGTCAAGCTTTTTTAATGCCCAATAATCTCGATCTAAAACAAAATGTACTTTTATTAGCATTCAACGGAGAGTTTTCAAGTGATATGTACAAACTCAACTTTCTTTGGGGAAACAAAATAAAAAACATTTTTGAATTTGACCCAAATTCGGCAGAAATGCACTTTTGTATCGAGTTCGAAAACACGGGAATCGTGTTTTCTAAAGTAAATAAAAATCTCACATTCAGTCAAAAAAATTTGAAATAACGCAATTCAAAATTCAAAAATAATTTGGCCATCTGTCTAAATTTAAATTTAAACGAAAATTCTTCAAAAAAAAAAAAAATCCAAAAATCTCAAATAAAGGACAAATCTTTAAGACATATCGAAGCCCTGTTTAATGCCTATCGTATCGATAGATACAAAAAAGTTGGTATTAATTAAGCGCTTCGTTGATTACCTATTAAACTGTTATGGGGAATGAACATAGTCAAAACAGTCATGGCCACCATAAGCAAGAACATCTCGACAAAAAACAACGCTTACATCAATCCAATCAAAGTCTTGTGAATGCCTTCAACGCATTGAGTAACGGAACTGCCTCCGTTGGACTAGAACAGCTCAAGGTAACGGTGCCTTATTTAAATTTACTAATTTGAAATGTATTCGTGTTTAAATTGCAATTTAGCCTAGAATCGGGTCGCAATTGGCCTTATCACTTTGGCCGTGTCTGCAGGGCGACGACCAGAAAATCACGTTGGAACAGTTTCTCGAACGCGCTGACAAATTGTTGCAATTGACACCGGATGACGTCGTCAGACTTCTGAAGCTTCCATTGTGTTTGGTTTTGTTACATGTCAAGTGATGGCTTTAAAAGAGTTTTCAGGTGGAAGCTTGTCTCGAGTCAGTCGGATTGTCGATTCAAACCGAAGAAGAGAGGGACTTTGTGAATTCCGTTGTGGAACACATGGTAATTTGAGTTTGCTTCAGAAACGTCCCATTTACTTATTCACTTATCAAATGGAAGATCGTCTTTTCCAACGAATCATTCTTAAAAAGGCTTTTTAACTCCGCTCATCTGCTGTTTTCTGCAGGAATCTTATGGGAAGACGGCATGATTCATTGATTGATTGGAAGAATTCGAATTGTGCTCGGATGTGCCAATCGGTGGTCGAAAGAACGCATTCGCTGTTCTCTTCCGTTCAGTTCAAAGTGAGTGTTCTTATTTTTAATATCAAATTAAATTGACAATTAAGCAAAGCTCCAAGATACATTCTGGCATTTTGAACGGCATTCAAATGTTCGTTCTTCGCAATGCACTCCCCACTACTGTGTTCTTTCCAAGCCCATCTGGTTTACAAGCGTCGGAGGAAGATTGGGTATTGCTCTATTCAAGTGCACGGGACGGGCTGAGCACTACCAGGTTGGACTTTAGGACTGATGAACGCATGGAAAAATGAATTATTGTAAAATTTTCATTTCGGGTAGATGACCCAAACCAGCTTATAGTTGCTTAATTTATTCGGTCAATAAGTTTAATTCATTTTAGGTTTGAATCGAAGGCCTTTAACTACAGGGGGCCGTCTGTGCTCATCCTTTGCCAAACTTCCAAAGAGATTTATGCCGTGGCGGCAGATGAGGAATGGAGGTGAGCTCTAAGAAACACTCGGGCATTTCCTTCCCATATTTTTGAACTGACATTTGGGTTAAACACATTTTGAATAATTTATTTATAAGTGTTAAATATGTAACTCCATCTCACTGTACGCTTTGAATTTCAGGGGAGGGGGCGATTAACCAAAATCGTTTCTGCTTAACTTGCTCTGCATTCAGTTCTGTTCTCCTCTTCATTTTAAGGCACAGCTCAAAAGCATTTGGCGGGCCCTATTCGATGCTTTACGAATTTTTTCCCAAATTCGACCGCACTCAAGCCCAACCGCCGGCCATCTGTTGCAACTTCAAAAGTCGATCTTCGCCGCTTGGCCTGTTCTACGGCAGTCGCTTGTTGGTCGATGAGACGATGTCGAATGTGCAGGGCATGGAGGTGTGGGGCTGTGCGGGCAAAGAAATACTGCAGGAGCACGCCAAACAGAAAAATCGGCATGAATTGCAGGCGGAACGCAATGCTAAGGTGGGTGTCTGCTTTTGTCGGGTGTTGACATTAGCTTGAAAACAATCCCAAGAAGAAAAGCTATCAGAATTCTTTTGTTGTTGAGGTGCCATTGCCCGGCAAATGGGCGGAAGAGAAAGCGATCCTGGAAATGGCCGGATATACATTTTCTAGCGAACGACGCGATTGAAGTGGGCTGTGTTCTGTATGTTTTCATAATCTGTGATAAACTCCGAGAGTTGTTCCATTTTCATCATCGATTTTGCGAGGTGTAAATTGAGACATTCCGCTGGGAAGTGAAACAAGCGCTTTGTTTGTTGAGTTTGGTGCGCAAGGTCCCTCCCCCCCCCCCCCCCCCCCCCCCCTCTCCCGCCATCTCTTTGTTTGTGCCGCCCATTCACTCATAAGCCAACCGGCCCCTCTTCACATTCATTTCGCATTAGCCGTTTTTGAACTTAAGTTGGGAGACATTCCTACCAGCGCCCTCTTCTCCCAAATGCCCTTCTCCCATTTTCCGCCCATCCACTAAATCCCCCTCCCCTTCCAGAGTCGGTGACTTTAACCAAAGAGATTTATTTGAGTGTCGGTGGGGGGAGGGGCGTTTTGGGAGCTGTGCAAATTGCGTAAATGGAAGGCAGATGTTGAATGTGAGCTATGCGCTTGGCACGGCTTTTTTCGCCGTCTCTTTCTCTCCTTTCCTCCCTTTTCTTACTCTTACCCCCCCCCCCCCCCTCCCCCACTTCCCTCTGCCCCCTCATTTTGCTCGTCCCGCTTATTGTTAAGTGAATTTGATTCCCTTCCCCTCCCTTTCCGCATTTTCCAATCCGTGCCCATATTCGTTCTTTTGGAAATCTTTTCTAATGCATGGAACTGTGTCAGTAAGAAGCACTTGCAAGTTAAAAACTTCATATTCCATTTTACGCAAAGTCCCTAAAAATCTATCCAATAAAAGTCCTTCCTCCATGGTCTAACGGCGGCGGCGTTTCTTTGTTTTGCCGACAAAGTGTCGTCCACTGGCCCTATTTTTTGGTCCCATCTTCGCACACTCTTCCTCTGCTCATCTGCTGTTATGATGCCCATTTTATGGGCAACAGAGGTTCCATTGAACGACGGCACCGGCATTCATGTCCGTCAGAAACTGAGCTGTCCGATTTCCAACTGACCGGCCTAATAGGCGTTGGCTCGTTTGGAAAGGTTAGCTACCATTTGGTGGGGGGGGGGGTGGGCAGTCTTTCCACGACAAATTGTTAAACATGTTTAAGGTGTACACCGTTCTGCACAAAGGTAGTTAATGATGGTACATGGACTTAATCTTTGGTTGTGTGTAGGGATGCGAAGGGAATACGCACTGAAGGCCATGTGTAAGCGTCGATTGATCTGCCGTCATCAAGCGGAGACTGTACTTCACGGCATGGAGTTGTTGCAGTCGCTTAACCATCCGTTCATGTGCGTGTATTTTCTTTTCTTTCCCTTATAAACATTAATTTGGTGCGAGAATGCCAGCCGCTAATCCGTTACCCTTTCATGTCAGTGTCAACTTGTGGTTCTCCTTCCAGGACAACAATTACTTCTATTTGATCACCGACCTGCTCGCAGGTGGCGACATGGCCTTCCACCTCAGATGGCATGGACGCTTCTCCGAGTCGCGCGCCAAACTGTGAGGGGCTTGTGAGAGTCAGTCCCTTTGAGAATGGCACCTTGTTTGGGTTCCAAAATTGGATTGATTTTTTCGGAACTTATACGACCATTTAGGCTGATTTGCGAGCTTGCCCTGGCTCTGGATTATCTTCACCGGCAAAGGTTATGCTGTGGTCCATCCATTTAAGTTGTTTTTTTGCTCATTCAGAATTGGACATTTCGATGTAAAACCGGCTAACATTCTCCTCGGTTGGTTGGTGCACCAAATTTGTATCGGACTATTTGATTTAGACGAGGAAGGGCATGTCCATCTGGGCGACTTCAGTCTGTCCAAACGGCTGATCAATGGGCAACTGATCGCTTCCTTCTCAGGTCGTTTCACAAATTAGACTAATCGATTTCCCTCTCACAAATTACACTAATCGATTTCCCTTTTACAAATTAGACTAATCGATTTCCCTCTCACAAATTACACTAATTGGCTTCCCTCTCACAAATTACACTAATTGGCTTCCATTTCAGGCACTCGACCTTACATGGCGCCGGAGATTTTGCTCACCGCACTTGGCAAAAGGGACGGGTACTCGCTTGGGGTGGACTGGTGGGCATTGGGTCCGTTTTTTTGTGACATTTTGCGAGCTCCGGTCTGATTTCAGACCTTTCCTAGTTTAGGCACGTGCTTCTACGAACTGTTGCGTGGTCGACTCCCTCATGAATATCCGGCAAGCTTCTCATCACTTCAGGCAGGGACACTTTAAACTTCAATTTCATGACATGACAACATAATAAACTCTTTCTGACAGGTGTTGAACATCGTTTTCACACGTCCGGTGGTGATGCCGGCCCGCTGGCCCTCTGACCTCATTTCCTTCCTGCGCGCGATGATCAGCCCGGACCCGGGGAGGAGGATTGACTCGTTCTCCGCTTTATGTGCCCACCCTTACATGTCGCGCATTAAGTGGGCGGCCGTATTCGAACGGTCGGTTCCTTTTGTTAGACGTGCCTCCGTTAATTGCCTGCGGTTCCCTAACTCACGGATTTCTATTAATTCCTTTTTTATAATTATAGAAAGATGGTTCCTATATTTGCGCCTTCTCGAGGCCATCAACAGCACGGGTATGAACGGGCATTTTGTGCCACGGTGTCGGCGCCGATCCGAACAAATCGAAAAAGCGGACCAGAGCGTCAATTTTTGCGCCACACACAACTGAAAGAGCGCTGCTCGCCCGAGACGGGGAGTGGAAGTAATCAGTGGTTGCTCCAGAACAGAATTAGTTGTCTATAAATCCATAAACTTTTAGCGGAAAACGTTCAGCTGAACAAGGAGTTGAAAGAGTTGTGCGCCAAGTTCAAGCAGTACAACAGGTTTCGTTGCGAAGTTCGACAAGCGGAGGCTCGGCCTTCTCTGGAGTCGAAGAGCAAGGGGAAGGAGGTTACCACCGTTAGATTAGGACCTGGAAAAGCGCTATACCACGCAGGAACAACGGAAGGGGTGTAATAACGTGCCGGACAAACCCGACACAACAAGTTCCTCTTGGGGGAGGGGACGCGGGCGGAGCGGATGAGGGCGCTTTACCAGGCGAACAATCGTGAAGTGAACTATTCCATGTGATTGTCGACCAGTCAGTTTACAAGAAAATAAACCTCAGCGAAAATGTTAATATGAATTCTCTCTCTGATGTTCATTTATCGATTTTGATCATGATCACAATAAAAATAGGGGCTATGGACTAAAAACTCGAGGGATCGTTTGGAATGGCATCAGCGGTGTGTTCACGGCGAGAGATGCGGCGGTCTGGAACGCCTCCAATGCCTCATCGTTTCGTCCAAACTCGGCCATAAGCTTTCCCAGATCCTGCCAACTTTGAAAGTTCAGTGGATCAATGGCCAATGACTCCCTGAAAAAGTCAAAATTAGACGAGCTTGAACTATTTGGCTTTCGGCTCAACAATTCAAATTTAAAAGCATACCTTAGCATTTTCTCGGCCATTTTTAAGTTGCCGTCCAAATAGTAAACTTTGCTGAGGGATGAATAGGACGGACAGTGCACCACGCACATCGATAATGCACCCAAAAAACAATTTCGTGCATCACCACGGAACTTTCGACTCAACGCGGGGTCTTTGTTGGCACACTTCTCAGCCCGACTCAAATTCAAATGTCCCTGAAAAACGGTGCTGGAACTCATTAGCTGCAGCAAGGCTCATACTCAACTCCGAAAGGATTTTCTGACAAAAAAAGCTATTTCCTATAACTCTCTCAAACATTCTAACATCATTAAAGTAAAAAAAGCACCTTCAAATAAAGCGCCTGATGGGAATGCGGATAAATTGTGCACGCCTCTTCCACACATGCTTGAACATCCTGGACCCGTTCAATTTCGATGAAGAATTCGGCTAATTCAACCCAAATATCGGCCTGAAAAAAATAAGAATTATTTCAAAAGCCGTCGGAATTTCCAAATCGAACTGATTTGTGAGTGAAAGATCCCACCGTTCCACGCAACAGCAAACAACCTGAATTCGGAAGGCGGAGAAGCTGATCCAGGACTTGCTGGACGACGTCACATTGCTCAAAGAGTCGGTGGAGGGCGGCGCCCCAACCTCAGACAATTGTGCGGCTGTGGTTTCTATAATCGGAAAATTGTCTGGGACACCAAAAAGGGCAATTATTATAGGGGAAAGGACCATTTAAGGAGGAAGAAGTCATCGCATCGCAATTGGACGTGGCCAAAATGGACAAATGGGCCGACGGAGTGGCGATACCAATGGAAGCGGCGAGTAACGGAGTCAGCGGGGTCATCGCGTCTCTGCTGTTGTTCTGCAATTGCAGTCGATACAAAAAGGTTAACACTTTCAATGATCGGACAGATTTTGGAAAGTTTGTCCTT
Organism: Globodera pallida; assembly: GCA_020449905.1. Lineage (NCBI taxonomy): Eukaryota > Metazoa > Nematoda > Chromadorea > Rhabditida > Heteroderidae > Globodera > Globodera pallida. The sequence continues at coordinate 1,057,488 of JAIXHY010000003.1, read as the reverse complement.
TTGGGATTGGTGAATTTCGCATTTCGACGACTCTTTCTCTCTTTATTGTTGCTTTTCTCAGCCCCGCACTTACATTTTGTTTGCCCCCCAATGTCAGAGTGCTGTCTCCAATTCTAGAGGCGACTTCGGCACCGCCGTTTTCCCCGCCGTTGTCATCCTCCGGCGAAAAGCATTCGGGCGGACGAGCCTTGCGCCAAAAATAGATCAAATTCCGCGATGTTTGCAGTGCTTCCTCAACACGTCCGTATTTGGATTCCAGCTTGAGTCTAAATGTGTTGTGTAAGTACAGTTTCAGCCATCATTCTGGTTGACAACCTCAGGACCAACAGCCCGTAATGAGTGGGAAAATCGGAGAGGGCATTGATCGCGAGTTGCAAAGCGCCTTTGAAGTCTTTGCGGGCAGTGAAAAGCAGTGCCATCAGCATAATGGCAAACGGATTTTCCATGTTCAAATTCAACGCCGTCTGACAGCACTCTTTGGCCATTTCCAAATTCCGCGCTGAAACCGCAATTTAAGAGCCCAATTAATTCGCTTCCAAAAAAACGAACAATTAGCGTATTCCACGGCACAATAAAAGTGCGCCAAGTCGTCGTACGGGTCCAATTCGATTGCTCTCTCAAAATATTTTATGCCCTCCGACATCATCTTCTTCTTTGGTTCGAAGAAATAGTTGTGCTGCGCCTTCAAACTTAAACAGACAAAAATAAATTAATTTAGGAATTAACTTTGATCTTTAATAGATAATGAATAAACGAATCACCTGACCTGTAAACCATGCCCAAAAGAAGAAAACACCGAGCGGACAGCCAAGTATCAGTCGCCAGATTAGCCGCTTTAACGGCTGCTGATTCCGCTAAATTTAAACATATTTAAATAATTCATAAAAAGTGTTTGATGTAAACGCGCCAGGCTGACAGATACCCCCAAAATTTCAGGACTTAACGCCTTGAACAAAACATAAAAATTTGTTTGCTCAGAAAAAAAAAGTTAGAAATACGGAAAAAGTTGACCTCTACATACCCAAATCGAAGTCCCCCAAATGTTCAAGCTGAATGCGTGCCAAATGCATATACGCAACAATTGAATCTTCGTCAGCACCTTTTTGACACGCTTCTGTCAACGAAATAAATTGTTGCAAAATTTTAGAAACTCGTAAGAAGCGGCGATCGGCAGAAAGTGAAAGCGAAAATTGAAGCCACGCAAATCTGTCACTTCCGTTTAAACGAATTGCTTTCTCGTAAAGGCTCGAGAGAAGCCGATATTGTCGAAGGTTGGAGAGTATACGGACAATCTGATCATTTTTCATGGATTTTTGTATTGCACAAATCGAAAAATGCCTGGAATTTGTCCAAAGCAAAGTCTGAATCAATATCTCGTAGATCCGTGAACGATTTGATTCAGAGTTGGGTCGAGAGCTTGGCTGTCTCGGCCATCAACTGCGTACCTCACACCAAATTGGCTCTCTTTGTTGCCCATTCCGTCAATTCAATTTGCAACCAACCAATGCTGAAACGTTCTGAAAAAAGGTAAAATGGTCTGCAAATGTTCAATTGTTCCGGAGCTAACAAAGACATGTAAAACAAATTCAATAGATGCTTTAAAAAGCCCAAAATATTAGAAAAGCTACAAAGGCAAAGGCCTGGTCCGCTTGCAATAATCGCGCCTATTTGCATTTGCCAGAGGGCCCGTCTGTTTTCAGTTTAAATGCGTGGCGTTGTGTTTTTTTCAAATAAATTAATTCCGACCCGACCGATAGCCGCTTTTTCTTTTTGCCGTCCTCCGTGATCGGGTCGGGGTGGGTGGGATTGTTATTGATTTGTTTGGGCGCTTTCTCTTTTGTAAACCAACCAAACTTAAACATTAGCTCGGATTCGTAGTTCTACGAATGTTTTTACCCTAAACGCATTCCATTTAAAATTTCATTTGTTTCCCGTCGGGACCGCATTTAGTTTCGTTCTTACGTTTCTCTTCGATTATTCGAATTGTAGTATTTAAAAATACCTTTACTAAAGGACGTCAGATATGAACACAAATTATCAGGTGGGTGTTTGTTGCTTGGCCTTCATTTATTCTCTTATTTTTGAATTTTAGTTTGCTGACATCATTGGCACGGTTTACAGAAATGGCCAAGTCAAATTTATGCCCGATGGAAACGTTTTACTCAGCCCGATCGGAAATCGTCTCAAAACATTGGACTTGAAACGGTGAATGAATTATTTTCGTGCATTGTCTGGTCCTTGGATTAATTTACGCCAATACTTTCAGGAATACTTCGTTTGTCCTTGCCACTCAATTGAGATCAAACATCACAAAATTCGACATTAATTTTGCGGGCACACATGCATTTGTTATGACCGAAAGTTTGTTTCATTTTATTGTTAAAAGCGGTAGTTTTGACGGATCTAAAAACGCTTTTTTAGCTGGGCATGGCTTTTACTTGAATTTGTTCAGCGACACTGTGCTTCACCGACAACTCTTTTCTGAACGTGTTCGCGCCCTGAAGTTCTCGCCGGATGGGAGGTGCTGACAATGGGAAACATGGCATTTTGACTCCCCCCCCCCCCGCAGATTCATTGCAATTGGCGTTTCTGGCTTTGTGCACGTTTATTCGATTGCCGCATTCAACCGAGTTCAGTTCAATCCCTTCATCCGAGTAAACAAATTCAAACATTCTGCCGATCGTATCAATGCGCTTGATTGGTCTGATGATGGCAGGTGCATTTTGAACGTCGTTTTGGGTGTGTTAATTTGTGCATTTTGTTAAGGCTCATTGTTGTTGGCGGTGAGAACCGTGTGACTAAAATTTTTTCGGCATTAAAAGCGACTTTTGCCAATGTTGGAGTTTATGTGCTTGGCGAAAGGGCCTCTTTAGTGGACGTGCGGTTTTTCGATGAGTACAATGTAAGTTGAATAAAAACATAGCCATGGCAATTTTAATTCTGCTTTTCAGTTGCTTTGCGTTGACAAAATCGGAAGTTGCAGCATTTGGGAAAGTTCACTCGGGCCGGGACAGTTAGTTTTGCAGAAAAAAGGACGGAGGCAAACGAATGACGAGCAGTTGAAGTCGGGCAGACTTTCTTTTGCCCGAAAGAAAAGGCAACAATTTTGGGTTTGTTTATTTGTGGCGTTTTTTATTTCAGATTCAATTTGTGCGTTCACGCCAATCCAACATCGTCCGGTTCAGTGGCACTTACCGCAATTTGTCTTAATAAGGTGAAAAAACTTTTGGTGAGCGCCTTCAACAACGGCGTTTTTTGCATTTGTGAACTCCCCGGATTGGTTTTGCTGCAGAACTTTCGGTGCTTTTCTCTCTGCTCGGTTTTGTTCATGAAATGAATGCTGCTTTTAGAGTTAGTGAAGTGAGCATCAACAGCATTGACTTAAATTCCGCCGGGAGTTGGTTGGCCATAGGCTGTGGCCAAGGCAGCGATTCGCAGTTGCTCGTGTGGGAGTGGCAGAGCGAGTCGTACTTGCTCAGACAGCAGTCGCACCGCCAGAACATCGCTGTCGCTGCTTATTCTCCTGACGGTTCTTTGATTGCGACGGGGGCGGAGGACGGAAAGGTCGCCACCGCGGAATTAGCGGGACTGAAAGAGTTTTCTTTTCTGGTTAAGGTCAAAATCTGGAACTGTTCCACTTCCTTTTGCGTCGTCACTTTCACCGACCACGGCACAGGCGTCTCTGACGTTTGTTTTACTCAATCCGGAAAGGCCGTCCTTTCTGCGTCGCTCGAGGGCACCGTCCGAGCCCATGACCTGAAAAGGTGCGTCTTCGACGAGTTCAGATTTTGTTGTTTTATTTACACACTTTTAGGTATCGCAATTTTCAGACGATGGTTGCGCCAAAGCAAACGCAACTCAACGCATTGTGTGCAGATAAAGCAGGCGATTTGGTGATAGCATCGAGCGGAGACAGTTTCGATGTTTATGTCTGGGTAATTGGAATTGCCATGCTTTTGTTACTTGTAACAGTCATTTCCAATTGGTTTTCTCTCTCATGAAAGAATGCGAACGTTTGAGGCCAACTTTGCTGATGGCACCAATTCTTTAGGCACTGACAACGGGCCAACTGTTGGAGGTGCTCAACGGACATATGAATCTGGTGACGGGACTGACCATGTTCGAGAACACACTTTGTTCAACATCTTTGGACAAGACGCTCAAATTGTGGAACATCGTTGAGGGAACGTGCTTGGAAAGCGTCCAATTGTCCAGTGAGGGTTTGGATGTGAAGCACAGGTAATTATTTGTGTTTCTAAGGGCTTTTCTCGGTACTTAACAAACGAATCTACCATTATAAATATATTTTAAATTAGGGGACATTTTCTTCATTTGAGTGGGGGGTCTGTCGAATTCGAATTCCCCCCCCCCCCCAAATGCTTTCTCCGTCATCTCTTCCATTAAATCAGCGCTTCCGGAATGTTTTTGGCCGTTCTTTGTTACGATTCGTGCATTTGTCTGTTCGATACCGTGAACAGCCAACAGTTGGGCACAATTGACATTAAACTTGACATTGATGCGGGACGCCAGAAAGTGGATAAGATCAAAAAGACATCGTCAGAGCGGAATAAGTGAGCTTTTTGATTTAACTGACCTTTCTTTCACCTTCAGAAATTTAATTCTCTTTATGACTGTCTAAATTTTGTCTTTGAGGTCGTTCACTTGCATCGCTTTTTCTCCGGACGGCAGCGTGATTTTGGTTGGAGGCCAATCCAACACATTTTGTTTGTACAGTGTGGCGGATCGAATTCGAATACGGACGTTCAAATTGAGCTTCAACTGCGAGTTTGGATGGGGTCAAGGTCAGTTTTCGGTGATCTTTTTCGACAACAAAATGCTGTTTGAATGAATTAACAAATCTTAAGGACGACATCAATTCACGAAGACAGACTGAATTTGGCAACATCGATCTGTTCGATCTTAGCGATTCGGAGGAGGATGAAAGGAATCCGAGAAAGACCATCCGACTTCCAGGCACACGACACACAGACCTGGCTGAACGGGCTATCCACCAGCCCATTTCCGTTGTGAAGGCGGCATTTTGCCCAACTGGTAAACAACCTATTCTATTGATGCAAAAACGACGTATTGAACGCGTCGTGCTCTTTTTAAGGAATGCTCTATTTGTTGAAATTGGCCTTTTAGGTGCTACGTTTGCTGTTGTGTCGACAGATGGTGTGGCGATTTACTCTCTGCACAGAATGCACAGGTTCGACCCGTTCAAGCTGGAGATGGATGTTGTGCCCAGCTCTATTGTTCAATTGTCACATTCTGGCGAACACGCCAAGGCCATTTCGTTGGCACTGCGTCTCAATGATGTCAAGCTGACGAGGAGGGTGGTGGAGTCGGTGCCCTTCTCGCAACGTCAGAAAATATTTGTATGAATGCCATGATTCGTTTTTTTTAGTTGCGAAGGTTGTTCGGAGCCTTGAGTTGATTTACATTGAACGATTGCTTGTCTGGCTGCTGTTCGCCGCCGGACAAAGCCACGAGAAGCATTTACATTTCTACCAATTGTTGATCAAAGAAATTCTAAAAGAAAATGCCTCCGAGTTGAAGCGGTCACTGGCCCAAAACAGACAAATTGTGACGGGAATGCAGCAAATGGTTGCGAACCGCCAAAATCTGTTAATGGAAATGTTTGTTTTGCTTTGGATTTATTAAACTGATTTCTTTTATCAGGTGTGCCCAGAACATGCACTCCCTCGGTTATCTGCTGTTGCTCCGAAGAATGAATTGTGTTGTCACAACCAGAGAGCCGTAAAGGCAATTTTTGATTGTACAAATTGTTTTTTTTTTGTTGAATACAAAAATATATCAAGTTGTCGCAAATCGTAATTTGTTTTTGAGTAACTGTTTAATTTAGGTTTTTTATTCTAATTTATTTTTGTAATAGACTTTCGGAATTCAGAAATTAGAAGACATGTGAAAAGTGGGCGATGTAAACAACAGCTTCAAAATGATTAAGGGTCTGTCTCATCACCTTGACGATAGTGAAAATTTGACATTATCTGACCGACAAGGAGACAGTACTATTGCAAGTAATGCGCCAAACTGGCAAAACATGCTGCCGAGGACGGTGATGGATAGAGCATTTGTCATCGATCCACTATCTTCGGGTATTCGGTGAACGTTTGATTTTGATTGTGTATTGCGTTAATCTCGCGGCGGTGAGGAAGACGATTTGAGCAGCGACCGCTGGTCAGATCCGGCCACAGATGCCAAGCTGTTCATTTCTTCCTCGTCCACCACAGCCGTCACCACTCCCCGGCTCGTCTCCGTTCATCAGACCGCTCCCGGCCAACAAAGGCCTCAAGACACTCCCATCCTCCTCCTGAATGCTTCGTAGAAGTGCCACCCGATCGTTCTGCTGGCTGTCTTCGAGCCTTTTTTGTTGGCAATTTTGCGGCTGGACGACGTCGGCAACTGAGTTGGTGTTGGTGTCAGGAGGGGTGGAAAGGGACTGTGTGGAAAAGGGCTTCCATTTGCGCAGAGACTCAATTAGCAGTTTGATGATAGTCCAATCGCCCAGGGGCATCTGAAATAGCGACGCATTTACCCTTTAACAATCGAAAAAGAAAGCAGCAACTGAACTCACCTTCAAAATCTGTTTGAGCTCGTTCAGGTCACATATTTGCAGTACCAGTCCATTCAAATTGCTTTCGCAAAAAGTCTTCACGAGCTCCGCTTCTCTCTCCTGAACTGCTGAACATAACACCAAAGAGAGGAGAGGGGGGGGGGATTGTTACGAAGTTAAAGACCAAAAACCATTGGGTTGTTTTGACGATTTCATAAACAACTTCAATGTGCCGCTGATGCTGACCTTGGCAATTCCCAAATGCCGCACGAGGGCGACAACTTCAGCTACGGGCATTTTGGCCAGCGGTTTCCTCACCGATGCCCACACCATCGGGTCCGGGAACACGAACTCCGCCTCGGGACCGATCGTTTCCTTAAGCGGTCCAAATGGATCCTGGCCCTCGCCGTCCTCTTGCGACTCCGACAGGTCAATGATTGGCTCGCCGCCTCGCTGCTCGCGGATAGTCTTGCGTAGATAGGGGTCCAAGTTGGAAGTGCAAGGGACAAACGCTTTCACATGCGCAACCAGAAGCTGAACAACACGAAATGTTCGACTGAACAGGTCAGAAAAGGTGGGAGAAACCAGCCTGGTCACTCCGCGACGCACACAACTTTCTGAACACGGGCTCAAACTCCTGTCCATTCCTGTCCAAATCCCCCATTCCCTCTGCCACCGTTATCCGATTTTTGATCTGCGCATAGAGTTCGTGGATTGGCATAGACTCTTCCTAAGAAAAGGGGCGAAGACGCTTCACATTTTATATGAATGAACAATTGTCCAACCTGAAGACTTAGTGCAATATCGATAATCCAACACATGCGCCTGAATCCGGTGAAAATAACAAAACAACTTCAAAAAAAGCACTCACCACGGCCATTGCTCAATCAAGCTACACCACGCGTACACTTGCCACCAGCTGAATTCGATTTCGAACATTCGCAACAGACGCCCATTAAGCGCAATACTATTCACAATACGGCGCCTGAATTGGTAAATTGCATTAAAGGGACTCAAATCCACCAAAACCTCAAAGTTGTTGGGCAAGACGTTTAAACCGGGTTCTTTAGACCTAATACTGAAGTGTCCCTTTTGCCTAGCGATTGAAAGAATTCGAAGTCTTTTGCCGGTATTGCCCAATAATTTTTTTTGACTATTTATTCGTTTTCAGCACCTAAGAAACCCTATTAAAATGGTTTTGAGGTGAATTTGAGTCTGGGAGCCTAATGCATGCATTTCCCCATAAATGCGTAGAACGGTGCAATAAACTAAAACTGTCAGCAGAATCTCCCCCCCCCCCCCCCCCCCCCTCCCCCCCTCACTGACATTGTCCTCGGGTTAATGTTCACGAAAAGATCGAACGACGGCAAAAGGTAGGCTGATGTCGCCGGGTCCACCAAACGCTCCCCCGGACAAATTACCGACGTCGCCTCCCTTCTCCGCACGCAATGAAAGTTTGGACCCGCGGAATGTTTCGGAGCGTTTCCTCTCTCGCAAAGAAATGCCCGCGGTGCTGTTGGACAGCAAAGTCATTTTCTTGGAGTTTTGTTGAATGGGAAGCGTTTTTCGAATGGCTGCCATGTGATCGAGGAAGAACGGCCTGAGATGGAAGTTTACGGATCTTTTAGTGTTGAAAGGGAAGGAGTGCACACATTGTCACAATGTTCTTCAGATAATCGCGTCCGGTGATTCCCCCCTCCGGGCCGGCAGCTGTGCGCAAATTCTGTTGGATTGTGGAGACGACAATGTTCGGGTCGACGGCGAAGCAGTACAATGAACGGTGCATTTTGGCGTGAACAAAAAAACAAAGAAAGGGCCTTAAATAATATTCTAAAACCAATGAAAGTGCGCGCATTCATTAACAGGGAACATACGTCCAACATTTGAACCATTTTGTTCGATTCACAGCTGTCAAGCCCGTCCACCATAATGACCAGCCGAGTCTGACTCGAAGTGAATTCGTCCAATGTGCAAACCTTACAAGCATTTGAATTAATTGATCATTTTTAGAATCGGTAAACGCCTTTTTCCGGTTAAAGGATTTCAGCTTTAATCAAAAATAATTGCAGAGAAAGCGGAAAAAGTCACCAGTGAAACAAGAAGGTCGACCTCCTTCTGCAGCTTCTGAATCATCCTCTCAAACGGAATCAAATGTAATCGATCAGAAATTTGCGTAATTCTCCTTTTTGGCTAAAATTGTTGTTGGTTAGCGGTTTTAGAGGTTCAAAATGTAAACACTACCAACCAAATTTATGAAGATTCGAACGCTGAAAATGTAAAGAATGAAAGCGCCCGAAATGAGTGACATGGCAAGGAAAACGGAGGCGAGCCAATGGCGTGTTTGGATGAAGAGGAAGGAGGCGGCAGCCAACGAACAGGGAAAGGCCAGGGTCAACACCAGCACGGGGACGCCGCAAAAACTTTGGAATTTGGAGGAGCGTTCTGCGGACGACGACCGGAGTGTGGTGAACAAATGAACAGCCAAAGTGCCGTAATGTTCTGAAAAGTTCCGTCCAATTGAATAAAAGCACAAAAATTGCTCAAAAACGGAAGGGAACTCGTGAGTCAAAAACTAAAGAATTTTCGTAGCATTATCACCTTCGGCAGCGGTGAAAAATGACTGGAGAATATTTGCCAAGGAATGTTCGCCTCCGATGAAGGAAAGGCGATGATCGTCCGCAAAGAGAAAGCTCACCGGCGAAATCATTCTAAATCTCATGGATTTACGGGAGTTTTTTGCCATTTCCGCTTCACTTTCTGCTCCTTTCCCTTCTGACGGGAGAATTCAAAAACAAAACGCTGAGCATCAATTTGAAACGGGCAATTGTGCGGCCGATCAGACGAGCCGAGGCGATCGATCCGTTCCAAAGTTTGACCTCAACAGCATCGTAATTCAAATATTATAAGAAGACAAACCTCAGCTGCCGTAGTAAATAAACCCGTAGACGGCAACAAAAAGTGTAAAAACGCCAATTCCGACGCCAGAAGAAATCAGAAAATGAGGACGACGGACAAGAAGTGAAGCGAGTGCACAGATTAGCAGCGAAAGGAAGGCGGAAGAAAGGAGGACGAACAGCACGAGGGTCCAGGACCAGTACAGCTCGACCCCATCCAGCCAAGTTCGAGAGAAGGAGCTCATCGAGTCACGGATGCGGGGCAAAAGAAGCGACTGCAACGAAGGAGAAATGTTTTAGACATCAGCGACTTAAAATTGATTGCAAAAAGCCGCGTTTGAATACCTTTCCAGAACCCCATTTGGCGTAAAGTCCAATGGTCAATGGCAAGGCCAAATTCGGCTCACAAACAACGTCAGCCAGTACCTAAAACCGGAGAATACGGATACAAAAAAAGCAAAACGTACATCGCCGTAAGAATCGAATCCGAACAAACTTTTTAGGCCCGCATCATTTCCAATTGGCCCAAAAATAGTCGGAAGAATTGGACTGCCACTCTCCTGGTCTTAAAATTATTTTCGATAAAGCACTAAATTGACGATGCAAAAACCGATTGAATAAGGCGTTTCGCCAAGCTTATTGGGACGGTAGAGCAACTTCGAGTCTGCCGGGTTCACCAGCAGAACTTGGGCGAGTCGTCGAGATCGCGATCGAAGCGCCAAATGAAGTGCTAGGAGTAAATTTGACTTTTGTTCGTAATTCCTTTTAAACCCAAAGACACCCTTCAGTTTTTGTCACCCGTCCGTACCATTGTCTCCGGCATTGTCCGTTGCGCTCAATTTGGAACACATGTTCACCAACAGCTGAACGATTTGGGCATCTTTGTTCTTCACCTAATAACAAAGTTCTCATTACTATTCCCAACGCAATATTGGCATACAACAACTTACAGCCCTGATCAGTGCCGTATCACCGTCCCAATTTTTCAACTCCAAATTTGGCTTCTTTTCAAGCAAAGCGAGGAGAACATCTTTAAAACAAAATAACTCTCTATTTCCGTTAATTGTCTTTTTATACATATTGGGGTTTAAGAAAAGGCTAAAAGATTTTAAGATTGATTGTCGGTGTCCGAGCAGTACCTGAATACGACTTGTCAATGGCCAAATGAAGCGGAGTCCGTCCTTCCGAATCCTTTGCATTCACATCGGCGTGCTTTTCCAACAGCATTCGCACCTTTTACCGAACAAATTGAAAATATTTGTTTAAACACCCATCTGTCCCATTTACCAAACGAATGTTTCCCGAACGGACAGCACTTGCCAGGATGGAGTTGCCAAAACGGTCGACCGTATTCACAAATGCGCGAGACTGGAGCAGCATGGAAGCAATTTCAGTGTACCCTAAACAACGTTCAAAGACTCCCAACACAAAAATTTGGACTCGACCGAGATTTTTCGAGATTCTCGACCGGTTCTCAAGTTCTTTCTCTAATTAGAAAGGGAATTGCTCCAAAAAATCACCTTCTCTTGACGCAATTCCCAGTGCGGAAAGGCCATTGTAGTCAACGACATTCACATTGGGTTCTCGAGTCAGCAACAGCTCCACAACCTGGACATGATTCCCTCTTGTAGCAAGCATTAACGCAGTCGAACCTGCAAAATAAAAACAATTTTACAATGAGCCGACTTTGCGTTTTCGCTTTCCAAAAGTTCTCACCGTACATCCCCACGGCGTCCAATTCTGCCCCCGAATTCAGCAATTGCTCAACAATTTGAGTAAATCCCTTTCGAGCAGCCCAAATCAGCGCGGTGCTTCCAAATTTGTCGCAGGTATTCACCTGAGCGCCAGCTACCAAAAGACGTTTGACCACTTCCGTAAATCCACGGCCTAAACGGAAAAGACTTCGATAGATCCAACCACAAATTTACTAATTGAAAAACTTAAATCAAAATAAAACCGACCAGAGGCAATAATGAGGGGCGTCAATCCGTCTTCTTCGCCAACTCTGTAATATGGCATTTATTTAATAATATTAGGTTTAATCCGGAAAAAAAACATGTTTATGTGAGCCTTGAACTCGCGCAGCACAGTCGACCACCTCTGGCCTGTTCTTGTAACATGCCCACATCAGTGAAGTCCATCCCATCTAAAATAAACGGTTCCAAAGCGGCCGGCTCAAATTTTAATAAGTATTTTTCATTGATAAACTTTTTTGAATTTACTCAATATAAAACAATTGTTCAAATAAAAAGGATTGTAAGCCTAAAGCCATTCGCGCATAGGCCTTGTTGCTTTAACCTTTACTAAACCATTAGAAAAAAAATTACATTACCAAATCGGGATTGTCCACTGATGCTCCCGCCGCGAGCAGCGCACGTGCAACAGGCGCATATCCCTGGTGAGCGGCGTTCAGTAAAGCTGTCCACCCATCGTTGTCCGTCTCTTCCACGTCAATGTCCGTAACCAATCGCGCCACAATTTCAGCGTGTCCGAGTCGAGCTGCATTTATGAGCAAAGTTTCGCCGCTGTGGTTTCTCATTGCGGAAACGTGCACTTGCGTGTTGTTGAAGAAGGGAAAGCGGCCACGTTCGATGGACTGGAAATACTCGTAGACATTCGACGGAACGGTTACGGCCTCCGATTCTTCATTCGAGAAGAAATTTGAGACATCTTCAAAGTGTGGCTCTGAAGCTGCAACAGCCAATCCAGCCATCTTTCCACCAACCATTAACAGAAACTAACACTAAAAGTTTAAACGTGTAAAAACCATTAAAGTGATATTAAATGTGAAGTTCAGACAATAGGAAAGAGATTCGGCATGGACGGCAAAGAAAAAAAAAGCCGAAAGTCAAGATACTTCCGCGGCATCCCCTGAAGCGCCCTAATTAATTCATTTGCGCAAATCATAACGCCAAAATCATTTAAATAAATTAACAGATAAATTCTAATGATGCGGCAGACAGAGTGATGTTAGACATTATATCTCCGCCATTGAATTTTGCTAAACATGCTTTTTTAGTGGTTGCAGCTTACTCTAAGCAAAAATTGGTGGAGTTTGGAACTCTTTTAAAAACTTAGATTTTTGCGTTCATACATTCAATGCATTTTTACTCTAGCTTTTGAGCTGATATTGGAACAGAATGTCGGAAACAGAAATTAGCAATGTGAACGCAAAGGTATGTTATTTGTTTAAGAGTTCAAATTCTCAAAACATTGCTGGCTTTAGATCCAACAGCCCGAAACCGAACGAATCTTCAAATCCAAAACTTCGAATTCGTTTGTGAATCGAATGGCTTTCGCTACTACAAAGATGCCCAAAGCGGGCGCCAGTTCTGTTTGGACTCTGCAGGCTTTTGGTTTGTGCTTAATGAGGAAAAAGGGGCGTTCGAGCCCATGGCGTCGGCCGTGTCGGAAAAGCAAACGGAGAAACCGCGGCCGAAAGCACGCGGAGAAAGCGCACAACGCGTTGAGGAACGTGGCACGGTTCGGGATTAGATTTGATCACCAGGGAAAGCCGGTAGGGCGGGGGGGGGGGGAGGGATTCTTTATTTGCTTGGCTTACAAACCTTTAGGTATTCCCGAAGAATGAGAAAGGCCTCTACATTTTGCCCAAGGACGAGAAAGGCTCGCCGTTCTTTCCCATTGATGAGCGGTCACTTCCGATTTTCCCATGGGACCATGAGAAAGGGTTGCCAACATTTCCTGTTGGTAAGTTCTCTTTTGCTAATGGCTTGGCTTGACAAAACCTCGAGTTTATTTCAGATGATACGGACGAACCAATTTTCCCAAGAAATGATCAAAACAAACCGATAGTGCCATTGGATGCAAATGGTAAGAAAGGCACACTTTTGGGAAGCAAATTTATTGAACAATTTTAAGACCAGCCGATATTTCCCGTCGACAAATCGGGCGCCTTCATATTCCCAGTCGATGAGACAAATTGCCCAATACCGGCGCTTACAGACGATGGTAAAATTCACAATAATTAATTAAATACGAATCTAATGACCAACCCAATCCAGCGTTTAATAGAGTGGATTTACTGCTCCATTTTGTCATTTTACCCTACCCCTTTCTCAGGCACTCGCGTTGTGCCCAAGGACGAATTTGGCAATTTGGTGATTCCACGCGATAGAGACGGGAAAGTGCTGATTCACATCGCCTCCGACGGTGTCACGCCAATTTCAATGGGCGAATGGAAGCAGTGGAAGAAGTACTACAAGGAACAGGCACGCAACTTCTACCACCAACAGCAGCAACTGGTTGCTGCTGAAGCCGCCATCCCTGCAGGAAATTATTCGGCAATGAATTCGGTCAGTCTTTGGCCAAAATTGTTTTGGATGCGAATTATTCGACAGTTTGGCCGAGATTTCCATATTTGACCGGTGGGCAGCATATAAATGGAGTTTTTAGACAAAAATGCATGCAAAACGGTTGGACTTCATTATAGGAATCGTCTAACAGCCTTTCCCATGTGTAAAGTAATTCGATTAGCTTCCAATATTGGCTGTTTTCCGTTAAGATGTTTCACCCACTGAATTTGGAGCAACAGAGTGCATTTTTCGCTGCCGATATGGAAATGTTGCAGCGTGTTCGTCGTGTCCGACCCGAGGATGTCGACTTGCCGGGCCAAATGGTGCGTCACAAACAGTTTCATGACCTTTAGTCCTCGTTGACTTGAAGCCGCTTATTTGTTAGATGCTTCCCTCGCCAAGTGAAAGGCTTTCCGTTCAGGTGGGACAGCATTTGGCGTCTGATCAAAATGCGAAGCAAACGGCAAATGGCGCACCTGCCGTTGAGGACAGAGAGGAAAAGCGTAAGAAACTGCTCAAAGCACAACTTAAGTCTGCAAAAATGGTGATGCCGCCAGCGGCACAGAATTCGAAGAAAGCCACCGAAGAGAACAAAAAGAATGACATCCAACCGCCAAAGGAAGCGGTAAAGAAGAGTATTGAAAAGCCGAGAGGAGGCGACCTGGATGAAAAGAAGAGGAGCAGAGAGTTAAGCGGAGGAAGTGGGAAGAGAGGCAAAGAAGACATAAAAGTGGGAAGAGAAAGCATAAAGAGGAGTCGCGAGATGAGTAGAGAGAGCAGTCGGGGCAGAGACCGAAGAACGGTTTGGAATCGGAGCCTGAGATGAGTTGTGGGGTTGTTTGAAATCGTTTTAGAGGCGTCCGACTCGAAGTCGTTCAGCAAAAAGACGGAGGCGCGACAGTTCTTCGTCGTCTTACTCTTCGTCATCCCGCTCTCGGTCATCGAGGTCCCGCTCACGGTCTTATCGACGCAGTTCGAAAGCGCGTGGCAGGAAAAAAGGATCGCCGAAGGCGTTCAACTTCCAATTCCTCCCGCTCAACTTCCTCCTCCTCTTCTTCTGCGTCGTCCTACTCACACTTCGTCCGCCAAATCCCGATCTCAGTCTCGCTCCCTCACAAACGATCGGAACGAAGAGGAGGAGCGTATTCGGGATCGAATTATCGCAAGAAGTATTTCCACAACTGCAGCGCCCTCCAACCCCCAATTGTCTGACGGCGATGCGTTGGATGAAGCGTTGGAATACGGACCAAAACCTCCAGCATCTGTAGATTTGGTTATTTTCGCGTTTATTATTCTCACAATTCTTTTAGTTGGAGCATCCATCCCACAATTCCGACATGGAAATGTCGGATGAAGATGACAAGCAACACGTGTTGGACCCGTCCAAGGACCAGCACATCAACACAAAGCACGAAATACCCTCATGCAGAATTGGAATTGCCGGATAAATCTGAAAAAGGGGGTAAATGGGGCGACGACGGCATCTCCGACGAAGGCGGTGGTGGAAAGTTTTGCTTCGGATCCAGCCAAAGTCTTGGTAGAGCGTCGAGGTCCATTCACCGCGGAAGAGGTGTTTTGACGTATATTCTCAATATTCGACATTTATTTTTTAACGTTTTGAGTTTGGAGGGTAAAGAACAAACTGTGAGGGTGGACCCTGCCAAAAATGTTGTCATTTTTTGGCACCATAAAATGGTCTGTGAGTGGCGGCAAGTGTCCGAAGACGCCATCGCCCACTTTTTGAACCCAACCAATCCCTTCAGGCATTGGGTTCCGGCAACCTCGAGCTGATCAAGCAGTGCAAGGACCAAGAGAGGGAAAGGTGAAAAGAGCTTGAGAAGCAGCAAACATAAAAAGTTGTTTGATTACTCTAATACTTCAAGATATGACCAACTGAAGTTACAAATCGCGGAGCTTTTGCTGAAGAAAAGTACGCACAAATGGAATTGGACACAGCTCAGAGAGGTGCCAGTCACTGATCATTTAAATGGCGGAATAAATTCATTTTTGCAGGCGGAGAAACGCATTTTGGGCCGTCGCACCGATCAAATACTCTCCGGGTCATCAGAAGACGAGTCCAAATAAAAAAGTGACCAAAGAAAAACAAACCCCCGGAGGCACATTCCTTCCTCAATTTATGTCTTTTTTTTCGAGTTCCAAAAACTCTAAGAAATGTTTGAAGCGTTCGTTCTATAAACAATGTTGATTGTAATTCGATGTTCGTTGGATTGGGTTCTCGGTCAAGAATTTGCCGATTCAAATTCAGACTTGAAAGCCGGTTCGCAACAGGGATTCGGGAAAGTCCGTTAGATTTTGGAAAAATATTCGAGACCGACAGCCCTAACTCGGTGAATCTGAAGCTCTTTTCATTTCGTTCCGTTTTCGTTATAATTGTCCTCTGATGTATCCGTTGCCCCCTTCCATGCCGGTCCATGTTGCTGTTTGTGCCGCCGTGTTCATGCCGAACATGCTTGTGGGGTAGTAAGAGGACAAATGCTGTCCAGTAGCCGGTGCCGCCGTATTGATAATAATTGAAGAATGGCATTGCCGTGAGCGGCGGGGCCGTGGCGGAAGGCAAACATGTGCCGTGGGGGGGCTGTGAGACGGCGCCGAGCGGATGGATGGAGGGGCCCTGCTGGGGATGTTCCGAGTCAACTTTTGTTCCTCTCGGGTCCGCTTTGAACACCAGCTGTGTGCCATGCATGTGATGGTGCTGAAGATTGTTGGGGTGGGGCAGTTATTTTGGCATTTGGTGGGCCGCCGTCTCCCCCCCCCCCCTTTCCCCCGCTGCCGGCCAAACGGCACCCGACTCGTTCCCTCCAACTTGTTGAGGGGAACGAGTCGGGGTATGGAATACTGAAAAGCCTGCCTTGTCGTCTGACCCTCTCTCACCTGTTCGCCTCCTCCGCATCCGCCGTTCTCCGGTTCGCTCTTCACTCCGTTCGCTTCCACTGCCATAAAGGAGGAGTCGGCCGGACTTTGCTGCTGCGACGGCGACGTGGACGCGCCCCCGTCGCCGTGGTGGTGCTGCGACTGCTGCCCCACGCCCGTCTCCTGCTTCTTCCTCTGCGCTTCAGACTTATCCCCGATTCCGACCCTTTTTTACCTTCATCCGCCTGTTTTGGAACCAAATTTTGATTTGTTTGTCGCTCAGTTTGGTAACGTCGGCCAAATGCTGTCGTTGTGCCTTGGACACATAAGCCGAGCTTTGGAACATTTCCTCCAACCTCCGTTTCTGCAATTCGCCTTTTTGAGGGCATCGTCACCTCCCAGCCCGGAATTGGCGGACCTGATCCGGAGTGTAAGTCTGCCTCCCGCTGCTCTTCTTCACACAACCGATGCCCGTCGACGGGTCAACTGAATGGGGGGACCGGGAAGGTCGGCGGTTGCATTTGCCCCCCTGGAAACTCTTTCACCCACACGAGGAAAAATGGATACATAAAAATGCTAATCGTTTTGCAGAAGTTTAAGCCCAGATTAAAGCCACATTTTTGCAACCGTTCAACGCCAATCTCGCCTTTTTAAGGCGAACATTTGGGGATAACGCGACTTTTGATCATAGCCTTAGCATTAACACCGGAATAAGCATATTATTCTGCTAGTTTCCGAATCTGTTTTGGGTGTTCGGAAATTCACATTTATTTTCTCCAAATTTAACCCCCTTTCTTTCCTTGCCAAGCTTCCTTCATACCGTACTTGCCTTGCTGGATTTGGGGATGGCACGGCAAAATGGATGGATTCGGAGGGGGGGGGGGGAGGGGGGGGGGGGGGGGGACGAATGGGAATTGGGGGAGGGGTGGGAGAGGGAATGGTGCCTTTTTTGTAATTGGAAGAAGAGTTGGCTGTTTTTTGTGCTGGTGGTTAGGAAGGACGACGGATTCGGCGGGTGTTTTATTGGCATTATGGAGTGAATGGCAATGGAAAATCGAAATGAGAAGCCGCGGAGGTCCAACCCAAACTCTCCGGAGTAAAGTCTCCCCCCCCCCAAAAACGAATTCAGTTGCCTCATTACCATTTCCGTTGGCGACAAACTGTCCAAATTGCAGACTGGCGGCATAAGCACAAGGCCAATTGATGGTATTGTCCATAGTTTGGGGCGACAGTCGGGAAGGCGGCGCCACTGCCCGGGTTGTGGTGGTTGGGGCCGAGACCTAAACAAATGAATGCGACACCGCACGCCTTCGGTCGAAAATGTAACAACTCTCTAGTTTTGTGCAGGTTAAACTTGAAGTTTGTCAGGCCGGGCTTGGGGGGGGTGGAGAGGGGGGGGGGAAGTTGGGGGGATGAGGGGGGGGGGGAAGGGGGAGAAGGGGGGGGGAAGTTGGGGGGATGGGGGGGGGGAAGGGGGGGGGGGGTAAATGAATTGCGGAACTATCGTCTTTTAAAGTGAAGCAATTCTGTTCTTTATGTGAGTGATTGAAGGTGGAGGCAGGGAGCGATTGAACTTTGCGGTGATGGTCAGCTCAGTTCAGCCCAATCCCATAAAATGAGGGGGGGGGGGAGGGGGGGGGGGGGACTCCACCCATTTCCCATCTTTAATGGCCCTTGGCGAATGGGGGGATGGGGGGGATCGATGGTTTGGGGACGGGGAATGGCATATATCCCCGCCGCTACACCAAATTGCCCAATTCCTGACGGACCGCAACACTTCCCGCCCCGCCGAGGTGACTGAGGCTAAGGCGGGGGAGGTGGGGGGGGGGAGGAGAGCACATAAATCTTCCAAAATTGGCCATTTCCCTGCTAAATGCTGACCGTTCTCCGGCAAGTTGCTAATTTGCTCCAAGCAATGCAATGGATCGGCGGATGCAAAAGCGCCCGAAGGGTTGCAGGGGCGCGACGAGAAGTCGGACAGTTCCGTCTTTGAGCCGACCGAATCATTCATGGGAAGGGGAGGAAGTCGAAGTGAATAAGCTGAAAGAGTGGGGGGGGGGGTGGAGGTGTGGGACGAATGATGACGGAGGAAAGAGAAGAATGGAAGAAAACGCTCCGCCCGCCCCCCCACCCCCCCCCCCCCCTACCGTATGCCGTCCCCGTCGCTTCCATTCGCCCCAACCCCCGGTTTTTGTGGGGACACAAACCGGCTGGAAGATAGGAGCCGAAAGGGGTGACGGCAAACTTCAAAGAATTCAAACAAAAGCGGCGCTGAGGGGACGGTGAAGAGTGAGGAAGAAGAAGAAGAGGAAAAGGAGAAGAAGAAGAAGAAGAAGAAGAAGAAGAAGAGAAAAGGAAGAGATTGAAGAAGAGAAAAGGAAGAGATTGAAGAAAAGGAAGAGAAGAGGAAGAGAAGAAGATGAGGAAGAATAAGAAGAAGAAAGGAAGAAAAGGAGAGGAAGAAGAAGAGGAAAAGAGAAAGAAGAGGGGAATCGTTTGAATTGGAACATCAGAAGCAAGGATGACCATGTGGCTAAAGGATAGAAGAGGTCGAGTCGAGTTTTGTACGTGCAACAATGCTGGACCACCCAGGAGGAAGCCAAACACGTCAATGGGGGGGGGGGAGGAGGGGGGGGGGAGGGCATTGATTGTTTGCGAAGAAGACGAAGCGAAGCGAACGAGGAAGGTTTATGCCTCCGATTTTATGGCTTTGGAATGGGATTTGAGGAGGGGGGGGGGGCGGGTGACAACAAAGGGGGGGAGAGGGGGGGGGGAATTCGGGAATTGGGCACCTTTGGGGGTAATGCGATGTCTCAGTGCCTGCTGGGTTTGCCGCCTCAACAATTGCCGGCCAATTCCTTAGTATATCCCTCTGGCATGATAAACCGTTACAAAAATAAAACCGCCAAATATCCAAAGGCAATTTTCAAAGTCGACGATCGATTGAGGAGTCGGTCGGTCGGTCCCGGTGTCCGTCCGTCCGTCCGTCGTCTACCGTTTCCCCCCCCCCTCCCCCCCCCCCCCCCCCCGCCCCATTCATGTGCCCCCCCCCCCACCGAATGCCCATTCCCATCTCCCCGAATTATGCTAATTGCGTTTTCTGCCCACCCCATCCATTCGTCCGTCCTCCTCGCGGCGGCGGTTCGCAATAAAATTTAATGGGCCGAGTGATTGGCGTGCCAGCTGCTGGGGAGGGAGGAGGGTCGAATGAATGAGGAGGAGAAGAGAAGAGAAGGTGATTTGGGGGGGGGGGGATTGGGGGGGGGGAAGGTGAGTGAGGGGGGGGGGGGGGTCCCCGACAGAAATGCAATGGAATTGCTCCGGTCCGACCCCCCCCCCCCCCCGAGCGTCGTCCATTCGCCTACTTCCGCTTCTCCCACAAATGAAATTTGTCCTTTACAGTTCAAATGATCACTTAAGCCGGTACACTGAACTCTTCTTCGGAAGAACCCAAAAGTGCCCGGGTATTGCCACAATTTACCCGACGACTTTTCCTGAATACGGCGGGACGAAAGTGAGTGAATGGAAGGGACTTTATGCTCATTCACCTTCCCCCCCCCCTTCCCCCCCCCCCTCCCCCCCCCTCGCATTGTCACCAATTAAACGAACTCCCCCCCCCCTCAAATAAAGCAGCAACAAATATTTCCTCCCCTTTTATTGGGGGGGGGGAGGGAATTGCGCATATTACCGTATCTTCCCTTTTGTCCTTTCGGCCAATTATCATTTGCCAACGATTGACAATAATTCATTCCATTTTATCATTTGTTTTATATTCAGCAAAACCATCGAGCGCCCATTTAAATTTTAAATTCATCAGAAATTGGCTTCGTTCACTCTCTTCGAAGTCGAGGGAACGAAAAGAGCGGACAAACGCGTTTTTGGAAGGGGAAAATGGGGGGGGGGGGCGGGGGGGGGGGGAGAGGATTTGAATGATCGGACGGACGGTCGGAGGCGGTTGAACGAACAACAGCGACGGCAGGGGGGAACAATGGCAAAAGCAGCAGCAGAAGGGGAGTAAAAGTGGGGGGGGGGGGAGAAGGGGGGGGGGGGTCATTACATCTTTCCAACTATTCGAGATAAAAGGGAATTGGCAAAAAGTGCCATCAAAAACAATTAATTTACGGTAATCGCTGGACAATTAGAGGGAGAAGTGATGCACGTTGAATATTCGGGAAGACAAACATTGAAGGCAAACATTCGTTGTCCATCCGGAGGAGGACGGGCGGGGGGGGGGGGGGGGGCGGAAGGGATTTGTTTTGAGGGGATGCAAATTTAGGGGAAACCAACAGCGGATAGAATCCCCCCCCCCACCGCCCCCCTCCGCCCATTTGTCGTAAATCAGCACCCTCCAAAGAGTGTGGCCTTGGACATTTGTGGAGGGTATGCGCGGATTACTGGTGTGAAAGGCTGTACAGGCAAATCTCGATCCGATCAATTTGGCCATTAAATGATTAAACCACAAAATCAGGAAGTGGATCAGACTAGCGTTAAAGAATCTTCAGATTTGACTTTTTTTTCCAAAAATAAATTCTCGCTAAGGCAACGGACACATTCCCGGAGGTGAAAAAGGAAAAAACTGGGAAGAGAGAGAGATGAGATCAAAGGACAGAGCCGAAGACTACATAAATCACGCGGAAGGCCTAAGGGAGGGGGGAGGGGGGCGTTTGGAAGAGGAGACGGGGAGGGGGGAGGGGGGGGGGGCATTGGCGAAGAAAAGTTCGTCTTCTAGCGGGAGGGGGGGAGACAAAGTTTTGAAGTCGAAAAAAATAACAAAAATATTGGCATTAAGCATATTACTTGAACGCATTGTTGTGCTGTCCAGCTACACGAAATGTTCAAGCAAAGGGACTTCATTGCGCACACCCCCCCCCCCCACCCCCCCCCCCCCCACTCTCCCCCCCCCCCTCCGCCACTCCATTCATTTTCTCCTTCCGTTTGGTTCGCACATTTTTCGGCGCATCAAAGGACCTCCAGTCAGCCGCCGATCTTCCATTGCTCAACGAATTCGGCGCAAAAACGGCTGCGGGAGGATAGAAAGACGGCACACTTCAAAGGCAAAGCGGAAGGGAAGGGAAGAAAAGGACGCCGACAGGCGCCACACACGGGGGGGGGAGGGGGGGGGGAGGGGGGGGGGGAGGGGGGGGGAGGGGGGGGGGGGGGGAGGGGGGGGGGGAGGGGGAGGGGGGGGGGAGGAAAAGGAAGACGACGCGATGGAAGCAAAGCTCATAAAGTGAATCGGCGGGGGGGGGGGGGATTTAAAAAAGAGGGGAGGGGGGGGGGCTCATTCCTTGAGATTGGGGGGAGAGAAGGTGAGGTGAATATGCTGTTTCTGTATTAATGAAATTTTGCATGGATTCAGCTCATATTTGTATTAAATAATGAAAAGCATTGTACCAAATTTAATGTGAATACAATTAAACATTCTCTCTCAATATGATCATGCAATCACTCGTGACTGTGTCGAATAGCTAACTCATCGACCTCAGTAAAGAAATTGCTCCCCTCTGACTGTCGGGAAACGGGTCGTTTGGGTCTCGAACGTTTGAAGCGTGACGACTGATGCCTCTTTTGCGCCGGACACAATTTGGAATCCCCCTTCAACGAACCAAGCCCGGCGGGTCCAAGTTGATTTTCCAAACGCTAACATCGAATGCCAATGTGCATAAAGCACCAAGGCTAAACATAGGTGAAATTTTAACAAAACGTCATTTTTTCATAAAGATCCTTTTATAAAAATTTTCAAAAAATCAACGGAATTTTACTGGGAATTTTTTTGTTACCGGTCTCTACAAAAGATAGACCCTAGCGCCGCCTCATTCTAAAACTATTCGAAATGTAATTCTACTTTATATTAATCACATTTTGCGGTTCAAAAAATTGGTTGGGACGGGAATGGGGACGGGAGTGGCGGGACGGGAGTGGTGGGACAGCACTCGCCGGGACGGGAGTGGCTGGACGGGACGGGAATAGGGACGGGAGTGGTGGGACGGGAGTGGCCGGGAAGGGAGTGGCCCGGGACGGGAGTGGCGGGTCGGGAGTGGCGGGACGGGAGTGGCGGGACGGGAGTGGCGGGACGGAACTGGCCGGGACGGGAGTGGCTGGACAGGACTGGCCGGGACGGGAGTGGCGGGACGGACGGGAGTGGCGGGACGGGAGTGGCCCGAGACGGGAGTAGCGGGACGGGAGTGGCGGGACAGGACTGGCCGGGACGGGAGTGGCTGGACGGGACGGGAATAGGGACGGGAGTGGTGGGACGGGAGTGGCCGGGAAGGGAGTGGCCCGGGACGGGAGTGGCGGGTCGGGAGTGGCGGGACGGGAGTGGCGGGACGGGAGTGGCGGGACGGGAGTGGCTGGACAGGACTGGCCGGGACGGGAGTGGCGGGACGGACGGGAGTGGCGGGACGGGAGTGGCCCGAGACGGGAGTGGCGGGACGGGAGTGGCGGGACGGGAGTGGCGGGACGGGAGTGGCGGGACGGGAGTGGCGGGACGGGAGTGGCGGGACGGGAGTGGCGGGACGGGAGTGGCGGGACGGAACTGGCCGGGACGGGAGTGGCTGGACAGGACTGGCCGGGACGGGAGTGGCGGGACGGACGGGAGTGGCGGGACGGGAGTGGCCCGAGACGGGAGTGGCGGGACGGGAGTGGCGGGACAGGACTGGCCGGGACGGGAGTGGCTGGACGGGACGGGAATAGGGACGGGAGTGGTGGGACGGGAGTGGCCGGGAAGGGAGTGGCGGGACGGACGGGAGTGGCGGGACGGGAGTGGCCCGAGACGGGAGTGGCGGGACGGGAGTGGCGGGACAGGACTGGCCGGGACGGGAGTGGCTGGACGGGACGGGAATAGGGACGGGAGTGGTGGGACGGGAGTGGCCGGGAAGGGAGTGGCCCGGGACGGGAGTGGCCCGAGACGGGAGTGGCGGGACGGGAGTGGCGGGACGGGACTGGCCGGGACGGGAGTGGCTGGACGGGACGGGAATAGGGACGGGAGTGGTGGGACGGGAGTGGCCGGGAAGGGAGTGGCCCGGGACGGGAGTGGCGGGTCGGGAGTGGCGGGACGGGAGTGGTGGGACAGCACTCGCCGGGACGGGAGTGGCTGGACGGGACGGGAATAGGGACGGGAGTGGTGGGACGGGAGTGGCCGGGAAGGGAGTGGCCCGGGACGGGAGTGGCGGGTCGGGAGTGGCGGGACGGGAGTGGCGGGACGGGAGTGGCGGGACGGAACTGGCCGGGACGGGAGTGGCGGGACGGACGGGAGTGGTGGGACGGGAGTGGCCCGAGACGGGAGTGGCGGGACGGGAGTGGCCCGGGACGGGAGTGGCGGGACGGGACTGGCCGGGACGGGACCAGTGGCGGGACGGGAGTGGCGGGACGGGAGTGGCCCGAGACGGGAGTGGCGGGACGGGAGTGGCGGGACGGGAGTGGCGGGACGGGAGTGGCGGGACGGGAGTGGCGGGACGGGAATGGCGGGACGGGAATGGCGGGACGGGAGTGGCCCGAGACGGGAGTGGCGGGACGGGAGTGGCGGGACGGGAGTGGCGGGACGGGAGTGGCGGGACGGGAGTGGCGGGACGGGAGTGGCGGGACGGGAGTGGCCCGAGACGGGAGTGGCGGGACGGGAGTGGCGGGGACGGGAGTGGCGGGACGGGAGTGGCGGGACGGGAGTGGCGGGACGGGAATGGCGGGACGGGAATGGCGGGACGGGAGTGGCCCGAGACGGGGAGTGGCGGGACGGGAGTGGCGGGACGGGAGTGGCGGGACGGGAGTGGCGGGACGGGACTGGCCGGGACGGGACTGGCCGGGACGGGAGTGGCCCGAGACGGGAGTGGCGGGACGGGAGTGGCGGGACGGGACTGGCCGGGACGGGGACTGGCCGGGACGGGAGTGGCGGGACGGGAATGGCGGGACGGGAGTGGCCCGAGACGGGAGTGGCGGGACGGGAGTGGCGGGACGGGAGTGGCGGGACGGGAGTGGCGGGACGGGAGTGGCGGGACGGGAATGGCGGGACGGGAGTGGCCCGAGACGGGAGTGGCGGGACGGGAGTGGCGGGACGGGAGTGGCGGGACGGGAGTGGCGGGACGGGAGTGGCGGGACGGAACTGGCCGGGACGGGAGTGGCTGGACAGGACTGGCCGGGACGGGAATGGGGACGGGAGTGGCTGGACGGAACTGGCGGGACGGGACTGGCCGGGACGGGAGTGGCCCGAGACGGGAGTGGCGGGACGGGAGTGGCGGGACGGGAGTGGCGGGACGGGACTGGCCGGGACGGGACTGGCCGGGACGGGACTGGCCGGGACGGGAATGGGGACGGGAGTGGCGGGACGGGACTGGCCGGGACGGGACTGGCCGGGACGGGAATGGCCCGGGACGGGAGTGGCTGGACAGGACTGGCCGGGACGGGAATGGGGACGGGAGTGGCGGGACGGGAATGGCCGGGACGGGAGTGGCGGGACGGGACCAGTGGCGGAACGGACGGGAGTGGCGGGACAGGACGGGAGTGGGACGGGAGTGGCTGGACGGAACTGGCCGGGACGGGAGTGGCTGGACAGGACTGGCCGGGACGGGAGTGGCGCGACAGGACTGGCCGGGACGGGAATGGGGACGGGAGTGGCTGGACGGAACTGGCGGGACGGGAATGGCCCGGGACGGGAATGGCCCGGGACGGGAGTGGCTGGACAGGACTGGCCGGGACGGGAATGGGGACGGGAGTGGCTGGACGGAACTGGCGGGACGGGAATGGCCCGGGACGGGAATGGCGGGACGGGAGTGGCCCGAGACGGGAATGGCGGGACGGGAGTGGCCCGAGACGGGAGTGGCGGGACGGGAGTGGCCCGGGACGGGAGTGGCGGGACGGGACTGGCCGGGACGGGACCAGTGGCGGGACGGGACGGGAGTGGCTGGACGGAACTGGCGGGACGGGAGTGGCGGGACGGGAGTGGCCCGCTTCGTAATTTAGAGTAATTTACAGCAAAAGCAGACGTATTTTCACAAAAAAAAACATTAGAAAGAAAATTAAGAGCTAAAAATAAATTAAAAAATAAATTATTAATTCTTTTTTTAGTTTTTAAATTTATTAAAAGTGTCAGCGGAAAATGTAAAATATTTTGGGGGTTTTTATTGGGTATTTAGCGAATCATTAACGTGTTCTTCCAAGTCTCAATTGTCCTGCAGCGGCCAGTACGTGGGGCGAGACTCCGGGCTCCGGAAGAAGTCCGCGCGTGACCCGGCGAGGGGTCTCGCGCGCGCCAGCTCCGCGAGCGGGTCCCTGTTGGCGGCCCGTTACACGGCCTTTCTTATTAAATCCGGCTTTTGTTAGTCAAAAGTATTTTTTGCTTAATTTTCAAAAATTTAAACCGATTTAAAAACCGCTTTAAATTCTTAATTTTTATTTTCTATCGACAAATCGTAATTTTGAAAGCCTATATGAGTGATTTTTCCGGCGGCGATCGGTTCAGTGCCCATGGTTCAGTGCCGGACGGTTCAGTTATAGACCTTTCAATCGCTGGCACTGAACCGTGGGCACTGAACCGATGTGTACCCTGATTTTTCCCATTTTTAATCAGTGGACAACTGAGTCCCCACTCAAAAAGACACTTCAGTACCGGGTCTGTAACTCTTCAGGGAATGGTCGCCCAACAAAAATTTTTTTGGATTCTTACATTGCAGACCGAGAGGAGTCGATTGATAATATATTTCGTTCGATTTTGAGTCTGGGCCTGATATAATCCATGATTCTTCGTCAAGCAAATGTGATCGGAAATGAAGTTGAACAATATTTTGAAGAGGGAGATTTGGCATAGTTTCTCTTTACCGGGACGGGAGTGGCGGGACGGTAATGACCCCTACTCAGCGGCAGCAGCAGACAAATTAGGCGAAACGCCAAAATTAAACGCAATTTTTCCACTAATTCAAAGAAATAACCATGCGGCAAACAGCACGGTTCGGACACTTTTCTATAACTTTTTTAAACTCAACCAAATCAAACAAAC
The DNA here is from genome assembly GCA_020449905.1 of Globodera pallida. Lineage (NCBI taxonomy): Eukaryota > Metazoa > Nematoda > Chromadorea > Rhabditida > Heteroderidae > Globodera > Globodera pallida. Next base: position 1,030,848 of record JAIXHY010000003.1, on the reverse strand, counting down.
AAGATGCCACCCGAAAGCTATAAGTTTTTAAAATTATTGTTAAGCAAAAAGCTAAATAATTAGAGAATTTGTGAAAAAGTTATTGCAATAAAACTATGAAAAAACCCCCCGAATCTTGTTTGTTTGATTTAGTTGAGTTTTAAAAAAGTATAGCCTTTCAATTGCTGGCACTTAACTGATCCGCCCCGGGGAAAAAACATAAATACAGAGAAATTATTTGATAAATTGCTGAATTTAAAATTATTTTGATAAATTGCTGAATTTAAAATTATTTTGATAAATTGTTGAATTTAAAATTATTTTGAGTGCCACTTAAGGTAAACTGATAAAGTCCAATAAGAAAAGCCTGTATTAATTCAATCTTTTCGCACCAAAAACGATTTTGTCAGTCGTTAGGCTTGCGACGAGTTTCTGTTCCAAACTGCAAATTTCGTTCTTCACATTTTGTCCCCCCCCCCCCCCCCCCCTCCCCCTCCCCCCTCCCCCCCTCCCCGCCATCCGTTCCGGGCCTCCGGGGTTCATCCTCTCTGTTTTGCCCTTATCCGATTATTCCCTTTCTCTCTCTTCCATCCACCAGCAGACGCTCGTAAATAACGCCAAAGGGGAAGAAAAGGGGGGGGGCGGAGGGGTGGCAGCCAAGGGAGTGGAATTGGAAGGCCAATCCCATTTTATGGGCACTGCTGCGGGCCGATGGAAACGTATCGACGAGGGCAAAGTCCCCCCGCCCCCCCGCCCCCCCCCCCCCCCCGTTCATTCATTCAAAACGGCGGTTATTTGGACACACAACGGCACTGAAATTAACCGACCGGCCGATTAACTGAAATTAACCGGCGGATTAACTGAAAGAAGCAACCTGCCAGTTTTGATGATTCAATTTGCCTAAATAAGCAAACGAAAGTGATTTGTGAGTAGTGGGTAAAACAAAGTCCGTTCGTTACCTTTCTCTTAATTTTTTGTGTTAAATTGAATGCCAGGGATAGGTAAGTATTCTTTATTCATAAAACGCCACCAAATATTACACGAATATGGCATTACTTCAAATGGTGTCTTATGTCCTAAATAATGCCATAATATTTGTGATCAGCAGCAGTCCAACAGCCCCGGAAATTTGCTTTAATTGTACCAATTTTATTAGAAGACGCAACATTTATTATTTTAAAGGATAATAAGAGGTGAAATTGAAAGCTTTACTCGGCTAATTTTATAAAATGCGTTGGATCGAAGGAAATATAATAATTGATTCGCTTTCTCGCTCCATCCTCAAAAAAAGTATCGATAATAAATTGAGAACGTCAAATACCAGTTGGCGAAACCTTTTTGCGTCCGTACGTCGTTGGGGGGATGGAAGGGGAAGGATGGTCTACGGTATTGAGGGGATGAGGCGAAAGATGGAAGAAGAGGGGGGGGGGGGGAGGAGAGGGGGGGGGGGGGATGAAAGAGGGGTAGGGGGGGGGGGAAAGGGGGGGGGTAGGGGGGGGGGACGGGAAGTGGAAGAGCGAACAGCACAAAGAGAAGCGCCGACACACAATTTATGGAGAGTTTGGCGCCCTTTGATTTATGAGAAGGGTTGAAAGAGCGGAGGGCGGAGGAGGGGAGAAACGGAGGCGGCGGGAGGGGGGGGACGGGGGGGGGGGAGGGGGGGGGGCGGGGGGGGGAGGTATTCCTTCCCCCGGGGGCATCTCTTCCGTCTCCTCTTCCACCTCCTCCCCTCTGCCCCTCCTTTCCTCTTCACTTCTTCTTATTGTCCCTTCATTTGCCTCCTTTTTCTCAGCAAAACTTTTCTTTGTTTTTTTGCGCAAACTCTCACCTGTCCCTTCGCTCAGATCAGTTTGGACCTGACTGATCACAAGGGCAAGCAAGCATTTACAATGGAATTTTCTGTGAAAATACAGTACCCACAAGGATCAATACAGTATTGGAATGGAATCATCAGCTGGAAGGCGTGGTTGCTCGACGGGATGCCATGGGTGACAGTGAATTCGGGCGTTGATGGACACCCTTCCCCCTCCCCCGTTGTGTTGCCTACCGGTACCATCGGCCCCTCCCCCCCCCCCCATTCAACATTCTGTAACTCATCTTTCTACCCAAATTTGTTCTTCGAAATGCTTCATCGCATATCCGTCTTTAGGCCAATAATAATCCTTCCGTTCCCAGGGGATAATCCCCCCCCCCCCCGCCTCTGTTCACTCTGATCAGCAGCATCAAATCTCCCACTCGCCCGCCCCATTCTCGGCCTCCCCGGCTGATCCCCTATTTTGGGTTCAGTCCATCTCCGAAATGCTTAAAGTCCTTTTCCAGAAGGATGGAAAGTGCCAGCGATGTAGGGGGCCGATTTTCGAATTTTCCGAACCCCCAAAATTCTTAAACAAATCCGTTTTCTTCCGACATTTCCGGTTCCCGAGCCTTTTTTGGTTTGGAACCAATTTATTCCAATTTCCGAATTTGCTTTGAGCGTGTCGGCCCCCCCCCCCGCCCATTCTCTGGGTGTTGCCGCCACACATTCGCGCGGGCGGGCGGACAGTGGCCGAAGCCGAATTTCGAAAAAGTCGGAGCCGCTTTAATTATAAATTTATTTTTGTTTTAAGTAACAATAATTACTGAATTACTGATGGATTTACATTTTAAGTCTTAGATAGTTTATGCTTTAAGATCCTAAAATTACTGCTTTTTATATTCATTCATTGAAATTTGTATAAAATTTAAAACACTAAAAAGAAATTTAAGTTTTTTAAAAATAAATAAAGGCCGTAATGAATTTTTTTTATGGAGAAAATAAATAAATGCTTTTGAAATTATTCAAATGTCCGACGCATAGTAAATAGTGAAATAGGTAAATGTTTTTTATTGAATGGTGCGAGTTAAAATGTGGTCCATTCCACGACATTTCGTAGACTGACATTTTGTCTTCACTGACAAAATGTCAATGGTCATAATGTCCGTTATTGGAAAATGTTTGTTTTAAAGGCTTCAAACATTTTTTTTTGTTAATTATCCCTTTTTAAAATTGAATTATTCTCTTTCGTAGACTTAAATTTATATTTTTTAAATATTTTCAATTAGATTCATTTTTAAATACTTTCCCTAGTTGCCATGCCCTGGCGGAAGGCACTGACACTTTCCAAATTAATATACTTTAATTAACGAAATCGGAGTTTTGAATAGTGCCAAACGGCTATTCAAAGTGACACGGCACGGCGGTTAAACAAAAGGTCTGAGCATTTGAAGAAGCCTAAGCCTAAATGTTTAAGCAATTTTGATTTGTTAAATCGTTAAACCTGCCGAACTTTAGAATAGCCTCGCTTATTATTTCAATCGATCGCATCATTCATTTTGGTTAAAAAAGGCTAAAGCCCCTCAAGGCCACGATTAATTAGCCTTTTCCGGTAAAAGTAACTGAACAAATAAAGAACACTTCAAGACACAGAATATTTAAAAATTTCCTAAATAATGAAAGAAAAACAAAGTATTTTTCTGAATTGCCTATCGAATGGTCGGATTTATTTGAATTGTTGGACAAAACAATCTCTTCGGCCTCGGCTTTACCCCAAAAATCGAATGCCAATTTCACGTCCCCCCCCCCCCCCCCCAACGAAACGCATTTTCTCCACCCGCCGAATTTACGATGCTAATTACAGCCCATCCGCCCATTTTCGAATGGGCGCGCCGCGCCAGTGAATTATGGCCTGGACGGAGCCCATAAAAAGTGGGGGGGGGGAGGGAATTGTTTGATTTTTAGGGGAAAGATCGATTGCGAATACTTCTTTAAGACCAATTGAAGCCGAGTTCGGGTTTGGTAACCGAACGAATTGGCTGTCGTCCTCTCGCCACTCTGTCCGCCTCGCCCCGCCCCCTCGCCCATTGGCCCCTCCAACACCGACCCAATCCCCGCCCCCCCCCCTCCCCCTCCCGCCCTCACCAATCAATTTCCTCACATTCTCCGCCTCGGGCACATCCAACCCTCAGGGCATATCCCAATTTATCCTCCAGCAACGAATATTTCGAATATTTACACCCCAATTCAAGCAGAGTTAAAATTCCTAAATCTTTGTTCCGTTTCAGCTTATATAATATATGTATAATGCCATAGGGCCTGCCATGGGTCCACCGGTGGACCTTTGCGCCGTTTCTGCCGCGTCCGGCGCCGCCACCGTCGGCCCGATGGCTTTGTTTGGGGGACCCTCCGCGTGGCCATGCGGCGATGTGCACAAAGACTTTCACGTCAAAGGTATTTGTATTCACTAATCGTTCAAGAGTTCACCCTCCCCCCTCCAGGAGTTCAAGGAGTTCGCCCCTAAAGCGTTCTTTGATGGAGGAGCGTTCGGCGACAGGGGCGCTCTGGCAATAGGCGAAGTTGGCTTTCCCCCGCCGTCGACGGCGCTTTGCCCGCCCGCCGTTCCCTGCGGCGAGTATATGAAAAATGTGCTGGCGGCGCATTGGGCGGAGGCCAATTCGGCAGCCGCAGCGGCGGCCGTAGGGTATAACTTTTGTTTGAATATTCCAAAAACCAAATTATATCGAAATATACAAATGCCGAGTCCGACGATCAATTCGTTTTTGAAAGTGCCGACAATTCTCTGATCATCACCCCCCCCCCCCTCTCACAGTTTCTACGGTGCCATGCCATCCTCTTCCTCCTGCTCTTCCCTGCCCCCCTCCTCTTCCGGAGGCCCCTGCGCTTCCTCTGCCGCCCAATTCACCTCCGGCGTTGACCATAATCAGCAACGGTCTCCACAGAGTTCGACCATTTCGATGCAAACATTTCCGTGGATGAAAATGAATGGTTGGTTTATATTTACATTTAATTAGGAGATGTGTTTAACATACGCACAGATCGATCGGAAATTGATAAATCATTCCCCCCCCCCCTCCCCCCCCCCCGCCTCCCATAACTCTGATCGTCCGTGATCAGTCGCCTCTCAGATTCTTTCGTTACCATTATGAATGCTGCCTAAGTGTTCTACTTTGTGTCTTTTCAGTACTTCTGCTGGGGTAAACCGCGCATTGATTAAATAAAATAATAAACAAAGAGCGAATAACTTTTTAAATTAGTTTTTTTGTGTGTAAAAAGATTTCACAATACCATGCAATTAAAGCATCGAATTTAGATTTGTCTTCAATTGAAACATAAATTCCCCCCCCCCCCCCCCCTCCCCCTGCAGATGTATTCCAAATGTCCCACAGGCAATTCCGTCTCCAAACAGCGCGTCCTTTCAAAATATACAGTAGCAATAAAAGGAAAGTAGAAAATGAGAGAGAATGATTAATGTTTTGTTTCGGGGGGTGGGGGGGGACATACAATCAAATTTGCCAAAAAATAATTGACGGGCACTAATCGATGGGGGGGGGGGTGGGGGAAAAGCGGGGAGAGTGAGTGGCGGCCTTCCCTGAACTGGCCGAATATGGTAAACGTAATGGAGATGATCAAACGATCGGAGTCAATCAGTTGGGTTGGGGAGGGTCAGCAGAGAAAGAGAGTGATTAAAGGAATTTGTACAGCAAACAAACATTTCGATGATCCCATCCATTGATTTCCTTTTAGCCACGAGCAGCAGCCAGATGCCCTCCCCCCCACCCCCCCCCCCCCCCCCCCCCGCCAATTTCTCTCCCATCCAAATGGACATAAATCAGTAATCCCGACCAAATGCACCAGTCCCCCGGAGGGTTGTCAAAACAGACAGCAGCGAGAGGGGGGAGGCGAGAGGGAGAAGAGAGTGCCAGAGAAAGAGAGAGTTCGATCGAACCGCCCAATCTTTCCAATTCCAAATGTTGGGAGTAATTGCATAATGTTGACCAATTAAGTTAGGCCACAAAGACCAAATCTGAGAACGGCTAAGCACAAATATAACCTCGGATAGACAACGGCAAATGAAAGGATCAAATCGGATTACCAAAAGTCGCGCGAACACATCGAAAACCCTCCGGGGGTTGTAAAAGCCGTAAATCAGGCGACAATGAGGAAAGCCGACAAAGGCATTTTACGATGGTGCGAAAAAGGGGAGGGGACAAGGTCGGGTTGACGAGAGGGATGGGGGAGATTAGAGAGCATGTGAGAAGACAGCGAGAGGAGAAGGAGAGAGATGGACAGAAAATGAGAGAGAAGACAGAGCAGAGAGAGACAGAGAAGAGAAACAGACAGACTGAGAGAGCGGTAGAGGGTCGGGGTGAAGTAGTTCAGCGTCCCCTACCGTTTTCTCAGGTTTGGTTTGCAAACTTTCACCGAATTATATATTGCTTTAAATTAATACTCCTCTCGACTCCTTCTCATTCAACCAAACCTAGAGAGACTAACGAAGCCGCCCATTCCTCCGGAAAGCCCTCAAACGAAAGTTACCCCCCCCCCCCCCCCCTCCCCTCCCTTTCACCCAATGGCGGCACAGATCAAAGGAAACCGACGGATGAAAAATGGCCAAGGGTAAAAGGAAAGATGCTGGAAGAGAAATGACGACAAATGTCTCGACGGTGAAATTCTTGGAAGCCGAAGATTGCCGTAAAAAGAAACGTTAAAAATAAATACTTCATCCCTTCCTTGCTTCATCTTCATCGTTTCTTCCATCCTATCCTTCCTTGCTTCATCTTCATCGTTTCGTTCCATCCTATCCCTTCCTTTGCTTCATCTTCATCGTTTCTTCCGTCCCTATCCCTTCCTTGCTTCATCTTCATCGTTTCTTCCGTCCTATCCCTTCCTTGCTTCGTTCCCCTCCCCTCTTCCCTTATCACGGTTTTCCTTTCGTCAGGGCTACGCGGTTGCGAGGCAAAGCGCACTCGACAAACCTACTCACGGACACAGACCCTCGAGGTGAGTAAGTGACGGAAGCGCTCCATGGAAATACCGTAGCCTTTTAGCTGGAGAAGGAGTTCCATTTTAACAAATACCTGACGAGAAAACGGCGCCAAGAGATCTCTGAGACCCTTCAGCTGACCGAACGACAGGTTAAACTTAAAAAGTTAGCTAATTTTGCCCGATTTTCCATTACTCGCCTTCAGTAGGAGGCTAGAGAAAGAAAAAGGGGGGAGAGAGTCCATGGGAAACATGAGTGAAAAGAAGCGGACAGACACCAACCGCGACTCTCTTTCTCTCATTTCATTGGATGTTTTATATGCTTAGTTAGCGGCTCGCGCAAACGATCACTTTAAGGTGAAGATTTGGTTCCAAAACCGACGGATGAAGCAAAAGAAGGAAGGGAAGTCGGGACTGAATGGCTTCGGAGAGAGCGGCGACGAGGACGAGGAGGGCGGTGAGTGCCCCGGCAGAATTAACGGAGGAGGCAGGCGATGAATGCGCGACGAGAAGAAGACGCGAGGAGAGAAGGGATCTCAGACAAAAAAGGCGGGCGAGTCAAATGCTTACAAAGAAGCATTCCTCCGCTGATTATTAAATGCAACAAGACTAGGGTGGCCAATTGGTGTTTTCCAAAATGACTTACAAATCTAATTGTTTAAAAAAAAGGAAACTTGGACACCCTATGTACTGTATTGCGCATGTCCCCCATATTCATTCTTTTTATGTAGAGAAATGAGACTTCTGTCTTTTTGCTTGCTCGAAATGTCGCAGGACACGGACAAAATTTTTTTTCCTTTTGGGTGCACTTTTATTTCGAGACTGTTTAAACAAAAACAAAAAATTCCTCTGTTCGATGTGCTGCCAACTCAATTTTTGTTGTAGCTTCTTTTTAATATGAATGAACGCCAGAGATTTATTATTACACGGAATTGGGCAAAAGTTCTAACGATCTTACGCATTTCTGAGGATTTATGAGGGTTTTTGAAGCGCGAATATATGTACTGAATTAGGTTAGTAAAATTAAATTCGAAAAATTTATGCGTGTTTCATAGGTGTTTATGTTGCATTGCGCTTAAACCGATTTATAGCAGTTCGTATGTCTGGCAAAATCCAGCTAATTGTCTTCGGGTTGAGACCGACTGATTTCAATTAAGAAGGTTGGATACTTCAAGACACAGGCGATTAGAATGCTGTGAATATAAATGAATTGTTGGAAGCTGTAGGAAAAAGACATCCTCCAATCCTCCCACATTAAGAAGATCCCAATAACAGCTCCTGGGCCTCGGGCTTCTCCATGAAGGTGGTGAGCTGTTCGAGCAGTTCATCACTGACCACCTCACTGCCGATGGCCCCGTTAGCAAAGGGGTCGAATGGCATCAGTTGGAATAGGCCAGTGTCTGGCGTAAAGTTCTGCACTTTGTCCCACCGGTTTAACGCCCTGTCCAGCCCAGCAGATGCCATGTCATCTAAACATAAGGTAAATGTACAAAAAGCCGTAATCAATTCGACGCGCCTTCAATGCCATTGTAACTCATCAGCAGCGGAGCAACGATTAGTTCAGAGTCCTCGATTGTCTGAACAAGGAAAGTAAACGTTAAGCTAGCAGTCCAAGGATTTTGGAGGCTAACACCAAAAAAATGTTTGAGCGTTTTCTATGTCAAAACCTCCATTGAATTCGTCGAATTGTAAAAATGTGTTCAAATGTTTAATTCGGGCTCGGAGTCTAAACTCGAAAAACATGGGCTCAGATTTACAACGACACATTTTTTTAGTATTCCACTTGTTCATCACCGGTTTTGTGCTGCAATGTATGTGCGCCTCCACATCGTGTGAATTTTGAACGCGAAATTGTTGACACGCGGCCAGGATAAGGCAATTCGTACAGTTTCGTATGAATATGCTAAAATGTCCAAAACGAATTAACCCCTCTTTTATCTAAGCCAATCTAAACACACCTGCCTTTGCAAGGCCCACAGATGATCACACAGTTGTTGCACTTCTCAATGGTGATTGTGGCTGTATGATCAAGAAGTACAAGTACCGATCCCTAAAAATCTGATATTTGGTGAAAATAGTTCTTATAAAATTTAAAGACGCCAGTCATAATGGCTTTTCCAGGGCGGAATGCAAATTTTAATGTCTAATAATTCGATTTAAACATTACCCTGCAATTGTCGATTGAAAATGGCTTTCCACAAAGTTCAGCTGAAAATGGATTCGTATTTAACTCAACCACCACCGGGTCCTGAACGGTCCTCATAAAAATCGGAATAGCCCAAATTAACGCCCTACAGAACGAAAACTCGGCAGAAGGCGCCAGGACCGAACAACAGATCCCATAAGAACACCACCTGATCCCTTGAACACCGTTTTCTCACTGACATCCCGAAAAGCCTTGTCCGACCCTAATCGCCGACAATCTTAATTCAGTAGAAGTTGCCGACGAGAGCGAATTCGTGTCGGACGATGTAGTCGAATTGATTCCAATGTTGGAAATATTCTCGTTTGATCTATCTTTCTTCAGACGTCCACCCGGTTTACAGGAAAAGGTAAACATTTCTGGCTTAAGATCAGTTAAAATAGATTGGTTCGCTTTTTTTCATTGCATTGAGCAAACACATTTAACGATTAAGTAACGATGTCGTCAAACAAAACAATAATACAATCTTCGAATTTATGTGGATTCATCAAATATGGAAGTCTATTTCATTGACAGAAAAACTAAAAACAAGCAACGAATTGACGTCCTATTTGTCTTCGACTTTGTAATATTGACCACGAATGGGCACCCACGGAAGGAGTATGTCCCTGTAGAGACGGCCATGGACTGAAAGAATGTGTAAAGCATAAATGATATTTATTTTATCAAAGAACGGCCCCTGTTTATTTTTGCCAAATTTTCACATCAAAAATTAAAGCCGACTGAAAACAATGTGTGAATTTACACACTTTTCCCTCTGCCAAGGCCGATCAAAGCAGTTTCGAATGCTAATTAAGTGTTGGCTATCAGCCCAAAGACAGACAATTGTTAATCCGCTCGAAGTCTTCGGGGTGCAAACGAATGTAATGCTCCACGACAGCGTCTCGCTCGGCCATCGCTCTGCCACGGGATAACGCCACAAAATAACATGCGCCCACCGCGACAGCAAAACCCGCCACTTTGAGCACAAGCGCTTAAATATATATTTTTAAAATCCAAATTATCCCACCACGCGGGCATAAAAACAAATTAATTTATGACTTGGTCAGGGGGGGGCTGGATAAGAATTGCACGCTTACCCGAGTACCAAGGCTTTCTGTACCACAACGAGTAATAAGTCATCTGAAACCAAATATTTAATATATCATTGAAATCAAGGGCGTAGCCAGGAGATTTTTTCGAGGGAGGGGATGATCAAAAAAAAAAACCCGATTTAGGGGTGCATTTCTCAATTTCATTTCGAGTTTACGCCCTTGATTGAAATACGAAAAACTGACCGAGCTACCCAGAATCGCAGTCCCCGTAGCAGTGCATTTAGAAGGAAAAGACCAGGTGAAGGGGTCGAGCACGTTGTAGTCACGAGCGCCCTCGCGCACCTGCGCCTCCCTGCGCTTATGCTCCGCGTCACTTACGCGAGTGGACTCCATCCTTCGATTTTGTGTAAACCTTGGACATTTAATGAGCAACAATTGTTCGAATTAAACAAAAATAAAATAAGTAAAATAGTTAACCATCAGACAAGAAAATAAAAACGTGTTATATCAATCATTATCAATTATGTGCCACAATTTTACAGCTGAACACAACTACAATAAACACATTTTTTCATCATATCGAGAAATTTGTCCTAATCAACGCTAATAATTCAGCGATCGAACTTCGCAGGGAAGCGTCCCTCTTCGCGGAGCTCATCCCATTTCTCGACCCAATATCCCGGACAAAAGTCGCGGTACACGTTTCGGAAGAATTTGCACGGTTTATACTCCTCGCCCATCAGCTCCAGACAGCGAAAATAGTCCACATAATACTCTTAATTTTATAGCGGCAATAAGCCTGATAATTGCACAATTAAAAGAAAACCATTAAATTTTGATTGCTTATTATTGTAATTCTGTGGAACAAAGTTATATTTATTTACCGAAACACTGACGCTGCTTTCGCTGTTGTGGGTAACGTGCATCATATGGAGCTGCCTAAAATGGGGTTTATTTATTTATACGTAAACAAACAACCTACCCAAGTAAACCGACGCCCCATCATTTCATGATAAGCTGGCTTCCAAATGTCCTATAAATCAATCGGCGTTATTTCTTTCCAATAATATATATGCAACCGGATTTTCAGGATGCAGCATATGGGGTTCACCCGATTCTTTGAACTTCTGAAGACGTTCGCCAAACGTATCCGGTATCTCCATTTCATTCATTTTCAACTCTAAATTTTAATTAAAGGGGTAACATCATTTCATTTGAGTTAAAATCCGGAATGAAACGCGAAACCTTTTAGAGTTTTCTAACTTTTTCCTCTTTTCTAAACACAAAACAATCAGAAATCGGTGTCTCGAATCAGATCCAGCATCTCCCTAAAAGCCAAGTCCAGGATCCGGGTCCAGGCATAACGAATCTGGGTTTCCTTGATTAAAAATAAACCATCTTACCCGCAAATTTGAAAATTTCCGAGACAGATCACCAAATTTTTAAATATATGCAAGTTTATTTTGAATCTTGATTGCAAATTCTTAACAAATCTAAAATTTTCTCGCCGGCGCATGCAATAAAACCAAAAAACACTCATAAAGATCGAATTTTGGCTTGCCCCCCTTTTTCTCCCATCCGAAATTTTTTTCTGATTACGCCCTCACAAATCAGTCCTCTCCCTTAATAGGACAAATTAAAAAAACCCCCACTCAAAATTTGGTCCATTTTAGTTTATTTCAATTAATATAATATTTTGAACTAAACAAGTCTGGAACTATGCAAGTATCTGACAAGCTGCAGTTTTATGAGCTTTGCCAAGTGTTCGAAACAATTAGAGCTGCTACGAAAGACAAGAAAAGTGTCGTATTTAAACAGTTCCTCAAAAAATGGCATCAGGAATTGAAGAAGACAAACCCTGATGGTTCTTACGAATTCAGAAGTGACGATACCTTTTACGATGCACTCAGACTTTTTGTGCCGAGCAAAGATGAACGAAAATTTGGTATGAAAGAGGTGAGTCCTTGAATTTTTTGGTTTTGGTTTATTCATTTATTGCAAAACGAACCACGCCTTTGGGGTGGACAGGCAACCAAGCAAATTACCCAGATTAAGTGACATTTTAGTTGGTATTATACTACCCAGATTAAGTGCCATTTTAGTTGGTATTATGCTTAATTGATTCCTTTTCAGACTAAACTCAACAGACTCGTTTGTGATGCGTTAATGACAGAGCATTTGGGAAATTTGACTTCGGTAAATTTTGGATTTTTAGTTTGTCTTTTAAGGTCTTTCTTAGGCTACGGATATTTTCGTGGAACGACTCGCTGACAAAGTTTGCGCAAGTTTGTCTGTACAGACGTCGAGCATCAGCATCAAGCAGCTCAATTCTTTTCTGGACCGGGTGGAATTTCCAGCCGAGAAACGCCAACGTAAACAATAAATTTTAACCGTGTCCAGACATTTGCGGCCTGATCCGGGTCAATAACTTGCTTCAACCATAACCGATTAAGCCATTCAAGCTTCCGGTGAGACAAAGATATTTTAAAGCTAAAGCTTTGCGATTGGAAAAGTCTCAAAAAAGAAGCTTTAGCTTAATAATATCTCTTAGAAAGCTTTTGCTTTAAGAATGTTTGAAACGGTTAAACCCCCACTCCCCCCCCCGAAAAAAAAATTGGGCTCAATTACGGGTCATCTTTTAACGATTTTTGTACATTTTGCCATTTAAGAGGAGAAAGCGATGAGTGAGCTCTTCCGATGCTGCACGCGGTTGGAACTTCGTTGGATTTTTTACATTCTTCTGGACAGTATGGAGAAAGCATTGGGTGGGATGAATTCTTCCAACATTCTCCGATGCTTTCACAAAGAAGCACTCGAAGCTTTCATGGTTGGTTTGTGGCTTTTTCCCCTTGAATTTTAGACATAATTTAGGCGGGCGACAGCATTCGGCAAATTTGTGAAAGTTTTGTGGGTGAAGAGGCGGGCGAAAATGTTATGGCCGCCAACGGAAATATTCTCGGGAAGCCCTTCAGGCCGATGTTGCTCAAGCGGCTGAACTTTGACAAATACTGCTTGCCAAAGGTGTTTTGAATGTTTTGGTTAACTATCAATTGAATAATTATTTTTAGATAATCAAATTTTGTGGTCGTCCATTTTTCCTGGAATTGAAATATGACGGGGAGCATTTGCTAGTTCACAGGCGATTTATGAACGAAAATGATGGTTTTAGTTAGCATTTATCATTCTGAAGATATAACTTCAACCAGTACAAATACTTCACGAGGAACGGCATCGATTACACCCATAAAATGGGGTCCGATAGCGGTGCGATGCTCTCCGGCCGAATCCATTCGTTCCTTCGACCTGAAACGCGCGAATTTGTGTTGGATTGTGAACTTTTGTTGTGGGACCAGCGGCTGCAAACTTTCGGTGTTTGGCATTTTGAATTTTGTCAAGAAATTAAAAGGAACTTGCCCCCTCCTCCGAATTCAGTGGGAAAGGGCAAACGTGCTTCGGACGGCAAAGTGTATGACAGCAAACACATTGACGACGATTACATCAAAAACAACTCGTACCTCCAGAGAAGCTTAGGCAATTTTAAAGGGTTGAAACATTTTCAATTTGGTTAGTTTTTTATAGCTATTTTCGACATTTTATATTTGGACGGTTCATCTTTGGTTGATGAGCCTTTGGTGGAACGACTGAAAAAACTTGAAAAGCTATTTAAAGATGAAGACAAATCAACGATATTTATCTCCCAGAAGAATTCAGTCCAAACGGCGTGAGTTTTTTTTTAATAGAGGATTGGGTCTGTTGTAACTTTTGTTTAAAGCATTGAAATTTCCCCATCAGGCAATCATTTGCGGACTTTTACAAGCAATCAATGCGAAATGGTGAAGAGGGAATTGTCGTCAAAGCATGCAACTCTCTTTATCAGCCGGGAAGTCGAGCGGAACGAAATGGTCAAATTTTGACAAATTAATTCATTTTTATTTGATTCAAAAAAATGGGTTGTTTTTTGATAATGAGTTGGTAGGCGGTGGAAAGGAAAATGTTCTGGCGGTCTCTTTTTATGTCAAGTTTTGTTTAGGCTGGTTCAAGATTAAGCCCGACTACGGAGTCCAGTCGGTGCTGGATCTGGCCGTTGTTGGTCTCCGATATTGAGAACAATGCTTTGGCGCAGATCAAATCGTTTTTGGTTGCAGCCCGTCTTCCCGGCCCCTCTTCGGATTTCCATTTAAAAATTGTTGCCGGAATAACATCTCGGCTCAAAGTTTTGGATTTTAAACGGCTAATTGGTTTGCTGGGCGGGAGTAAAGCTTTGCTGGAAAAAATGCCCGAATGGTTGGAGAAGAACAATGGAAATGCTGGTAAAAATGACCGATTTGTGCAAAAACGGAACATTCAGGTATATCGAGTGACCGTGCCCGTAGTTTGAGTTTCAAGTCTTCAGGTGGTGGAGGTGCGGGCGTCTGGGTTGCTCAATGGCATATTGCAGTTCCCATCCATCGTTTCGGTCCGAAACGACAAGCCGGTACAGTTTCAAGGGAAGGGGGGGGGGGGGGGTAAATAACCTTACGCTTGCTTGAGTGTTATAATTTGGAAGTTGGAAAAGATTTGTTTAGTTGACATTTACGGATGGGTTGCCCAAAAACAAATAAAGCAAACGTGCGAAAAAAAGCATCTTAATTAAAGCGCTTGCATATTTTCCTTTGATTTGCCCGTTTTGAATCGGAATGACCTAACCCTGGTCGTATGGCCTTTTGTGGTGTTTATTCTATCGATTAGTTTAGCTTCTTTTGAAAATAGCTTCTAATCAACGAGAACTTTCATATATATTGTCTCGACCAAATTTTGTTTTTAAAATTTTTGCACGCTTGGTTTTATCTATTGGGCAATCCATCCGCTATTGTCCGTCTTAAAAGTAACGTCCCGAAGGATTTACCTTCCAATGCTTATTTTGGGCTACTTTTGACTTGCTAAAATCACTTCGCTGTCGTACATATTCCTTTCTTAGATCAGCGAGATTCGACACGGATTTCCGACGTTTTGCGATTTGATGAGGCATTTTTATTGGGTTTTTTTTGAATATATTTGACTTTTAGCGCCTTCGTTCGCGGCCGATCGTCGACGAGACGGACCGGCATGAAGCGGCCGTTCTTTTGAGCAGAAGTCGCAGGCGAAATCTGGCGCTGAAGCAAAGTCACCGATTGGTTCGCGACGACGGCACTTTGGAGGGGACATTAAGTGACGCGCTGAGGGGAAGGAAAGTGTGCGTTTTGAACAGGTAAAGGCTTTAATTGCCAGATTGTTGTTTTAATTGACTTTATTTTAGTGGTTCCGGAGTGACCACACAGGATTTGCAGAAGATTCTCATTTCTTTGGGCGCAACTCCAATTTCAACCCCGGGTGCTGCTGTTTCTTATAAATTTAGAAGACGGATTTATTTAACCAAAAGTGCAGGAAAAACCACCGATTTTCTTGTCGCGATGGACAACAAGCCGATTAGTTTTGTGGCAGCAGCAAAAGCTGACAATTATCATATTGTGCACGGGAATTGGCTGCTCCAGTGCAGAGAACGCGAAACGATTTTACCGTGGTGAGTTCGTTTTGGTGATGAGAAGAATCTTTCATTTGGGTGGGGATTACCGATTTTAAATTTAGGCAACAGTCGGACATTATTCACTTCTCTTCCCGGGCTCCCTTTGATTTGTTCTCTCTCCCGGCAGAACCAGACGTCGAACAGACTGCGCGAGAAATTGTGGAGGGAGAGAAAGAGGCGGAAGAAGTACTCGGGACTGGAAGAGGAAGAAGGCGCGGAAGAAGTACCCGGGATGGAAGAGGAGGAGGGAAATAATGGTGCCGAAGAGACGGAAGTGATTAGTTTAGGCAAATAAGGCATTGACCGAAGAGGAAAAAGTATTTTTGGAAGCACATGGCGAAAGTGAATTAATTCTTATTAAGATTTGTGACCAAATTGTGCACATGATGAACAGCAACGATTGTGCCCCGGTCAAGCGGGGGAACCTTTTCTCGGGATTTGTATTCTTCGTCCACGAGTCGGTGAAGGACGAGGCGGAGACCATCCGGCTGCGTGATAAAATTGAGGCACAAAATGGACAAATCGCTGATGGTTTGGATGCAACTGTTACACATGTCGTGGTCGCATCAATGTGAGTCTTCCCTATAAATGCATAATTTTCCTTAATATTTAACTCGAAATATGCATGGGCGTCGTTCGTAACTTTTCTCAAGCAGGACTCCAGACCAAGGCGAGGCTTTGTTTGCCTGGAATGAAGAGCAGAAGGTGTGGCTGGGACAGTTCATCACTTCCGAATGGGTGGAACGGGCAGTGCTTGAGGAAGACCGTTATCGAATTGGCGAACAACTTCACAATTGGATCCGGTCAAGATAAGTCCAAAAACTGTACTAAATCAATTCATGGGTTTTGACATTCTTTCATATAAAGACATTGGTCTGAATTACTATATATGCATTGCCTAGAACATTGCATAAAAAAGTTTAAATGTTATTGGTTTTTTCGAATTACTTAATTTAGTGAAGCAACATAAATTTTGGCTTCAGGAGTACGGCGGTAATATTCACGAATTTGCGGTGATTATCTCTCTGTTCAGCCTTGCACTTCTGTTTGACGACAGTTCAGCCCCCCCCCCCTTTCCTTTGACCATTCCCTCCATCCCTTGGGAATCCCGAGTCGGCACACACAAAAGCAAAAATTCCTTTCATAAACGCCCCGAGTGTATTTATATATGTGGGGGGGGGGGGGGGGGGAGAACAGCGGGAAAGTTGTGGCAATGAATGGGGGGGGGGGGGGGAGAGGACGGACTGATACACTGAGAACCAACCCAGTTTTTGACGACTTCACCTTAATAATTCCTTTGTGGCGCTCAATTTTTCCGCATTACACCTCCGAGTCAAAGGTTAGGGAGGGGAAGCCAAGGTCAGGATTAGCACCGGGGGGTGGGGGGGGGGGTGAAGTGGGTGACAGTTTGTGGGGGGGGATGAAGTGGGGAGAGTTTGTGGGGGGGGGGGGGGGAGAACAATGGGGAGGGAGGGAGGGACTGCTGTGGAAGATGAAGGGAGTCGCGACTCCATGTGGCTTTTGCGTAATCGCATTTCTCTCCTTTTCTTCCCTCCCCTCCCATTGCATTTGTTTTGTTTGAGCAGGCGGCATTCTTTTTGTCTCGAGGCCGCTCCTTTTTGCCATAAGGGAAATCCCCCCGGGCTACGGATTTGCGCAAAAAGCCCACAAAAAGGGAAGGATTAATAGCCTGGAGCTATCCCTCTCTGATGATTCATCCCCTCGAGCGTTGGAGGGGGGGGGATGTTTGTCCAGTGGACGAGGGAAAAGGAGGGGGGGGGGGGCGTCACGATCGGAGTTGGAGATAAGAAGACGGGGGGGGAGGTACACATTCTTCATCCCTTCCCATTCTCCACTCATTAGCATGGAACAAAACCTTTTAGGACGGGAAGGGAAGAGCCTCTGGAGGGAGAAGATTGTCCCCGATTAGCCCCTGGGAGGTCAATTGCTTCCATTTTGCTCCCTTCGTATTAATCTTCTGCGGTCTCCCACCCCCCCCCCCCCTCCCCCCTCTCCTCCTCCCCCACCTTCTTCCCTTTAAACAACTCTCATCGTCCCCCGGTAATCCATCATCCATCCATCCATCCATCCCTTCTCCCTCCCACCGCTTCTGTCCCTCGGCGGACGACCGCCGCCAGCACCGCTTGGGGCGAATTGAATGAATGTTACCCTTCTTTTCCGCTCTCCGCCCTTTCGTCGTCCGTCCATCGCTGCAAAAGTTTGGGTTGAGTGAAGGGGGGGGGGGGGGAGGGGGGAAGGGGGGGGCGAGTTGTGTGGCGGCGGGACGATGGTATTCTTCCATTTCGGGTGGTGGGGGGGAGGGGGAGGACGGATACGGTAATCGCCATCACAATTCATTAAATTAATTATCGCTTCGTTCGCCCTTTCTCCTCATTCTTAATTTATTAAACTCGTTTAATTCGAAAGAAGGAAAAACGAAGAGAACGGAGGAGGAGGAAGAAGGAGGAGGACGGGAAGAGGGGAGGAGGTCAGCTTAAGTGGGAAAGAGAACAGGGAAAAGGGGGAGGATATGGAGAGAGAGAACAGAGAGAGGTAATTAGCAATTTGCGGGGATGGCGTAAACACTAAACACCCCCGCCCCTCGCTGGCAGCCTTTGCTAATCACTTTGCTCGATCGATTTACTCATCGTCTGGCAGAAAGGGGAGGGCATGGGGGGGGGGGAGGGGGAATTGCCTTATCACATCAGTCCGACGATCGGTCGATTCATCCCCCGGGGGGGGGGGGGGAGGGGGGGAGGGGGGGATGAGGTTGTTTTGGCAAAAGGCGAATGCCGGCTGTAACATTTGAAAGGAAGAAAAGGACAAAAGGTGTTGCTAATGAGGTGGTCGTTGGGCTTCTGTTCTGCAATGGCGGGGCTGAGTTGGGCGACTTCGGGAAATCACGGAACTAAAAGGCGCGCACTTCGGTCATTTTGTCAGTGCCTTTTTGGCGAAGGCGAAGGGCCTTCGTTTGAGGAGGCGGACGCGGAAGAGTGCTGGGCGGATGAAAGGCCGTCCGAATTGTTGTTGGCCGGCTGAGAGTTGGCGAAAGCCGGTGCTGTCCACAGGGGAGCGGAGGAGGAGGAGCGCAGGAAGGCGTGCTCCTTCTGCTGTTTCTTCATCTTGAGGGGATTGTCGTCGGTTTGGACACGTCCCTTAACCCATCTACCGCCCCCCCGGAGACATCCCCTAACCCATCCACGGGCCCCCGGACATCCCTTAACCCACCCACCGCCCCCCCCTTTAGGGGCGGTTTGGACATCCCCTAACCGGTCCACCGCCCCCCCCCTCCAGGCATCCCTTAACCCATCCACGGGCCCCCGGACATCCCCTAACTTATCCACCGGCGTTTAATCCATCCACCGCCCCCCCACCCCTCCAGGCATCCCTCGACAAGAATAACCGACTGACTTTCATCCGTCTGTTCTGGAACCAAATTTTGATTTGTGCCTCCTGCAGCTGCAGACTGTTGGCTATCTCTGATCGGCGACTTTTGTTCAGATACTTGTTGGTGTGGAACTCCTTGAAAAGCAGTCCATTAATGATATTCGTTCTGCACGTACTTCAAACCTTTTCAAGCTCGGTCAGCTGCTGATATGTAAAGTTCGTTCGGTTTCCCCCCGCCGCGGTTTCGACCCCTCGAACTCGACCCCGGTGACGCGGCTGTTCCTCCCGCTGCTCCGCAACTAAACCGTTCAGATTGACTTTTTGGCATTGGCATTCCGGGGGTTTTTGCCTCCCGGAGAGATTTACGACGTTCATCACATCAATTAAGCCCAGGGGGGAGTAAAGTGCCAATGTTATTTTTCTTTCAATTCTCAGTTTTTACACTTTCTGTTCTTGTCTTAATGGTCGGTCACCCTTCGTGAATTGTTTGCACAAATATTCCAAACATACCCCCGGGCGAATTGGTCGTCTCCCGAGGCCCTGCCGTTGATCTCTTCACCTGCATCCATTTGTACTGCTGTTGTTGCTCCATCGACGGCTGCTGCATGTGCTGTGCCGGTCGCTGCGTCGCTCTTTTGCTCCCTGCTGATGGAAAGTCATTTTTGAGTTATGAAAAGCCTCAGAATCGGCCGAATCTTTCCCCTGCTAACTTTTGGCTTCTCCTCGTTGCTGTCTCTTCTTCGTCGCTGTCTCCTCGTTCGGCATTGACGTGCCGGCCGTGACGGTCTCTGCCGTCAAAATGCCATTGCCGAAGGGATGGAGTCCGAGCGGGGGGGTCGTCAGAGAGGGCTCTTCTTTTGCATGGAGCGAGTAAAAGTCGTCCCCAGTGAAAGTGTACGCCCAAAGTCGACGCCACGCCCGGCGCTCCTCCGGACAGCCATTGGGCCGTGTCCGCGCCGAACAAAAGGTTAGGCAGGCCGGTTCCAGCAAAAGATCGGCCGAGGCTTGCAGCGCGCCGGTAAGTGGCGGAATGGAAGTGCCGGAGTAAGGGAACGGCGTTTGGTGGTTGTGTTGCTGGTGATGGTGCGATGCTGCTGTGGAACACATGGGTAACGCGAGTGGGTTGTTGCTGCTGTCACCGGAAGGGGCTGAGAGGTTGGGGGGCAACATGGCCGACGGAGGCTGAATTCGGGAATGGGTGGGCAATTGAGCTAAAAGCGTTGGAAACAGTCAGGAAAGGCTCGAAAAAGCTCAATCGAAAGTTTGTTCAAGTCCCGGACCTGCTGTTGCTGCTCGGGATAGCCGCCGTTCTGTTGATGCGTCGGATAGTACAAATTGGCGGCGGGGGCAGTCGAAGGGCCTCCGCTGAAGATCAGCTGGAATGAGCCGGCAGAACAACTCATCACTCTGCTGGATAGCCTTATATTATCTGTCAAAAGTGAATGAATTAAAGAAGAAGAAATGATGAACTTGGTGGCGGCGGAATGATGAAAGGAATTGGGGCTAATGACTGGCGGAGGATGGATGGAATAGTGGGGGGGGGGGGCGGGGGGCTAATGAGTGTGGTGGGAGGAGAATGGATGGAGGAGGGCGGGGGATGAGTGATGAGCCGCCTGTGACGGGAGGGATGCCAATGAGTGGGGGGGGGGGGGAGGGGGGGGGGCAAAAGATCCGAGGAGGTGAAGGCGAAGAGCGGACTCTCTTCCCCACCTACCCTCTCCACTTCTCTAAGCCATAAATCAAAATGACGGCTGGCAGGAAGAAGAAATGAAAAGGGGGAAGAGGGAGGGAGGGAGGGGGAGGGGGGGGAGGGGAACTCTCGAGGGAATAATCCATCCAATGGACGGGTGGGGTGGTGGGCGGGTGCGTTAATTGGGACTGTTGGGGAGGCGGGGAGGGGGGGGGGGGGTTCGGATACGGTAATGTGCAGGAAGTTTGGCGTGAATTGGAGATGAGAAAGGGATGGATGGGAGGGGGGGGGGGGTGATGGTGGATGATAAAGCGAGCGAAAGCCATCCATCCTCCGGCGCTTTGGAAGTTTTGGAGTTGGGGGGGGGGGGGGGAGGAGGGGGGGGGGGGATGACCTTTGTCTCTCCTTTTTGGAAATCAAATCTCGTCTTATCTTGCCTCTCTCATCCTTTCCCATCTGTTCACTCTTCGGACCTGGGCTTACAAAGGAAGAGACAGATGAATTGCTTGGATGTTGAATGAATTGTTCTCGGGGACGAGGGATTAGTAAAAGGGCGCCGGGGGGGGGGGGGACTTTCACTGCCGAGGATCGCTCGCGCGGATCGTTCCGTCCTTCTTCCACATTTGGGAGGTGTCTTTCGTCCTTCCATATGCAAATAAATGTCCCTCCCTCTCCACCGATTTATCATTCTTTTCTTCTTTCTCGGAAAGGGCATCTTTCTGCTCATCTCCCGCCACCCCCCCCCCCCCCTCCCCCCTCCCCTCACCCTCCGGCAATTTGTCATTGTCTCCCCCCCCAGGGCACTCCCACCCCGTGTTTATTCTGACCCACCATTTCGACCCGTATTGGCTCAACTCAACTCAACTTTGGGTTCAACCGACTGAACTGGACAACCCAACGAATTATTTTATTCTCAAAATTGGGTTTTGAGGGACGGGCTGTGGCAAATTTGGCAAAATTTTTTAAGCGCCCAAATTGCCATATTTTATACAAAAAAGCAATAAACAACCGTTCGACAAATCTTCTCAATTTGCTTCCAAAACATTTAAAATAAAGCATCAAAGTTTTGAACATCCGAACTAATTAATTAATATAAAAACAACAAAAATAATAAAATCATTTACATTAATTATCTAATCCCTTCAAAAGTTTAGACTTTCCGTCAGAAAGTTGAATTGTCTCGCCAAAATGTTAAATCGCTCATTTCCCTGAACTTGTTAATATCCGACCAAAACCATTCAAAAATTACTCTAAAAAATTATTAAAACGCCTTAAAATGAAAAATATCTTCTTTGTGAACAGTTGGAAATCGCGGGAACACCTCAGACTTTGGCATTGGCACAGCAACAATTCTTTCGGAATGAAATGAACGCGCGACTTTTTTATGTAAAAAAGTCAAAGTAAGTCGTTTAAATCGCATTTGTGGTCACTTATAAAAAGGTTCGTCCTTAAGTGTCTGTTTTTTTGGTCGTTTTGAAATTTCTGAAACCAAATGAAAACGGTTCCGTCCGAACTGCCCCAACCCGACGGTTCCGTTCCATAAACTGAATGAACGGCCTTTTGGAACGGTTTCCGGGAGTCAATTCCCAGCGGCGGTTAGAAGAATAGTTGGGAAGCATCGGATCGGCGGACTGAGGCCAAATTCATCGACCGATGTCCAAATTTGCGCTGAATTAAATGGCCCCTCCCCTTACACCTTCTGCTTACTCAAATCGCCCTGTTTAATCCCCCTAAGCCCCCGCCGATTTGCCTTTGTTGTCGTCCTCTTTCGATGCTTTGTTATGCCGGCGAGTAGAATTGGCCCGTCAAAACATTTTGCCCCCAAAATTGATTGGCAATGGCGGGGGGAGGGGAGGGGGGGGGGGATTTGGGGGAGATGAATGGGGGGGGGGGGAGAAGACGGTAACGGGGTGGGGGGCTGAGGGGGACAAGACCAGCAGACGAAACAACTGCTGTCTTTCAGAGGCATGCCGAGGAAACGGTGTATCTTTGGAGAGAAAAAGCGTCTGGGATCTCAAGGCTTTATCCCGGATGTCTGGTTTGATCAGACATTTTGCCAGAGCCCATCGAATGTCGGGTCGGACCCTTTCGACTTCCAGACAGTCCATCCATCCTCCTCCCTTCCCTTATCCCTATGATCTCCCGCCGATCTCCCCCCTCCGGCCGTAAACCCTTCCCCCCCCCCTCCCCCCCCCCCCCCCCCCCGCCTTTCCCATCCGCGTCGCCCGCGCCATAAATCACTCTGCGCTTGTGGGTGGGAGAGGGTCCCGAGCAAACATTTCACCAACAGCGCTCCCCGACCCCCCAACCCCCCCCCCCCCCCCCAACCTCTCCTCCTCCTCCCATCTCTTTCTTCGTCCCCCCCCCCCATTCCCTTTTCCATCACAACCAATCTCCCCCCCCCCCTCCCCCCCCTCCCCCCCTCCTCCTCCAACCGACCAAGAAGAACCCATTTTCCGCATCCAAAACTCCCTCCCATTCCTTCCACCCCCACAGCGGCTATTCCTTCATTCGGGTTGCAATATGTTGGAAAGAATGTTCATTCTGCACAATAAGCATGAAAGTAGAAGCCAATTGATCTTTATCGAACTTACAAATTAGTCCCCCCCCCCCCCCTCCCCCATAACGTTTCCAATCAATGGGACGGTTTGCTTTACTCTAAAAATTCCCCAAAATCAATTCGACTCGTTTTCAGCCCCCGCCGATCGCATCGGTCGGTCCCCCCCCCCCCCCCTCCCCTCCGTCCCGTCTTCCAATATTTTTGCGATTGTCAACCGATCGTCGTCATCATCGATACAAAAAGCGCATCCATGGCCGCCGATAAATGGGCGAAGAACGACGGCGAGTACAAAAACAACAATAAACAAAATGGGGGGGGGGGGGTTAATTCATTGCGTGCTAATTACTCTGTGTTCGCTATCAGTCGTCGTCCGTCTCACAAATCGTTGGGGGCCTCGCCCCATCAACTCATCACCAGCAACCCAACCATCGCGTCGCCTTATCGTCCCCCCCCCCGGCGTCCATCCATCCCACAACTCCCTCCCCCCCCCCCCCCCCCTCAATTCCAAACAAAGAACGCTTTCAACCGACCGACCTTTGCCGAAGTGAGGCCCTCCACACTTGTAGTAGCGATAGCTTGTTGATGGATCTGAAAGCGAATAAGCTCGCTTCTACAGGCGTGGATTGCCCGCCCCCCCCCAAACAAATTCCCTCCATTCCATCGCCCGCCGCCACTCTTTGAATTGACTGAGAAAATTCTTCGACTTTATGCCGCCGAATTGGACGAATTATGGAACAACGGATTATTACATCATTCGACCAGGTTTGGCGCTTTTATTTTAACTTTTGTTGTATTTTTTATGGTCGGCCGGCGGTCATTTGAAACAAAATCAAAAATTCCGAAAATTTTTTCCATCGCACCTAAAGTGAATTGTTCAAGTTCAGAAGAATAACTGTTCTAACACCTTCTCGAGGTTCGCGGGTAATCGATTCCGTTTAAAAGAAAGGCATTGGCGGGATGGGAGGGTGATTCGTTTTGTCCGATTACCCCCGGCAAAGTCACCCATTCTTTCGACGCTTAAATTTAAATAAAAAATTATATAAAATGCCTTAGGGCGGGGGCATAAAGCCTAAGGAGAGATGGCTGGTGGGAGGGAAAGGTACGTTTCGCACCCGGCGGTTTCGCTCCCGGGTACGTTTTGCACCCAATCATTATTTTTTCATATATATAATAGACTCTAGATATATTTGGGACGCCAATACACGACAAATTATCGCTAACAATACTTGAAAAAGTAATAATGGCGTTTAAAATTAAGCTAAAGATGGCTCTACGAGATTTAAGCCTGTCCTAAAAAATCAGGAATTTTAGTTTTAGATTTAATCTGCAATTATGAAAGCTTACTACTTAGAGCCTAAACCTAAGCGAGCCTAAGCTTAGGCCTAGCCTAAAGTGGCTTTGTTTACTGTCGAGAGTCGTGTGTAAATGCACTTAAAGGGTTAGGGAGCCGCTGAAAATATACCAAAACTACATCACATTCTTTTTATAAAATATGCGTGACCCTCTAAGCAAACTATACGCTGCTATATAATATTGTTACGATAATTTGTCGTGTATTGGCGTTCAAAATATATCAAGAGTCTATTATATATGAAAAATGATTGGGTGCGAAACGTACCCGGGAGCGAAACGTACCCGGGAGCGAAACGTACCCGGGAGCGAAACGGCCGAAACGATACCCACTCTGGTGGGACGCCCCAGGCGGGTCGTTTGAATTGCTTCGTCAATTGTTGTCATTACATAATCTTTTGCCCTCGGGGGGTGCAGGCACTTCGGCAGAGAATCGATCGATGATCATTAAATTCACCAAAAATCTTCCAATCTTTCCATTGTTTTGCTCATAAAATTGCTTATATTTGCGTCTACAGCCAACTTTAGCCGGAACCGGCCATCTTGGCGCCATCAGTCTAGGGCACGGACCGATCGAGATTCTCGATCGAAATCTCGGTAAATCTCAACCGAGATTTTTGAGATTCTCGGTCGGTTCAAGTCCCGGCTCTACGTCAGTCAGTCAAACTTACAAATAGATTCATTAGCTCGGCAAATGCCGACTTCGGCTGCTCTTCTAATGTAGAACAAGGCAAATAAATAATGGAAGAAGACAATCCGACAGAATGCCAGATTAATTCATTTAAATGAATGCGAATTTGAATATGAGGCCGGGGACCCAAAATAACCGAGGCGGGCATATTGTATATTATAAGCAAATCATACAGTAATCCAAATTAGCAACTTCATTAGATGATTCGCCCCCCCCGGGGCGCCGAAATCCCTCTGACGCTTTCGACATGGCTTATTTCGTTGAATAAAAGGTCGCGCAATATTATAACATTTCTTCCATTTTGATCACTACAAATGTTCGTGCAACGGTTTGGCAAGTCAGTGGCTTCTTTCGTATCTATCGAATGCTTTTGGTCCCCTCCCATCGCTTTGTTCTCTTCCGCCGCTCTCCGCACTTTATGCCTTCACGCCGCGCCTCGGCTAAAATGAAATTAAATATGAAAAGAATGGCACTTTCTCTCCCCCCCCCCCCCCAACCTTTTCCGGTGGTGGCGGTGCCGCGTCGACAGGCGCCGCAGCGGGCAGCCCTTCGTCCGCGGGCAGTTGTAGCGGAATGACCGGCACTGGTGGCTTGGCCGCGTCGCCTTCCGCCTTCACCTGCTCCACGTACTTTGGGCGGCTCCAAATTCTTTCCTGATGTTCTCCAACTCTTCGAACTCCTTGCGGCCCCATTCCGTCGGCGGTCGTCCGCTTCCAGTGCGCAATTGTCGGCTCCGGTGTCTGGGGCGGCTTTAAATGAAGTGGAATCGATTACTCCTCAACTCGAATAAAATCTCGAGATTAATTTGATGCGCGTTTGGGTCTTTGCTAATGAGCGACTCACGTTCTCGAACAGTTCGCGTCTCTGCCCATACGCCCGGTGGTCCGTCTGGCGGTCAAACTTTGAAGCCACACGAACTTTTGGCTTAAGGGTAAGGGGAGAGGGGGGGGGGGTGTGGCCGAATGTCAAAGGGTCTCGAGAGTCTTACGGGAAAGTTGCCGGACGTTTCCACCTCGCTTGGGTCAACGCCCGTCTCGAGGGCCTTCGCTCGCGCGTGCTGCTTCTGACGCTCGCTGAGTTCTTTCATCTGAAATTGAAATTCCGCCAAGCCCAGTCAGTGTCCACACTCACATCGTATTCCTGGCGACCCTTTCTCTTCTCCAAATCGTACTTCTCGCTCTCCTAGCTTGACAATACGGGCATGCAACTGCTTGATCTTTGCCTTGATGTCGTTGGGCAACATGTTCGACACGTCCACCGGGCGGTTCACAATGGACATGTAATTGCGCTAAATGTTAGCCGATGAGAGGAGACGTGGCGCGGATTAATCATTCATTTAGCTGCTTTTCCCCAAATGCCACCTTGGCCTCTTCCTGCTGCTCCTTGCTGAGTCCTCGCGGTTTGCTCGGCTGTCCCGGCATTCCCTGCTGCCCCTTTTCGTTCTTCTCCGGGATCACAAAATTCTTGCCGGCTCCGTCCGCGTCCGCCGCCACAAATCCGCCAAAGCCGCCGGCCATCATCAGCTGACGCTTCCGCTTGTCCTCCTCGCGCTTCGCCTTCTCTGATTCCAAACGCGCTTTTCGTTCCTCCTAAAGCAGCAGCCATTAGTCCGCCATGCCGGCTTTTCATGCCCTTCTCCCCCCCCCCCGCCCCCTTCATTCCCCCGATGCCGCGGAATTCGGCACACGACAAAACTTCAAAACTTCTTACGAAGCTTGCCCATGTCCTTACCTCCTCCTTGCGTCGTCGCTCCTCGTCATGGCGTCGTCGTTCTGCAAATTCGGCCTCTTCCTTCTCGCGCTCCGCGCGTCTTTCTGCCTGACGGTCCTTCAGTACGCGAAGTTCGTCTTCAACTGCCGCGAGCTCCTGGCGACGTCGCTCGTCATTGTCGCGCATTTTGGCCTCTTCTTCCTCTTCATGGCGCTTCTTCACCGCCAGCATCGCCGCCTCGGCCTCCGTCATCGATTCCTCCGCGGGCGGCTTCGGCTGTGGGGGCGGTGCGCGACGGAGTTGGGCGGTTGGCGCCACGGACTCCGTCACGCTGGTGCGACGGAATTCCCTAAAGAGCCAAAGGCAATCATTCGCTTCAGCTTTGCTACCCCCGGGGAGAGACCTTCTGAGCCCGGGGGAAGGGACATTCTGAGCCCGGGGGAAGGGACATTCTGAGCCCGGAGGGGGGGGGGGGAGGGAGACCTTCTGAGCCCGGAGGGGGATCTCTGAGTCCGGGGGGGAGGCCTTTGGACACCCCGCCCTCCAACTAACTCCTTTGGAGCGGAGGCCGCTGCTTCAGGCGATCCCGGCACTTCTTCCTCTTCCGCCTCTTCTTTCTCTTCCGGCGCCTCAACTTCAAGTTCAGGCTCCGCAGCCGGTTTCTCTTCCTCCTTGGGCGCCACTTCCTGGGTGGTCACCTCATCAGCGGCGATGCTTTCCTCCTCGACCTCCTCGTCGCTGCTGAAAAGAGAGAGCGTTTTTGTTGAAGAAGCCGCAGGAGAGAGAGAGAAGAGAGAGATAGGAGAAATGGAAGAGAAAAAGAAAAAGAGATAGAGGAGAGCTAGAGGGGAGAGAGAGAGACAGAGAAAGAGAAAGAGAGAGAGAGAGATGGAAAAGAGATGGAAACTTACCGCTTTCTCTGCTCCAAAATTTATATTTTTCTTTCAAATTCTGAATCCCTGGCATTGTGCCAATTTCCCGGGTCCGGGTGCGTTTGTCTGACCGGTCGTTCCCTCCGCTCCGCCACCGTGGCACCCATTTTGGCGGCCGTTTGATCATTTTGCGGCGAAAAGCGGCTGCAGTTTCGTTGTGTTGGCGGATCAGCGTGCGGTTGACGTGTCGCAGTGCGCGTCTGTGCAGCACAAACAAAGGGCTCACCGCGTGGGGGCAGCGCCCACCCAGCGGCGGTTGTGCCGCATGCCGCAGCAAACGTCGCAGAAGCAGTCGTTTGGCGCTAAGCAGCTGTGCTAAGTCCAGCCGGTCCGGGTCCAGCTCGAGCTGGTCGGGCACCAAAAAGTGCAGAAGATGCGGCCATTGGGTACCACAATCCCTCCGGACAAGCCAACTGTTCACACAGCGCGCACTTGACACAGAAAGTGGGCCGGAACAACAACCATTCCGGACGGACAACCTGCCGCACACGCCGCAGCTCATCCACCAGACGCTGGTCCAACTCGGCCAGCTCCGCCTCGCTCAGGTGGGCGGTCAGACGCGACCACAGCTCCGCCATGCGCCAGCCAACCCTGACGTCGGTTGGACATGGCGATGAATGCGGCGGAAGGGGAGGGATTGGACTCATTTGCTGGCGGCAGACGCCGATGCCGCGGGGTGTCCGCCTCCTGGCGATGCGCGAGCAATGGTTGTGGTGGAGGAGAAGGACGGACTGAAGTGGCCGGGCGGTAGATGGCGTGAGGAGGGAGGCGGAAGGGCTCCCGCGTCCCCTTTTCTGCCATCTGCCCGACTTTCATCGTCCTTTACCCCGCTTTCTCTTCCCTCTCCCCGTTCGACTGTCCCTCTCGTCCTCTGTCTCTCTGCTTCTAAGCCCTTTGCGGTCTCTCGGCCCCTCTGCGCTCCCTTTCCCTTCACTCTGGTCGTCTTGCCGCCCTCCGCTCTCTCTTTTCTCTGCTTCTCTGTCAGCGTTAGTCTTGGCTTTTTCGGTTTCTCTGTCAACACTCTGCGCAGAGGTGCCCCGCATGTTCTGGAGCAGTTCACGTACTTCTTGCGCGTCCTTGGCCGGCTTTTTCCGTGCCAGCTGTTCCTTCACCAGCTCCCTGACAATGAGCTGCTCGCCCCTCTTTGTCCGCCTCCGCCGTTTTGCTTTCCTCCAATTCCCTTTTATTCTGCAACTTCTCTCTTCTGTCCTCTCTGTTATTACTCATTCTTTGCGACTCCTCCTCTCTGTCCTTCCTCATTCTTTGCGACTCCTCCCTTCTGTCCTTTATGTCCTTTTGCGACTCCTCCCTTCTGTCCTCCTCTCTGTCCTTCCTCATTCTTTGCGACTCCTCCCTTCTGTCCTTTATGTCCTTTTGCGACTCCTCCCTTCTGTCCTCCTCTCTGTCCTTCCTCATTCTTTGCGACTCCTCCCTTCTGTCCTTTATGTCCTTTTGCGACTCCTCCCTTCTGTCCTCCTCTCTGTCCTTCCTCATTCTTTGCGACTCCTCCCTTCTGTCCTTTATGTCCTTTTGCGACTCCTCCCTTCTGTCCTCCTCTCTGTCCTTCCTCATTCTTTGCGACTCCTCCCTTCTGTCCTTTATGTCCTTTTGCGACTCCTCCCTTCTGTCCCTCTTTTTTTCTTTGACCATTCGCCCCACCAGTGTCCGTTCCCTCGCGTTTATTGTCTTTCTGATCGACTCGCCCTTTTCGGCGGGCATTGTTAGCCGAAAGTGGGCCCTCAAATTCGTTTCCTTTTCCTCTTTCCCCCGTTGTTCCGACTTCCGACTCGCCGAGGAGAAGCTGCAATGCTGCAGGGAAACCTTTGCCATTCTGCTGGCGTTAGCAGAGCCGCGACACGTTTTCTTCTCCTCTTCCTCCTTTCTCCCCTGTGGTTGATTCCTTTTTTGCTTTTCACTCTCTTTCTCCTCCTCCTTCATTTGTTCCTCCTTTCTCCCCTGCGGTTGATTCCTTTTTCGCATTTCACTCTCCTTCTCCTCCTTTGTCTCTTCCTTCCTCTCCTGCTGTGGCCCCTTAACCTTCTCCCCCGATTCCTTCTTCTCTTCTATTTTCTCTCTTTCCTCTTCTTCCTTCCTCTGCTGTCTGTTTCTTTTTTGCTGTTCGCCTTCTTTATCTTTCTCGCTCTTCGTCTCTCGCTTTGTCCTGCTGTTGTTCAACTTTCTTTCTATGATCGCTCTTCTCTTCTCCACCATAACCTTTTGTGTACTCTCACTCTCTTCAGACTTTCCTTCGTTCCCTCTCAATTCTATTTCCACCTTTCTCTCTTCCCTTTCTCTAAGCCTCCGTTCGCATTTTTCCTTTCTCTCTGTGTCTACGGCATTTCACCTTTGCCTCGGGTTGCTTCCTTAGCTTCTTTTCTACTCAATGTTTCTTCCACTTTCACTTCCGACTCCTTTTCTGTTGGTTGGCCGTCCAGCTGTGCCTTTCTCCCGCTCGGAATAATCTTCATGAAAGTCCGGAGTCGGAAGAGGAGGCCACGGAGGGCTCTCTTCGCCCGTTTCCGCCCTTCCGCGTCCTTCCCAACTCCGCCTCCAACTCCGCATCCGCGGCCGCCAACAACTCTTCGTACTGTCGCAGCAGCAATTCCCGCTCCTTCTTGAAGTCCGTGTCGATGCCCCGCTTCTTCAGCAGCTGATCCACCGTTTGGTGTGCGTTCAGAAGGCGCTAAAACACCAACATTCACATTGGGCGAACGTCGTTTTCGAACGGTGGGAACCGACCTCTCTGAACTGCTCCTTGCCCGTCTTCGTGTCGTCCTCCTGTTGGTGCTGTCGCTGCTCGCCTTCCTCTTCCAAACTCGTCCCCGCCTCATTCTTCGTCTGCTGCTGATGGACAATTGTCTTTCGATCGCGCAAATATCGCGAGGCCCAAGAATTAGTCACCGATGGGACTTCTTCCTGTCGGCGCTCTAAAGAGCCGGCTTTTCGGACTCCGTACAGCTGCAACAAACTCTCCACTTCTTCATCTGCAGACGGATCTCCGAGTACTGCTTCAGCTTCTTGTTGATTGGCGCTTCTTTGTTGAGACTGTTTAGGCTGCAATTGCTTCTTGGGCAGAAAATGGCGAAATGTAATGCCGTCGTTGACAATCGGACAAAACGTCGTCCGTAAGCCGTCGTTGGAATTGGCCGTGATAATGTTGAGGAGTTGGCGGTGGTTGGGTTTGGGTGGGTCGTCTTGGGGAGATTGGGGAAGGGGGCAATTGCCGGCGATGGGGGGGACGGCGGGAGGGCGACGGGCCACAAGAGAAGGGGAGGAGGGGACGGAGGGAATTGGAGGAGGGCGAACAGAGCGAAGATGATGGGTAATGGAACCGGGCTGAGGAAGAGGAAGAGGAGGAGCGAGAGGGAGAGGAGACGCGACGGCGGGGAGTGGGGGAACATTTGGAGACAGTCACGGAAACGGAAGCAGGATCAGAACGAGTTGCAGATGAGGGGGGGAGGGGTTGGGGAACAACAACAGAAGAAGAGAACACAAACAGGCACAATTGTTCAACACCAACAACAGCAACTCACTATTGCGATTCTTCTTCTTCGGACATGACGGGAGAAGGTCAGTTGGAGATGAGAGACGATGAATGATGAAGCTAAATGTTTCAAAGTCTGTGAGTGGACTAAATGGCTTTTAGGGAGGAAAGGAAAGGCTCTTTTGAGGGTTTGAGGCACAAAAGGGGGCGGGGAGGGGACTGACAAATGAGGGGATCAGCTGCAGAACGAGGAGTAGAGCAGTACAAAAGACGATTAAATCACATCAAAAAAGTGATAGATTGGGAGAATTGGACAACAAACAATCAACGGACGGACGACGGGATGAGAAGATGATGAAGAGAACAAAACAAAGCGGAGGGAGGGAAAGGGAAGGGAATGGCATGGAGGGGAAGGGGGGGGGGGGAGGGGAAGAAGCATTGTCCATGGAGGCACTCACAAATCAGTCAGCATTCACTTCACGGATTCCTTGATGAGTTTGTTTCGGGAAATTGGTAGGGCGGGGAAGAACAGCTGATACTCTTTTGGATGAAGAGATGTTCCGACAAAAGTGATCAGCCTTCGCGATTATTTGAAGCAAAATAGGTGATCAGATTGTGGGGGGGGGGGGTGATCGGACGGATGTGGAAGTGGGGGGTTTCTTTATGACAATTCAGTTTGAATCACGATCTAGGTACGCACAGAAAGAGTTGTTCTACAGATACTGTTCCAGCTTCGAGTAATGCATAAATTGGGGAGATTTGGAAGGACGACTGGTGGAGGGAGTTTTGTGAATGGACGGGAAGTGGTGAAACGAACAAAAAGTTAAGTGACGCTTTGAGAGGAACACAAACAAAAACAACGGGGGGAGGGGGGGGAGGGGGGAAGAGCCTTTCCTTTCCTCCGGCGATTAGATTTGGAGAGTTAGCCAATTATGCGCCCCCCCCGGCTAACTTTTAGCCCTATCACTTTCTTTAGCCTGCCCTCCGGTATTCCCCCACCTTTCTGCTGCTTCGCGCTTGTGAAAACGATGCTGGAGATGAACTGAACGGTTCTTTCAGCTGTGCTCGGTGGACCCTGAAGAGATTGGACGGGTGAGTGAGTAAAGTGAAGTGAGGGAAAGCAAAATGGGTTGTGAAAAGCGAAACGGATGAATGGGTTGGTGGTGGGAGGGTGAGGGGAGGGTGAGGGGAAGGGGGGGGGGGGGGGGGGTAAGGCGGGCGATGGGACCGCCGGTGGGCGGCTGTTCAGTAGGGCAGATGCTGTGGCTTTACTCACTTCAAGCTGGCCAGGCGAGCTGTTTTTCACGCCCACGCAAAGAAAGTGATAGGGATGGGGGGGGATGGGGGGGGGGGGGGGGGGGGGATGGGGGGGGGGAAGTGTTGAGCTAATCCCGACCCAACGGATGGGAAACAATTCCCCGAATGCGGGGGAAAGGGGGGGGCATCTGCTTGATGAATGCCTTTGGTCAAAACACCCGGAGAACGCTCCACACATCTTTTTTTAAATCCAGAAGGTATTCAACATTTAAAATTTGCTTAACAATTAATGGAAGACACTTTCGTCCGTTTATCTTCCTTTTTGTCCTTCTCAAATTCCTCCTTTCTTTGTTCTCTTCTTTTTCCTCTCTTCCTCCTCCTTTATTATACTTTCGCTGTTTTCTTTGCAGCAACGGGTGTCTAAATATGGAATATGAATTAGCCTTCAGATGCCGTGAATTCCCGCCCTTCCCGTGCCCCTCGGGCGACCTCATCTTTCCTCGAGACCGTCTCACGCCATCCCGGCTCATCCGGTCTTGGCACTTTCGCCTTCGCGGCTTTTCCCAAAGCATTTTCCGTCTCAATTTCGCCCTCTTCGCTCATCGGGACTCCGTTGTCCGTGGGCAATTGCATCGGTATGACACGAACCGGTGGTTTGGCGCCCTCCGCCTTCACCTGCTCATGGTATTTGGGCGGCTCCAAATTCTTCCTGATCTGCTCCAACTCCTCGGTCTCCTTGCGGCCCCATTCCGACGGCGGTCGTCCGCTTCCGTGCGCAATTTTTAGTCCCGACTTTGTCGGAGGCTGAAAAGCAACAAAAAAGGGAATGTAAGAATAAAGTTAAAGCTAATCCCGAACATGTTCGAATTTGTTACGCCGCTCGCCGTACCCGCGCCGATCCGTCTGACGGTCGAATTTGGACGCGACGCGCACTTTGGGAGGGAGCGACGAATTCTCCTCCATTTCACTCGGGTCCATTCCGCTTTGAAGGGCCTTTTGACGCGCGTGTTGCTTCTGCCGTTCGCCCAATTCCTTCACCTGCACAGAGCGACAAAATCCGAGTTTGGGAGACATTACACCCCCCCCCCCCCCCTCCCCACTACCCCCCCCCTCCCCCCCCCCCATCCCCACCCCCCCCCTACCCCCCCCCCACTACCCCCCCCCCCCCCCCACCCCCCCCCCCCCCACTACCCCCCCCTCCCCCCCCCCACCCCCCCCCCCCCCCCCCCCCCTTCCCCCCCCCAACTCCCCCCCCCCCCCCCTCCCCCCCCCCCCCCCCCTACCCCCCCCCCCCCCCACTCCCCCCCCCCCTCCCCCCCCCCCCCCCCCCCCCCACTACCCCCCCCCCCCCCCGCTAATCCCCCCCCCCACCCCCACTAACCCCCCCCCACCCCCCACTACCCCCCCCCCTACCCCCACTAACCCCTCCCCCGCTAACCCCCCTCCCCCCCTCCCCCACTACCCCCCCCCCCTCCCTCCCACTAACATCGTACTGTTGACGCTCTTGCAGTTTCTCCAAATCGTACTTCTCGCTCTCCAGCTTGGCAATACGTGCATGCAACTGCTTGATCTTTGCCTTGATGTCGTTGGGCAACATGTTCGACACGTCCACCGGGCGGTTCACAATGGACATGTAATTGCGCTAAATGTTAGCCGATCAGAGGAGACGTGGCGTATTCGTTCAATCGGTCACATGCCCTTGCCTTCGCTCGTCACCCACCTTGGCTTCCTCCTTGCTGCGCTTTGCTTGGCCCCTTGCGCAGGAATGGACCCACCGGATCTCCGTCTTCTGGCCCCGCCTCGTCGGCCGCCTTCACTTTTGTTGACGACAAAATTTCGTCCCGGCGGCGTTCCCCTCGCCGACTCCTCCGACAAAGGCCCCGGCCATCATCTGCTGACGCTTCCGCTTGTCCTCCTCGCGCTTCGTCTTGTCCACCTCCGCCTTGGCCTTACGCTCCTCCTGAAATGCTTATGCCATGCTTTTCCTCGAAAAAGGCTTTTGCCCCCCCCCAGGCGACCTCGTCTTTGCGTCTTCGCTCTTCGTCTTGGCGTCTCCGCGCCGCCATCTCCGCCTCCTCCTGCTTGCGCTCCTCTTTCCGCCTGATCTGCCGCTCCCTCAACTCCGACAATTCTTTGTCCATTTGGTCCTTTTCCTGGCGCCTTTTCTCCTCAAAGTCCAAAAGTTTGGCCGCCTCCTCCTCCTCGTGCCGTTTCTTCGCTGCCATCATTGCCTTTTCCGCCTCCGTTTGCTCCTCCGCTTCCGGCTCTTTTTGTTGAGGCGGCGGGGCGCGTCGTAACCTTTCAGAAAATGCCATTTAATTTAATTTATTAATTTAAATTAATTATTAATAAGGCAATTTTGATCGATGACTTCTCCGTTATTCGCCCCCCCCCACTTTTTTATGAGACTTTTGACAAATCGCCCCTTTCCATTCATTCATTTTGCATCATTGGCGCCGTCTTACTTTGGCTGCTCCTCTTTGGCCTCCAATGCCTGCGGCGCAAGTGCCGGCGACATTTTGTCCACCGGACTGCAAACAAATCAATTTTAAATAACTTTCAGCCATCCATCCCCTTGGGGGATGTTCGTTCCTCTCCAATTCAATGAACTTACATTTCCGCCGTTTCTTTCCCTTCCATCCCCTTAGGCGACTCTGATTTTTTTGTCTCTTTTGCTGGGGGCGCTTCTTCTTCCTCCTCCTCCTCTTCCTCCTCGTCAGTGTATTCCTCCGGATCAGACATTTAAAAGTGAAAACTAAAATGATACAAAAGGAAACAATTAATGAAACAACAAAAATCAAAGATATAATCAAAGCATATAAAAGGGGGAAAGATGGAGTGGAGGACGGAATGATTGGCGTTTTGATTTGGTTGAAGAAGAACCCGGCCGATGCTCAGCAGAAGCAAAGTGTGGGAATGGGAGGGGGGGGGGGGCAGCTGTGATGTCTCACTTTACACATTCCCGCGATGATCGCCACACCGGTGTGTCGGGAGTGGCCAAAGAAAGGCTTAGAGTAAATGGACGAAGGATTCTCGTCCCTTGGCCAAAGCGATTCGGCCGGAGAAATGGAAGAAAGGAGGGGGGAGGGAGGAGATTAAGGAGGAGGCGATCCCCTCCGGGGGGGGGGGAGATTTGTGAGACAAACTCGCCTTGGGGGAGAAGCGGACGAATCGGAAGGGTTATCAATTATTTCATATTATTTTGTCAACGCTTTCTTTGCACTCGTCTCTTTTTCCACGCCAGTCAACTGGAATTGCTTCAACTCGTGGTGGCCATTTTAGAATTTTTAACAAAAGTATTGTTTTGAGTTTAGGGGGCCAAAAGACCACTAAGCTCTGCTACTTTTCTCCGTAGCTACGGACGGATGCACACACTAGTGATGTTCGAGACCGAAACTTGACCCCGTGACTGACCGCAAAAATCCCGAGACTTTTTTCGGTTCGAGACCAAAACTCTCGAACATCACCGGTAAATCAGGGTTTAAATCACTTTTTTTTTTCAATTCTCTGTTATTCGAAAATAAACAAAAATTGGCCACGCTCAGCGAAGGACGACCGCAGAATTCAAGCAGCACACGCTCAGCCACTTCGACAAACGATGCAAGACGCCGAAATTCCACTATTTCGTCACCCACGGTTCGTTGGGCGTCATCATTTCTGGGGGGTTGTTGAATAAGCAAGGCGTAGAGAAGTTTTATTCGCAAACGACGATTTGAATGTATCAATCAGATCTTGATGTTTTGCGCTCGGGAATCATCATGGATCAGGAACGCCATTTTTTGAAATATTGTTTTCATGATTTTTGTTTTGTTTTTTAATTTCTAGACCGTTCTATTGTAAATATAAAAATTTTCACAATTGATTGATTTTTTTCCATTTTTTTCTACGTTAAATAAAACACGAATTTTATCCTGATGGCTTTTCCTAACCTTTCGATGCTAATTAGAAATGTGAAGTCAAAAAACAAATAAAAGTTGCTGATTTACGCGTTTAAAAGTTTGGCGTTTTGATTATTTCACAAATAATTAATAAATAATCGGTTAATTGCCATATGTTGTGCATCTGTGCATCCTCCCTTACAAATTAGCTAATCGAAGAGCCGCAGAGCTTACAAATTAGCGGTCTTTTGGTTTTTGTAGACAATTTTATTGGCTATTAGCAAGCGGCCGTTCTAAATATCTGAATGTTTTTTTCTTTTTATTTTAGGATTTTATCGAATTTGCCAAATTATCATTTTGTGAAATGTCCGGACAAATAAAGACCCCGACCAACCAGAAATTGCTGACAAATGTCGCCGTTGTGCGGATGAAAAAATGTGGAAAACGATATGAAGTCGCCTGTTATAAAAACAAAGTTTTGAATTGGCGCAACAAAATGTGACTTTCATTTCAGAATTTTGCCTGACCATTACAATACTTTCAGGGAGAAGGACATAGACGAGGTTTTGCAGACTCAAACAGTTTTTGTAAATGTCTCAAAGGGACAGCTGGCAAAACGAGACGACCTTCAAGGCAGCCTTTGGCACCGAAGACCAATTGGAAATTTGCAAAATGGTCGGTTGATTCTCTCGCAAATGACAAAGCTTTTTTAGATACTCGAAAGGGCGATTTGCAAGTCTCAGACAAAGAAAGGCAAGTGACTTCAGAAGCTCGATCAAGGTGAGCAATAAAAAGTCTTAGCTTTTGGATTTACGATAATTTTTCATAATCCGAGGAACAATTTTAGTCCAAAATATAAAATTGACGCTTTTTTTAGGAGGTCGCCAATCTTATTACGAACATGTGCGTCAATCCAGAAACACAACGGCCTTATTCATTGGCGGTATTTACGGGGGTTTTTGTCTAAATATAATAATTTTATAAGTTAGGGGTATCTATCAAAGGCGTAGCGTGACCGGAAATTTTTTTTGAGAGGGGGGGGAGGCTAATTCAAAAAAAAAGTGGAATTATGTTGTTTTTGTTAAAAAAGTGGCATTTTTGCAGATTTTAGGAAAGGGAGGGTCGGCGGTGCTGATAGACGCCGCCGGGAAAATTTGAAGATTAACGATGGTTTTCAAGAAAATTTGGTCTAAAATTTTGAATTCTCGCACTTTAGACAATTGAGAAGGCTTTGCATGACGCGCACTTTTCTCTGAAGAACAATCGGTCAACGAAACAGCAAGTGAATAAATAATATATTTTTAAATGTAAATCAATCTCCGAAAGGCGCTGGAAATGATTCCAAAGCTGCGCGAATCGCTGAAAATTGATCGTGCAAAAATGCGAATTCGCGTGTCCGTTCCAGGCAAAAATGCGAAAATGCTTCATTCGAAACTGAAGGCGTATTTCGACACGGTCGAAGTCGAAGATTGGGACAAAGGCGATCTTGAAATGGTTGGTTCCATTCATTAAGCTAAGCTATAAAGTCTGTTGGATAGAATAAGAATTTAAAGTGGGAATTCCAATCTTACAAATTAGTGGAACCAACAAATGAAAACCCTCTTTCTTTGCATTTAGGTGGGGCTGATCGAGCCTGGAAGCTACAAGGCGATTGTTGAGCTTGTGAAGGGAGACAAAAAGGAAAAATTAGAACAGATCGGCCTGGAAGCTGCTGAGTTTGAAGGTGATCGGCGAGAATGAAGTGGAAGTTTCTTGAAGATTAAGCTATTTTCGAAATTTCGTTTGTTTCTTTGCCGTGCAATGACACAATGCCCGTTCACTTTTTAGTCAGCAGCTGAAGTTATTTTACCCCCCCCCCCTCCCCCACAAACAAACAGCTGCCCCTTCCCCCCCCCCGTTATTTGTGCCCGGCGGGGTCGTCACTTCTCTCTCTTTCCATTGCTTTACCCCCCGCCATTTCATTTCATTCACTTGTGGTTGCCCCCGGTAACATGCAAAGCAAACATTGGTGGAGAGGGGCGAAGATGGAGGGAGGGAGGGAGGGAGAAGGGATGCGTTGCATTGGAAGCAAAATGCTTTCACTTGCCAACCAAACGTTTCTATTCAAATTTACCCTTCCCTAAAAGTGGAGGGATGTTCAGCTAACTCCAGCTGAATATGGAGTTTAATTGATTTAGCTGTCGTGGACTCCAATTTATCTATTCAACATATTTCTATGTATTTTATCTATGCACGCGCGGGAGATAACAACGAAAATTTACATTATTTGGTAAATAAAGTGGTTTTGTGCGATTCTGTTCTTTCTTAAGGAGTAGACGATTGAGTTGGTACAATTCAGTAAATGGCAGAACTGGCACAAAATTTTTCTAAAATATACAACAAAAAAACCTTCAAATGGGCACTAAAACTTTACATTTTTATTCAAATCTAAAAATAAATCAATTCCGGTTGTGAATTGCAACTTGTTCGATTCTGTGCATAATTTCGCAAAATCGATTTGTGACAGGCATTTGAATTTGAATGAACGTCAAATTTGATGTGATTTGAGGAAGAAAGATGGGGGGGGGGGGGGAGTTATCGTAAAACAGCAGGAGAGTCTTCGTCCTTTCCCACACATCCAATTGTACGCGCACGCCCATCCCATTGCCGCTCTATCCCTCCACATGCCCCCGTCATTCAAATCTCATCCTCTCTTCCTTCACTCACGTCCTCATTTCCATTTTTTAACCCATGAAAGGGAGAATATTAATGTACATACCTATGATGAAATGTGCAAGAATTAATAAAATAATAAAATAAAATTCAGGGTTTCTCAATTCAATCCATCTTTTAATTAACTAAAGCTGTGTATGGCTTCCGAGTGTTGTATACAGGTGTGCCATTCATTTATGTCAACTGATTACGTCTTTAATTATCCATAATTTAGGTATTTTGTCGGGTCCGACCTCTGAACGAGAGCGAGAAGAAGAACGGCTCCTTCAAATGTCGTTAAATTCCAAGCCAGTGACACCGTCGTTGTCGGGGTGTTTTTTTATATTCAATTTTTGTTTGTAAACCCCAATTTTGCAGGGGAGGCCTTACGTGTACGACCATGTGTTCGAGCCGAGTTCGAACCAAGAAATGGTGTATAACGGCGCCGCTCGTCACATTGTGCGGGATGTTCTCAGTGGGTACAACGGGACGATCTTTGCGTACGGACAGACCTCGTCGGGAAAAACGCACACAATGGAGGTTTCGTCGTAATTTGACTAAGATTTTGGACTTCTTCCAGTTTTAGGGTGTCATTGGAGAAAGTGAGAAACAGGGCATAATTCCGCGCATAATCAACGACATATTCAGCCACATTTTCAATCTTGTGAGTTTAGAACACAAAAAACTGACTCAGTTTTTCCTTAACACAGGAGGACGAAAATATGGAGTTCCTGATAAAAGTGTCCTACTTCGAAATTTACAATGAACGCATCCGTGACTTGCTGGACATGACCAAAACGAATTTGGCCATCCATGAGGACAAAAACCGAGTCCCATTCGTGAAGAATGCCACCGAAATATTTGTGTCGAGTCCCGAAGAAGTGTTAAATATCATTGAGGATGGGAAGACAAACCGACAAGTGGCGGTTACGAGTTAGTGAAAGCGCAAAGCCAACCGCACTAATCTGACTAATTCCAGACATGAACGAGCATTCTTCGCGCTCCCACAGTGTGTTCCAAATACAGGTGGAGCAGGGCAACAAAACCACCCAGAAAAAGCTTTCTGGAAAATTGTATTTGGTTGACTTGGCTGGCAGTGAGAAGGTCCGTTAACTTTTGACTTTTTTGGATTGGAACATTTCCAAGGGTTAAGGTGAGCAAAACGGGGGCAGAGGGGTCGGTCCTTGAAGAGGCGAAGAACATCAACAAGTCTCTGTCCGCGTTGGGCAATGTCATCTCCGCGTTGGCTGAGGGAACGGTCAGTTTGTCCAGAATTTGCTTGAGGTCTAATCAAAAACTACGCTCATTTTTAAATAAATTAGAATTTTTTATAGTTTAAAGAAATTAAATTTTCAGAAGAGTCATGTTCCGTATCGAGACAGCAAATTGACTCGCATTTTGCAAGAATCGCTGGGTGGAAATTCGCGAACAACAATCGTAATCTGCTGTTCGCCGGCTTCGTACAACGAAGGAGAGACCAAATCGACATTGCTTTTTGGACAAAGGTGAGGGAGGCGCGAGTCATGGCGAGACTTGGGATAAAGGGAGCAGTCGGATTAGAGATTCTTGGCTGATTCTTCAAGTCTTACCTCTTAAGGGCGAAGACCATCAAGAACTGTTGTGGTTGTGAACGAGGAATTAACTGCCGAAGAGTGGAAGCGAAGGTACGAGCGGGAACGGGATAAGGTGGCGCGTCTCCGTCAGCAAATGCAGTGGATGGAGCAGGAAATGCGCAGGTGGAGGGTTGGCGACAAAGTGAGCGAGGCGGACTGGGTGGACTTGTCAGCCAGTATGCAGCAGACCGACTCCAGTAAGAGATGG
This sequence comes from Globodera pallida, assembly GCA_020449905.1. Classification (NCBI taxonomy): domain Eukaryota; kingdom Metazoa; phylum Nematoda; class Chromadorea; order Rhabditida; family Heteroderidae; genus Globodera; species Globodera pallida. The sequence goes on along the minus strand of JAIXHY010000003.1, from coordinate 989,840 downwards.
GCTTTCGGGAACACGCGATAGTTTTGCGTTGAACCTTCCCGGGTCTATGGATTATCCCGGGCACACACATTGATTTGAGTGACATCCGTCGATGATGACCGATTCGATGGCAATCTACGTTGAGCCGCCAACCGCTGCACAACAGCCACTGTTGTTTTCACGAGAAGGCCCAATTGTGGACGAGGAAAAGCGAAAGTATGAAGAAGAACGATCCAAGCTGTACGCCCAGCTGGACGAAAAGGATGACGAGATTCAAGTGCAGTCCCAATTGGCCGAAGGGTTAAAGCAGCAACTGATGGAACAAGAAGATGTTATCAAACAGCGCACCCAGGACAACTGACAAGCTGATGGCTGAAGTGCAGAAAGCACAAGGTGCCTTTGTTGTCTATGATTTCTGTATTGAGGTACAAATTTAGAGCAAATCGCCAAGAATCAGGAGGAGGGCGAAGAACTGTTCGCTGCGGTCCAAGAGGTTGCCTTGAATTTGGAGCAGAAAAAGGCCGAATGTGCGCAACTGACTTTGGAAAATGGTTCGTTTTTAACATCTTTTTTTGATACCTTCGGAGAAATAAATTTAAAAAAGGCACAAAACAGCTTTTTTTTAATGTTGAGGAGCTATTTAAATGTTTGATTTTTAACTCGCAGAATTTTAGAGCAGCTCGCCGATGACATCGGCAGGAAGAACCTCGAGTCAACGCTATTGAACACAAAGTTGGAGGAATTACGTGAACTTTGCGTGACGCAGAAAGTTATTCCATTTTATTTTTTCCAGTTTTTATGTTTGCAAATATTCAGAAGCGTGTCTACGAGAGCATTCAAAACATTGTGAAGGAAATGTCCGAATTGGGCGAGACTAATTTTACCTTTTCAGAAAAGGTAAATAAATTGTTGTCAGTTCTCTAATTCCATTGATCGTAAAACTGCAGATGCAAAACGATCTCAAGGACAAAGACAAGCCCATCGACGAAGAGTTGTTGACCTCACGCACGAATTTGCATTTCCAAGCTGACCAGTGATTTTAAGGCTAACCGTCAGGTATTTTATGGTGTAAAGACACGTAGCCAGGGGGGCAGGGCCCCTCCCCCGAAAAAATGTGCAGGAGAAGACAAAAAAATAGGTGTATTCTTGATCGTTTTCGTAATTAAAATCAAATATTTTTGGAAAAAGCAGTTTTAATTAGTTTTGTTTGTTACCTTTTGGCCTTTTGCAGAAGCTCAGTCTGTTGGAGACTGGCACTGATGATACACTGAAAAAGTTGGACGGTACCACGAAGGAATTGGCCGATTGCAAGCTGCAAATTCAGCAGACGGACGCCAAGAACAAATCGCTGCAGCAAACGATTGAGGGGCAGGAGAAGCAGAAGCGACAGCTGGAGAACGAATTGGACGCACTTAATGCAAAATTGGCCAATGCCAACAGCTCGGGCCCGTCTAACAACATTGAGCTGCAGCAGCAGCATCAGAAACTGGTCACTCAGCTCAGGGATCAGATCGCGCTGAAGAACAGTCAGATGAAGCAGTTGACGGTAAACACTTGGCTTAGAAATGAGGGGGGTGGACACGTAACATTGTTAAACTTTTTCCACTTAGGAATCGTTGCAAGAGCTTCAGCTTTCTCGCGAGAAACTTCTGCAGGACTTAGAACAACTCAAATGTGACGAATCCGAAAAGGAGAAACGGCTGAAGTCCTTGTCTGCCTTCTCTGACAAGCGGGAACAGGCGAAGCAAGACATGAAAGGTATTGGAGAGTTGGGAATACAACGAATCCAAATAAAATCAGGCCTGGAAGAAACCGTGAACAAAGAGTTGCAAACGCTGCATAATTTGCGCAAAATGTTTGTGCAAGACTTGGCGCAGCGTATGAAGAAGACTTTGACTGGACCCGAAGCAGACGACGAATTTCTCTCCAGTCCGATTCAGAAACAGAAGATCATCTTTTTGGAAAACAATTTGGAACAGCTGACGAGCGTGCACAAACAGGTGATTCTGTCTGTTTAGCTACTGAAATCATTTACGCATTTACACGCCATTTGTTACGGGTGGGGTGTTAGCGTTACTAATGCAATGAATTATTTTTTGTTTTATTTATTTACATTTTATAGCTTGTTCGAGATAATGCTGAGCTCCGCTGTGAGTTGCCAAAATTGGAGAAGCGATACCGAGCATGTACGGAGCGCATCAAAGGTTTGGAGGTCGCCATTCGGGAGACGAAAGAGAATGCGATGAAGGACCGCAAGAAGTACCAGTGCGAAGTGGAGCGGATCAAGGAGGCGGTCAGACAAAGGAACTTAGCCCGGCGGGGACTCCAAATCGGTGCAGCCTTTTTCTCCCCTGTGGCTTTTTGATTACGTAAAAACGCTTTAGCGAAGCCTATCCGTCCCGGCCAACACTATGGCAGCAACATGTCGCGCCCTGTGAATGGTTGGTGACTTTGGTCCTTTGGCTTCGGTTTCTTCGTCCGTCCGCCCGCCTCCCTCCCTCCGTTCTCACTTAATCATTCTGTTCCCTCCGTCCTTTTAGCTTCTAACCAGCCTTAGTTCCATGCGTTTCCTCCGTTTGCTGGCTGATTCGTTCGCTCGGTCTTCCGCTTCCCCCCTTCCCGTTGTGTTCGTTCACCCTCCAGAGAACGGCCCGGCATAATCTTTACTGACAGCGTTTGTGATTCGTAACCAAAAAGACTTTAAATCTATTGATTGGTGTCAGTTTATTTCACTTTACTTATGCATTTGCTTTTGGTACTATAAGTAATGGGTTTGGATCCTCCTTTTGCGTCATTTTTCAACAAAAAAAAAGTTTTTATCGCTTTTTTGATTTCACAAGATCCAAATGATACCTGTTTTAACCAACCTACTCCAATTTGAACGGAATTAGGTCCCAAACCCATCTGCTTTACTTCTCGCGAAAATTTTGTTTGTCTTTACTACTCTTCATTTAAATATGTCAATTCATTTCAAATGTAAAATTTCATGGGCATAAACGCTTTCTAGATTTGTTTTATTGCATTTAATTCTGGAAAATATAGGAATTTCGTAAGTGGTAGCTAGCACGTTTGGCTCGAGCAAGAATTGGGCATGCTGTGCGGAAAATCTTCTCTGGTCCCGTCAACTCGGTTTTCGTCTCGAGACGACATACCTTTGTTATTTAGGCATCATTCAAATAAAATTGTGCGTTGAAAGCACTTATTAAGTCGAAAAGCGACGAGTGGGGGCCACCATATTAAACTGTGCCCCATGCCGTGTTCCGTACCGCTCCCCAGATGTTTCCATTCGCTCAAATAAACGTTCAGATGTGTCGATTGTTCCCTGCTACGGCAGTGGGATGGTGATCTCATCGACCGCTTACTATGTCTGATTTACGAACGAACGATTTGTGATTTCTTTAACAATTTTGTCAGACGAAATAAGGAATTGGTTATGCTTGAACAGACAGAGGAAGTTGATATGTTACAGATCAATTGGTACTTAACGGCTAATGCATCTAAAACTAACTAATCAACAGTGTCTGAGATCAAATATCAGGACGTCGGAATTTGGAAGTATTGCTCGTCCAGTGTGGCGTTGTGAGTTGCGCCCATAAAGTCGACGAAATATTTTGTGCAGAGTTGCCGGATAAGTCTAGAAAAGGGATGTTGAGTTGGCCAAGCAAAGAACACACGAACTTTTGCCGCTTTCCTTCCTCTCCCATTTCAGCGGCACTCAAAGGAGTGGGTCCCTAGCGAATCCTCCGGCGGATATGCAAGAAGTCGCGTTTGGGGGTCATAAGCCAGCCTGTAAACAAAAATAACAAACTTTTTATTTGTGTAAAATGAATTTTCAAGAATATTCTGATTTGTCCCCTTAAAACTTGCCACTCGAACACACAGTCCTCGTCCGCTTTTGTCGTCAATAGGCCCGGATGTCGACTGCGCAGCAGGCCGATCAACAAGTGATTGATCCGGTTTGAAGCGCGTCTGGTGGGCTGATCGTCCAAAGGCTCCGTTACAATGATTTCATCATCCCAACGTCTGATCAACAACACCGGGCCTCGATAGCGTTGTAACTGAAAGAAGAAAGAAAAGTCAAACAATGCAGCGTGGCTGCCTGTTGCCTGTTGAGGAATAGGGAGATCCAAATGCGTTCGCACCGTAAAACGGACCAATCCCTCCAACGCGGAAGGCATTCTTCCAATGGCCAACGGAGTCAAATCGTCGAAACTGGCGTCGAGTACGAGAGCCTTGATCTGGGGGTAATTGGCTGCCGCCCATGTGGCAGGGAAGCCTGAATGGTGTGAAGGATGTTCAATTTATTTTGTAGTATTTAAAATTCATTCTTCAAAATTGGCGGTCCATCGTTAAAACTGCATTTACTTACCGCCAATAGACCATCCAAACAGAACAATTTGCGCCGGTTGGAAGCCGAGGTATTCTACAGCAAACTGCATGACCGCCTCCATGGAGCCGAGAATTATTTGGGGATGTGGCGTGCCGGTACTTTCAGCAAAGCCTAAAAAAACAAAATGTAATGGTCGGATAAACGTGCAGAAAAGCAACAGACCCGGTAGATTCCACCCTAGCACAGAATATCCCAACTTTGCGGGAGTTGACTGAAAATCGGGAGACAATTAATCACAATCGCTGAGCATTCTGCTCACCATGATGCCCATTTCATAGTATCCGGCATTGCCCTCGCAACAAATTCTAAAGACAATTGCCATCACTTAAAAATCAGCAAGGACCCACATCAACGTGTCTCCACGAACACTGTTCCCTCTATTGTTGATGAAAATCGTGTCCACCCTGTTCCCATCCTCCGTCATGACAACATTCCTTTTTCCTCCCTGAAGAGAATGCGATGGGAATAACATCGGAAGTTTATGTGCAATTAATAGACAAAAAGTGCACATTCTCAACCCCCCGCCCGCCCCCAAACGGTGCCACTTGCCTTATCCATCAATTTGCGCCGTCCCCGCACCTAATTGGTCGTTCAGTAGCGAGTGAAACAGCGCTGTTGCACCGGGAAAAAGCATCCGACGCCCAAAAGTGTTGGCAGCCAACCAGGCAACACATTGGCGCAGCCAATTCAGAGGCTGAGGCAAATCCGGAATGCGCTCGCGTCCGTCCGCCAGGGGCACGTACCATTTGTTCGCCCGGGATGGTGTCCGCAGTAAAGTCGACGGGCGCTGCCAAAACCGAAAAAGGAAAGAAAAAAAGATTTAATGGTTCAAAGAAAAGCCGAAGAATCAATCACTTGGTAATCGTAATGCTTGAGTCGGTCGCGCACAGTGTAATTTTCTGGCGAGGCATGGGCCCTCTCGAGTAATTTGATGAATCGCCCGTACTCAGCACTAAAGCAACGAACGTTTTTTTGACCCGTCCAATGGAATTACTTCGTCAAACGGCCAATCGTTCGCGCCGTATATGCGACGGCGTAAAACATCAAAACGATACGCAACTGAAAAATTTTCATTTTCGGTATAAAAAGGACGCAAATATTTCGGCAATAAACTTTCACCCCCAGGCGATTAAATATTTCCTAATGGCATCAATCTCAAAAAAACGAGGACTGAACCAGTGAGATGTGATGGGAAGACGAGAATGACGCAATGTACGGCACAAGGATAGGCGAGAGACAAATGCAAACGTTGTAAATGCCGGCGCCAACACTGAACATCTTGTTGCCGCTTGACTCCAGCAGATTGGAGTTGTAGGGACGGTAAACGACGGGGCCACGCAGATATTGAATTAAGTTAGGCATTTCAGACAATTAATAGCTATTATATCTAAGTCAAAGGCAAAATAAATAAAATTGAGTGAATAAATTTCAAAAAAAACAAAAATAGCATCGTGACTTCCGTTCAACAATTCCAACTTTGATATGATATGATACAAAAGTTTAATCCAAATATGCATGAACAAACGAATGATTTTGGAGAGAACTCTTTCAAAATCAAATCCTCGGAAATGGTCACGTTCTTCCGGATGACCGTCAATCCTTCTCCTCCCCATTCGTCCCCCCCTCTCCGTCCGTTGCCCTCCTCTGCACAATTTGAGTGTCGTCACCCTCTTCCCGTTGCTGAGTGGTGGAACCATCACCGGCCTCGACGTCATTTTGTTGCTGTGGCTCACTCTCTTCCCGCGATAATGACGAGGAAGAAGACGAAGTGGACAAGCGACTCTTCTAAAATTGAATTTGGTGCAAAGATTGCGCTTGTCCCTACTCCCCCCCCCACTTTGTCCGTTCTGGCTCTTTTCCTTAGAGCCTTTTGTCTCAGCCGCTTCATTCTCTTCTTGGACGACTTCTTCTCCTGCTCCTCCTTCCGAGTCCTTTGCTTCTCCTCAAATGCCTTGTCCAATTCGTCCTTCACCGCCATCTTCTCAATGTACTCCAAACGTTCCAATTCGCGGCGTTTATTGTTGCGAACTATTCGTTAATTAATTTGATTTTATAATTAATCCATGTCCATCCATCCATATTCAGTGGAACCGGTCAGTTTTCGCGTCGGGTAGAGATATTTGCAATAAATAGGGCAGCTTATTTAATTATCTCCAAAATATTGCGAGTTCAAAAACAACAACAACGGGAGTCGACACTGGTCCATAATAAAAGCCAACTCACAAATGTGAAATTCTGCGCTGCCCGCAGCAGCGGACGACCCAACAACATTGCGAACAAACTCCGGCGGAGGTTTGGGTTTTGGCTCTTCTCGTCTCATCGGGATCGGCACGGGTTTAGTCCTGGAAATGGCTAATATCCGGAGGATAACACATTTGAAACCAACGATGTTCTTCTCCAGCCTCTTCAGTCTGATGCGCGTCAGGTCGTAGGCCGTCTTCGCCCTTCTAAACAAAAGCGTTATGGGAAAGCCTTTTGGCACTCACCGCTCCTCCTCAATGTCTTTGTTTTCTTCACGAGGCATAGCCGCTGTCTGTGCCGTAAAAAAAATGTCAAAAATACTCAAAGAAACGATGCAAAATATTTCAAATTTCTATTTAAGAAAATCAATTATTGTAGTAAATTCTTTTTTTGAAATCAAATTTATCTTTTTATTATTTAAAAAGTGAGAGAAAAGGCTTACAGGCAATTGCTGAGAAAGTGAGAGATAACACAACCATTAATGATGATTAGGTAATTGAAAAGCGTGCTTAAAACACTTGGATCACAGCACAGTCATTAATTCTTAGGATTTTTAATTGGATTGGACGGTCCGTCCATTTTTGTCAGTTCCGTTTTTTGTCGAATTCGATTAGTGCGGCTGGCATTCATTTGCATTATTTTCCTCCTCGCGCTCCTTTTGCTGTTCTTCGTCTTCAATTATGGACCAATCTCGACCCAAATCGCCCGTGTCCCCTCTTTCCAAATTCCACCCGTCCATATTGTCCTGCACTTCGGCGAGTCTTCAAAAAAGATAGTTTTATAAACCCGAGGCTATGGGAATTGCCTGGTTTAAAGCATGGAACAACAACAACAATGGAATGAATGTTTTGCCACCCCCCCCCCCTCCAAAAGTGAACCTTTCTCAACTCACTGTTTGTCAACGCGGCGAAGAAGAGCCTCAAATTGTTCGACTGTGTTGCTCTGACGCACCGCCTCTCCCTCCTTGTGTTGACCATCGTTTGGTCCTAACTTTTTCTCATCCGCTCTCGGATCAAAATCGTCATCAAACAAATCTTTCACATTCGTCTGCTGAATGGGAGGAAAATGATGTTCGTGTCCAAAAATGTCGACGAGAAGATCGGTGCACGGATTGTTCATTTGGTTGCTTGTGCGACGAGGGGGAGGAGCCAGAGGAAGTGGCGGTGGGCCGGTCGACTTGGGATGGATGTCAGTCCAATTTGACGTTGACGGATATGAGGAAGCATCCGGCACAATGGAAATCAACTGATCCTTAAATAACCCAACATAAAAATGCCGAAAACGCTTATTGCAGCAGATGGAAATGAGAACAAAACAAAACCAAAACAACACACCGAACTCCGTCCCGTTGGTGGTGGTGTTGCTGCAAGTGCAACTCTCAACGCGGTGCTTCAGTAGCCGGTTTTCTTCCTCCAATTCGGCTATCTTTTTGCGCAAAAGGAGTTCATGCTTTTGACTCGTCAACTCCCTCCCCCTCTTTTTCACTTGCTTCTGAAAATTAAATGTCATTAAACAAAAAAAAGTTGCACCAATTCAGTCCAAAAAAACCTCATAGGCCAAATCAAACGCTTGTCCAACTGTAAGCGTAATGTTCTCGGCCATTTTATCACTCAAAAACACAAAGCATTGGTACTTCCCAACTTCGTTTCTGGCAATGTACGAAAACAGCCGTTTGTCCTAACAATCGCAGTAATTAGTTTAGAAAACAAAAGCGTGACAAGGCCTCTCCCCCCTTCGCCTACTTGTTGGTCGTCTGCACAAAAGGATATTCGGCTAATGTGATGCTTAACGATGATCGCTCGCGTCTTTGCATCGAGCACATTCACACAATTAACACTTATTTGCAGCACGACCTAAGCAATTGTGTCCTTTGACCTGAGAAGACCCATGGCACAAAGGCCTCGCCTTTCTGTGTTTGGCACCGGAGTGTCCCGTCTTGCCCCGCTCGATCTGGAGATGGAAGCGAATGGAATGGATCGCATCCTGGATGATTTGCTTGCCCCTCGCCTCCGGCACTTCGGTTTGGCCAAGCATTTTGACCACATATTCTACACGAGCATTCACAAGACAAGCTGAAAGAAGGCATTAACGTAAATGGAAACAGAAAACAAAATCAGTGGCTAACCCGGCGGATGAATCCAACGCCCGCCGAAAGAGCCATTTCGATGGCACTGCTGAACCCAAAGAAGTACGCGAAGATCCGCCGCCAATTATGCCATTTGCCGTCGCGGAAAAAGAGCGCTTTATGGTCTTGTAAACTTCCATCGCTTACAATAATTAGCACACATTAAATGAAAGACGTGAACGGCATGGTTCTAATGCAAAATGAACGGTCATTGGCTCATGGAACCATAGTATTATTTGAGAATTAAAACAAAGAAATGCCAACGTTTATCCATCAAAATCATAATTTAATTTACAATACAACCAAGTCTCGAGAACTGAACAAAAGGCGTTTTGTGTTTTGAATAAGAGCAAAAAGGATACAAATAAAAAAAACGGCTTTCCAATTTACAACAAACTCAAATACAATCGAACGATCTTCAACTATACTTCAACATTATTCACTGAGAAGAGACTCCAGAACCTATTAATTTATTATTATTCATAAAGCAGGTGTCCTTATCCTCCATTTCCATTTTGGTTTCTAAGACGGTAACTAACTTACTCTTTGAACCACAATCTTCCTCTTTGTCTCCATCCTTCTCCGCAATTTGTCCATACATTCGCATCCAATCCCGAGCTGTCCAATTCATATAAACCCCATTTCGCTGGTGCTGCACTTCCCTTAACAAAAGCTCGTTATGCATAATAAACAACACATGCACAAGGAGATGGCCATTCCCTCCCCCCCCCCGCAGTCGTAAATGGAGCTGACCCACCCTGGGCCAATTACAAGTCGTATTGCCTCTGATTTGACCACCCCTTGTGCATGTATGTTAATAAAGCTATAAGCTCACAATTTGAACTTCAGAAAAGCGACGTCTCTTTGCAAAAACCATTTCAACTTCGCCTTGGCTGACGAAATTTCTGGGCTCGGAGTGTGGAGGAATCAACTCGGCAAAGGAACGTTTAATTGGCGATTTTTTTGGCTAAAAAACGTTATTTAAATTTAGTTATTAAAAGCACCCGAAATCCGCCGAATTTATCATCCAATGCTTTTTCCCGCCGGTCATTTTCTTTCTCGAACACGCTTTTGTAATTGTGATGCCAAATTGACCATTCGGCGATTTCGCTGGGCAAAACAAAATCGTCCTCAAAAGATGGCTTCGAAACGCATTCATTGCCCAACGCAAGACGAAAAGCATTTTGGGGCGAAATAACCGAAAACAACAAATTGACTTGGACATTCCGCCGAAGCATTTCTTACTTTTCCTGCAAAATGATATTTTTCCTTCGTCCAGCAAATTTTCCTAAAATTTGTAAGGCTTCTGCAAAAAGCGATATAATTATATAAAGTACCTTGGATTCTTCCAATCTCTCCGGGTACGGGTTCAGTGGCTTCTGCTTTCGCCTTCTAAATGTACAGTTTCGAATGCGATTAACCGAGCTAAACGCACAACAAACATTGGGTCAAAGACAATTTGGTGCAGAAAAGTGTTTTCCGCACGGACAAAAGCGTCCACAAACTCGGCGTCCACCTTGACCTTCAAGCGCTTACTTGTGTACAACTGCAGTCGGGTGAGGATCTGAACAAATGAGAGTCGAATTCAGTTTATTCAATCCAAAAACAGAAATTGGATTATTAACTGTTTTCATATGGCTCCAAAAATGTCACAAGCATAGTATTTTAACACTTAAAATATAATTTTTATTTACCATATAATAAATATAACAAACATTGCGAAGGGCGGTTTGACTGGAGGCCTTTGTGAACACTTCTTCGGCCGTCTTCAACCCAACTCCCTGGAGGCCGCCCTGCAAATAATCGCATCCAGCCAAAATGCAATATTCTTCTGAATGTGACGAAGTCAAATCGACGTCGGAAAACGGGGCACACACAATTTGACAGTTTCTGCTTTTCGTACACAACACAAAAGCCAGTTCCCGGGTCCATCTTGAAGATAATCTGTGAAGCGGTTGCTCTCGAGCGGGTTAAGTGGCAAACTCCCAGTTAAACCTTATCACACCCAAAGACGATCAAATCCGAATCCTCAGTTACGACAGCGTGTGCAAATCCTAAAAAGAATTGTCTATTTGAGAGGGACGCGTACCCAAAAAGACTTCGATTTTACCTTCTTTCATCATATACGCGATTTGGGCATCCGCTTCATAAGGTGCAACGATTGTGTCAACGTTTCTGACTTTTATTGAAAGTCTGAAATTAATTGAATTAATCCATCACGACATCCCCCCCCCCCGCCCTCTTGTTACCTTAATCGTCTTCTCAATCACTTCCCTCGTAAGCGTAACTCCCTTGCTAAATGCCCGATGCGCTTCCGCGGTAAGCCCCTGGCTTAGCAGTTCGGTACCCAAATTTTGATATTTCTCGCGAAACTCTCTTCGAGAATCGTTGGTATCCTAAAGTAAATGTCTGAAAATTGGGTGGGAATTTGTGCAAAACCTTTTTAGCAGGCAACGGTCTTCCATCAAAAACCAAAATGACATGGCAATCCAACATTAGCAAACATTTCACATATTTTTGGACATAACCAATATATCTAAATTTATATATTTCCGTATTAAACAAAATAATTTAAATAATTCACATACAATTCAGAATCCTGTCCCATTGCCAATTTGCCAGCACAACCGAAAACCCCACGATGCAACAAACAACTCACATCGACGAGCAAAGTTTTGCCCTTGAATTCATTTATATTTCCCTGCAAAAGAAAAACAAAATGTTTATTTATAACATTCAATTAAATGCAACCTCGTAACATGCTTTCTTCACAAAAGGTAATAAGCCAACCACACCCATTCACTTTAAATCAATTTCACTGTAAATTTAAGATAACAAATGGGAAAATTAAATAAGCAGGTCAGCTAGGAGCTTTGCTAATGTTAAAATTAAATATTTTCGTGAATTTAATTATTCAATAATGGTCAATTAAATGTAATTTATTTTAAACATAATTTATTATTGGCGAAATGTCTGTTTTAAACGAAGTTAAAAAATTGGCGAAATGTCTATTTTAAACGAAGTGAAAAATTAAATAAAAAGATTGAAAATTTTATCCAAAAAAAACCCCCGATCGGGCGTGTATTTGTCGGGTAGCCGACTGGTAGCAAGCAACCTGACTACGTCTGGAAATACCCACCCGCGCCGGGCCTGTCTCCGCCTAGATTTTCTGAAATTTTTTAAGAAAATGGAATAAAAACAAAAAGATGCATCCCTAAATCTCGACTTCCCCTTAGACTACCCGAGAAAATATACGCGCGTAGTTTTGCTTTGACCATTTTGAAAACACTAAAATTTTATTTATTCAGGTTGAACATATTGTAATGGAAAGCAGAAGCGGAAAACGGCCAATTTCGGACAGTACCGAGGTCGCACCAAAAAAGATTCGCATTATCGAAAAGGAGGAGCAGAAGCCTGATTTGGTTTGACATAATTAAATTTAGTTTATACATAAATCTTTTGTTTAGTCAAAGCGGAATCCTTTAAGTGGGCGTCCATACTCGCAACGGTTTTGGGATTTGTTGAAGAAACGGATGGGACTGCCCGTCTGGGAGTACAGGGAGAAGTTTTTGGATCTGTTGAACAAAACCCAGTGCATTACGCTTGTTGGGGAGACCGGCAGTGGGAAAAACCACGCAGATTCCGCAGTGGTGTATGGATTTTGCACGGGAGAAGGGCACACTTGCTAATCGGAAGTACATGGTTTCCTGCACACAGCCGAGACGTGTGGCAGCAATGAGTGTGGCCACGAGGTAAATTCTGAAGGCGATGTTTTAATGTCAAAACATTTCAGGGTTGCTGATGAACTTGATGTTTCGGTATGTGCTTTATTTTACTTGATCGTATAATTTTTACTTTCAATGGATTAATTTAGCTGGGCCACGAAGTGGGCTATTCCATTCGGTTCGAAGATTGTGTCAGCGATCGAACCGTGCTCAAATATTGCACCGATGGAATGCTTTTACGAGAAGCCATGAACAACCCGCTTTTGGAGCAGTACAACGTAGTTTTACTGGATGAAGCACATGAACGCACATTGGCCACTGACATACTGATGGGGCTGATCAAGGTCGAAACTGTACTTTTAATATTTTCTTTTTACCAATTACTTTTTTATACTTTACACGACTTTTTAGGAGATAATCAGACAACGCCAGGATCTCAAGATTGTCGTGATGAGCGCTACTTTGGATGCGGGAAAGTTCCAAAATTATTTCGACAATTGCCCTCTGCTGTCAGTTCCCGGCCGCACTTTCCCAGTTGAAATATTTGTAAGCAAAAAAAAAGAAGCATTTTCTTTCCTTAACTTCATTTTCTTTCCTTAACTTCATCAAAACCCTCCAGTACACGCCAGAGCCGGAGAGAGATTATTTGGAGGCGGCTGTTCCGCACTGTCATCCAAATCCACGTTTGTGAGGAGGTTGTGGGCGACATTCTTCTGTTTCTGACCGGGCAGGAAGTTGGTGCAATTACTTCCATTTTGTGCCAACGGATTGTTTGGAAATTCCATCTTTTATAGGAAATCGAAGACGCGTGCAAAAGGATCCGTCGAGAAATACAAAACCTGGGGCCCGAAACTGGTGATTTGGTATGCTTTAAGATAGCGGAATCCATTCGAGGAGTTCAATGTTTTATTATTGTTCCATAGCTATGTATTCCCTTGTATTCGACTCTTCCCGCCGAACCAACAGCAGAAGATTTTCGATGCCGCCCCTCCGAACAAACCGAACGGAGCAATAAGTAACGCCATGCCGTTGTCAAATGTAATTGAACTGATTGAAACTTATTGTCAGGTCGAAAGTGTGTTGTTTCGACAAACATTGCTGAAACGTCTCTCACAATTGATGGTGTCGTTTTCGTGATCGACCCAGGATTTTCCAAACAAAAAGTGTACAACCCCCGGATTAGGGTTGAGGTTGGTTGTGATAATAAAACAACCAAATAATATTTTGTTTTTAGAGTTTGTTGGTGTGTCCCATCTCCAAGGCGTCCTCCATGCAGCGAGCGGGTAGGGCCGGCCGAACAAAACCCGGCAAATGTTTCCGATTGTACACGGAAAAAGCTTACAAAAATGAGATGCAAGAGCAGACGTATCCGGAGGTGCAATTTTTTGATTGTTATTTTGGATTTAACGTAAAAAACACTGAAAAGAACTTAATTCATTCTTTTGATAGATCCTCCGCTCGAATTTGGGCACGGTTGTGTTGCAGCTGAAGAAATTGGGAATCGACGACCTCGTCCATTTCGACTTTATGGATCCGCCGGCGCCGGAAACTTTGATGAGGGCGTTGGAATTGCTCAACTACCTATCTGCAATTGACGGTGTTTTTATTTATCTGTTTGTTGATTCATTTTCCGCTCGCTTTCCCCACGCTTTGCTCTTTCAGACAATGGCGAACTAACTCAACTCGGCTCGCTGATGGCAGAATTCCCTCTTGACCCGCAGTTGGCGAAAATGCTGATAGCCTCAACCGATCTGTGCTGTTCCAACGAGATTCTCAGTATCACTGCCATGCTTTCTGTTCCCCAATGCTTCGTTCGTCCGAATGAAGTCAAACGGGCGGCGGATGAGGCCAAGGCGCGTTTTGCGCATGTCGACGGGGACCATTTGACACTACTCAATGTGTACCATGCGTTTAAACAACGTGATTTAACCGAATACTTTTTTGGATAAAAGCCATCCGGTTTTCTTTAGATCGCGAGGAACCCCAATGGTGTTACGAGAACTTCATAAACTACAGAGCGCTAAAGAACGCTGACGACGTCCGGATGCAGCTGGCAAAAATAATGGACAAATTCAACCTCAAGGTATGGGAGAAGAACGGCCAGCCCTCCCCCCCCCCCGGTTCCTGTTCTAAACTACCGCTTTTAGAGGGTTTCAACGGACTTCAACTCCCGCGATTATTACATCAACATCAGAAAGGCACTTGTCGCCGGATTCTTCATGCAGGTCTGCTTCCAACAAAATCACAAGCAAAAGTTAGATCCCGGCAGGTTGCGCATCTCGAGAAAAGTGGCCATTACGTGACCATCAAGGACAACCAGCTGGTCAACCTCCATCCCATCGTCCGTGCTCGACCACAAACCTGAGTGGGCGCTGTACAATGAATTTGTGCTGACAACCAAAAACTACATCCGGACAGTGACGGACGTGCGCCCAGAATGGTCATTTTTTGTATATAATACGTTGACTAGTCATAGTATTAATTTGAGCAACAGCAAGGCAACAATATGTTTGCTTCATATATAGTAATTAGGGTTCCTGGGGTCAAATCGAAAAAGATCTATAGAACAATTGCTTAAGGCTTATCCAAATGGCCCCGACATACTACGACCTGAATTCATTCCCGGATGGCAGCGATGCCAAGAGAAAATTGTACGCCATAATCGCGTCAAGCAGGAAATGAAAGTGGAATGGCACGATTATATGAGCAAATAAATTAATTGCACTTTTAATCATATTGTACCTTTGAAAGTTAAACAAAGAAAACAGGTTGTGATTTATGGTTGGGATGCAATTATTGCTAAGATTTGGCCATTTCTCTGGCATGTAGATTTCAGAAAAAAAACTAGTCATTTTGCTTTGCGGATCCTGTTTTGCAGCGTTTTGCTGTCGGCGCTCCGCCGTTGTCGCCACCGCCTCCATCGTCGCAATTCATCACATTAAAGAAATCGGTGATGAGCGTGCTCGAGCCACAAAACTTCTCGGTATTCTCAATGCCGCGATACCTTAAAGCAGTCGCATGATGCTTATTGCATTAAAGGCGACTAAATGTGCCTACCCTTACGTTTCATTCGAAAGATTGACCTCGCCGAGTACTTTTAACTTCGAGCCAAGAAGTGCCCAAATGTCCATGTCCACCGTTTTTCTGGCCAATAAGTACTGAACGTGCACCGAATCTTTTTGTCCTACTCGATGGGCTCTGTCTTCCGCTTGGATCATCAACTGGATTAAGGAGAGTATTAACAAAGAATAAGCAAGGCTTCACTAAAACATTATTTTCCTCCGTGCAAATGGCAAAATATTTTCTGATTGCCTTCGCATAAAAGAAAAATAATCGCCCTATTTTCGCGGAAAGTAGTTTCCGTTAGCTAAAAATTGATTGAAAAACCAACGGAATGGGTTCCAATAGAGCTCGGCGAACACGACAACCGATGCCGACGTGAGAGTGATGCCCGTGCCAGCCGCTGTTATAGAAAGCAATGCCGCCATCGTTCGGCTGTCAGTTTGGAATTGTTCACAATAAAGTGCTCGCTCTCGTGCTGGTGTTGTACCGTCGATCCGAATATATTGGACGCCATGAAAGGAATAAAATCCAAATAAAACACTTTTGAAAAGCGGTTAAATTTGGAAACAAGTTTTCAAATTTTGCTAGAAGATTTTAAATATATAGCCGATTTTGCTCTTAAGGCACTAAATTTTTGCTTCCAAAATGTCGTCGAAGGTTACTAATTGGCATAAGTCAATGCTCACCACTCTCGCAAACGCAACTCCCAAAGTGTCCAGCACGGCCATATGATGCGCAAAGACCAAAACTTTTTTTTCGGCGGCGCCTTCGTGAAAGTACGTGTCCACCACGTGTTCGGCCACAGCCTTCATCTTGACAAGGCCCGTCTCAAAAGCTTCGCGTTAAACACTATCATTTTAAAACAAACACGGTATTTAGATTCAGGCAAAGAATGGAAATAGGAATAGGGATTGGTGGGAGGCGACCAACCTGGACGTAATACGCCGAGAACGTCTCCTTCTTCTTTTTTGCATCCTAATAGAGACTAAGCATTGCCATCACGAATATCTCGACCTTACAGAATATCGGTTGGCCTGTTCACAGGCTTCTCGGGCCTTTTTCAGTTCACGGATTTTGGCGTCGATTGCGTCGCCAGAAAGGTACACAACTTCACGTCTCTTCTCCGGTAAATCGTCCAACACATCCTTTTTAAGACGCCTTAACAAAAAAATAGAACTGCATTTGTCATTAGGCGCGACCCATCCCTGCCCGAAAAATAGGCACCTGATCATAATTTTGTCCATGACAGTTTTCAGCTCGTCCGGATTGGACCTCAAATATTTAAATTAAAACTGTGAGATGCCAATCCGATGATACCTTCCTTTTGCCTCAAACCCGAAACGTCCTTTCCTCCCCTCGCAATAGCGCGTGGCGTACTTTATCCAATTCGGAAATATTTTCGGGTCAATCATTCGAATTTGTGTGAACAATTCACTGGGTCTTGACAGTGCGGGGGTTCCGCTGAGGAGAAGGACGCGATGAGCAATCTTCTGAAGAGATTGTCATGTTTTCTGAATGCTTGCAAAAAAGAAAGCAACGGATTACCGAAAGTTCAAAAGCAACTTTGGTGCGCTTCGTTGTTTGCTCCTTCAACAAATGACTTTCGTCCTAAATGTTAAATACTTTTCCGCATCGAATTTGATAAACAAGCAAAAATATCGTAATTCTGTTGCCTTTTTAAATTTTGTTTAGTTATTTTCAAATCTCACAAATATAGCCACATAAATAGTGTTGCTTTTTAGCTGTTTGGCCTTGGAAACCATGAGATCATAACTGAGTATCTGAAAAAATAGTAAAGCAAAAAACTTAAAATCTCAAATATTTTCTGACCATCGCCAATGCAAACCTCAAAGTTATTATCCCCCCTCCCTCTGGTCTATTCTTCCTCTACCCCCCCCCGGGTTAATCCAAAATTAAAGGCGGCGACAGCACCAGACGAGCCACCAAATAGAACTTTCAATACAAAAACAGAACGGACAATTGCAACGGAAGTGTTACGCGAAATGGGCAACGGGTCGTTTTGTCGTTCGATAACGTAAACATTTGCGTCGGGCATAAACCGTTTGAATTGGCCGACCCAAGCGTACTTCACAGAGGAGGGGCAGACCACGAGCAAAGGCCATTCGTTGCGATAGTAATTGGAAATGGCCAGCGCCTGCACGGATTTCCCGAGGCCCATTTCATCCGCCATCAGAAGACGTGCGTCCCTTTCGATGCCGACACTTCCAATTATAAGAGAACAACATTAATTAACCACAATTATAGTAAATGAACGGAGGATGGACCTTACTCCACTCCGCTGGAAGGGAAACAGCGAATCCAGCAACTGCTGTCCGATTTTGGCGATGTTCGCCTTGGGTTTGGCCGCACTTTTGCACAAAAACAGCTAAATCGAATGGATAAAAGCAATTTAAACAAGAAAATCTCCCCGTAAAGAAGTAAATACAACGAAAACAGCATGTGCCCGTGTTTGAAGGGGGTCAACCAACTTACCTTTATGACTTCAAAAGGAATTTCAGTGAGCCTCAAATTCACTGATCGATTCAACTCATTCAACGCCCTTTTGGTAATTTCGTACTCATCGATATGGAAAGACCACGTCTTATCTTCCGGGTTGAAAGTCCGCGAAGGAATCGACTTCAATTTGTCCACGACATCAATGTTGAATGGTGTGAATTGCACCTAAAGTTGGTTAAATTGCGGTAATTTGTTTTGATTGGGGGCAGAGTAACAAAAACGAACCTTGAAGCGATTTGCACTCAAAAGAGAAAACTCCACGTTAACAAGCACTTTTTGTGTGGAGTTCATTTGTCGTGGGCTTTGGGAATTAAAGCCATTTGTGGAAAAACTGTGCGGAACATTGACAGTCGGCGGAACGCGTCCGTACTGTTCCTAAGAAGTCTCAAATTACGGACAAAATGAGGAGCATGTTTGGGAGTGTCTGACTTCTCGTGCCGATGTCGTCGGTTTGTTTTGTGTCGAGGCCACCCCAACCGGGGGAAATTGAACTGCTCCCGCCTGCTGATGCTGTTTTCGTCTCTGCTCAGCCTTTTCCTGCCTGTATCCTCAATGCCCGTTCCCGGTTTTGTTTGATCCGTTCCTTTTGCTCCTCCGTCAACTGATCGCCACCGCCTGCCGTCGTCGTTAACGTGGAGGACGAGGGAGTCGGAGATGGCATTCCTTCAAAGGTATTTTTTTAATACTCTTCAAAAAGCTAAACTAATAAAAATCCTTTTAGCCATGGATTCGGATTTTATATGACCGTGTTTGGCCGGATAACAAGCGTTGACTTTAGAAAGCACAGAAATTTATTTCATAGCATCAACAAAAAGGTTTGAACATTAATAAAAAGAGAATTGTGGATCGGGGGGGGGGGGGGATTGTCTCGGGCTTAACGAAAAGCAATGATCGTTTAGGACATTCGGTCAACGAGTGGGGCGAATAGACTAATTTATATCATATTAAAAAATAACTACATATTGGGACTTAATTTCTGGTGGGTTTTTCTTTTCCTTAAATTAGGTAACAAGCGACGAACGGAAAGAAATGGGCGATAGTGAAGTATTCAAGACACATCAAAATTCAAAAAACAAAATAACGGAGCAACTAATTGACGTTCCTTTATAATGAGAATGAGTTGTAAATCAACCAAACACAAATGAATTTAATGGGGCAGAGAGAACGATACGCAGCAACAACGGTAAACATTAAATGATGGAGAAACAATAAAGAAAAAGAAAAACGGGTGAATACTTAATTGTTTTCCATTTATTCGCCTCACTTTATCAAAAAACTAAAATCTCAAATTGCGGAAATCAACAAAAACAAAGGAAGAGCTCGTTATAAAATATTTGTGAATGGCGATTTGATGGATATGGATTAAATCACGCCATAACAGAAGAATACATGCAGTCCAAAAAGCAGGATTGTATGTGATAAACCATAATCTTTCCACAAACAGATCAAAAATTCACGCATATTTTAATCAAACTTTCATTTTATTGAGCATTGAAGACGTCAATTGCGGCTGAGTTCCGGTTGTTGCGCTTGCTGCGTTTGGTGCGCACTTCCTTCCATTCGTCCTGTTCCTCCTGCTGCACTCCCTTAGGCTTATCCTTCCCGGAGTCCGCGACAGAGAGCGCCGACTCATTCTGCCGCCCATTTGATGTACTGCTTGAATAGAAAACACTTTTCGTCTTTCACCCCCTCCCCTCCACGATCTTCTGTTTCTCACCTCCCCTGTGATAAGTGCGAGCTCAGTTCCTCTTTGGTCTGCGCCTCTTTCTCTTTGCTCAGTTGTTGCTGCTCCAGTCTCGGTCGTTCTCAGCAAGTTTTGATGCAGTAGCTTTCTGCTGCTGTTCCTGTTCCAAGTCCTCACTGTCCGCTACGTTTGCCCGTTTTTCGTGTGGTTCACTTGGAAGAATACCCTTTTCGGCGCCGGTGGCGATCGTCGGGGAGTTTTCCGTCCCGGTGTGTGTTGCCGATTCCAACAAAGGCCAATGTTGCGGATTCATTCTCGGACGAATCTGAAAACAAATGTTGATGCTGATTCTGAGCAAGGATAAAGCAGTCTTTTTCGAGACCCCCCAAGCCCCCGCCCCCAAAACGCTTAACTCCGGTAACCTTTTGGTTGTCCTCGTTCATCTCAACCTTCTCGCTGTCACGCAAACTCTTGACAATGAAACTTTGGTCGAGAGTCAATGAGCGAACGCGTGGAAAACTGGCGACCAAACTCAGCGGCAGAAAGCCTTCGTGGTCCATTTTACGGCGCAGGAAAAAGTCTTTTTGGAGGTTGTCAGCGGAGAAATAGTACTCGCTAAATGCAAATCAAATTGCGTAGTCAAAGTGAGCAAAAATTTGGGGGAGTACTAGCCGATTTAGAGCAATTGAAACAAACAAACAAACCCGAGTTAAAGCTCCGTCAAATTTCATTAAACTTAACAATTCCGCTAAATGTCTCAAAATGAGAATTGCCGTCCGGCGCCAGTGAGGTGGCGTATCGACCAGCAATTTATCCCTAATAAGCGACTCTTCGCTGATAGGCTGTGCCCGGATTAACAAAAATGGAAAGTTGACCAACATTTGGGCCCGAACGAAATCCATCAGCTTCATCTCATCGATGTAAGGAACGGCGGCCGGCGCTTGGGCAGCGAAGACCGCATTTGGCGGGAATTGAGCGGACAAAACGGCTGACGTGAATTGTGCGGCGGCTGTTGTGGGCGGAATTTGTTCAGTGGTGACGACCACAACGGCGTTTGGGTGCAGGGCAGTGGGTGATGTAAGCGGAAAAGAGATGAGCCCGGTGGGCGACAAAAGTGAGGCGGGCGGCACGGACGAAGCGCTGACGACAACGCTGGCATGTGCAGCGGCAGTGGTTGCAGACGACACGAAGGCAGTTGGGTGAGCCAAAATGTTTAGCGGTTGCTGCAACGGCAAGGCTGCGGATTCCGGAGGAGAGCCGACGCCGCCCCCGCCGCTCTCCGGCTGTGAGTCAGTGGTGGCGACCGAACTTTGCTGCTGTTGCTGGTGAAGGGAAGCGGCGGCCTGCAAAGTCGGAGGCGGCTGCGCGATCACATAACCGGACGGATGGCGAAAGCTGAAAACAATAGATGAAACGGGACAAATTGATCCACATGGATTCCGCGCAGTCCAGGCTCAAATTCGGTTAAATTGCGTTCAAATATTGTACCCCAAAAATGTGGAACAATCTTGACCAAATAATAGTTTATGAATGCTTTCAAATGAAATGTACACATTCAACCCGGCAGTCGCAAAACTCACGTGGTCAATGCCATTCTCTGCAACTGCTGAATGTAAGGCAGTGCCCCGGTTGAAAATGCGGCAGCCGCTGCGTTGGCATCAGTTGGGACCGCAATGACTCCAACGCTAAGTGACGGGTCAAATGGAGGAACGGAAGAAAGCGCATAATATTGGCTGAATTTAGCAGGTTGACAAACATAAAAAAAAGATTTCTTACGAATATTGGTTTTCTAACAGATCCATGTAGTCAAAACTTTCCTCTGCACCAACTTCTTGTACCTTAAGTGGTTTACCAAAATTACACACATTATCTAACTTGATTAAGTGCTATTTAAAAAAATGCTAACCACCGAAAATCACCTCATCCCAATCGGGCAATGGCCCCCTGGCTCGTCGCTGTGCAACACTCATCGGAGACAGTGCGTTCTGGTGGTGGTTTCGTGGCTGCCACCTTGGTCGTCTCGTCCCGTCAATAGCTCCACCACCACAAGACCGATAGGGCATTCGCATTGATCGCGAACCAGTGCTGTTTTGATTGTGAGACTGATGGGGTCGCGAAGTTGAAGATCCGTTAACCGACGTATAATTTACGTTTCCGTTGTTCGATTGGTGCTGCTGTTGACTCTGTTCATCAACAATAGAACGCCTTCCCCGATATCCGCCTCCACCACCAACAACACCCCCCACACGCGCATTGTTATTGCTGTTGTTGTTGTTATGTTGCGGACGAGGAAGAGTCGGCGTCGGAAGTTGTCGCTGTGCAACGGTCTGATTGTTCGCTGTCATATTGCTGCTGCTGTTGTTGTTTCTATTTCCGTTGTCGCTGCTAAGTTGCTCTTCAGAATGAGGAGACGTTGAATCGTTAGCTCTTTCCTCGACGATTATGGGCGAGTGCGGCGTCGTTGTTGTTGACTGTTGCTGTCCCACTGACTGTTGATGCTGTTGGTTCGACGATGGTTGTCTGACCTTCGAGTTGTTGTTGTTCCTGTTCTTTTTCCAACCCTGCGAGCCCGAATGCTGGTAATAATACCCGTTTGATGTGTCGTCAAAGTACCTATAAAGCACTCAATTGACGCAGGCCCGTAGCCAAAAAAAGAAAGAAGCGGTTTTTCAATATTATACTATACTTGTAGTGAACATAAACCAAAATTATTATTCAATATTTAAATGACAAGACGCTAAATTAGCATTCACCAGTAATCCTGCTGTTGCTGCTCCTGCTCCACCTGCTGCTGCTCGTCGCCCGTCTCCTTGCGATGTCCCTTCGCATCACCCGGTGCTTTTTCCAACTCTCCATCTCCCTTCGTGCCCTCCTCCTTATGTCCGCGGTGGTACCTTTCCGCCTCGTTCCGGTTAGCATCCGGCACGCCTCCCCTTCTGTGTCCTCCCCTTAGCGCATTCTTCCTTATGTACGCCTCGCGGCTTCGTCTATCTTCACGCCATTCCAAATGCCGCTTTTTCGAAATTTCCCTGCCCGTGTTGTAATCCACGTCGATGTCAACCTTCTTCCAACTATTCTTTGGCACTTTTCTGTTCCCACCACTCGGACTGAGCATTTCAGGCAAATCGCCATTATCCTAAAAAAATTTAAGAATAAATATTATATTTCTAGGATGGCGCAGAAATTTGAGACCAAAGAGTCGCTGATGAGGAAGACTGACTAAGAAAAGAGAAAAGGATACCCAAAAATTCATTATTCTTTAAAACTTTGACTAAATCTTTTCATAGTCTTAGATACATCATTCTTATAATTAAAATAAAGGAATTAGCAACAAAAAATAGTAGAATATCTTACAATTTTGACTTAATTTAAACAAATTGTCTATTGTATTATTTAAATCCCTCCAAAAAAACGATGATTTTTTTATTTTGTACAAATTTCCCAAAAAGATTATTTCGGTAGCGCCCCCATACCCTTGCCTGACAAGTGTCCACCTTCTGCTTTCGATCAGCGACTTTCTGCGTTTTTCCACTCATCGATTTCGAAAAATCGTCTTCCTGAGTCGCCACGTTCAGCGTGGGCCAATCCTCGTTACCCTTCACAGACCCCGACTTCTTCCGTTCGTTCTCTTGTTCCTCAATTTCGACTTGCTGAGAATTTCCTGAGTCTCCGGAAACTATCTTAGCAAAAGTGACCGCTGAGCTGACTGAGGGGTGTCGCTGCTCGCTCATCAAGCCAATAAACAGCACAGCAACCAATATGCACCGTTAGGTTCAAAAATGTACTTTCCTAAAAAAAAGTTCATTGTTCCCCATGAAAATGCGGACGCTTTTCGGCTCCGGAATGAAAAAGCGGGACTCCTCGAAAGGTTGAGACTCTTGTCCCAAAAATCCCGATCCAATTTCAAGCATTTTAAATGCCTTTCTCTAGTAGTATTCACCAATCAACAAACAAATTATTTTATGTACATATTGATCGGTGAATTAGCAATGAAAAATAAGATACTTTTGAACAAACATTTATCTCGAACAAGTGGAAAAGCGCATGGAATTAGAAAAAAAGGGGAGAACGAAGTTAAAAAAATCTTTTGATACATTAAGCTAATTTTTCGTTACGCTTCCCGCTTAAAATAAATACTAACAGAATGCCATACTTAAATGTTTGAGTAAAACATTAGCTTAAACTTAATTAAATTAAACGCATCGTATGCAGCAAAAACGGTCCAATTCAAAAACACTAAATTCTTTCTTTATTCTATGCTAATGAAGCCATTTTTTTAAATTATATTTGATTTAGGCGATTTAAACACCCAAAGTGAATGTTGGCAGCACATTCGTCGCCAAAGCCGGATTACATCACCGTAAGTCATTGGTCTAACGTCTAATTGTAAGGTCTGACAATAAAATTTTGAGAAGAAACTAAATTAACGGTTTCTCAAGAATTTATTCCCTATTTAGGACGTAGTTTCGTTTGAATTAGATTCGTCTGCAATAAATATCATAATTAGTGTGTTATGTTTGTAGGTATTGGCTATTTATGACGACCCACCGTCAAAACACAGGACGAAGTGTTCGGATGAACAGCCGACGTCGAAACTGTCCATACCCATTAGTGGGTCATCAGAGTTTATTGGGAAAGGTGGCCATTCCGCCAACAATGGCAATGTCCAACAGACAGAAATTGGTTGGTCCGTTTGAGAATATTGATTTAATAAAATTATAAAAATAAACTTTAGGAGCCAGTTTATACCCGAAGGAATCATTTGCTCCTTCATTTGATGTTTCCAATAAATCGCCATCAATTTTGAGAAATTCGAACAAAAAAACTCTGCAAAATGACTGTCATTCTGTGCATTTTGAGGGTTAGTGTTTTTGCTGGAAGGAAAAATTAACGCGCAATTCATTCAGGCAAAAGTCAAAATGCCGCCGTCAATCGTCTCGTAAATTCCAACAATTGTATAGAAAAATGGAATGGAAATTCTCGAAAGTCGCGCATTGCAAATTCATTTTTGGACGCTAAAGAATCAATTGAACATGAATTAAACGAAAAGTGGCCAGATTTTGATCGGACACTTTATCAACTTCAAGTTGGGCATCTCAGCTTAATTATCAAATATTCGATTATTTTAGAGAATTGTTCTGTCTGCTGATACAAAAGAATTGCCTTTAGGCTTAGAGGTATTTTTAAATTTTTTAACAAAAATATATTTACATGGCATGTCCATAAAATGCATAAAGCACAAAATCACCGGGATTTAATGAGAAAATAAATATTATTCTAAATCCTAGTGATTTTATGTAATCAGTTTTTTAAAACTATTTTTGCAAAACAAATAATTTTTAGGTTTCCCCCGTCCCAAATCTATCGAGTCCAAGCAGGTTGTTGGCGGTGGAAGTTCGTTCTATTGAAGAAAATGGACGAATTGCGGACGATGGCCGGTTGAAAGTCGGCGATCAACTCGTCGAGAACTAACGAAATGCCCTGTGAAATGGTTGGCCTTGGAAAGTCAGTTCTATTCGACTGGATTGCTTTTTCTTTAGGTTTCTTTTGCCCGTGTTCAACTCCGTCTCCGTGAGCTTCAATCCTTCACAAATCCATCATTTGCATTTTTCCGTCGAATTCCACAAATAAAACCTTCTGAAAGTCAGCAAAATCCCCAAAGGGTTCTTCCTGTTACAACCGCCTTGCAAATGGGAAACACTTCACAAATTGGGGAAACGAAAATTGTTCGACTAAAGAAAGGTGGGCGCGGCAGCAATTAAAACAAACAAATGCATGCCGAACGGAATGATTTCCTTTGTTAGGGGAAGAAGGCTTTGGCTTCACTTACGCCGGGAGGGAATCATTTGCAAACGACCGCAGGGAATTCCTTTTCTACGTGAAAGGGACTTCGTAAAGGAGTGCGGCGGCATGGCCATTGGCGACAGAATTTTGCAGGCATTTATTTCACATTTTTATTCTTTCCTAATAAAAGCATTGATTTTATTCTAATTTATTTCCCCCCCCCCTTTTTTTAGGTTGACAAAATGTCCTTGGCAGGAATGAGCCAATCCGAAGTCACATCGCTGTTGAAGGGGAAATTGTTGGGCGATGTCATTGAATTGTTGATCAGTCGAAATGTGGTCGATTCTGAGCATCAAATGGAGGGAAAATGTGAAAAGGAAGCCAACATTGGCCGTCCGACCGATCAGATTTTGGACAGTCTAAATGCACATTTTCTGAGTAAACCGGACATGGAATTGCATTGCTTGGACATTCCACTAAACGATACGCCGGGCGCTGGCTTGGGACTTTCACTGAAGGCACAACGGGTTGGCACCATTGATTCAGGCCTTTACATTCGGAGTGTAAGTCCATTGGGGGGGGGGACAGTTAAAAGTCCGTTTCCTTACTTTGAAGATCTTCTGTTGGATGTTACAATTCCTAAAGTCCCTTTTTTGCCAGATTCTCCACGGTTCAGCGGCGTTCAAAGATGGACGATTGCAGGTTAATGACCGTTTGGTTGGCATTGAAGACCAAAATCTACTGAATTACGAATTGAACGGGGAGGCTTTGGAGGCGTTTATGCGGACCATTTCGCAAATGCCCCAGACGAAGCAGTCGATAAGGTGAGAATACGCGCCGGTCTTTTTGTGGATTGAACGCATTTTTGTCTTCTTAGACTGTTTGTTGTGCGTAAAATGCAATTATTGCGCGATTTAAATTCGAAACCCTTCGGAGGCGGCGCGCGCCGTGGCAGTGACAGTGATTTGAGTCAGCTTTCCAACTTTGATCGCGAAGCACCTTCACGGAGGTTTTTATTGCGCAATATTTTAAGCAAAATATTGTTAAGTTTAGGTCGATCTCCGAAAAGCGTTCATTAGTCGCGCACAGGGACCCTTCTCACCTCAGGACATATCAGAAAATAGTCCATCAACGTCAAATCAGTGGTAATGATGGGTGGAAAATTCTTTCAAAACTGCAATCCTCCATTAAGCTCCGGCATTGTCTTCAACGGCCGTCTCCAATTCGACTCGATCTCGACGTTCCCTTTACGACGAATTTCGGAGGGTGCCGCTCCTCTCAAGTCGGGCCGAATGGGAAAAGGCAACGGCCAAAGACAATGTTTTATGTGGATGAAACTGGGGCGTCGTTGGACGCGGATTCGGGTGGGTTTGGCATTAAGTCGATGACGGCACTTGCAACTTCATATATTGTGAAAGGAATGTTAACAACCGAACGAGACGTTTTGTTGCAGGTTTTTCCTCGACATTTCCTCCTAACACTGTCCGTGTCACCAACAACAAAAACAATAATCATATCGATTCTCTGATTGCATCGAGGAGTGCAATGTGTGACACTGAAAATGAGGCGATACCAAGCAGTACATCCTATCCTTCTTCGTTGTCAGAATTTGCTAAAGGCATCACTAAAAACAAAAATCCATGTAAGAAAGGAAGTGGTGGAGGTTTTTATATATGTTAAAAACTGGAAAGGTACACACTGCCAAGACCAAAGTGAGCTTAAACAGACAAAGTCCCGCCGAGGGTCACTGGGCAACGGACTGTTCAAGCTGTTCGGGAGGGGGTCGACGCATAAGGAGAAGGACGGCGGCAAAGAGCGGCCGCACCGACCACCTCCTCCGCCGTATCATCGACTCCCGCCGATGGCTAACCATCCGCACCATCAGCCGCCTTGCCAATGCTCTTCCATTGAGCAATACTGCCCACAACAGGTCGATTTGGGCATTCGAAAATGACTAAAACCATTTTGAATTATTTGGGAAATGGCGCCTAATGCTTTTGACTGTTTTAAAAAGGTCAAAACTTTGCTTCTATTGAATTTTGGGTAGGTAGATTTTGCGTTAGTTGAATTTGGACTTGAATTATAAAAGATTGTAATCTCAGTCCCGGACACATCAGTATTGCCATTACCGAATGGAAGACTCGAAAACCCGACGAGCTCACTTTTCAGCAAAGCTTTCCATTTTTGTCACCGTACCTAACAATAAACAATTTTGACTTGCACTTTGTCCCCGTTGCGTCGTCGTCCTTTTGTCTTATCGTCCTCTTGTTTCAGTGTTCTCACATTTATTCGGGCCCGTCGGCCAACTTCGATCACCTCCATCGCACTAACAATTGCACAAGACTTCACCACTTTTATCGGTACGATTTCTTCGTATAAGGGTGGGGCATTCTGTCCATTTACGGTCAATTTAAGCTCATCGCTCCATCCGACCCCCGCGCGGTCTTTCGGCACTTCCATAACGGACCGCCGCCAATTCCGTTCAGCCCAT
The DNA here is from genome assembly GCA_020449905.1 of Globodera pallida. Classification (NCBI taxonomy): domain Eukaryota; kingdom Metazoa; phylum Nematoda; class Chromadorea; order Rhabditida; family Heteroderidae; genus Globodera; species Globodera pallida. The sequence continues at coordinate 961,841 of JAIXHY010000003.1, read as the reverse complement.
TTTGGGCCCGTCGAAGTGCCCCACTCACAAGACGACACCACCACATTGTGCCAAGAGCAGCAATGGCCGTCCCATATTCAGAACATCCGGCATTCGCGACGACAGAACCCGGGGACCAAGCCGTCCCAGTTGGCGTGGACTACTATAATTCGTAAGCTCCGACTTAAGTCGTTAGGCTTAACGCATTCCGTCACCGTTTTAATTTAAAGGTTCAATTCCTGGTTCGCTCCCCGAGCGAGTTCCGCGCGATTTCTTGGACGTTTCTGATGAAATGCATCGACAAAATCATCGGCCTCTTCCCCCCGAGCAGTCGCTGCTTCCCCCCAGTCCGGAAACTGTCACTAAACAAAAGTCCAAACCGTCTGCAGTTTTCTACGACCAATGCTCCGATTGGGTCATTCGATGTTAATAATGTTCAATTCTTCACCAAATGCGCCGCTCTTTCACTTAGCAAATGTTTTGGCTTTCCAATGATTTCATTGTCTATTCTCTCAGTGTTGTGAATTGTCGATTTTACCCTTCCAGTCCAAACAAATGAAAGCAGCTTTTGAATTCTTTTTGGGTCATTGCTTTGATTTGCGCCTCCTTTTTGCATTTATTTTCCCCCAATTGCAATTGACTGTTTTTCCCCCATTCACTCCGTCATTCTCAGCCATTTTCCCGCATTCCCGCAACGAATAATAAAAGTGAATAAAAAAGACGGACGGATTTGTGTGAGATCCGCCACGCACTTCACTCTCTCTCTCTCCGTTTACATCGGCAGCAGCTGACACACGCAACATGATCAGACCCGACCGATCAGCTTGACCCCCCCCCCCCCCCCTCCTCCAGACAAAAAGGGCGGGGAAAGGGAAACGCGCGAAGTACTTTCTCCTCCGTTTCCGTTTTGGGTCTTTATTATAAATTGGATTTGTCCGTCCGCCCTCATTTCTTCCGGCAACAAAAATCTTCGCCTTTGGAATGAATTTCCATTTGCAATTGGTCCTTTCCCTTATCATTTTCCCGGCTTTGATTGGTGCTCAGTTGGCCTCCATTTACTCAAATGTGTCGCGTCACAGTGACTGTGCCTCGTGGAGCAGTTGGGGTCAGTCCATTCTCGAGCAGAACCCCTCCCACAGTCTTTTTGGCATTTCCTGAACCGCACTATTGGCAGGTCCCTGCGTGTGGCCAGACCCCAAGCACAAGGTCAAGCAGTTCGGATGCCCTTCCCCCCCCCCCCCCCACTGAAAGCACCCCTTCCCCAAACAGCGCTCCTACGTCCAACAGCTGACCCCCGTCTGCCAGGTCGGTCCTGTCAATGCCCCGCGGGTTTGGTTCAGCCACCGCCCCCTTCCCTTTAGAGCCATTGGTTCTTCAAATTCCTCGCCACGCGTTACGGGTCCGCCCTCAACAGTTTCTTCGCCTATTTCCAACGCCTGTTGCTCGCTGGGGGGCGTCCCTGCGGAATGTGCAGCTACCGGCAGAGCTGCGGCTTTGGCGGGCCACAAAAGTGCCATCGGAGTCCATTCGAGTGAATTAATCAACGATAATATAAAGGTTCTCTCTTTTAACAAAATCTGTTGTTGGCGTCCAGAAATTCCGGGGGGGGGGTGTCCTATATTCCGAGACTTTGTCTATTCTTCAGCCGTCAATCATCGCTTTTCCTCCCTTTTTAGAGTCCCCGGCGGCCGTTCCATTTTCCCCTTTTTCGTCGCGGAAAAGGTCCGTTTGTGGCTAAGAAATCAAAAGATAGCTTTGCCGATCATTTTCTTGCTTCAAGGTTTGTAACAGTCGCGACTTGCGCGGCATTGACCAGACGATGAGTTGTGAATTGGATTACGACATGTTAATGGAGAACGGAGGGGAGTGCAAGTCGGTGGAGAGGGGGGGGGGGGGGGTGGGTTGGCATTGGCACACCAGAAAGTGGGGGGGGGGGGGTTGGCATTGGCACACCAGAAAGTGGGGGGGGGGGTTGGCATTGGCACACCAGAAAGTGGGGGGGGGGGTCGTCAGACCAGCAGTCCTCGGACCCAATTGGATGGGATCGGCGGGCGAATCCCTCGGGAGCTTTGTTCCGCATGCGTTCCATTGCTCACAGATTGTGGCCCACCCGTCAAGTGGATCTGAGTGCCGTGGAGCCGGGCTTCCGAAGCCAATTGGAGGCCCTTTCCTGGTATTCGTGTGTGTCCGACTGGGCCACCGACAAACCCTCCGGCGCCGCTCGCAGCACGCGCGTGTGCCGCTGTTGCTGCTTTCCGTTTCGGCCCAACCCCAAAACGCTCAGATGCGAGCACATCTCCGGCACTCCGGAAGCCCCGGGAGAGGAGCAGCTGGAGGAGGACAGAAAGTGACGGGAATGGCATTTTATCGTTTAATTAACTGAAAAACCGATAAAGAAAATGAGAAAGAAATGAATGGATGGCTTTGCGTTCATTTCTGACGAAAAAGCGCCGACAATTCGGCATCTTCCGCCCGCTTTACCCGTCCCTTCCGCCGCCGTCGTCGTCGTCCATCAGCCGCACGTGACGCGCGTTTTTCCGTGCCCTCCCCGCCGCCGTCGCCATCGCCGACGGCGGGGGCGAGTCGTGGTGGATGCCGTGCTCGTGGGTGGCCACTAATTGTGCCACTCGGTCCCCGTTCGTCCGCCTTTGTTGGGAAGTGCCCGCCTCGTCGAAGTCGACCCCTCCGGCAACAGCTTTACCTTCCACCTCAGGGGTTTTCGACTGTCTTCGTGGCCTGAATAGGGTAATTCTCGGATTAAGCGTCGAGTTGACAAGAATGGGTTCTTCTACCGGAAACTATCCCGAATCGGCTCCAGAAATCGAAGCGATTTGCGTCTGCCGTCGGCGTTTTTCCTCGGTGGAGGGTTGCTTCCAGTGCAGTAAACCTGAATACGGCAAAATGTCTGCAGAACCGTCGCCAGGAATGGGGCAGGGGGACCCGTTCAACCCCCGAGGGGGGGGAGAGGACAATGCCGTCCCCGAAGGCTTATATAAAGTACGGCACATTGTGGGCAGGGGGACCCGTTCAACCCCCGAGGGGGGGGGGATAATGCCGCCCCCGAAGGCTTATATAAAGTACGGCACATTGATGTCCGTGCGGTTTGTCCTCAGTTTGTCCAGTCGGCGGGCGATGCGCAAATAGCTATCGTCGGTTTGTATGACCAAATCCTGTCAATCGGCGGGTCGATTAGCGGTCGATCGATCGCCCCCCCGGCGCCACCTTTTTCTCGGTTCTCCCCGGGTACGCCATATTCAGAAAATCCTCCAAATCGTCTCCAACCGTCGCGGCCACAGATTCGGAACGTTCCCTCCGTCCGCTTCCGCTGTTCGATGCCTCCTCTTCGTCCTCTAAAAGTCTTTCGACGATACTCTCAACTTCGAAGACGCCCGAGGGGCAGCACAAAGTCTGCACGCCGATTTCACAGAGTTCGGGCGGCGGGGAGCACTGCGCCCTTTGTTTGGGACGGGCTTTATCCATTAAATCCGTCAGCTCGAAGCCGAGCAACCATTTACCAAGCATCGACAGCAGCTTCTTCCTCCTCAAACTCGGCTTCTCTGCCCGTCAATGAGAATAATCGCCTCCGCTGGTCCGCCTTCATCAGAAGCGACGGCTCCTCCTCTTGTGACGGGAACCTTTGGGGAGGGGGGAGTTGAAGCCGAAACTCCGGGAGGGGGGAGTTAAAGCCAAAACTCCGGGGAGGGGGAGTTAAAGCCGAAACTCCGGGGGGGGGGGGGGAGGAGGGCGGGGGAGTTGAAGCCGAAACTCCGGGAGGGCGGGGGAGTTGAAGCCGAAACTCCGGGGGGGGGGGGGGGGGGGGGGGGGGGGGGGGAGGAGGGCGGGGGAGTTGAAGCCGAAACTCCGGGAGGGCGGGGGAGTTGAAGCCGAAACTCCGGGAGGGCGGGGGAGTTGAAGCCGAAACTCCGGGGGGGGGAGGGGGAATTGAAGCCGAAACTCCGTTTTGTGCTGACATTGTTTGCACAGATCGTCCCTTGTCCGCCTCCGTCTGCACGCCTTTGACCGTGCATTTCTTGATCAGTTCGGCGGAGTCCACCGATCGGTCTTCCGTCCGGATGAGCCCTTTGGTGTCCGTCCGCTTATTCTGAGAGACCAAAAATGGGTAAAGAATAAACGGCAAAGGCATTGATCGCCTCCCCCCCAACACTCACTGAGATCGCTGGCCTCAGCTGTGTCCCCCGATGCTCCTTTCGCACAACAAAATCACTCCCCGTGCCCACTGCTTTGGAATGCATTTTGCGTGCCCGTTCCTTTTCCTCCTTCTTCCTTTCTTTTTCCTCCTTTTCCTTTTCCTCCTCCTTCCTTTCTTTTTCCTCCTTTTCCTCCTTCTTTCTCTCTTTTTCCTCCTTTTCCCTCTCCTTTTCCTCCTTCTTCCTTTCTTTTTCCTCCTTCCTCTCGTTTTCCTCCTTTTCCCTCACCTTTTCTTCCTTTTCCCTTTCCTCCTTCTTCCTCTCTTTTTCCTCCTTCTCCAACTCCCTCTCCATTCTTTCCAAAATGTTTCCACTCACCTCCGTCTGCGCTTCTCTTGAGCAAAAATGTCTCGGGGAAATGCTAAAGCAATGGAAAATGCGCAATTGGGGAGGGAATGGACGGCCCAAACCTTGCGGGGTCCATCGGGAGGGAAGTGGCGTCGGAGATCGATCTGCTCAGAGAGCGTGACCTGCTCGGAAGCGCCGCCTGGGCGGATACGTATTCGTCCTCCGTTTTGGCCGCCCTCAGAGTCAGTGACTGCAGCAATTTGGGGATTGCAAAGATGGAACCCCTCCGGGGATGGCAAAAGGTCTGCCCCCTCCGGGGATTGCAAAAGGCCTGCCGCCTTCCTCTTCCCCCCCCCCCCCCTCCCTCTCCCCCCCTCCTTCCTCCTCCCCTCCGGGGATTGCAAAAGGCCTGCCCCCTCCGGGGATTGCAAAAGGTCTGCCCCCCTCCCCCCCCCCCCCCCTCCCCCCCCCCCTCCCCTCCCCCCCCCCCCCCCCTCCCCCTCTCCCCTTTCCCCGACCACCTTGTCCCCGTCGGGTTGGTCCGTTTGCGCGCCTTTCGTCCCCTGCGACCCCTCGCGCCTTTGTTCGGTTTGGGTACCGCGCGTGTTAGCCGGTGTCGTCGCCTTTTCGTAGCTTTGGGCCTTCAATTTGAAAATTGTCAACAAATTTTCAAAGTTTTCCACCAAATTCTCCAATTTCGACTTTTGCGTGTCGCTGACACACAACGGGGCCAATTGTCGCATGTACCAGGGCTCCTTGGCAAACATTTGAGCAATGATTCGATCACGTTCTGTCGGATCAGAAACATCCCAAAGAGCCTTTTGATACTCCTTCTGGAAATGGGCAAAAATAAAGGACGGAGAGCTGAATAAAAAGGCTGAACCTGCATTCGGATCATCATCTTGTACAGCCATTCCTCCATCTTGATCTGGATCACCGAGAGCAGCATGGACACGAATGACAGTCCGAGGATAACGAACACGAACCTGGACAATGCTGGAGATGAACAACCCAATCAATAATGGACAAGGGCACCACCGACATCAGAATCAACATGTAAGGGTGGTCCGGGACGACGTCGCCAAGGCCAATGGTCAGGCAGGAAATGCAAATGAAGTAGAAGGAGGTAAAGTAAGACCATCTGAGGGGGGCGGAGACTGAATTTGCCTGGGGGAAGGCCCACGGACCGGCTCTCCCAGATTAGAAATATGGCCGCGATGGTGCACACGTAGCCGCTGACTATGGACAGAGCCATGCACACCGGAATGGTCCTTGGGGTTCGACTCGTTCAACCCCAATCCAACGACCGATCGACCAACCTGCTCTCCATCGGCTCCTCCCTCTCCTCGTCGGCTTCGTCCGCCCTCCTCGTCCCTCCCGCTCCCCCCAATGTGCCCTCCTCCAACGCACTCTCTGCCAAATGGTGATGATGTTTTGCTTTGATTCGTCCACGATAACTGTTTCGGGAGGGGGGAGGGGGGGGAATTGAAAGCAAAGTCGGCGTCCAGTAACTCACCAGATCCATTTTTCGCTCAACCATTTAGTCATCCTTTTGCTCGTCTTCCGAAGGGGTCAAAGTCAAATCGATCATTTCTAAACCCCGCGGACTCGGGATTCGTCCTCCCACCTGATTGAGGATGGCCAACACCTGAACAATTGGTTGGCCAACAACTTCACCAGGACAGAAACTCGCTGTACCAGCGGAATGCCGACGATGGCGTACACAATGCTCAATGCCTGCCCCGGCGTTGTGCGCGGAGTGAATGTTACCGTATCCGATGGTTGTGAATACGGTGCCAACTGAAACGAAACGATCGTCCGCCTCCAAAAGTTCGTCCGGTCTCCGCAACATTTACCGTAAAAGAGTGCGCCCAAGTAGTTCCACTTCTGCGCAAAACAATGCCATTTTAAGCCCAAATGCCAAATAAAAATGCCACAAACCGAGTGTCCCTTCCGGCACTTTCGAAGTCACAAAGTCTCTCTCGTGATCAGCCAGAACTTTTCTGAATGGCATGGGCAATGTGGTGACCAGCCATGCCGACTCAACCAACTCCCGAACCCCCTCCCCACGCTGACCTCGACCGACTCCAACCCGAACCCCCTCCCCACGCTGACCTCGACCGACTCCAACCCGAACCCCCTCCCCACGCTGACCTCGACCGACTCAACCAACTCCAACCCGAACCCCCTCCCCACGCTGACCTCGACCGACTCCAACCCGAACCCCCTCCCCACGCTGACCTCGACCGACTCAACCAACTCCAACCCGAACCCCCTCCCCACGCTGACCTCGACCGACTCCAACCCGAACCCCCTCCCCACGCTGACCTCGACCGACTCAACCAACTCCAACCCGAACCCCCTCCCCACGCTGACCTCGACCGACTCCAACCCGAACCCCCTCCCCACGCTGACCTCGACCGACTCAACCAACTCCAACCCGAACCCCCTCCCCACGCTGACCTCGACCGACTCCAACCCGAACCCCCTCCCCACGCTGACCTCGACCGACTCAACCAACTCCAACCCGAACCCCCTCCCCACGCTGACCTCGACCGACTCCAACCCGAACCCCCTCCCCACGCTGACCTCGACCGACTCAACCAACTCCAACCCGAACCCCCTCCCCACGCTGACCTCGACCGACTCCAACCCGAACCCCCTCCCCACGCTGACCTCGACCGACTCAACCGACTCCAACCCGAACCCCCTCCCCACGCTGACCTCGACCGACTCCAACCCGAACCCCCTCCCCACGCTGACCTCGACCGACTCCAACCCGAACCCCCTCCCCACGCTGACCTCGACCGACTCAACCAACTCCAACCCGAACCCCCTCCCCACGCTGACCTCGACCGACTCCAACCCGAACCCCCTCCCCACGCTGACCTCGACCGACTCCAACCCGAACCCCCTCCCCACGCTGACCTCGACCGACTCAACCAACTCCAACCCGAACCCCCTCCCCACGCTGACCTCGACCGACTCCAACCCGAACCCCCTCCCCACGCTGACCTCGACCGACTCAACCAACTCCAACCCGAACCCCCTCCCCACGCTGACCTCGACCGACTCAACCAACTCCAACCCGAACCCCCTCCCCACGCTGACCTCGACCGACTCCAACCCGAACCCCCTCCCCACGCTGACCTCGACCGACTCAACCAACTCCAACCCGAACCCCCTCCCCACGCTGACCTCGACCGACTCCAACCCGAACCCCCTCCCCACGCTGACCTCGACCGACTCCAACCCGAACCCCCTCCCCACGCTGACCTCGACCGACTCAACCAACTCCAACCCGAACCCCCTCCCCACGCTGACCTCGACCGACTCAACCAACTCCAACCCGAACCCCCTCCCCACGCTGACCTCGACCGACTCAACCAACTCCAACCCGAACCCCCTCCCCACGCTGACCTCGACCGACTCAACCAACTCCAACCCGAACCCCCTCCCCACGCTGACCTCGACCAACTCCAACCCGAACCCCCTCCCCACGCTGACCTCGACCGACTCAACCAACTCCAACCCGAACCCCCTCCCCACGCTGACCTCGACCAACTCCAACCCGAACCCCCTCCCCACGCTGACCTCGACCGACTCAACCGATTTCTGCTCGATTCCCTCAGCGTGCCTTCGAGTCTCTGAAGGGTACGGCTACGCAATGCATCCAAATGGCGCTGCTCGTTCTCCAACAATCGCCGTTCATGTTCATTCTCCAACAGAAAAAAGAGCAACGCTCCGAACAGCGCGTAGGCAATGAGCAAAAGAAACGGGGCAAAGTGCCGGAGGGGCGAATGTTCATAAAACAATTTCGTCTAAAGTAACAAATTTTGGAAATTTAGCCTAACGAGCTAAGAAAATGTTGGCTAATTGGCCACTAATACCTTTGCGAAGCAGCTGTTGGGACTGCCCATTTGGGAGACGGAATGTCGCGCATCGTTCGGACTGGGGAGAGAGGCGCCAACGGACAAATTGCGGGCGGCCAATGGGCGGTCAGTTGGCCATTGATTGTGAGGGGAAAGGTCCCAGCGCCGTTTCGTCCGTCTTGGCCAAATCAGGCACAGTCGACGACGGCAAAGGCAACGGCGTACTCGGCACGCTAATGGCCACATTTTCGTAGTGACTGCTTGAGGCGGCCGAATTGTGACAGTGGCAGGCCATCCGGGACGGAGTCGCTTCCCGTTGAAGGCCGTCCACAGCTTCGCCTCCCATCCCTTCCAGCTCCAACTCCGCGCTTTTCGGGTTCATAAAAACAGCAGCCATCGCCGGAGACGGAGAAGAACGGCGACTGGGGGGGGGGGGGGGGGGGGAAGAAGACAAAGACTGGGGGGGAGGGGGAGGGGGGGGGGAGGGGGGGGGGGAATGACGACAGAGACCGGCCCGGCTGGAAGGAAGGAAGCGAGTGGATGGCCCATAAATTGGTATAATGGGAGGGACAGTTGGTGTTTTGGTTGCCGTTGGGGAGTGGGGGGGGGGGGGTCAAATCGATGAAAGGGCAATCCGATCAAAGCAGAAGCCTATCCGATCATTCACGTCAACTTCGAAGTGGACGGGTGCGTTGGGGGGGGGGGGGGGGAGGGGGAGTGAAGACGGACGAAATGTGTTCCATCCACTCCATCCGTTGTTTGGGTTGGACGGAAAGTCTGCTGAATGTGCACGAACGGAAGGAGGACGAAAGAATGATTTGATGGGAAGAAGTTTGGGTGTGTGGGGGAATCAATCGAATTTAACTCCAAAAATGTCATGGCAATGAAAATTTGCGTTTGGTCATTCTCTCCGGATCTCTCATAATCTTTCCGCCGGCATTTGCCGCAATTTTCATTCGCCGCTCGCCATTGGACGCCCCGGACGAACTTCTTCGTGTTGAATTTGTCACCAAACCGGCGGCCCTTTTGCTAGGAAAGTTTTCGGATTTTGTTTATTAATTTTAAATCAATTTGAACGACGGCGTACCCCTCCCCCGCCGCCGCTGGGGACGCTCTCCGGCCGAGCAGTGTTTGAACGAGACGGCGTCGAAAGGCAGACGAAGCCAAACAGAGCAGCACACAATTGAGCGTCTTGCCGACTATGACCAAGAAGCAGGTCAAAGAGCCGACCGTGTCCCACCACAGCGGGTCTCGGCTGGGCGGAGATACCACCAAATTGGCGAGCAGTACAAGCGCGGAAGGGCCCTGAGTTAGCGTGAAGCAGGAGACGATGGCTGCCAAGCCAACGGTCACGCGGTGTTCGGCACGACTCTGAACGGAGGGATGGCGTAAGACGGCGGTGAACAGCTTCCCTCCCCCCCCCCCCCCCCTCGCCCCCCTTCCCCTCCCCTCCTTCCCCCTCCCCTCCGGGGATTGCAAAAGGTCTGCCCCCCCTCCCTCCCCCTCCTTCAGCCCCCCCCCCCTCTCCCCCCCCCCCTCCTCCCCCCCCCCCCCCCCCCTCCCCCTCCTTCAGCCCCCCCCCTCTCCCCCCCCCCCCCTCCTCCCTCTCCCCCTCCCCCTCCTTCAGCCCCCCCCCTCTCCCCCCCCCCCCTCCTCCCCCCCCCCCCACCTGGTCCACACTCCGTCCAAACTCGTGCCTTCCCCCCACAGCTCCGTTGCGCATTTCTTCTCCACGCCGCTTTCTATCGGCGACACTCTTTATTGGACATTGAAGATGGAAGGAATTTCGCCGGACGGCGACCAAAAGAGAAGCGTTGAGAAAAAGCATCAGCAGGACGGGCAACTTTGCGTAATTTTGAATGATAGTTAGTGTTGGCCAAACGTTTCCTTTCGTTAGTTTCGTTTAAGGGTTTGGATTCCCGCCTCTTCCCATGGATCAGCGGGATTGACTGGACATGTCCAATTGCTGCTATGGAAACAGTACTCCCCACCACGATGACGAGCAGTGCATTTGCGGCCATGCTCCAGCGTACGTATGCACGGAGAGGATGCGGCGTCAAGTTTGTGTGGTTACCGGGCCAACTGAGGTGGAAAGAGAAGAACAGAAGTCCAAGCAGTACACCCATTTGTTGGGAAAGGACGAACCTCTCCTGCAGCACGTTAAAGCACTTTGCCGATCACTTGAGAATGCCCGCAGAGGAACTTGAGCACGCAATGGTAACTGTACGGAGAAGAATTTATGTTGGCGATCAGAAGTTGGAGCAGTAAACGGACGAAAAATGGTTGTAGGAGGTGAGGAGACCGCTGAGGAGGACAATGCCGAACACCAAACGGATGATGGCCCATTGGGAGGAGTCGGAGGAGTGCAGACGCAGGGAACTGCGAATTGCCAGCAGACGGTCAGCACAAATGGCGATGATCAGCCTGAGAAAGGGGGCACGGGTTGGGCCGGTTGGGGCCTAAAGAAAGGACGATGGAGGGGAACGGAAGTGGGGCCCAATGAATTCGCCTCGGCAAGAAAGCCCTCAGGCTTTAGAAGAGAATGGCACAAAATGAAGCCGGGTCCGGCATGGCCAACCAAATAGCGACGGCCGAGCACCAATTGGCCAACGCGACCAAATGAACGCGAAGCGACAAATAAAGGAGACGGAAGCGCGGGTTTTGGCCGAACGAATCGAATTGGGCCATGGCGGAAGGCAAAAGCAGCAGCAAAAAGAGCACGTCGCAGAAGGCCAAAGCGATGAGCAGAGAGTCCGAACTGACAATTTCCGATCATTGGCACAAAGTCTGATCAAATCGGTCAATCGGACCGATTCGAATTTATTTAGGTACTGACCGTCTTCTGATTGAGCCTCTGCCAAGATTGAGCAGAACCATCTGAAGAGAGGTGGGGAGGCTGAACCGGACATTTGCAGTGAACTTGCCAAGTTCAAGCAGTTGCCGACGAGGCCGAACAGGAAAAGCCATGGGAAGAGGAAAGTGAAGAAGATGCCCTGGAGGGGAAAATAAAGAAGAAACCCCGGAGAGAAGAAACGCTGGAGGGGAAAGTGAAGAAAAAACCCCGGAAGGGAAAGTGAAGACGAAATTGCCAAGGAAAACAATAATTGACCTCGAGGGGCGAACCGTGGAGCCGGAGCAGCTCATATGGAAGGCATATTTCGTCATTCATCGGTCGGTCGCCGGGAATTAATTTTAACGGGGCAAGAAGCGGGCGGCAGCAATCGTAAGGGGGGGGGGGGAAAGAGATTTACGGAGATTTATTTTGAAAGGAAAGGAAAGGGGGAGGGGGGTAAGGGGGGGGGGGGAGGGGCATGGGATAATTGCCAGATTTACCCAAAAAGGATTGACTTGTGGGAATCGGGGGGGGGGGCGGGGAGGGCGGGGGCAGTTACTAACAAAGTTAAGGGTTAAAAGAGGGAGGGGGAGAAGCGGGCGGATGGATGCGGCGGAGGGACAAAACAACGGCGGATGGGGGAGGGGGGGGGGGCTTCTTACTTTTTGGTCGATGACGGGTGGTTGAGGGTGAGGGAGGGGGGGGGGGGGCATTCGGAGGGGAGGGGAAGGGACGGGTGATCAGTGAGTGGCGGCAGGTGACGAGGAGGCGATTGGGAGAGGGGGGGGGGAGGGTGGACACGGACAAAAAACGGATGAGGCGAGAAAGGAAGCCGCCGCCGCTTCTTCCGGAAAGTGAGTGCTTAGGGGGGGGGGGGGGCAATCGAGATCGATTCCCTCAGTAATAAGCGACGGGCAAAGGCCAACAATTTAAAAAATAAAATTTATTTGCCTAAAAAGACGACAGCAACAATTAATTAGCAACGGATAAATCATAAACAAACAATCTATCAGAAAAACGGCTTTCTTCACATTGCTTCAGTACATTTTGCTGTTTTCAGTCGCGGCACTGAAAACCCAAAATTTGTTTCTTATTTTATTACATTTAATTGTCCTCGTCAAACTAAAAAACTATTTGTAAGAATAAACGCTCAAATTAAGTTTCCTATTTATGACTCAAATGGACGTAAACCGATCGAAAAAGATGCTGACCAATGTTCATGCCCTGTAGCTCTTGGAAAAGCAATTTGCACGCGTAAGGAATTTTGATCTTTGCCATGGCGTCGGAGGATTTGCAATTTTGACACCATCCAGAATATCCGATCAGCCCGCACTCCGAGCAGACATCCATCTGTGGGAGCGGGGAATGTGAGGGCCCCAAAGGGGGGGAGGAGGGGTCTCACGCTGAACTGGTCGGACGAGATCATCAGCCTCTCCATTAGAAGCATCGACGCGCCATACGCAATCAAACAGTCCCTTTCCATTTCACCAAGCCGAAGTCCGCCGTCTCTGGCCCTCCCCTCCGTTGGCTGTCGAGTCAGTACGGCTCTAAAAATCGCGCAATGTTTAGGATGCTGTTCAGTGTGTTCAGCCTTAAAGCCAAAATGAAATGATGCGCCCACCGGGGACCCTTTGCTCTCGCGTGCATTTTGTCCATCACCATATGTTTCAGCTTCTGATAATAAATAGGGCCAAAATAGACATAGGCAGCCATTTGTTGCCCGGTACTGCCCGAGGTCAACATGTCCTTGCCCAAAAAATTGTATCCGTGTGAAGCCAATTGTTTGCTAACGGTTTCCACCTGTAAAAACAAAATTTACAACATTTTGTTAAACCTTTAATCACATCGTCGCCGGCGAATGCGGTGCCATAATGCATCCGCCATTGATGGCACGGCCCCATCAAAGCATTTTTGCCACTTAACAGTTCCATTAACTTTCCCACTGTCATTCGGCTCGGATACCTTAACATTATTGTAGCTAATCGCGTTTTAATATGAATAATACCCGTGCGGGTTCATGACCAAGTCCGGAACAGTTCCGTTCTGATCAAACGGCATATCCTCTTGGGGGGAGATCAGCCCACAAACGCCCTTTTGGCCGTGACGGCTGCTGAATTTGTCGCCTAACTCTGGCCTCCGGCATTGCGCTATCAGCACTTTGGCCAAGTACTGCTCCTCATCGTTGCATGTCAACAAAACGCGCTCCGCTACCGCATTCATGGCCCCCCGATAAGGAATTGACACATCCTTTGTCTCAAAATTGTGGTTGAACCCAGCAACATTGCCTGTGGGCAGTATCTCAGACTGCATCAATGGCATGGATTTGTTGATAAGCACCTGGAAACGCGTTATACCATTGACAATCATATTTTTGGTTAGACAAAAGGCTGACCAACCTGTTTGGGCATTATCTTCGCCCCAACAAAGACAATTCCGTCCTGGTCCAGAACGGCATGTTTCGCAATCGGTTTCCGTGTCGTTGCGTCCAAAGACGGTCCCATTATTTTGTCGTATGTCTGATTCGCGTACTTTCGCGCAGTGCCCTTGGCAAAACGATAGACCATACAACGGCCAAACCCTTAAATTATAAAACCAAGAAATGGAAAAAGTGAATGTGGTGTAATGTATGAACGTACCCAGGGTGGGGGAAAGAGGGGTGAAATGTAAATGTTACCCCCAGCTCATAATTTTCTCAGCGGCGAGCGGCACCTCCGGGGTTTTGTTTTCTTTTCGGCTACCCCCTCTCCCCCCCCCTAAACCCATTTTCAGGCTACGCCCCTGGATAGACTGTGCATAACCACCTCGGTCCAACGAGGCTTTATTCAGCACCAACGCATCTTCAATGTCGTAGCCGCTGAACGACATAACAGCCACAATGGCATTCTGACCAGCAGGTAACTTCTCAAAATTCGACAGTTCGATGGTTTTGGTTTTCACCAAAGGTTTTTGAGGATAAACGAGCAAATACATCAGCTGAAGCATTAAATAAGAATAATTTGGACACGTATAATAAGAGGTCCAACCGAATCGATTCTTTTCTGTTGGTTGTACCCAATTGTGCCCATCGCCTGCTTGCCCATTGCGCATTGGTAAGTGTTGCGGGGACTCTGGTTGTGGTGGGGGTAGGGGATGAGTCCGGAGACAACGCCAAGAAGGGAGAACGGTTCAATCTCAAGATGGGTAGTTTGCGCCAAAATTTGATGTTCATAGACAGCGATCCGAGTACTGTTCAGTTCGTTGACGTCCAAAAATTCGATGCATCCCTCGGCCAGTAGATAATCGAAGGTCTTCCGACCTTCTTGCACTTCCCATAATAGAAAAATATGTAAAAACTTTGTCTAACCGGAGTTGGGGGAAAAAGCTAACCTCGATTTGGGACTGCTTGAGACATGGACAGCCATTTTCCACAATAATATACGGACGACAAAGTCGGCCCCCGTCGCTGGCCAAATACAGCGCGTTTGTTGAGGCGTTAAAGCTGACAGAGACAAATGCACCCAAATGCCCTTTTCTGCGCATCATTCGCACCGTCCCAATGATTTTTTCGACATCGTCAGTGACACCGACGATCGATCCGTTGAGAAAAACGGTGTGAAAACGTCTAAACACTAATTATTTAAAAAAAGGCAATGTGTAAATGTGTAGAATCGATAACCTGTCGTGAATAACGCTAAATTTTAAGGGTCGAACATCTTGCACTCCAAAATTGTACAAAAGACGCAAAATGGGCTAAAAACGCAATCGAAAATGTTTTTTTGTTCTTTTATTTTGGAGCCTTACCGCCTCATCACTGTCGGTGGTAATGTGACTGAGCAACGACAGATTTTTGACCAAACCGCACGATTCGCCCTCCGGCGTGTCAGCGGGACAAATCATTCCCTAAACACCGTCAAAAGTCAGCAGCTGGGTCATCGTCAGGCAAGCCGACTAACCCATTGCGAGGACTGCAGGGAGCGAGGCCCAGACACTTTTCGCGTCTTTTCGAAGGTCGAATTGATCCTCGTCATCATCCCCAACACGCTGATGTATGAAAGTCGTGACAAAACTTGTGTAACGCCATGCCGCTCCATTCTGACAATAAATAGTTACGGCATCAGCTTTGGGTGCGCGGGACGCACTTGAATCTCCGAATTGTCCAATTTCCCGTGGCAAGTGCGTTGACAAGGCCATTTGTTATCAGATCCTTCAATTGGACTAAAATATACTCAAAAATGCCCTCCCCCCTCCATCCTACTTGGCGCATGTGTCTGACGATATCGAGCGGAGCGGCCAAATTGCGATTGAGGTGACTGTCCGCAATTCGCTTCAATTCGGAATTGAATCTGTGTACAAAAACATTCTTTTAAAAAAGAGGGGGGGGGGGGGAATAAATTTCTGACAGAAATCCCAAAAAAAACCTTTTGAACAAATCCTCGAACAATAAAGCAAGCAAAGAACCGGCTAGCTCAATTCGCTTGTTTCCGTAAAAATCGCGATCATCCGCCTCACAGAAGCCTTTCTCCGCTTCAATTAGGCTTAAAGTTCAGTTTTGCTCAAAGAATGAAAGCCCCCGGCCTCAAATACCGCCTAATCATTAGGCCCAGAAAAACTGCTTTCATTTTCATATTGCCGCCGACCGATGCGATATGACAAATCATTGAATTGGCGAGGAAGTCGAGCACATCGTGCTCTTGCGATGTCCGAACTACCGCTGATTGTGGGCCGCCAAAAGTCTTTTTCCGTACCTAAGCTCAGAAATGTTTGGGCAATGTGTTATTTTCCAAAGCCAAACCTTTGCTGTCATATACCTTAGGGCATCCGCTCTCGAGACGATGCCCAAAACGGAAGATTCGTCCAGAGAAGGGCCAAGCGCAGCAACAAAGTCCTCTTCACTGCCCACAGAGGAAGCGATGAGAAAGTCTGACTCGTACCCCATGGCCTAATTTTCTTATTTCATTCCGGATGGGACGGAGATCTGTACTCCTCCCACGGGCTATGTCAGTCTCAACCCTCGGGCACTTTTTAACCATTCCGAAGTACAGAATACAGGATTTTTGAGTCTGATAGAAAAAGTGTTATTTTCAAAATTTTCTCTTCTTGAAATCGAAATTTGAAAGTAGAAAGATTATCATTTTTCCATCCTTAAGTATTGATTTTTGGAGAACATTTTTGTCCTGGTCTTGGCTACGTGCTTGCCCTCTAACCTTAAAGATCACTCCAACGGGAATGTCATCTGCCAATTGGTTGTGTGCGAGATAATACCGGTTCTTCTTGTTAATTAGGTATGTTTTGCTTTTGCGGTCCTGACTGGTACTCATCACTTCGCAGATCAGTTCTTTTTTCATGTTCCGATTTATCATGATCCGATTCTTTGACATTTGTTCGTGCATTAACACTGAAAACAAACATTGCCTTTAAACTCCCATTTATTGTCAATTTAATCAAAAATAATCAGAACAACCAACTGAACGGACCAAAGCCCAACATAAAACACTGACCAACTTTCTCAGAGCCACGCACAACAAAATAACCGCCGGGATCGTAAGGACATTCGTTGGCGTGTGCCATTTCCTCTTCGGTGGTAAGTCTCGACAGAACGCATCGGGAAGAGCGTAACATTATCGGCATCTTTAAAGCTTTTAGACCAATGACTGCCGAATGCTAATACCTTGCCGATGACAATGTTCTTCCCGACCACTTTTTGGTTTCCGCGAGTATATTCGACGTTGACATATATCGGTGCAGCATAAGTCATGTCCCGAAGCCGGCACTCGTGGGGCGTTATTTTGTCGTTCAGCACATTAAATCCTTCTTCAGTTGATGGAATGCCCACATTTATGTCGTTGTACCTTTTAAACATGTTGTTGAAAAATAATTCCTGAAAGAAAATTAACCCAAAATTTCCCCCCCCCCCAATGGTCCCAGACTGGACGTAATAACGGCCAAAGCATGCATTCTGATAAACTAACTTCAAGTAAAACACTGGATTTGCATCGCTTGTTATTTTGTTATTTGCCTGTAAAATATTTTTGATTTCCACATCAATGAAATAATTGAAGCTTGCGATGTGCTAAATAATGAAAAATGTAATATTTAAAATATATATATATATATAATAACCTGATTAGAAAGGCCTTTGGTCTTCAAAAATGATGGGATCAAAGCCGCTTTATCACTTAAAGCTTTGCTATTGTCAATACTCATTCTTAAAATAACCTTGACTTAAAACTTTGAGTGTTTTTCTCGCTTTTTAAAAAAAGAATAATTTTACTGGTTTTTTTAAATTTTATTTATTTCAAAAAGTTGGCAAAATGTTTTCTGGTTTTTTTGAATTTTTTTTTTTTAATTTTTATTTTTTTATTTTTTTTTTATTTCGAAAACTTGACAAAATGTTTTCTAGTTTTTTGAATTTTCTTTTATTTCGTAAACTTGGCAAAATGTATGTCAAATTTTATTTTTTGTTCTAAAAGAATTGGTTGAACTGCTCGAATTTGACGGTGTTCCCCCAATTTTCTGGCAACTCCCTTGGTATTGATCACATAATTGTAAAGTAATAACGTTGGTATTTGTCCTGAACGTCTGTAAAATGTCCAAGCCAATTTGTAACAAACTTTTTACCTTTAGCAAAAAAAAAAGAAAATGTATTCTCTTGCTCGAAAATGCGCTTTCAATAGTGCGACTTGCAAGTACGTTTCCAAAGCATTTGCTCATATGAGCAAGCAAGAAATTATGTGGAACTGGCCTGCGCAAAGTAAGCTTTGTTGAAAATATGACTTCTTTCGAGAGTTGCTTATGGTTCTATAGTTTTTTAATTAATTTAAAAATTTATAGAATTTGATCAGCATTTCCTCGATTATTTGAACAAACCGGACATCGATGGATGGGAACTTCGCAAAGGTTTGCAATATTAATCATAACATCAAATTTTATTTAATTACACGAATAATCAGTGGTTTGCAAGGCTGCAAATCGAATGTAGCGCCCGGGGAGGGCATAGGGGCTACAGCTTTCTTTGTATTATGGAATTCATCTTTGTTTAAATTAAAAAGTGCCGATCCTAGTTAGGATACTGTGTCAAAAATTCGGGGACCATGACCCGATTTCGGAATTTTTTTCTTCACTTTGATCCAATTCAAATCCAGGTTCCCGTGTGGACTTCAAATCAGGGACGTAGCCAGAGGGGGGTGGGGGGGGGGGGAATTCCCCCCCCCCCGAAATAAAATTTGAGAAAAAAAAAACAAGAGGGGGGACCCTATTGTTTTGCACTTTTACACTTTTTTTGACCAATTTTCTTAACAAATTCCAATTAAAATGCAAAAATTTTCTCCGGCGGCGCCTATCGGCACCGCCGACCCCTCCCAGTCCTAAAAAAGTTCAAAAAAAGGGCCGATTTTTTAAAAATCCTTAACAAATCGAGTCAAAAATTCAAATTTTTCTCGGCGGCGCCTATCGGCACCGCCGAGCACCCCAAAAAATTGAGTAAAACGGAAAATGCACCCCCAGAAATCGAGAAAAATTGCTTAACAAAAATGCAATAAAAAGGAAAAAACACACCCCTAAGAATCGACTTTTTTCCCTTCCCCCGAAAATTTTTTCTAGCTACGTCCCTGCTTCAAATTATGGTTTTAACACATGTTACGCAGCCAAGATTTTAATCAGTTTATGTCATTTTAGCCTTGACCGAACTTGCAAACTTCGATGTGGTGCCGGACCCCAAACTTGTTGAGGCAGGTCTTAGGGCGTGTCGTCGTGTCAATGATCTTTCGCTCGCCGTTCGCTTTCTCGAGCAAATAAAATATAAAAGTGGTGGACCCGTCGGGAGAGCCTCCGTTTATCCGTACATCATTCAGGAGGTATTTAGAGGGTGTTTGTGACAAGTAGTAATGGGTCGTGTTAAAGGTTTCCCCCTGGTTCACACATTTCTTGGCAGCCCTGGTTTAACACAGGCTCTGTTAGTGGTTACATCTGATTTTTTTACGACATTCTTAAATTATTTTTCGAGAACTCAGTCCATTTGGGGTTTTGTGACACAGCTCCTAAAACTTCCAAAAAAAGTTTTATTTAAAAATAGATGATTTTTTGCCATTATGTTCGCATGGGTTTGAAAAACGAAATTTATTCGGGTTAGGCGTCATCGAAAACCAACGCTAGTGAGGTTTACAAGCAGCCCTTTTTTTTTAATTTTTTTGATGTAAAAGGTTCGACCGGTGCTCGATGAGTTGGGAATTCGTACGCCTGAGGAGCTTGGCTACGACCAGCCCGAATTCTTTACCCCTGAGCCTGAATGGTATTGGGAGAAGTCGTGGTAATTTTATTACGCTCTTAAAGATGAGTCAAAGTGAATATTATAAATCAGGTACAAGCTTTATGGGTACACCAAAATGCCCGGCTTCAAGCACTTCGCCTGAATGGTTCAGTCGGCGGATGGTGTTGTGATCAGATTAGGGAAGTTGGAGGGGTTTTCTGACGATTGTTCATTTGATATGACTGATTTAAATGTGTATCTTTTGGTTGATAAATGAACTAGGCAGCAGGTGACACTCTCTCCTTTGAGTTTATTTACCAAATCATTCAAATGCAACACATCGACTGATCAATGAACAGAGTTTAGCTCATTTTTAGAAAATAATTGTGTGGCCATCCTCCGTCCAATTGCGCGAGTCCGGCCATTCTTATTGTTGCTGCGGGTTGATCGGGGCGGTGAATGCCTCAGCCATCAGGGGCCGGTTCCTCCAATATGGGGAGCTCTATACCGACTTATGATTCACTTTGGTTGGGGAGGAGTTAATTCTAGGGAGGACGTTAATTGAGGGGGGGGGGGGGGGAGTCGCTCACTCGATGCGCTTGTTGCCGAACTTCTCCCCACTGTCCGTCGTCAGACAGCCCGCGCCGATGCCGAAACCCACGCCCTTCGGCCCGTACTTTCGCCCATGGCACTGCTTGCAATACAGTTGAGCCTCGTGGGGACACGCGTTAGTGCTGTCCAGCAGTTTGTTACACATTTCTGAACGGTGAAGGGACGGTAAAATGGGAAGAGTGTGCACTGATGAGCATTTTGGGCCTTCAAAAAGCGGGCGGGGAAATGTTTGGTTGGTCCGGTCCCTCCCTCCCTCAGAACGGCGGCTTCTTTCTCCACAAAATCATTCCCCGCATTCGTTCAGCGCCAATTGAAGAGGCGCTTTTGATGAAAGGGCGGCGGGGGATGCGTTTGTCGAAGGCATTGTTAGGTGCTTGCTGTTCCCATGTTAAAGCCGGGGAAGGAGGGGGGGGGGAAGGGGGGAGGGAAGGGAATACCCACGTCATTTCGACTTTTTGGTTTCCGAATTTCTCGCCACAGTCCATCCTCAGAGCGCCGGCACCCAACCCAAATCCGACGCCTTTTGGCCCAAATTTTCTCGCATGGCATTGTGTGCAGTACAATTCCGCCTCGTGGGGCGCTACGGTGGTGGACTCCAAAAGTTTGTTACACATTTCTGGAAGGACTTTTCTTTTTATAAGATTCGGAAATTCCCAATTGATGGTTGGAATGGACAATTATGACGCACAATCCCCGGCAATTTGCAAAAGAATTCTTAAGCATTCCAGACTGACCGCATTTGAAGCAGAATTTGTGCCAATCATCTTTAAAAGTGTTTTTTGTTTATTTATTATTATCCATTTCATTAATTTCTCACATCCGCCCGCAACCATTTTCTCCGCTGCGTAAACCGATTTGCCACATTTTGGGCACTTCGAATGAACCGGTGGTACGAATCCTGGCATTTTGATGAGAGAGAAGGAAATGCTCTTTAGAGGGGGAACAAAGAGAGTGGGTGGGGGTGGCTAAAGGGAAGGAATAGAAAGAAAGACCCGCCGACCAACAACAGAGTTAATTTGACATTTCCATTCGAAGCGTGAGGGGAGCAAAAAGGCGGACTGAACGGGCTGAGAATGAATCGCGGACGGAATATTTGAGTGAATAACGAAGGAAAGAAGGAAGCACTTTCTGCCGCCGATCTCTGTTTCATTCACCTTAGTTAAGGAGGCTGAGGAAGCGGCGGACGACAGGCGGACGGGGGGATGGGTGGGAGGAGATAACCAGTAGGGAAGACTAAACGAACAGACAATGCGACAAATGAATTCTCAAGCACCGCCGGGGGGGCTGTGGGAAGTCCATCCAACATCCCCTCCCTCCCTCCCTCCATTCATCGGCAGCTTCGAGGAGCAAGATGATGTGGGGATCGGGGTGGACGGACTGCTGGATGAGAAGACTTCAAACCGAGAGACAAACAGAGGAGCTGGGATGAATGGATGGGGCCAGCAGTAAAGGGGGGGGGGCAGCAGTGGTGGCAGATCCGTTGTTTGGGTTGATCCAACGGGGACAAATGGGTGGGAGGAGGAAGAAAGGCAACGGCCACAAAACACACATCTGTTGGTCTTTAGTCTGAGCACATCTGTTGGAATAAGGCTACAAACGGTTGAAGACCTTAAATGTTCGAATTGTGAAACTGTTTTGCTACGGTATCGCCTAAAATTTGTACTAAATAAGCTTTGGTTGAGCTTGGAAAGTTGTGACAACTGAACGGCGTCATTGGCGCTGAATCGCGTTGCTTTGATTTTTGTCCAGATCGCACTTTTAGCAATACACGCTAATAGTACGACTAATAGCATTAGCAACATGAATTTATTGCTTCCCCGGGTAATCCATGAGAAAAGTTCGCACGAGACGAGAATTTTTTATTGTTTTTTAATTTTAAATTGTTTATATTTAATTTTAAATAATAATTTTTAAAATTAAAATTCGATTGAGAAAATCCATTCCAGTGGTAAAGCGGTGAATACCCCCCTCCTAGTTCAAAATATGTTAAAGTTGCTACCTTTTTGACATTTTTAACAAAGTCCTAATTTTCTCGTTTGAGAGAAACCACGTCATACAAACTATCGCATTAATTTTATTCTGCTGTCAGCAAATATATTTTATTATTCCTTCTCCGATATGCTCTGACGCTGAGTCATTTCAATGTGTTACAGTCGCATTCCCACCATTCTTTGCTTTGCTTTGCTCTGCTCTGCTTCATCATTTTTGTTAAACATGACACATTCTATTCTCACTTCAACTTTTTCATTAAAATAAATTTTTAATTCTTTTCGAATTTTCATTAATCTAGGGCAAGGCATGGCCAGACCTTTGGCTTAATATTCCTTCATTTAGTTATTTTAATCAAAGCTTTATAACTATGTATGTTATGTATTTATTTAGAGAACATACAATCCGTGAAAGTGACCTTTTCTATTTTTATTTCGTCGCACAAATACAACTTCTATGGCTGCGCGAAAAACTGTTGCGCGTAGAGCCCGGCCTCAACGAGCGACAAGTAATGTCTTCGCGATGTTCGACCAGCCACAAATTCAGGTTTATGGGGCTTTTGACCTGTTTTAACGATGGCAATTTGTCTCGTCAACAATTTGGTTAAAAAAAAAGCACAAATTTCTTTTTGTCTCCAATTGGTGTAGGATCTTAATAATGTTGCGTCGCACTAAAACAAGATAAATGCTTACAATTGACACTATTCCGAAATTGTTAAGGAGTTCAAAGAGGCATTCAACATGATCGACCAAAATCACGACGGGTTTATCGATGAGCACGACCTGAAGGACATGTTCGCTTCGCTTGGGAAGGAAGTTTCGGAGAAATTCATTGAGAACATGGTCAACGAGGCGTCTGGCTCCATCAACTTCACAATGTTCCTCACGCTTTTCGGCGAGAAGCTGACGGGCACAGATCCGGAAGAAGTACGTGTAAATTTTATGAGTTAATCCACAAAAGTAAAATTTAGGTTATCAAAAATGCATTCCAATGTTTTGACGAGGACAATAGTGGAACGATTGCAGAAGGTTTAACCCATCCCACCCCATTATTTTGTGTTCTGATTTGAATTCAACACATTAGATCGACTTCGAGAGCTTCTCACCACAATGGGCGACCGATACACCGAAGAGCAGGTCGTGAATTAAAATCGTGGTTTATTGCTAGCTAATGAGTTAAGTAAAACAATTTCGACATAAGATGGACTTGTGTAATGTTGAAAAAAATCTATCAAAAATGGTTGTTTTTAATAAAGTTGAAAATAATATTATGCTTGCAGGTTGATGAACTGTTTCGGGACGCGCCCATTAAAAATGGTCGTTTTGACTATGTGGAGTTTACGCGAATGCTCAAGCATGGGACGAAGGAAAAGGATGAGGAGATGTCGTGAATGGGATAATGCGACGTGCAATTACAGATGCTTAAACATAAATGTCTTTTTAATATTTTGATGGGATTGAGAAATGCTTGGTGGTGGCGGTGGTGGAGCGGGCACTTTTGTTTGTAGTCGGCTCTGCGGGGTGTTCGGCGCTGCGTTTAGAGTACCTGTCTCAACGTTTTGCCCAGTGCTTCTCAGAAAACAAGCAAGCCCGAGTCGATTGAAAAGCGGGGCACTTGAGCCACAGTTTTGGATGGGTTGATTAGATTCTTGGTAGGAACAACGGCGGTAAAAGTTGGTTTGGTCCGTCGTTGAAAGGCAAATCTATCATTGTAATGTTGTCATGAAGTTTCAATTGTTCGCTTGAGTAAACCTTGTTGAAGCCATGTCTCCTGGGACAAGGGAGTTCCGCAAATCGTATTTAACCACCTTAAGACCTTGCTTCCGCTTCCACCATGGCCATCAATTTTTGCCCGGTTCCTCGTCCCCTCATTCCATTGCGAACCACCACAGACTCCACCCAACACCCCGAGCTTTCCAAATCCAACGGACAGAGTCGCGCGTGTCCCACCAAAGTGTCCGAGGCAATGTCAATGAGAACATAAGCCATCGGTGGCGAATGACCCAGCAATCGCTCGAGGCCTATCCGACGCCATTCGCGACTTCGTGGCCATTCCTTAATTCACAAATTCCCAGGGACTTCCCGGACGAAAGTGCATTTGTTCGCGCAATACGGCGCAAAAAAAACACGGGTCACGTAATAATTAAATGCTCCCGCATAAACCTCATTTAGGAGATCAATGCATTGATCGATTAGTTCAGGCTTATCAACCAAAGGTACCAGTGCAAAACTCATCAAGGCAGCCAATAAAAAAAGTTTGAATATTTTTTCATTTAAAAAGAATATCAATAGTTTTTTCAATCTAAATAAAAAAGTAGAAAATGCAATTCGAACAATTTGGCAAAAGCGAACGTTGAGAACGAGAAACTGCACCTTTTAATGTGAGGAGTGAATGAAGAGACTGGCACTAAATGATGAGGGGATGGGCGGGCACATCCCTTAAGAGACATTCATAAAAACAAAACACGGTTGATTGTGAGACAAATGTGGCACACTTAAATAGGTGCGCATAAATGGTCATTTTCTTGATGGTATGTAAGAGAACACTGAACTCGAGAGAGAGAGAGGAGGCAGAGAGATTCGAGAGCAATTTGAAGGGGAAGAACATAAGATAAAGAACAAGTTTAGTGAGGACAAACGGGACTAAATAACAGAATCACTATTTAGAACCGTCCTCCTCCATTCGTGTTGGGATTGGCGCTTGCAGAAGGGCTTCCTTGCTGTTGAGAGAGCTGCTGGTTGTACTGCTCCAACAAATATTGAGGACGGGTACATTCCAAGCGGGTTGACCTGACGGTGTAATTTAGGAGAATAGGAATTTTATAACTCGGCTGCCCGAATCCCTACCGGATTTTCGGATATACTGGGGAAGGCAGGCTGACACAAAGAGGTGTAATAGAGGTCCAGCATCTGGCCGGGTGTTGTCCGTGTAGAAGTGGCAGTTGACGACGTAGTATTTGCATGGGATATCCCTCCGAGCAGTGACACCGAAGAATTGGCAACACGTTGAGGCAGTGAATGAGACTGAAGAAACGCCTGCGGGAAAGTCGAGGCGGAGCCGAGTAACGGATTCTGGATAGAAGCGTTCGAGACAATGGCTGCCTGGCTGGTCACGGAGCGAACGCCCTGGAGCACCTGAGCGAGTTGGACAGTGCTGGAGGCAAGCGGAGCTGAAAAAAAGTTCTTGCTTCAGGCAACATTGAAAGTAAGCCACATTGGAAGGGCGAGAACACTTGGCTTTGCGAGATTGCTGCAAATTGTAAGGGAGCATATTTAATTGCTTAACTCCAGTTTACGTTGAGGTGTGATCAGATTCGAAGAGGACCCCCGCGGGGTTGTGCTTCGAGACGCATCGGGAGTTATTGTGCAAGATTTGACGGACGAAGAATCGACCAGTGACTGCTGTTTTCCATCTGTCGGTTTCTTCACTGCCTTCTTCTTGGAGGGTGCATATTGCAGCTCCGGATGTTCTTGAAGCACCTGTGCTTATTGTCCGTACAAAAGAAGTGCCATTCGCCCATTCTCACCAGTTTATGCTCTTCCGAAAATTTTTTGGCCAATTCGAAGTAAGGCTTCTGCAAATAAAGTTGTTATTGTTAGTGTCGCAACAACGACACTCGTATTCATGAAAGAAGAACTGCGCTCACCTTATCTTTGTCCGACATTTTCTTCCACTTTTCGCCCATCTGAATCTAACAATGTAATGGTCAGTGTGTCGCCACAACACATCACGAATACAAATTGTTAAGATAATAAATAGTCTTGAGCAAAAGACTTACAGCTTTGCTCACTTCGTTCATCTTAAAATTAAAACCATTGCAATTGGACAAAGAATCCTCGCAACCCATAAACTCACTCACCTTCATTTTCGGGTCGTCCGTCAGAATACGCTTTCGCTCCTGCCTCGTCCATATCATGTAGGCGTTCAACGGCCTTTTGATGAATTTGTGTGAAGACGAACCCCCGAGGGCATCATTCTGTGGATGAAGCTCAATGTTAGTTGAAATGTTCGCCAGGGACGGTGACCTGAAAAAACAATAGATTCAAATCACCAAATTATGGTCCTTTTACATTTAATAGACAAAAAATATGTTTCAAATAATTGGAGTTTAAGCGTGATACAAAAAAATACAATGGCGTGTCGTCATGAAGACAATGCTGAGAAATGTTGTTATGTTCGTTGGTCGAGGCTCGAGACTGACTGTCGCGGAGGGACGAAGGTGAGACCTGAAGACGGGTGGCAAATTGAACCCATCAGACTGCTAAAAACACACACTGCCTCCGCAATGTGAGTCTTCTCCGTCGGGACTGTTGTCATTAGGTGAAGCAAGATGATTGTTTTCAGAGGAAATCATTGCCGAATTAAGCTTCTGTTGCTGAAAGAGGGGAAGCGGGACGTGAACAAGAAGCAATGCACAAAAAAAGAAAAAAAGGTGTGAATGATGGACACTCCAATTAAGCCCCTATAGAAAGGGGGGGGCTGGAAATGGACAAAGTGAATGGTGTTTCTGGAGAAGAGAAAAGTGTGAGGAACAAAGCGGCCAAAGCAAGCAATGGGCGGATGATTGAAGGGAAGTGGAAGCAAATGGAACGCAAAAAAGTGGGGGGGGGGGAGAGGGAGCAAAGACGATTGAAGGGGATTGAAGGAAGGGAAAAAGGGTGGGGGGATTGGAGTGCAATGACGAGACGACGGGCAAATGGGCAGGGGGGGGGGGGGCTGAATAGGAAGGAAAGAAAGAAGAAAGGAACTACACTTAGTAGCATCGATTTTGACAGGACAGCAGGGAATGGGCGGGCGGGGGGGGCAATGGGTCGGTCGGAAGGGTGAGGGGGGGAGGAAGGGGGAGGGGAGGGGGGGGGGGGGGGGGGGGGGGGGAAGGGGAGGGGGGGGGGAAGGGGGGAGTCGGCGGCAAAGGGAAGGGCTCTCCCTCCTCTCCTCTTCTTTCTTCTCTCTCTTTCACACAATGAATGAAAAAGAAGATGGGAAAGGGGGAGAAGGATGCAGCAAGGAAAGGAAGTGAATGAATGAAGGGGTTGAATGGGAGGAAGAAGAAAAAGGGGTAGAATGAATGCTTCATGTGGTGGGTGAATGGGTGGGGGTGGGTGGTTGGTGGAGAAACGGAGGATCAAATCGGGGGCGCTTTGATGATTCGGCAGTGGACAGTTCGGCAGTAGGCGTGTCATGTTAGAAGTTCAGATTGTAATAATCAGGGGATGATGCTTTTAGGCTCGAAAAATCTTAAAATATGCCTCTAAAATAGGCGAGAAAAAGTCGGACTTGCAATGGGCAAAAGCGTGCGCGAAATTCAGCGGGTCAGTGCCAGCCATTTTTTAAGGAAGAAATCGAAACATTTGCGGTATAAATTCTAAAATTGGCAAATTTCAAACTTTTGAACACGTTCAGCTGTATTTGCGCTTAAATGACACGGTTTCGCCGACTTCAAGTGTCCAATGTAGGTCAAGACTGGAAAAACTAGGCACAATTTTCACATTCACACACAGGATTCTTTCTGTTCACCACCACTCGCGCCGACTTTTCCCGGTTCTGTTGGAGCTGATGCGCAACTACAAACTGCCGACAAATGATGAAGGAGGTCGGCTACAAAGGCTCGGTTTCAAACAGTTCCAGTAGACCATACGACGCCATAATATTTAATAATACTTTTTGGTCTCCCCGTGTCGCCCTCCCTCTCCTCATTATTCGTTCGGCTCTTTTCTTGTCCGTCACGCCATTCCTTTCCCAACGCTATTCCTCCCTTTTTCTTTCTTAGCTGCTGTCCACCGCTCGTCCACTTCTATCGAAAAGACGAACTGACGACGATGTTGAGAAAGAGGGGAGAGGAGGGGAAGGAAAGGGCACTCCCTCCCCCCGCCCTCAGCCGGACATCGCCCCCCCCCACCCCCCCCCCCCCCCCCCTTCTCCCGTCCATCTCATCAAATCCCTCCACCAATTCGATGGCGTCTTTTCCCCTCTTCCCTCCACTCCTTTCCCATCCACTGACTGACCCCCCCCCCCTTTCATCTTCTTGGCCATTCATTCCCTTTCTGCTGTTCCCATTTGACCCGTTTGGGCCAAAGAGTTCCTCCTCCTCTCCCATCGCGTCCCGTCCCTTCCTTCAGATTGTCCATGTGTTGCTTCCAACTTTGCATTCCATCCTCTTTCTTCCTGCTTCTCGTCTTGTTTTGGATCAGTGCCGCCGGTTCGAGACCGTCCGCAAACGGAGGCCATCATCATTTGCGCCATTCGTTCGCTAACAAGCAGTTCATCGACCAGTTGGAAGACGGGTCTTATGAAGTAATCCATGCCGTCTTCGTTCCCTCCCTTTCACTAATTGTGCCGAAGATTGTCCATCCCTTCCAAGTTCGTGATCGGAAGGAACGGATCGGGATTGACACGCGAAATCACTTTCTGAACGCGACCACTCCCCAACACTACCGGCACATAACAATCGTAATTCGAAGCGCCGTGTTGGCCAACGCCCGTCTAAAACTGCTGCTTTCACTTAATGAACACCTTCTTCATGAGAGGAGTAACTTTAGAAAAGTCGGTGAATAAGCACAACATTTAATGGATGGATTTGAATTTAGTTGGACGCATCTGACAAGTCGTTGGTGAAGGTGGAGAACTGCTTCTATCAGGTGGGACAGCCCCCAAAAGCCCCCGAGGGGCTGTGTGGGGTGGGACAGCCCCTGAAGGGATTTTGACATATTATGCCTGAGGCGTGCTCAGCTTGGTAGCCATAGGCTTAGAGCCTCAGACTGCGTTTTGGGGAGGGCGCTTATAATTCGATTTTTAGGCATTCTTTTGTTTCTGTAGGCTTAAGTATTTCGATCATTAGTTTTCATACAATTGCTAACTTTTTGAGATTGAATGATTTGAAGGAATTTTCTGATTGCCCCCCCCCAAACGTTGATTGCAAATCGCCTAGATTTATCGGACTGAACATTATGTAGATAAGAAGACTCTTTGCTTCAGGGCACTATCAACGGCAATTCGGACACTACTTTCGGCAATGTCAACTTGTGATGGACTGCTGGGGCTTATCGCTTTCCCCAATGGAACGGTATTCGCTATTTGGCCACTCGAGGGAGGGGATCGCCTCCGGCGCCATCCGCATGTTTTATACCGCGTTCGGATGGGCAAACAAGAAATGAAGTGTGGGGCAGCTGCACAATTCGTGGCAAAATGGCACGGAGAAGGGGCAAAAGAAGGCAAATGGAGGAGGGCGGCGGAGGATCAAAGTGATCGAAAGAGAGGAGGCCGACAAAGGCGCGATGAACAGCTTCAGAATCGATCAAGGCGAATTGTGAACAAATTTGTAGAGTTGGCACTGATCGGAGATCACTCATTCGTATGTCCCCTCCAGCAAATGTTTGACAAGGAAATGAAATCAAATTAAACTGCAGACTCTCCAGTTCAACCTCAGCCTTCAAAAGGCGGTTGAATATGCACTGAATGTGGTCAATTTGGCCGATTTGGTCAGTGTTTATCAAATTAATTCAAAAAGCATTCGATCGATTGCCCCTAATTAAGTTGCTTCGAAGGGATTTGGGCGTTTGTCTGAGCGTGCCATTTGCCGAATTTTGGACGGATTCACAGCGAATTGAATCTGCGACGACGGCGGTGGATGCCCAACGGATGCTGGGAAATGTTTTGGACTACGCCACGGGGAACATTTACGACGTTGAGAAAGACGCGACTGTGCTGCTGACGGGCCAGAGAATGTCCGGAGGGGACACAATGACCTCATCATTTGCCAGTGTTTGCACCTCCAGGGCGGTCGGAGTTGTGCAGGTGGTGGAAGGGGGGAGGCGCCGAAAGGCATTTTGGTTTGGCTAACTTCTCTGACCGGAGGGGGGGGGGGTGACCGGGATTGGATTGATGACCGGGGGGGGGGGGGTGACCGGGATTGGATTGATGACCGGGGGCCGGGATTGAATTGATGACCGGGGGCCGGGATTGAATTGATGACCGGGGGGCCGGGATTGGATTGATGACCGGGGGGCCGGGATTGGATTGATGACCGGAGGGGGGGGTGACCGGGATTGGATTGATGACCGGGGGGGGGGTAACCGGGATTGGATTGATGACCGGGGGGGGGACTGACAATGCGGAGATGTTAATCTGCTGGCGAGTTGCAAGAGATGTGAGGGCTTCCTTCGGCCAATGACCGATGAGAATTTGCCGTTTTGATGAATATTTAAGATAAGACAGTGTAAGAAGTAACACAATTTTCAGGTCTCCGACCCGTTCAGCCCGCATGTGAACGCAATGTCTTTGGCCCATTCCGTCGCCCATCTCCTCGGCATTGGCCACGACTCGTCAGAGTGCACTTGTGGCGATTTGGACAGTCCCAAAGGATCAACTCCGTCACCGATGCCCAGACAATGCGTAATGGCTGAACGACAAAGGCGAGTTCAAGAAGTGCGAAGGTCGAAAGTTTTTCTGTTGAAGTTCCGTCGAGGCTCTTCCCCTGCACTTTTCCGCCTGCTCAATGGCGCGTCTCCACGCCCTCCTCCACCAGTCCCAGTCTGGACAGCTCCAATGTCTGTTTGTGCGTCCCTTCCAAACGTCACGTCTTTTCCAATGCGGAAACGGAGTGCTGGACGGAGACGAGCAGTGCGACTGCGGACGAAGGGAACAATGCGGTGTGAAGAGGATGGGGGGGGGCTGCTTTAAGAAGGGATGAGGTGTCCATCCCCGCGGGGGACGTGGGATTTGCGCGACTTTTGAACCTATTGCTGTTATTGTAAGGACAACTTTTACTCGTGAGAATGAAACTATAATTATAAAAGTGGACTGCTAATTGTTGTTTTTGTCGGATGCGTTGCGTTTGCTAACAGTACGCTGTTCAGATGACCCGTGTTGTGACCCGCTAAGCTGCCAGCTCAAGGCCCATGCCCAATGCGCATGTAATTCGTTTCCCCCCGAGCGCCAAACCCCCTCCCTCAAAACGGTCCGTCATTCAGCTCACCAGCCGTGTTGCCAACACTGCCAACTCCGTTCATCCGGTCACTTTTGTCGACAGTCAAAGTCCGTCTGCGATATCGCGGAAAAATGTGACGGGAAAAGCGGCGAATGTCCACTCGACGGTACGAAGTTCAAAGCTAATTGGATGAATTAATTGTTTTTAAAATCGTTTAATTGTTTGAAGAGCATTTGGTGGACGGCGTCCTTTGCGGGCTGAGCGGACTTTGTTGGAAGGGCGAATGTGTGGACGCGGAGAGGCAATGTCAGGAGCTTTGGGGCCCAGGTAAGAAAGGACCCGCCCGGCATGGACTTGCCACTAAAAGCTTAAAGTTGACTAAATAATTCACAAGGGAATAATTCCTGTAAAAGGGAAACGATTTGGGAAATTCCATGCCCCCAAGGAGCTAAGCCTGCGGATGAGCAATGCTTCTTGCACAATTCTCGGGGGTTGGAATACGGCCATTGTGGCAAAGACGCGGAAGGGCGATTTGTGGAATGCGCCGGAGAGAACGCGCGTTGCGGCGTTTTGCACTGCCGCGGGGGCGCCACGAGTCCGCTGGAAGCCAACGCAAGTTCATTCAACTTGCAATTCGCGCGGGAGCAAAGGCAATTGCAGTGCAAGTGAGTGACGCATAATGGGCGGAGGGGGGACGCCGGGGGGGGGGGGGTCGGAATCTTTGTCAGTGGAGCATTCATTTCAATTAACCAAGCAGGATTTATGACCAAGTCTTTAGGGTGGTCGCCAACTCGGTACACGGGATGGTCAGTGACGGCACCAGCTGCGGGTCGGGCCGCATTTGCGTGCGTGCTGTCTGCGTGCCGCTGGCGCAGGTGTCACCGCCCCTGGCCTGCCCGAGCAACAACTTGGCACTGTCATGCAGCGGCCATGGGGTTACTACAACGAGGGGGAGGGGGGGACTTTCCATCCCCTGGGGTTACTTTGACTTTGAATACGAAATGAAATTATTCCGGCCGGTTCAGCTAACATTCGGAACGGACATCTCAGTCCCTTTAGGATTGCACCACCGGACGCCATTGCGTGTGCTTTGACGGCTGGACCGGTTCGTCTTGTGCCGTTCGAATGCCACTCACATCGCACAGCAGACGCATTGTCTCGGCACCGATGGACGATGACAGCGGACCCGTTGAACTTCTGGTGCCTCCGTCGATTCGGGGTTTGTATCTTTTCCAAAACATTTGGCGTTTTAATTCGCTTCTTTCCGAAACTCAGTGGGTGGTCGTGCGTTGGAGACGGCCACTTTACTTGGCATTCTGCTCCTTGTCGGCTTTCTTCTTTTGTTGTTGCTCATTTGTCTTCTCCTCTGCTACAGGTAAAAGAGTCCAAATTTTGCGCAATTTTGGCATTTTGAGGCGAAAGAGTTCGGTCAGAGCTTTCGGAAGAGATGTACGGCACAATGAGCGGGCAAAAGTGGCGGATGAGGAGGATTGTGGCGACGGCGACGGGGGGACGGGGGGCAGGGCGATCAAATTTGGACAGATGCCAAGCTATCGAGAGGAGAAGCGGAAGCGGAAAGCGAACAAAAGTAACTAAATAACTCTTTCAACAGACCATCGTACCAATTCAGAAGTGTACGACGCACTTCAGAGAATCACCGAGGCTAATGAGGTGGGGTTGGGGGGGAGGGGGGAGAAGCCCGACCACCCTCAACCGATGTCCCTCCCAAGGTTGACTCGCTTTCGCTCAAATCTCGCGAGTCGTCATCCGTCGGGGCAGTGCTCGCCACGGACGGACGAGTGCCGACAAATTCACAAAACCAATCAGAAATGCCGTTTTCTCCTCAGCCGATTGAAAGATTGATCAATTCGCCCAGTTGTAACAAATGGTGGCATTGGCAAAAGTCGATCGATGAGAGGGGCGACGAGTGACGACGGAACAGAGAAATACGCGACAGAGATGGTCAGTGGTAGTGGCCCGGGGAGGCGAGAACACGCGACAGAGCAGCTGCACATCCCCAACGACGGCATGCACTCTTTCAGGCACACTTCGGCGGCCCCCTTTCTTCGGACTATCGGAGGCCATTCCATCAGAGCGGACTCTGAGCATTTCGCAGGGTTTGGCACTTTCGCTGCGCCCCCACGGCTTGTGCACATTCAAATGCTAATGAGGCGGTTGGATGGAGCGATGGGCGACGAGCCGTCAGGCGGGGGAGGAGGACGGGCACATTTCGTCGAGGACGCCGTCGGCAGGAGGCACTGCTCCATGTCCGGCTGCGTCTACCGATTCGGGTCACCCCGGCAGCAGTTTCGATGTGAGTGGACGGACGGAAGGGCCCGAATGATTATGGAAATGTCCTTGTTATTCCATTCCATCGTTAGATCCGTGCCGAGTCCCCGTCACTGTTCTCGGATCCCTACAAACTGGACAGGCTGGACTTGCCCGGCATGATCGTTTCGTGCCGATGAGAAAGAAAGCATTTGCCCTTTGAAATGTCGTGATGTACATTATTACAAATATTCATATGCATTTTGAACTCATTTGTGAAGAATCTCATAACTTTTTTTGCTCCTTCACTTTGTTCCCTCTCCCCCCCTAGTCAGAAAATAAATTGCCAATTAAACAAAGTCTCGCGCACCTCCCTTCCCCCCCCCCCTAAATTAACAAAGTCCCGCGCACCGCCCCCCTCCCCTCCCACAAATTAATTAAACAGCGTTCACGCACCCCCCTCCCCCCCCCCCCCGTTGTTCACCGGTTCTTTTGGCACGGCAACCCTTCCGGTTACCTTGGAAACTTTCTCTGTTTTGGGCTTCAAGTTCGCCAGGGCTTTATTCGCCACCATTTGACACATTTCATCTCCTCCCAATTCCCCTGGTCCCATACTTTCCATCGTTTATCCTTTTGCTGGAATGGCTGACAAGGAATACGTGCCCGACCTAAACAAAGTGGACGCGGATTCTGTGCCACCGAAAGAACGGGTAAACTGATCGATCAGAAAGATGGAGGGGGGGGGGGTGGCAGAGGGAAGTCGGACATTTCTCTTTAAGCAATAATGTAACCGTCCCATTTCGGTTGCCTTCCCCCTCCCCCAGATTTTGTGCTTTTTGCAGGAACCCAAACAAGCCCACCCCGGACGTCCCGACATTGACTATGACGAGACGCCGGTAGGGCCAGCGGAGGGTTATGTGCTCGCAAAAGGAGAACAGAAAGAACCAGAAAAGAAATGATGGGTCAGAAGCTGGGAAGGCTGAACGAATGCCCTGCGATGAATGAAATGAAATGAAAGACGACGGACGATCTGATTACCATTTATTTTTATAACGCACTCGGAATGTTTAAAATTTAAAGTGAATGAAATAATGCGGGGTCAATCACACGGAATGGCTACAACAACAAAAGGCCTAAACTTTGATGACAACACAATGAAAGCTAACAATAAGAACAAGATAATAACATTTAAATACAATGTAATTACTAATTAGTTTAAAATTTTCCTAAGTCCGTAATGGGAACAAACTCCAAAAGCACAGTATTCAGTGTTTGGCAAATAGAGTATCAAATTAAGTATACAATAAATAAAAAACAGGTTAATGTCAAATGAGTGGTAAAGGTCCTACGACTATTTTTTTTTGTCAATTGCTGACAAAATTCTTCGCTTTGGGTCATTTTCTGCCGGCTTTCCAGTACTTGATCAAGTCCATTATCTAACAATTTTTAGATAATTTGGCAACTCTTTCATTTTCTTAGTTAGTGCATAAATACTAACGGCTACATTTCACTATTAAACCTATGTCAAAAAGAACGGTTTTTGCTAAATTTCTCGATCGAAATCTTTTAAACTATTATCTCAAGGGCAGGGGTTTCTCACCCCAAGCCTTACGTCTCGACAACCAACGAACTCACCGAGTCGTAGATCATGAAGGTAATGGCCACGTCAAGACACCTAAAGTATTTTTATTCTAACGTTTAACGTCAAAAACGGAAACGCCACATACACTCGACTGAGACGGGGAACAGTGCCCTTATAAAAACTGAAAAAAAAAATTAACAGAAATTAACGACAAAATTTACGCGAAAAATCCCTCCTTCTGCCAAATTTGTTTTGCACAGTCAATGGTGCCTTTGTACTTGCTCGCCTCCAGTCCCTGCAGACGGGTCTTCACAACATCAATTGGCGTGTTTCCATAGCTAAAAATGTGCCAATAAATGCTCTCATTTCTCAGAGCAGACGAATTATATCTTCGGTTTGAAGGAAAACCCACAAAAAAAAGAAGTAAAAATTAAACTCAAAATGTCAATCTCTCCAAATAAGGTTCACAACCAACTTACACACTGGCCGCTCCAGCAATTGCTCCAAACAGTCCAACCATTAGTTTGCTCACCGGAACAGTCGGGTCACCTCCCTCGGTACCAATCCTTCAGTGTTTCCATGACAAAAAAGCGTATTGCCTGGTTGCTGCCTTGTTTTGCCATCGTTGCGGTAAGTCCTTGATAAAAACCCTAAAATTTGTAAATAAATAAAAAAAAGAAATATATTATAGTTACCCCAAGCCCATCCGACTTCATAATAACGCCCAAGCCATGCGTAAACCCGCGAAAACGCGGTTTGTCCAGAGTTTGGTCATGGATGAACTTGACTTTAACGGTTTCCATGGGAGTCACAGCAAAAACGGCCTCCGAAAGTCCAGCCCCAAGTCCACAAGCCAATCGCATCACCGGGGAAAGATTGCCACGTTCATCCACGGCATGACCCTTTAGGAATTCGAAGGTGCCAAAACGGAAGGCCGACTTCGGGATGGAGCCGTAGCTTAAGTCAAAAGTCACGAAATAATGTTTAGCAAAACGAACAGGAGAACGGATAATCCACGATAAAACCCGGACACCCCGTGGCTTCTGTATGTTTGCTTGACACAGTCACCAGGGCCCTGAAAATTAGAAAATTATTAACTAATTGAAATTCTGAAGCACCTTGAATTTTGGAGTTGCCGACCTTTCGTCCAGCTGAAGTTGCGTCTTGACATATTCTGTTGGGTAAGTGATGCAAATTTCAATGCCACCGGTGATGCCTCCGATCACAATTCCTTCCAATGTCCTCTCTGAAGGAGCAAACCTAAAAGCAATTTTGCAAACAAAACCACCATTTACACACCTTCGCCAGCCAGAACCGGCCGCAATTCTTTCCACGTTTGGAGGTGTGACTAGTTCCGTTCCAATGACCATTGATTTATGAAGGAATTAAGAAATTGAGAAAATATGTAGATTATTTTCAAATTTAAATGGAAGATCAACTAAACTTTTTTGTTGATAAGACGAGATGGGTGGGACGGGACACCAACAACAATCGAAAGGTAAATTCATGAGCAGAAGGGCACGTGAATTAACTTCATTTAAATGAAAGAATTAAATGAGAAGAAAAGAAATTGACGGAATTTTTGTAACGTTTGAATGATTTAAAGTGGTATGATTCAATATGTATTAGATTTTGGAAACACGCGACAAAAGTCCCTAATTTGTAAGGGGAAAAAAGGACAAAGTGAACTAAATGTGTCCAAAACCCAAAACAAATTTTTGATTTTTTTTTTAAATTTTCGCTTCGCCAAGAATTTTTTTCTCTGCGCCTTACTAAATTTTAGAATTATTTGTTAGAGACCCCAAAAAGTAAAATGAACGGAAAAACGCTGTAAATGATGACAATTTTTATTGTTGTATGTATTGTCTATAAATCATTCAATTAAATGAAATGGGCAAATTTGAATTGTCCAGGAATATTTGAACCCATTGAACTTGCCGCTCATCAAGCTCTCTAATCATTTTACGTAAACCATCGAACAAAACTTCATTTTTAAGGTTGAGTCAAAGGCACTGCTTTTAAATTGACGCTATTCGGCTTTGATTTCATCTATTCAACGTATCATTTATTCTTGAATTAATTTAAGCGATTTTTATAAATATAAAAAAATTTTATTGCTTAACTCAATTCCTAGGAACCTATGGACACTTCTACCGATGCCGTTGTTGGTTTTGAGCTGCCGACATCCAGCACAGACGATTATTTGAAGTTAAAGAGGCTGGAGAACAAATTGGCCCATTTGGACGTTATGGAGAAGGTTAAGGACATTTCTTAATTTTAGAGCTCGGTTTTGATTTTACTATAATTCCTGCTTTTTACGATATTTATGATCCCGGATCCATCGCCTCCAACACTTACTCAATATGTATTAAATCATTTGTCCAATTCAGTATCTGAAAATGGACATGCGGAATTTGGAGAAGGAATTGGTGCATGCGCAGGAGGAAGTTCGAAATTGTTGGCTGTCGATTACTTAGTTTGCTAAGTTTAGGTCAAACGCATACAATCGGTGCCGCTGATAATTGGCCAGTTCTTGGAGGCCGTTGACTACGACCATGCGATTGTTGGTTCAACAACAGGTGATTGGTTGATTCGTTAAGACGAATGCTTCTGACTCTTAAGGATCCAATTACTATGTGCGCGTGCTTTCCATTTTGGACCGGGAGCTGCTGAAAGCCGGCTGCAGTGTGTCTCTGCACAAGTACAGCAATGCACTGGTAGACGTCCTTCCGCCCGAGTCCGACTCGTCCATTCAAATGCTTCGTGCGGACGAGAAGCCGGACGTGACCTACTCGGACATCGGCGGACTCGACACACAGAAGCAGGAAGTGCGCGAGGCAGTGGAGCTGCCGCTGACAAATGGGGAACTTTATGAGCAGGTTGGTTAATGGATTTAAACTTCTGCTATTTCATTTTGTCTGAAGATCGGAATTGAACCGCCTCGAGGAGTACTTCTCTATGGACCGCCGGGCTGCGGCAAAACAATGTTGGCAAAGGCTGTTGCGAAGCACACAAAAGCCTCATTTATTCGAGTGGTGGGAAGCGAATTTGTGCAGAAATATCTTGGCGAAGGTTTGTCTAGAAAAAGACACTCGCAAGAAAAGCCAATTAATGCTACGGGTTGGGGCTGCAGTTGGTTAACCGAAACCCGGTCTTTTTTGTCCTCGGGGTTTTCTTTCAACATTACTGTTCGCCTAGGTGTATTTTGGTTCATAATGCAATTATTGGATAGTTTTTGAATAATATTATCG
Source organism: Globodera pallida (assembly GCA_020449905.1). Taxonomy (NCBI): domain Eukaryota; kingdom Metazoa; phylum Nematoda; class Chromadorea; order Rhabditida; family Heteroderidae; genus Globodera; species Globodera pallida. The sequence continues at coordinate 923,809 of JAIXHY010000003.1, read as the reverse complement.
AAAAATTTGTACTTATCAGGAATAATTTGTCGCAATTTAACTCACTGAACAGCATTGAATTCTTTTGTTTTCTTACCCTTTTATTTAAGGTCCGCGGATGGTTCGCGACGTATTTCGGCTAGCAAAGGAAAACAGTCCGTGCATTATTTTCATTGACGAAATCGACGCAATTGCAACGAAGCGATTTGACGCGCAAACCGGGGCTGACCGGGAAGTTCAACGAATTTTATTGGAGCTGCTGAACCAAATGGACGGCTTCGACCAAACCACCAATGTGAAGGTCGGTGGTGGACCCATTTTATTTAAAAAAAAAGAAAGTTAATAGTTTTAAACGCATTACTTAACATTACCTTGAAATTTTCTTTTTATGTTATAATGGCGACAAACCGACAAGACACGCTTGACCCTGCTCTGCTCCGTCCTGGACGATTAGATCGCAAAATTGAATTTCCGATGCCAGACCGTCGTCAGAAACGATTGGTGTTCTCCACAGTCTCTGCGAAGATGAATTTGAGCGACGAAATTGACCTGGAAGATTATGTCGCGCGACCCGACAAAATTTCGTGTGCCGATATCAGTTCCATCTGCCAGGAGGTTTTTAATGTTTTTCTTAATTAATTCTGAACGGAAGGCTTAAGGCGGGAATGTACGCTGTCCGAGAAAACCGCTACATGGTCCTCAACAAAGACTTCAACAAGGCCTATAAGCAAGTGGTGAAGAAGGACAGCGAGGCGTTCGATTTCTACAAGTGATCACCCCTTCTCATATAAGCTTGCCTGTTGTTGTCAATTGCGCTCACATAATTTCATTGGTTTTCTATCAGTTCACAAATAAGGCAGACAGAAAGCACCAAAAGTCATGTTTGAGATGAATGTACGCATTTTATTTGTGCAAATTTTTGTAAAGTAATGAACTCAACGCATATTGGAATTCCCATACGTCACCGACTCGGTCAATAGTTTTAGGATTTTGTTTGTTTCCGGTTAACATCGATACAATTCGGTTTTGACTATGCGAAAGGGAAGCAACGTGCAATTGGCGGTACCTGATGAGCTACCCAACGAGCAATTGTTGGCGAATGAAGTGGGGGTAAGAGAGGGGGAGGGGGGGGGGGGGCATTTGTCCAATGATGGTGGAGGTTAAAAATACTTAAGGCGATTCTGTCCGAATTGAGAAATGTCTCCGCAAATTATTCTGGTGATGCGTCAGTGGCGTTCGTTCGCCGTTTTGTTGTTGTATGGAATGGAGCGTTTGTTGCATTGTATAACAAAGACTAAATTTAGATGGTTTTAGAAGCGCTTTTATCCGACGAACACTTTGAAACAGCGAAGATTGTGTCGTTAGCCAGGAAAATTTTCCATTACTCGGACATGAACTTGTTGTTGCTGCAGCAATTTGTGGGAATGATGAGGAGGGGCAAAGTACGCATTTAAACGGAGGGGGGGGGGGGATTCCCGAGTCAAAAAATAGGCTAATGGGGCACTAAAATTTTGGAAGATTTGTACAAGTGGTTTAGGCTGTTGTTGAGGACGATGTCAAATGCAAATTAGCCAATTTTTTTGCTGCACTACCAATTCCCGTGGAACCGCGCGTCACTTTGCTTGATGAAAAAAGTGGGTTTTTTAAAGCGAGTACACGGCTCGTTAAAGTCCCGAATGCCTCTTAAGCGTTAGTTTCCAAGAACATTTGTCTGGACTGGGGTCGGCACTGCATTTACATTCAGAAGGCTTGGCTTGAACTGCTCAAAATCGAGGTTTTGTTGCATTTTCTCTTTTTGTCAGGTTTTAGACCCCATGCTTAATCTCCTTTCAGTTCTATTCAAAATTGAGCCGATTACTTTTGCCCCGTTTCATCGAGACGGTGATGGACCATCTGCCAAATTGCGAACTCTTCACCGATGTCCTTTACCGGACATTTCGAATCGGCGGGTTTATGTCAGTGATCTCATTGGGTGGCATTTTTAAATTGGTCGTTAACAAAAATTTGTAAGTCTTTCCAATTTAATATATGTTGATGAATCATTATGAATTCCATTTAGCGAACATCCGAACTTTTATGGCGAAGTTTACCAAATTGTGCATTCGAATATTTGTTACTCAAATTATGCGCAGAAGTTTTTTGATCTTGTCGATTTGATAATGTCGTCGTCGTAAGTGTTTAAGTTAATTTAATGAGTATATTTACCAGGCTAATTAATGATCGTTTGTTTCAGTCACGTTCCCGCGTACATTGTTTGTGCCTTTACCAAAAAGTTGTGTCGTCTGCTTCTGTTTGCCCCCACTCATTGCCAACTTCCGCTGATCCGACTGATCAAAAATCTCTTCCGTCGTCATCCCGACCATTCATTCCATTCTGATAAATCGACAACAGCCGCTGTCACTTGAAAACGATCCATATGATGAGGAGGAGATGGATTTGCAAAAATGTCGGGCCACCGATTCCTCATTATGGGAGCTGAAGGTTGGAAGTCACTTTTTCTGAGTTTTTTACAATTTCCCCAGGCACTCCAATGGCATTGGTACGATAAAATTTCGACGAAAGTGAATTTCGTGAATTCGAATGTGCAGGACGAAGAAATGTCGTTGAGGTTGGTGCTCGACGGGAGAGCTGTTCAAGACCGTTTTCGAGAGGGCGCACGGAGTGTTGGGGGCCTCCTCTGGTGGAAAGGAACTGAACGTGATGCACGGCAGGAGACAGATGAGTTGATGGACGATGAGAATGAATTGTCTGATGCTACGGAGAACTCGGGGACGTTCAGCTCGAGGAAAAGAAAATCAACCGAACAAGAAAATGGGCAGAGGGCGAAGGACAACCTTTTTTTGTTCGACCAAAATTCACTTTGGAGTTTATGAGTATTTATTTATTAATCAATTAAATGTTTTGTCGAAAAACGCGTTTTCTCAATACGACCGAAGATTGGTGAGGATAGGTGCGCTGGTCGTGTAAAGTTCGCGATCCGAGCCAGCACGAGTTGAAGACGCATTTGCGACATTGGAGTACATCAAACTGAAAAATCGCATTGGATAGTTAACTCAAAATCACCCAAAATGGGCTCCTTGGCTTCCCAGGCACTGGGAAAACCAACCTTTTCAGTGGTGGATTTGCGCTCGATCTGCACAACGAGTCGGTCTAAAATATGCCAATAAACGGAAATATATGCCGAGTGCGGGAATTTGGTTACCAAAGCATCGCTTATCCTTCACGGCCACCGACCCGGCTATGTTTTCACCCGCGTGCAACCCAAACTGACTGAGGGGAAACGAACGGCTTTTGCTATTTCCCCAACAAAAAGTTCATTTACCCGATGCAGTTCCGTTCCGGATTCTAAAGTTTGGAATTGAATCGGAATTCAATGCTTCGAGCTTACTGAGTGTAAAAATCCCAATAACCGAGTCCCGTAGGCACGCCTTCTGAGAAAGGAAATTAGCGGTAACAAGCAGAACTTTGTTTAGTCACCTGTAGAGATTGAACCATGCTCTGTCATGTCGGATAGACAACTATGGACAAAAATGTTATGGAAGGGAAGCTGAATGCTTTGTTTGGTTGGATACCGTTCCAATCCGATACCATCCCCTGAAAGAATGGCAAATAATCAAAACATTACGATTTTCTTTTTCATTTTGGCATTTAGTAGTAATTAATATTTGCCTGGGCAATTTTGTGTCAATGCCGTCAAGTTCGGAATTGTCGGGCGTTAGGGGCGAATGCGTCTCGCAAGTGACCGTTCTTAATATGCAACAACAGCATTATTTAATAGAGAGGAATTCCAAGCCGAATAGCAATTCGTAGTATCATAAGAAAACTCTACCCGCAAGTGATCTCGTTGGAGCCCCGATAGTATGTGCAGTACACATTTTTAAAGGGGAACAAAGGTAATAAACGAACTCAGCGGGTCATTAGTATTTGTAGTGTCATACTCGCCAGTTATGAAGCGGATGAGCAATGTGCAGCACAGAAACAAAGCGAGGCTGAGGAAGCGGGGGAGCGGGGCGGGTGATCGCATTTCAATGGATGGGAAAGGGAGGGAGGGAATGGGGAGGGGGGGCAGAGGACGAACGAAAGGAGGGGGGGGGGGGGAGAGGACCCATTCCAAAAGGACGCCGGGGGGGGGGGGGGCACCGACGCCAATTAAAGGAAGGACAAATACCACAGAACAACTCTTTTGATTCATTCAAAAAAATCAGTCCAACAATTCAGTCAAACTTCTAAAATGATTTCTGAGGTCCGGATCATCCGAATTCTCGCAATTTGGCCCAAAATGTCGTTCTAACAGTCCGATCGTGGGCCGAATTCGCAGTCGAAGTTTGGAACAAATCTGAACTAATTGTTAAGAAGGCAGAATGGAGGCAAAGAACTTCCAAAAAGATTGCCTGCTCCTGCCCGATCTTTTGTGTTCTCCAAGTGTTTCTCAGCGCGTTCACCAGCTCCATCAGGTCGGTCAGCATTTTCACACATATTTTCTGATCCTTAACAACAAAAACGTTGACTGTTCGATAGTCTGTCCATTGCACTTGCTTAGACTTTACCGAACAAAATACTGTCTCCTGACAATATTCTCGTTGAAATGCGCGTTCCAACAGTTGTGCATGCGTTGACCAGGCCGCGATGTCCTCACTTTGCTTCGACCGTCGGTCGCTTCAAGTGGGCAGTAAATGCGAACTAACTGAATAAAATTGGAGGAGGAAGGCTTAAAAAAGGTCCAACCTTTGGACTTAGAGACTGTCTTGAGTTGACTCGGGAGAAAATCGCCAGGAGGGAGTGCAACGTCACGTCGTCCGATTTGGAGTTGGGAGGCCGTTCCGACGAGAGAAACGTCGAGGCGAGGACTTCCAGCGGAAGTTCGTCTATTGGCCCTTTGCCAAGTTCCAGTAACTTCTCAAGTGCCAACACCGCTTGTTTGTGGTCGCCGATTTCGACGGAAATCAGTAGTAAATTGTCCAAAACGCGAACATTTTCCCAATTTAATTTGAGCGCTTCCTTAACAGATTGGCATTTCATTTTGGCACAATTCCCAATTTAAATTCACCAAAAGGATTTTATGTGCACGATGCTTCAGCCCCAAATGAATGTAGGAAGCCGCCAGATTATTCCAAGCCTCGAAATAAGCCGGGTCGATGTCCACACAGCGGTGGAAAGCCTGAGAAGCAGTCTAAAAGCAACTTTTGCCATTAAACTTCAATTGCTTCATTTCCAACACCCGAAAAGTCTCGGCAATTCATCGCAGCAAAGCCCAAGTTGAACCAGGCGAGCAGCTAAATATTTTCAAGTTTTAATGGCTTCTGGAATTTGACGGCGGCAGCCAATTTCTTTGCCGACACTTTTACCCGTAAAGGCTGAATTTGCACGGCACGCGAATAATGTTCGACTAAATTCTAAAAGCAATCGGATGGCTTTAAAGAGACCGCCCTAACGGGAGGGGGGGGGGGGCACGAACTTGTCTCGGCGTAACGCTTTCTGTGCAACAAATGTTCCGCAAGAGAGAAGCGGGCACGAAAACTTTTGTCGTCAGAAATCTGCAAAAGCAATTAATGTCATTGGAGCCCAACGCCAATCACCCGAATGGCCTTCCGGTAGCACTCCGCGTCGTCCGTGACATCACCCAACAGACAAAGGTGTGACGGCTTCTCGCCCCGTTCTAACAGTTTCCGCACTAACGCCTCGGCCTTTTCCGGCTGTCGCAGGCTCTGGAAGCATTCGACCGCCTCGTCCCAAAGTTGGAGCCGTTCAAAGATGCGCAAAGCATTGGAAGTGCAACCGAGCGAAAGGAGCACCTTTGCAGTGCGATTTGATCACCGTCCAAAATGGAGTCGGATTGGAGCTGAACAGGAGGTCCAAACGACGACGGGCGACGGCGTCCGAAAACGGGAAAGAGCGTCGTCAATTGTTTTGCTGAAGAATGTTTGTTTATTACCGAATTGGACGTGTCCAACACGTTGCTTAGAGACTCGAGCTGAGCACACGCCCTCTCCACCCTTCGTACGTTCTGCTGTTCCAACGAACAGCGCTCAAAAAGTGCTCGGACTTGAACAGCCCAACAGGATTCCTGGCTGATCACCTGAAACAAAACAACAAAATTAAATTTGCTGATCATCCGTTCTTTCACCTCCTCCACATAGGCCATTGCCAACTGCGCGCTGAGGTCGTCCTGCCGACGCATTTAGCTGCCGCTCAAGCAGTGCCGTGGCCAGCACACACGCGCACTGGGTAGGGCTGAGTTTTTTGCGTTCTGTCCGCCCATTGGCGTCCGAAAAAACAATTCGCTCCAAAAGTGTGTCGTCTCCGCTTTCACAATTTTGGGGGAGTTCATTTGGCGTCAATTGGGCGCCATCGTCGGGAGAATGTTCAGAAGAAAGTCGCACCTCAATGAAAATCCATCCATCTCCTCAAAATGCCAAGGCATCGCCCCTCGCCAAAAAAAACCTCCAAAAACAATTGCGGCACTTCCTTCTGTTGAAAGCGTGTGCGACGACCTAAAAACAATTTTGAACGGATCAATCAAATGTTAACGCCACAACGTAAATGCGTCTCCAATCCGGAGACTTTAATATATTTGCACGCAACTTACCGAGGGCACCGCTGAACTCCATCTTTTCAATGCCGGCCAACGCTGAGGCTTCGTCGAGGACATTTTTAGCAACGGAACCCTCAAAATAGCGCAAGTGGTGGAACACCTTCTCCAAGGCGTATTCAACACGGCGCTCGTTGGGGACGGATCCATGCAAAAAGTGACGGCCGAGAGAGAGGATCTGATGAGTTAAATATTTAGGCTTTCGGATTGGACGATTCTTTTGGGCGGCTATAAATTTTCGGGAAAGTATAAAATGAATCGGATTTTTTTTTTGAAAAAAGGTCAAAAATATTCCGAACCCTTTTCCTTTTCCCCCTCCTGGGGAGCGTGAAAATTTTGCTGCCGTTACCGTTCTTTCTGACAGCATTTTCAATTCTTTCTCTTTTTCCGGAAGAATTGTAGCCCAAATGTTGAGTAATCGAAATCGCCAAAATTCGAGGTCGAACGCGCACCGGTCGCTTTCATCAGAAGACAGCAAATCAAAAAGCGCCCTCTTCGCCAGCCAAAGCTTTTCAACCGACCCAAAAAAAAGAGAAAATTCGGGGCACAAAGGCGCAAAATGCAAACCGAACGGCAGAGAAAGGCGCGTTCACGCCAAACGAAAGCGCAGTCAAAGCGTATTCTTTCAGTTGGACAGAAACCGACCCGCCGAGGCTGACAAACGAATCCAAACTGACGTCATCTGAATGAAAAATGGGGTACAAAATGCCGTAAAATTCTTTCCAGCAGTGCTTACCAATTGACAATCCGGCAAAGTTGGCACCAACAAACGAAACAAATTGGCTGACAGCCCAGTCGAGGAGTTCACCTTCTTCGACTTTACTCCTCAGGTACTGGTCAACAACCAAACCAACTTCAGGCGATTCGGTCATCGTTTAAACTCAAGAGCAGAAAAGGAAGAGGTAATGAACAAATTGAAGTAATTGATTGAGTATAACCCAATCTCCAAATGTTGTTGAGTGTTTTAATAAGCGTTCAATCTATTTATTGACATAATGCGACAAAAGGACGTAAAAAACAGATAAGCCAATAACATAACAAACTTGGAAATTTTGAGACGGCCAGAACTCCAGGGAATGTCCAATTCTATGTTTTTGAGTGCGACACCCGAAATATACTCTTTCTACGACTATTCCCAATATCTATTCGTCATAAGAAGGATCGAAAAATGCAGCAAAGGAATACATAAACGAACAGAGAAGTAAAGAACCTTCCAATTTCAAAGGAAAATATTATCGTCGTGTAAATAATATCATCACATCATCTCCAATAGGAAGGGACAGTTCACTTCTTAAACCCTTTCAGAATCGGATAAATCTGAAAACAATGGCAATCGCCAAGTCTAAACCCATCGTCCATCCCACCCACTTGGCCAAACGCCTCGTCAATGTCCTTTTTGAACTTGGCACCGGTGATCACCACTTTTCCACTCACAAAGATAAGCAATACCACCCGCGGCTAAAGAAAGAAAAACGAAGAAGAAAAAAACGTTTCATTGTCCTTTCACAACTCACCTTCACCATCCGGTAGATCAGGCCAGGAAACAGTTCCGGCTCGTAGGTGCTGAACTGTGCGTGGGTTATGCAGAGACCTGTAATGTGGAGGCTTTTGTGGTGGCCAAGGCGATTTGAATGCCGTGGATTACCTTCCAATTGGATTGGAAACTTCACATCACAAGAGCCAACCATGTTCTGCACTTTGAACTCCGTGAACTTCGCGTTGAATCCAATCTTTTGCACTATTCGAGCATATTTCCGTGCCGCCAGTCGACTCGTCTCTTCAGACCTGAAAATATAAGACGAGAACAACATAAAAAAACAACTCGAAACGTACTTCGCCCCCGTGCACACCATTTTTCCAGATGAAAAGATCAATGCGGTTGTCCTCGGCTCCCTTATGCGCATAATCACGGCAGCAAAACGTCTTAAAAGCGGGGGATTCATATTCCAACAAAACATAGACGTACTTTGGGTTGTACTCGGCGTTACGCGCCCTGAGGGCAATTTGCTTGAGGTCCAATTGTACGCCTAAATTATTTAAGACTGCTTTTGCTGCGCCCATTTCAATTTAAAAAGCCAGCTGACCCAAATTGACTGTGGACACAATGTTCTGCAGAGTCGGCGACGGAATTTCCACCGAAGCGTTTGAGAAAGGCGTAGCAGGAACAAAGGTGGGAATGTTTGACGCGGGTGGTTCTGCAGCTGCAGAATGTGGCTGGTGATGTTGTTTCGGAGTTCGGTGCGCGTGTACCGATTCGGCAGAATTAAGCGGTGTCATTGGCACTGCCAAGTTGCTTACGCTCTCCGGCGGTTGCTGGTCTCCTCCGTAGCTGGCCGAGGCCGGAACGCCTGCCAAATTAGTGACGCTGGTCGGACCCTTGAAGTCCGAGCTGTACGCATTGAGCACTGAGCTGGGCTCATTGTGACTGTTGAAGATTGAGGCTAAACACAGCATTTTTAAGCGTTCTAACTCCCGGCATAAACAACCAAACAAAACAAATTTGGTTAAATTAGAGCGAACTGCATCAGTGCACGTTAAACAGTGTAAAACCAACCCGGTCCATTCGTCGAGTGGATTGACTGTGCGCCGGCAATATTCAAAGAACTCGGTCCGATGCCGAAGACATTTTGGTAGTTGGCCTGGATTGAGGACGGGTTGATCGATGCCGGTCCCCCTGCTGGCCCCATGCTCGGCACGCCATGCATCGGCGTCTGGCCGCCAAGAAGCGAGCTGACCACAGAGTGGGGATTTGTAGGAGAACCAAAATGATCCATTCCAATGCTTATTTAACCTTAAACAAATTCGACAGCATCAACACATTGTAAAATTCGGAGACACAAAGGTAAAATTGTTGATTTGTTACAAAATCACTGAAAGTGCAAAGACACAAGAATTATTAGGGCATCCTTTGTTGGTAAATTCAGAAACAGATATATAAACAAAATATAAATCAATCACAATGTCGTAAATCTGCTTTCTTATTTGCGTCATTGATCCGTTTCTTCCCATGCGCGATGCCTCTGCTGAAAATATTCAAATTTTATTGTTACCGGTAACGGTCATCGATAAGCAAAAGGCAGTAAAGTCACACACATAAAAATATCCAATTAAAACTGTTGAAAAATCTGCGAAAGAGCCGAATAAGTTCCAGTGACGAAGCCAATCAAAGCAAAGAAGAAAATGACCACGTTTCGTAAGTACACCTTGAACATTGATAATAAATACTTAAGGATATTAAAAAAATTGCACAGTTCCGCGTACATAAAAGGTCAGCTTGTTTTGTGCATAGCAAACCTAAAATTCAGAACAAAATGTTTAACAATATTTGTTTGGGGCCTTTGAATACCAAAAGCTCAATCATCGGCGGAAAGACGAGTGCCAAAGAAGTGCATGCAATGGATCCAACCAACGAAATGAACACGGCGAGGTGTGGGATCAATTCGGCGATGGCACAGGTTAAAATGACCATGGAGAATCGGGCGGCATAAATCAATCGAGTCTGCTTTTCGGGAGCGCATTTACGTGTGATAAACTTCTCCACACGTTCCATTGGCACGTAAAATTGGACAGGGTAGGAAATGAGCACGCAGAAGACGAACATCAGCTTCAAGCACTCGTAGAAGGGCTCCCTTGGCAAGTTCAAAGTCACCGTCTCCATCACATCATTACCAATGGACAAATAGCCATAGAAGCCCATAAAGGCAAAAATTGCCAACACAAACAAACAGGACGAATTCAGCACCTGCATAAAGCAAATATACTCACAAAAGCCAAATCCGCTCTCACCCCATTCCATGCAATAAAAAATTGCGGTCGCTGCATTCGATTTTCAATGGGCATTACCTGAAATTTAGGAATCCAATGTCCCAACGTTTGTTGTTCTCACCAGAGAAACGCCTTCAAATGCAAACATCACAATGCCAAAAAACATCGGGAGATTCTGAATGTTGCCGAATTTTGTCAGTTCCTCTTGGGGGCGGTTGTGTTGCGGTCGGGAGAGGAAGAAGTGGGCGACAAGCACGACGGCTGCGAGATACACGACATTGGCGGCAAGAGAAAAGGGCGCGAGCAGTTTGAGACGGCGAATGGAACAAAGGAACAGCAGCGGAGGCAGAAGCAGAACCATCCACACGCCCGTGCTCAACCGGATGGCCGTGTTTTTGTTGAAAAACTTAAACCTTTCTTGAACCTACAACAATAAACACATTATTTCCTATTAAGTTGTATTTCAATGAGTTTTCGAACGACTTTAGCGACCCCCACCGACGTCTGCGATGTTTTCGGACATGAACACTTGGTAGACACAACAAAAGCCCAATTGGGCCACAAACATCTCCACGTTGACGAGTTGCTTGAAGAAATAGCCCCTGCCTGAGATCCAGGACGGTCCGGCTTCAACTGCTCCGCGCATTATGTTCGCATAGTCAATAAGCTCACGTCCATTCCTTATGTCAAAACAGAACAATTTTCATTGGGGAAAAATTCAAATTCCAAACTTCGTGCAGATGTAATGGGCTGCAAACACAATTTGGCGCATGCAAAACATGCACACAATGCAAATCAACACCAGAAGGATTAGACCAAGCTGGAAGAAAAAAATTAAAAAAATTGTACAAGAAAACTCACATAAAGACCGGAATGGTGAAATGCATAAGGGAGAGAGAGGAGACCCGTGCCGAGCATGGCCTTGACCATGTGTACAAATGCCTGTTCGGGAGTGATCGAGTTGGAAGACTGAGTACGGTCAGCGAAGAGGTAAACGCCCTCCGAGTCCATCGCTTCAAGTGCTGCGGCATTGGTCGAGTTCACCGACGATTCAACATTAACATCCTTTAATTTGATTTTTAAGAAAATTGCCGGGTTATCCTAAGCTGGGCTTTCTGATAGCTTTTCGTATATATACACAAATATATTACATCTAAAAGCATACCCGTTGTTGTGTTGATTGCGCTCGAATTGGACCCAAGTTTTCTGTTCCTTCTACAGGATTTGATGCCATTTTCTAATTCTTCTATAAACGATTAATATCATATAAATAAGGAAAAATTTCAAATGTGGAAGAAAGGATGGAATAGCATTTTATCCACAGAACACTCGCGGCGCAGATGTCCAGCCACGCATGGCATTAACCGTCCGTCCCATTAACCGTTTATTCACCGGAAAAAGCGACATAATTATTTGTGTAATAATCAAAACGCCAAACTTTTAAACGCGTAAATCAGCAACTTTTATTTGGTTTTTTGACTTCACATTCCTAATTAGCATCGAAAGGTTAGGAAAAGCCATCAGGATAAAATTTGTGTTTTAGGACTTTGAGGAGAAAAGGCGCCAGGAAAAGGACCAAATGGACAACGAATTGTCGGAGCTGAGGGAGCGGCAGATCAGGCGGAAAGAGGAGCGCAAGCAGGAGGAGGCGGAGATGGCGGCACGGAGACGCCAAGACGAATGAGCGAAGACGCAAAGACGAGGTCGCCTGGGGGGGGTGGCGGAAGCGTTTTTCGAGGAAAAGCATGGTATAAGCATTTCAGGAGGAGCGTAAGGCCAAGGCGGAGGTGGACAAGACGAAGCGCGAGGAGGACAAGCGGAAGCGTCAGCAGATGATGGCCGGGGCCTTTGTCGGAGGAGTCGGCGAGGGGAACGCCGCCGGGACGAAATTTTGTCGTCAACAAAAGTGAAGGCGCCGACGAGGCGGGGCAGAAGACGGAGTCCGGTGGGTCCATTCTGCGCAAGGGGCCAAGCAAAGCGCAGCAGGAGGAAGCCAAGGTGTGTGACGAGCGAAGGCAAGGGCATGTGACCGATTGAACGAATACGCCACGTCTCCTCTCATCGGCTAACACTTAGCGCAATTACATGTCCATTGTGAACCGCCCGGTGGACGTGTCGAACATGTTGCCCAACGACATCAAGGCAAAGATCAAGCAGTTGCATGCCCGTATTTAGGTAAACATTTTTCTGTCGGCCGTCAGACTCCCCCCCCCCCCCCCCCGCCGAGTTTCTGCGTATGCACTTGCCCAAACTCGCAATTCCTTGTCAGTCCAATTCACAACTTTTTGTTGGGCGATCGAACCCAGCCAAAGCAAAGAAATGCTATCGCTGACCATTGACAGCAAACTCTCCGACTAATCCTTCCTTATCAGCTCAATTTGTGCAAGTCTGTACCTTTCACCGCCGTCTCAAGATAAGACTAATTTGTTTTATTACACAGAGACTTTTCCCTCTTATATTTAATTGCTGCTGATTTTATCTGACAGTATTAATTGACTTTTGCATTTTTCATTTTAATGTGACCCTTAATCTTAGGTTTTCCTGGATGATTTTGGTAATATTGTCACTTTGATGGGTTGGGACTAATTTTAAAACCTTAAAATTTTAGGAGTTCCCCCCCCCCCCCTCCCAAATCCTTAAAAACCTCGTGAATTATTTATCCTGATGTCCGAAGTTAATTTTGTACCCGTGTTGGAAGGTGAAAGGGGTTGGGCAAATGCATAATTAACACCAATTGTTTTGACAATTTAGACCATAAGGCATTTTGAAGACGCGATCCGTCGGAGGGGGGGTCCGTCTGTTTATCCCATTAAATCAATTTCAGCCCTTTTTTCTTAACCCAACTCATTGCTTTTTGTAAATTCTCATCAAAAGTTTTTGCCGAAAATGTCTTACGATTCCATTGCAGTGTAAGTCCCATGAATGCTATAAAATTGGCTGACTGAACTGGTTCAAATTCAGGCAAATAGACAAATGTAAATCGAAATGGATTGAACGGTTGGCTGAGGCCGTTGCGATTCCCAGCGTCTCCCCCAGCGTGGAATATCGTCAAGAAGTCTTTCGAATGGTCGACTGGACCGAAAAGGTGCCCTGAGAATAAGGGAACAGACTGGCAAAAATTGTGTAATTTTAGCTAATGACGAACTTGGGCATTTCGTGCCAAAAGATGGGTGAGTTTGATGCTTAAATAATGGAGACCTGATTTTCTTTTTTAAGAAAATCCTCTTGAGGTGGAAACTTTGCCCGATGGGTCAACAATTCCGTTGCCACCGATTTTGTTTGGCACATTAGGCAACGACAAGAAAAAACGGACCCTTTTGGTCTACGGACATTTGGACGTGCAGCCGGCCATGCTTGAGGATGGATGGTGACTTTTAAAAGATGAACAATACTTCCGAACAGACAAAGATGATTCAGGAACACGGAGCCGTTCGAACTCATCGAAAAGGAAGGGAAATTGTTCGGACGTGGCTCTACAGATGACAAGGGACCCGTGCTCGGTTGGTTGAATGTTATCGAAACCATGCAAGGACTCGGCATCGAAATACCCATCAACATGAAGTGTGTTGACGGGTTGACGGGCAGTGGGATGTTTGTTCTATCGTTTGTTTCAGTTTGTGTTCGAAGGGATGGAGGAGAGCGGCTCCGAAGGGTTGGATGAATGCGTCGAGAAGTACAAAAGTTTTCTTTCCGACGTCGACTTTGTGTGCATTTCGGACAATTACTGGCTCGGCAAGCAAAAGCCATGCATCACTTACGGTCTTCGGTGAATTCCTTTTTATTTGTACTTGCCCCGAATTTAAGCTAAATAAGCATCAAAACATTGATCAATTTCCAGTGGACTTTCGCCATTTACCCTCGAAATCACTGCACCCAACCAGGACTTGCACTCCGGACTGTACGGAGGGACGATGTTCGTTCTCCCACTCAATAGAAGTTATTCACGCTTTGTGTCTTTAGTCACGAGCCCATGAACGACCTTTGCTGGTTGCTCAGTCAGCTTGAGCGACACAAAGGGAACCATTCTCGTCAAAGGCATTGACAAAATGGTGGCAAAGCTTACTGAGGAGGAGCGCAGCCTTTATGCCAAGATCGATTTCGACTTGGTAAAAGAGGGGAGGTGGGGCGATTGGGTTGCTTTATTCTTGTGCATTTCCCTTCAGGAAGGGCTCAAAAAGGACATTGGCGTTCAGAAGCTGACTTCGGATGATCCGAAGGAAATTTTGATGAGGCGTTGGCGTCAACCGGCTCTATCCATTCATGGTGCAACAGAAATTTTAATTTCAATTGGCTTTTTGTTTGACATTTTTAATGACTTAAATTGGCTTTTTGTTTGACATTTTTAATGACTTAAATTGGCTTTTTGTTTGACATTTTTAATGACTTAAATCCATATTTTAATAGGTATTGAGGGCGCATTCTCTGGCAAGGGGTTAAAGACGGTGATTCCGTCAAAGGTGATCGGCAAGTTCAGCATCAGGTCCTGCCTTATCCGTTCTTTGCTCATGAAAAGCAAAGGCATTGCTGCCATTTAGACTTGTCCCCCACATGATCCCGGATGAGGTGGACAAGGCTGTGGTTGCGCACGTCACCGAAGTGTGGAAAAGCCGGGCCTCTCCCAACAAAATGATGTTCGTTGGGTCGGAAGGGTTCAAAGAACGTCTCCAATTCATTCGTTCCTTCCCCCCCAAAGAATTATGCCCATGGGCGGCTCCTCGTTGCCTTGGCTCGGCGACTTCAAGCACCCACATTTTCAGGCGGGGGTTAAAGCGATCAAAAAAGGTAAGAAAGCACGGAAACGCTATGGTTAAAACTGGAGTTGCCAACAAAAGTTTTGAAAGAAGTACATCAACGCAAGAAAAAAGACTTGAAGTCTCAAATAAAATACATTTACTGAGAAAAAAAGAAGATTGGTCTAAAATGTTATGAGAAAAGGACTTTTTTGTGTAAGATTTCAATCACAACTTTTAGTGTATGGAGTGGAGCCCGACTTCACAAGGTAAGGCGAATTTGAACACTTCATCGGTCAATAATGCGACAAAGAAAATGCGAATCAAAAATCTTTAAGGGAGGGCGGCTCCATTCCGGTCGCGCTGACCTTTCAGGTTCCTCAGTCTTTTGGAAAGAAAATACTCCCCGCCCGCGTTTTAGAACATGGGAAAGAACGTAATGCTACTGCCGATGGGGGCTTCTGACGACATGGCGCACTCGCAGGTCATTCGTGGAGGTGGACTGTAAATCCAAGAAGAGAATTCAGAATGAGAAGCTGAACGTGTCCAACTACGTGAACGGAATGAAAGTGTTTGCGGCTTACATTTTGGAATGCGCCAAAATCTGAATCCTTTCCATACTTCGCGGGATCAACGATAATTCATTCATTCACTAACATGTTTATATAATTTTGCGCCGATTCTTAGGTTTAATTTTAAGTTGTTTTTATTCGTTTGCATACCCATTAAATATTTTAAAGATGAATTGGGCGCATTTCGATTAACCTTCGCAGAAAAGTAACAAATTGTGTAAATTATTTTAATTTCTCTGTTGGGCTGCCGCGCACTTTTTCGTGAAAGGTCGAATAATTTTTCCCAGAAAAAAAGAGTAAAACTTTGTATTGCAAAAGAATCAGGTATTTATCAACCACACTTTCCGTTATCTTACATTACCCGAGGTAACAATGTTCTTGGGCTGATTGCGAATAGAAATACTACAAATGTAAAAAAGCGAGAATACGACAGACTGAAATGGGTTGAGAAATAGTCGAATAAACAAAGTTACGATTAAGCATAATTTAAATCCCGTTAGAATGATTATTTTCTGGACCGCTCACGCTGCATGAATTGGCAACACTGAGGAACAGGCTAAAAATGATAATGAATGATAGGCACTAAAATTTTTTCCAACCGTTCGATTTCTGTGGCACAACGTACGAAGTCGTGTTTCCAGAAGCCATAACGCAAATTCCGAATAAGCTCGATGAAGGTTATCAACAACCCCCAAGGGTGTGGACGAAGGGCAACAAGTCGTTCGAAAAGAATTCTGAAAATAACGTTTTTACTGTAATTCCAACATTATCAATCACCGAGTGATCTGCTCCTGGATGTGTTCAGAATTGGCGCCTAAGAATAGGTAAAGCAGCGTGCAGCTGAAGTAATGGGTGTGAGAGTTTGGATAACGCAGTTGGTTGGCGATGGCGTTAAACAACAAATAACGACCTAACAAATTAAGAATGAATACAACGATAACATAAAATATCCCCCCCCATACGACAAATTCTAAATTAGAGATTTATGTCCAATCTCTAGTCTAAATACCTTCGGTGCACAATGAGACAGCCAAATTCTGGAAAATGTCCATGAAGGCGGTGTGCGCGATGGTGTCCGTGGAAATGCGTTGTCCTTTGTCGTGGATGGAGTCAATGGCACGGACTCCAACATACATCACAACTGCGTTGACCACACTGAATGGCGTACTTGGAACTTGGCGAGTGCGACGAAGGCGTCTGTTGTTGGGGCGCGAAAAGCAGCATGCTGGGCAGGTCGGAAAGATAGCTAACGGAGCGTGTCTCCAGATAGTCGTCCAATCGTTGACGGAGCTCCTTTGGAATGATGTTGGTCATTTCGCGATGAGTTTTAGGGTTGTTGCTCATCTCAGGCAGATTCTCAATCTGAAATCCAAAATTCATTTTAAAATGTTCAACTTGGGTTGGAATTTACTCGAGCTAATGTCTCCGTGAAAGGGTCAGGCAGACGCATGTCGCGCGGATAAGCGCTGAGTATCAAATTGCGCTAATTGAACACAATTTGCCGGAATCACGTCACAAAGCACATAGTGATATTCGCAAAGAATCTCTTAAAATGGCGAATTATTTGAGAATAAAATATCACTAAAACCCGGAAAATCATGCAGAATCACCAGCAGAACCCTCAGAGTGCCCTTATAAATGTAAGCAATCGGCTTTGGCAGTTGGACGTTGCGCAAGAAAGGCGCCAAAAATTTGAGATGACACAAAATCAGCTGAGTGTACATCGCGCCCGTGCGGGTCAAATCTTGGCTCTCCGAAAGAAGACGACCGATGAAGTTTCGATGGCCAATTATGTCCAGCCAATGAAATGTAAAACCGGGAACACGCCGAGGCTGCAGCAAAAACAGCGCTTGCCTAACTGGGGGTAAATAGAACAAGAGAATGAGAAAAATAACAAATACTCAATAGTGTTAGAAATTTTATAAAATACTACAAAAAGTACCCAAAAGACTCCAGGATGTTCCATTGAATGGAATCAAGCACAGGATCAGGGAGCGGTCAGCTCGTTGAACATGATGATGAGGATCCGGTGAAACGGAAGACCGTTAAAATCGAATTTCCGCTGTTCGTGGTCCTTGTTGAGCGCATTTGTCAGAATAGTAAGAACTTTTTTCAATAAATTGACTTTCGTTGAATGATGTTGACCATCGCTGTATTTGACCATCAAACTAAAGATTAGATTCAAATTAATCGAGACCTCCGGATTCATTGATATTAATTAACGCCCGGATCATTACCAAGTGAGTTTGGTGAAAGCATCAAGAGTATAATAACAGCGTTGTCGAACTATTGTTGATTGGCCCGAATTTTCATTCTTTAACAACCGATAAGAAACGTCAAAACAAATTTCGGCACAAGTGGCGGAAAAATTTCGTTATCATTTCATCCGTTGCGAGAACGCCATTGTCGTGCATCTAATAAGACATGGATCAATTTTTTAAATGTTCTGATAGATCCGAGTGAATTAATGCAAACCCAATTAGGGGTTTAATGCTCGACGAGCAGAACCCACCATTTGGACGATACAAGCGAGCGCATGTTGTGGGTCCTTTTGTGCCATCGGAGTGTAACAGATGCCGATCCATTCTCGGAGAATGCTCTCCACTTTGTTTTGCAGAATCTGGTCTTCATTCAACTTTCGAATTCCCAATCCGCCAACTGGAGCTGCATAGAATCCTTGGTCTTCCGGGAACACGCCCGGTGGGAGAGGCATTCTTTCACCAGAAATAATTGCGGTCGAATGCTCGATGGGCGGTGGATGTTGTGAAGGGATAACGCTATGGAGAGTGGTTGTTGGGGGCCGAACATCGGACATGATCATCTGATTGGTTGACGGGATGAAAGGCGGAGCGAGTGCATTGGTCGGAGTTCTGGATGGAGCTGCCGGAGTGGTCATCTGACCTCTACGCGTAAACTCAACGAAGCGATCATCCGGCCCAAGCGGTTTGAATCCACAAATTTTACTTAATTTATGAAATATACGTTCAGTTAGATATCAACAAAAAAAAACATACGATGAGTAGTCGTCGTACACCTTCATCATTGTTTCACTGACCGGCGCTTCCTGCAGTCGAATCAATTTCGGTACCTTTTCGCTCATTTCAGCTATGTCCGAGTCCGTCTGAAACGGTCGATCTTCGGATGCGGATTTTCGCATAACATATTCAGGCTCCAGTCGTTTCTCCACGTCAGCAACTGCCCTTTCGCAAGTGCTTTTCACGATGAAATTGGTGGCAACAGTGATATTCGTTTCAGTAACAGAGATGGCCGCCTCCTCCACCATTCGCGCTTGGTCGCTTCCGGTCACAACATTTCCCATCGCGTTGGCCAAAACCTGCTTCAAAATCCCGATCATCTGTGTGAACAGCGGCTTCGCGACAAGTAATGGAGGCAATCGCTGCAGTCATCGAGCGCATCATTTGGTGTGCTGCGCGACGCAAATTTTGCTCATTGGGATCCATGCTGAAGTCCTTGCGACAAATTTGCTCAGTCGCTGTGATCGCAACGCTTATTGAACGGTCCGCGATACCACCCAAATTAGGGGAAAAAAACAACTAGAATTTACAACGGTCAAAATTACCAATGAGCTCTCTGATTGCATGAATTACTGCAGTTTTGCATATCATCTTAAGCTGTGGTTGCAGTTGGAAGAGTAGCAAATGCTGCGGAATTGCGATGTTTTGCAAAAGTCCTTAAAAATTTAAATAAATGCAACAACAAAAAAAGGCAAAGTCCAACCAGCTTGAGTGTAGAAGGCGTTGTCCGCGTAAGTTGAAGGTCGGGAGCGTCTGATGGGACTGTTGAAATTGCTTGTTTCGATGTTTGCAATGATGCAATTTGTTGCTGTTGTTGGGCCAGTGAGGCGCCAGGACCAAGTCCAGCGGGCGAATCCTTTCTGGAGATGCTCAATGCGGTGAGCATGTTCGATAAGTCGCTCTGCGTATAATCGGTGCTGTGCATCTCTGCGGGAATCCCAGCACCGATTGACGGGGGAAGTGGCATATTAGACGCGAACTGATGTTGAGACAAAACCGGAGAAGGCCCATCGTGCTTGACTGGCGGTACAAGTTGAGGCTTAAAAATAAAAACAGTAAAAGACTGATTCAACACCGGCATTACCAAACGTCGCTGTTCCTTCAGATAGCTTCCAACCTCGATGCTTCTCAAGTCGACGTTCAGCTCCTTGCAGAGCACTTCAATTTCAAAACGCAAATTCAACTTCAAGTCGGGTTCATTATGAATTTCCGCTAGCACTTTCAGAAGGGCGTAAATCCAGCCACAGTTCGGACCGAACAGCTGACTTTTGGCGCTGGAAGTGATACATTTGACCACAAAAGGAACGATGTAAAGCAGCTCCTGTTGTCCCTTGTAGAAGGCCTCAAAAAGTAAATATTTCAGGTCCAAGTCCTTGCTCAAAATTGGACGGTCCCGTCCGATGGTTATGAATGCCCAGCCAATGGCCCAGATTCTTCAGCAATTGACGATCACCAAAGTTTGACACGGCTTGTCGTTTGTCACTTTGGAGAAGGATGTTGATGTTGCGATATGTCTCTTTTTTGGTGTAACCATCCAATGAAGTGTTGTTGATCAACATAAGAAAACTGTTGTAGAGTTGTTGGAAATTGTGTTCCACGGTGACGCGCTTCATGACGAGATATTGTGCAAACCATTGTAAAAAATCTTCGCTATTGTCACGAATCAAATCGTTCAATTCTTGGGTCTAAATTGTTTTTTGGCTCCGTACAGTTTGCTATTTAAGACGAACCTTATCCATCAAGTTGTTGGTGCACAGGTTATTGCAAATAAATGCAACCTTTTCAAAAACGTTCTGGGATGGTTGTTTCACTTGAATACCTTCACGTTCGGTTGCGGTAAATGAGCGTGTCCACATTGGTGACATTCAGAATGGAGTTCCCCTAAAAATTGACTTAAACAAATGTTCAAAAATCTAATGTTTCTACCGAGCTTGTCCCTCTAGGCGCAGGAAATTTAATGTTGCTAGCGGTACCGACGGACGTCATAGGAATTTGAGTTGGCACAATTGGGACGCTGAAGTCCCCGGGAGGGAAAAACGACTGCTGTTGGTTGGCCGACCAAAGGCCGACGTCGTGTTCCGTTGTGTGGCTCATTGGCAATTGGCCGAGTGACCCGGCATTGACAAAGTCTCTGAGTCCCGGCGGAAATCGGCCGTAGCTATTTGTGCTCGGCGACCATGTGACACACTTTCGGGTACTTATAAAGGCACGCGCGACAGGCATTGAGTGCCACAATGCCAAAGGTCCAAAGCATACTCCCGGGTTCGTCATTCAGCGATTCAATCACACGTCGGATGGCAGTTGCAAATTGAATATTCCTAAACGAATCGGAAAAGCACGCATAAATGGAATACCTAATTCAAAGACCAACAATTATAATTATCATCTAAATGAAACGTACAAAACAATCCCTTCACGGATGATCCCCCCATAAACTTCAGCCGTAGTTCGGAGCTCTCGTTCTGGATATTCTCGAAAAAAACGATACTCATCAAAAAGATTCTTCACGACACAAAGCAGCAATTCCTGGTAAATGTTGCAGTCTATGTCCAACAATTTGACATCAATCACTTACGCGTTCCTTGATGTTTCCAGAGTGCCGAAAACCTTTTAGCTTGACGATAAAATCAGTTGACTGACATACGGCCATTCGGAGCATAAATCTAAACAAAGAGAAGCGAATAGGCCTAGTTCAAGCGTAGACGGCCCACCTGCTGAAAATACGAATTGGCTTCTTCCTGTATATCTTCACTGAACACTGCATTTGTTAAGTCGTCTAAACAAGTAGTTACTTTAAGCATTAAATCGAATTGTTTTTGGTGTAGGCGGTTTTTTTTTTGTTCAGATTTCTCTTCTTTTTTTTAAATTTGAGAAGCTTAGATTAAAAAGAATTTCGAATCCCTTTTACCTCCAAATTCGATAGGCTGATTGTTCGGACTTGTAGAAGGTAATTGGGATGAAGTAAGGCGAAATTCATGAAAATCTGAGCCTGGAGTTGAACGAATGCTGCGCATAATTTGTTGTTGGTCGCGTTGGTGTTGAAACAGTGTGAATGGATTTGCGCCTCCCGCTGATGGAGTGTTTGCTATAATATCGATGAAATGTTTGATTATCAGGACTTTAAGTAAGAAACTGGCACATAATCTCGACTCCTGCTTCGGATTTATATTTTTTGTTGTAACTCCAAAGCAAGGAAGATTTGGGGATCCAGCTCTATTACTATTCCAATTAACCCCGCGGTCGATTTCCAAGCATTGGTAAGACCCGTTTCCTAAGTGTGCCCACACTATCAAATAAAACCCACCGAACACTCGTGACTCTGACTGCCTTTAGCGGCACAAACGGATTGACACCACCACCGCCTCCAAATTGTTGAGCAGCCGGCGTTGCCTAGAAAATCATGAATGGAAGTTAAGAGTAAAAACCCAATCGACGACCTTTCCTCGGCTGATCTGTGCGATTAACTGATTAAGGTCGGCCGTGATCATTGGCCAAACTGCGGCTCGTTGTTGCAAAGTGGAGAACATTGAATGGAAAGTGTCGTTGGTTAGCGGATTTATGCTGGTCAGAACGGGGCATCTACGACGCAGATAGTGACAAAGGTCTTGCGCAAATCGTTCCCCGTGTTCTGTCAATTTGTCCTCGATGAATTTGTCCAACTTCAGGTAATCTCTCCGCGCAGCGAGTGTAGCCAAATCGATGACAAACGGAAATTGTGTCATACTCAGTAGTTCACCAAGTATTTTCAACTCGTGTGCAATTTCCAAAATGCGTGTAAGTCGTCCTTGATCCTTTCAAAATAATTTAACGTTAAAATGAACTTAAAAATCTGTTTAATTTCCACACCCAATCACACTTTTGACCACTGTTTGGGTGTAAGCTTAGAATATACCTCAAGGTTTTGTGAGTAGTAAAGGACTATCGCGTTCCGAAGAAGATCATTCATTTTATTCTTTGCGTGATTTAGCGCAAATTGGAGAACCGCAACAGTATTGGCATGCCCGGCCAATAAACTGGAGATGAGACACTTCAGCATATAATCACGCAGTTGATTCGACGGCATCTAAATGACAGCAACAAACGTTGTCTAAATCAGAATTGTTGTAATTATTTACTATAAAATCTTTAATCCTTTTTTACATTAAATTTGGGGGCGAAAATAAATAAAAAGTAATGTTTTTTTCATGAGAAAAATAGACATTGATTTGCACGATGCCCAGGAAGAGAAGGTCAGGACATGTCAGCATAGGACCAGGACTGCGGAACAGACTAAGTATCTGGAAATAGCCAAAACTTTTAAACAGATGAGAAGAAACAAGAGCACATGCGTATCGAGAGCGGGAACTTCGCCGAGTCGAAAAAGAACCTAAGTTGTTACAATTTTGAACGGGTTCAGACTTCTTTAAGTACCTCGAAAAGGTCTAAACATTTCCACACACTGATGTTCCTTTCGTCTGGAAAGACCTTAAGACAGCTGAGATTGACGGGGTGGCTGAAATTGAGGCAAAGGGACGGAGGGTAACGTCATAAGAAAATCTACTGAGGATAGTCGATAACATTGAACACATCCGGGTGATGGATGATTTGAGTTAGCCAGGACAGCTGAACAATTAATTAAATTGTTTTAATTTTTATGGATGAGAATGCTTAATCTAAAAGCCCCAACCTGTCCAGGCTTGTTAACACTCCAGGGTCGGTAGAGGAGCCCGACAGGGAATGGATTTGGTGCGATTCCCGAGATGAGAACAAGAGTGAGAAGCTGAAGGCCGGCTTTGGTACGGACTTGAAAGTGCGGATTGTCTGCAATGAAAGGAACCAATTATGAGTTTTAAAAAAGCCAAAACAAACCCAGTCCAGAAAAAACTTCATGCCAGTCGAGAGAGGGCGCCTTATACGGGAATACTCATTTTTCTTTTTTCTTGAGGTCAGAAAACCTCCGCTCTGACTGCAGCCACGAAAGGTTGTGCCTTCGTAAGGAAGAGCAGCAGATGCACCAGCTGCACCCTAACATCAACTCCCAATTGTTTTTCTGCGAAGAAAACGGCGATTCCATCGTTGTGACCATTGCCGTAATCTGACCATTAATTGTTTATCGAATTTATTCCAATATGAAATATATATTTTTACGATATTCGCCACTGTTTGGGCATCTAACAATGTGCCGCCGGTCAGCGAATGGATGTTCTGCTGGCAGTTTTCCATGCTGGAGGTGAACATCGCACCAAGCTCCTGATGATTAGCAACCGTTATTTTCTTCAGACCATTGCCCCTCTTCACAGTAATTCAAACCTGGACTTTCCGAATCAGTTCATTTAGCGATGGTTCCCCTCCTCCGATCATATCCATTTTTGCACTTTCGTCCGTTCTTTTCAATTTGTCAAGTTTTTATTGTTTTTTTGTTGCTTTAACTTAAAGAATGATATTAATTAAGGTGGAGTGCGATCATAGATTAAACATCAGTTCCTGAAGAATTTGAATTGATTAGAGACTGGCGAGAACGTGACTCCCGCGAGAAAAGAACGGGATTTCCGGTCCCATTAATTTGGTCCCAAGGGGATTTTTAACGGGAAAAGGCGGGAATCACGCTCCAGTTCCAGCTAAATTGAATTCCAGTTCCTGGAATTTTTTAATAGCCTCTAATTGATAGCGAAGGTATTCCGAGATCGAGATCGAGATTGTATCATTAGGTTCAACAACAAAAAAGAACATGTGCAAAAGTGTTTTTGTCGGAAGAGGAAATTTATGGCGATTTGTTTAATTGCATTCAAATTCAAATGACATTTATTTGGCCGTCTAAGCGCCGCCGAAACTTAAAAAATAAAAATTATTAAAAAAGCCGCGAATCTTTGCGCCCGGCAGCGGTACAACTTACTAAATAATATCAGCAAGTATCAGCTCTGTTTTAGCCCCTGAAGCGTTTCCTTCCAAATTCCGACCGGAAAAAATGTCGCGAATTTAGCGAATATATTTTTTAGTCGGTGCTCAATTGTCCATATTTGGTTTTTGATCTTTCTTTTTTTGTGAAAAAAGGAATTTGGCCGTGCATGTTTATTTATTTTCAAAAAATTATGCATGAATTATGGTCGTTTAATTTTTTTAAGGTCGGGTAAACTGCCGTAGAGCTCGAATTTCTTTATTTTATTGCAATGTCTGGTGGCGGCAAGGACAGAATTGCGGTTTTTCCGTCGCGGATGTAAGTTTTTGACCGTTACGTTAATTTTCTATTTATAAGGGCTCAAACTGTGATGAAAACGCGGCTGAAGGGTGCTCAAAAAGGACACAGTTTACTTGAAGAAGAAAGCGGACGCGCTAAACTATGCGTTTTCGAGAAATTCTGAAGAAAATAACCGAAGTATGTTTTTGTTTTGAAAGGTGGGTGAACCATAATCTTTTCTTGAGCATTTGTTGAAATTGGGGTTGGCCCCTTTGAGGAAGTTTAGACAATTTTCTTGTTCAGAACAAGAAACGTATGGCTGAAGTTCTGAAGGTAATGATAAATTGGAACCAATTGAACTCTAATTCCGATCACTTTAGGAAGCAGCTTTTTCTCTTGCCGGTCGTTTCTGTGCCAAAAGCCTAACTTAATAATTAAGTTCACTTCACATTCAGAGGCCAAATTCACTGCCGGCGATTTCTCTCACATGGAATGCATTGGCCAAATTAATTGGAATTTCAATTCTCCATTTAGGTCGTCCAAAATGTATCTTCACAAGCGCAATATACCGTTAGAATGAAGCGTGAGAACGTCGTTGGTACGAATCTGTGGCCATTTTTGAAAATTTTATGCCCTCCCAAAAAAGGTGTTTTTCTGCCGGTGTTTGAGGCTCATCGGAAGGAAGGTTCTGACGGGGACGCTTACAATTTGACGGGACTTGGCAAGGGCGGGGCCAACATCTCGAAGCTCAAGCGAAACTACAACAAAGCGGTAGAGCTACTGGTTGAGCTCGCTACCCTGCAGACCTGCTTCATCACGTTGGACGAAGCCATCAAAGTGACAAACCGTCGAGTGAACGCAATTGAACACGGTCAGGGGAGGGCAATAAGACATTAGAAATTGATGTAAAATAATATTATATTTTAGTGATCATTCCGAAGATTGAAAACACGCTCACTTACATTGTCACCGAATTGGACGAAATGGAACGCGAGGAATTCTTTCGGTTTTTTGTTCAAAAATTACAAACAAAAAAGTATTTTTCTTGCTAAAGCATGAAGAAGATTCAAGCCAAGAAGAAGCGCGACCGCGCCATCAAAGAGACGGAGGAAGTGCTGACTTTGCAGCAGCCGGACGATGGGAGAGCGCCGAAAAGTTTGTTGGAGGACGAGGAGGACGTGCCCGTTTTGTTTACCTAAGGGCACTCGGCGGGACCCCCCCCCCCCCCGGGGGGAAAGTTTGCCCCATTCTCTCTTTGTGATAATGGCACAATTCGATTGCTAAATTTGTGAACCCAACCGATCACCACACCCAAATCATCAAAGTCATCGCCAAATTTATGTGCTAATATAATACAAATGGAAAACGTAGACTCATTAAGGAAAGATTTAATTCTGTTCCTCGTGCGCTACGCTTTAAATGTTTCATAAAAATTGTATTACATATTTTAATTTTCTTAGTTAAAGATGACCTTTTTTTAATTGGCCTAATGTTATTCGTTGATTTTGAAGGCAAACAGAAGTTACAAAACATCTGCTTTCCGAGTTATGCTATGCAAGGCGTTTTTCGGTAGAGAATTTCGAAAAATGGGTGTGAAAATAATTTGTTTAAAAAATTCCAATTCATCTATTAACAAAAAAAGTTGTTTTGTATGACATAATTTTAATTTTGTTGAAATATATGCTTTATAACAATTAACAAAAATGATGTTTTGTTACGGAATCTTCTAAAATAATTAATGAGTTTGTGTCTGTCTGATTAACTTCTACCCATGAAACAGCAAAAGCATTTATTTGTGTTAGGATTAACGAATAAATCGGCTAGTCGCGTCGTTCCGATGACATTATACACGTTTTTGCCAATCAACACAGTTTAATTCTTTGTACCATACAAATGATAATTTGCATTTAACCACGAAAATTGAAGGCTGAAGAGAGCCAACCAACGCTTTCGTCCGCTGGCACGTGCCGTTTTGACCACTAATTCATCGTCATTAATTTTCCCTTCCTTTGTGTCTGCCGACCTCTCAGCACTGCTTTTGTGCCGGTGCCGGAGAGGGGCGGGAGGGAATGGCATTCGAACAAATGCCCGGGGCGGCGGCTGCTCTCTCTGCGCCTGTCACTTCCATTTGCGCACATTCTTCCATTACCTTCCCCCAAACAGCAGCTTACTCCTTCCCCCCCCCCTCCCTCCCCCCCCCCTCCCCTCCTCCCTCCCTCTCCCCCCCCCCTCCCTCCCTCCCCCTCCCCCTCCCCTCCTCCCTCCCTCTCCCCCCCCCCCCCCCCCTCCCTCCCTCCCCCTCCCCCTCCCTTCTCTCTGCCCGTCTCGCCACTTCCAATTTCGGCTACCCTTTTCTTCTTGAAAGGAAAGCAGCCGCTCAAACATTTAATAGGGAGGGGGTTCTCCCGGTTCTGTCCACCTTTTCATGACCATCCTTTAGTCCTCCCCGCCCCCCCCCCCCCCTCCCCTCCATAAGCAAAAGTCCAAGCAAATGTCTTTACTCCTCGAGTACCCCAATCTGTTGGATGAGCGGCAGAGTGCCAAGCTGTTCAATGGTACTTTTGTGCTGTCCCAACTCTTTGGCTGTTGTGCCGTCGTTTTTGTGGCCATTTGGATGGGCGGTGAGGGTGGCTTTGCATGGAGAAAAGACCCGGACAGGTGGCTGAACATTTAATTGTCTCGGTTAGCGGCAATGTCCGAGCTTTAGGCAGTTCCATTACCACCCGACGGTGCTTTCTTCTTAGCAAATAATCCCTTCTTCCCGTCCCGTGCTGCAGTTCATGGCGATGGGCCTGCTCTTCCTCCAGGGCGAGGCCATTCTCGTCTACCGCGTTTTCCGCAACGAACGAAAACGCGTTACAAAGGTCGGTTTGGACGTGTCCGGAGTCCCGACAGAATATAAATGAGACCCTCCAATAAAACGATTCGAACTTTAAGCTTCTGCACATGAGCATCCATTCTGTCGCCTTATTGTTGGCTGTGGTCGCTTTAAAGGCCGTCTGGGATTCTCATGGCAAATGCTCTTACAAATTAGTTTCCTTGCATTCATTTCCCCCTCTTTTCTTTGTCAAGATTTACATCGTTCTCCCGAAGGCAAGTTGCAGCCACTTCCCAATCTGTACTCGTTGCACAGCTGGTTGGGCATTTCGGTTGTCTCCTTCTACTTCGTCCAGGTCGAATGCCCCCCAGCCATTTAATAAATTTAAATCTCAACTTCTGAGGGCATAAGGGGGGGGGGGGTAAAATGCTTTCTCTTTCTTACCTTCCACCCCCCCCCCACCGCTTCTTCAGTTCCTCGGCGGTTTCCTGACCTTCTTCTTCCCTGGCGCCTCCGTCTCTCTTCGAAAATGTCTGCTTCCCTTCCACCAACTGTTCGGTTTGTTCATCTTCCTTTGCTGTTCCGGTACCGCTCTGCTGGGTATTTCGGAGTACGCCGCTTGGCACCACGGGTAACAGAAATTCACGTTGAACTTTAATAATTTCTCGAAAAGGTGCTGGACTGTCGAACACAAGTTGTGTGCCCAGCATTTGGTGTCCAATCTGTTCGGACTGTCTCTGATCGGCTACTGTTTCAGCGTGCTGTTTCTGGTGGTGAACCCGCGGTGGAAGCGAAAACCGTTGCCGGAAGAGGAATGTCTGAACACGCTGGTCGGAGATGACGAATGAAATTGAGAAGATTTTTGGTCCTTCCGCCACCCGTCTTTTACAGGCCATTGTGACAACTGCCCCCCTCCTCCCCTTCTTTTACCCTCGGCACTTGTCAATCAGTCGAATGACATTTGAAGGAAAAGCATCCATTTCCCTCTCGCCGATTGACTTTTGCGTAATCAACGGACTCCCAAGAATCTTTTGGGTTGTTTTGCGGTTTTGAATTGCTTTCCCCCACTCTTTGCCCAACAATTCGCTCATTTGTCCCCGACCATGCTGCTGAATTGTATTCGTCACAAAGCCGGCATTTCCCACCGTCGCTGCTCCGGGGACATTCTTTCACTTCCGTTCAGCGACGATCCGTGCGAAGGATGTGTAAAAATGGCGGATGGAGGAGAGATAAGACTGGGGGGCATGATCGGCAGGCCAGGGGAATGGATGGAGCTGTTGGAAAGAGGTGAGAAGAGAAAGAAGCATCAAAATACCGGAAGGAAGAAAAGCATTATTGGCACGCCAACCTGAAAGAGTTCCTAAGGACATTCTCAACCTTTGGGTTCCCGGGAATTTGCGTCCGGTCCTTCCCCTCCTCCAACCGCCGAATGATTGGCGGGGGTCACCAGCAGACTTTCCTCCTTTCTATTGAACCGCCGCAATACCACTCACTTCATCACACAAACTATTGACTGTTTCTGTTGTTTGTGATCGTTTGTCCGGAGGAAGCCTCCCCCCCTCCCCCGAGGGGAAGCAATGCTCCGTTTCAACTCCCGTAATGTTATGCTTCTTCCCCGTGTCCTTCACTTATCCTCTCCCGCTGCTGTGTAAAGTGCTCATTCGGCCATCAAAATCTCTTCCCGTGTTGGGGCCGCGGTGAAGTAGGAGCTGGTTTGGCAAAAGGCCGCCCGGGCTTAAGGGCGACAACTCGAATCATCCATCACCCCCCCCCCCCCCTCCCCCCCCCTCCCCTCCAAAAGCTTAACGGACAGCTGGACGGACATCCCCACCAATTGGCCACTCCTTCCCCCACCCCCAACCATTAACCGACTTCCTATTCAATCGAATCGCATCATCCTCTGATCTTTAATCGAATATCTTCGACCATCCCCATCCGGAAATGCCATCACTTTTCTCCTCCTGGCGTCCCAAATTACAAATTCGTCTGAAACGGCTGCCCCGTTCGGATGGACCGTCAACAGGATGAAGAAGAAGCCGATGAGGACAATGAGAGGGCCACCAAACGACGGCTGGCACTTGAAAACACCGACTTTATCGTGGATTCGGCGCCGTCTTCAGTTCGACGAGACGAAAATGGCATGAAACGTCGAGCAGTGCGATTTTGTGAAGGCGAGAATAGTCTTTGACTTGTCCATTTGTTTTGTCCCAATCATTTGTTGCTTTTCTCTCTAATTAATACTCTCATTAGCAACTTCTGCTGAGCTTGGTTTTCAATTTAAAAGATTTGTTCAGAAAGTGTGGAGCAAAAATGAAGAAAAGAATAAACTTTGATTTTTCTGGGACTCTCTTCGCTAATGGGGGACAAATTCCTTCCATTATTGACAGACCGAACGCTCGTCTCCCCCCTTCCGGTGCCGTACCGTTTTGGCCCCGTTCTCCGTTCCGCTCGTCCACCATTTCACTTCTCCAAAAGCGACGTCTCCATCGAACTCCGTGCCTTTGTGCAATGAAAATGGGGAAACCGAAGGACAGGACGGCACAAGAGAAATGGCGACCATAAACGGCGGAGGAGGAGTTGAAAACGTTCACCCGCCGAGGCCGGCACGGAGTGCCAGCGGACAAAGACCGGCGACCAGTCGGGCAACTTTGTTGTTGCAACAGCTTCGGGAACGGGATGTCGAGAGAGGGTTTGAGGCGACATGCGCAAATGGGGACACGCCGATGGGTGGGTTTTTTGTTGGGATGTTGAGACCGAATGATTGGAACCGATCAAATCACTCTCTCTCCCGCTAACAACAGGCTCTTCCGGTTGCTATGTGTTCCTCGAGTTCCAAGGCGAGACAAAACGGTCGGCGCTGCCTCCGAATGTGCGTTCGGTGGAACAGATCAAAAGTCTGTTCTTGCGCAGTTTTCCTTCGCTTAATCCGGCACAACTTCGATCATCCCGGCGTCAAAGTGTACATCCAGAATGCGCATTCACCTCATCGATTATTCTACGAATTGGAGGACATTCGGTCTGTGAATGTTTTCACGCCGTTTGCTTTTTTTCACAATGCATTTACAGTGAGGTCGGAAATCAGTCGGTGCTGAAGCTGTTCGAGCAGTCTTTCCATGCTTCGACTGCTGCCATCGTTCCCAGCCGCCCTCCCCGTTCTGTGCCGCCCGAGGAGTATTTCAGTGAACCGGACATGGCCAATTGGACGGACTCTATGAGGACGGTCAAACCTGTTCCGCTGAGACCTGCCAGTGTGCAGCCCCAACTTGACGGGAATGGCCAAAATCATCGAAGGACTACAGGGCCAACATCACTTGGTGCCACACCAAATTCATTTTGATTATATGAAATAAAAAATGCAGGCTGGCGTGAACAGGCGTCGGACAGTTGGCAAAGCAGCAGTGCCTATTCCAGTGACTCGTCGACCAGCGGCCCATATGCCCGGTCGGGCACCACGACGGTGAGGGAAAGTGTGTAAAACGGAGATGTTTTTGGTCGAGAAATGTCCGGGTAATTGACCAAATTGGGTACTTTTGCTGTTTTGCCGTTGAGGGATGATTCCAATTTCACTTTGTCCCTTCCGTCCGGTCAGCCGGTGCACATGCACATCCGGGAGGATCACCACACACAGCGAAAGGTCGACTCTCTGGAGCGTCAATTGGCCTCTCTCAGCGAGTTGGTCCGCTCGGCTTTGTTGCCCCCGCGGGAATTCTCTGGCGACCACTGGCAAGAATTGGCCCAACTTCACTCGGAAGTGCTCGGCTTCCCCGGCAATCCGTCCTTATCAACTGTCGGTATCGGCACAATGAGCGAGTCGGTGTCATCAACCGTCTCCAATGCGACGCTTCCCCTGGAGAAAGGCGTTGCCGCATCGACCACAAAAGCGGACTTGTCAGAGTTGGCAGCCATCCGAGCGGATTTAGAGGCACTGAGGAGTGTGACCATTGTGTGTTTGGGAGGGCAAATGCAATTTTGGACTCAGCGGACTCCGAGTCCCATTTTTGGATAAAAGTCGATGAATCCTCTGATTGTAACAATTGAATCGTTAGAGGAATGCGTTACGGGGACGAGTTCTGCTTGAGAAGACGCTGGACCGCATGCGAGCGGCGAAGGGATGGCCGAGGACGGAACAGGACGAACTGGAGAAGCGGAAGGACGTCTGTGTGGGCCGTCTGGAACGGCTGCAGCGGGCGCTGAGGGAATTCGAACAAGCACTGGAGAACACGCGTTCATCGGTACGTGCAGAGAATGTGCGGGCGGAAGTTTGTTGTCCTACAACATTAAAGGTGCTAAATTCGACTCGTCGCCTTCACCTAAACGAAGTGGACGAGTTGACGAGCAAATTGGGCGAGATTGGACGAGAAGCGGTCGAACTGAAAAGTGGGGGGGGGGGGGGGAGGCGGGGAATGGAATGTTTAGGGCCATAACCAATCTCTGTCAGTGGGAATGCCGGCTTTGCATCGCGACATTGAAGAGGCGATGAGGCGGACGATTGAGCGTTTGGAGGGCGAGGAACGCTTCTTGCGCGAGAAGGCGCCCCTCGTGGACGGATGTTTGAGACGCTGCAAGACATTGGCCAATGTTATGGTCGGTGTTGGGGTCCACGGGCTCCTCTTTGGTTATTGACAGCAGTTCAGGTCACTATGAAGAAGTTGGCCATGGTGCAGGACGAGCGAGGGCGGGGACGGAAGAGGCCTTCGGAGGAGCATTCCCATCAGACACATCTCCATGCATAAATATTCCAGCAGATCAGCACCAAACAACGCGCCCTCCAACGGAAATCAGCAGAACAACCATCCGCTGGACGCCATATTAGACGAATTGAATGGAAGCGACGAGCGAAACGAGGGACGCTGACCAAACAAATAAATCCCCCCCCCACCTATACAAAAACATGAAATTGATGGAAAACCTCAAAACAGAAAATAAAATGACGTGTACCCTTTTGCTCAATTTATATAAATTCATTTTCCTAAAAGTTAGAGCCCACTAATGACCCGAAACACTTTCAAAAACTCAAAAAACCCCATCTATTAATTAAATGGGTGGTTTTCTGTCAACATTATTGAAATTTTAATTTTTTGGCTGTTTTAAAATATATTTTATGTTGTACTTTTTCTAGAAATTTTCATAAAAACAATACCTAAAATAAAAAAAATTTATTTCAAACATATACGGTTATAAATAAACAATACAACAAACGAGATCAGTTTGCATTTTGAAGTTCTTCAACTCGGTTGCGCAAAACCTTATTCCGGTTCACCAATGTCTTCTCGAACTCCGACAGCTCACGGCGCAGCTGACCCTCATTGAACACTTTGTAGAATGAAACGTTCTTTACCGAAACTTTGATTTTGAGCAGTTCAAAGCTCGCGCCAGCCACGAATCCAAACCCCAAAGTCGCCAAATCACTTTTTCGTACAAACGAAGATACATCACGAAGAATTTGCATTATCATATCTGTAAATGTTATAGAGATAGATCAGAAATAATTGTCAGGCAAAGAAAATCACAAGAAAATGAAAACGAGGGGTTCCATATCTGGGTTTCAAAAAAAGCGGTCATTTTTTTGCGCTTGCCTTTTTAAACATGGGTCGCATAAGTCCAAAGTAAAAACAAAGGGAAATATATAAAAAAATAAAGATTTTGCTGATCAAATAAAGGGCACTTGCTCTAAAATCTTAGAATTTTGGATAAAAACAAGGGTTATATTTTGGACATATTTAAGCAAAAATTCAAAAATACAAGAAACTTAAGCTGAAAATAATAATTTGGCGTTCTGTCTTAGCTTATTCAAAATTTAAACGAAAATTCTTCAAAAAATTCCAAAAATCTCAAATTGCAAGCTCATAGAATTTCTAAAGTTTTCCTTTCTGAAAAGATAAAAATGCATTTTTCTTATTTTAACTGACCGGATATTAAATTAAAAATTTCCAATTTGTCCAAATCAGGAATTCAACCAAAAACGGGCCAAATCTTTTGTATTTTTAACTAAAGTTTAGACAGCTATTTATTGCCGTAAAAATGAGCGCAAATGTCCACAAGCTTATGTTCCATTGGTCATCACTTCTCATGCAAGGAGGATTTGTGTTCTCACCCATTATTGTCAATTTGTTGAGGAGTAAGTGTTTTTCCCTGTTGAAACTTCATCATACTAAATAATCAGCTAAAATGTTAAAATTTAGATAAATTAAACCATGATTTCAACCTCCGGAAAATGATTTCCGCCGATCTCCCCAATATGCCGGATGAAAATCTGCTCAGTATAATTGAAGCTGAGTTATTTGAAAAGTCGGAGGGGCGTATGTATCCATTTGAGAAAGCTAATGTAAATTTAACCCGATCTTTGGCTCAACGCAGAAACCAATTTTTGTTTGTTTTTCAGTTCGGCATCAAAGTGCAAGATGACATGGAATCCGCCACTTACGGATTCTTCGACTGCTTTAACAATGCTCTTTTCCGTTTCTCAACGAGGCTGGCCTTAGCGGACGTCGAAACCATCCGACGTCACTACCCAAACTTTCTCAGACTCTTCAAGGAAAATTTCGCCAGCAAATGGGTGAAAGACTTCAAAAGTGTGTGGGACAATATTCGCTCGGCCAAAGGAGTTCGAGACCTCCTTACGATTTTCAGAGAGAAGTGAGCTAAAGGTGGAAGTCATTTTAAACAACCGTTTCAGAGATTTGCATCATCTTCACGTTGACACTTCGCTTCTTTCCGACGAGGACCTTCAAAAAGTACTTTTGAGTCCAAATGCGAAGAAATTTGTTATCATGCGAGAGATTTTGCTTGCTGACAGGTGTCGTTTTCGCATATACAATTTTTCATTTCTTTTGGCAATTGAAAATAAATCAATTTGCTGACAAAAAGTTTCCATTATTTCGGTTCTTATTTTAGTTTTTTCCATGCAATGCCCGCGTTGTACAGTTTTATGTCCTTTGGACTCGGTTGGAGTTTGTTAAGTTTCTTGAAGCTGAAAATGAACGAACGACTGGCCGTAGCAATTTCATTCTTATTCGCTGTGTGCTTTTTCGTATTCCTGGATAGAATCGACCGAATCAATGAAGTGGTCAAATTTGACAAGGAATGTCTGGAGCTGTAAGTTGAGAGTCGAACGTGGCAGTCAGACCCATTCACTCCATTTTCCTGACCACCTTCACATGTTTAACTCCGAAAAACGACCTTCAGTGGACGTTTTAAGGCATATTTTAACCTTATAAGGGCGGCTTTGGAATTATTGTTCAGAAAATGGATTGGAAACTAATTTTTAAATTTTAGGGACGATGTTCACCTTTCCGGCGCCAAGTATGTCCAACTTCTGATTTTGGCCCAATCCTTTCCCCTTTAAGAGAATATCTTCAATCCAGCATCGAACTTGGCAAATTGCTTAATCGGCTAACAAATGGCAAGGCGCGTTTTGATGCGAATGGAAACTACGAGCGGCACCTAATGACATACACCGACCGACTGAAAATAGTTGAGGACGCGGAGAAGCTGCTTCTTAAAGATGAGAAACGAAAGGAAGCGCAAAAGATGCGCAAATTATTTTCCTGAACCGATTACGTGCACTGACTGGATTGCTTTATTTTAATAGTTAAAATTGTGCATTTATTCATCTTCTGTTGTACCTACGAGTATATTATTTATTAATTTTAACAAACATTTTTAGTAAATTTGTGGGGACTTTGTAGTTTTGACTGCTATCCAATTCGTTTGGGCCGGCCGCTCTGTTAAAAGGTTCGGGTTTCTTGGTCGAGGTGATAAATTGGAGATAGAATTGTTGGGTTTAAATAAAAAATAATTGGATTGAAAAGATGGCATTTGGTCGTCGACTAAGTCGAATCCGATATTTCGTTGACTAAGCAAAGATCCAAAATTGATTTTCGTGATATTAATGGGATTATGCTTGCCAATGAACTTTATCGACCAAATGTCTTGGCTTAGTCGACGAAATGTCGGCGTTCCGTTGGGTTTACATATTTGTTTCGAATGAAAATGCATCTCAAAGAAAGTGAAGCCCCTTACTCAAATTTATTCAGCCGTTCCCATCGTTCAAGCAGTAATGAGTTGGAAATTGGTAGCTGAACAAGATTTTTACACGAAGTTTTGGTTCGTTTGCTTTTCAATTTGTATTTGGTTTATCCAATTTAGGACGTTCAAAGAGCAAGCGGACAAATTTTTATTATCGAAAAAGGGCAGTTATTTGCGTTTTGCCCTTCTTTCTGCGACTGTTGTTGGTGAGTTTGGGGCATAGCTTGCGATAATTGGATGAATTTGGCGTTGATTTTTTTCAGCATATCCGGTCATAAAGGTATTCAGCACTGGGCCATTGCTTAGTACCTTTTTCAAATGGAGAGTTAACCTTGATTCCGAGTGAGATTTGGACTATATTTTGCAAAAATATATGATGAGGCACTGATCAGTTAAGATTGCCCGATCACTTGAAGAAGACAATTAATGAAGTACGACGGGAGAGGGGGGAAGGGATTCGAAATTAAGGCATTCCTTTTTTATTTTAGCAAACCGTTTCTCTGGTTGGATAAGACCGGAAAGACGCCAAATGAAGCTTTTTTCACATTCACTCGTCAGAGGGACGCTTCACGTACATTTTCGGCATAAATCAATAAATTTTTGCTTTTTTCTCATCAAACAAAAAATTTGTTTAGTCTCATTTTGTAGCGTTTTTAATTTTGAATTGCAATTTGCATTTGTCGTCTTTTTTCGTGGCACCCTTTTCCTTGTAGGTGCGCTTGACTCCATAACAAACGGCACGTTGAGTTTTTCCACCGGAGCGCAAATCGAGCTGCCCTTTTATGTCAAATTCAAAACGGAGGACGAAGTGTTTGCGTATGCCAAGGAACATTTTGAGGTATTTAAGAGACAAAACACTGGATGATTGATTCTATTGTACAGGGAACACCCTTCGATAATCTGAGGAATAATATTCGGGCGGAACTTTTCCTCCCCGGATATTAAAAAATATTTTTTAAAAAGTTTTGTAACAAAGAGTTTCCTCTAAATTTGGAGACATTTCTACAGAAATCAACAAATAATACCCAGAAATTCAACCCGTTCAGCCGCTCAACGTGTTGGGCAAAGTCGTGTGCATTGTCTGGGAGTCGGACGTTGGGAAGCAGCTTTTGTCCACATTTTTGCTATCCGAAGAAGTTTGGGATGACATCGGAAAGGCCAAACCTTTCTGTTCAACTTAAGGCACTCGCTTTTCTGGTCGCCCGCGACCTCTGCACTGTTAAGGAGAGTTATCTTCTCACACAGGAAGGGCTCACATGGTTTTGTTATGTAAATTATGGTAATTAGGCGTGATTATTTTGTCTTCCCTTGCAGACTCTCTGCTACATGTGCTCTTTTTACGTCCTCCATATGTTCGTGTTCAAGGGCAGTTCGTTGTCATTTGCGCTGTGTTATCCTATTTTGTTTGCGCTTTCTGTGATCACCAGCAAACAGTGGGCCGATCTGGCAATGTTTGTGGGCAATTCGGTCGTTTATTGTGAAATTTTTGATTCCTTTTTTGATCAGATATATGAACGAGCGGAAGGCGAATATGGAAGCAGCCAAACTGTCACAGCGACACACCAAAGGCGGCAGGGAGTTCTACACAAAATTTCTTCTCAGGAACAGGTTGTTCGCTTTGCGCAACAATTCAATAGAAAAAGTTGTAAAAATTAATAGGGAAGCGACAATCTTTCACCGACACCGTCTCCTGACACCAGAAGAGTCAGAACTCGGTGTTTGGGGACGGTGGAGTTGTCTTATCGATTATGCATTTCTTTCTCTCCTCCGGGTCCAATCAGACAGTCGTTTTTATTATGTCAAACGAAAACTATGCACAGGATACTGCGTGAGTTGGTCGAAGGAGGCGACAAATTGTTCACTGAGGTGGGAGGTTATCAAAAAGCAATTGCGGATTATGTTGCGCGGTACGACGACATTAGTACGGTGCGGAGCGAGAATGAGCAGTTGACGCTTTGCATTGAGGGGGATGACATGCCTGGGGAACTCTGATAGATAAATGTTTTTGTTGTTTGTGTGATGACTTTTTTAGTTTTGTACAAAAGCTAAAATTTGGAAAATGGAACGGAAGTTATCCGATATTTGCATTTCTCTGATTGTCAAATAAAAATTCTATTTTTCTTGGCTTTTAGCGCGTTAATCGAACACAAACTTTTAGGGACAGTTTTGGTTGGACTTTGAACGGCACCCGGCCACTTCGCGACCATTCCTTTTCATTCTTCCTGTTTCCCAAACCATTTCCCTTAACTCTTATCTAACATTCCATAGCCTTCCGTTAATGGTGTTTATATAGAGATATTCGTGCAACAATATAAAGATTGTTTAGATATCGCGTTACATTCTCTTTCCATCATTTTTAACAGATTTGGTTGTTTACTGGGTCTTTCAACTCAGATTTGTGGTCGTCGGCCATGGGCCTCGCTTCGTAGGTGGCGATCACAATCTGTCAATGTTTAAGTCCACCTCAGCTCTGTTGGCTAAACTAACCCTCTCTCTGAATTCGCTGTGAAAACTGCCGCGCAGTCCAATATACT
The DNA here is from genome assembly GCA_020449905.1 of Globodera pallida. Lineage (NCBI taxonomy): Eukaryota > Metazoa > Nematoda > Chromadorea > Rhabditida > Heteroderidae > Globodera > Globodera pallida. Next base: position 885,605 of record JAIXHY010000003.1, on the reverse strand, counting down.
GAAAAAGTTTAATTAATTTAATTAACTGTTGTAGGAAAATTTAACTCACGTAAATACACGTTTTGTCCTCGCCAAAATTAGCCGGAAAATGGAGTGTCAAGTGGCCGACTGAATTGAATTTGTTCGCCGTTAACGGGTAATCGATCAGTCCCGCATTGTCCTGTTTTAGCTCCATTTCCTGCTCCGGTTTGGCCGATTCTGCTTCGTCGAAGGACATCTGAAAGTGGCGAAAACAACGAGTTAATTTTGTGGTAGAATAATACGTTCACGCGATCCTTGAAAATGCGGACGCGCGCGGGGAAGCTTCCTGAAGAACAGGTGCTAATGGTTTAATGCAAATTAAGACAAACCATCCATTTTGCCAATGAAGCAAATGCCATTCAATTTAACATTAGCTGCAAGGGAATTCATAGAACAGGCCCCAATTCCCGAAATTTAATTATTTCGCTGCTTACCCGTGAACGGGACAGAAAACAGCAATTCCTCGTCAACATCCGACTCAACGATGTGTTCTCTGTAAAAAAAGTTATAATTTAAACGAAGCCCGGTCGATGTTTAATGCCATAAACGTACTTGTCCATGCGCTCGTCCCATCGTTTGAAGACTTTCTTGCCAGACCCGTCGATTGATTCATTCAGCACAACAATTCGGTCCTTGTTGATGAACTTAAAAGGAGGGAGATCTGATGACAATGAGCATGTCAACACTTTACGACCACCACTAACCCTTTCCATAGTGTACTGCGTACCCTCCTGGTGTTGTTCAAAGGACTCGACCACTGATGAACAAGGGCCAGCCATGGCCATTGCCGTGGGAGCACATTCCGTCTTGTTACAAGCGCGTTTCTGTTCCACTGACACATCATTAGCAAATGAGGAAGCGAATAGTAAAATACATGAAACCGTGCAAAGCATCGATTGGTCACTGCTAGCTTCACAAAAAAACGGATTGTTTATAAAGCAATATGAATGTGTGAATGAATAGAGCCCGGTCTGAGGACAGATCGAATCCGACCAAAAATAACGAAATCGTGACGACCTCTGTCGTTGACCGGGCTCGAACAATGTTAAATAAGAATTGCAATTAAACGGCAAATTTAGAATAAAAAATGTTCAGAAGAATATTCGCTAATGGTGAGGAAAGTCGAAAGTCGAAGCGAGGTTTACTTTAATTTCCTTCCATTTGTTTCAAGTCCGATTAAAATTCCCCTCTTCGACCGTCCTCCCGAGAAAATGTCTCTTCTTTCAGGGAATAATGGCCGGCGAGCGATGTTCTCGCAGCCGTTCGGCAGACATGCTCTTAGACAGTTTCTGCGAGTTTAAAGCCACTTTATCCTCGTAGTTTCGACTCAGCGCCTCCAGCCGGGCCGCCCTTTCTTTGTACAACGGCTGCAAAGGCAACTGAATGTCGTTGGCGATTGCGAGTGTGCGGAGATCATAATAGTATTTTGCGTAGATGGAGCTTGGCACGTTGATGTTGAATTCCAACGACTCCAGAAACTGCCGTTCAAGTTCATTCCTTGGAATAGATAGAGAATGCGGTAACTTGCCAGGGTCGAAATGACTGGGAAAAACAACTATAGGTGAGGGGGGGGGGGCTTTTGTTTAGCAAAATTCGTAAGCTTGGACCAATTTTCCTAACAAGATTGATAACATCTTAAAAATTTTGAACCCATCCCATTCATAAAAAGCTTCAAAAAATTAGCGTTTTTTTTAAATTTTGGTAGTAACATTTCAAAATTCAAATGTTTCTTTAAACCCCTAAAAATCAATACATGTCGTCCACGTTCGTGTCTTGCAAAATTTGACAATAATCCACATTCCAGACTGCCTGGTCGTCCCACACTTTTGAGGCCAACATAATAGCACCAAGCACAATTCGTCTCCAATTCGAAGGACACAAATCAATTTCGGCATCTCCAAGTTCAGCGACCTTTCAACCGTCAGAGTCAATGGCACTTACAATTGAGCAAACGTTCAATGTACACGAGAGTGATTATGGCACATTCAGCAGTTAATTGGGCAGCGTGGAAAAGTGTGCGGATGAATCGGTAAATTTGGCGATGCTCAGCTAAATGTCAAAAAGGTCAGTGGACCTCGCTTAAAGTACGTTTCAAAACTTACGATCTCGAGTAAAATTCTCGGCTGCTACGGGCTCATGCTGAAAAAAGATAAATTGCGAGAAGCATTATTCATCCATTCCCCACCGTTATGGGGTGAAGGCGCTCCTCAAAAATCTCCATGAGCCGTTCTTTCCCGCGGTGTTTTCTGTTTATTATGTGATAAAACACCGCCAAGCGACACGCAAATTATTGTGTTCTTCAGATGTGGCTGCGAAATGGTCGAGTCGTCCATGTAAATGGTCGAACAACTGTTCGACTTCTTCAAAGTCACCGGCGCGTGCAAATTGTTCAGATCCAACACGTAAAAAGAACGGCGATTGTCGCGCACTGAAAAAAAACTTATTTTAATGAGATTGTTTCAAAGACGCCTATCATTGCCGACCCCCCCCCCCCAAAAAAGTGACAATTCTCTTGCGAATTGAAAACAGACGTTTTAATTCGCTTCTGCTTCGCTCAACAAATGTTGGACGTACAGACGGATGTGTAGATGGGTCCTGTTCGGTGTCTGAAATAAATTGGCATCAAAGAAAGCTCTCAGAAAAGAAACCGTCGGGTATTTCTCGTTCGCTTATGTGTGGCAAAAAATTGACGGAAGAATCGCGACCATTGAAAATGTGATTAGGCTGAATTAAAAGGTATGAAACGGACTGCAAAGGCTTAAATGTTCACTCACCGTGTGATTTTCCTGCGATTTCTTTTTGGAAATGCTTGGCGTATGCCTCACACAGCAATTTTTATTACCCATTTCTAAATTATTTATATTATTAAAACCTAAACACTAATTAAAAAAACAAAAATAATATTAGCTTAATATACAATAATCCATAATTTGCTCGAAAGCCCATAACTTGGTGTAACAGCACTAAGAGCTTTTAAATTGTCTCAGCTTCTATGATTGATTGTTATGGCGTGGCGGGAGTGAAAGGATCAAATCCGAAAACCATTCTCAGCACTTCGGAATCGGCAAAATAACAATCCGTGCGTGACCTCTTTATTGTTAGCCCGAAAAAATGAATGACAATTCGTTTATTTTTTGAATTAAAAAAAACAAAATGCCGGAAACTGCAGCGGAATTTTGCTATTTTTAGGACCTATTTTTTCTGCAGCTTTGTTTTTACGAGTTATGCAAGAAAAACATGTTTTTAGCCGGAAATTTAGTCGTTTTAACGTCCTATTCGGACCTAAAAAACATTTTTTCGAAAATTCTTAAGAAAAATGCAATAAATTCAAATTTTGAATTTATTATTGCCACGATTATATCTAATTTTTGAAATTTCATAAAAAAAAATAAAATTCGATTTTTTTTTTTTTTTGCCAATATCCTTCATAGAATTTCGTGCCTTTTTAGGCGTCTATCCATGTAAAAAAACAAGTTTAAGCATGTTATTTTTTCACACCTATTTTTGCTTATGAACCCGGATTTTGGAGCCTATTTTGGCACTTTTTTCTCATTATTTAGGTGCCTATTTTGAGATTTTTCGATCCTAAAAGTAGAGCCCTGGTAATTTCAAGTTTTATTAATTTAGGCAAAATGAAGGATTCTTCAAATTTCTGTACTCCGGTCGATGGAAGTGAATGGGAGAATCATTTAATAATGCGATTTCCGCCAGAAATAGCAACAAAGGTGCAACAGTTTGTGGAACGAGATTCTCATCAAACTGGACATGAGCGGCTCAGCGTGAACTTTGATCACAATTTGAGGACCGGAACGATACAATTTGAACACAACACAATGCGTTTTACACTTTACGACTTGCCTTGCATAATTGAGGTAGGATTGTTCTCTAAAAATAAAACTATCATTTTCTATTGTCAGAACCCTAATTTTTTGACGTTACATTTTTAAGCATTTTTTAGATGATGAAAACTCTGGACAATAAAACATGTGTACAAAATTGCCGACCTTTGTCAAATGATTGTTGCTAACGTTCCAAAACATGAGCCAAGGAAGGAGGAACCGGAAGAAGTCGGAGATTCCAAACTCGAACGTTATCAATGGCCGGACGGGATTTGTCCACCGCTGAAGAATGTTCGTCGTAAACGCTTTCGAAAGATCAAGAAGAAGAGGTATATGGATGTGGCGGATGTCGAGCGCGAGTTGAAGCGTTTGCTCAGGTTGGAACTCCGAAATAAAGCCCCGAAGCTTTCATTTTTTTTGTTAGCCTGCGGCACGTCTCGAACTCGATGTCCCACATTTAGGTCAGATTTGGAGGCCGTTTCAGTGAGATGGGAAGTAGTCGCCGCTACGGAAGCGGAAGATGTGGAAATGAAGCAAACCCAGCCAACAAATGTTGAAAAAAATGTCGTTAGAATCAGAGCCTTAATAGAATAAAATGTAATATTTTCCAGGAAGAGGTCGCTTCTCAGCACGACGATTTATACGAGTACGGACTTTCGCTTTCGGAGTCTGAAGATGAGCAAGTCAATTTTTGAGTTAAATGAGCGGAATGAATTTGATTCGATGTCGGAATAATCGGCAAAGATTTAATGAATGATTCTGATAAATTTATCTTTTGCTGACAATGAGCTGATCAGTTTCGTTCAGTAGACGAACCAATTGTTGCTGAATATATATATTTCATTTATAAATTTCTTTTTGTTAGCGTTTTTAAAGCTATGGGCATTCGGCAACGACGGCATTGTTTGGTGTTGTTTTGCGCTGTCCTTTGCCACAATTGCCGCGTTTTCGTTTATTTATCCACGCCGAATTTTTGAGGACCCGCCGATGGCAGTCGAACATTCGTTCAAAGGCATTCCGACGGACGAATTGTTGCGCCGTCGGCTGTTGACACTTTGGCCGCTTTCATTTTCATCGGTGGAATTCCCCGTTCGGGCACCACTCTGATGAGGGCAATGCTGGACGCGCATCCGGAGGTGCGATGGTGAGAGGGCCCGTCGAGGGTTGGGGGAAGACATTAAACAAAATGTTTTTGTGTGCAGCGGCGAGGAGACGCGGGTAATCCCCCGCATTTTGGCACTCCGAGCCCAGTGGAAGAAGAGCGAGAAGGAATGGAAGCGATTACAGGTAATTACTCTATACATTTGAGAGTTGGTTCATTTTAACAAAATTGCAAAAGTTAGTGCAAAAATCTTTTAATATAATATTCTTAAGAAGAAGTACAAAGGCACACGAAGATTATGTGAAGCGTCATAAAGAAATAAACCTTTTAAGGAGGCTGGCGTGAGTGATGAAGTGCTCAACTCGGCCAGTTTCGGCCTTCATTGTCAACATTATCGTCGGGCATGGCGCCCAGGCACCGCGTCTGTGCAACAAGGACCCGTTCACTCTTAAGTCGACGACGTATTTGGCCGAGCTGTTCCCTAAGGCCAAGTTCATTCTGATGATCAGGGACGGACGCGCGACTGTTCATTCGATAATTTCCCGCAAAGTGACCATTACGGGGTTCGATCTGAACAACTTCCGGCAATGTCTACAGAAGTGGAATGCCGGCATTCAGGTAGGCGAAGCTCGGCCAACTGAGTTGTTGCATGAGCGGGTGGTAACCTTGTTATATTGGAAGCTCGATGGAAATTGCTAATTTATTAGATCATGTACGAGCAGTGCAACGCGGTGGGACGTGCTAAGTGTTTGCCCGTGTATTACGAACAAGTTGGCATTTTGGTTAAAGAATTCTGTTCAACTTCAGCACACTTTCAGTTAGTGTTACATCCAGAGCGGGTGATGAAACGGTTGCTGAACTTCTTGAATTTGCCGTGGAATGAGTCGGTGCTGCACCACGAAATGTTTGTATCTTTTAAAAATAAGGAATTGTTTCGCCTTTCAGGTTTATCGGCAAGGATATTTCGCTTTCCAAGTGTGTTTTCGTCGATCGCAAAAAGGTTAAACTCCCACCACTAAAACTTTAAGGGTTGAGCGCAGCACTGACCAAGTGATCAAGCCGCTTAATCTGGGTCAGATAATTCGGCCATTCTCTAATCGCTAAACTCCGAAAACGAAGGTGCAGATGCGCTTAATAAATGGGTTGGACAAGTGCCCGAAGATGTCGTGAATCAAATGGATGAAATTGCTCCAATGCTGCGGGTGTTGGGTTACGACCCGGTCGGTGTTTGAATTGTTGTTTTGTTCCTTTTTTAGTTCAAAATTTTTTTTGTCAGAAAGCGAATCCCACCGAATTATGGGCAAGCAGACGAGGAAGTTCTGAAGAAGACGGAGCAGCTACACCGGGAAGAGCTGAAGTGGAATCGCAAGGCGCAGGAAGTGCTCAAGGACGAGCCGGTCTTGCGGTTGTAAAGGGGCGAGTGATGACGACATTTAAGCCAGTGCATTTTGTGATATTCTTTTCTGTTTCGGGTACTCAAATTTTGGCCTTTATTTTCCTCCTCCACAAAAGAATCGTTTAAATTCCCTCTTTCGGTGCTTACAAATTAGAGCCGATTCTCTCTGTCGTCGAATCTCGGCGAGATTCGTCTCGAGTGCAAATGCAAAAAGCCCTTTCCCTTTTCTTCCTCCTCCCCCCCTCCGCCTGTTGTTCTGCGCCGGTCAAAATTGTCTTCTCCTTTCCTTGCCAAATGCAAATTCCTCCCATTTTTTTCAGAATTGTCTCTTTCCTTTCGCACCTTTTCACATTTACCCCCCCCCCCCCCCCCCCCTCCCCATCTGATTTCACAAATACACTTATTGGATGATTTCATATTCTCTGAATGGTGCGCAATATAAACTTTGCTTCTTACAAATGCCCTTTTACCGCAAACGCTTACCCTTTCCCTTCCGGCTAATTGGGGGGGGGGGGGGCGGGGGGCTTCCCATCGCTTTCTCCCCCCCCTCCACCGATTCGTCTCCTTCCATTTCATCCATATTCTTCAACGCCTTATCAACTATCTTTGAGCATCGTTGCTGGATGACCCAAATTGTCCATTCAACCAAAGGCTTTTTCTTCGGTTTCTTTAAGGGCGGAGTGATCACTTCTCGCCATTCATTCTGGATGGGTGGAGGATGGATTGGTTTGTTTGACCACGGGGCAAGGATTATGGTTAAGGGGTGGGGGGGGGGGGTTTGGTTCAATACTTTTTGATTATTTTGAATGGTTTTGTGCGGAGAGTGACGGACCGGATTGTATAGGGGGAGGGGGAGGGCGCTTTGCCACCCGTCCCATCTCGTCGGCTTCGTGTTAAACCCTTCCATGCGCTAATTGCATCAATTATCATCATAATCCAATAATCATTAGCGATCACCACCTCCTCTCCGCCCCATTAGCCCAATCACTCCATCCCGAACCCTTAGGGGTGTACTTGTCCAGCAGCAGATGTCCCTACCTCCCGGCAGTAGTCGAATGTCCACGCCTCCCCCCTTCCTCACCCTCCTCATCGTCTCCATCGCCATGTCCCAGGCGCTAGTCCAAGCCATTCCCCGTTACGTCGACCGCTTCCCGCGGCAGTCCGCTGGCGGAGGAGGCGGAGGAGGAGGTCCGTTCTGCCCCCCCCCCGCCCGTCGGAGTTGGACATCCCCCCCCCCCCTCCCGCAGATACTCCCCGCCCGTCTCCCTCGCCTTCCCCTCTCCAAAATCACTTTCCGTCGGCAGTCGCGGCCAACTCCTCTCGTGCCGCTTTTGCCTCCAAATTGGTGCCTTCAACCGTTGACGGTCAGTGGTCGGTGTCCGTCATTAAAGACAAATTGATGGGAAGTGAGACAAATGAACATTTTGTGTGATTATTTATTTGGATTGATTTCCGTTTTAAACTGCAGAGGCCCCTCCCCCTTCAGATGCCGGCCAAATCCCCCGTACATCAGCCGACAGTGCCCCAATTTGTGGCCAACAATGGTCCGTTGATTCGCGCACCCGACGGACAATTCGTTTTGGCGTCGGTCAGTGCCTTTTTTGACTCTTTGAGAGAATGTCTCCGCGAGCGTCGAACACCGGTTCGGGTTTTATGAGTTCAAAGCCTTCCGACCCAACCAATTTGTCCCCCTCGCCCAATTGTTTCTTTTCCAATTAGTCCCCGCAGGTCGTCCCCCAACAACAACAGTCCGTTTCCTTCACCCATGGCCAAATTCAACCAATCGGCCTCCCTTCTTCCCGTTCGACCAATGGTAAAATGTGTCCGGGAGGGATTTGGATTTTCTGATCAGGCTTTCTGAAACTATCCAATCCGCGTCAGATTCCGATCAACTTTCGCCTTCGGTACCTCCGATCGGCGATGTCCAAGCTGAAATGTCCCCTCCACCGGATGAGTCCACTCCCGCAAATCCGACTCCCGACACTTTATCCCCGTCGCCCCCGGCGTCGCCGTTGGACAAAAGTGTGGATTTGGACGGGGACGGGGCGCTGTCGCTGGGAGAGGTCCGTGGGATTAGGGCAGAAGTTATTAATCCCTAATTGACGACAAATCGTTTAATCCCCACAACTTCCAACAGGTCCAGTACGCTGCGGTCAGTCCATTGGAGGGGAGGGGACAACACCCAACGAGAGAGTTCATCCCGTTCAAATTCAGTTTGTTCACCATGGCCTGAGCTCGTCCGTGGTGGAAAAGTGATTAAATTTAATTATGTTCCATGATCAATCACATTTAGCCTTTTCAATGAAGTGGACCACAACAAGGACGGCTATCTGAACTCGCCGGGTTTGACGGAGGAACGGATGCAGACATTCCATTATTGTTGTTGCTCCCACCAGAGTTCAACGACATTCGTCCGCTGGTGCTGGCAAAGGCGGAGAATGCGGCACTGCGATACTTGCAGAATGTGGACACGGACCACAACGGACTGCTGAGTTTGTCGGAGGCGCAAGGCTACATTCTGAAGGAGTACGGCATCAGCAACCGGGACGTGGAGAGAATTTGGCGGCTGGTGGTGCCGAGTAGTGGCGACGAAGTGAGGGGGGGGGGGTTTGAGGTTGGCTGGGAGGTTCGAAGAGAGGGAAGGGGACGGATGGGAAGCAGCTTCCCCACAGATGGACGCCATGCTGTTCAGTAAGCTGAGGAGGCGCATTCGCGGCATGAGCATCCGATTGGCCAGACAGATAATGAAGGTTTGTGCTTGGCTGGGGTCCGTGTGAAACGAATTATAGGGAGTTGACCGAGACGAGGACGGACACATCAATCTGAAGGAGGCTCAACTGATCGGTACCATTTGTCCGGGCATTGATTGATCCGTCGTTTATTATCCCGCTTTCAGCATTTGAACAAGAGGGCATTGGACCAGGCGATGTAGTGGAAATGTTGGGTAAGTTGGGAAAGGTCCCGCCCGTTTCCTTTGTTTGTTTAAAGCCAGCGTGGACGACAACAACGACGGGCAGCTGAACGCGCCCGAATTTGCGGACTTTGAGCGAATTGTGAGGGCACGCGCAGTCGAAACGTCGAAAAAGGCGCTTAAAGTGGTTGACACGGATGGGAACAGCGCACTAACAATGGACGAGGCCAAAAAGATTGCTTTTGAGCATTACGGCTTCGACGAGGTGGGGGGGGGGGGGTCAAACATAAAGCCGCTTATCGTTTCATTACATTTTAATTCAGGTCACGTTGGAGCCGTTCTTCGCCCAGGCGGACGAGAACGAGGTGGGCACGTCCGGCTGAAAGAATTGTTTTGGAAATCGTTTCAAATTTTGTCAAAAGGACGCCCAATTGGACCCGGTGGAATTTGCCGGCTTTCGCTCTGTCATCCGTGGACGTGCGGTCAAAAACGCGGGTGGGATTTTGCCGGAGATGGACGAGGACGGCGACGGGGTGAGTTTTGTGCCGGGGCATTTCGTTCTCATGAACGGGCGAACAACCAAAGATGGTCAGTGAGGCGGAGGCGGAGCAGAAGACGCGCCAGGAGGACGACATGAACGCGGCAGAAACCCATGGTGACGGACCGGAGTTTGGCAGCACTTTAATGATTCGGACTTTTAGGGTTGTTCGTAGTGGCCGACCAGGACAAGAACGGACTGTTGGACAAAGTAAGGCAAGCCCCCGGGCAAGTCGAGGAGTCTTCTCGCCCTTTTTGCCCCTAATATACACAGAACCCCCACAATAACGCGGCTTTCTTTCTTAGGTTGAACTGGCCGACTTCATTCGCCTTGTCCGGCTAACGGCCATTAAATTTGTGGCCGATCACTTCAGCGACTACGACCTCAACCGGGACAAACTGGTCACTCTGGACGAGCTGGAGACTTTGGTCAAAGAACGATACAAATTGGGGTTGGCGGTGAGTTGGCGGGGGGGGGGGCACAGAAAGAAAGCCGTGAACAATCGCTGCAGGTGACGCGAAAACACTTCAACAAGGCGGACCTCGACCGGAGTGGCGATCTGAACGCAGGCGAGTAATTTGATTTGAGTTTGATTTGTTGTTGCTGGTTACCTGACGAAAATGTTCAGGAGAGATCGTTGACTTCCGACACGAAACCCGACGATTCACACAGGACAAAGGTTGAAAGTTGAAAGGACGGCTTTGGGACTATGAGAAATAAAGCGTTTAGCAGCACAAACGGAGTTGGATGAGCAGAACCGACGGGAGATAGCTGTGATCCGGAAGGAAGCAGAAGAGGAACAGAACCAGCAGGAAGATGACGAGGAGAACGAGGGCGAGGGGGAAGAACGGCGCCAAAATGAACAGAAGCACGGAGCTGGAGCAGGACATGAAAGAACGGATGGGGTTGGAGCAGCACAAAGAACGGATGGGGTTGGAGCAGCACAAAGAACGGATGAGGTTGGAGCAGCACAAAGAACGGATGGGGTTGGAGCAGGACATGAAAAAACGGATGGAGTTGGAGCAGGACATGAAAGAACCGATGGAGTTGGAGCAGGACATGAAAGAACGGATGGCGCTGAAGCAGGACATGAAAGAACCGATGGAGTTGGAGCAGGACATGAAAGAACGGATGGCGCTGAAGCAGGACATGAAAGAACCGATGGAGTTGGAGCAGCACATGAAAGAACGGCCGGAGGACCAACAAAAAAGTCGCATGGAAATGGGACTTTCTTGTCATCTCCGAGCGCAGCATTCCAATCTCCAGCGACGGCATCCCCAACCACAACAGTGCCAGCATTGAGCACGATAAGCTCGAGCTCGGCAATTGCGACGGAGTCTCTCTCTCTGCCCCCGCTGACCGCCTCCCCATCGACGGACAGTCCGTCGCCGTCGTCGGACCCATCCCCGACGGAGTCGTCCCCAACTGCGGAAGCTTCGAGTTTGGCGTCTTCTTCCGCTGCATCACTTTCTGAACCCGCGCCGACGCCTTCTCATCCCCAAACGCCTTCGCCTCCTCAACCTCTTCACCAATTGCCTTTGCCGACTTCGCTGGTTTTGCCTCGTTCTGCTCCGTCCTCAACTCCCTCCTCAACTCCTCTGCGGGTGCCGGAGCAACAACAACAACAGCAGCAACAGCAGCAGCAACAGTCTCAACCACCGCCACAATCTTCTTCAGCTTCTCCAGCGACGCCGTCTTCCCCTCCACTCTCGGCATTACCGCCACTGCCAGACAACAACGACAGCCCGAATAAAGTTGAAGCACAAATGGGGGAGAGAAACGGGCAAAACCGTTCAAAAAACGATGAAAACTCTCCACAACAGCCGGATCTTCGGACAGGCCAATTAAAATTGTCGTCAAAAGGCTTAGAAACAACGACGACGGCGTCTGTGACGACATCCCCCGAGGGGGCGGCGGCAGAAGGGAAAAAACGACACCGGAAGCGACGAAGAAAGACTACGGTAACAACAACAACAACAACAACTACCGAAGCACCGACTGAGGAGGAGAACGACGACTACGGTAAGGGCGGGAGGGGTTACTGTAATTTTGAGAAGTCAGTAAAATGCTTTCAGAGGAGGAAGAGGTTGGGGAGGAGCGGGGAAGACGAGAGACCGCCGGGGGGGCCGAACGGAGGAAGTGAAGAAGACGAGGACATATCCGACGCTGGGGGGGATGCCAATGCTTTTTCTGTGCATAATTTTGGGATTTCCTTCATTTTCGATAAAAGCGGCACAATGTGCGTCCACTTCAGTCCTCTGCTGGCAATTCAATGCTTTGGCCATCTCCGATTACCCCTCAAGGGCCAATTCCCTCCAAAGGTTCCTTCCTCTCTTTCCCCCGGCCAATTGCTCCCGCCTTCGTCTCCGAATTCAATTTTGGGCCGCGCCTTTGCTCCTCTAATTGAGTTCCGATTGATTCTCCCCTCCCCTCCCCCCCTCCCCCAAAAGCCCCCCCCCCCCCCAAAAGCCCCCCCCCCCCCCTCCCCCAAAAGCCCCCCCCCCCAAAATGCCCCTCCCCCCAAATGCCCAAAACCCTTTTCTAATGCATTCGAAAGTTTGTCAATTTTATGTCCACACTCCAAAAGTCACTGGTCATTGCAGTTACTTTAATCGAAGGCCGTCACTCAGTTAATCGCAGCGTAAATGAAAAACGCTGTCACCAAATCCGCGACTTCGTCGCCCGGCGGCGCAGGGACCAAAAGCGGCGGAGGGCACCGATCGCGCAAGGCCCGATCACGGTCAGTTGAGCACATTCCGGCATTCCGGGATGCCAATGCCGTTGTGGCGGGGGGGGGGGGGGTAAAGCTTGCCTCGTTGAATTCGGGACGGCTTCACCTGAAGTGTTCTAAAATCAGACGCTTCCCTTCCCTTTTCATCCCCAAAAATGGAATTCGTAAATATTTGTGGCCTCCCCCCCAAATCTGACGCCCCCTCCCCCCCTTTTATTAACCACACTTTGGCCAATTCAATGCCGGCTGTGCATATCCGAACCCACGACATGTTGAACCCTTTGGAGCGTCAATTCCTTGAAGCGGCCGAAAAGGGCAACCGACCGGTGCTGGAGGCGTGTTTGGCCAAGCAATTGGTGGGCATGGCCAACGGACAAATCCTTTTGATTAATTTGACTGAATTTTGTCGATTCGAATTGAAAAAGGAAATTATTTTTCGGGAATTTGTCGATCGTGAGAATGAAATTCGATTTTATTCGCTTTGGGGGACAAAGTTCAGCAGGTGGGAATTTCCTGACGGAGGCAAACAAAGCAAAACGCCGAAGGGAATGTGGGAAAATGCCAAATTTTACGGCGGCATTTGGCCCTTAAAATTGTGCCGTAATCAATTCCCAAGAGAAAGGCGCCGTTGAATATTAATGCGGTGGATGCGATGGGACGAACGGCCATTGAAATAGCCGTGGACAACGAAAATTTGGGTGCGTTTTGGACTAATTGTCCATTTGTGGCCATTATTTTGTCCAAATTGCAGAAATCGTTCAACTTTTACTGCGGCAGGTTAATTAATTAGGCGCTTTCCAAAGTCAATTAATTCCAAATACTTCCATAGCCCGACGTCCGGATTGGCAACGCCCTTTTGGTTGGTTGGTCGACGGTTTTGGGTGCCATTCCGAACAAAAATGCTCCCCAAAAGGCTAAAGTGTTCCGTTTCGGTAAATAAAGCCTTCCCTTCCCCCAAAAGTGTGCCATTCGCGAAGGCGTCTACGAATTGGTCGAAGTGAGTGGGAGGGGGGGGGGGGGGGGGAGGAGGGACAGAATCAATGCTTTCATTCACTTGGAGGTGCTCGTCAACCATCCGTCCATCACCAGTATGACGAACGATCCCCCCCCCCGTCCAAATCACTCATCCAACTCATTCAGAGGACATGTTGGGCGAAGGGTGGGCCAAGTATCTGGACCCTGCGGAGACGGCCACCTCCGAGTACTCGAGGTCAGTTACTGCTTGGACCCGTTGGGTTGGCACCCGAAGCTTAAAAAAGACCGATGTTCAGTTTAAGCCTTAATTGAAGTTTCGCCCAGCCCCCGGGTTGGACGGCTTGCCTTTGCGTTCAGACAGTCCCAATCACTGCAAATTTATCCCTTTCAGCGACATTTGTCCGGTCATTCTGGCCGCCCATTTGAACCAATTCGAAATTCTCCAAATGCTTCTCCGAAAGGACGCCAGCATTGAGAAGCCCCACAAGCATTACTGGTGTTAGCTTGCCATTGCCCTTACTTAGCCTTGGCTTTTCGTTCCAGCGCTTGCGAAATGTGCGACTCGGAACGGATCAACGACGGACTGCACCGGTCTCTGAAGCGGATCAGCACCTACAGGTCCATAAATAGCACGGAACAATTGAATTGAACGAATTGCAATTGCAGGGCCCTGGCGAGTCCGGCATGGATTTCGCTGACCAGCTCGGACCCAATTCTCTCCGCCTTCAAACTTAGCAGGGAATTGCAAAAAAGGGCGAAGGTCGCACAAATTCACCGGACGGGCAAATAAATTGCAATTTCAGGTGGAGGACGAGTTCAAGGACCAGTATCTGCAGTTTGCCGGTGCGTTGTTTATTATTATTGTTGTGGACGTAAAATGAAAAGAATCGGCGGATTCTTTCGACAAAATAAAAATTGTTTCTTTCGTCCTGACCACAATTCTCACAGAGCAGTGCAAGCAGTACGCGTGCGATTTGCTCAGTCAGTGCCGCAGCACGGAGGAAGTGATGGCGGTGCTAAACAAGGAGGACAACTTCTGCAACGAGGAGGTCAGGGAAAGCGGCCATGGGGGTGAGGGGGGAGAGTCCGTCTCTGGGAGAGCAGACAATCCCTTCTGGGCATTCTTGCTTTCCGGGCATTCCTGCTTGGGCCTTCCGGGCATTCCTGCTTGCTTGGGCCTTCCGGGCATTCCTGCTTGCTTGGGCCTTCCGGGCATTCCTGCTTGGGCCTTCCGGGCATTCCTGTTTGGGCCTTCCGGGCATTCCTGCTTGGGCCTTCCGGGCATTCCTGCTTGCTTGGGCCTTCCGGGCATTCCTGCTTGGGCCTTCCGGGCATTCCTGCTTGCTTGGGCCTTCCGGGCATTCCTGTTTGGGCCTTCCGGGCATTCCTGCTTGCTTGGGCCTTCCGGGCATTCCTGCTTGGGCCTTCCGGGCATTCCTGTTTGGGCCTTCCGGGCATTCCTGCTTGGGCCTTCCGGGCATTCCTGCTTGGGCCTTCCGGGCATTCCTGCTTGCTTGGGCCTTCCGGGCATTCCTGCTTGCTTGGGCCTTCCGCGCATTCCTGCTTGGGCCTTCCGGGCATTCCTGTTTG
Source organism: Globodera pallida (assembly GCA_020449905.1). NCBI lineage: Eukaryota > Metazoa > Nematoda > Chromadorea > Rhabditida > Heteroderidae > Globodera > Globodera pallida. Next base: position 870,502 of record JAIXHY010000003.1, on the reverse strand, counting down.
GGCCTTCCGGGCATTCCTGCTTGGGCCTTCCGGGCATTCCTGCTTGCTTGGGCCTTCCGGGCATTCCTGCTTGGGCCTTCCGGGCATTCCTGCTTGCTTGGGCCTTCCGGGCATTCCTGTTTGGGCCTTCCGGGCATTCCTGCTTGCTTGGGCCTTCCGGGCATTCCTGCTTGGGCCTTCCGGGCATTCCTGTTTGGGCCTTCCGGGCATTCCTGCTTGGGCCTTCCGGGCATTCCTGCTTGCTTGGGCCTTCCGGGCATTCCTGCTTGGGCCTTCCGGGCATTCCTGCTTGCTTGGGCCTTCCGGGCATTCCTGCTTGGGCCTTCCGGGCATTCCTGCTTGCTTGGGCCTTCCGGGCATTCCTGTTTGGGCCTTCCGGGCATTCCTGCTTGGGCCTTCCGGGCATTCCTGCTTGCTTGGGCCTTCCGGGCATTCCTGCTTGCTTGGGCCTTCCGGGCATTCCTGCTTGCTTGGGCCTTCCGGGCATTCCTGCTTGGGCCTTCCGGGCATTCCTGCTTGGGCCTTCCGGGCATTCCTGCTTGCTTGGGCCTTCCGGGCATTCCTGTTTGGGCCTTCCGGGCATTCCTGCTTGGGCCTTCCGGGCATTCCTGTTTGGGCCTTCCGGGCATTCCTGTTTGGGCCTTCCGGGCATTCCTGTTTGGGCCTTCCGGGCATTCCTGCTTGGGCCTTCCGGGCATTCCTGTTTGGGCCTTCCGGGCATTCCTGCTTGGACTCCGACGACTTCCCCCCGTTGAAGGTGGATCTGAGCGCGGCAAAGTGTTCGTTGGCACGACTCAAGTTGGCCATCAAATACGAACAGAAAACGGTCGGACTTCAGCAGAAGAAATGAATCGGTCGCTGCTTTTCGGCTAATTCCCCCCCCCCGCCACTTCAGTTCGTCGCCCATCCCCACTGCCAACAACTGCTCACTTCCATTTGGTAACTGTTGATGAACACATGGCGCCCGTTTACCTTCGCCTTAAGGTACGAAGGCTTTCCCCTGAAGCGCCACCGCTCGTCTTCCTTGCGCACTTTGCTTATTGCTCTTCTGCTGGTGCTCGGCTGGCCTTTGATGGCCATTTGTTACATTGCCTCCCCGAAGAGCCGAGTGGGCGAAATTGTGCGGTCGCCCTTTATGAAGTTCCTTTACTACAGGTTAGCGATACAATCGATGACCGATCACTCCTGATCGGCGACGATTTGTTGATTGATCTAACCCCTTCAGCACCTCGTTCGGCTGCTTTCTTGCATTGCTTACCATGGTTGTTCTCCAGGTCCTCCCCCAGCACCATCCTCCTTTCCCGTTCTCTGTCACAGGTCACCTTCGAGGCGTACCGGGAACAAACGGGCGAAGTGAAAGGCGGCAGAGAGACGCGTGCTGCTGATCGGGGTCCAACGCCAACATTGATCGAATGGCTGGTGTTCATTTGGGTGCTTGGTGAGTGGGGGGGGGGGGGGAGTTCAACGAGTACAAACCCGGAGAGTTCAGGGATGTTGTGGTCTGAGATCAAACAAATGTGGTTGGAGGTGAGTGGGCGACGGAAAGGAAAAGCTTCTTTGTTCTGTTTCACAGGGCTTCACCAAGTACATCCACCAGTGGTGGAATTGGCTGGACTTCGTGATGGTCTGTCTGTACCTGTGCACCATTTCCATTCGGTCAGAGAATGCCTTTAACTGTGTTGAACTTTGTTCGTTCGGCAGATTTTCCGCCTATTTGATTTACGTGGTGCACAATTTTGGCGAGCAGTACACGCCTCGGCACGTTGTCCGGACACATTGGGATGCGTTTGAGCCGATGCTGGTCAGCGAGGCGCTATTCGCTGTTGGAAACGTGTTCAGGTTGGTCGAGTATGAGCGGCTGCAGCTGCACCCTAAAAGCACCGGTCTTTCGGTCTTACACTCGGCGTTCAGCTTCGCCCGGATCATCTACCTGTTCCAGACAAACCCTTACCTGGGGCCTCTGCAGATTTCTTTGGGTTGCATGCTAGTTGACGTGGCTAAGTTCTGCTTCATCTTCGTACTGATCATCTCCAGTTTCTCCATCGGATTGGCTCAGCTGTACTGGTATTACGACTCTCAAACGGTAGCAAATCCATTCAAAATGTGTGCAAAACTTATTCCAGCCTGTCTGTTTGACTTCCAACCAATGCAAAACCGTCCCGAACGCCTTCTCGTCCATTGCCAATTCGTACATGACGCTTCTGTGGTCTCTGTTTTCCATCACCAAAGTGGAAGACACCGAGGTCATGAACGAACCAGACCACCATCAAAAGAGCTTTAGGTGGTTGAGGCACATCACTTCACCGTTTGGGTGGGCAGGGGGTGAGTTTGGTTGGGTTGGCATCGTTCAGCATATCCGCCCACACATTTTCAGACTGTTCATCCTCTACCACATGGTCAGTGCCCCCTTCCCCAAATCCTCTCAACTTCTTACCCCCCCCCCCCCTCCCCCCTCCTGCTGAAGACGTCCATCATCGTCCTGCTCAACATGCTGATCGGTAAACTGACAACTCTCCGGAATGCTTTCCCCGTCTTTCTTAAGCAATGATGTCCCACTCGTTCGAACGGATCAACGACCATGCCGACCTGGAGTGGAAGTTCCACCGCTCCAAGCTGTGGATGGCACACTTTGACGAGGGTTCGAAGCCGAATAGAGCGTACAATGATAATCTGCAAAAATTGCCCCTCTCAGGCTCCACTCTTCCGCCTCCCTTCAACATCGTCCCAACCCCGAAGGCATGCTTCCACACGTGCCGTGCTGTCGTCAACGTCGTCAATTGGTGCTTCGGACGGTACAGCTATGCGACAGCGAAGGAACGCTCGCGGGCGACCATCCGGGTTGCAAATGAGTGGGGGGTTAACATACAAAAACCCCTGGGGCGGCATTCGGGTTGAGTAGGAGGTTAATACACAGAAACCCCTGGGGTGAAGACATTCAGGTTGAGTAGGGGGGGGGGGGGGGGGGTTAATACACAGAACTCCTGAGGGGTGGGAATGTCCGACGTTCGGTAAGGTGCTTAATGCAGAGACCCGGCTACAGCAGAAGGTGGCACGACACGGAGAGCGGCATCGGTGGCAGCACAAGCGGTGGCAGAGAGGCCGAGCCCAGAAAACCGGTCACTTACACGGAGATCATCCAGCGTTTGGTTTCCCGCTTCATCCACGAACAGGCAACTCGCATTAATTATCCCTAAACTTCGCTTCTCATCCTTTCAGAAAAAGTCAATGAAGATGGATGGCGTTAACGAAGATGACCTGCTGGAGATCAAGCAGGACATCAGCAGCTTGCGCTACGAATTGCGCGACGACCGACGCAAGGAAATTGTGCGTTCTTCGTCTCACATCGACGCGGTCAAAAGGGAGATAATGCGAAGTGAGTGCCGACAAACGATGAGACTCCGTTCCCCCCCCCCCCCCCCCTCCCCCCCGAAGGCATGAGCACCACCACGCGCATTTTTGGAAACCCCCCGCGGCGACAACTCTCCGTGAAGGAGCGAAGCGTTGCGGAGGAGGCGGACTCGGAGTTGGACGACTCGTCGATGGCGGAGGAGGGCGGGTTCGAGTCGATTAGGTCGGACGGCACTTTCTTTGCGTTCGGATTGTTCGCCATCCAACCCCCCCCCCCCCTTTAGGAGCCCGTTGGCTTTGGATTCGCTTCGTTCCGCCACTCTCTCCCCCTCTTCCGTTTATTACAATTGCAGCAGGCGGTGACACGCAGTTTCAATACGCCGAAAGGGAAGCGTCCGCAGAGCCCTTCCGCTACCGGACGCGTCCGCCGGCGGAGTCGGGCTTAAAGGAGCGTGCGGCTTCCATGCGTTCGGCAGAATCGGAATGGGCGAAGCGGAAGACGTTGGGCAAAGGGGCGCTGGCGGAGAAGCGGTCGGCACCTGCGGAGATGGAAGAGGCGCGGCGAGACGACGACGACGACTTTAAACGGCTAACGGAAGTGGCACAAATGATGAAGCGCTTGAGAGACAGCATCGACGAGCAACTGGACAGACTGGCCGAGCGGTTCGGCAACACGGACACAGCGGGGAACACCGCCGGAGACGGGGACCGCCCCCACAGTCAGCAGGCACATGCCGTCAGCTGCACGTCATTTTCGCCCTCTCGCGTTTCGTTTTCATCCGCCAAATGACCGAACATTCTCTGCTTCTTTAAATATTTTTCTTCACAAATTATTTTTGCAAAAAAAGGGGGTGATTTTTAAATATATGTGCAAGTGGTGGAACAGTTACAATTATTCGGGCGTTTCAAAATCACTAAGCCATCAATCAGTGCATTACGTAGAGAAACATCAGCATGAGACAGGTGGAAATCACAGCGGCGACTATGAGCGTGTCCTTGCGCTTTTTCATCCGGATTTTGTTCATCAAATGGTTAATCGCCGGGTACTTCTCTGAAAGTAAGGGAACGTCTACGAAAACTCTTGGCAATTGATTCGTTACTCGTCAAGTGATGCAAACGCTTGCCGAGCGAACCCAGGCCCGTGCTTTGAGTGTACAAATTCTCTTTAACAGACATTGCGATGCTGAACAAATTTGGAAAGTCGCAAGTCTTCACCCGCACATCCCCCACCTGATCTGCTCATTCAAAAGCCGATCACAACTAAAAAAGGAAAAAAAACTTGAATCGGGAACAGGTTGCTAAAATTGACAAGGGGAAGAATTTACATCGAAAAATTGCTTTTGAGCTGCAATAAAAATTTTGTAGTCTTTCTCTGCCTTTTTTAGTTCGTTTTTATTCCTTAAATTCCTTGCAACAACAAAAAATGGTATTACCTGCTGATACTTTCGTGCTCCCTGAGCAAATAATCTGTTGGCTTACAGCGATTGTTCACGGAAGACTCTGTCTCCACTTCCATCAGCTCTTCTCTAAATATTCAAAAAGAATTGACGTTTGATTATTTACATTTGCAACCTTTGCAGCTGATTTCCGATGTTGGAGCATGTCCGAATGAATTCCGTGTTGTAATCGCGAAGAATGTCGCGATGGCGTCGTACGATGTGCTGGGCGGACGTTCTGCTGAACTCGGCAACGTCATTCTCAAAACTTTCGCGCATCTGAAGCAGAAAATCAAATCATTTCATTAAAATGTTTGAATCAGCCAATTTGCTATTTAAAAACGATTATCCAACCGCGTCATTGATTTCGCCGAGCTTTGAAAGTTTGTTTTCGATGTCATTTGTCAGTGAGTCGAACACTGCCCGTTTGCTCTGAGCCTTTGTCTGGTGTGCGTTGTAAGGTAAACCTGTGAAAATTCTCGAGGCGTTGAAATAATTTCCGGATGGTCCAAAATTCAGACGTTGCCAAAAACCGGACCAGGAAAAACTTGTAGTAAAAATTCTGTATAAATTTTAGAAAATTAAACTCAATGAAGTTCCCTTCCCAGATACCACGACCCTTTAAAATGTTTCTTTACAAGAAAAATTCAAAAATACCATTTGAGGCATTGAATTTGTTCAGTGAAATAAGCTGTGCATCGATTTCGTTTTCTAAGAGACGCGCTTTTCTTTGCAAGTCATCCAACGCAGAGGATAACACCATAGGTAATAATAGATGATGCTATAAAACAAAGGGACAAATCCACAATAATGACTCAAATCTTCATTAGAGCCAATTTTCTCAACAGTTAACGTCTTCATATCCTGAAAGATGAATCCAAAAAACTAAAGCTAAAGCTAAACAAACGGTGTACGGAAATTTGGCACCGAAGATTTTCGGAAATTGGGGTTTAAGACACTGTTGCCGGAAAAACTTCAAACAATTTGTTGTCAAAAAATTTAGATAATTTGAAACATTTAGCCAAATTTATAAACATTTAGCCAAATTTTCTAAACATTTAGCCAAATTTATAAACATTTAGCCAAATTTAAACATTTAAAATTTATAAACATTTAGCCAAATTTAAACATTTAGCCAAATTTGAAATTTTTCGAAATTTCAAAAAGCGGATAATAAAAAGAAAGTAGAGGAAATGGCCAATAAATCAGGTACTTTCGTGACTTATTTAACCTATTGGATGCGAAACAGTCATATATACAATATTCTTGTATTTGTCGGCTGAAGAATTTAGTTGTGTACTTTACTTTTATCAGTTCAGATTTCGAATAAATTCCAATGCTTTTCCGTCAACTTTTGCTGAATCCATCTTGTAACAGTTGCACGTTCCGACGTGGCATCCAAGTCGGCTATTTTAAGGACCGTCCTCGTTCCTACAGAAGACGCCTTTACGAGGCCGCATTGGCTCCGATATTGCCAAAACAATTGGAGAAGCAGTGGAAGGAGACAAATGACCCGTTCAACATTCATTCGACCCTTCCTGACGAGAAGATTGGCGGGGATGAGGTCGAGATTTGAAGAGTGAATTTAAATTAAAGTTAAAAAGGGTCAAAATTACCCTTAAAAAAGCACAGAAACCAAACTGAATCACTTTTTATGCAGTTCACCAAATTCGAAATGGCGTTGGTTGAGCGGTTGCGGGAATGGATGGCAGTCGAAAAGTTCAGAGTGATGGCCATTTGCCAGCTGAACCCGGTCAAGGAGGAGACATTGTGGCTGGCTAAAAATCAGTCAGTTGGTCCCACCCGAGAGCGTAGTCAAATAGCCAAATTGTCGATTTACGAGTTTAACGTTTGGGGAGGAGGGAAAATTCGGTTTTGAGGCTTATGGCGATTTTTTCACTTCTTTTTTGGAAAGTATTTTCCTTTCGTGCCTTGTTTTAGGTCCGGCCCTCGAGGAGTGTTGGGGAAAAGCTATTTTTGCTCTTTTTTGAACGCCTTTTGACTACGCCTTTCGGCCTCATTTTTGCTTTCTTTCTGACCAAAATTTTCGTAGTTTCCGTCTCAACGGAGTGGAATTTTGTGATGAGCCTTCCAAGATATTGTGCAAAGTGTTCGAACGAAGTCGACTCAGTCTGATCGCCCCTTTACTTGTGGACGGATGCACGTGTCTTTTGTTCGGCAAGGAGCCCGAACAGTCCATCCATCACATGGTGAGCACGTGCGACGCATACGCGTGGATACGGCCGATCGGTATGAAATTCGATAAAATTCTCAGAAAATTTTCCTGCACCCCATCGACCTCACCGGACTAAAAACATGTTCTAAGGGGATCATAAGGAACTAAAATTGGGCAAAACGTGGGATTCTGACGACTTTATAAAACATTTATTTTAGCCTTTGCCGTGGACAGCCGCATTTTGTCCGTCGACGTTGTCTCCGAATTGGCCCCTTCGGATTCTTTGCAGCGGCTCAGACTCGAACTGGTCCAAATGACCGAACGGACTTTGCGTCAACTCCCTTCGACTGTGGATGACCTCGTCGAACAAATTCCGCGAACTTTGGACGCCCATCTTAAAGCAATCAGTGGACAGTGATCGATCGCTCTTTTTTGGTGTTATTTTTTGCGTTATGTTTAAAATTTTGCTCGTTTCAAACAGTCAAAAACCTCACAATTCTCGTGATTTAACAGCGATTCTCAGTTCGTTTGAGTTAGCAAATTGCGAAGTTAGCATTTATTTCCTTCGCTTTGTTTGGGCCCTGTTTTCCTGACAAATCCAAAAAAAGGGAAAGCATTTTCGATGTTACGGGAGCCATTATTTAGTTTGTTTTCGATGTTCACTTTGATACCCTCCCCATTCTCACCGTTTCTTTGTGTTTGAAGTCCTCCGAAAATTGTCTCTGCTCTTCTGCGGATTATCAACATTTCCTTCGGGCGGGGGGTGGGGGTGTCGTTTTTCCGGAAGAGTGGGTGATGGTGGTGGTGGTGATCAACAATGAGTGTCGGAAGTGGACAATGCCCCCCCCCCGATCCAACTCCACAATCATCGAGTGGGTGAAAAGAGGAAGTGGGACGGAAGCGCAAGCAAATGGCCGATTGTTTGTTGTAGAGAGGGGGGGGGGGGAAGGATCCGATGGTCCATGTGTTGGCCACTCCCCTCCATTGTCCCCCTCCCTACCGGTCCACCCCCCCCCCGTTTATGTGATCATCACCTTCTTCTTCCTCTCCACTTCGTCCATCACTCCAATTCTCCATAAATTTGAAGAATCCGGGCATATTGCCTTTTTTGTGCGATTTGCCTTTCGTCCATTGCCTCTTGCTCATTCTTTCGCCCCATTCGTCCGTCATGTGCCGTCATCCTCTGCTGCTTCTCCTCTCACTCATAGCGCTGTGGGAGCAATGCAATGCTTCAAACGACGTCAATAGGGGAATCCGGCAGGATGAACCGTCTAAACGGCAAGCAGGTCAGTGGCCAAGTCGTCTCCAACCTGCTTGAAGTCCGTCCCGCCTTATCTCGCAATCGCTTTTCTGCTGATTGTGAACGTCTTCGGCTTCTTCCACCCTCCCCCCCCCCCCGCTATCTTTCTAACCCCAAATTAATTGCAGCTATTTTAGGAGGTTTCGGTGCCCCATCCGCGTAAGTCTCTCTCTGGCCATTCTGATCTTTGCCTCCGTTCTTTTAGTTACGGTCCGTGTGGCCCATGCCCTCCGGGTCCGGGCCCAGTCGGATGGTAAATCATTCCTTTCGCATTGTTCTTATCTCCTTTGACCTTCAAAGTGCGCCACCAATTGCCGCTCTACCGCCTCCACCCTTGGCGCCGATTCCGCCTCCTCCTCCGGCACCCGCCGGTCGACTGATTCCTCAGGCAATTTGTCTGCCAACCCGAAAAGTCAATAACTTTTTGTCCAACCCCTCAAGGCATTGCCCGGCGCACCCTGTGAACCGGGCGTGGAATGCACTGGCGGAAGTGTGTGCTCCATGGGCATTTGTGAGTTCTTTTCCGCGTCTCATTTTGACCCCGCGGCGTAATTGCCCACTAAAAGGTCTTTGTCCGCCTGAACTTGTCCAAGAGGGCACCGTTTGCGTGTCACGCACCATTTACGGAGTCGTGCCGCCCCCGGGCGGTCTGCCGCCCCTTCCGGCGGTGCCCGCCTTCGCACCACCGCCTCCAGCGCCGGTTGTCCAATTCGCGCCCGCACCATTCCCCGGGTTCGCGGCCGCTGCGCCCGCCTTTCCAATGGTGGCCGCTGCGCCTCCACCGGCGCCCGTCTGTCCGCCGCCATTCCGCGCCGCGTGCGTCGCCAGGCGAAGTGCGAAGGATGGGATGACCGGCTCTAATCCATGAGGTGGGCCCTTCCGGCGGAGGGTCAAAATTGGAGGGACAAAAACCGCGGGGGGCATTTTGGGAGAACAAATTTGGTCAATGGGTTCGAGAACGAAGGGCGAACCGGCAGCAGAAGCCAAGAATGGGCAAAATTGGGCTGTTCAATTCCAGCGGAACCCCGACACGGCGGACTTAGGGAAACGAAGAAGGCCAAAACGATCACGGCAACCGAACAACGAAGGCCAACTCACCCGAAAACCCACACAAACCTACCACCCCAACAGCAACAACCCGACGAGGAGGACATTCTGTACACCTTGGCCGACGATGACCCCAACTCTCTGAACTCCAACTCCGTCGAGCAGTCAGTGGAATGGAGCAGGAAGAGACGGTGACCAGGAAACGCCCATCAATTGTCACAGTTGTCGAATTGTTGTTGTTGTCTCCCTCTCCCTCACTTCAGTCCATCTCAACCATCATCCGGATGTTCTTTCCAAACAATCGAATTTCCGGAAAATAAATTAATAAAAAACAGCGTTTGACCGTTCGCTCATTTTATTCGTTCATTAGGTGATACGTTCCAATTTTAAATGAGATCGGCCGACAAATCAAACAGCTGCTCACTTAATCATCATTAACCCGGGCCAATCTCTGACGTCGCGACTTCCCCCCTCCCCCTGCGGCACCCCTTTCTTCTTGAGGCACTTCCGTCCGACGGCGCTTCTTCTCTGTCTCCTCCTCAGTCGACGAACAAATCCGCTCCAAGTTTTCCAATTCCGTCGTCACTCTGTGCTCAAATGCCGCGTTTTTGAAATAGGGCACTGACGAAAAAAAGTTGGAATCAAATTGCGACAACTTTTCGTAATTAACTCACTCAATTTGTCGTTCTCGGCAGCCTCTATCTTGAACTGATCGCTGTCAAATGGCAAATCCAGCGCCACTATCTCGACAGCTTTGTAATGTTGTTGGAGCACTGAAATACGTATTGAATTTGTGACGGAACTCAAATTGACCGGGGTTTGCAAAGTCGTCCGGAGAGAACTTGGTGTTGATCAATTTCTTAACAAAGTGTTTGGCCGCCTCCACCTGCTCCAGACTTGCTGATGGCCATTTCCCGAGACCTCCGTCTGGCGGCTGAAAGCGCTTCTCCATGCTGCGAGCCCTTTCCGCAAACGGAAGCTCCACCAAATGGAATCCATCATAGAAATATTCGCGTGCGAGTGTCTAAAAATGCGGTCCATTTATTGTCGAATAAATGCTAATTTTGCTCACACATCCACTTGGAATTTGATCGACCGATTGGGGGACGAGAGCACAGAGTTTTGGAGGCTAAACGGATTAGTTGGCTTTGTCAAACTCGAACTGTCACAAAGACGGAGACGAACCGTGTTCGTCTTGTGGGTGTACCGGACGAGAATGAACAGTTTTTTGTCAAGGCAACGCTTCAGAATGGCCCGGTAAACGGCGGAGCTGCCAGAAATCACCTAAACGGAGTCAATTTATTGGGTATGGGAGACGGAGCACCGATTCAATTGGATAGACAAATACGGCGGGGCCCATCCGATGCGAATCCTTCAGCAAACGTAACGGTTTGAATCCGATCACAACTATGCCTAGAAAAAACAAAAACAAATGGTAAAAGAATAATCATTCAAAACGTTCGGATTGGCTTGATCAAAAGTACTCCCCCGCCTTCTGCACCCACCTGGCCGATCCAATCGTCGCAGCTTCTCCAACTCTTCACGTTTCAACACAACTTCGACTCCACCAACGTGGCGTTTGAAGCCCAACTCGCCCTCGAACAGTTCACCCGCCATCATGCCGGGCAGAATCGGCGCTTCGGCTTCGTTTGCCTCACCCGACGGCGCCGACTGTGCCTTCTCCTCCCCCGCAGTCGGAAGATAATGGACACGCTGCTCAACTCTTAAAAGACAGTCAACTCCAACCTTGTCCCAAAACCGTTCCCGCAACCTTTCGCCCGTTTCGGCGTCCATCATAATCGCCGAGGGCTTTGCCTGCGTTTTGATCAAATAATAGAGACCAACGGCAAATTCGAAGTTGTCGCCCATTTTAAAGGGCAGTGAGGTGGTGGAGCGGAGCGCGTAATTCTTCAATCGAAGACTAATTTTGAAGATTTTCCATAAATAAATTTAGATTCAACCCCCCCCCCCCCCTCCCGCTTGCCCCCACCCCGATTGGAGTTCTGCAGGATTTGAAAAGCGCGAGAGCATCGGGTCCACTTCTGCCTAAAATTTGCAACTCAAAGCATTGAACAGCTCGGGAAAAGGAATTTACCCAGAAATCGGTCATGACGCCGACCCGGTTCTGCTCCTCCAGTGGAATGTCCGGGTCGTCCATCAGAAACACGCTAACATCAATTCCACCGTTGTTAATCTCGTCCAGCCGACTTCTCACCTGACTCTGAATTAATAAATGAGTGAACGACCTGCCAAAGGCATCTCCAGATACCATCGTTTTCGCGCTCATCCGCTCCTGGTCCGTCGTGAAGATGTGGATGAACTTCTTCCGAAATTGGTGTCCACTGAGGGAAACATTTCTTTACTTTAGTTACGTATTTGTCCTGAATGAACCAACTATCGGAGGAGCTTATGGCACAGATAAAGCAGTTCGGCCCAATTGCACACGCCCGAACCGCCCACCAAAGGGTCCAAAGAAAGTCGGCTGCCATCCTGACACAACACATTGTCCAATTCCTTCACGAACTCAGCGTCAACTGTGCCCATTTCGCGAAAGAGAAACACTGCGAAGGGACAGAGGGAAAGGGCAAGGAAAATGCAACCACAAAAACGCACTGTTGTCAATGTTCTCCGCCTTGTCATTTGTTCGCTCTGTGTTGGCGAACATCACCGCACAAAGTTCGCCCGAGTCGCCCATGCAGCAAATGTCGCTGATCTGGTTGCGGACTGCCTCAAAACCAAATGTAAATGATTCCGGCACTAATCATTCTTTTTTGCGAAACAACAATCGGGGCCATCCCTGGGAGTTCCCATTCGAATTCAACACGAAAGCGCACTTGCAACGCCATTCTGAAGCGGTATCCGGTGCCGGCGAACATTTCAGTGCCGTAATTAATAACGAAGAGTCGTCCCTTCTTGCCACCTTCGTACACAATCCCCGGTTGTTCTTCCTGCCACTGCTGAAATGTTTCGTCCGTTTTTTCCATTGCTGAAACTTTATAAACAACAACTTTTTGATTAAAATTTAAAAGAAACACAAATTATAACAAAATATTTATATACATATGCATATTGCAATGAGTGAGGAGCAGTTCAATAGGGAAAATAGCGTCCCGCCATCATCAAAAACATCAGATACATTTAAACACAAATCATTCACATATAATAGAGGAAAAGGGCACAATAAATACTTCGGATCATGCACGCAAAAGCAAAAGAATAACAGCAGCTACTTAAATCCAATTAAGCCAACCATCGGCATCAAACATCCGGCGATAAAATGCGACACCGGCGAACTGGAAATATAATGTGTTAAATCAAGGCTGCGATCTTAAATTTTAAAAATCCGCTACTTCCTGTCACAAATTAGCATTTTAGCGATTTTTTATTCATTTTTTTGCGCGCGTTTTTCAAAAATTTTTGGGAAAAAGGGGGGGGGGGGGAATCGGCAGTGCCGATAGGCGCAGCCTGGGGAAATTTTTGAAGAGTTTTTAGATATTTCTTAAGAAAAATGCTTTTTTATAGTGATTTTTTCCAATGAACCACTAAGTCCACAAGGATTTTTGAAAGGCCACAAAAATCCGCATTTATAAAAAACCAAAACCCTACAGAATGAGGAAAACAGCCCTGGTGTACATAGACAATCAAAACAACTTACGAGGCCCACGAAGAAACCAACGATGAAGTAGATAAAGGGCATTGTTTTGGTCGAAGAACGCGCTAGAAGTTGATGTGTACAGATGTCGTCTGAGGGGTTGCAGAATTGTTGTTGGTGCGAAGTGATCTTAAATCAAAGATTTTTGATAAGCTTACAATTATAGTAGTAGAAGCTACATATCAACACGCAAAGCTAAGCGATTGGACAACTCATGATATCAAAAATCTTGATTTAGGTATGTATGCACCGTGTACTCTTGTAATTCCCCATTGGGGGATTATTTTTCAACCTACTCACAAATCAGAGTGGGGGATTATTAGAGAGTGAGTGATTAAAAGAATGTACACGGTAAGTTGAAAAGTTATAAGGAAATAGGCTTGGAAAAAAGTCGTGTTGGCAGGTAGCGAGTTGGGTAAAGACCCAACAAAAGCAATCTAAGTCAGGGTTGCCAACAAAAATTTTGTGAAATAAGGACAGTGAAGGTCAAAAATAAGATTTTGCTGGCATTTTGTGCGCAAAAATAAGGACATTTTACAAATGTTCAAATGCAGTAAATTTTATTTTTTGTATGAAATGTGAGTTTTTAATAGAGTCCGGACCAAAACCCAAACACCAAAACAGAGATTTGGTCCAAGTTACGAATTATGCTGAAACCCAGTTCAAAACCAGAATTTGGATAAAAATGAGTAGGGCTAGGATCGATGTGCACCAAAAAACGCTAAATATGCGCATATATATGCACCAAAAATGCCGAAATATGCACCAAAAATGGCACTTTTACCCGGATGTTCTTTCCAATCAATCGAATTTCCGGAAAATAAATTAATAAAAAACAACGTTTGACCGTTCGCTTATTTTATTCGTTCATTAGGGTGTCCGTACGTTTTGCCACCATTACATTTTGCCACCATTACGTTTTGCCACCTTACATTTTGCCACCCCAGCAAAAATGTTACATTTTGCCACCTCAGAAAAATGTTACATTTTGCCACCTCAGTAAAAATGTTACATTTTGCCACCCCCAGAAAATGTTACATTTTGCCACGAAATTTGCCACCCGACATAAAAAACAATGGGTTTATTGCGATATGACAAATGTGTAAATTGTGACCAGTGTACTGATGTTGGAATAGTATTAGCATTGCACGGGACCGGGATCAGCATGTTGAACCGGGATCGGGATTGACAAAGGGGGAAATTTTTTTTTTTGTAATTGTCAATGGTGGACTTATTATTCAAAAATATCTGCCCCATTGTCTTCAACTTCAATTCCCTCATCCAACATCAATTTTTTTTTTGAAATTCTGGGGGTGGGGGTAGAATGCTCCGTGTGTCGTTGTGCCTTTTTCGAATTGAACTTGTTCCGCAGCTTCATCGTCCTCATCCGGGTCCACATTTTCGCTGTTCTCCTCTTGCTCCAAGTCGTCAATAATCAGGCCGTTATCAGCGTCCATAATTGTAAAAATATAATGCCGCTATTGGAAATTGAATGTAAACGCAGTAGAAAAGTTAGAATACAATTGGAATTCAGCAATTAAATAAAGCATGACGTAACATTAACAGATGGGAGGCAAAATATAACGGTGGCAAAATATAACGGTGGCAAAATGTAACGGTGGCAAAGTGTAACGGTGGCAAAATGTAAGGTGGCAAAATGTAACATTTTTCTGGGGGTGGCAAAATGTAACTTTTTTGCTGGGGTGGCAAAATGTAAGGTGGCAAAACGTAGTGTAACCGTTCATTAGTGATACGTTCCAATTTAAATTGTGACAACTTTTCGTAATTAACTCACTCAATTTGTCGTTCTCGGCAGCCTCTCAGTCGTCCCTTCTTGCCACCTTCGTACACAATCCCCGGTTGTTCTTCCTGCCACTGCTGAAATGTTTCGTCCGTTTTTTCCATCGCTGAAACTTGTACTTATAAACAACAACTTTTTGATTAAAATTGTAACAAAATATTTATATACATATGCATATTGCAATGAGTGAGGAGCAGTTCAATAGGGAAAATAGCGTCCCGCCATCATCAAAAACATCAGATACATTTAAACACAAATCATTCACATATAATAGAGGAAAAGGGCACAATAAATACTTCGGATCATGCACGCAAAAGCAAAAGAATCATAATAAATAAACTCTGTGCATCGAATAACTTTACAAGGAGTGCGTAACCGAACACACCCAACAGAACGATTGGAGACGCTAAACTAAAGAAACCAATTCAAGACGTTTTTTGACGCCTTCCCTTCCCTTTTGTTTGTTATGGAATTGTCGGAGTTTGTTTGTGTGTGTCGGTACTAAAGAACAGCAACTACGTAAACCCAAATAAGCGAGAAATTTTAGTTGAATGAGGTGGGGAAGTAAAAGGGCGTCGTGAGAATATGTTCACTTTTGTCTCATTGCCGCTCTTCGTTCTCCTCATCCGTTTCATTTGCCTCCTCCGCCTGCTGCTGCCCTTCGTTTCCGTCTCCGCCCCAATCGTAACCGCCCGGTCTTTGGCCGGGGTCAACCCGTGGCAACGGGGCAGGATCAAACAGCCATTTGAGCACACGCGGCGTTTTCAACACTCGGAAGCCTCCGGGTTGGTTGGGGAACACATCCTCCAGGAAAAAGTACAAATGGCCACAAGCAATCCCTGGGGGGAGGATGAAAGTAATTTAAGATGGGGGGGGGACCTTAACTTAAATGGACCCCCCCCCCCTCTCCCATTACGCGTTGATCCGCCAACACTCACCAAAAATGTCGACAATGACAGTTTGTCCAAGCAAAAGTGAGAAGAACATCAGCACCCAAGGCTAAATGTGAATAAAGCGGCAGAAGGTGAAAAGAAGTGAAGAATAAATTACCAAATATGGAGCCGAAAATGAGAGAATTCCGAAAAAATTCATGCCTAAAACAAAATGACGTCAGAAAACTCAAAATGCCAAAACGCACCTACGAAAGGGTTCCTCCTGGACCAGACATAAACCAGCTTAAGATTGGGAGTTTTCTGTCGAAAAGTAAGCAAAACAGAACTTACCATAATGGTGAAAGCATGGCCAAGAAAAATGAGATGGACAAAACAGGCACAAACGATCTAAAAGGGTGGGTAAAACGAACAGAATGGGAAAATCACCATGAAAAATGCGCCAAAGAGGAACATAAAGACGAAGTCGGCCGTTCGACCGCGAAAAGAGCCCTCTTCCAACATTGAACAATGCCTGAGGGGTGAAAGAACAAACCGTCACAAAGAAACCGGCAGAAAAGAAATAGGCTTAGAACCTGTAGGTGAAGACAATGTTGAAGAGGAAGGAAAAGCCGACAGAGCCGAGGTAACAGAAGGAGGTGAGAAGACGCCACCACTAAACGGAATAAAACCAATTAGCCTTTAAATCGGATTCTTCCACCACTCGACCTGCCATTCGCGTATGATCAGATGCCAGTTGAAGTAGAGGTGGAATGGCGTGATCAGTTCCAGATGGACCGCCAACGTGGTGAGCTGTGAACAATAGAGCGTTGTTTTGCATTCATCCGTTAAGGAATTTACCACACAAGCGGTTACATACGCACGGGTGACCTTAAACAGTTACAAAAAGTTAAAATATTCGGAGGGACGACGTATTGTCTGATTGAGCACAACATGAAATCCGTGGTGTTTATAGCCAAAATCGGGATTTAACAAACAGACAAATTGAGTATAGAGCCCCTATTTTGTGTCGGATTTTCATATCGCCCAAAATCACACTGATGAAAACCTCACCGGCGGCATTTCGGTGTATGCTTGGATGATCGACTGCATCGCGTTCGATCTTTTGCGTTAGAAAATTTATTAAAATAGAAAATAAAAAGCCAATAAAATAAAAGAAAAAGTGGACACAAATGCCGATGATTGCAAAGCAAGTTCAGTTTAGCAGAATTGTTTTAACAAAACAATAAAATAAAATGTAAAAATGTCACGCAATTTCATTATAATCTTCTCTCTTCACGGAGTCAATATCTGTGACTTCTCCGCATTCAGTTGCAGCAAATCCGAAAATATTTTATTCAACCGCCCAACCATTTTGCTCGTGTCCTTCAGCAGCCCAGCAGTGCACAACGCATTATCATAGACCTAAAATAATTCTCAAAAAATGCCTCAAAAGCTGCAACACCGCCACCTGCTCGGCAATTTCTGAAGCCAGTTCTGGGTTGTTGCGCTTGAGACGCATTAATCCGGCGACGACAGGATGTGAAAGATTGACGTGCAGAACAGGACGCAGCATGACGAGGTGTTCCATCTGTCAAAAATATTGTGAAATTTCAAATCCGTTTTAAAAGTTGCACCTCCTTGACTTCCGATATTCTCAGCATGTGACGGGCAGCACCCATATCAGCAGAGATGGTTATCTGTGTCAACAAGGTATTTAAGCATCAAACAGAAGCGAGAACGTCAGTCCGTTCAACGTCACTAACCATGAACGGATGTTCGGACTGTCTCCCGCTGGGCTTAATGTCGCTGACACGCACCGAGCCCAAACTTTCGCGCAGCCATCCGAGAAAGTCTGAGAAAGCATCACAAGCCATTTGTTTAAAAGAATTCAAAACAAAAAACGAGGGAAAAATATACCAAAAAAAGGGAACAGTTTAAACAGTTTATGAGGTGAGAAGACGAGAATTTTTGTAAATCCGAACGCATTTTACCCTTTTTCGAAGTGTCCCTCATCATCTCCGACGCATCTTTGTCAGAATTAATGGACAGCCCCTCGTCCTTCGTCCATTTTTCCAACGATTGCAAAGTTTTCATCCTAAATTGGGGCATCGACAAAAAGACGAGTTCGTCCGCTGGGTCTGAAGATAGAAACATCAAAATTAAAAGACAAAAAATCAAAAAAGAATGACCTGTCAGGAACAAAACTTCGTATTGGCCCTTGAATAATTCAAAGTATGGCGACGTTTCGGCGAGTTGTCGGCTAAACATTTTGTGTTCAAGAATACCAAAGCAAAAATATTAAAATGTTCGCGCGTTGTTGTGCCGTTTACCTTGGAGCATAAATGTAATAAATGTGCTTCTGATCAGACTGAATCCGATCGACGTATTCCGACATTGTTGTCAGAGTCCCAGGCCGGAAACTGGACGACTCGAATAACAAAAGCTGCGAAATTTCTTCCTAAATTACGAGTCTTTTAATTTTTTTAAATTAGAAACGAAACGACCTTTATCGTGTTCGACTGTTCAGTGACAATGCCTTCCTTGAAGAACATCGAATAACCCCGATAAAAATCGGAGTATTTGACCCGGTCCTTGGTCAATTGCGAGAGAAAGAAGCGGATACATCGCTCCGCAAGAGTTCTTCTTATTTTTCTGTAAACAGCTTATTTAATGATGATGTAAATCGAATGTTCATACTCGAGCACCAAATCCGTCTGTAACATTTCTCGGCTGAGGTTCAATGGAACATCTAATGTATAGAGTGAATGGTCAGACTCGTCTTCTACAGTTAAACCCAACAAATTTACCCGTACCTTCAGAGTCGACAACCTAAACAAAAGAGTCGGGGTTACTTGAAAGCAAACGTTTTGAAGAACCCCGATGAGAAAACGCAAATAGTGCGGCACCAATTCCTTGGCATTCGGTTTGATCAGAACGCGCTGGTTGTACAATGAAATGGCTATGTCCCGCTGGGAATCGGCTGCGAAACTCCAGATTGGAAACTCTCCTCGAGGGGACTAAAAGGTCAGTGATATTCGGCGGAGGAACCAAAGAGACCGTAAAACAATGCTCGGATGTTGATCGGCGAGTCGGTCTGATATTGGATGGTGTATTGAGGGACGATCGTCCGCCAGGTGCGGGTGGTGGGTTTTGGCCAAATGTCTGTGCCGTCGGTGGACAATTTGGATGAGTGTAAAAGCATTTGGACTCACTTAAAAAAAGTCTCGTGCATTTCCGGCGTCGTTTCGACCGGTGGCATTGTCCAAAGTGCCCGCATTTCATTCACACGCTCACCGTTCACAAATATTGGGGCTGTCACAAAATACGAATACCTTAAACAATTTTGGACCCAAATTCGATGTGTTTGGCAGTGGTAAGTAATATCACTTGTTAATGACTTCGATGACCTTCTCGGGAACCGCAAACTTTTCCGCTTCCCCCGACCTCAGATGGAGCTCCACCCTCGTCCCAACCTCCGCGTCCGGTTTCGGTTCAATCGCAAAATGTGCACCGCCATTCCAACTCCAAACGTGTCCAATCTCCTCGCCAAGTTTTCGAGTCGTAACGCAAACCGTGTCACTAAAGCAAAACGCTGAACATAATTACCGCTTATTCATACAAAAAACATACCTAACCACGAAAGCAGAATAAAAGCCGACGCCAAATTGGCCTAAAATTGAAAACGGAAGGAATAAAAATGGACGGAATGCAAAATCGACCAATGATTGACTCAGCGGCATTCTTTTCATCCGTTCGGAAGGCTTTGGAGCCCGATTTTGCAATTGTACCCAATAAGTTAACCAGCTCATCCCTGCTCATGCCAATACCTAAACGCGAGGAATATAGCCAAAACATCTTTTTTGCCAAGACAACTATCGCTTTAGCGCCCGTAAAGAATGAATGAAATGCCTGTGTCGACGAATATCAGCTTCTTCCCCTTTTCGTCCACTTCAATTCTCAGTTCAAATGCTTTTGCAGCTTCCCCAATAACGCCGTCTTTCAACTCCGAACATCGTCGCTTTTCCAACGCATCCGACGCATTGGAGACAAGCTCACGGATGAACACCTAAAATGCACTTAATCAGAGGTAAAATGGAACTGATCATTTTATAACAAAGCAACAATCGTTCAGCACGCGAAATATTTATCATAAATGAATTATTTTTGCTGATTATATTTTATTTAAATGACCTTCGAATGGAATCTAATTTAAGAAGCACTTTCGATTTTGCCAATGCCTACAACCCACCTCTTGGTCCGAATACAGCGACTTGGCGACGATTTCCAGAAGGCTATTTATCTCAGCTTGAAACTCGAATTTTTGTGGTTCTGCAGCCGCTGCTTGGGACGCGTAACGGCAGATGCCGTACTTGGTAAATGAACTGTGCCCATGTCCAGCAGAAACTGAAGAAAAGAGCCTCGTCCCGCGAAGATAAGGACCTGCTGTGTCTGCAGATCAAATAACAACAATAACTAGTGGGAAGACGCATTCTGAAACACAAACTTACAAAACAACCAAAATTCACAAAAGTATGTAAGCACCAAGTACAATACTGATAAGCGCCATCAGCCTCATAGTGTTAAAAAAATTTATGCCGGTCATTATGAATACATTTTAACTCCCTTCATCAAATGTCTTAATCGGGGAGCCGTCATTGTGCAAATTGGCCAATTGCTCGAATTGACGACAGTAATCCATGGAGTTCTCCTTGAGCATCTGTTCATAGGCCGTCCTCACATCCTCAGGTAGACCCTTGTTGGGCGAGTTGCCCAGAACGATTGGCTGGAATTGAGAAATTACGGAAGAGTCCATCGACAATTCTCCGCCTAGATCAATGGCAGTGCTTGCTGTTGCTGATGAAGACGCTGCTATTGGCACAAATCGTGCATTAAACTTGTTAAACTGGGCGGTTTGATGCGACTTAAGAAATGCAACAAAGATAATTAAGCTAATTAAGCTGGTTGCTGCAGATAACTTACTTCTGAGAAATTCTGAAAAACTGAGAAGTCCGTAGCAGTGTCCAAAACCGCATCTCGATGTTCGACCCGGGAGAGAGGCAGTGGTGACATTGCTTCTCCATCTTCACCGGACATTTGAGGATGTGGGTGCACCTGTTCGGCCAAACAACGAATTTTCTGGCATGTAAAAGTGCTGGGCTGCCACATTGGTTTTTACCACATGTTGTTGTTGCGTTGGAACAGGAGCGGAAATCCTCATAAATTTCTGAATATCAATTTGTGGGTTAACATTAAATTAAGTGCAGCATGATTAACTTACTCTTTGGTTGTCCGGAACCAGTTTGATCTGTCGCTTCGGCTTTTTCTGCTGCATAATGTTGCAGTGAGTCTTCAACTGTTCAACAAATTGCGCATTTTCTCGTTCCACAACAGCGTTTGTTGTTGTTGTTTTGGGCATCTCGAAAATGTTGTTAATGTCCGGTTGAGCGTCTACAGTTGCTGTGCTTCGCGCCATTAACTCATCATAATCCCTTGCAACCAATGAACTGAACAAGGTCCAAGTATGGAAAGTTGATTCGTGACCAGAAACCAGATAATTGAAGCTCAGTTCTTTTTTCATCCCAAGCTAAATGGGTTTATAAAACTCTCTCGCCAGAAAATAGGCAGAATAATTTTACCATGTAAAAAAGCTGCAACATCGACGCATTCCCCACTTCTTCCACCGACAATCCTGCCCGTATTTTGTCCTCATTGATTTCGAAGACCTCTTTGACAGACGAGGCACTCAATTTGATCTCATTCAATTGTCTTCCTTAAGTGATATTAAAAGGATTAAATCAAATCCAGTTGATGCACCTGAGCCCACGGATTTCCCAATTTCCGCGCCTTCAATTGGAGAAAAATTCTTTTTCAATTTCGTCAGCGACAGAAGCGGCGAATTGCCCTCATTTCCAACCAGTACATTGTGAATAATTTGATTGCTTTCACCGACAAATAAACGGATTCCGACGTCCATTGAAGAAGTTTGTTCATTGCTCATTTGAACATTAGGCTAAATGGTTTTGGCTTTGTTTCTAATGTTGAATAACAGAAAAGGCCCCAGAGATTTTAATTTTCCTTTTTCCGAGCCGCCTGACCACTGGTCAAAAATTTTTCTTTGTTAGCCCCCTCCTTCCTCCGAAAACCGTGGGGATCGTTACGACCCGGAACAAAGATCACCATTTTACGAGCAGCAAGAGACCATTTGCGCTTGAGAAGATCGAAGAGAGACAAAATTTTATCGTTGACATTAATTTGGACGATCAGAAAGGGATTCTGCTCACATGCAACAACAAATTCCCTGTCCTGGTTCCTCAACGGCGTGAGTTTGACCGACAAATGTTGTGGAATTTCGTAATTTCTTTTGTCATCTAAAAATAAATTGCAAAAACTGAAAAGGCGCTGTTACGCACTTACAGGGAAAATACTTTAGCAGGGCTGGACAGTACGGCGTTTTCAAATTAACAATAAACTTTTTCCTTCTGGGCCGAAAAGACGTGTGCTGAATAGTGAAGCCGTTATGGGGGAAAGAAGCCAGTGACGCCCCCCCCCCCCTTCCCGCTATTTTTTCCAGCATAAAAGGAATTTTCTGGCGGTTTCTCTCCATCCTTCCACCAGAAATAAATAATCTTTATTACAAATTTATACAATGTTGATATAAGAAAGGTCAAGAATCTGAATGAGGCCCCATCTATGTCTACAAGCAGGACTTAAAAAACAGACCCCTTCCATTACGAGCTGTCGGAACTTTTTCTCTTCAAATGACAATCCTTTGAGCCGTTTTCGCCACTCGAACCCGTTTAACAGCACAAACAATTCTTTGGCGTCCCGCGGGATGTTTTCCCAATCCGCGTCCTCAATTTGCGCTTTGCACTTCCACACTTTGAAGGTGTTCAGGTAATAGTTCCGCACCTGGTCTTTGTCCTTGTTGAACTTCTTTTTAAACATAAACTTCGAAATTGCATCGAAGTCTTTCCCATACTAAAGTTTGTGTGTTTAAAAAGACACTTTTAAACTCCCGACCAATTTCAGAGCCTCGTAAAAAACGGTTTGTTCTTCGAAAGTCCAAAACATTCGACGAGCTCTGTCCGCTGTCTCAGTAGAAGTGCTGGCATTTGTACATTTAGAGGACGTTGCGCCTTCAGAAGACACGCTTTTTGGTTCCAAAGAAATGACAACCGATGTGGTGCCATTGGTGTCACTTTTCTCAGCCGACACAAAAGCTGCTACACTCGATTTCTTCGTGGCGAGGTGCGGAGGTCTGCAGAAAATGTGGGTGCGGTTAAGTTAAACGGGAGGACGAAATATGGTGGTCATCGACAATTCTAGACCCAATTTACACGATATATACAGAATATTAGTTTACCTGAAAGCCAACCTCCTCCTCGAAACCAGAAATGCAGTGGAAGCATTTTCAGAAGCTAAACTATGGACTTGTGAAGGCGTCCCCATTGGTATAAAGATTAATTTT
This sequence comes from Globodera pallida, assembly GCA_020449905.1. Lineage (NCBI taxonomy): Eukaryota > Metazoa > Nematoda > Chromadorea > Rhabditida > Heteroderidae > Globodera > Globodera pallida. Next base: position 847,402 of record JAIXHY010000003.1, on the reverse strand, counting down.
GCTGGTCATAGATCTTTCATGAATGCTGTTGGGGACGTTTTATGAGATAATGGTGACCAAATATTTTAAATAAAAACAAAACAACGACCCACACATTAAGGTTTAAATTGAAATATAAGTAGTCTATAAATGCTCTTGATTTATATTGTATATGGAAATAACAATGATGTCAAAAAATTTCGAATTCTCAATTTTTGAACACTTTCCGATTGCCAGTTTGGCCGTTAGACTTATTGGAAGACCGTGCAATGTTCTTCAGCCGCATCAATTCTTGTTTGTTCACCCGTTCTCCGCTTTCCTTCCCGCTTTTCGGCAAAATAATCCTTGTATGGGTCTGAAACGATTCTATGAAGAAGCATTTCATTGGGAATTAACAGACCTTTGTGATCGGGTATTTCGATCAGCCAGTCTTTTGACTGGTTATTCGCACTTCTGTAACCGTAAGTTGGCTTCCATTCCTTAAGTTCTACATTTCCTTAAAATGCGAAACAGGAAACAAACCTGGCTCGGTTTGTCCCAAACCTTCTTGCCCTTTTTCTTTGTTATCCCTTTAGTTCTGGCAAATTTCTCCCACTTGGTCGGTTCTTTCGGTTTTGGAATCTTAACAATGGATTGCATTTATTAAAAATAGCAAAAATTAACAAACAGGCTTCTCACGAGGAAGGCCGTAGGTACATTCAGGAAGCTTAAATGTAAATGATACAAGTTTTAAATTTAAATACTTTCAGAAACCTGAGAACAAGTCGCATCTTGAACGATCTTCCTAGGCAATTTCCATATTTCATCGAACAGAAGCTGCGCATTTTTTCTTGTCAATTCACATATCTGTTCTGAATTGATGGTGGCCAAATCGTCGCCTTGGGCCTTCTCCATCAATCAATAACAGGTTGCCAACATCAATATGCGGAGTCGCCATTAGAAATACAACAGAGACTGAAAATCAATGTGCCTCGGTTCGTTCTTGTACCAATATTCACCAAGACTTTTTCCTAAATACAAAAAAGTCCTTATTTTTTCTCTGTTTACCATTTTAAAGATTGTGCTTTGGGGAACGTGTCCTTTTGTCCGTCCTTTCTTTATTTGCGATTTCTGGAATTTTTTGAGAATTCGTTTAAATTTTGAATAAATTAGACAGATGGCCAAATTTGTTAATTTCAAGCGTTTTTTTATTACTTTTGAATTCTTGGAATTTTTTTGGCTAAAAAATGTCTAAAATGTAACAATACTTGCTTATTTTTATCCAAATTTCTAAAATTAGAGCAATTTTCTTATGAGTCAAAAATTCAAAATTTTTGGCGGCATCGGCCCCATCCCCCATGAGTTATTGAAAAATTCATTTTAACTGACCTGTGTTCAGCAAATATGAAGGTAAAAGCTAAACGACTCAAATCACTTTTGCAAGAAGTTGACGACTTTGACAACCCTCGAATTGAATTGGAGCAGTACATCACTCCATTGGAAATTTCAGGTTGGCATTTTCGAATTTGAATGGAGGTCCGAAAATTCCAATAAAATGTTTTTTGTTAGTTGCCCTGCTTCAGCACGTGGATGAATTAGTCAGTCTTGATGGATGTGCAGTTGCGGACCTGGGCTGTGGCACGGGTAGGCTTCTTCTCGGTTCCGCCTTTCTCGGAGCACAGTACGAGGATTGGTAACTTATTCCCTCCCCACATTAAATAGTGTTTTTAATTAATTGAAACTAGATTTATGTTGTTGGGGACGGAATAAGCATCTGTGTTCTTGTTTTTTGAAATACCTATCCTTTTTGATCGTTTCAGAATCTCAGTCGGTGTTGACTGTTGTCAAAATGCCATATTAACAGCCCAGCATAATATTGAAAAGTTTGATTTCGAAGAATCGACTTCCACGACTCAACTTGTTTTGGCAGATGCCAAAGGGTTCATACCAATTGTTGACAAATTTGATGTTGTTCTGACCAATCCGCCATTCGGGACAAAAAACAATCAAGGTTTCTTTTTGTTTTGTCTGCATTAGATGGCATAAGTTGGAAGCAATTTCTGATCGTTCTAATGATTAATCATACATTACCCTTTAGGCAGCGACATTGCCTTTGTTCTGGCAGGATTAAACATGCTTAGCGCTGGAGGGAAACTATTTTCTCTGCACAAAAGCTCAACTCGCAATTTTCTCATAAAAACTGCGAAAAAATGGGGCAGCGTCAACAGAGCGGAATGTGTCGCTGAGCTCAAATGGAATTTGGGTCCGACTTATAAATTTCACAAGAAAACCAATGTCGATATTGATGTTGTTCTTTGCTGTTTTGAAAAGGTTTAAATTCGATGTCCCATTTTTCTGTGTTTTCCCAATGTTGATATAATATTTATTATACATAAAATAATACAAAAGAATAAAATATTTGGGGCATTTTTTCAAAATCTCATTTTCTTGTACGGTATATTAATCCTCTTCTCAAGTTTCTTCTTATCCATTTGCTGAAGAAATTAAATAAAAGTGTCTAGTTATAACAAGTAACTTACGGAGTATTTGATAATATTAAACTCGGCCATACAATTGAGGAGAATCAATTGGTCCGATACGGTCAAATTCAAATGGTTTATGACGGCGTCCGGGGTGATGTATCGCGCCAGTGTCAACAGCTGATGCAGATCAGTGACGATGGAAGCGACAAAGGCCACAACGGCACTGTCTGACGGAAAGTTGCGCTTTCCAGACAGTTGAGCAAGAAAACGGCCAAAGTATTCGCGGCCTCGCATTTTGTGGTTGCACAAATCAATGACCACACAGTTTTTGCATTCCGCACTGTCCATCAAGTGAAGGGCGGCATTTGCCTCACAAGAGACACCGAACAATTTGTCGTTCCGATCGAAGAGACTTGCTAAGCTAAAATGATAAAAACATTATGCCCTGCCCTAAAGTACTTGGGAATACCAAGTGCTATTTTCGCCGAAATTCCATTTGACTTTCTCCGCTCTTCGACAAATGCGCAAAGAATTCAGTTTGTTAAGAAGGTCGATGCCTGTCGATAAGCGCTGTTTTGACGCCAAAATGACAATTTTCTCGCCTATCAACAACGGGTAAACGCACTTAACAACAAAGAACCGGTGATGGTTTCTAAGCGGGACAATTTTACCCGCAACAGCCTAAAAGAGAGTGCTTTGAGCGTGTTTTCCCTGCCCACAATCACTGGAAGGCCCTCTTCCGCTATGTCGTTGCCATTATCGTCTTCCTTAAGTTCCGAATTCGCTCCAAATGTGCTCCTTTAACAAATCGAAGCATTGGATATTGAAAAGCAACTCCAAACAACCTCAGCACAGCCGTTGACCCACAGAACATCAGCCCTTTGGCCACTTCTGTTCCGGTCAAGCGTCGGTACGCCTCTTGGACAGACTGTCGCAATTTGGCGCCTTTCTAAATTAAATTCATGAAATATATATATCTCATCTAACGAAAACGTTTTCCCAGGAACCCAACCCACGCAAGGCGCCAGATCCATGAGACCAAGCAGCTCACAAGACGACTGCTTCTGCGTGAGCGGAACAACAAACCGACGAAATTCATCGAGACCAAAACATTCGCAAAAGCATTCTTCCGACGCTCCGTCGTTCTCACCGCCGCACAACTGTTCTGTCACTCGTTCATACCATGCTCTTGTCTGAAAAACGCCTTTGTATAGAATTTCTTAATCGAGAATTTCATATTTCTAACAGACCAGCACAAACCAGATTTTTCAAATATAATGAGATAATGCCGACCTGATGAACCACCGATTTGAGCTTATTGGACACTATCACAATCTTTTGTGCATTCCCCGAAGTGGAGTAGTAGGATTGGACGTTTTTCTGGTCACACTCCGACAGCATCAGCATCGCTTGGCGCAGAATTGAATGGACGTAGCGTCTATTGCAAGCGAGTATCGGGATCAACAGCTCGGCCGCAATGCGTTGGAAAGCGTCGATTTCTTTTGCGGTTGGTTGAGATGGCATGAGAAGAGAAATGGCGAAAGGCCGCTTAAGAAGAAATGGAAAGGGCAACTTATCATTAGCCACGAGAAAAACGCACCAACCTGAAATGCCCTGGCTGCAATGTCCAACATCGTGCCGTATTGGACAAGAAGATGGACAGCGAGTTGCTGGTTAAACATGGAACACATATTCGCATGGACATTCTCCGAACTCATCAGCCACACTGAGAGATTTTTCGATCAAACTTTATGCGAGAATGAGCATTAGCAACCGGCGATTTCTTCGAGCAAATGAGCGTTGACAGTGCATTCCTCCGGAAACCAGTAGAGTGGTCTATTCGAAGGCGTGTCAAAGGATTTGTAGTCAAAATATGATTATAAAAAAACTGCTTTTTTTGAGGCCTACCTCGGCCCTTGGACCTGGCAAAACTCCACGACAAGAAGAATCGGCTCCGACACGCACCCAACCCTCCTCCATGGGTCCGCAATCGTTCGGCCGAAGGTTAAAAACTCCTCCATTAGTGTTATTGGCAAAAAGAAGCCTTCTAAATACTCACAAAATCATTGATTTTAAATTAGCGACAATAAAAGGCTATTAACGCGTGCCGTACACGAATTGCAAGAACTTATTGAATTTTTATTTAAAAATTCTGTTGACAATAAAAAAATACAAGACAATAATAGTACATGGAGATACATAACATCCGGTGCTTTTGGCCTGTAGGAATAATGATGGAGAGATAAATAGGTTGACGGATGATAAAGAAGAAGCAAACAATTCATCAGCTTCATCATATCAAATTATCTGCAATTCGTTGAGCCGGGCGATTTAGTCCGTTAAAACAGACAAATCGAACAATAGGAAGAGTAATGAGATGTGAAGGTAGAAAGAACGAAATAATATTACAATACAAAGGAACTACTGTATCACATTGTAATGCGTGTGACAGCAACCAAATGGTAGATGCAGCTTTTTGTTGGCACTTTCAGTCCGCGGCAGCAACAACTACAGAGAGGGCCTGAAGATTGCAAGTCTAAAAGAGAAAAAAACGTTTATAACCCGAGGTTTGTTGCCTCTAAAAAACCCCTTAAACGTTACCGATCCGTCTCGTTGAGAATGAACTCGACAATTTGTCCGTACACAATCATTCGATAGGCCAAATTTTGTGTCGGCTCTGACTGGACTTGTTCTTCTTGTTGCTGCCGCTTGTCCGATGACTTGCGCCTTCCGCCCCCTTTCCCTTTGTCTTGACTGAACTTCCGCTGATGGTTCGGTCTCTCATCAGAGCAAAACAGAGACGGCCCGAAGATTATGGCCAAATTGTGAATTTGCATTCGATTTTTGCCCGAGTTTGTTGCGACTCTTAAACGGAAATATAAAGGGGAAAAAAACAAAAGAACACCAACATGTTCAGGTGTTGGATTAGCACGCTGAGAGTTTCGCGATTGATTGGTGGCAGACGAATGAGCAAATCGTCGATTAACCGCAGCCTCTTTATGCCTGTCTCCCCTGTTATGGTAAAGGAAATAAAAATTTGCAAAATTTTCCCTTAAACGCTAAAACATTTTTATATTCGAGCAAGCGAGAATTAGCAAAACTGGGGCACCGATACTTACTCATTGCAGACATAAAATCCTTATGCATTCGGGACAGGAAAAGTCGGTTCCGACAGCTCACGGAGAAACAGTTTGAGCGCCCCTGTGAGCACATGTATATCCTCTTCATGTTGCATAGCTTCATAAGAATCTGAAAATTGAAAAATTCAACTTCCAAAATTCAAACATTATTTACCCTGATCAATTTGACAACGAATTTTTTGCACCGCCGACAAATTGCCGTTGACGCGATAAAGCCCATCGCATTCTAGCCCTTTCTCTTCAATCAGTCGAGTCACTTCGGAGACGAATTTGGGCACAAATGTCTTCTCTCGAGCGCAAATTTCCGTGAGAGTACTGCCAAAAACTGGCTCTGCTAAATCAGCGGACTTTTTTTAAAGGAAGTCAAATTCAATCAGAATGCATAGAATATCAATTAGCTATTCTGTAGGTAATGTTTAATAGAATATTTACGTTTGTAAATGCCCCGTTCCCGCAAGGACTCCATGGAGGGACGAGAGCGGAAGAAACGGAGCAGTTTTTCAATGATCGATTCCTTTGTCGGAGGAGTACTTTCCACAGTGTTTCCCTCAACGACGGACATCCGGTCTTCGGACAGTGCTAGCAAAGTAACATTTTAAGGGTGTAAGTGAATTACTCAGTAATGCCTTTGCTTGTCGAGGCGGATTTGAGACGGAATTTGATCGAATTGTGGAAATTGGTCTTGGAAGCGAATGGGCCCGAATCGCGTTTGTTGCGGAGCGAAGCACGTGACAAGCTTCCGCAATAATCGCTGATTATTGTGCTGGCAGGGAAACTGTGGATGGGCTAAAAATGGTAACGATTGGAAGATGAAAGAAATAAAAAGGGGCTAACGGTCGAAGTAATCGCCTGACGCATCGCCTGAAACCATGCACCGATCTCTTCGCCAGTACAGCAAAAAAGATACTCGGTTTTGGTGAGAAGAATAAGCTAAATCAGATTCAACAAATTTTCTGATCGATCGTGAATTATAGTGCCTCATTGTTAGCTAAGGGATTACGCACCGAAATGACGTGCTTTCTCCTTTTGTCCTTTTGCTTCTCGTTATCGGTGTAGCAAACGGAAGCATTTCGAAGATCACAAACATCTAAAACTGTTCGAAATTAAACAAATCGCTTGCGTCGACATACCGGTTGGAGGAGGGTAATGTTTGCCAGTTCTCTGAAATATGTTCAAAATTGTAGACGGAATAAAAATTATGCAAAAAAACCTCAGCCGATTTTTGGTCTTTGTAAAAGAGAAGGTGGCCGACGAACAAATAAGCGTATGAATTGGCCCAATCCCGTCGCTTCAGTCGAACGCCGTTGTCCGCCAATTTGCACTTCTCCAAAAGGCCATGACGAATCGCTCGCTCTCGATGCTGTTGTGCCGCCGCAATGTTCGCCGGCGTGTCATAATGCGCCCCGTCTGTGTCCGGTGGTGGAAGCTGTCGTGCCATCGATTGCTGCTGATGTTCCCGAGTCAGAGGAACGGTGCTGCTATTGCCACAGTGGTTGTTGTGGTTTATCCCACTGTCAAGACTGTGCGACATTATGCTCTGAATGGCATAATGAATTTTAATTCAAATTTCTAATGTTAAAAAGATCAATTTAAATTCATTTTACCATTAAAAAATCAATTTAAATTCATTTTACCATTAAAAAATCAAATTTATCGCATAGATATTTTTAATTACTCCATTTAAAAAAGCAATTAACTCAAAACCTTATCTGCCGTCCTCCGCGGTTCATTCACAATTATTTCAGACTCCGCCAGTGTGCTTTCCTTGTCATTCGCCATTTCTCGTTGTAACAAAATTTCGGCGAAAAACGCAGTCGACGCCATGTCAGTGGAAGTTGATGCCACACAATCATGCTGAGCTTCGTTCACTTTCAGTCCATCGCTCCCAAATTTGTAACTGGCTGTACTTCGTGGCGGCTTAAATTCGGGCATTATCTCTATAAGATGAAGAAGAAGCCGACCTTCCATTGGCAAATGCCCTGCACCGGGTGGAAGTAATATGTCCTAAAATGTTTGCTTAAAGTTGACAGATTTCAGAATTTACCTTCCCCCCAAAGTTCTGTATTCGCGCCACCCATTGCCGCCAATCCGTCTGAAGCAAAAAGTTCAATAAGTTATGGACGAAAAACTTGCATAGGATGAGAAGAGGCGTCAGGATAAGGCGGAATTGGCTGACGATCGATCTCTTCGAGCTCCTAAATGACTAAGCCTAAACCGTCTTACAGGCACTGTCAAGAGGAAAAGTCTAATCGCGTTAGAATTCCCGACTTCTTTTAATCCCGATATTCGACCAACCTTCCGTCGCGTTATCTCTGACAAATTTGCGTAGACAAGTGATTCGTCGTTTTGCCATGCATTTGCGCTACCTTTCGTCTGTTTGGGGCGGAATTTCTTTTAAATTGAGCTCAAACGCTGCATTGACGTAAGTGCCAGAGGAAGGAATCAGTGGTGTCACATTCGCGTGATGATTCTGTTGAATCCTTTGTTGCATCTTAGTATAACATACTTTAAAGCAAACTAATTTTAACAAATGATATTATACAACATATACAGACAGCATGCTATAGGTAATTAACTCTTTCGAATGTCATTATAAAACTAATACATTTGAATTGTATTTCTATTTTAAAGAATTGCGAGCGGTTGGCTGCCGCTCTACAGAATTATTAAAAACGCAAATCTATAAAACAGACAAAATATCGTTACCTACAAACGGTTCGGAAGTGAGGAAAAAACGACAAAAGGCCCGGTAGTGGAGAGTTATAAAACTTCCAACTTTGTACTGGATAGGTTTGGTATGGATGAGGCGGGTGGGACCCGTAGCCAGAAATATAGAAGCGACGTTTACTTAAATTCTCGATTTGCGAATAATAATTCATATTAGTATGATTTGTCGGCGCCAATCGTTTCTTGATAGCTCCAATATTTATTAAATTCAAACATAACACGTTTCTTTATTAAGGCATATTATGACAAACCCGGAGGGGGTGGGGGAATGATTAGGTGTTAAGTCGCGAGATCTTCAGAAAATGAATCTGTGGAAAGCTAGCGCAAATATGGCCACAAAGGCATAAAATGAATGATTCTTACAAAGACGATAGAGACAAGAGACAGGTCACAGAATTTGCTGATTGGCGGAGAGTTCATTTTGGTGTCACATCGGAAAATCAATGAGCGAAACATCGTCCAGAACAGTCGTTTGCCCATTGCCAAGCAGTTCATCACCTTCCTCATCCGAATCTGAACCAACCAAAATCCGTCTTAAAACGTGTATTTATTGCCAAAACCTCACGGACCACACCAAGACACTGCAAATCGGCCATCAGCGAATCGGGCCAACAGCCAGCGAAGCCTAAGACACTTATTCCAACCGAAGGTCCTCGCCCAGCACGACACCGTCCATACTCAACGCCATCAGCGCGTCCATGCCACTCCCCAGCTGAACGTGCAGAAAACGCCCTTCCAGTCTAACATGAGGATGGAGTTGAGGAAAAGATGTCGGGTGACCAGAGACCGCACAAACGATGGTCGAATTTGGAGGGCCCAACGAACTGAGAGAGGACAGACAAAATATTGCAGTGATTGTGAAAAGATTACTCACATAATTGCGTCCTTCAGCAACGGTTCGGCCCTTTGCAATTCGAACTTGAGCGTGTTCAATTGGAAAATTGCAAACACCGGCCGATGATCGGATGTTTTCAGCTCGGAACGCCCGTAACTTAAGTGGAAAATAATAAATAATTAACTTTATAGTATTATAATCATAACATTTTACTAAATCAGCTGCACAAAGTTGTTGGAGTCCATCCACAGCACGCGGTCAGTCCATGCTGGAGATCTGCATGGCATAATAATAGACAAAACGGAGGATTTGTTTGATTTAAACAATAAAGACCCAAGCGCCTAATTTGTAAGGACGTTTTCTAAACCTGCATTTGTCCGAAGTGTTGTAGTCGTCGCTGAACGTGTTCATTGTTGTTTGAAAGTCGGCGTTGCGTGCTGTCAGTTTCTCCGGCAAAACTTCCCACTTCCGCTGCGGGAGGGGCGCCGGTTCTGTGGCTGTGGCGATCCTGGTGGTGGCTGCGGAAATGCTAGTAGCGGCGGCGATGGTGGAGGCGTCGGTGGTGGCGGCGGCGGTAGCGGCGGTGGTGGTGGCGGCGGTGGCCAGAGGAATTCGAGCAGGTCGGGGTCTAGATTTTGTTTATTGTAAACACAAAAAATAAAATGTTAACGTACATAACGCTAAGAAGCTCCTGTACGACAGGCAGAGGTAGCCCACGGTGTAGGCACATAGGAGGACTACATAAACGATTTCGGGCATTTTCTTCGCCTGTTGCTGAAGGAGTCACAAATAAGAACGCTAAATGTGTAAAGGGAAACAAAACCTTTTGAAGTCTGTTGGACGGTAGAAATGGGTGTCGAATCACGCGTGGTAAGCTCCGATAGCGAATTGATGCGCGCACTGCTTCTTTGCCGTGTTACACGAATTCCAGTTGTTCCTGCTGAAGAAATGTCGTTGGTCCTCATATAAATATTACGGCGCTGGAAAGGCTAAATTGTTTATTAATTAGGCAATCAAAGGTTGGAAACAATACAATATGTACTAGTGGCATCAGAGAAATCCTACAATTCGAGTAAGACCCAAATTTCCACAGGACAATTTTTTAAAAGGAGCAGAACGTGAATAAAGCGCATTGAGCACCAAAAAGCAGCAAATCACATTTCTTCATTAAAATCAAAAAATTTAAGTAAAAATCGCTTCATTCGTTATATTTCTGGGTACAAACAATTGATTTGAGCAATTCCTGTCACAAATTAGCATTTTTAGCAATTTTTTTAATCTATTTTTCTGCGCGTTTTTCGGAAGGGGCAGTTAGTGGAAAAAGTCGATTTTTAGGGGGTGTGTTTCCCCTTTTTTTTCATTTTTGTTAAGCAATTTCAAAAATGCAGTTCTTTTTTGGGAGTTCCGCTTTACTTTGGGAGGGGGCATGGACGGCAAAAAAAAAGAAAAAAAGCGAATTAATTCATTTGCGTAAATCATAACGCCAAAAATTTTGGAAAAATTTGATTTGAAAAAGTTTGCAAAATTAATTTTTCCAAAAATCCTGGGCCGCATTCATTAACCATGATACCGAAAAACGATACGTTATTTTGTTCTTAAAGCTGGTGAAATTTTGAGAAGGATCAGAGGAAAAAAAAAGTTATCCAGAGCGAAGTGCGTGACGATTTTTTACTGAAGAAAATAACTCAAAAAATGCTCAAGTTCTTGTTCTACGGCCCTCGCTCCAAAGACGGCAAAATGTCCATAAAATTGCCATTAAATCGCTAATTTTTGTTCAGAGGTTGCAATTTCGGCCAAATCTTTCCATAATTGTGTCACCGTGCAAAATGACTGTCATCACTTGCAAATACTTTAATCCGATCAGCCCCCCCCCCCGTCCCACAAACTGTACACTTCCCCCTCAGCCTTCCTTTCAAAGTTACACCGATTCGATAAGTTGTGACCATAAGAAGTGATAATGACCCAGATTCTCGGCTGCGGTGGTTGAACTTCATCTGCAACAACATTAGCGCATTTGACTGATCGATCTGATCCATCGGCGGCCCGCCGTTTCTCAGCCCTTCTCATTTCGCCCGTCTCATCTTCTCTCGCCCATTCTCGTCGTCGAGAGTTGCGCCATCCCAATTCATGGCGAGAACGGATGGTCTGTGCTGGTCATCTCCCATCAACCACCGGTTTCGCCGCCGGGCAGAGGTATCAATAACCAACCAACCAACAACAACACAGCCACTATCATCGCCTCTGAACTGACGACTCTCCGCCGATTGGGGGGATGTGAAGAAGAAGTTGAACAATTCCCTCCCCCCCCCCGCCCTTTTACATCCGCCGCCCGTTCTTTGCGACTGTCTCTTCCCCCCCCCCCCCTCAACCGGTGGCAGAATTGCCCCCATTTTCTGTGCCTGTTTCGCCCTCCTCTCCTTTCTCTCTTTTCATGGAAAGGAGTGGAAGGGGAGGGATGGGATGGGCTGGACGGAGAAACACGGAAGCACGCGGAGAATGGGGGGGAGGGGGGGGGGGGGGGGGGGGGGGATTGGATCTGCGGAGGAATTGTGTAAAACGACCATACGTCAATCCTCCAGCCGTCGTCTCTGTTCTCCCCGCCGTCCGTCCCGTTCGTCGACCCCCCCCCCCCCCTCCCCCCTCCCAATTCCGTCCAATTCTTCCCCCCCCCCACCCTTTTCTTCATCCGATCTCCTCATCCTTCTTGAAAGCCGCCTTTTCTTCGATCGTGCTTTTCCTCTCAATTTTTTAAACGGTTTCCTTCAATTTAAGCGGAGAGTGCCCTCAAAATGCCCTCCCCTCCCTTCCGCGTCCTTTTCCTTGTCGTCCTTTCGGCCCTTTCGTCTTCCGCTTCACTCCATAAAAACGACTCATTCGTCTCCTCCGATTGCAATTCTCCCGATACTTTTGTGTGTCCCCGCGAGGGTTCTTGTATTCCCTTGGATTGGGTTGGGGACGGGGAGAAGGATTGTGAGGACGGGGCCGACGAGTTCGACTCGGGCGGAGGCCGAGACGACCCGTTCTCGATGCTTGTCAGCGCAACACAGCCCCAAAATGGCTCATTAGCATCTCCAAATGAACCCTCCGGGGAGTTGGCCATCTCTTCGACTTTCTTCTCGCCCCCATTGTCTCCAATATCCGCCCCCTCCTCCTGCCAAAACTGCTCGGGCCCTTTGGAGGCGTGGGTTGGACAATTGGTCGACATGCTGGACAGTGATGACAATCGGTCATCGTCGATGTTTGGACATCCAAAATGGTGCTAATAACGACTAATCAATCAATTAGTAACCTTTCTGAATCCCGACCTCAGCCGGTCTCTCCTTTCTCGAGCCTGCCCTCTGCTAACCGTCTGCGCCGAATGTCCGCCTAAGTCAGTGTCCGGCCCGCTTTTTCCGTGGACACGTCTTCAGCTGTTCCTTTGTGAACTGCTCGAGCCAACGCTGCGAGACCATTCCAAATGTTTGGGGACAATTCCTTCGGGCTGTGCCAAAGAGCGGTGAGGAACAAAATTGGGTTGAACCCCCCGAACCTTCGTGGGTAGAACTGAGAAAGTTTGAGGGTCCACATCGGTAATTGGTACCGATCAGGCTAGAAGTTCACGGCTAACTCTTCCGCAGGTCCAGCTCCATCTTCTTGTCACCGCACTGTCGATTCCTTCACCACTCACTTCGCAGTGTGGAATGCCTGGAGGCGGCTTCCTTCCCAATCGCAATGCAGCGAATCAGCTCTTGAAATGGTTTAAATTGGACAAAGCTTACAAATTAGTTCACAATTTGTGTACAGATGGGGCCATTGCGATCGGAGGCTGAACATTGGATGGAGGAACTGAAATGTTCCTCAAATTTGGACGATCGCAACGACTCAACGACGGCGATGCTGACAGACAAATGGGCATTCCCCCCACCAACAACAACAACAACAACAACAACAACAACTGCTCCACCATCTCCATCCCCGTCGTTCAGCCCGTCCTTGGACTTCTCCGCCATCCCGTCGACGTCATCAAATCAGTCAGTCTCCCCGAAAGTTGAGCATCAACAGCAAGTCCAAGCGGAGGACGCCGACTTCTTGTGGGACGCACTCTCGTCGTTGGCTCGCACGGAACAAATGTGCGCAATTGGACATCACCGAAACAAACGGGCGGATGGAGAGACGGCGATTTGGACAAAGGTGGGGGGGGGGGGGAGGGGGGACGTCGGAGAGAAAGGCACTTTTCACTTGCCATTGCCATTTCCATTACATAACAATCACTTTAATGCGCAGGTCTGTGATCGGGCGGATGTGTTCAATGCGAATGGACTCTGTTTGGAGGAGTTGGCACGAAGAGAGGGGAGCAAATGCACCGGCGGAAGGGTCAGAAAGAAAGGGACGCCGGGGGGGGGGGGAATGATCAGGGAAAGATGTTCAAACGACAGGGTGTGATCAATCCGATGATTAAATAGGATGGATTTGGTTGGGGTGGTTGGGGGACGGCCTTTGGATGAGAGGAGCATAATGGCCAAAGCGTTATTGAACTGTCCAAATTCAGCAAATCCATGCCAATGCTTCTTCGTCGACGTGCGCACTGATCGACGCTTTCGGAAAGACCGTCGATTGTGCCGTGGGCGCGATGAATGAACTTTGTCCGGTGGAAGTGCAAGAAGCGGTCGTGGCCATTCAGGTTAGGGCAAGGCAATATTTAAGGCTTTTTCTTAACGGGAAAACGTTTTGTTGAATTGTTGTTGCTCAGCTTGAAAGGGATAAGGCCCCTCTAAAACATTTATCAAACGCCGCAGGAACAGCTCAACGACGAGGCCATCTCGCGCCAATGCTTCGCCCAGCAGAGAGAGACCTCCGTGGCCGAGGCGGAGGCGGAGGTGCCGGACGAATTTCCGCTGAGCCCCCTGAACCCGAAATGTTCTTCGGAGCAGGTCCCTCCCCCCCCCCGGCGACTTCTCCGAATGGGGCTGTCAGTTGACACGCACTTTGAAGCTGAAAAAACTAAAAACCCTATCGAAAGCATTAAAACTCCCTAAGTCTGAAGAACATCGAAGTCGAATAGCTTCTCCCAAACTTTCTCGGCATTAAAAGTGCGCGTCAAACCGAAACTCTCTCCAAAAGTGCCATCCAACGAATGCCCACTTATTCAGGAGGAGTCGTCGCTCGTCTGTCTGGTGGAGTTAGCGGAGCTGAACGGACGCATTCAGCGACTTCCGTCCCTTGCAAATGCTTTTTGCGGACAAAGCTTCCCTGGCAATAAATTCATTTCAAAAAATCCATCAAATCCAACAAGTACAGGCGCCCATCTGCGAAGTGTTCGCCCACTACGAGCGTTGCCTGGACGAGAAAGTGTTCAATCGCGCAGGAAAAGGCGGCGGAAAGCAGTCGCTGCTCTCTGAACTCGCCGCTGAATGCATTGGCCAGGCACTCACTTTGATTAGAAAGGGGCCGCCGAAACGATCAGTGGGGGTTAAAGCCAATCAAAAAAGCATTAATTGTCGATGGCATCTCCCCGACCCAAAGTGCCAATGCTTCTCCCCCCCCCCCGAAGGCATTATTCTCTCCCTCATAAATTCGCGCCCATTCCTCCACAGAATTGGCCTCGCCCCGCTGTGCTCGGCCCGCGCGCGCAGTTTCCTCCAGGACCGGTCCTCCGCCTGTCTGAACGCCCCACTCGCGCAGTGCCACATGCCCATGGAGGCGGTTAGGCCGAGCAGTCGGGTGAGGGGGCGGCATTTTGGAATTGACTCTCATTGGCCAATTCTGCAGCGCAATGCTGCAAGGAGTGCACGGACAAGCGCACCTTTGCAAAGCGTTTTATTCGCTCCGTGCCGCATTCCGTTGCGGACAACAGACAATGCGCGAACGCTGTGCCAAGGACGGAGAAGTTTTGGTGGATTTGGAGAATCATTTGGCGGAAATGTTACGGACGGTAAGGTTCTCAGGCTTTAATAGGGCATTCGGTTGACTTCGATGGATAATGGCACTTAAACGGAGCAGTTCGTCCCCCTCAGTTGGAGTCTCTGGGCCTCGAGGAGGGCTGTCCCGTAGAGGAACCGCCCCAACTTGGACGCCCTCCTCTCCCGACGCGTCATCCCGAGCCGCCTTCCGTGCCGTCTTCCCCTTCGTCCGCCTCCGCCGTCCACGGCACCCCAGGCACGTCCGTTGCCGTTGCCGTCGACGGGGGACCCAGCGGCGGTGCCAACGCCGTCCCAATGTGACGATCGACAGCACCAACAATTCACGGAATGTGTGCAGCCGCTGACAGCCTTTCAGCCCGTAAGCATTTAGACGCGATTTGTTTTTGATGAATGGCCCATTCTTTTAGCATCCGCTGGCCGTCATTAAGCAGCCTCGTCTAATCGATCAAGCTTGCCAAGCTTTTCTGAACTTCTCTGAGTGTCGCGCACGCGTGCAATGCTTTCCCCTGTGGGCTCGAGGAATGTCCGCAATGTTCGACTTCGCCTGCGGTCCGCAAGGCAACGCGCTTTACTTGGAGGTGAAGCATTGGCCCCCAAATCGACCCCAAAAACTTTTCGGCCAAATGAAAAGCTTTGCGTTTGTTTAGGTGCGCCAATGCATCCGTCGCAACATTGCACGACAGAACATAAAGGTCCGTCCTCAATTTGGGGAGGGCACCCGCCGACCCTTCGCTTACAGAGTTTTTTAGGCTTTTGCTCTGCCAAAATTATAAATAAATTCAAAATGCAAAGTTTTAATGTTTTGTTTCTTTCTGAAGGAGTGCGTCGTGGCGTTCTCCCGCGGCGCCCCGCAGGACGCGTGTCCATCCGCGCGCCGTCTCGTCGACTGCGCCGTGCCGGAGATCGGCGAGCGTTGTGGGGAGAGAGCAGCGCAATTTGTGCGCGAAGTATGTGGCAGTGTTTGCGCGGGCGGTGGACGCGAACTGCGCGTTATTCCGGCAGGAGGAGAGAGAGAAAGAGGAGGGACGCGTCGCTGGGGGGGAGACGGAAAACGGCGGGCGCAAGGGACGTAAGTTTTGGACGATTTAACGAGTGCCGAAAATGCATTTGCTCAGCCATTGCCGCCCTTAAACTGCTCCGAGGAGCAGCAACAGTTGGTTCGGCATTGTGCCGTGCCGTTGGAATCTCTGCACGCTCAGCTAGGCGATCTTTTCCAAGGCGGTCTGCAGAACGTGCTGAAGAATCTGAACGGGTTGGCCCCTCTGTTTGCCCAGGGTTCGTCTACTTTCACTTTGCTGCTGTTGCATCGACCATTTTTTGTTCCAAAGGTTGCGTGCTGGGCGCCCAGTTTCGCCAATGTTTGGCCCCGTTGTCTGCCGACAATCGCTGCGTGGTGTCCAGCTGCCTGGTGGCAGCCGGCGCCGGCATTTGCGACCAGCCGGACGCTGCGCAGGCCATCGACACGCATTTGGGCTGTGTATTCCGTACAGGTACAGACGACACAGGCCGTCGACGGGTTTGGTTTAATGTTCAATCACAGATCTCGGACCCCGAGTTCGGGAAGTGTCTTCGCACAACTCTCGTGCCCATCAAGCAGTTCAGCCTGGCTTCCCTGCGTCAGGCACTGCCCCAATTTGTCGACTGCGTCCACGACATTGTGCAGCGGACTTGCGGTTCCATTCCACTGAATGTTTTGCGCGTTTTAGCCTCCAAAGACAACATTTGCCCGGTGACAGGACGGCCCGTTTCGGAACAATTTGTAGGGAATGGAGGGCCTTCAAATCTTTATCCATTTTTATCAAAGAATTTGACAATGACAACGGCACTGCCTCCAGCGACATGCACACCGGAGATGAAGTCAGTTGGTTGGGGAAACAAACATTACGGGGTCCAAGAATAGTGAGTTCGTTTTGACCGGTAGAGAATTTGCTTTGTTTTTTCTGAAGTTTCAAATAAATCCCCCAACAGGCGAATTCGTTTGGACTGTCAGCACGACTTTCTGCTGTCCAAGTACGCGTTTCGCCCCGTTTCGCTGCTGCGCGACCTTTCCAACGCATCGTCCAATCCGTCGCCGGAGGCGTTTTGTGCCGGCGACTTTGAAGCATTGTCGCAGTGTATGCGTCGCACGGCGCCCTGCGATACCGAAGAGCCCTACGGACACTGCGCGTGCACTTCGCGCCTTGGGGACTGCGATTTGTTCGGCTCGCGTTGAATTTTCGCGGCGTGCGCGGTGTGTGGAGACTGTGGCTGAGGGCGCGGAGGGGAGGAAGTGCACCGCGCAATACGAACAGCAACGACGTGACGAACTGCTTGGGGATGCTGGGGATAACGACGGAACACTTTGCGGATTGGTCAACACCACCACACAGGCAGAACACGCGAGAGGCGGAAACTTCCCAAACAATTCCATTCAATTACAGTGCCTTGCCCAACGCGTGTTCTCCGAGTGCGGCTCGGACTCGCTTGAATTCGTGTTCAGCGCTACCAACGAGTACTTAGCGCAGGTTTCCGGAGAATTTCCTTTTCTCGACATTTCCCCTTCCGACACGTTCAGATCATTCCCGGAAACGGCTGTCAGTTGGAAGTGCCTTCTCTGGCCATCCAACACTCCACCGGCTGTCCCGAGCAGCAGCTGATCGCCTTTCTCGAATGCGAGTCGCACAGTCGATCACTTTCGACCCCGCCCTTTGGCACTGATCAGCGACCAATCGGAATGGGAAACGTTTTGTCTCAGTGCTCAAACAAAGTTCAAGCCGTGTGTGGAGGTGAGTGACAGCGAACGAACAATTTGTTCCGTTATTAGTGGGAAACAAACGAAATTTGCCTTAGGGACTCAAATGCAGGCCTGAACCGGCCGCGGGAGCCGCCCTGACACTGCACGACACCGTCTGCGAAAGAGAGGTCCGTGCTGAAAAGGACTGTTTAAATATCCAATCAAGTCAGTCCCCTCTCCCCACTTTCTGTCCATGGCGTTTGGGGATGGGGGAACGAGTTGTTCCGTTTTCTATTGCTTCTGTTCAGATCGCCCGCAGGGATCAACGCCGCTTCGGCGCATGTCTCCTCAAAGTGACGGAAGCCGACTCGGTCCGTCAATGCCTCAACAATTTTCGTCTCGTCGACTTGCTGGGACGGGACGCGGGCCCGCGCGTTTGTGCAGCGGTGGATGAATTGTTGCTTTGCTCAGCGAATACGGTGAAACAAAATTGCCCAATTTAGGGTTGGAATGTTTGAGGATGTGCAGAGATTGATTTGTTCGAACTTCGAACAATTAATTCATTCAGATCAATTCACAATGCGGGGAAGAGGCACTTTTGCATGTTTACGACGTGTACAACGGCTGGAGCAGTGCATACCATCCCAGTAAGTTTGGTTGGGGGCATGGGAAGGGCAAGTCCCAACCAGACTGATCAATCAACTCTCTGATCACTTCTGACCAATTCCTTTCCCATCAAAGGTTGTGCATTATCACCACCGAATTTGACGAAAGTGCGCGACGAAGATGAACGAGGCGGAGGGCTGTTTAATGTCACAAAACCAACAGCGGAGACGACGACATTGGCAACGACGGGACGGAGAGAAGTAACCGCCCGAGGGGAGGAGAGAGAGGGGGCGACGAGTTCCATCGCCACCGCCTCCACCACAACGACCGCCGCCGCCACGACTTCTGGGAAGACACGCGCAACAACGGAACGTACGGAGAAGCCCCGAGGGACAACGCCCGGCGGGGGGAAGAGGACGGAGCCGCCCAAAGGTGGGGGGACGGACGGGAGGAACCTCCCAGGCCATGACGGCGTTTCCCTTCTTCAGGACCAAATGGCGCCTCAACGGCAACGGGCCAACCCATCGCCGCCGCATTCATTTCCATTCTCAGCGCATTCCTTTCACTGTGCACGTCATGGCGGTGGCGCCAACACTTTGTATAAGCGTGCGGTTCGATGAGTTCGGCGGCGACTCGGCCCTCATTCGTCCCGAAATTGTTCTTACGGGTCCCCCCCCTACCCTCCCCCTCCCCTTTCAGTTTTTCAGACCGAATTATCAACAATATGCAAAAGTTCTCCCCTCAATTAAGTCCGCTTCTCCCATACCGTCGAAATCCTTCCGTAAATCGAATGAGTTAATCTGCAATTGTACATTTTTTGTCTTCTCGCGTTTTTACAGATCCTTTAATTATTTAAAAGTTCAAAATGGTCTTTAAAGAGTTAAGCTTTTATGGGGATGTTGAGAATGAATGGGTAATGGAAATGGCGAAAAGTGAAGGAACATTTGGCCTCAGTGAGGCGGGCCGGCGCCCGGCGTCTGTCGTTGTTGCTGGTTATGTGCCCTCCTCTCCAGCATTTGCCGTCGCACATCTGCTGGCCGTGGGGAAGCGTTGTTTTGCCTTTGAATGGACCGCCCAAATAAAACTGACCGATTATATCCGTGGCTCTGACGACGTTTGTGTAACGGGCGCCCAAATCGTTCAGCCGCGCGTCCTGTGTCGGCGGCATCCGTCCCGCCAAACAAAGCAACTGACTTTGGCTCTCTGTCGTCCGCTCCGGCACAGCCGGCGCCGTCCGACGCCGCAACAGCGCGCAGTCCGTCAGTGCCGTGGCACGCCTTCTGGCCGCGCCTGCCGCCTCTTGGGCGCCCAAATTGGTGTCAAAAATCACCGAATGGGGCGGCGTGCCGAAGGAAGTGCGAGGGCGACGGGAGAAATGAGCGGAAGGGCCCTACCAAATTAATATTACATAAATGGTAACCAACATAATCGTAATTCGGCTTCCCGTAATTTTTGTTGGGTTTTCAAATTTCGGGTTGCCCCCCCCCGTCGAATCCAATATTTTCCAAACCAACCAACATAGTAACTAACTGACCTCTCCAACCAATGGAACTCTCTTCAAATGCTTCATCACAACGCAATATGAAATTCTGGTAGCGCCATGCGCACTGACGAGGCGATCTGCAGACGACAAAACGATGAATTTAAGGGAGGGCGGGGAGTGTTCTTAGAAATGTGTCAATTCCATGTGAAAATAAAACAAAAATGGGCAGAATCATGTCCAATTTTCTTGTCTTAAGTACGCTGCCCCAATATTTATTCAGTAAAGGCAAACCTCGCAATTCTGACTTTACTTTAAATGTTACCTGAACTGGTTGGACCTGACGTTGACATATTGCGAGACAAATTCCCAGTTGAACTGAAGCCCAGCCCGAGTCAGCAGCTGCTGTTCAGCCACGTTGAGCAGACAATGCCTCTCCGAAATTGCCTATGCGATGAACCAAAATTGACAAAAAGTCTTTCCTACGGGCGATTGAATGCCGGCCGCCAACCCAATCACCTTCAACAGTCGCTGGTCTTCTGCAGCACTCCACGGAATCCCTTCGATATCGGCCGGTTCTGTTATGGCGAAACCCGGCATCGAGAGAGCGTTGAAATTTGTGCGCCATTCGGGACAAACCAATCGAAAAATGTTGCGGGATGAATCGGGACCGATCCGTTCGAAAGGCCGTTGTGGCGATGGACCAAAGTTGCGGACTCTGAAATTGGACGCATTTTGTGTATGAAAAAAGGGAGAAAAAACAGAAAAAGGTAAAAGCAATGAACAGAACCGATGTTTTAGGGGGGGGGGGGGCCTTTCTGTGCCATTTCCCCTCCAAATTAATCACTCACAAATAACGCGGCACCGGCACAAAAGACGACGGGGACGGACTTTGCACGTGCTTGCGACTTTTGCGCAGAGTCGACTCGATGGACTCTCAAATGTGTGACTCCATTTGGGCTCCAAATTGTCCATTCTCCCATCTCTCGTTACCGTCCAACGTGGAAGTGGGCAGTGCCGTCGTCGCCGCCGCCGCCGCATGGACAACAGACGACGAAGAGGGGGCGGCAGCTAAATCGCCGATGGCGCCAATCTGTTCTAGTTCTGGAGGCATTGTTGCCGGGGGTGAAGCCACCATGATGATGTGGCCGGGCACGGGCAAAAGTTGGGGCATCGGCGGCACGCTCATTATGATGTTCACCGGTGCCAAAACCATCGGAGTGCTCGGCGCCGAGTCGGGCGGTGACGGGGGCCGCTCGAAGACGGCGTCCACCAACCGCCGCTCGCTGGTCGTCTCCATCGGAGTGGCGCGCTCTGGTTGAATACCGCCGATTCCCTTTTGCGTCTGTTGCCGTTCTTCCTTTGCCAGTCCATTTTTTGTCGCCGATGTGCTCCTTCTTCGATGTTTCGGCACTGCCCGAGGCGGTGACGGACGCGCTTTTCGAGGTGAACGACTGATGCACCGAGGGAAGGCGTCTAATGAAGGCAAAAGCGGAGGCAACGGGGGCAATTTGTCCTCCGTTATCAGTTCCGGTTGGTAAAGCATTGCCCCGTCGATGGGCGAGTAAATGTCAAAAAACGGCAAACAACTTCCGTCCGCCTCAGAGTTGGGCGGAGATGGGGGCATCCAAATCTGTCAAAAGTCTTTTTTCTACTTAAATTCGAACTCTAATTACGACAATTAGTGACTAATTCGTTGATCTATGGAACTTACCGGAATGTCGTCGAATGGACTTTCGCATGCGAATGGAAGCGCGTGGGAGAAGAGATCCAACTGAAAGTTTGGTCTTCTAACAAACAGAAGGGCAACCGATTGGAGAGAAACGTCGACTTGAATGGCATTTAGTTGGGTGACAATGAGAAGGGAGGCAATTCCAATTCCCGCAAGCCTTCCCTCCCCCCTAAGGGGGCCGTGGACAGGAGACAAATCGGGGAACACAAAGTGCGCATCCCCGTCCCCGTGCTCATCCTCGAACCCCCCCCCCCCCCGCAAGCAATTTAAAGTTTTGTTCGTTCCCGCATCGCCGGAGGCAGCCTACATAAGTCATATTTGTTTCGTACGATCGCCTCGTCCCACCAAAACCTTGCTCTTTTTGTTCAATATCCTCAAAGCTTTTGCATCGGAAAATTTTGTCATTTTTTGAAGTTAAAGAATCCAAACTAAAAAGAGCAAGGCTTTGAGAGTTTGAGCGCAAAAAAAACCTTCCAAAACGACAAATTTATTTTCTTCCTTTTACATTTTCTATGGTATAAACAAAAAGAGCAAAGTCTAGCAATGCGTTGGGCTGTGTGGCGGTGGGTATATTTCGGCAACAAAAAACAGTTATTGGGGGTGTGCGAGTGACTCGTATAAAAAGCGATGCATAAAATTTCGGGTGATTTTCTTGCCCTACACTTTTCCCGAACATCTTCTGCTACAACAACGGAGTGCCATCGCCGTCTTCTGCGGTGTCCCCCTGACCCTCGTGCCCATCTTCCGTTTCGTTTTCGCTACCTCATCGACGGCGGCGCTGGCGGTCGCATCGTAGGAGAGGTCGCCAAGCAGTTCCTTGTCGTCAGCCACATCTTTTCTTCGCCTCCTCCCCCCGACAGTGCCTTCATCCTCAGCCACGTCCAACAGAACGTCTGCATGTCGGTGCTTCTCCATAAACTCCAGCTGTTTCGCTCGTATTTTTGCCTGTAGAAAGCCAATAAACACTTGCGTCGAAAACATAAGAAGAAAACCAAACCTCAGCCTCCTCAACTTCTTTGTCCAGCGCCGGCCTGTACTCATTGGCCAGGAAACTGACTGCATATCGCTCAACTGGTTTCAACTGCAAAATTCAAAATTTATAATTGGATGATTAAATTTTCAAAAACCCCGCTGATTAGCTCCAAGTACTGCTCCGAAGGACTGTCAATGTCTCGCAGATCGTAACTCGTCGAAGCACCGTTCAGATTCTCGTCGAACTCGGCTACCTCAGCATTTCCCTCGTCCTTGGCAAGCTGTGCGGCCATTGCATCTTGTTCGTCCTCGACTCGATTCATTGCCTGCATTATTAATTTTAAATTTGAGGAAACATTTAATGCATTTATACCGTCTCAACGTCTTTTATGTTCTCCGGTTCGTCCACCACTGGGGCAATGATTTCGGCGATGGCCGTTTCGTTGCTGAACAGGTCCCGCAAGTTCCCAGAATCTTTGAAAAAATCGGGCGTGAATTCGCCCTGGTCGATGGCCATCTCTCCAAGCCGTCGCTTTTGCATGGACTTCGCCAGAATGTTTTCCTCTATTGTCTTCTCACTGATCAGTCGATAAATGGTGACATTACGAGTTTGTCCAATCTATGAAGAAGGACATGACAATAATTGAAGAAACCCAAAGCAGCCCTCAATCAGTTTTAATTTCAAAGAAGGAAGGTGGAGTTGAATGCCAATAAACATGCTGTAATGCTTTAAGTCATAAAACTCACGCGATGGCAACGGTCCTGCGCCTGGGCGTCCATCGTCTATAAAACAAATGTTTCCATACCATTTCCCATATCAGTAGTTCCAACCGGGTTCCAGTCTGAATCGTAGAAGATAACAGTGTCCGCCCCGGTCAAGTTGACGCCGACTCCCCCAGATCGAGTCGACAAGATGAAACAGAACACAGAATCATCCGTGTTGAATCGTTCCATCATCGCCTGTCGTTGGTCAATGTGTGTGGAGCCGTCCAGCCGGAAGTATTTGTAGTTGTGATAGGAAAGAAAGGCCTGCAGAATGTCCAGCATCCGCGACATTTGTGTGAAAATCAGACACCGGTGCTTGTTGAGGAAAAGACGCTCGAGGAGTCGGGCCAACAATTGCAGCTTGCCTGACAAAAGAAACAAACTGGTAAAGCACGTGCAGACGGAGACGTGCCAACCCCTCGACGAGAGCACTCAGAAATTTCGACGCTTTCAGTCTTGATAACAAAAAATAGTGTTTTTGTATATGTTTTTAAATCTGAGTGCCTCTCTCTTGGTAACACTTTTATAAAAAATAAACGGGGCGATTCCATATTCCCGAACACACCGACCACAATCATATTCGATGAGTCTGAGCTCCGGAAACTCCAATTGTCGAGCAATGTATGTTTTTTCTGCTAAATAACTCCAATCGGCATAACATTGCAAAGAATGTTGACACAGATCCTGATCATATTTTTCGTAAGCAGTGATCAATGGCTGAGGAAAGCAGCCGGTGGTAAGCACCCTCAGAACGCATATTAAAAAGCTGAAAATCATCCATATTTAAGCCCTGCAACCGAACAACAAATCTCCTGAAATTGACACACCGGTTCAGAGACATTTCAATCCATTCAACAGTGCGTTGCTGAATGGTGTGACAAACGCGGTCAAACAGTTCAGATCCGAGTTGATCATCCAAATTCCGAATTGCTGTCCGACGTTTTCCGTTGAACAGCTCGGACGAGTTTGACGGCTCGATGCCAATGCTATTCATCGCAACAAAATCTTGCGTCTCCCTGGAGAGTATAGGCCCCCCGCGCAACTTCTTCTCAGTGCTCAGCCAAATGCCAATTCGTCGACTTTCCTTAGCCCGACTTTTCAACATTTTCTGCAGCTCCCTCCGAGCAGATTGTAGGATGTTCGACAACGTTTCTTCTTCTCGAACAATTTTGAGCGAAATGGGCGATGCTTTTCCCGAGTTCTGCAGATGGAAGTCCGACGGAAGCTTCCGCTTTCTAGTGTTATTCACAAGCTGAACATTCGACTAACCAATATGTAAATGAAAGTTAGTTATAAAATTCAAAAAACGAACCCGCTGATCTCCGCCGTTACAAATGTTGTTGGTGAGATCACCACCTTCTTTTGCTTGTTGCTGGTCATCATGTTCGACTCTGTAGAAACGGCCCCCGTCTTCGTCACCGACAAATTTGACGAGATTTTCGGTGATTGGTGGCGCTTCCTCCACCGATAAAAAATTTGGTGCTGCCAGGCACGCTGCACTGCTTGTCAAGTCACAAAGTCGTTCAAACAAATCCCATGATTTTTGAAAGGAAAGAGCATCGTTGATTGTGAGCAGATGGTTTGGCTTTGAATGCTCTAATTGTGCTCGAACGGCGAGTGCGGGACGAGGGAATTGGGGAACGACTGGCGGGAGGACGAACGGCGAGAGGACAGGCCGAGGCTCGAAGAGGTTCGGATGGTTGCAGCACTTGCGCAGTTGGATGATAATGCCGAGCACAGAAAGCATGTTGCCGGACTTTAGATTGTCGACCGTCCTAACAAAGCCAAACGGTGATAAGTTTTATTCCAAGTTTTAATTTCTTACGATCGCCTCGACAGAAACTCGTTGTACAAAAAGCGCTGTCGCTTCGACAGCGGACAGGGAATAATCTTTTCCGTCTTTGTCGGCAATTGCTTCTCCACCTCCGCTTTCAGTCGTCTTAGAATAAACGGACGGAGTATCTGAATAAAGGAGGATTGACTCATCAAATATTTATACAATTTGTGTTTCTGAGAAAGAATAAACAAAAATCCAACAAACTAAATGTGTAATGCAATTCCAATACCCAAAACAGCACCTTGTGTAGGCGTTGGACCAGTGCCTGGTCCACTTCGGCCGTTCCCTCCACCATGCCGGTTATCGGCGTGTGAAACCACTCTTTGAAGTCGTCATGTGATGCAAAAACATGCGGCATCAAAAAATGGAGCAGCGCCCACAGTTCCATCAACGAGTTCTGCAACGGAGTTCCTGAAGGGGAAAAGGGTCATCAGACAACACAAAAAATGTAAATAAATTCGCCGGGCAAAAATGTGTAAATACCTGTGAGTAACAGCCTTCTACGGGACTGAAGTCTCAGCAATGTTTGCCATCGCTGACTCTTGAAATTCTTAATGTTTTGCGCTTCGTCCAGGATCAAATACTGCCAGGCTTTCTTCTTGAACGCACGAACGTCCTGGGTGGCCAACTTGTAGGAGGTGATGCAAACGTGGAAAGCATTGCTTTTGGACCACCCCTAAACATAAAATACGAAGAATTCACCAAAAACAGCCTCTTTGAGCTCCCACCTTTCGCTTTTCCGCTCGTTCTTTTGCGGTGCCGAAATAAGTGAGCACCTTTAACGCCGGACACCACTTCTTCAGCTCCATTTCCCAGTTTAATATGACGGAAGTAGGGACAATGATCAGATGAGGGCCCCAAACGGCACGAGCACAAGCCAAATGGGCGAGCAATGCGATAGTCTTATAGAGGAAATGAATGCAATGGAATGGAACGTGCGGGTGGGTACGATTATGAGAACAAAAAAGTAAATATGACACCTGAATAGTTTTTCCGAGACCCATTTCATCCGCCAAAATGCCGTTTAGATTTTTCTCGTACAGAGTGACTAGCCAGTCGAGACCGACAAGCTGATACTCACGGAGATCACCGCGAAGAAGAAACGGAGTTACAGTTTTGACCTAAAATTGAAATGATTCTAAATTTTTCTAATTAACAATGTTAGATGACCTCTGTGGTCTCCAGGGTATAGCCCCTCGGTTGAAATTCCAACGCGGCAACAGCGATGTTGTCAAGCTGTTTTCGACGAACTTCACTGTTGTCTGAACTGAGGCCAGCGTAATCCACATTCTTCAAGTCGGGCTTCTCCTCGCCGGCCAATAGCTGTCCATCCGTCCGGTCATCCGCACTTTCCACTTGGCTGCTTGTCGTCAATTCGTGTTCATCTACGGCAAATCGCGGAATTGGCATTTTGAAACCTATTGACTCCAGATAGCCACTGGGCAACTGGAAATGTAAGGAATTCATTTACTGGCCTAATAGTAAGGGCAAAAAGGGAAAAGTCCGGACTAGGCTACCGGTCCGTAGTAGCCAAAGCTCAAAAAGGCTATGGCCAAAAAAGGGAAAGGCCAAAATTGGACAATTTTGAGTTTTCTGGCTATAACTGTTTGGTGCTTTGTTCAATTGATTATCTTCAGATTGATGATAGCTTCTTCGGATGTTAGTCTTCTTGGTATGTAGAAATTTGTGCCATGATTTAAAATACCGAGGTCAAAAATTCGTCGTGCTCCATGTTCGCCTCCTTGGACAGTTCATTGACTTCCAACTCGACATGTGCCTTTTGCTGATGAGCCTCCTCAGTTTCCATGGTCCTTTCGTCGTCCTCTCCATCCGTCGTCATCCTGTCACTCTCTGACCGTTCTTCCTCTTGACTCATTGCTGAATTACTCCGTTTGCTGGGCGATTCGGCCATATGTTCTTGCAGAATTGACGTGATTTTATCGGCGGCGCCCACCAAAAAATTTAATTGTTGGCCCAATGCTTTTCGTTTCTTCGACTCGACAATTTCCTAAATTCGGTATTTATGCGATCGAACAAATGAAATTGCTCACATTGGCACGAAAGTCGACAACTTTGTCGACATTTACCCAAAAGTCCCTGATCATTTTTGCGACTGAACTGCATATCCTTTTGGCCTCCTTATCGTCCTGCTCCTTCTTCTTAATCTCCTTGGTTGACTTGTACAGGCGTTGCCACTCGGATTTCGCTTTGATCGCCAACTAAACAAACAACAAAATGACTCAAAAAATGCCAGGCTTTCACCAAATATGAAGTATTTCAATGAAGTTTGCCTATAGCATGAATTGCTTCCCCCTCCCAAATTAACAAAAACCGATTGGCGTCATCAGACTGAGTAACCAAAGCAAATAAAGACGAGTTTGCCGTACCTTTCTGGCCAATTCCTTCTTCGTCTTTCTCTCGTTGACAAAGTCCGTGGATATCCAGCGAACTTCTTCCAGCAAATAATCCCAGTGCGTCTTCCGTCTCGGCGGGTCTTCGCACTTTGGCAGCCGAGTCGCACTCCACAGCCCGGCCTCTCTCAGCTCGCGTATCCTCGAGTAAATTTTGGCATCCTGATTATGAGTTTAATCAAAGATTGATCGATCATTTCAATCAGAGAATCAGGCTGATATGAACCTGAATAGTCTCTGGATGAGAACTGAACGATGGAGAACTTGTGGAAGGCTGCTGAGCTACATCCTAAAGCAATGAAGGATGTTTCCCAATCTGTGAAATCCCTTCTTCAGCACAATCATTTCACCAAATGCGAAACGCTCACATTTTCATCGCCAAACATTATTTCAATCGACTTATACGGAGTTGCCTCTGCCGATGTTGACGGCTGACTAAACGTATAATTAAGATAATAACCGATAAAAAGTCACTGACTCTTCTCCAAACACATCCGACGACTTATCAGCAACAAGCGACAGTTCGTCAAATGCTGTCCTGAACTCATATGTTTCCTCGGCAAATCTAAAAAATTAATATTTTGGTGCCGGGAAAGCATAATGAAATGATTTTCGGGTTGTTCAAAATTGGTAAATGAGTTAATTACCTTTGTTCAATGGCGGGTGTCGAAGGGGCAGCATTTCCTTGAGCTGTGGATGATTCAGAACAAAAATTGCGCAGCAGCACCTCGTACAAATCGTTGCGTTCGAATTGTGACGAATTTTCTCCCGTAAAATTCATCGGAAATTAAGCTCATAGGCGTTATCTGACCAAAAAACCTAAAAAAAAATTAATAGGAAATCAGAGGGGATTTTGATCAAGCCTTGGTAATAGTGAGGCTGGTTCGAATTCATGCTTTTGAATGGTTTTTAAAGGAAGAGCCCTAGAAATTCGAGACTTCTAAGAATTTTTTTTAAATGGGGAGGGGCTAGCCAAACTTTTTACACATGCCTTCGTTTAAACAAACAGTATAAAAAACAATGTGTGCTTGTAGTCTAAATTTTAGGACGGGACGATTTAGACCCCCAACTCGCTACCCCGTGTTAAATGGAGAAATACAAAAAAAGTGAGATAGTGTTAGTCTATAAGAGAACAGAGAAAAAGGGACGTCTAAAAAGTAGCGAGTTTTTTACCACGATTTAGCAACCCCTATTCAGAATATCCAAATTCGAGTTTTTCAAGTCCGGCTAATCAAACGAGCTCAATACCTATAGAAACCCATGTCGTCAACGGCAATTGATAAGCGAATTGAGCCCTCATAAAACAATTAAGTTTTTTCGGGTCACGTATTTGTTAATTTGGCAGGTTGTATCCTTTTTTCAAACGACTCAATCGTCTCACCTTTTGCTTATTTAACTTGACGCTTTTGTAAATTTTCAGGAAGATTATTTGATTTACTTTTGTGCGAGAGTGCGACTTGTCACACTCTAGTAATTAACATTAGAGCAACAATACGTACATATCGATAAAAGGTAACGAGATTGCGCGTGTTTGAGGCGCTGATAAATGAAATGCTAGAAAAAACTTCCAGCTCACCTTTGGCACACACATAATATGGTGAAAATCTCTTTCAAATTAAAATTTGTTATATGTATCAATCAATGTTTATTGGGACACAATTAAATGGAGACCCGACCGACCGTTTCTGTCTTTCCCGCTTTTTGTTCCCGTCAGCGGATACCAGTTTTCAATCTTTAGCTTTGGACCAGAAAACAAAGGGTCGGTCTTTGTTTGGTTAAAATAAGTCGCATTGGGAAAGGGGTAGAAAATATAGCACTTTATCTATTAGTAATTCGGATGGCGGAAAAGGCTTCATGAAATGTATTCATATTCGTCATTTTGGTCCGTTCTTTGTAGGTAATATTTGTCGATGAGCGATTCAATGTTCTTTTTGATGAACTAAAAATCATATTTACATTACTTTTGCGCACGAAAGTAAAGTTGCTAAAGCACAGACTAATCGAGATTTCGAGACCCGGATCGACGAAATTTTACCGAGACTCTCGATCGCTCTTCGTCCTAGCTTTAAAAGTTACAAATTAAAACCTGAACGTCGGGTATAAATCTCGGCTGCGACTGTTTGATGACCTGAAAAGCGCAAAATTGTATTGTAAATTTCAAACAAAAACCTCTTCTACAAGGGCGCTGTGCTTCATTACTTTTCCTAAATTTCAATAAATAAGTGTTCAAACAAACGAAATGGTTGGTCGCTTTCCGGCACTTACGTGCTTTCATAACGCGTACAATGGCACATTCTGTGTAATATTTCCGGTCCTGCTGCACGGTGTTGCAAGTCGCTTCCGTCTCCTTTTCTTGCGGCTTAGTCGGAAGAGGCAACATAACTTTGAACGCCAGACGCTTCCAGGTGAATGCGGTATTTAAATACAGAGTGCTTTTGTCCGTCAGCTCTTCTCCCTTCAGAAAAAGCCCATTTAATACGTTGATATGAATTTAGAACAGATAAGCTATTAAATGGTCGCCCTTTTAGCCTTTCCCAAGCTTTGTGGCGGTGCCGATAGGCGAAAGTGGAAGGACCCCCACCCGCACCCCCCAGGCTACACCAATACCCGGGACACCCAACAAAAGCGTAAGAAATGCTCAGTTCCACCTTTGCTTCGGTTATCAGAATTCCAATGTCCACTAAACTTCTCGAGGCTCGCACCACCGATTGAATGGATAAGCTGCACTGGAAGGCGATTTGTGAAATTTGCTGGGCGTCTTGATTAGAGAACAGCAGCAGAATGGAAAATTGATAAACGCTCATCGTAACTTAAAAGTTATTCTAGAAATAATTTCGTTTACCCAATCAATCACACCAAACAGAAAGTTTATAGC
Source organism: Globodera pallida (assembly GCA_020449905.1). Lineage (NCBI taxonomy): Eukaryota > Metazoa > Nematoda > Chromadorea > Rhabditida > Heteroderidae > Globodera > Globodera pallida. Next base: position 816,968 of record JAIXHY010000003.1, on the reverse strand, counting down.
AATTGTGACATTTATTTTTTTAAGCCAAAACCACCTTGGTAAAGTCTGTCGAGATAGTTGAGCTGGACTTCCGCTGAATCGGGTTTTATTCTTTCAACCAAATGTAAATGCAATGCCTTCTGCCCACCTCCCCCCCCCCGCCCCAACTGTCTTCGGACACACCGGTCGAATTGCCGTACAGCCAGGTCAGCTTCCGGCCATTATGACTGCTCGTGTAGAACTGTTCGAACAGCTTCAGCGAACTTTGCAGCACTGGCGGCGGCACGTAGTCACTCAAAGCCTCCTGTTGTTGCTGTGCTGATGAGGACGGTTCCGAGGAGGCCGACGGAGGCGAGAGGGGCCATGCCCCGGCTTGGAGGACCTAAGTGGGATTATTTTCAAAAACCACTGGTCTAAAGGTCAGCACCATGACATGAATGGGTATGTCCGTCTTGATCTCTTGCTTGAGCATTTCCTTAAGGTGAAAAATGGTCTAAAAGACGCAATTTGGAAAGGATGTAACATCCAGAGTAACCTCGTGAAAACGTTTGGTAAGAGACTGACTGATGCTTCTGGGAAAGAAAAGCATTACCCCAAGGTGCCCATGAACTGAAATTCTTTACATGTCCGTGAACATTCGCGAAAGTTTGCTGGTGAATTCATATCCGCAAGCCTCCTTCATTTTGTTGATCATCGTTTCTTCTAAGTCCATTGAGAAGGACAAGCTCGCAATCTAAACAACAAAACAAATTGCTTTTTTCAATTCGAGCGTTAAGAAGCCATCAATAAGCTGACCAATCGATTCGAGAGCATTTTAGAGTAAAACTTCTGGAACAGGTCCTTGTCGTCGATGTAACGAAAGATGACGATTGACTTGGACAAAAGCGTGTCGATTTCCGCCTCACTTTTCCCCCTCTTCGTTCGCATTAGAAAATCGATGTAGCGGTTGAGTTTTTCCGAAATTTTAGGCGGCTGCTTGGCGTCTTCACGATGATTGACCACCGACTGGATGGCGCGGTCCAATGCAGCCACAAATTCGTTGTCTCCTTTGAAAATCTCGGTGATCATACCAGTGAACTTCTCATGGAGAGACTGAATGTTGGACACAAATTCAGCCGCGTCATTGATCGTTGTCTCCATGCAATTCATCCCCGACTTCCGCACAAAATGTTCGAATTCTTGCATCAGAATTGGCAAGGCGTTACTTAACGGCTTCAGCAAAGTGTACATGTTCCGTAAATCTGAAAAAACCATTATTAAATTATAAAAATTTACACGATTCTTCTCACCATGGAGCATTTCCCGTTGGACAACTTCTCTGCACATTATGCTGATCTTCTCCAGCTGATCATTGACCAAAAGTTCGGAACAGAGCTGTTCAACCTTCGGCTGTGTGCTGTAATGCAAAAGTCGCTGCACGAGACTGCGTTCCTCGTTTGTCTTTTGAATGACCTTAACCAAAGCGACCCAATAATTCGTCAGTACGTCCCTCCCTCTTCGGGCCGATTGGATTATTAGTCAAACTCACCGATTCCATGTAAGGACAACAATCGAGATGAGCAAACGTTTCATTGGTGAGTGTCCTGTAGTAATTTTCGGACGCTTCCAAAAAATGTCTTTCGAAGATTTCCTCATAAAACTAAAAGTTACTTTTACCTTTAATAGAAGATAACCAAAAAACAACTTTTCTTACCTCAGTGAGCGGAATTCCATTGGACAAGCATAAAAGCTGTGTTCTCTGTTCTTGCTGGATGGACTCATTGACATCCACAAAAGAAAGGACGGCGCCTCGGATGTCCGAAATTCTTATGCCAACCGAAGACGAGCCACCGTTGCGCAGTCGACCAATCAATTCGATGATATGGGACACCAGCTGAGGGGCCAGCGGTCTGATCAGCCCGTTCCGCCAAATAGAAAATGCAAGCTTAACGCAAATTTATTATTTCGGTGACCTATCCCAAAATTGGACGTAACGCATTAAAAAATCACATCGCCAACTCCCAAATGTGGGCATTGCCCGTCGCGATCATTGTCCGCCATAAAAGTGTGCTGTGATTCGGCGTCCATTTTCTCCTTGGTCAGCTGTTTGTTCAGGTAACTGAACATAAGCAAAGTGAGAAAAGAAAGAACAAAAATCGGTGAATTGACTTTTCGAACTTTACCCGTAAAGATTGTGCAGACAAATGGCGCCCTTGTGAAATTTCTCCCATTCGCTGTTATAAGCGCTGAGCAACCGATCGCCAGACAAAAGCAGCAACGACTTTTTTTACAAAAATTCAGTGAAAATACAAAATTGGAAATGGACAAACCTCTTTGATCTCGGCCGCGTGGCGTTCTAAACATTTTTTGACTGCCATATAAAGGCGTCGGGATTGTGCCTCGGGAACACTCACACAAACAAAATAAATGTCGCTAAAACAATTGTTAAACTGTCGAAAACCACGAAAACAAAACCTAAAGTTGTGATCCCACGTAATACGTTCAATTGGTTTAAGGCATATAATTGCTTCCAAAGTTTCGCGCAGCTTTGACCACACATCATCAAAGTTGACGGCTTTTGGTCGTAAATTCATTCTCAAAAAGTTCATTAAGCGTTATGTATCACCCGACAAAAAATAAACAGAACGTATGCATAAAATTCGAATTTCAAGCTATTTTTCACACATATTTTCAAGCGGTTTCGGTTTCGAGGTTCTTCGAGGGTAAAAATCCTAGCCCTGATTATTAGTCATGGACGGCAATGGGAAAAAAAGTCGAACTAATGTTTGAACGAATTGTTGGTAATAATAAATTTGGCGTTCTGTCACGAGAACAATGGAAAAAAGTCGTTTTTCCTTATTTCAATTTAAATTCTCAATTTTTATTTTATATTGACGAATTTGTAATCAGTGCATCAAACAACAATTTGTTATCGACGGTATTTCTGTTACTCGGCATGCCCATTCCCATCAACTTCGCGTATTTCCATCTTCGCCAGTTTTTCTGCTGTAAGTGTGCCCACAATTTTGTCCTCCTCAGATTCTGCGGTTCTTTCGCGTGCCACTTGTTCACACATCGGCTTGTACACAGTCCAATATTCCACCCGACACTTTTCGATCACTTTCAGCACCTGTCAAAGCCAAACTCGCCATACATGACTTATTAATGCAGTTACTATTCACCTCGTCAAAGCCTTGCCCGGTCTTTGCCGACACCGATACCCAATTTAAGTTTTCATAGAACGAGTCGAGCACCAGGGACAGGGAGCGGGTCAAGTCGTTCATGAAACTGGATGCATTCTCATCAAGCGCTGACTGAGCATTCGTAAAACAAGCGAAATTTCGGGCATTTCACCAAGGAAATGAATGACCTGAAACTTCTCAAAGTCTCTCATCCATTCAACGGCATAGGTCGGATCCGCCACATCCGCTTTGTTCAGAACAACAAAAAATGGCAATTTAGTCCGGTAAAGAATGGAGCAAGCGTAAAGCATGTTGGACATGAATGTGGTCGGGTTGGTCGAACGCGCACTTAAAATTGGTGCAATTTTTTTTAAACTTTTCCCTGCCCTCAACAGGACCACCAAAACCAGAAACAACTTTCCCTCCCCCCATAGTAATGCTATCACAACGCATGTCTGTACCTGTCCATCACATAAGCAACCATCTAAAACTTCCATTTCGGGTTAAGCAAAAAATAAATCAAAGAACAAACGGTAGGGTAAACGGAAGCCAGCGAATCGGTGATGACAGTACCACTAGCAGACCACGTGAACACCTCAATTTGGCCGGGAGTGTCGAAGATGGCGTAGGGAATGGAACTTTTGCGTTTGTCCAACAGATCCAACACCTAAAATACTGTCACACCGAGCACATAATGGACGAGTAAACTTGATTGAAGCGAGTGCAGAACAAATTGAGACAGGTTAGAATCGCTCCGTTCGGACCCAGGCCTGAAAGTAACAGAAATGTTCCTCGCTTCTTTATAAACTCTTAAAGATACAGCTCGGCATCCTGGGACAATTACCGTATTCCTGCATGACCGACTTGTATTTAACAGTGTCACGGATGTCAATGTTTGCTGGAAACGGGACGGTACCTTAAATTGAGAGAAATAGGTCTCGAGCATCATTAACGGGTCCGCCAAAAGAAAAAAATTCAGGTAACACAGATAGCAATTTCTTTTACAAATACATTTTTTTTTGTTGAATCTACCTAGCCCTCACCCACCTGTCGCCGGGTCCAGGTTGACCAGATAGGGAATCACTTTCCTCGCGTGGAGATGGCTCGACAACCTCTGAGAATACGGAAACCATTCACTTAAGCAACAAAACAATGCAAAAAAAAACGACCACCTGGACAAACGAACTCTTCCCCGAGCCGGCCATGCCCAGCACGATCAAACACGGGGGCAGACTATCAGTGGTCGAAGAAGACGCCAAATTTTCGTCAGCCATTCTGCTTTTGTTTTCGTAAAAAGTGTCACTTTCACGGATAACAATAGATGATGTAACAGACAACGATATCCATAAAAAGAGGCAGGAAACATTTCACCAGTTCATTATCAAACCAATTAAGTCACGTAAAAAAGACACTATGACATAAAAATGACAATGACTACGATTAAGGATTAGGTCGGTGTTACGCGTGATGTATTCTCCCTGACAAAAATCGAGCCGTCTCCGGATCTGGTGGAATTGAAGCATCTGATGCGTCGTTTTTTGCCAGCACTCTCAGCTTTTGCACCGAGCCTGGCGCGGCACCTCGCGGCCTTTTCTCTTCCATTGAAACGCTCGTCGTTGCCGAATGGCATGGAAAAGAGTGCCGGGAGACGCCTTCGACTTGTTGCTGCTGTGGCAGTCGCATTCCAAACAGTTCGGTGACCAGATTGAGTTTGAAATCTCTCGAGCTCTTCTTCCCACGGCTCAGGCGCTGTTTTGCGGCCATGCATCGGATGTGATCGTCAAAAACAAGCTTTGCGTCAAAAGACGGCTTTGCTGCTCGTTGAGAACGCATTTTAACATCCTGAAACTTGCGATTATAAAGGAGACTCCTAAAACATGAGCATCAAATTTTACAGATAGGCTCAATTTTAAGGGAGATTGGGCAACAACCAAAAAGAGAAAGTTGAGCGCTAAAAATCAGGCACTCGGGCATAGTTTTAAAACAGAAATTGGGTATTTTAAATACTTACTTCAACGATAACGTGAAGTGTTCGATTATCCGTAGGAGAAACTTGAACGTCCTGAAATCTTAAAAATCGGTAAAGCGGACTTTGAAGGGCTTAAAATTCTCCTTCAGTTAGAAATTAAAGAACCCAATTTGACAAAACCCTTTCAAAAATGACAAAAAGGACCTGAAGTTGACAGACAAAACGAACAATGGCCCAACCCAATGTGCGGCTGTCTGGCTCAACCAAAATGAGCTGAAACTGGTCGGTGACGAGGAACCGGGACAATCGTCCAGTTTTCTCATCGACAACAGTGCAAGCGAGTAAGTCACTGTTACCTGAGCAGAATGAAATCAGTTGAGTGCGCATGAACTGCTCGCTAGCCATGACCTACTCAGATTAATGCAGTCGTTGATCTCGACCACTTCCTGGACTCGGAACGAAAGAGGAAGCACTTCTTCGTGCTGGCCACACAAGTCTTGCTTGAACTTTCGCAGAACAAAAAAAAACTGAAGCGTCTAAAAGCAAAAAAAAAAGTGCCATTAATGATCATATGAATTTACACGCCGAATGTGCTCATCATTGCCACTGGGCATTCGTTTTGTCAACGTAACTCCACTAAATTGAATTTAAATATTAAATAAAGTGACTTAGCTTAATGTGAAGTACGATAAAGGAGTGTTGCTGGGAGGTAAAAAAAGCGCCGGATCTTCAAGCAGTTCTTTCATCTTGAGCTCGTTCTTCTGTAAGGACACTTCAAATGACTGGGTTATAATTTAAGCAAACTTGAAGATGCCAATATTCGTCTTCAAACATTTCCAGAAAGAATTTCTCGGTTTGCAAGGCCCCCCTGAGCACATTCTGCAATTTGTGCTGACTGCGCCGAACGGCCAATTCAACGGTAGAGTGAAGATGTTGGTCTGATTCGAGTGAGACGAGGATACGGCGAAAGATCACACAACAAAGTTGGATGGTAATCGGACGAATGGGCGTATCTGATACAATTTGGGTATAATATTTGTAATGGCTGAATGATTGGAAACTAACCGATGAGCGAGCAATTCTCAATGATGCGGATCAATGACTCGGTGAGTTCAGGATCACATTTGGCCGTAAATCCATCACAGTAGGGCAGTTGAGAGGCGAGCAGAAGTTCGTTTTGGACACCTCGCGGAATTTGAATGTAAGGTGCAAACAAAAGCAAATGATACCCCGATTTTGACAGATGCAATATATCAAAAGAAGGGCATAAAAACATGAGTGATCATCTTGACCTTCGTTCAGCGAGTTCATATGACAATGGAAAAAAATTCTAAAACTAATTAGTAAAAACAGTCCAATTCTTTTTATTAATAAACGTACGTATAATAAACCAATTAAAGGTCAATACAAAAATAAATGAGAGCCCCACCGTTCCTGGAGATTTTCCCATTTTCCAACCGAAGACAATTGGAAGTTTTCCTTCGATTGTCCTTGTCCATTCTGTGCTTATGTCGTTCTGATCACCAAAGAACAGCGACGTGAGCAATGTCCGCACGGCCAACTCCACGTGCACAACGTAGAAAAACTGGGACACCAGAAAAAGGGAGGCAACGCGTGAAACGAGTATTGTGTGTGGTTGAGCACGCACACCGGTGAGTGATGCCAAGTAAATGGGGCCGAAAATGTGCCGGTAGATGGATTCGATCAGCAAAGTGTTCTGAATAATTTAACTCCACACCGTAACAAAGTACGAGCCCACGCACCAAATGTTCGTTGTCGGTCATGAGGATGTCGTTCAGGTAGTGGATGTTGTCCAAGTGCATGTCCATCATAGTCATCAGTCTGGACCTGTTGCTTTGCTCATTTTGTGCTGAACGCGCAAAGATGTCCATGTCGACAATTTGAGTCGCCACTTTCATGCACACTTTGTCAAAATATTTCTGTGAATTGCTGAGCACATACTTCTCGAGAAAATCGTCCGTAATCTGGAATTTGTACAAAAGAATCAAATACCCGCAAAAACGGGAAAATGGCGACTTTAAAGATATTCAGCGTCACCGTCCTCACAGCAATCCTCACCATTGACTCGCTGTGGCTGTAAAAGCGAATTGAGGCCGTAAATAAAGGAAATTCATTGGTATTCTGAAAAAAGGAACAAGAACAAAAATCCAGTTTTTTAATAAATCGATTTAATTGTGATATTTTGTGACGACATACGCTGGATTAACAATGAAAAAACTCACTTCATTGAAGAAAAAGTTCACTGTTTTGGGGTTGAGCTTAAAAGACAGCGTTTTCAGAAAGGATATATAATAGGCGATTATTTCCTCGTTAGTAAAGTCGAAATTGTGCATTATTATCAGCTGAAGTGTTGTCAAATTTAAAAACTTCCAATTAAATAAAAACAAAGTAAAACCGTTACATTTACGTTGTTATTGCTTAGGAGGAAGTCTAAATAAATTTGGTAAATTTTTGGATTTTAATGAATTAATTTACAAAGCGACGTTTCATTTCGGATGTTCTCAAACAGAATGTTGAGTGTTTGTAGCAGCTGAATATTGATGTAAGCGGCTGCACTGGTCTGTCGCATAATGCGCAAAAAATGCGAAAACATTTGGCATTCGAGAAAGAAACTGAAAGCCCATCAAGCAATAACATGCAGAAGGTCTGTCTAAATGACATACTCAAAAACAGTTCCATCATTTTGGTCTCCCCATATTAGCACTTCGGTGATTGCTCTCAAAGCCTCGACGACAAGCGCACTGTTTGCTTCGGTGATTTTGTCATTCTTCATCAAAGTTCCATGTAAATATCTACAATTGAACCGAAAAGATTTGCATCAAAAGCATACCAATAATAATAACCTGAGGTATTCTAGCGAATGGGGATTTCTCGGCTTCCATAATGAAGAAGAATTTCCAGTAATTTTTTTAAGCATCTTTAACAGTTCAAACTTCGAGTTAATAGGATTGCTCGATGAATATAAGAATGGCGAATCGGCTCTTATGCAGTTTGTTCCCCATTGTCCCCCACTGATTTTTGTTTTGCAAAAAATTTTTTTTTTAATTTTTTTTGATTATTGTTTATTTTCAAAAGAGATACTTTCCTGAGGTTTTTTATCGCGGAATCCGAATATGACTTCCATTTGCAACCATTACGAATCCCGGATCCGATTACGAATTTTTTTCAAAAGTTGATTTTTCTAATTGCACATTTATCGCTCAAATCGATTCAACTGACGGAAATTCACAATCCATGCAGTTCGCTGCGTCCATTCAAATTGGCCGGTCGATTTCCAACGAACGCACTTGAAAAGGCTTTGTCAAAAGATGAAATAAAGTGAAAAAGCGTCTTGGTGATTTTGTTGATAATTACAGAACCGCAGTTTTCATAGCGCAAAACATTTTGCCAATTTTTTAAATATATTTTTATAGAACTTTGGCGTTCTGTCAGTAAAAAGAAGCTAGGCGCATAGCTTTTAATTGTTTGAGAGTTTAAAAAAGTTAGACTTCAATTTCTGTTGGATTTTAAGAAAGAATGGTTAATGACGGTGCCCTCGTAATTGATGAAGATCTCTTATACAAATGTTCTCGCGCAAGTGGTACAATTGATTCTGTCGAATTTCACGGCGTGAAAACAACACGAATAAGTGCACTGAAGAAGGAGGTTGCTGAGTTGTTTCGGGCAAATAATCTGTACATTGTTTTGATCTTTCTTTAATAGTAAATTTTATTCAGCGGACAACTAATCAGAAATTCCGGCAAAGCTGCACTTCATATGACGGTACTTTAGCATTTAAACATTTGTTTACATTACTTCCGTTTTTCTTTCCCAGGAGATGGGGCTGTTCGAAAATTGTCACGCATTGATCGACACTTCGACAGCGAGCAATAATGGAGAGCAAAAATACGTCGGTCGGTTTATTCCAACTTTTTGTTGCAAATCGAAATTCAGTTAAGTTTTTCGCCAGTGAGCTCAAACGTCCATTCAAAGTGAATGTGAAAATGGAAATGCGCACGACGGGCGAAATGGACGCCTGTGTCAGTGCGAGGAAAGCTGTAATTTTTCAAAATCTGGGGACGGGAGAAATCCCCGTTTTAGAACATTTTTGGTCGAGGCGAGTCAGCGGAATTAACCTACGCGAAGGGATTACGGAGGGATGCCGGCTACAGTTTTGGGTTTTCTGGTTTGTTTTCTTTTAGGCTTAAAGTTCGAAAAGCCAACTTTATTTAGCTTCGAAGCCTTTCCTTGGCTGGCAGAAATACGAAAACATTGGCACCCAAATTTATAACCGATCGGACTCAATGAAGTGGAATAAGACTGATGTTAATGAGAGCGCCGCTTCTTTTACCCTTAATAAGTCATATATGGCGAATAAGCTCAAATCTTCGTTCGGCTTTAACTCGGTGATAAGATTATTGGGAGTAGAGGTCGAGAGGGGGGGGGGGGGTAAATATTGCTCAATTTTTCGGTTTTTCTGGGAATTAGGGGGGAGAGTTCTCCCCCCTCCTTCCATGGGCGAACCCTAAAATTGGGTCGTTAGGTGATGGATGGTTTTAGACATTCAAACGGTCCTGAATAGCTTTTTGTTAACCTATTCATTTCAGAGTTGGCGATTGTTATTGCCACGAAGTGACACGCCGTTCTATATTCGGGAACATTGCGGACACACGAACAAATTCTCTGTTGAACATACATTGTTTATGGATGGACGCGATCGACCTGTTGTGGCAACAAAAGGCTCATTGTTTCGGCTGAAGTCGGAATACGCACCGGGATTTGTAGGCGACTCAGCATTTCTCAAGAACATTTTCGATTTTCAGGTGAAATTGAAGCGCAAAGGGTCTTCTAATAATTCTGACATTTTCTTCCTTTTATGTAGACTTCGGCCCCTCTTTTCTACGGCCTCTTTTGCGGTGCTTCATTTCGCCTCGCCACGGTTCACCCGGTCGCCGACCGAAGCATTCATTTGCTCGACCGACTTTACCTCGGCGGACCTTTCGATGTGCGCGGTTTTGAGCTGAACTCAATCGGAGCGAGGGTGGACAATTGTTCATTTGGAGGGTCATCAATGCTGGTAAGTTACCCAAAAAAAGAGCATCAAATATTGCAAGAAAAATATTAAAACCAAAAACAGGTTTTTTGGATTTTCAGTGTAACAAGACCTTAGTTTAGACAATTAAATTTAGAATTTCCTTTTATTTTTTAAGAGCACCGCACTCCATCTTTACGCCCCGCTGATGCCTAAAGACATGGTAAGAGAATTTATTGAACCTCAAGGGCGAACTCAACTTAAAAGGAAATTATTGGGGCTTTAAGTAACTTCGAAATCCAAATATAATAAGGGAAGTGCAAGTACATGAAAAATCTTCAGTTCTTTGCTCATTTTTTCGTCACCGCCGGCTCTTTGTCGCCGGTTCGTTCAAAGGCACGTCTGCGGGACTTTTGGACACTGCAGCGAGTCTCCGCAGGCTTAGGTCTGTTGCTGAACTTCATGGACATGGCCAGGTTGGAATTGAACTACGTTGTACCGCTGCGACAACTTCCTGGCGATTCTTGTTCTTCCGGTATCCAGTTCGGTGCTGGAATAGATTTTATGTAGAACTCCGTAAAGATTCCATTTATTTGTACTGCTCAAACCTTGACATACTTTTGAAACAAAAATCACTTTGATTTCATCATATTGTCAATAAAAGTTGTTTCAAGAAATAATAAAAGTTGTTTTAAGAAATAATAAAAATTGTTTCAATAAATCACATATTTTTAGTTTTACGTTTGACTATTTTTTGTCCGACTCTTAATTTATACATATTAAAAATAAGTGCGCTTCGTTCCCCCCCCCCCCTGGCCGGTTTGAGAAAGCTAATGTAAACCGAGTTCTACTTAGTACTACTCGAAAGCTATGTCTTTAGACTTTTGAATGTTAATAAATTTGTAATTGTCAAATAAATGAGTATGATGTTTGAAAGGCGTCGAAAGTCGCTCGGAGGGGGGCGAGTAGTCCCGTTTAAAAATAGTTTAGTTTGAAGTAATAAATGACTGCCATCCGGAAAACAATTAAATTTGTGAGTGGAAACAAGCAAAAACTGCTCGAACTTCGCTTGCTGCTTGGTGAAGATTTCGAGGTGCAAATCTTATTTCAAAGTTTACTGACCGAAAAAATATAAAAATGTTTGGCTAATTGTACAGATTGAGCCGCTGGACATCGATTTACCGGAGCTGCAGGGCGAGCCCGAGTACATCACCAGAGGGAAATGTGCCCAAGCACTGACGGCTACCGGGGGCACTTCGAGTGTAATTGTGGAGGACACTTCGCTTTGTTTCAACGCGCTCGGCGGTTTGCCGGGGCCGTATGTAATAATAAAAAGTCCGAATTTGTCTGGAGCAGTGAAATTTAAGGTGAAATGGTTTCTCTCAAAGCTGAAGCCGGAGGGATTGTATCGATTGCTGGGTTTGTGGATCAAAAATATAAATAAATATGGCGGATTGCCAATACTCTAAACAATTTGCATGCTCGTTGTTTTAGGTAGAGCGAAGCAGTGGCGTTAAAGAAAATGTGTAAAATGAATGAAAAAAAGTAGTATAATGTATAACAAGAACGCTATTGTATCCAAAACCCGATCTTAGGTGCTTTACGGACACGAATTTGAATCATTTAGTAATTGACGTCGTAATCTAACATTCTGAAGTTCAATTTTTAGCCGGTTACAACGACAAATCGGCTTATTCTTTGTGCACGGTTGCCTATTCTGAGGGGATGGACAAGCCCATCCAGCTTTTCTCGGGTACAACCAGCGGACAAATTGTTGAGCCTAAAGGGTCGCGTGAATTCGGATGGGACCCCTGCTTTCAGGTGCTTAGCTTCTTCATAGTTGGGTATTAACTAGACAATTTTAGCCCGATGGATTCCAAAAAACGTTTGCTGAGATGTCGAAGGAAGAGAAAAACCAAATATCTCATAGAGCAATCGCTTTAGGGAAGCTGAAGAAATTCCTTCAGGACGAACAGAATTTTCGGAATTGAACGAATTAATTTATGATTTAAATTAAATCACACATTTGTTAATGAAATGAATACAAATAAAACGCCACTTTTTGGATCAGTCGGGCGGGCCCTGTGCGAACAGTTTGACAAGGGAACGATTATGAAGGGTTATTCGTGTCAGAAGAGAATTGATGTCCTCCAGCTCTTTGGATAAAAAGTCGTTTTCAATGGCAGCAGCAGCAGTTTTGGACGGCTGAAGTTCTGTTGTGTCTTTATCTGCTTGGGACCGAGTCGAAATGTTGAGTGGCGCGTGTTTCTGGCACTTCCGTTTTATTTGTTTCCTGAATGATTAAATTAATGATCACCGAACAATAACAAAACTTTGCTCTGGCCAACCCCGCCGCGCGAAAATTTTTCTGGGTACGTAGTTCTGTGGCTTGTTTTTTACCCCCCCCCACCACCAAAAATCCTGGGAACGGTCTCTGGTGGTGTCTTGCGGTAGCTTAAAAAGACGTAAAAACTAGAGACCAGAGTTGGGGGCCAATCGAGAATCCAAAATTCCGGGCGAGCCAAAATTCGTCAATCCGTGAATCACGGTACTTTTTTGCTCTAGAATCTCGATCGGTCCGTGCTAAAAAGGTTTTCTATTTCATCACCTCCTCCGGTTGAATTACGAAACTTTCATTGTCTCGCGTTGTTTGTCGTCCCAATTCTCTGGCAAAAAATAGCTCTATTTTTTCTAAAACATTGCTTTCGTCAATGAGTTGGAAGGAGCAATTCAAAGGCGGGAAAAGGGCCTTTTCTCTGTTTCCGAGTTCCGCCTCCTCAGCCACCGTTGGAAAATGCATCCCAGCAACCGCCGCTTTGGCCGCGGTTGCGCATCTTTTGGCCGTCCAATAAAACATTTGTTTCTCATCGTCATTTTTGCTCAATTCAGCTAATGTCTCCAAAATTTGCATTGTTTCCATCAAATGCGACACGTCGCGGGACGAAGGCCTCCAAGTCGAGAGATAATCGTCGACAATGCGAATCTGCTCTAGGGCATTTGTAATGGTAAGCAGTGCCGGGAGGCTTAATTTAAAAAAAAGATAAGTTTGCATTTGTTAGTCCAACGCCAATGTAAACCAATGTGGACAATCACCAAAAAACTGTTTTTTAATTTGTAAAATGATTGTATTTTTTAAAAATACCTTTCCGATTCCTGCCGGGTATCCAACAAAGCGTTGACGCAGTTCCAAAATTGTTGCTGTTGAATATTCGGCCCACGATGGAAAATCCAGGGAAGAACAACATCACAAGAGGCCAACTTCAGGTAGCAGGAGAGCCGCACAAAGAAAATCTTAAAGTAATAAATAGTAAACAAAAAATTCATTATTGCACGAATAGGTCGTCCTGTTGGTCATCCCCAAACCCACCTTTACATCGGCACTTGTGATACTCTCCGGAGAACAGGAAAGGTAATCACTTTCAACACCAGAACACGACTGTAAGCCGGCTAGAAGAGGACCGAGCAAGTGATGGTCTGTGTAAATTTTCTAGGAATTAAGTAAACGTTGTGTTGAAATGGTACGTACAGCTGATCATAGGGCAATGTGCAAAAATCCATGCAAATCGTCTGAGAAATCGCATGTCCCGTCGGAGAGGCCAAGCCTTGGCCATTAGTTGCGAAAGGTCACCGAGGCACTCCAAATCGGAAACAGGCGATGGGAGCGGTGAGGTCTCTTAACAGAAACGAAGTGTCGGACATGTCGAATTGGGCGGTGTGCTTTGATTGTGCACCCGAGGAATAACAGCGAAGGAACGAAAAGATCTTAAAGTAATGGGAAATATATTAAATCGCATAAAATAATTTGTGTTTGCTGCGTTCTGATAATAATCGTCAAACTAAAAATTGAACTGATGCCAAATTTGACCAAGTTTTTGTCGCAATTGCGCATTTCCTCCTCCAATTGAGCATCCACCCGCAAATTTGCCCTGAGAAGTGTCAACAATTCCGCTGCACAGAGCGACAGAAATTCCAAGTCGGCACCACCGCCAGTCCTTCTCCTTATAGAATGCCCATCTCAGCGCCAATCGGTAAGAAAACATTGCCAACACGGACAGTTTCAACTCTCCAAAAGATTGCTGAAATCGTATTTAACAGAAAGTCTAGCAAAAAAAATTTTTTTTTTGTAAAGTACGGTCAGGTAAAAAGTCCTGTATTCGCTCACCTGAGAAAGAGAGGCACAAAGTATAAAGTCAGCAATTCGACAGTAAAATGAGCACTTCACCAGACGTTGAAGCAGTTCAAGGCCTACGATATCCTTACGCAAACAATCCGAACGACGCACCAACTTATCGAAACTTTAGTGGAATTTAATTTGGTCGTCGCCGATGTAAAACCAAATCCTTACTGATCCAACAAATGTCCAATGCGCCGCAAATCAACAAATTTGCCGTCCGAAGCATCCAAATGGTGCGTCAACAACCCATTGAGAATAGCCGCTTGAGCTTTATACGAATTCACGTTGAACTCCGCCGCCGAATTCCGAAATTTAAACAATTATTATATTTAGGGGTGCCAAGTGCGCCTATAGCCTCATTTTGTAGAACAAAAAATGACCGCCTTTTTGGTGGTAATTCTCTTAAAAACAGACAGCAATTTACAAAATTTTTGTCGGCCACGGCCCTAATCCAAAAAATACCTGGAAAAGGCTGTACGCCTTACTGACCAAAAACCACTTAGAAAATCGGTCGTCCGCAAAACTCGAACGTGCAATGTCCACCCAATCATCCAATTCAATTTTCATCGGTTTGCGTCGTATGAATGTAGGCTTACAAATTAAGTATATTAAACCTGAATATTATGTGACTTAAGACAAGAACTCGGTAAGCGTTAAAGACAAATTACGGAAAGACAAAATGCCATTTTTTAAAACATTTGATCAAAGCAATGTTTTTTTAACACATAAATAACCTAATACATATTTAAAGTAAACATTTTACGGCCGCAAAATATGCAACAAATGAAATTAATTTAAGTTTGGCTTCTCATTAGTTCGTCATCTTCTTTGAAAGCATATTAACTCGATGGTCTAATCTCCACACAATCAATGAATCTGAAACAGCCGAAAGTTATGTCAATTCAGAGAAAAACCCAATAAAAATTATTTATTTTAAATAAATAATTTCTAAAGCTTACTATTTCGGTATGTTCAGAAATACCCGAATTATTTTCCAATAGAACAGCCGGCACCGAGAGTTCATATTTCCGACCTTCCTCGTCCTGCACGTGAATTTTTCCCCTTGAAAAGAAAAGGGGTAGTCAGAACTAAAAAATGGACATTCGAGGGGGAACGCCCACTCCAAAAACGGCATAAAATTTGAAAACGGAAACACGGACTATGTATAATAGCAAAAGTGAAGAACTGACCAAAGATTATTTCCCTTCGGGTAGGGCAGCGAAATGTTCGTGCTGAGTTGGAGCGCCGGCTTTGTGGGAGTCAGATACAGGTTCTGCCAATCACTCCTAAACATACCCATCATTCAGCCAAAATAAAGCATTTAACTCGCAGAGGCGTAACCAGGGAGGGGGGAGACCCCACCCAATCCTGAAATTTGAGAAAAAAAACAATAGTGGGACCCTTTTGTTTTACAACATTTACAATTTTAAAAGTTAAAAAAAATTGTAGTTGTTGCAAATCTATTAAATGGAAAAATTCCCAAATTGCCCCCTTCTTATAATTTTTCCTGGCTACGGCCCTGCAACTTCGTACACCGTTTTCTCCCCGCTCATAGACGACACTTTCAAAACGGCGTTCCTCAAGTACATTGTGCTATTCTGTGAGCTCTCCACCCGCAAAACAATACGCCAATTATGCGGACAGTGATTTCTGTTCACATTATTTGTGCCTATAAAAGCCTTTTCTGAGTTCAAACAATTGAGGTTTATTCAACAATGTGGAATCAAAAAGAGCTTACCCAAGTTAAAAGTGCTGACTTGCACTTCCACTGACTCCGTTGTCTGCTTAGTTACGGCAATCGGAAATATCCTAAAAAGTAAATTTTAAAAATGCATAATTGACTTCCGTAATACCAGCTCATTTCGTCTTCAGGTCTGGACCGAGCAGCTGAAAATAAAAAACATTTTGAAACATTCTCGCTTCAATTACCCTGATATGCAATTTTATAAAAATATTTTCATATCGAAAGAAATACCAACCGCCAGAATCCCTCTTCGTCTCGTCGGTTGTCTTCTTGAACAGTTGGTCGTACAGATAGTGTTTGATCGGTGCTCTTTCACCGCCTCCTTCGGTTGGCGACGACAGTTCGCTGGCGGACGGTTCAAATGGCAGAATTTCGTCATGTGACACAATGTCCATCCCACTGATTGCCGTCTCCTTCCCGATTCCCGGTGGACTTCAAATAAGTGGTCATGTCTGCTTTAAAATTCTGAAAAATTGAAGGAGTGTACTAAACTAATTTAGGCGTTTTTACAAACGTTAAGTCCTAAAAACCTAGGCCTCACGGACCATTGGTTGAACGAAACTATCGTTTCATGGAATTAATCGTCTTACCATTTCCGCCCAATCTTCCTTGTCTATGAGTACCTGAACATTGGTGAGATAATAGAAACCGGCAAATCAAAAAATAAAAAACGCACTTGATAGAAGGGAACGGCTTCCTGCAGTGTTTGCATGTCGCTGCTAAATTTTGCTTTCTTAGTCCGTTAAATACAAAGCTGTATCGCACTCACAATCTCTTCGTGAAAACGGTGCAACGTTTTGTCCGCACAATAATGCCTCTGCAAAAAATAAAAATTAATAAAACTCGTCACGGGATGAACGCGTCGCCAACCTGTAAGCAAACAATTTGTGGATAAAGCACTGTCCCCGTTCGTAAGGAGCGTCGGCTTGTGTGACCAATTTACCGACAGCCCTCAGCTCACTCTGCGGCCTTTGCGAGCGGAATCTGAAATTGGGGAGACACCGTCCAGCAGTTGGTGCAGAACCCTCGAGAACAAACAAAGCAACCCAATTTGTCATATATACAAATTCACCTCAAACTCCTTATATTCGATGTGGTGAAGGCCCGACTAGTAAAACCGTTCAGCATAGCTAACGAGGTTGACATCACTGATTTAACCGACATCTCTTAACTTAAACATGTATGGAAATCCGGCAAACAAAATGTAAACATTTGTAGATTGAAAAAGAACGACGCAATTGGAGGTAAACCAATGAAAAAAAAGAAATTAAACAAAATATTACAGCTATTTTATGCCCAAATAAATGGTACAAATTCCAAAGGACAAATTTTCATAGGAAACTTCGCGGAATCCGCTTTCACCAATCATCCGAGCAAACTTCGCATTTGAAGGAAACATTCTGATACTTTCCACAAGGTACTTATAGCTGTTGAAGTCACCGACCAACAGCTGGCCCAAGACGGGAATAAATTGCAAGCTGTAAACGTCGTAAATTCGCCTCAGCATCGCATTATCTACCAGTCCAAACTCCAAACAAGCAAAAACTCCATTTGGCTTCAGAACGCGATAAGCCTCCGAAAGAACCTGAAAAAAAAACATTCAAAAAAGCAATTAAAATATAAAAAAATCGATGCATACATGGCTACAGAAAGCTATGCCGGGATAGAAATACCGAAAAAGAAAATTGCTTAACAAAAATTAGTTCCATCAACCTTCTATCCTATAATTCGTAGTTTTTCACCTTGTCTATGTGCGTGCAGTTCCTAATTCCAAATGAAATCGTATAAAAGTCGTAAGAGTTGTCTTCAAAAGTCAAATTTTCTGCGTCTGAGCGGACCCAAGAAAGTCGGGCAAGGTCGGATGATGGGAGTGCAGCAGAAGCTCGAATTCTTCCAATCTCCAACATATTCTACAACGGAAATCGAAAAGCTGAAGTTGATGGAAGCAAGATTAAACCGAATTGACGCAACATCATTAATATCGGCCACGGTCACTGCATACGCTCCCATCGGATGTCTTCGCATTCTGTTCAGAATTCGAAACGCAATATCGCCCGTGCCACCGGCCATGTCCAACACTTTTGAATCCTTGCAAAGGATTCAGCCGCTGCACAAAATAATCCTTCCACAGCCGGTGAATGCCCAAACTCATTGCATCATTCATCAGGTCATATTTGGTCGCCACATTCGCAAAGACCGTACGCACTTAAACAAAACAATATTAACATTGGTATTGTCTAGGTTAAAGCAGTCCCGATAATTAAGTGTCCGGATTCGAGCTCAAAATTGACAACTAAATAATACGTATTCATCTCCAAAAGTCTAGATATGTAATTAATATTACAAACAGACCCCTTTCCTTCTTGTCAACTTCATCCACTTTTGCAAAGCCAAAGTGTGTAGCGACATTCCTTCGATGTTCGGTGCCGAAGAGCTGAGAAAGGCATTTTCCAACAGATTTTTGTAAAAAGACATTCCTTTCCAAAAGCTTAGACATCAAATGCTTATATCTACAATTCCGTTGGATGACAGAAAAAACAAAAAAAGAATTTTCGGTGCTTTTGTTTTGTGTATGCGCCGATATTTTTTTTTGAATTTAGCGTATTTTTATTTACTTTTCTTTCGTTTCGAAAATTCTTGGCGAAATGGTTAGCGGTAGATGCAAAAATAAATCGCTGTGCCATGTCCATGGTGTTGCTCTACTCCGCTTAACTATTTTTATTTTCCATTCAGAGTTCAAGCTGTACATCAATCGATGCTCAGCTCAAGATTTGTCGGCAATAAAGCCGGCATGAGTTTTGTTGACAAGGAGCGAGTAGAGCGTATAATTGCTGAGAATACCAGTCCAAATTTTGAGAGCTACGAGAAGAAGAGGGCGAGTCGTATTGAGCAGCGTTTGCGACAAAACCGCCAGAAGCTTGACTCGTTGACTGAACAACAAATTATCCAAACTCGGCATGAGGTTGGTTTTTTTAAAGAATTTTGGTGCCGGATTTTATTTTAAATAAATTAAGCATTTATAGTTGGACAAGGTCATTGAAGAAATGGAGAAATGTCGTAGATTGGACAGCATCAAAGTGCATATTGACATGGACGCGTTCTTCGCGGCCGTCGAATGTCGGGACAACGCTCACCTCAGAGCAATTCCGATGGCTGTTGGCAGTAATTCGATGTTGGTGCGTCTTTTAGCTAATTCGGTTTTTGTTCGTACAAACTAATGACCAAATTCGAGTGACTTTTCTTCATTAATTAAATTTTTTTGTTGTCATTTAAGAGCACTTCGAACTATGCGGCACGTCAATTCGGGGTTCGTTCCGCAATGCCGGGATTTATCGCCAAAAAACTCTGTCCACAACTTCTCATTGTGCCCGGCAACTTCTCCAAATATCGACACGAATCGTCCGTGTTTAGGAAGGTGTTTCAAAGATTTGACTCCGACGTGGTGATGGGAAGTCTTGATGAGGCTTATTTGGATGTAACGGATTTTGTCGCTCAGCGAAGCGCCCCGGGTCTGTTTGCTGAGTTTTTAAAATTATTATCTGATGTTTTTGTTCAGTGTCCTGTCGAAGGGTTCGTTTCATGGGTCCCTGCGTTTGTCGCCTCCCTTTGGTCGATGCTAATGACAATGGAATTGGGCACGACGCCGAAAAGATTCCGACAAAATGCGCTAATTGTGGAAAGGAACGCGTGGAAGTCGTTGATTCCGTCGAATTTGGTGCGGACATTGACTCCGTTGTGCGTCAACTTCGGTTTGGTAACCGTGCTTTGTTCTTATGCCCACCTTTTTTGTTTCTTTTACTTTCAGAAGTCGAACAAGCAACAGGACTAACTTGCAGCGCTGGTTTTTTTTTTTCTCATTTTTTTTGTTCCATTCATTACCGAATTATTGAAAAACTAGCCCGCTCTTAAGTAATGGTGGAGGAAGCCATTTCCCACGAAACCCAACGTTATTTTCAGGAATTGCTCCAAATTCTATGCTGGCAAAAATTTGCTCCGATTTGAACAAACCCAATGGCCAATTTCGCTTGGACAGCTCACGCGAGGCAATTGGCCTATTTCTGCGCACTTTGCAAGTGAGAAAGGTGCCTGGCATCGGCGCGGTGAGTGAGACACTGTTGAAGGCTTTGGGGGTGGTCACCTGCGGGGATTTGTTGGAGAAGCGTGCCATTGTTCATTTGCTGTTCTCCAAACACTCCTCCAACTGGTTTCTCCGCGTTTCGCTTGGCTTATGCGGTCGTGAGGTGGCGGACGGTGTTGATTCAATGCAGGAAGAGCACGGTGAGGAGCAGGCAATGTTGGGTTGGTTCTTCAACAAAATGTGCGATCTGACGACCGATCTGGCACCCTTCCCTCACTCACTCCTTAAGATGATGACAACCCGAAAAGCACAAGCATTGAGAGGACATTCGAGCCGACCAACAAAGTGACAGAGTTGTTGTGCACGGTACGGACTCTCGCTACCCGTCTCATCGAGTCGCTTCCGTCCTCGTTTATCGTTGGCGGACGAGCGGCGACGCTGAAAGTGAGTGCAATTGCGCCAGGAAATTGGAATTGGTCGCTTTATTTTGTTTGATTTGGTCATTTTATCCATTTGATTCCGTTCTCTTTCAGATAAAATTTGCCAACTTTGACGTTGTGACTCGCTGCAGATCGGTCAACTTTGTAATTGCCACTGCTGATCAGCTGTTACCCATCATGGAGGCGATGTTGTGCAAGGAATTCAGGGAAAAGAAAATGGCGGTGTGTTTTTGGCGAGAGTTTACACTTACAAATTAGGAGAAGGAATTCATTGATCTGTTCTCAGGATTCGACTTTTGGGTGTTCGCCTTTCCCAGTTGGTTTATGCTAGTCGGGAGCTGTGAAGGCGACCCGAAAAACGGCGTTCAGCTGAGTTTGGCCGGATTTGTTCGACGCCCTTTCTACAGCAAAAAGTATCGGGCAGGAGAGGAGCCCGAGTTGGTGGAGCTGAACTCCTCCGATGAGAGTGAGCAAGAAGGTGGTGAAGTGATGGATTGTGAGAAGGAATTGGTGCCAATGTCGAATGAGAAGCGAATTGAGGAAGAGGACGAAGGGGACGAGCCAAATTCATCGGAAACGTTTGGAGACAGTCGGAGCTGCTGCTACTGTACTCCGTCGTCCTCTGGTGAGTTATTTATCCCCTGAGTTTTATTGCGTGGGATACCGCCAATTGGTTGAAACGATCATTCTATTGCTTCCCGGTTGTGGCTCTCAATTCAAAACCATTCAAGGAGAAAACATTGCTCAATACACCGACGAGGACGACGAAGGCATCAGAAACATCGATGAATACTTTGACTTTGTTGACGACGATGACGTCATCGAATGTCCCAATCCCAAGGAGAATCGGAAAGAATGCGGCAAAAAGTTAAAGCGTATCACTCGCAAGTCGATCGGAGAAGCAAAAACTACGAAAGAATTGCACAAAGAGAAAAACCGAACCAAAGCATTCGCCTCGTGTCAATGGGAACAATTTGCACAAATATTTCCACCCGATCCGTTGATTTTTATGCCCATGGACAGAAAAAGCCAATCACAATTGTCTCAGAATGCCACAAACCTCAAAATAACTTGTTTTATTTTTGCAGATTTCTATACTTTTGATCCGCTCACAATATCTGTCGTATTCATATTGATAACAATTTATTCACATGTTCGAAAAATGTCGAGGAATTCTGCTGGGTGAACTTTGGTGGAGAGATCGTCGGCTTTGGGGGGGGGGGGGGGATGTTCTCGTATGTGTAGATGACAGCTTCCTTTTTGTGTTTGTTTAGCTTTGTTCGGTTTCATTTTCGTCGGTTTCACTTCTCATTGTCTTTTGAACAGAACCGGCTCTATCAGGACCGTGCGGGGTTCGTCTGCTGTACACGCTGTACGGACTTCTTCAGCTTAGCCCGTTTGTTCTGAAGCGTTTAAAATACTTGGGATTGAAATATTTTATCATTATTTTTAAATGTGCAATTCCCCAGAAATTTCTTTGTTTTTTCCGCTCGCGCAAAATGCTCCTCAATCAAAATTCCAATGAGTTGTGAATCGCTTTGCGCGTGCGGAGATTTTTATCGCAAAAGCGGGGAGGTAAATAAATACATGTAAGTGGCTGGTTCTGTAAAATGTGTCGGGGGGGGGGGGGGGGCGAAGGCTGTCAATTCAAATTTCTTTGGGCGGAGGGGGGGGGGGAAACAATTCATTTGTCGTCTTTTGAGTTAAACGCGGTCGTAATTACTAATTAGAAATGGAAGGATCGGGCGGCTCATCTGTCGGCCTTGAATGATTGGACCCAAAGAAAGAAATGGGGGGGGGGGGGGGGGAGGTGACCACCGATTAGCATAAAAAACCGAACATTAGAGACGTTCTTTTCCTTTCGTGAATCTGATCTTGGAACAATTGAAATGTTTATTCCAATTCAAGAAATTTTGACATAGCCCAAGTAACGCTTCCAAAATGGCGCGAAGGTCAAATTCGCGATCAGAAGATTAGATCACGATTCGTGGCATCAAATTGCGACTGAGAGGTCGTGAGGATATGAGAAGATGAAAGAGAGAGAGACAGCGTGGCCAACGTGGAGGGGGGGGGGCAGGTTATGCGAATTTGGGATAATTCGAATCCGAGTAAATTTGCACAATGGCAATTAAAGGGCATGGCTTTTTCTCTTGTCCCATGTTGCTTAATTGGTTACCTGACGGCACCCTCCGTTTTACACGCCTCCCCCCCCCCCTTGTAGTCCATCTACGCTCGACCCCCCCCCCCCCCCCCCCTCAACGAACAAACTCAATCAAACACTTTAGCGATAACATCATGCACCCCCCCCCCCATCATCCATCCTATCCATCTTTTGTCGTCAAGCGGTAAATGATGCGCACATTGCACGGGGGGTGTGCTGGGAGGTCATAGGAAAGAATGGATAAGAGAGAGAAGAACATGGGGAGGGATGGGATGGGGAGGGTCGGCAATGAGGATGAGTGTGAACATTTGTTATGGCTGTAAACCGGAGATGGTGTCATCCGGAGAGAGGGCGGAGGGGGGAGATGAATGCTTTCATATTTTGCTTTCGAGATCTGCTGACTTTCAGGGTCGTACCAAAAGAGAGAGGAGCCATCATTCATTTACATCGTTTTGTATCAGAGTAACCCCCCCCCCCCCCTCGTGGGTTTTTGAGTGAATTAAGGAGCATCCCGCCGGACGTTCACCGTACCACTTATCTCTCAACCGTACCCATGCCACGCTCTGCTGATCACCTTGCCAGCCATTGGGAAGCAGCTTGTCGTAAGTGACTCTAATTTGCATCAAACCCAGCCCTCTAATTGATTGCTCCCAATTCCTCCTCACTATCAGTTCCCCGTTTCCCTTTCGCTTGCCTGGAACCAAATTTTGATTTGGCATTCATTCAAGCCCAATTCATGCGCGAGTTCTTGCCGCTTCTTCTCTGTCAGGTAGCGGCTGTTAAGGAATTGCGTTTTCAGTCGCTCCAATTGCTCGGAAGTGAACGCCGTCCTCGGCCGCTTTTCTTCTTCAGTCAATTCGCGCCTTTTGCTTTTCCGCGTTCTTTGTCCTTAAAGCGGCGAGAGTGGGGGGGGGGGGAATGTGTGGCGTTGTGTCGTGTTCGAATCGGGCAAAACCTGAGCTGGGCCGATCGGAGTAGCGAGTGCAGAAGATCCAGGATGGAAGCGAGTCGCACGTTGTTGGCTGGGCGAAGGGGGGGCTGCAGTTGGGAGGAGAACAGAAGGGGTGCTGGTGAAGCTGGACATCGGCATGGTCAGTTGTGGAGCCCAGTGAAGAAGTCGACTGAAACGTTTGTCAATTGACCGATTGTCTATTGACGGCATTGCGCCAGTGAGGGAGGGAGGGGGGAGGGCCCAGTCTCAAGCAACAATTGAAAGTATTTTTAAACTGACGGTGCCGAATTCGGGCTGCAAAATGTTCTCAATGCCGAATTTCAACGAGTTGGTCAAAGTGATTGCTGCCGCAGCTGCTGTTGTTGTTGCCTTTTGATTTTGCCGATTTTCTTTGCCATTTGATGGACTTGCAGTGGTTGTTGAGGAGGAGGAGGAGGTGAGAAGGACGGATTCTGGAGGTGGAGAAAGTGCCGGAATGGCATGGAGCAGGCGATGGCTCTTCTGATGATGATCAGTGCCAATTTCGAGCAGACGAGCAATGTTCATAGCGCAGATTGAACGATTTACAGGCTAAAATTGGAATGAGAAAGAAGGACAAAGGCAAATTAAGGGCCTGGGGGGGTGTCCAAAGGCAAAATGCCGGAGAATAAGTTAGTTAGTTGGTGTTGTAATGATAAAAACGAACAAAACGCAGCGAACGACCACCACCATTCCAATCCCAACCATCCAATTGCCCCGCCCGCCACAATCGTCCGCCCATTCACTCCCTCCCCCCCCCCAGTCATCGGCGGCTCCTCCCCCCACCCCCCCCCCCCCCCCCCACTTTATCGCCCCCCGCCCCGCCCGCCCAGTCGCTCGCACCCACTGAGTCAATTAACGGCGCTTTTTGCGTTAATGAGGAGAAAAAGTACGGTATAAGGGCGAAGGAAGGAAATTGGGGAGCGCCGGGGGGCATTGACTCACCGGTTAAACAAACAACACAAAAATGCTAACCTTTCGACCAATTGCTTTTACTTTTCACTGACTGTTTTATTTAGGGACAAAAGCAGACATTAAAGTCCATAATCATTTGAGCTAAAGTCAATTGGGAAAAGTTTCTGTTTCCTCCGTTTAATAAGGTTAGGTCAATTTTAGAAATAAAATGGTCGGGATTTAAAATATTTGACATTTTCGATTGGACATCCATCGGCCACCACCCAATTAAGTGCCCCCCCCCCCCGAGGCGTTAAGCGGCGCTGAAAAGGGGTTTAAAGGGTAAGGGTAATTTGCCGCATCTCCCGGGGACAAATGGATAAATATTTAATTAGCCGTCCGATGCGTCTTCTCAACCCCTCCCCCCCCCCCCCAGCGATTTCGGCACCGCCAAATTGTCGAAGGGCAATTAAACGCTCGGGAGGGCAACATGCGCCCCTTGCCAACAGTCGAGAATGGGGCGAATATCCAATTATTTGGAGGGAGAGATTGACAGGCGAATTAAACAAATGCTAATGCTTTGGCTTTGATGGCATCAAAAAGGACGGAAAAGGCTGAAGACGGAGGGGGGGGGGGGGCGGGGGGGGGGGGGTCAAATCGGCACGGCACACAGACAGCGGAGGCACTCCGTCACGGCGAATTTGGCCTACCAAAACATTTTCCGTTCCCAGAGAGCGTTGTGCAACGAATGTTCAGAGAATGACAACGAATGGATGCGCGGGGGTAAGCGACTTTCTGATGATGGCGATAGGCCTCAAAGATCGGCTGTCGGCACATCTTTTGAGTTGCCCCCCCCCCCACCAATTCACCCAACAATTTTCATTTCATTTTCTTGGAGAATAACAAATTGGGACTTTCCTTTTTACTCCAATAATATCCCCACAAAATTGGGGGTTACCAAAACGGACAATCCGACCGGGCCAACTTTCATTTTCAAATCTAAAGGCGGATTGGCTCCGGCAATCGTTGGGACCAACCTTTCAACTGTTAAGTCAAGAATTTGGAATCGATTTTTCCCAACACTTTATATTGACGATGGCTTTTACAATGCAACATTCATTCATTGGCTAAAAATTCTTTCAATTTCGTTTCAAAATCGAACTCATAATTTATGCCCATCTCTCGCACTTTTGCCATTCGTTTTTGCAATTCGTCCACAAATCTGTCCTAAATTTGGCAATTTTCCTCCTCTCAAAAGCCTTTAAATTATTTGTTACCCTTCGACGCTTTTCCTTCTCCGGCGTTCGATCCTCCGATTGTTGTTTTGCATGAATAAGGCCTTAAATTGAAGAATTTGCACAACTAATTTAATGTTTTTAATGTTCGCTGACGATTTTCTCCGGGCCTCGCAATTTTGACGAAGCGTTTTCCCCTCCGAATGCATTTCGGCACTTTGTCTTGGCCAAGCAATTTGCATCTCAGCCTATTTTCGGCCAACAAATAATTGTCCATTGTCTGCGCCGCAATTTGTGCCACTGCCCCGTCTTTGAACTCCACAAAGGCTGTGCCGACGTGATTCCCCTGAGGGGAAGGAACCAATTCCAATTTTTCTTTTTTGTCGAAAACCCACCTTTTTGTTGCGAACCACCCGCACTCTCTTCACATCACCGAATTGGCTAAAGAATTTGATAATTAATTGTAAATTATAAAGCAAATCATTACATTCCAACAAACTTGGCATTCTAAAAAACGCTTCCCCCATTTTAAAATATCGACGTTATCACTGCTGACAAAATTGCAATCACAAAAAAAGAATGCATTCTTTTTCAAAAAACTTTTTTGATTTGAGAGACAGAAAAAAAGCAGCAAGCAGTACCTGAAGTAGCCGCTGAGTTCCTTCTCGAAAAAGCCATACGGAATGTGTCGCAAACGAACAACGTGTTGGACCGCCTCCACCCCAGCCGAATGTCCAACCTCCGATTTGTGCTGCTTCGGTTTTGGCATTTACTGTAAACTTTTGAAAGTCCAATTTGTAGAAATGGTTCTAATACATTTGATGTGCCAACAAAGTGTGAGCGAATCGTTCAGTAGACAAAACTCTCATCCGTGCATTTATATTCCACAATTCATAAAATATGGAAAAATATTTGTGGGACTATTCGATATGTATGCGAAGTACAATAAAAGTGAATGATTGTTAGTGATGGCACGACCAAAAGATTCCGACAAAATAATTGGAGCTATCACGAAATTGGGGGAACAAAAACACATTCATTCAACGGAAGGAGGAACCCTTTAACAAAAGTGACTCATCCCTTTTGCCCGCTGGCGCAAAATTATCTTTCAAAAATGATCGTTTACAATTAAGCAATGAATACAAAAATAAATGATGATCAAATAGTTACCAAACAAAAAGCTTTCTTTGGTCATTCTCAACCCGGCAGAATATTATCACTCTCAGTCATTGAAATAAAAGCTGTGGGAACCTTTTCGAGGGAATTAACCAAAGAAAACAAAAAATCTCTCAGCAATTAAAGTAACTCAGCCAGCCGTGGCTTACAATTTGGAAATTTTACGCCTGAAGAACTTAGACAGTCGATTCTTTGCTCCGTTTTTGTGATTCTTTTGATTATTGGTGGTATTGGAAAGGTTGGAGCTGCTCGCAACAGAACATTCGTCCGCTTGGCTGCCACTGTTGCTTTGCAGTGAGAACCTGGGAACTTCGCCACCGGCATTGACAGACAGAGGAAGTTCCGATCTGCAAAAATTTGTGGAATAAATATTTTATGCTTTTATTCTGATAAAGTGTTTATTTTAAACCCAAAATTTTATTTTCTCAAAATAACTTCCGTAACAAATGCTCACAATTTTCTCTCAATGGTTTCCTCTCCAAAAATAGCTCCCTCTTTTGCCCAATCAGAGGCGACGGGTAATGTCGGATAGGTTCCGTTGTTTTGGGGTAGTGATGACGCCATCGAGACGATGGTGAGTTTTTTGCTGTTTTCGGGTTGTTGAAGAGCATTCAGCGGGACGGTTGCAGCGAGCATTCCTATAAGATCCAGAGAGGGTAAAGCACATGAAGAAACACATCAAAAATGATAGAAGAGCATTCAAATAAATTTGGACAAAAAAGGGAATGGAAAGAATTTTAAATAATCTCGGCATCGCTGGACGACGAAGAAAGGCGGCCAGTCGCCGAATTATCATTATATTGCTGTTGGATGTATTGAAATGGTGAATAATCGAAAAAAGTTTCTGGCGGGAAATCACTGCATGGGATGAGGCCAAAATTCGACGGAGAAATTGAGTCGTCTACTAAAAGACGACTTTTATTTCCAAATTTTGTAAGGGAATTGGACGAAGAATTGGCAGAGAGACGACCCGCCCGATCCGTAAACACAAAATCAAACTCACCAAAAGATTCCGTGATTGAAAATCCACAGAGTGTTTCAATGTCCGTCCAACGGTGGGTACATTCATTCAGGGCCATCTTTATCTTCTCCATTCGAGCTCTGAAATTAGTGTTTTAAGCCTAAAAATCATAAATTAAAATCCTTTTTGGTGGGGACATTTTCCAATTTTTAGAGAAGGTTTCTGATTTCCCTCCCAACCGAACTAACTTCACTGAGAATATTTTGTTGTCAATATCGTCCGTGCCGGAGGTCGCGCCGGTTGCCAACTTCAACGAGTTCACAAAACTCATTTGCTTCCTGCGCATTTTGTCCACGAACTCCTTGGCCTCGCCCATTTCGTGCAGACAGTCCAGCTTCTGCTGATACAAATATGCCCACTCCATTTCATAAGTGCGTCTCAGCAGCGGTTGCAAGGCGAACGGAAAGCCTTCGCCAAATCCATTTTCCTCAGCAATCCGACGCTCATTCTCCAACTCGCGCAATTGACTTCTTAGCTAAATTTGTAATTGTATAAATTTTATTTCAAAGGAAAGCACCAATTCGATATTTTCAGAATCTTCGGTGTTATTTGACTGTCGATTATGATTCTCTTCCTCAAGCTTGTTTTGAACACCCGCAAAGTCCGTTTCCATGTCTCGTAATTTGTTCAGCACCGACGAAAGCTCCTCCATTTGTTGTTTTGAGCGATTTTTATGCTTTTTGAAGATAATCAGCACAGCCACAAGCAGTCCCAGCAGACCAGCCAGGGCGATGTCCTTAGCAATAGAAGACGAGTCTTGGAAACCAAACAAGACCAAATCGAGTGCCTTAAACAGATACACCATGCGAAACACAAAAAGAGCTAGGAAACGACCTTGAGCTGTAATTTCTGACGATGCACATAATTCTTTATCCCGATTCGATTGGAAAGAAACGAAGAATTTTGCACGGCTAACCTAAATTCAAAAAACGTTTTTTTTTACTAAACTAACTGTTTCCCCACCACAAAAATGTTTTCACATACCTCGGGAAGTCCAAACCAGTCACTTTGGCATTTAAAAAGCTATTGGCATATTGCGGCAGCTTCACTTGGTTGGTCAGCCAATCAACGACCTGTTTATTATTCCACCCACGTTCTTCGGATTGGAACCAATTCTCCCACAAATCGTCCACGGTTATCGACTCATCATTGCTGTGAAACGCATTTTCACGACGAACTTTATCAGAGCCGCCAAATTTGAGGTCTTCTTTCAGAAACTAAATGTGAAATAAACGCATGTGCTTGTACTAAAGTCCCATTAGCAAATTTTACATCGGCGGATTCAGACCGATCTATTGAGCCCGAATTGTCATCATCGAGTACTGCATGGATAGCTTTTACTGCCAAAAAGCCTTCTGTGTCCCTTAGTTTTTCTTCCTCCGCTGTGATAAGAACATCTGAACAGTTAGAACCTTTTAAAAAAAAATTGGGACATATTCTTTAATTTTACCCTAGTGTAGTTTGTATCCAATACAATATTTGAGTCAATTTTACAAAAAAAAAACATTGCTTAGAAAGTGTTTTTAGGGGTTTCAGGAGCGTTACCCGAACGCGAATTTAAAAAGGCCTCAAACTCATTCATAAAGCACCAAATTATATTTTTATCTGCTTTCTAAAACAATTTTAAAAATTTGTGCAAATTTAATCTAAAATGGGATACAAACCACATTAGCAGTAGCAGTTATCTTACTTCGCATCGGTGGTTTAATTAAGTCTTCCGCTGAAATTAAAAAGAACGACGGGAAGGAAGCAATAAAAAAACAATGGAAGCATCGTTTGTTGATCATAATTGAACCAAAGCAAGCATAGGTATGGTGATCTAAAAATAATTGAAATAAAATTAAAAGATTTTTCGCAAGTGAAAATTGAAAACAGATTGCCAAGAAAATGCGATTTTTTCGGCATTTCTTTGTGTTTTTTATTGCCGCGCCTGCGCTGCCCCACAAATTACCAACTCATTAAAACCACTTCAATTCGGCATGGTTATTAATTTAAAAAAAAAAAATTTTTGTGTGTCCCCCGCGGCTGAGTAGACCGTGAGAGCAGGAAGTGCCTTTCTTTATAACACAGGAACGAGTCTAATAAATGGCATGACAACCCATTGAGGCTAACGGCACACCCAACTCGTTCCCGTCGGACGGTTGGGGACGAGTTTCCATTCTAACGCTTACCTGAATACTATATTCCTTGATTTTTCTTTTACTATTTTCTTTTCTTCCACAATTTGATTTGCTCACCAATTCCGACAGAATCTTTCTCTATCCCCTCATCTCTCCCCCGTCTATTCCATGCATTCTTTTATGCTGGCAAATTCATGAATGATGATTGACTGACTCTACCCGTAGGACTGTCTTGCGATCGCTGTACTTGATCGACTGGTTAAACGGGCAATGAATGAGCAATTACGTCTTCCTCTTCTCTTCACCAATCCATTCTTTCCTTTCTATTTCACCCCATTCTCTATTTCTCGATTCTCCTCACCCCATCTCACATTGGCTTGTTTTCTCCTTCCTTCTCACTTCCTTCTCACCCACCCCAATTTCCCATATGCTTTGATTTGTTACATATTAGGCGACGATAGGGGAATTGAATGTATGTAGGTATATGGACACAAAATTGGATAAAATTAAATAACAAACGCGCTAATAATTGTCTCTTCTTACGACGGCTTGCGCGAAAATAATTATTTTTTAGGCGAAATTCCATTGTTTTATAAATAATCGATTTATTTTTTTTCAGGAGTCCTTAACTTGGGTTTGAACCATTTCTCTGGAAAGACAGATGATGAAAAGCGAGTGGGATCCGCTTAAAACGAAGTCGGACATCAAACAGCGGCTCAACCGTTTGTCATACTTTTATTTGTTGTTATTCAGAAAACAAATACGAATTAACAGGCCTCTTTGGGCGGTTCGACCAGTACTCGGAATTTGCAGTCAAACCTCGTGCGCCTGACGACACTTTAGCAGAGCGTGTGACCGCAACCACAACAAGTGCCTCCCCCGATCCCGCAAAGGAAAAAGGGCAAACATTGCGGGAAAGAGAAGAAGGCGATGGCGCAGTTTGCCAGCAGCAGAACGATGATACTGCCGAATCAAGGTGATTAATTTTTATTTTTTCACGTCAACTGATAACACTCCATACCCCAACTGACACTCCCAGGATTTTAAAATGATCCTCTTTAGAGACTTGGAAGACTTAATCGGTCAACTTGTCAATGTTTCGAAGCCGCTTTCTCCAGTTCGATTTGCTTCTGAAAAGCCGACAACTTCGTCTGTTGAGTTATCTGTCGATACTCAATTGGCAGAACAGCCGGAGTGTTCAACACGTCTTAGGTGGTTGATTCGGCGTTTTCTGATGTTTGACTTTTAATGCGTAGCTCCGACCTTGACGTTCTTCTACAGCATATCACTTTTGTGGAACCATTGATTTCGCCGATCAGATCGGATTCATCGTTTCCCAGCGAAGACACTTCAAAGAGGAAAAAAAGACCATGTCATTTTTACCGATTCGTTGTTTCTTGAAACTTGTTATAATAACAGTGTGCTCTCCCCGCTTCGACGATGTGCCGAAGCGTCTAGCACTTGAGGCCGATGGACACAAATCTGCAGAAGATCCCATTCCTTTGACGAGGGAACAGCCGGCAACTGCAAAAGTCGCATAAGTTCAAGCTTTTGCTGACAAAGCAAAGTTTCCTTCGGCTGCTGGAACAACAAGTGCACGATAAGAAATTGGATCCAAAAGTGAACTTGGACGTTAATACGCCATCGGAAGTGACCGGAAGTGTAAATTCGCCTCTGGCGATGTCAAATTTGGTTGAGAAGTCTGTCCCAGATGGTCACTTGGTATAAATATCTCATGAAAATTGATTTTAATCATTTTCTTTTAAGAAATCTTCGAACAATGCTGGGATGAGTTCTTTTGCTCTTCCGATTGGAGGATGGAAAGAATTCCGTGGACCACTTTGCAAATCGGGCTCGTGAGCTGAAAAAAAGTGGAAACAACGAGGTATGCGGTAACATAAAAGTGTATTGGACTGAAAATCAATGTAGATGGACAGAGGGCGCCAAATTCTCTTCTATTTCGAATCCATCGCATTCTACATAATGACGGCATCAACGCTTAGCTCTAAACCTGAGAAAGTGCATTCGTCGTTAACAGACGTTGTCAACTTCTTGAAGTAATCTCTCATCACAATATCTTTGAATCAACAGAATACCTGAAATTTACAGTTCCTCGTGGACGATGTTCAAGAACAGTAAGACAGTGAACACATCGAGTGCGGCTAGTTACGTTCGGAGTCGGCTCAAAACCGTTCAGCTGATGATCTCCTCTTGCCTTGCATTTCATCTTTATTCCATTCACAGTGTAGTGAGTGCATTTGAGTTTTGAAATAGCATAAAAACATTAACGATTCAGCGTGTGATGAGCACCCATTTAATATTGCAACGATATGAGAAGGGAAAACCCCTAAAAGGCCGGCAACATCGACGGCGATTGAGGGCGCCAATGGCAACAGCGTGGGCACAACGACTTCATCCCCGGCAGCGTCGACGCCGAACTCTAATCGGTCCATCAATTCACAGCAGTCACTGGTCAGTTTGAGGAGGCACATATCTACTTTACACAAATGTTGTGCGGGTCCTAGGATATTATATTTTTTTTGTTAGAATTTGTTCTCCACTTTTTTGGGATGGCTTTTTGCGTTGGCCTCAAGATGGTTCTGAACTTACAGATATCTTTGCCGACGGATATTTATGCGAGCATGTCGCAGCAACTTCGAACCCTCAACCATTTGATGTGGTCGCACAAACTTTGGAGTGATGCTAAGGCGACTAGTGGCTTCGAAAATAGAGGTTATCCATGTGACCCCGTCTCCGAACGAAATGTTTAGAGGAAAAATAAAAAAGCCTTAAATACACCCCTAACGAATTTTGAGCCCCCCCCCCCCCCGAAACCCAGGGTCTGGACGCCATTGATTAATAATTTATACCTAAGACGACGAGCTGAATTTTATTAATCGAATCATTTATTAGCGTTCAATGACGGTCTCAGCACGCTTTGTGGTCAGCTGAAGCACGATGCAGAACTTGCTGAAGTGGCTGAGTTTCTGCTCGCTGTAACTGGCTGGCTTTGGAAGGAGTACGCGCGGTTGCAATCCGACGCGAAGGTGTAAAAGCAGCACGTCCGTTCTATGAAAATGCAAATTTGTTTCTGTTTTGCATCCGAATGATGGACTCTCTTCTTCCCCCTCTCCTCAATTATATTAAATTAATCATCATCAACAAAAACACGTTAAAATTCTATTCTTCGTCTTTAACTTGATCTTTTCTGCCCATAGAAGTAATATTACAAAAATATATAAATATAATCTCTATTCATTATTACTTCTGATTCCAGCACGTAACGAATTCTCTAACTCCATTTTACTGCGGGGGTGTAGCGAAGAGTTGGGTCCCGTAAATTTCAAAAATTTCGGCTGCTTGTCTCCATTTAAAGCTACATTAAATCATCTTAATCGATGGAATGATTGGTTTGAGACTCATTCTTTCTCTCTGCGCTCGAGCGCGACAACTTTTTGTTCATAGACTCATTGGATTCGCTACGCCCCTGTCAATTGTATCCCCCGCAGCTTCAGCCAGTGTCAACATGCAAAATACGATACTAAACTCTCCTCCCTACAAAATACCTTCAGTTGTTCAAAGTATTCTTCTTGTGTTTTTTCTTATCATTTTGTTTTCGTAACATAAGTCTGTTTGTTATATGTATACATATAATTAGTAGTACATAATATCTGCTGTTTAAATATGCTTTGGGCCAATTGCTTTCGTAAGCAAAAGAGATGCGCTCATAGATTCCATACCAAACCGAAAGACTATGACCAAATTGCCAATGATATTTTATTGTGAATCATTCGTTTGTCCATCTCACGGTTCGAATTCAGACTTGTCCCTTCTGGGTATTCTGCTAATCCATGCTTTGTGTGTAAACGCTTCCCATTCATATCGTCCAGTAATACGAGTCAACTTACTCTGAGTGCGGTTTGGTCCGACTTTATGTTCGTTCCCCTTCTCTGAACTGCTGCTTATTCAAAGCTTGGACGGTTATCAACACCCTTCCCTTTCATAATCTGGTTAATGCTTACTCAAATTACGGTAGAGAATTCAATCTAAAAATTGTGTCAATTCACGTGTCCTTTTATTGAAGAATGTAAAAAAGGGATTAAATTTGTAAACTAATTGGAGACTGAACGAAGAAGTTGTTTTATAAATGATTATTGTGGCCACAATGATAAATGGAGTGGACGAAAATGACGAGAGGTCTTTGAGGGTCCAAAGCTGATTTGACCAATGCGGGGTGTGAAGCTGTACTAGAACCCGTTATTTTTGAAAGGGCAAGGGTCGAGGACAGTAGGGATAAGCGCTAAAAACTCGAAAGCCCTTATCTGGCAAAAATACGGGGCATGTATATTTGTGGTTACAAAAATTTAATTGGAGTTTTAAGCGCACCCCCCCCCCCCCGAAATCTTTGACTACGCCCTTACAAATTAGTCCCCCCACCCCGGGTTTTATTTGTTTCCTTTATATGCTTACTGATTTTGTTAGCTTCCGGTTATTGGGTGGGTCGCGCGGCGAATTGATGCTTGAGAAATAAGTGTATTCTGAGTGGTGGGTTAACGGCCGGCTTTCTGATCTGATCTGTTTAAGCGATGTTGCCCGTTATTTGTAATGTGCCGTCATTATCAAAACACCACGCTCTCCACTTACCAGTCCATCCCCTCCCCCCCCTTCCAATCAATCCATCATCCTTTTGCTTGGAGTGCAAACATTCCCCCCCCCCCCCCCCCTCCTCTCTCTTCCTTCCTTCGTCCTATCCCGTCCTTTTCCCGGCTCTCTTCCACGTCGTGGGAACTCGAGATTTGCTGCTGCCCCCTTCCAGTCTCTCAGCCTTTCGTCCCATTCATCGCGCGGATCATCGGCGGGTGACTTTTCCCCCCGTAACCCAAAAACGTAAAATGAGCGGGTGTCGAAGGACGGCGGGAGGAGGTGGCGGAAGTGACGGAAGAAATGCAAATGCTGGCGAAAGATGGGCCAGGGGGGCAGCGGGAGGAGTGGCGGCGTTCCCGGCGGAGAGGGACCAGGAGGAGTACATTTTCGTGCACGACGACCGTGACGAAGAGAGGGCTGGCGGCGCTGATCCCCGCCGCCCCCGTCGTCATCGGCCCGTATCGCGTGCCTCAGACTCTGCCAGCATACATTTCCTGACGGACGACCGGGAAGAGGCGCGAGGAGAAGGGCGCCACCCAAATGCTGGCAAGAGACCTGGCGGAGATCCATTTGAGCCAGGTTTTCTCAGAAAAAGCCTTAAACACTTTCACTCGAAGCTTCCCGCCCCTCCAAAGGCACCGACACATGTAATGTTCCCCCGAAATGCTTTCATCCTTTACTTTTTATTCTCTCCCCCCCCCCCCCCCCCCCCCCCCCCCCCTACGCTCACTGAAATTTACGGCCAACGACTACACCGCGCCGCATTTTCCTCCTCTTCATCCGGCCCGTTCCATCGTTTCATTCATTGGGCCCCCCACTCCCCCACTTCCTCCTTTTCTTCCATTAAGCATTTGCTTCTGCCATTCCCATGGGCCGCCCGCCACGGTGACTTACGTTAGGTTTAAACTCCGACTCAAATCCGAGCTGAAGCTGAACCGACTGCCAGCACTTACAAATTGTCCCCCCCCCCCCAATAATGCCCTTTTGCCTTAACAGTGAATGCCCGCCCGCCCATTTGTGGGTTTGATAAATTATAGTTTTTTGCCGCTTCTTCTTTCCTTTCCTTCTTTTTATCCCCCCCCCCCGCCTTTCCCTCCCTTTTCGGTTTCTCTCTCTCCGTTCTCATCCCTTTCCGTCCTTTCGCCCATTCCAGCCACGCCATAATCCACCGCCGATG
This sequence comes from Globodera pallida, assembly GCA_020449905.1. Classification (NCBI taxonomy): domain Eukaryota; kingdom Metazoa; phylum Nematoda; class Chromadorea; order Rhabditida; family Heteroderidae; genus Globodera; species Globodera pallida. Next base: position 780,993 of record JAIXHY010000003.1, on the reverse strand, counting down.
GGTGAAGTGGACTATTCGCCGAATGACTTCCGCCAGGCGAGGGCGGCCATTGAGGATGCCGCGACGCGTCAACAAAATGATGGGCCGTCCGGGAGGGGGAGCAGTGGCGGAAGAAGCGCTGGGAGCGGGCGGAGAGTGCGCCATTTTGGGGACACGACAGTGGTGGGTTGGGTGGGTGGGTCATTGGGACGGATGGGACACATTGCCGGAGGGGGGGGCTCTTTCAGTTTGAACATTTGCCCTCGAGAACGCTTTTGCCGTAAAAGCCAAACATCTCTTCATTGTTCTAGATAAAAAGTCGGGGAAATGTGTTCAAAGACAATAAAATGAACGCTTCCAACTTCAACTCACTTTAGATAATCCGAACACCGCGACCCCTACTCCTTCTACTGGCAACTGGACAAACTGAAGCGGGCCGAGCAGGAGCCGCCGAAGCCAATGCCACCGGCTGATTACGTTCTGGAGGATGAAGAAGAAGCGGAGGAGGAGGAGGAGGACGAATTGGCGGACGAGGACGAATTCCCCGAGGTGCATTTTGATAGAATTTTGCATTGCCATTTTCATAATCGCCGGAAATGCCCTCCCCCCCCCCCCCCTCCTCTCCAATTTGGCTAATTTCGTTGGTCATTAGGCGTCCTCCCTTTGCAGGATTATTTGTCACCGGACAGCGGAGTCCATCTGATGGAGAGGGAACCCTTCAAGGAACGCCATTACGCCCTGCCAATGAAGGAGTGGGGGGAAGGTGAGCGGCGTGAACTGCTTGAAAAGGGTGACGGCTGCAGGGGGAGGCTTTGGCTGGCAATTCCTTTCCATATTCTTTTCGCGATTAAACCTTTTGGAGGAGCTGATAAAACTTCCAAAAATGATAACCTTTTCCATTGGACAGATCCCTCCCGTTTCTCCCATTATTGGCAAGTCGACAGCGGGCCGCGGCAGGAGGAAATGCCTCCAGCAGAACTGAGAAGAAAAAGACCCGTAAGAATGGAACAGTGTTAGCCCCGCCGGGGAATTTAGCATTTTTTAACGATTTTCTTAAAAAAGGGAAAGTATTTCATTTCTTTTGTTGCAAAGACCTTTTCGGGATCCCGACCGAACCTAATTCCGGTCAAAAACCCAATGGATTGGTGTGAGTCGAGGTTCTAAAAGGAATCGCCACCAGCGGAAGAAACTCCCATCGGACGGCCGTCGCCACCGAAGCAAATTTCAGTCAGCGATGTTGGCCAACAGACGGCCTTAGCCGCAGAGGAACCGCTAATTGAGGAGCACGCCTTCCGCCAGACGACGACGCGACGGCGGGTTGAGTTGGCCGAGGAGGGCGCTGAGACGGCACAGAGACTGCAGCACGCACTGACCAACGGGGTGAGCCGTAAGTCCGCGCCGACCCCTTGGGGGACGGACGGACGGATTCAATGGATGGCATGCCATCGTTTACATGTCGCTGCGATGTTGGGACTTATTCCCCCACTTTACAGCGAAATGAGTCACAGCTTGGCCGATTCGTTGTCCGTCCGCTTGGCCAAGTGGAGGTTTCCGACGGCGATTTGGCCGACATGGAGCAGAGCCACGAGGTTATGAATCGGGCGATGGCACAAGCTGGGGACAGCGGGGGAGGGCGAGGGAGAGGCCGTTCTTGAAGTCAGCGACAGGGAGCTGCGACTGGTGGAGCCGGCGGCACGGGAGGGAGGCGTACAGAGAGTGCTGAGGAGGGACCCTCTGGAGCATATCCGGGTGTGGGGCACCGGAGGGCAGGGGTATGTGTGGGCGTGCCGTGTTGTACTTGGGGGGGGAGGCGGGATTCGTGTGCCACTTCTAACAAATTACGCAGTGACAGAGACTTTGCTTATGTGTCGCGTAACTCTGCGGATGGGCGGCTGTTGTGTCGCGTGTTCCGCTGCCGTGACGACTCTTCACAGGAGGCCAAACAAGTCGCGGACGCACTTCGAGACGCGTGCCACAGCCGTCCTTTTGCGCCAGCAGCCTCGGGATAGGCCGGACTCGCTCAGTTCCTCCCTGGCCTCGTCAAGGCGGAGACGACGGACGCGTAGGCTTTTCATTGAGAGTGGGCGCCGATCGGTCCCAATATTTTTTCATAAGAATCGTTTAAAGCATCGAACATCGCCGAAAGTTACAATTAGACAAAAGGGTCTTTGATACAATTTGTTACAAAAATCGGGTCGCTTTCATATATCTTAATGAGTATTTTGGTTGAGAACTTCTTGGTGTCCACTTACAAATTAAGGCGAATCTCTCCCGGCGACTCCCATCGAAGAGCCGAAACGAATCATCCGATGCCATTTCATCGGTGTCACCCAAGGTTGGCATTTTTGTTGCTTTGGTGTTGGAAGCGTTTGAATGCCTTAATTAAAGTGCCTCGAGCGACGGGCATTGAGACGTTGAACGAGGCCGTGGACAGATTGGTGACGGACGTGGGCCGGGAACGATGGACTCAGGCGGGTGTTTTGTTGTTACAATTTGAATATTTTTGTCTGCTCATTTTGTCAGGTGGACGTTCACATTTCGCCTTCGATGATTTGCGTCTTCGAAAGTGCCGGTGCCCGGCGCCAAATTGCCTCCTGTCGAGTTCGCTACCTGTCCTTTTTGGGCATTGGTCGTGACGTTAAGTGAGTCGGGCGGGGGGGGGGGGAAGTTAATCGGCGTTCATTAATTGTGCCGGGGGGGGAGGTTAATGGGCGTTCATTAATTGTGCCGGGGGCAGAGGTTATTTCGGCGTTCTCCAATTGTGCCATCCTTTCATTATGGACGCAAAACGAATTCATTCTTTTATTCATTTGTCCCCCAACAGACACTGTGCTTTTATCGTTGCTCAATCTTTCGACCATTTTGTTTGCTACGTTTTCTACGCCGACCCTTCCGCCAGTTCGTTAGCCAAAACAATAGAAGCAGCGTGTAAATTGAGGTACCAAAAAGTGATGGACGCCCATTTGCCGGAAAGCGGGAAGTGATCGGAATGGACAAAACGCCGGAGGGGGGGGGAAGTGATCGGAATGGACGCCAAATGCAATGATCACAATGCGAGCACATAAAGTGCGCTGTTGTGTATAAATCGTAATTACGAGAGATTAATGAGAATATTAGTGCCATTTCTTTAATGTTATGCCCGGGGGCTGTACCATTTATTAAATCGCGCGTGTATTCGTCCGAAGTTTGATTTTCAGAAATAATTCGTAGAAACGGAAAAATTTGTATTGAATATTTTCCTGTCACAATGTACAAAGCTTTTTGTAGGCGTATGACATAATGCGACACCCCCCCCCCCGCCCCAAAGAAAACGACAAAATATCGACCACCAAAATGGTGGTTGGGGGGTCATCCCCCTCCCCCCCCCCCCACCCCCGGGGGTCATCCCCCCGGTTCGTCCGTTTCTCTTCCTTTTCGGTCCGTTCTCCCATCTTTGTCACTCTCTTTCCTTTCCTTGCAACCCGCCACCCCCCCCCCGCCCACCCCCCCCCCCCCCCAACTCATTTCATCCATCGCCCATTTAGTTTGGAAGAGCACGGACAGAGGGGGGGGGGGGGGGGGGGGGGCAACACCCGCCAAATGACAGCAAGAAATGAAGAAATGCGACGACGAAGACAATCGGAATCTCTTCCTCCCAACATCAAATCCATCGGCGAGGTGCAAATTGGGAGGAATTTGTTTTGTGTGTGAGTAAAAACTAAAAGTCGCACAGGTTTCTGTTGCCCCCCCCCCCCTGGAACCCCCCCCCCCCCCCCGCCTCCACCACCTCCACCTCCTCCACCTTCTTGTTCACGGGTTGTTCATCTCCCGATTTCGTTTCCCATTACGTTATATTCCTTGTACGTCAACGAAGTGACGGGCGGGAGAAGACTGACTGACTGATTTATATGAATCTCTCAGTCAACGAATTGGTAAGCCTTTCCATGTTTGTCCCCCGTTATCTTTTCCAAACTTCGCCAACAGTTCTGACTGTGTTTAGTAAATATGCGTTAATCCGTCCACAGAATTACTCGTGCCTTCCTCACTCAAACACTTCCAATTAGTCTGTCTGTCGTCCCGTCCAAATTTCCCCCCCCCCCCTACCCATTCTCTCCGTTAAATGTACTCCCCGCCCCCCCCCCCCCCCTCCCCCCCCCCCCCCCCCCGACTCAACAACACATTCCCAATTCCCACAAAACGGCCACCCCAACAAACAAATCACTCCTCAGACAGCGGGTGAAGTGAAAGCGGCCAACAACAGCAGCGAAAGAAGAAGCACAACAGCGACGACGACGGCAAATGTCCCCAACGGCGGCTGGGGACGACGGCTTCTTTCTCCCAGGCGCTTCTTCTTACCCACCCATCGCTTCCTCCATTCATTCATTCATTCATTCATCGATGCAATAATTGGACACAATGCATTCATTACCCCTCCCCTTTTCCCTTATGACAATTTGTAAAAGTAAAAAAAAAGGGGGGGGGGGGTTCAACGGGGGGAAACATTTAATAAAATGAGAATGGAAATGGTTCAAAGCATCGCAAAGCAGCGAAGCCAACCAAACGACCGTCCGGCCAAAAGGCCCCCCCCCCCCGCCATAAACTCGTGGCCATCCCAAAGACATCGCTCGTCCCCTCTGACGAATGAATATTTGTCCACTCCATCATTTGCCACTGTTGTCATTGAAATGGACAAACAACAAACAAACGCCCGCTCTTTCATCTCCAACACAAATATTCGGGTCGGCGGGGGGGGGGGGGGGGAATTTGGGCATGTACGACTTCGTCTCCACGGCTCAGTCGAATTTCATTTTGATACACTAACCCACCTCCTAATTTGATAAATTATTTTTCGATACCAACACCAGCGCGCATTCCCCCCCACCCCCAGCAATGTCCCGTTTCCTAATTGGCACACAAACCACGCCCCCCTTCCCCCCCCCCCGTCCCTCCCCCCCCCTCCCCCCCCCCCCCCTCTCCCCCCCCCCTCATTTGCCCATCTACCAAACCAACAAAAATGCTGTTGCGCACTGAATGAAGGTATTGTGCATGTCCCTTCGTTCACCCCATTCGGTGAAGATGGATTTGTTGAATGTTTCCCCCCCCCCCCCCCTCATCGCTTCATCCGTCCGTGAAATTGCTTTCACTCTTCTTGCGCCTTCTTCCCCCCCCCCCTGCTTTACTTTACTTCCAAAATTCATTCACCGAATCCATTGCGGGTGAATGAATGGATTTGGGTGTATGGATGGGCTGTGAATGTTCGTTGCGCTGAATGATATAATTTGCTCTTTTGCGCTTCTCCGTCATCCAAGGCTATTCTGCGTCGACGGGAGGGGGGGGGGGGGGGGGGGGGGAAGCACAAAAAGGTGTGGGGGGTGGGGGGGGAAAGAGTTGGGAGGGCTAAATGGGGTGGAAGGTGAAGGAGAACCATTCGGACGAAGAACAAATGGAGGGGGGGGGGAATGGACATTTCAACCTCCCGCCCCATCGATTGGTGGTGGCCGGGGGATCTGCTGATGGATGGGGGGGGGGGGGGGGCTTGGCGATGCTACACTCGACCAGCCATCGTTTGCTCACTTGATTCCCGATTTTACAACAAAACTATTACATTTTGATGAGAATTGTTGGGGTGGGGGGGGGGGGAGAGGCGCCTCGGGAGAGTCGACTTCTGTTGTCTGTGCAATTCACCTCCGGCGTAAATTGGTTTTATGACTAATTCTATTCCCAGTCCAAGAACTTTTTTAACCTTTTCATCACAAAAACGCATCTTCACTTTACATTTTGCGATATCCCATCGGATTCCCTTACAAATAAATTGCTTTTCCCCTCTCACATTTCCATGTCGTCGAGCCTTTTTCCCCTTCCCGGCATTAGCCCTTCCGCCTTCCTCCATATTTCAGGTGTCCGTCCGTCCCGCCCGTTCTTCCGCGTCCACTCCGACCCCTTCATCCAATTTATTCCCCCCCCCCCGCCTCCCCTCCCCTCCAATTCTCCACTAATAAACATTGACCATTTGGACGGCTTTCCATGGGCGGAGAAGGGGAGCTGTAGAAGCGGCGGCGGCATGTCAGCGGCGGAATGCCTTTACTCGGTGTTGGGAATACAAAAGGAGGCAGACGAAGTCGAGATCAAGAAGGCATATCGAAGATTGGCATTGAAATGGCATCCGGACAAAAATCCGGAACGGAAGGAAAAGGCGGAGAAGATGTTCAAGCGGGTTGCGCAGGCGTACGAAGGTGTTGTCCGATGGTGAGGGGGGTGGGAGGGAGGGGAAGGCACGGTTAGGGCAAATGAACTGAAGGCATTGCGAGATTCAGCGAAGCGCCGCGCGGATTACAATCGGCCCGCAGAGGCAGCAGCGTCCTCCGCACACCGGAGGAGGACGGCACCGGCAGAGTTCCATCAAAGCCATTTCCATCCGCACTTCCGATCGCCGTTCGGTGCGTGACTTCACCGGTGTCCTTCTAATTACGAACCTGTTCGTCTCTTTTCAGATATTTTCCGAGAATTTTTCGGCGATCCAATGGCCGATTTGCATCGTTCACCATTTTTCACTTTTCCCACTAATGGCGGGACAAGGCGTCAGTTTTTACTTTATAAAACGAATATAAAGGAGCAAAATTTGGCAGAGAGAAGACGGCACACAACCAATTTGTTCGGAGATGGGGCATTTGGTGCACATTTTGGGGGAAAGGACGAGAACAATTGGTTAGAGGGGGGAGGGGGGGTAAATACAACCGACCCACAAATACTTTGGATGTCTTTAAGCCAGTTCTCGACTGTGATCCGGTTCAGCACCAGCTCAAAGGATCCGGGGAAGAAGATTAAGAAGACAATCACACAAACGGCAAGCTTTTAAAACTATTCACAACAGTGCCATTAAACATTTCTTTCTATGTAAATTCAGAGACTGGTGGATGGGAAGAAGATTGTGACTAAAAAGTGAGTATGGGAAGGAATTGAAAATAGGGGAAATCTTTTTGAGAGTGGAGGACAACGGCCAAGTGGAGGAGGAAGTGCTGGAAAACGGAGTGAGTGGGAGGGGAGGGGAGGGGAGGGGGGGGCGGGGGGGATGCCAAAAGCCCTCCAATCTTCCCCTTTTAACGTCAGGTGTTGAAGTCGAAGTTGATCAACGGAACACCGGTGGAGATAAGCGCGTGAATATTGGATAAATCATACGACTGACAGAGGGAATCAATTTATCCACCATTTAAAACAGCCAAATGCGCGAAAGAAAGAGGGACAAATGGACAAATCCCATTTAGCTAATTTGTAAGGATTCGGCCGTCCCCTTTTTGCCTTCGGCGCCAGTTTTCATTTCATTCATTCAATTCATCGCTCTTTCATCAACATTTTGTTTGATTTTCGTTTTGCCCCACCGTTCCAAATGAGAAAGCGCATTTAAACATCGATTCTATCGAAAGTGTCACATGAATTTTAAATTTATTAAAAAATAAAATTGTTAATTAGAGTTTTGTTTGGCTCCTTCTGAGATTATTACAAGCAGGGCTTCGTATCGGAAAGGCAAATGCCACTTTGAAGCAAGTTATGAGCTCTGGACTGAAGTGTCCCTTTCAATTGGGACTCAGTTGTCCACGGCTTAAGAAATGCTTAAAAGCACATTACCCATATAAACTTTTAAAAGTTAGCTAATAAGGTGGAAATGCTGGCCAAATTACCGCACACTCGACTACGGCGGCCATTCTTTAGAAAATGCAATGCCTGGCAATTATTCCATCTCCAATTTTTTATAAGCCATTATATGTAGGTAGACACAGCGAATCGATTTTAGGGTCCCAGTTCAAAAAAGAATGGTTTTTAGTTTTTAGATTTGTTGAATTGTTTTATTTTCCCATTATTATAAACATTTTGTGCATTTTTTGAAGATTTTAGCCTTTTCGAGTTCATGCACAAAAACATGTATTTAAATTTTAGCCTTTTTCCGAATGCGCTTTAAGAGTTAAGCACAAAAATAGCATTTATTGCGAACATTTTGATTAGAGCGGCTTTTAAGTGCCTACAAATTCCTTTGCGTTTTTAAGAATAAATGCCTATTTTTTGAATTTTTTTGTAATTCTTAAGGAAAATGCAAAAAATATTAATCTTCCATAATTTGCTTAAGCTTATTTCTGTTTTATTACACTTATAATATGGCTCGTAAAAGAAAGAGGGCGGGAAAAACAAATCCGGAGAACGATCACCTGGCGAACAACAACCGAATGTCAGTAGGAAACAGCAATAGCCGAAATTGTTTTTTGTAAAATTAATGGGTTTTTCTTTGTTTTCAGTGCGAGCAAAACCTCTGGAATCTATTCGGAGGCTAATGGCTCTGCGATAGGGACGGGTTCTGGCGCATTACCCAAAAACAAAAGTTCGGAAGATCCATCGGGTCGGGTTGTGCGACAGCGAATTGTGTTCTGGAGGAGTCCATTCCGGACACTCTGGTATTGTGGACTGGAAGTCGTCCAAATATCATGGGACTATGGCAGGAGGTTTGTATTTGCATTACTAAACTTAAAAGGGGTTTCTGACGTTTCGGGGTCGTGGAATCTGAAATTGGGGTTTGGAGTTCGAATGGGTGATCATTTCGTTTAAATTTTCCTAAGTACACCAGGGCTCCACTATAATTTTGGTGTTTGAATGAATCCAAACTTTTCCAAGACAAACTCCGCCTTTAGCATGCTCTCCCTTCGCCGTCTTCTCCCCATTTTGTTCCTCATTGGGTGCCTTCTCTTCCTCGTCATTGTTCCTGGTCGTCATAATCCGCATGTGAAGCGAGTGGAGAAAAAATTACTCTGGTGTATTTATTGGCTCGGCCTGGGCGTTCTTTCCTCCATCGGACTTGGCACGGGTCTGCACACATTCCTCCTTTATCTGGTATGATTTTTTCGTCAACATTTTGATTACAAATTTGTTTGTTAAGGGACCGCACATTGCCAGGGTGACACTGGCCGCCTTCGAGTGCAATTCGCTTGACTTCCCAGAACCGCCTTATCCGGACGAGTATGTTTATTTGTTGGTGGTTTACAGGTTCAAAGATGGTTTTAGTGTCACATGCTCGACAGATGCGAACGGCCACGCCTCATTGATCACGCTTTGGACTATCATTAGCAAGGTTTGATTGAAAAGCGCGACTAAAAATCAAATTCTTTTGTCGTCAGGTGCGATTGGAGTCGCTGATGTGGGGAGCCGGCACCGCATTGGGCGAGTTGCCGCCTTTTTTCATGGCGAGAGCGGCAAGATTGTCTGGGCAGGAACCGGATGACGAGGAATACAAGGAGTTCATCGCATTCGTTGAGGGCGATTTGAATAAGAAACTGGTTCAGTTGTCCTTACGTAATATTCAAATAACTCTGATAATTTTAAGACGTGGGTGGAGCGGACCAAGCTGTGGATAGAAAGGACAGTGACGCGCGTGGGATTTCCGGGCATTTTGCTGTTTGCTTCCATCCCAAATCCATTCTTCGACCTTGGCTGGCATCACTTGTGGACATTTTCTCATTCCCTTCTGGACCTTTTTTCGGGAGCCACTTTGATCGGAAAGGCGCTGGTCAAGATGCATGTACAGGTTGGGAAGGAAGGAAATGAGGTTCATTAAAGGCAAAAATTTCTCATTTTCAGATGCTGTTTGTCGTCCTCGCATTCTCCGAACACCATGTTGAACATCTGGTCTCGCTGTTAAACAAAATCCCACGTGTTGGCTCTGTTCTCCAGGCACCGATCAAGGAGTTCCTCTTCGCTCAAAAACTCAGGCTTCATCGTCAACCCGGAGACCCAATTCCCGAGCAGGCCTCGAGCTTTCTGCAACAAGGCAAGTTTTTGTTGTTTTCGCGTGCTCTAATCGCATTTATTTCTTGCAGTGATGTCCTACTTTGTTTCCGCCATGGTAAGAGCATAAATAACCTTTTGGCCTGCTTTACTTCTGGACCCTTAAATTTCAGATAATCTGGTTCGTGCTCTCCCTGATCAATTCGTTGGCCCAACAATATCAAAAGCGGATGTGGAAAGGTCGAAATGGAGAGGTCAATCGTGATTTCAATCGTGATTTATAATACTCTGTCGATATTTTATTTTTTTAAATTGGTTGTTAATTTATGAACGTTTCTCTTGTGATGAACTTTTAATCGGATGTGGGGAAAATAATCTTATGTCCTCTCACGTTTGGCGGCGTGCGATTGGAATACGTAAGGGCGCGGGTCGGGTCTAAAAACCAACAGCAGTGACCGGTATTGATGATGTAAGCAAGAACTGAACTCTGATGGGTGCAAAAGAGTCGCGCCCAAACCAAGAGCTTTCTCTCCAATACATAAACAGCTGCCGTTTAATCCCTCTATGCTCTCCTCCCCAATCAGTCTCTGGTTTGACCATGTCCATCCCCCTCACTCATTGATCAGCGCGGGTGAACATACTCCCTCGCACACCCCAAACATCCAATCCATCAACGCCGGAGGGTATGAACAGATTGGACGGTGAATGTGTGGGGGCGGGGGGGGGGGGGGGAGGGTGGTGATGGTTAATAAGTCATTCCATTCGATATGCTGTTTTCGTTTTGCGTGAGCGCTGTTGGGCGTTATGTTTTTTCTCCATTTTCTCACCTTCCAGCCCAAAATCGCCCAAACATTTGCTAAGGAATGATTGAATCCGTCTTTCTCCTCCAATATTTGAGCGGTGGGCCGGGGGGAGGGGAGGGACATGGAACGAAAATAGTAACGAAGAGGCGGGAAGGGCGATTTCCGTTGAATGGAGTGAAAAGCGGTCGGATTAATGAGGCCGCTTGAGCCTTCTTTGCTGTCCCAAAGTCGTTGTTTGTTTCCACTTCCGTCCCTCTGTTGATTGAGGGGGGGGGGGGGGGGGGGTAATGCGCGGCGGAGGGGGGGAGGGGGAGGAGTTCCACTTCCCTTCTCTCCACGTCCCCCCCCCCCCCATGAAGCAATCCTCAACCAGCAGCAGATCATCACCAACCACCGTCTCGGTCTCCTCCCCTTCCCTTCCCATCCCTTTCGAATTTATCGGAGATTCTTTTAGCGATTTGTATGCCTTTCCCATTGTTGGCACGCAAAGTGAAAAGATTCGCCTCTCAGCACATATTGCAGCTGAAACATTTGTTGGGCGGTGAGCTTTTTAGCTGAAGTTGAATCTTTTGAGAAAGCTAAAGGGAAAAAATTCGGAATTCGGGTTTTCCGTTTGCTTATGCGCACTGATCACGCGCACTCTTTCTTTTTGTTAGCACGCGGTTTCTCCACGTTCAAACGCCTATACCGGCTCAAGGGAGAGCTTGGCCATGGCGGCTTCGGCATCGTTTACCGGGCTGTACGGATAAGCGATCAGTTGCCGGTGGCCGTAAAGTATGGCAACAATAATTAAAAATGCCACTACTACCGGCACTTTAAATGCAGGTTCATCGAAAGACGCAATGTTCGCGACTGGGGAAAGGTGGGTGCGGGCGCGCAGGCACGTCTTGGCATGTCCGTGCATTTGAATTGCCATTTCCAGCCCAATGAAAGGCTTCCACAATGAAAATGTCCGATCACTTTCGAAACAAATGGACATAAAGTTGTAAATAATGTCCATTCCAATATAACACGATTGGGATACCCCCAAAAAATAATCAAAAAAGTATCGGTCGGATCTTTGCTGGGATTTACCCAACCATCGCATTCCGATCCCCACGTCTTGCACAGCTCGACGACCATAGGGTACCAATGGAAATTGCGTTGTTGGCGCGATGCTCGCATGTCCCGGGAGTGATCGCATTGCTTGATTGGTTCTCGTTGCCCGAGGGCTTTTTGATTGTTATGGAGCGGCCAATTCGCTGCATGGACCTCTTCGATTTTATTCACTATCAGAAAACGTTGGATGAAAATGTGAGGCCATTTGAAAAGATTGAACATTTTCACTCAAAGTTTTGCCATTTTAGCTCGCCCGGTTTCTATTCCGACAAATTGTTGAAGCAGTTATTGAGTTGGCCGAACGGCGCGTGTTGCATCGAGACTTGAAGGTGGATGAAATGATTGGAGATGAACATTCACGAAACTTTTGGTGTTTAGGACGAAAACATTCTGATCAATTTGACCACCGGACAAATCAAACTGTATGTTCTTTGCAGGCCCAAAATCATTCAGGCGGTCTGTCTTAAGCATCGACTTTGGTGCGGCAACGGCGCTCACGCGCAACCGCTGCCACGACTTCCAGGGCACACGTCTGTATTGTCCGCCCGAGGTGCCCATTTAATTTGGCGCTAATTGCTCGCTAATGGACGATTCACTTAAAACAATCCATTGCCTACCCAAATGGGAAAATGCTCAAAAATGCCCCCCCCCCCAGTGGTTTCTACATTCGCTGTATTTGGGCCGTGAGGCCACCGTGTGGTCGCTGGGTGTCCTCTTGTTCAATATGCTCAACGGTCGGCTGCCCTTCCTTAACGAGAAGGACGTCTGCACGGCCCATCTGCTGGGGCCATTGCCCTTCTTTACGGCACTTTCCAAAGGTGGGAGGGGCCAAGTACCGCATGATCGCCCAAGGGTGGATCGATCAAACTTTTTGGAAAGTCGAGACCAGCAGATTGGCAATTCCATTTAAATTATAAATGAAAATGTTTCTCGTTCCCTTTCAGCGGCTCGCGACCTTTTGGCCCAATGTCTCAGCTTCGAGTCAGTGCCCCCTCCCATTTTCCAATTTTATGCCCGCCTTCAGGGCATTCTCCCGTCCGTCTCTTCATCAAATTTTGGCCCATCCTTGGCTTAACAAAAAGTCAGCCCCGGCAGAATGGGGCCAACTGAGTGCGTGTTGCAGCCATCTGGTAGTGGGGAGGGTGGAGGAAACGGCGGACGGGGAAAGGTCGGCCACCGCTGTCGGTCACCACGGGGACGGGAGGAGGCGGCGGCGCGTCGAGTCGGGGTTGGCCTTGAGTTGTGACGAGATGTCGGCAAAAATGCCTCACAATGGAGAAGGCCAAGGCATGTCACGAGAGGGATTTCGAATTGGGAGGGCAAAGGGATGAAGGAGTTCACGGGTTCAATTTGTGTACATATCCGTCTGTATCCATTCATTCATATCCGTGCCCGTTCCCCCTGCACGTCACTTTCATTCACTTCCCCGCTTTGTCATTCAACAGAGCGCGAGAAGGTCACTCCACCACCACACACAATTGTACTGACTTTCGCCGCCAATGTCGCCCAATTCGGCGCGTGTCGGATCGCGCAAAGAACGGCGCATTTTCTCGGAAGACGACGAGAAAATTTGGACAAATTGGAAGCGGAGGGACGCAGCAGCACACAAACGCAAGACAAGCTGCACAACGCAAAACCGTTAAGGCGACAGCAGGACGACTCGCTGGACTCGGGCAACGCCTCCGCCCTCCACTCGCCACGGCCGCTCTTCTCCCAAACGAAAGTGCCACCGCCGATCACTCACGTGCAATGCACACACAAAGAAACTGACCTCATGAATTGATTGACTCAATGGTCAAGTTTAACATATGAAAACCATCAAAATCCACTCAATTTTTATATATTGAAACTAAATAATATAAATAACAATGAAAGTTAACGTAAGAAGCAAAATTCTGATGCATTTTTAAATAAATTCTTAAGTTTATGATCTCTTGACCGAATTTAACCGTTGTGATCGCTTTTTCTTGTATTTCAACGTTTTGAAAAGGGTACAATTTGAGCTCGGACCGGATTTTTCGGTCTCGTCTCGATAAAATTTGGACTAAATCGAAACTTTTCGAAATTCTCAACCCACGGTCTGATTTTTATGTTCAAATGGCGGTCTGCTGGCCTTCGTCCTGCTGCTCCCCCCTCGCGTCTTCTGATCGTTCCTGGCGGTACTTCTGCATAAGCTCACACGCATCTTTTAGCGAACGCTTCAAATCTTCAATTTCGCCAACAATTTCCTGAATAGCAAAGAAACGATGATGGACAACGCACATAAAAATAAATAAATATTGTTTTAACTATAAGCATTTTGTGCCAACGTTGTCTATAATCCATAAATGCTCTGTCGCCATTCAAAACGTAACCTTATTTTGAGAATCGAGCAATTCCCTCAAATGATGACGAGCCTGTTCAACTTTAAAGGTAGGTTAACACACCTAATTAACCCGTTATTTAGTTGTATATATTGCAAATAAAAACAAGATCTTTCCATATGGTGCAATAACAGTTTTCAATCCAGGGCCTTGTCTGAAACAAATTTTGAGGGAGCGAATGGGTGAAGGGGGGGCGGAAAGTAAAAATTGAAATCTGCGGGGCGCGGGCGAGCGCTTGTTCGAAAACTTTTTCAACGTATAAATTATTTTGTTTCGCGTGGCATGCCTCGCGGGCTGAGCTTTTCCAAATAAAAGAAAGTAATTCTAAGTCAACTCACAAGATGGGCTTTTCTTGTAACTGTGAAATTTCATCAGCGCCCCATACATCGGCTCCGTTGGCTCGTTAAACACAATTTCGTCGTAATGTCTGCAGAAATTGAGAGAATAACGCCAAGTACGCCAGTAAATGTTGACTCACTCTTTAAGTACCATCGTCGTGCCGTTTTTCAGTGTGACCAATGGCTTGATGCAGCCGAATATAATGAAAGGCTGTGACCTGATGAGAACAAATCGAATTACCAAGGCCCCCCCTCACCCCCCGCCCCCTCACCGGTTTTTCATTGACATCCACAAAATACATTTTCATCTTAAACAAACAAAATTAAAAAATAATAAGAAAATAGTTGGGGTAACCTGTGCGTCAAATTCGCCCCATCCGGTTTCAGTGATCTCAAAGGGCGGTCTCTCCACAATCCGCACATTGTTCGGGTACGACTCGTGCAATCGAAATTGGACCTTGCGAATGTAATGGCCCAAGTCTTCTTCTGGATCATAAGCTCTGACATAAAGCTAAGCCAAGTTGAGTTCACATTTTGTTGGTTTTCTGACCGTCCATCGATGGGTGTGATTCTCTTTGTTCTTTAGCTGCATGAGTACTGCTTTGTTCCCGTAGACTATCGGTTTTACAATTCGCTTGTTTTTGACTCTTTCCGTGTACACCGCTCCACCGCTTCTACCAATTGGAACGACGGCACTGGTGGAAGCCATCGAACGCGCAACAAAACCTATAAACTTAAACTTATGATTTTTATGTATTTGTCCAACAGCGAGTAAGCCTCTACCAATGTAAAGTGGCGAGCGAGTGCTTCTTTTTGTGGCCGGATTGGCGTCGTGTCTCACAAATTAAATCTCTAAATTTAAATTCTTTGAAAAAAAATTGGTGCAAAAAAAAGTTCGCCTAAAGCACACTATAGAACAAAGTGTTGCACGATAATGTTTAGCCAAAACTAATTAAAGTTGATTGGTTGGCTTAAGAGAGTAATTAACGCACACGGCCATTTCAACCACCACCGCAGCAAATGGTGTTGATTTTCCCAGTCCGGGTGAATTGTTTTCGTGCCCTTTCTTCAACAATGCCGAGATTTTTCAAACAAAGTATTGTATCCTTCATTAAATGCTTTCGTGCACCGCTGATTAATTAATTTATTTAAGTCAAGGAAACCATTCAGGGCAATGTGACGACCGTCGAATTGGTTGATGTTCCTGTAGCTTCGAATTTCACGAATGTAACGGAAACTACTCTTACTCAACAAGTTATCTTTTGAATTTTATTTTTTTTAGATTAACATTTTAGAAATCTCCAGATGATTGTTCTTGTTCTCTGTGCAATGTGCCAGTGGACATCACCTACAAGGATGTGCTCATTTTGGAGCAGTTCATGCGTTTGGATGGCACTGTTTTTCCACAGGAATTAACAGGTTAAGGTTAAGGAAGCTATGTTAAAGGCGTACCCCTAAATTCTCAGAAATTTAAGCGGTGTCCCCCCAACCTTTGGGTACTCCTTGAGCTATGGTGATCCAAAATGAGAAAAAAAACTACCTCAACCAATTTATCAACAGGTCTTTGTCATGAGCAGCAACAACGACTTGAACGGTGTGTGATGCAGGCGCATTGGAGCGGACTTTTTCCGGACCGGACGATACCTGAGTTTGACCGGGCGGGTACAAGCGGTTCAATAGACATTGGGAAGACGATATGGCAATGTTTCGACTGAAGTTCAAAATGCAGCCTGGCAGTTGGTTTTACATCAAACGATACAATCCGCGAATTCGACAGTATCGACCATTTAAAGCCGACGGACTTTC
Source organism: Globodera pallida (assembly GCA_020449905.1). Taxonomy (NCBI): domain Eukaryota; kingdom Metazoa; phylum Nematoda; class Chromadorea; order Rhabditida; family Heteroderidae; genus Globodera; species Globodera pallida. Next base: position 764,862 of record JAIXHY010000003.1, on the reverse strand, counting down.
TGATGCTGACAGAGAATGATTTTTTTGTTCATTTGTTTGTTATTGGATGATAAACATTTTATGTCTTTATTCAATTCAAAATTTGGGCTTCTTTCCTTTCTCATGTCTCTGTTTTTGCCTTTTTTCCATAAATTCTTATTCTAGTAATTACAGAACTTTGAATGGCCCTGTCAAATTCGCCATATGAGTGGTTTCCCGCACTTTTTCTGGGTGCCGTTTTATTTCTATTGCCGTTCATCAGTGCTGAACCACCAAAACGACGGGAGACCATTTCAGTCCGGACTATTCGGCAGCGTCTTTCACGTGACACCATTTTGCCGTGTGAATTTATGTCCAACAGTTCGGTTCGTCAAGCCGATCGCGTCGAGTGGTGGTACAAAAGGTCTGGCGATGTTCTTATCGGCTCGTTTGACCCACGCGGTTGGGTGGCACAGACAAATTGGACCAGAGATGGGGCGTACAAAGTGTTGGACAATGGGACATTGTTAATCAAAGATGCGAGGAGGGCAGTTGGTGGAAAGGTTGAAGAGTGTTGGGCATTAAAAGAAAACCAATTTCATTTTTCAGATATTATTGCGTTGTGTTCCTCAACACCCCCTCTGAACTGCTCGTCCATGAGATTTATTTCCGACTCGACTTTTCATTCTGGTACGCGCGCGAACCCGGCTCCCTCTTCTTTGGCTCATGCATTGCGGCGGTGGTGTTTTGTGCCGCCTCCTTCCTGTTGAACATCGTTTGGATTGTTTGCCGTCACATAATTCTCTGGTGGATCAAACGGACAGGCAAGCGAAGATGAGAGGTGTCCCCGCTTAACCCCCCCCCCCCCCACAAATTGTGCCTTTTGCTTGTTTTGGTCCCATTGATTGTTTCTGTACTTTGTGATGTCTGTTAATGTGATCTCGTTTCTTTTAAACTTAACAATAATGTCGCTAGTCTCGGATTGGTTACGAAGACAAAATTCGACTTTTAGGGTGTGGAGAGGTTGTGATAATTAACTTTTTCACCCACAAATAGCTCTTTTACTGCTAAATTTTGAGATGGTGAAATATTTTCTATTAAATTTCTTTTCATCTTCTGGTTTCTCTCTTTCGCCTTTCCCTGTGTTTGCTTGTTTGGACATTGGGTGAGGGGGGGGGGGGCTAAGGAAAAATTGGAAGCTTTCCTCCCCGGTTAATACAATGACAAAAACTCAAAAACTTTGTAGTGCGATCAAATTGTTTCAGAGCGTATGAGCCGCGTTCGTGCACTCGTTGTGGCGTTGGAGAAGTACAGACACAAGCAGATGGAGTCATTGCATGAAACTTACAGGTCCGAAATGTCCATTCTTGGCGCCCCCTCCCCCCTTTACCCGCACTTCATTCATTCAGTCGACGTGTGTCGACCATCCGCGACAATTACCATTCGCAAGTCGACCAGCTGCGACATTCTTACACCGACTCGGCCGATCGCTTTCGCGATTATCGACAGGCTCAAATGGACAACGTTCAACAGCATTTGGACTCAATTCGGGACAATTATTGTCAGCAAGTAATGTTTAAACAAAAAAGATTGGCTTCGTTCACTCTGAATTGAACTCCGAAAAAAACGCGTTGCGTTCTGAAATTTGCTTTCCCTGAATTTACCACCCTGGGAATTGAAAACAAAACATTGCAATAAATTGCTTTATTCCTCAGATAAATCGTCTGCGCGAGTTTGGCTCTCGTCGGGTTGAGCAAATTTGGGAGGGCTACGACCGGAGCATCACCGCCCTTCGAACCTTTACCATGGAACAGGCATTTCACTGCAATTTCTCTCTCTCTCTCTCTCTTTGATTGTCAAATATAAAACAAAAAACAGCGACTTCGAATGCTGAACCAATACCAAGTCAAGCAACGGTACGTCAACAAATTGCTGGAGGCGATTGCGGTCGAAACAAACGTCGAAATAATTAGCAGAAAGGTCAATTCATTTTACAAAAAAATAACCAGCGAAAGTGCAGGAGGCGGCGATTCGCGAGGCGTTGGGCGAGGATGACCACCACACATGGCTTTACCCTCCTCCTTCCTCTTCTTGTGCGAGCATCACCCGCTCGGCCTCTTACTACTCACTGCCCGAATTTTCGCTGGGAGAGGAGGACTGGGACGTGCCGATGAAGGGGCCGGTAGGAGGAGAAGTGGGCGTCGGGGCGGAGGAAGACAGCCAGTGGCAATGTACCACGCTGACCGCCTCGGCCCGGATGACCCGCGTTCGATTCGCGGAAGAGTCGACGCCTCTGCACGAAGCAGCGGTTGTGGGGGGAAGAGAAGCGCTGAAGGAGGACAACGCGGGCGGCTGAGGAGGGATGGGGGAGGGACAGGACGACGAATGAATTTGGGATGAAGCCGTACAAATGAATCGAATCACCAAATGTTGGGTTTGACTCTTTTTTCGTCCGTCATTAGAGTCCCTCCCCCGAAGGGATGGCACTGTTGAGAAGGGTGGGAAGAAATGGCATGGCATTTCTCCCAGAAGAAGAATTGGGGGAGCACACTAATTTTCCCTCGCTCTCTATCCGTCCCTTTCCCTCCTTTGGACTGATTATGTACGTGTTGCGTTGTCATCTTCCATTTTGGTAACGGGTTCCCTTCCCCTCTCTCTGTTGCGGGATTTCACCTCCGACCCCCCCCCTCCCCCCCGCGGACGCCGCCGAAGGGTTTCATTCTTTCATTTGCCGCCGTGTTTCTTCACATTTGGACTAGCCTAATGTTTGTTCATATTGTTTTGTTTGATCTTCTATGCTGTGACCGCATTTCTACAATAAAGTCATTTCGTCAATTTTCACAATTTGTAATCGTTTTCTTTGCACACGCATATAAATAAATTTGATGAAGACCATGGCATTTCTGAAAAGTACAGAATGAATGACGGATTTGTTGCACGGCACGGAAACCAAAAGGGTGGAAAGTCGTCAAAAGTTGATAAGGTCGTGGGATATCTTTTGTTGGCGTTTGTTTGTGTGCCAATGTGAATCACGCGATTGGCCTCGGGGACTCTGCAAATTGTACCCTGTGGCCATTATCCGCCTTCGGGCAAATCCAAATTATAATCCCATTCAGTGTCCCTAATAAGCCGTTGACAACAGGTGGATGGGAGAAATGGGGGGGAGGGGGTGGGGGAGGGGAGCAGACGGACGGGGGCAAACTTGTAGCCCATCCGATGCCCCCCCACCCCCAAGGGGCAACTCATCCGATTATGTGCCCAGCCGTGAGGAAATTGTGGCCTCTTCTCTTTCCGCCCATCGCTTTCACATTCGCCCCTGCGGGCAGTAAATACACACACACATTATTATACATATACGGGCTGATTTACATTAATTACCCAAAATGAACGAAACAAAAGAAAATTAACATTTTCTCCGTTCTTTTGCGGGCGGGTGCTAAGAATTGTTTGCCGTTTTCTTTTTATCAACCGCCAATTCTGTGAACAAATGTTTGTATCGCCGGCGGCGACGGCGGAATTCCATTCTTCCACGACGCGCAAATTTTGTGCCCGCGGCGTTTTCACCTATCGCCGCTGGCGCGGGCGGCGGCGGATCCAATAAAAGTGTTCGTCAAATTAATGAGGGAAATTGTTTTGTGTTGCGGCGGTGTGTCCCCCCAGCAAATGTTTCGTCGCTTTGTTACTTTTTTTGTCCCAATTTATCCCAAAATGCCATTCATTCGGTCCTTTCTTTCATCGGTGCCCCTCGGGGCAAATTATACGGCGTTTCTTTTTTTAATTTTAATCCTTCGCATATGCCAACCGACCGACCGCCACACCTTTCCTCGGTCGGACGACCTCCCGGCAAAGTCCAATCGAAATCCTCCGGCGGCCGAGCCCCCAACAAAACGTCAGTTGGGTGGGCACGGCACGCCCCCCCCCGCCCCGCCCCCCGCCCCTGGGGCGACGAAATGCGATAATATTCTGCGAAACCGAAAAGGGCAAAAGGCTTCCGATTCTGAGATTTGCGGCCCTCAAATGACCTCCATTTTCCCACCGATCTCACAATCCCGAACGAATTCATTCGTTTCTTTGTTTTTTGTTCTGCTGAGAATTCTTTTGGTCCCCAAAGCGCTCCGAGCGTTTTCCTTCCGCCTTTGTCAATTGAACTTTGATCAAAGCGTTATTTTTGCCATGCCGCCATTGGCAGAGCGTACATCATTTTCCCTGCTGTTGCCAGATTCGCTCCGTCAGCTTCAAGATGATGATGAAGCCCGGCTCGTCCTCCGAGGACCTTTCCGGCAACCTCACGCTTGTCGAGATGGCACTTCCTCTGCGGGTCCGTGCCTTCTCTTCCCCCGCTGTTCCAATTCCCCCCCCCCCCACCGTTTCAGGGCTTCCGGCAGTACGTGGCATTGACCTATTTCGCCTGTAACCTTCTCGGCTTATTCGCCAATTCCTGGGTCCTTTTTGTGGTTGGCCCGCTGTTGTGGATGCCCAATGTGCGCGTCCCCAAATCCATCCTTTTCCATATTTTGGCACTTTGCGTGTCCGACTTGGCCACAATGTGCGGTAAGTTGAAAGGGTATTTATTATGAATTAATTGATTTGTTTGCCCACCTTTCCAAAGCAATCCAAAAAATGGTTGCCCCAAATTTGGCTGAAATTGCATGCCGCGGCATTTGATTATGCGGAGGCGGTCATTTGAAAGGATTATTTTTGGATAATTCGATTAGTTAAATAACGCCTAAATCTGAAAATGGCACGCCTTTCTTTGGGAATGCCTTCCGACTTCCGTTTGGTAGCGTTTGAATGATCCGACCCTTTCCCCCTCAGCGATGGTTTTGCTCAATTTGGAAATATTTTGTGGCACTTGGCGCCTTGGCTCGATGTCCTGCACCGCATATTTGCTGTTCGACTCCATGAACAAATTTTCCGCCCCCATTATCGGTCAGCAAATTGTTTTTTGCATTGCCTCGAGAGGAATAACCCCCGGGGGGGGGGGTCATTAGCGAACATCAAATGGAATAACCGCTTTAGTTTTTGTACTTTATAAAGGCAAATGAAACCCAAAAAAGTGCCATTTGCTTTGTCCATTCATTCCCAAAAAGCAACCGAAACGCTCCATCCGTCCCCTTTCAGTTCTTTTGATCTCCCGCACTTGTTACTCCACCGTTTGTTTGGACAAACGCCGGCAGCAAAGCGCCGCGAGTTTAAAGGTGTTCAAATGTTTATAATTCATTCAATTCTCAAGCGAATGTTTTATAAGTTAAAAGTTTCATTTTTGTGTCTGTCCCAATGCCAACAAAAATTAAAATCGAAAATGAAATTGAATTTAAAATTATTCGAATTGCAAATGTTTCTTTGGTGGACGGGGGGAATTTATCGTCCGGTTGTTGTCAGATGGCCTTTGTCCAAGTGCTGGTCTCCTTGTGCCTGGTGCTCGTCCTCCTCTGGCCGTTGTTCGCCTACTCCGAAGTCAGAAAACCCCCCGAGGCCACCAAATTCCCCAATTCCAACGCGACTTTCCGCCCATTTCCCCTTTAGGTCTCGTCAATGCCCATCCGAGTGGACAACGCCACCAGAAGGGTGAAGTTGGTTGTCCCTTCTTGAAGACGCGATTCGTGCTGTTCAGCTTCTGTTCATCCGCAAGTGCGCCTTCGTGCCGCCCCCCTCCGTGGAGTCCGTGTTCAACATCGTCGTGTGCATCGTCTCCTACGCCATCCCTTTCGCCGGCTTCCTCTACTGGTACGCCTCGGTCCCCTTCTTTCTGTGGCGCAAGAAAGAACATCTGATGGCCAGTCAGCAGAGCAGCAGCGGGACGGCGGCACGAGGGTGAGGGGGGACAAGGGCACAAAGCCAAAAAACAACGGCATGGCACCTCAGGGCGTTAATTGGGGTCAGGACAACCGTCGGCTAATGGTATGTTTTTCTGACGAATGTCTTGACGAAATGCCCGGAAGTCCGTAATTAGCGGCGGACGAACAAACAGATTCATCGCGCCAATGGCATTGGGCACAAATTATGTCAAATTGCACCATTAATGTCCCCCGAGGGGCAGGGGAACCATTAAGGCAAAATTAGCAACCCAACATCGGGACAAAACAAAGCTATTAGCCCTCATTTGTTCCAATTACAGGCAACAATCGTCGACCGCTGTCATCCGAAGGGTTTGTGCTTCTGAACTCGACCACCACAAATTGTAATCGGTCAGGTGGTGCTCACCGTTTTGGTGCTGGCTTTGGTATATTTGGTATGCTGGACGCCGTACTGGTTGGGCATCTTCGCCAGACGACTGCTCAATTTGCGGATGAGTCCAAAACAAAGTTCGTGGCGTTCCACTGGACAGGCGATAACCCTTCGGGGAGGCCGCCTCCGACAACAACAAAAAGCTCTTCAACCGAATGCCCTCCATTTCTCAGGTGTCATCACCATGTACTTCGTGCACTTGATGCCCTACGTTAGCTGTGCCGCTTACCCCGCCATTTTTACTTTGTTAAATCGGCCCATTCGTTCCGCGCATTCCCATTGGAAACGTTCGATGCAACGGCGCATTCAGCAGAGCAGGTTGGCACGCCGACTTCGAGACGTGCTGGGCAGGTCGGACGGGAAATATGAACTGTGAATTGATTGTGCCCTTCCCTTCCTTTAGCTACGAGTGCCATCAAATCGGCGGAGTCCGAAAGGGAAGTCATCCGGTTCGGCACCACGCGCAAAAGCAAGACGTGCCGAGACGGAGTACGATGTCCGCAGGGGAAAGGGGCGAGTGGAATAAGGAGGCGGCTCTTATTGTTGACAGCCGGGCCATCTCCGAGGTGAGGGCACTAAATGAGGGGGAATTGACTGCTTGGCGTTGTTGGAGGGCCCCCCCCCCCCCCATTCATTGCAATGCGACGGCTGACCGCCCCCCCCCCCTTCCGCAGGTGCCCGTCCCACCGATGCGGGACGAGTCAAAGGCGGACACGGGTTTTGAGGACGAAGGGCACGAGTTGGCACGAAGAGGAGGACGTCATTCTGTGAGAAGACAACGGCGGGTCGGACCGATCGACGGAACTCATCCATTTCGAATTGTTTTGATTTTCTCAATGTTTTAGCGTTTACATTCCCAACACAAACAAATTTCCCGAAAGGCGGGAGGATATCCGGTGATTTGAGCTTTCGGGGTCCGGGGGGACCGATTCGACCCTCCTCGACATAAGTTATAAATTTTAAATATTCACTTAGTTTTGCTGAGCAAAAAATGAAATGAAAAATTTGTGAATTGTCAAAGTAACATGCTAATGCAAAGCGACGGAAGCGGATAACTGTTTCCGATCAGAAAAGCGCAGCATCTGGTGCTGGTACGCTTCTGTCAATGGGCGTACTGCTTCAATCCAGGTTGCGACAGGGACGTGAAAATTGGTGAAAAAGGGAAGGAAAAGAATCTTTTCCTGGCCAACGCATCTTTTCGATCAGCGATGATTCTGATCACCTTTTTTTTGTTGGGCACCAATCAAAATGAGAAGTCGGAGCAGAACAGTGCTGCTGCGAGACGCAGAGAACGATGAGAACGCACAGCGGGAGACGAGAAGCCATTTGTGAAGTGAAATAGAGAATAGAGCAAAGCGAATAAATGGTAAGTGATCGGTGTGGGCAAATGCTGCCATTTATATACAAATTTTGGTAAGAAAAAACAAAAATTGTTATTTTTGGGATTTCAAATTCAAAACCTATAAAATGGGCGAATTCGAATCTTGCCTATGTTTATCATTCTTGCAAAAATAATTTGGATTTCAACAAAATGTCCGACAACACCAGCAAATCGGAGCAGCAACAGCAAATGAAGGAAATGTGAGTTTGTTTCCGAATGAATCAAATCAAATGCAATAAATTCCCAAATTTCAGTTTCATTTGTGCCGACGTTTGGCTCGAAGTCTTCGCCCTCGTTAGCCCTCTTGAGCTCGGACATATAATCGCACTGATCAGCGATCGATTCGACCGTTTGGTGGACGAACACTTCAAATTGAGGGAATGGTCGCTGAGTTCGCTGGAAATTCAGTCGTGCAATTGACGGAAATGACGCAGAAATTCGCCAACCCGGTCGTGGACGGCCGCTGCCAATTCCTCAAGGACCGCTTCCAAACAAAGTGATCGGATTCGAAGCGATTGAAATCAGGTCGTTTCATTTGCTAAGTTAACTAAATTTAAAAGTTTTTTGAACTTTCAGTTACGTCGACCAAACCGTCATCGAATTCCTTCAACGCATTTGCCGTCTTTTCGACTCTTCCGGGACAAATGTTGCAATTTCTACCGGCGACGACCAAAGCCGCAGCTGGGAAATTATTTGTCAAAAGATTTGGCCGTTGATCAATGACAACATTCGCCACTTTCGTGAGGACGACTGGAACTGGGGCTCTTCCGTTGTTGACGGTTTGCGACAATTCTCTCCGGCCGTTCTTCGCAAGTGCGCAAAGCTCCGATCAATTGACGCCGTGGACCATTTTCCCCGAGTTCCCGGCCGACGACAACGCCGAAGCTTCTTCTCGTCAAGCGGTGGCCAAATGGTTGCTCACTCGCCGTGAAGACGATCTTCCGAAGATGCTTTACTTGTCGCTTTTATTCGGAAGGAATGGAAGGACTCAAAATGGTAATTTCTCTTTATAATAATCAATTTGAGAGGAGTAATTATTCCCTTCGTTTTAGGCATTTGTCAGTAGTTTCGGAGCCGGTCAATTTTATCATCAAATTTCGGAATTATGAGGACTATGGACTTTGTGCCATTTGAGCTGAAGAACAATTGGACAGGGGAGCGATTGACATTTCGACTCTTCGACGAAGACCATTGGCTGTTGACGCGTTGCCCAATTGCACGAGAAGAGGCGAAATGGGCCAAGTTTGAGAAGGACGCAATTGAGTGGAAATGGCGCCGTCAATGGAATCGCATCTCCATTGACCTTCAAAGACATGGGCATCGGCTACTGGTAAGGGAATGAAATTGTCTCAAAATTCCTGATTCCCAGAATTAAATTGTTTTTCTTATATTCAGGATGGCTGGGATGATTGAAAGACACTGTTGTGGCTCTGATCAATTGAGCAAGCATTGAAAGTCAATGGACAGAGGACGAACAAATTTAATGGAGGAAATTCGAACAGAAAATAGATTAATGGGATTATAATTGTTGATTCATTCCTTTGCTGTATTAATATTGAATCTGCGTACATTTTTTGTTGTATATTCTATCATAAAAATAAAAAATGAGCGGTTTTTTGTTTCAAAAAAATATGGCAAACCGCGGCGATGTCTGAGACCTGCCTGATCCTAAACTGGATCAGACAAGCGGATATCCGGTGATTTGAGCTTTTGGGGTCCGGGGGGACCGGATTATCCGGTTCCGGTGTTGTGCAACCATATTTAGTCGACATCAAAGGACATGAAGTCGTTTGATGGTTCGGGGCTTTACCGGCTAAAGCCGAAGACGAGGAAAAGGTTCCGTGAAACCTGGAAGCGTTGAATGTTTTCAACTTTTAAAATGAATTCGGGGGAGTGATGATGCATTGCGCAGTGAATATACGCACCGAAGATGCGCAAATGTGGGCAATTCAATTCAACCCCCCAAGGTCATTCGTGTCGTCTCTCTCCCAGTCACTCCATCCGTCACAAACGTCCGATCGATCCCACACTTTGACTCCCCCCCCCCCCCACTTTTGCCACTTCTTGCCTTCGTCCGTCGGCATCCCAAAAACAAATAATCTCAAGAGTCCCAACCCGCGCATTGCCTCCCCCCCCCCTTTTCCCTCCCTCCGTCGCCCCCTGCTCATGCGGTGACCACCCGCCGGATGAGCCGTCTCCCCTCGCTCTTTCCCATCCGCCGTCTCCAGCGGCACAAGCTTTTCCTGTTCACGCTGGGCTTAGTCATTTTCTTGCTCTGTTGGCTGCTTCTAACCGTCCTGATTCTGCTCGCACAGGAAGCTGTTCGTCTTCCGTCCGTCCGTTTACGCCCTCTCCCCCCCCCCCCTCCCCTCCACCTTTACCCCCGCGTCCATCCATCCTTCAGATTCTCGGCCCTCTTCTTCTCCCTCCCGGCGCATCTCTTCCTCCTCCTCATCTTCCGGTCGTCGATTTGGACTCGTACGCTTGGCAAAGGCATTCAGCTGCTGGTCGGACATTTTAACGGCAATTTGCCCGATGCAAAACGATTGTCGGTGTTCAATTTGAGTTCGGGTTAGGCATTTTGGGGTTTAAACTTAAAAACGGTGGCCTATTGGAGAGGAGACCAATGCCAATGGATGGGCGCCGCGGGAGGGCGCCGGGGAGGCCGGAAGGGCGGTGGCACTGACGGCGGAGGAAGAAAGGGAGGGACAGCGAACTTTCGGTATTAATCAGGCGAGTCTTTTGGCATTCTCTGATCGCTTCTGATTAAAACAGTCGAACATTAGTCGATCATTGTTCGTGTTCAGTTCAACTTGATGGCAAGCGATCGGATGTCTTTGAGCCGATCACTGCCCGATGTCCGGAGATGGCAATGTCGCACAAAGCAATATCCGTCGGTGGACGACTTGCCGAGCACGAGCGGTATAGGGGAAAGGATTTGTGCTGAGACTGCTTGAATTCGGTTGTTCTTTTCTTAGTGATCATCGTCTTCCACAATGAAGTGGACGCACGCCGTTTCCCAATCGATCCCTCCCCTCCCCAAGGCATTCTCCACGCTCGCACGCACCGTCTCCAGGTCGTTCATGTCCATTTCATTGTCTTCCATTTTGACCCCCCCCCCCTTCTCCCCTAAAGCGTGATCATCCGTTCCCCTTCCGCGCTCATCCGTGAACTGATCCTCGTCGACGATTTCTCCGCCCGAAGTTTTTAATTTATTTTCCCATTTATTCCCTCGTCTGCTTCAGAGTTTCTCCACGTCGACTTGGAGCAGTTTCTGAAGCGTCTTTCTGTTCGCACCAAATTGATTCGAGTCCGGAAACGGGTCGGACTAATCCGCGCTCGTCTGGTAGTGCATTTGGCATTCCTCGCCCGCCCCCCCCCCCCGCAAATTACTCCCACTAAACGGAAGATTGGTGCGCAGGAAGCGCGAGGGGCCGTCCTAACCTTTTTGGACAGTCATTGTGAGGTATTTGTGCCAATAATCGAACGCCCTGCCCCCTCCAAATTCACTCAGTGCACCGACGGATGGTTGGAGCCGCTGTTGGCACGGATTCGCGAGGAGCGGCGTGCGGTTGTGTGTCCGATAATTGATGTGATCGATGACCGCACATTTGCCTATCAGGTGGACACATCGTTCTGATCATCCGATTTCCCCCTAGGGGAGGTCCAGCAAACATTTGCCTATTCAGAAGGGCATCGAACTGTTCAGGGGTGGCTTCAACTGGAACTTACAGTTTCGATGGTAATACTTTTCTGACACTCGCTAAGGTGATCAGATCAGAGATTCCCTCGGCTGAAGGTACTCCATACCTTCGGCGATTAGCCCGCGCACGGAGTGCCGACCCGACAGCGCCGATCAGGTTAGTCTCCAGCAAATACGCCTTGAACTAGTGCTTGTACTTTTTGCAAAGCTCGCCCACAATGGCCGGCGGTCTGTTCAGCATTGACCGAGCCTATTTTGAGCAGTTGGGCGCCTACGACTCGGGCATGGACATTTGGGGAGGCGAGAACATCGAAGCTGTCCTTTCGGGTCCTCATTTCTGAATCGATTTTTTCGACATTTTTTGCGTTAAAAGGTGTGGCAATGCGGCGGGCGTGTGGAGATTTTGCCATGTTCCCACGTTGGCCACGTGTTCCGCAAGGCGTCCCCGCACGACTTTCCCGCCGGGAGCACCTCCAGCATGGTGCTGAACTCAAATTTGGCCCGACTGAGTGAGGTGTGGATGGACGAATGGAGGTGGGAGAGGGCATCGGCAAAGAATGGACACGGGGACCGATCAAAGAACAATTCGAAAAACGTTTTGGGGGATTTGTTGTTCATAAAATGAATTCGAATTCTGTTCCAATTGCAACCAACCAAAAGCTCGTCCCCTTCAGGCATTTATTCTACAAAGTGACGCCCCGTGAGTGCCCCCCCCCGGGCACAAAGTGCCCCCAAAATAAATGACACTTTCCAAGCAGAGGCACGGGCGGTTGTCGCATCACAAGATGTTAGTGGGCGAATTTAAATTATTCCAAAAAGAAGTTTAGAAATAATAAAATAAATGCAAAATGTTTTATTCGAATTCTTTACTTTGCATTGTGTGAGCGTTCAGGTCAGTGAGCGTGTGGAGTTGCGGCACCGGCTGGGCTGTCGACCGTTCGCATGGGTGGGGAGGGGAGGAGGGGGGGGGGGTCGACCTTCTGCCGAACTGACTGATTCTTGCCTAACCTCAACACCAAGCAGTATCTGGAGCAGGTGTGGCCCGACCACTTTATGCCCAGGCCGGACGGCACCGTCTTTGGAAGGGTGAGAGCAGTAGGGGAGGGGGGGGGGGTGTTTGGCAACTTTCTCTTCTTGCCAGTTCCGTCACCCCTCCTCCGGGCTGTGTCTGCTCAGTCGCCCTTCGGGGCTTTCATCCGGACGTCGTCATCGCCTTTCGATGGAAATCTGCTCGATGGGTTTCGATCCTGTGGCAGTTGTGGTTGTTCACTAGGGATGGCCAAAAAAGCGGCGAGTGGCGCTGTGCGAAGCGACGAGAATCAGTGCATGGGGGCACAGCGAGAGGAAGGCGCCGGACGAACGACTTGGTCAGGGCAATGATTTGGGTTGGGCCCCAATTCGTTCCCCCGACAGCCGCCTCCGAAGTGTCGGGGCCAACCCTAATTAACCCTAATTAATAACTGATAAGCGATTGAATCAAATTCAAATTCAGGAGGGTTCAGCTGAAAGAGTGCGGGGGGCACGGTAATCGGCGGGGGGGGGGGGGACAGAAGGCAAAAGCTTTCCATTCCTTCCACAGAAATGGAATGGTGGCACTTTGACCGAAGGGTGAGCCAATTAATGAGTCGCAGGCATTCATTTGAAGCATCGCAACTTTGTCAGTATGGTCGTTTAATGCACCGTCTGAGCGGCCTGTGCCTCGGCGAGCCGTCCGAAAAGTCGCGCACCGCCGCGGGGGATAACGACTATTTTCAGGCGGGCGATCCATGGGATTCAACGGGAGGCTCGAAAGTGCCATCGCTGAGCCAATGCGGACGAAGCCAACAATTGCAGGTTGTGCACGAGAAACGGCCCCCTCCCCATCCCAAGCCAAATGACAAAAAGAAGATTAACAGTAAACTTTGGAAACCTTCAACTTTTATTTTCCTACTTTCTAATCAATTTAAACCCTCCAAAAACACTCAAATGCCAACAAATCTTTTCCCAAAGCAATGGGCAATCGTCCGAGTCCAGTGGCTGCCGTCGCCCCCGCTGAACACTTTTTGAAGCAGTCACAAAACAGACAATATATTAGTAAAACGGGGCGACATGTATATCACTTTATTTGCACATTTCATGGAAATGTTTAGAGTATCATTAATAAATGTCAAAATAAAGAAAGCGTTTGTGACAAAACAAATTGAGGCTAGTAAAACTAAACGATGGAAGTCTGCAAAACATCACGGGAGCATGCCCATGTGAGCCCTCAGAAAGGCACTTTCGTCGTCCGCCTCCCCCGAGGGCATCATCGGCGCCATGCCAAACTCGGTCTGGTCGTCACCCGCCTCCTCGAGACCATAGCCCAAATAGGCGTCATAGTCCGACATGTCCAGTGTGGACGGTTGTTGCTGTTGGCCGAGCTCGGTCACCTCCAGCCGATCTTGGGCGAAGCGCGTGTCGACATTTTCCCCCTGCGCATAATTTATGGGCGTCAGCTGATTGGTCGGACGAGCGATTGGCGGCAACGGCGGAAGTTGGGATGGTTCTGGTCGGGACGAGGAATGGAAGTCGTGCGGAATTCCGCTTAGAGTTCCGTCCCTTGGCTCGCCGCCCTCGGGGCGCATGGCCTCTCCTTGGGGTGAGCCCAAACGGATCTGTTGCTGAAAAGTGGAACAAGGACATCAGCTAAACAGTTTCTCTAGCCTGTGAATTTATTTGGATGAAACTTACTGAAGAGAGTGACGACGGCGTTACGGAACGGCGACTGCTGCTGAACTGCTCCAACGCTCTCAGAAATATACTTTCGTAATTCCGTGTTATTTTCTCGGACAACGACGGGTCCTCAGTGCTGTCGGATGCACCCGGTAAAGCCGGTCCAATGGACAATCCTGAGAATGTGCGAAAGTGAACAATTAAAATCTTTCTAAATTTTCCGTTTGTGCCGAACCGCAGGACCTTTAGGCCCCGAACGAAATGTGACAAATGTTTTTCCACCCGTGTTAAATTTCTTCTTTCCCCAAAAGTCAACCAACCTCTCTTCAGTCGGCCATGTGAAGAGCTGTCGCTCACGCTGCTGTTGACCAAACTAGTGAAGTTCGGAGTGGTCGGCCACTGTCCATTGGATGGTGACAGTGGAAAAACATTTGGTGGAGTCTGTGCCGTTGGTGGTCCAAATAATTTGGTCGGCACTGTTGTGTCCCTTGAGGGGGTCGCTGTCGACGGGACGCTGAATTAGTACTTTTAGTGTCCAAAAAACGAAAAATGAGACACGCACCTGCACTCCGTAGAAGCGGTCCATAAGCTCTTTGGACACGAGGGACTTTTGCAGCGAGTCCAATGCAGCGAAAACGTCCAGCTCCCCGCCGTCCTTCCTTAAGCCTCCCCCTTTCTTCGTCTTCCGCGCTTCCCCGGCGTCTTCTGCCGCTGTTGCTCGCTTCTTGGTCCCACTTTTTGCCTTTTGTTTTTGCCACTCCCTCCGTGAGAACAAATAACGCGAAACGCGCGACTCCTCAGCGGGTGTCCGATCGTTCATGTACTCCTTCTCACCCATTTGGTGCAGCGTGGACTTGACGCTTCTGAGCATGCCCTTCAGCCGGACGTGCTGTTGTTGAGACATGTATCTGGGGCTAATCGGCTGCCGACGCTGTCTGTGATGACCGCCGGGGACCGAATTGAGCGAGCTGATCACCCGGTTCGGGTTTCCGTTGATGCCCAGAAGAAGGTGCGAGTTCTGAAATAAATTGGCAGGCTCAAGTAATTCTCTCTGACAAATGGCTTACCAGTGCCGCATTCGCATTCGGATGCAAATCGATAGATTTCCGATGATCACGTTCGTCGCTCGTTGCTTTTGGACAGAACAACCGATTTTGAAGATTGTCTTTAAGGCTAAAAAAGTTAAACCAATTAAATTCGAGTCCCTAAAAGCAAGCCCATGGGAGAAAGACGTACTACGAATGCACCGTTTGTTCAACACCGCCTGCAATTCGACGCCTGCACGCCGTCGTAGACGGGGCATTGAGACTGAAGTGTATTTGGAGAAGTTAGCAACCGACCGATGGACATGCGAAAACAAACAGTCTGGGGAAGTGCCGGCAAAGCGATCAAAAGCGAAGTGGAATCGCCGCCACCACCGCCGCCGCACTCTCCGCCACTAGCAGAAACAATAGGCTAAACAGCAAAAATTTGAGCAAACGGTTTTATTTATTCCTTTCTCGAGAAAACAAACTTCCGAAACGTCCGGTCGAGAGGGCGCGTCGGCTGCCGTCCTGTCGTTCAGCCGACTTTGCGCGTCGAGTTACGTCGGTCTCCGCCTCATCAGACGGGACGAAGGAGGCCAATTGCACCATTTTCTCAACATCGATGTTGCTTTGGAACAGTTTCGGGTAAAGTGCGTGCATAGAGCGGGGCAGCAAGTGAAGGTTGGGCAGGGGGTAGATGCCGCGAAGTGACTGCTCCATGGTGCGGCGTGTCCAGAACACCTTCTTTTGGGATGTCCAAAGGGAAGAAGCAATCCTGGGAATAAGGAAATGGATTTTATTTTATGGAATAATTTACATTGATTTTCAAGTTCCTTTTAGAGAAAAAAAAAATCGTTTCCCATAGTGCCCACCTTCCCGATGCCCGGACAAGTCCACCACATTCGCTCGTACTGTTTACCATCATTCGCGTCAGTGAAAGTGTCAAGGATCAGAGGACGAAGGCTATGGGAACATCGAGGACACCGACGGAACAGCTCAAAGAGCTCATTTTCCTGCAAAAAAAATAAACAATAATTCACCCAATTACAACCAAATTTCGCATTCCCGAGCAAATTCCTCGCAGAATTGCCCGACTCACCGGCCCAACCCATCGGTTTGGGCGGTCGGAGGGAGGAGAATCTCTCCTAACCTTCACTTTTTCCGTTGCTTACTTCATCAAAGCACGCATTTCCCCCTCGGAGATGCGCAAAAAGCGCCCTAGTTAAACCGTCGAGAATTGATCTGGACATTGTTGGAGGAGCTCAGTGCTTCTGCAGAATTTGTTGGAACTTTTGAGAAATTCATTAGTTCAACTACTTTTTTTCCTCATCGGGGGACACTTTTCGGACATCGAATTCGATGTCCTCGTGGGTTACCCTTTCACGCATTGCATTTGCATGTCCCTTTTCCCACCGTCAGTCGGACATGACGCCCTTTACACAGACTAAAACTCAAAATAACAAACGGAAAAAAAGTTTTTCCGTACATTTTCCGCTCGTCAAATTTAAAAGCCAAAAGAAACCTGACGCTTCTGTGCCGCTTTGTCCCATTCTATCTCCATGCGCGGGAAGGATATCGATAGCGATACAAATATAATAAGTCAGTTTAAACCTGAAAAACAAAAAACTTTAATTAACAATATAACTTTTTCCTTTGCTTGTACCAATATACGCAATAAATGTGTACTTACCACCGGTTTTTAGTATATTTTGGGGGGTTAATGACCGTATTATAAGTCCGTATTTCGCTATTTTTAGTTCATATTCCGACCCTTAAAAACTCTAAAACGGTAAAAACTAGTTTGTTTTTGGTTGTGGGTACTGAAACGACCGGACCAGTCAAACTACATATTATCGTGTGAATAAAAATACTACAAAATTTGAAACTTGGCGTTATGTATTTTATAAACTAGTGCCTGATTTTCCGTTTTCGCTTGTTCATTTTCGGCATTTTACTAAACAAACGGCTATAAAATTTCAGGCCAATTTAATTGCTTTTATTTGTTTCGAATTGGAGATGGACGACGAGCCTGGCCCTAGCGTATCGGACGAGCATCGACAGGAAAGAAAAGATGGCGAAAAATCGGGCGCTGCAAATACGCTCGGAATGGCATTTCTTGCCAATAACAGTTCAAAACTTGGGGCAACGAATCACCACCCAACCGCAGACGAACAGATCGCCGAATGGTGAGTACGGAGAGAAGTCGGAGGCTGAAGGGGGCGAATTGATCGGCAGAAAAAAGGCTGCTGTGAGTTGTGGAATTAGCTCATTCAAATCTTTTTGTTAGTGCTCAATACAAACGCGCATTAACAAGACGTTAAAAGGGGGGAGGGGGAGGATTATACTCAAACTGAAGACATCAAATTCTTTTGTCGTTTACAGGTCGGGACGGAGGATGTTGTCCGGACTGTTGCATTTGCTGTGCCCAATGCGACCCGGGCGACCTGATGGAATGCTTAGGCTACATTTGCTGCTGCTGGTGCGTTGGTCGAGAACTGCTGACAGTCGAACGTGTGGGGATGGACTAAGCTCCTAAAACTGTGTTGGACTGATCCGGTGAGAAGGGCCAAAGCAATGACAGCGCGACGTCCCCTCGTCCAATTCGTTCATTAGACATTTCCCTTTTTTTTATTTCCTTTTTCAACGGCTTTGTGCTAATTTATTAACTTATTGGTTGCTCCCGCCGTCTTTTAGTCCATTATGCTTCGCATAATTCTACTTCCACGCCGGGAGAAATCACATTTTCAAGTGTTTGTATTCGGTTTCAGTGGCTTAAATGTTGTAAAAAACTGTAATTTCCTGCGATATAAAAATTTCGTTAAATGGTCGTTAAAATGTCTAATTATTACTCCTCCTCTCTTAAATTGCAAATTGCAAAAGCCTCCATGCGATGCACACACTTCCCCCGTCCGTCTTCCTACGGCTATTTGCCTTATCTCTGTCCTTTGACTTTGCCTATTCCAACGATTTTAAAAATGTTGTTACATTGGCACAGTTTGGTAACGATGCCAACAAATACAATTTTGCGGAACGGCGCTTTTTGCTCTACGATGTGGTTAATTTTTCTTAAATGAAGGCCGATTAAATAAAGAAATTCTTATCTTTTATATTGTAAAATCGACAGAATCCCGGCGAGGGCTTCAACCTGCGAAGGGACGTTTACACGCGGGTGGCCAATGCGGTACGACAGCTCAGAGAGATAGGTAAACGGCAGCAATTTTTTTGAAGATGTTTAACGATGAAAAATGGTCCAAAAAAAAGTTCTCATGGTTTTTTTCCTAAAACAAAAAATTCAAAAAATTTTCCCCATCCTCTGGCTACGCCTTTGAACGGTATGGAAGGAAAAGCTGACTAAATCATTGGAAAGGTCTCGACTTTGTGCTCGTGCTACCGCCTTGGGGAAACATATGGCATTGGCGCAGAAAAAAGCGGACGAAGATCCGTTGGTCCGAACTGTTCGACATGGACAGTTTGGCGAAGTTCGTACCGGTTATGGAGTTTGACGAGTTCATGGATGGTTTGTTGGGCCTTTAGAACGAAGAATTTAAGAATTAACCATCCATTTTAGCTCATGGCGATTTTGTGGAGACGGTTTTGTACTTGCAGAACTACGCGGAGGGATGGCCAGAAGATGGCGAGTACGTCCTCAAGTATGACCTTCGTCCATGCATTGAGGCAGATAAATATTACATCAAAAGAGGGCACAAATGGTAGTGCAAATTTATGAGAAACGAAGCTGTTTGACTGGTCGAATACGTTCAGGCACGGCCATTTCTTCGATTATGGCGAAAGATTTCATGCAGCGGACATGAAATGTTTGTCCATCCAGGGCCAGTCCAGTACACTCGCAACTGCCGTTACAAATCTGTTCCCCAAAGGGTTGGTGCAAACTTTGCAAAATCTTTTAAAAAAACAAAACGGAGTCCGGGTAGCCGCCCTTTATCTGTTGTTTGTTCGGTTTTAAGACGCTCTCTGATGGTGGACCGCGCAGAAGTGATTTTGCACGACCAATTCGGCGATTTTTTCTTCTGGCAAGCGCGCAAATCGATGCGTTACGCGAAGGGACTCCGTTCGCTTGGCGATGCTTTCCGTGCCGTTCAGTTTGGCAACGCTTCCGAATATTTGGGCGCCCATTTGCGCAGGGCGGACTTTGTGTGGGCACATCGAATGGAAATTCCGTCGGTGGAGGGCGCAGCGGCACAGGTCGTCCGTCGTAAGAATGTTAAAGTGTTAGGCATTGATTTGCACATTTTTAGGTCGGTCAAATTGCGTCCAGGTTGGGGGTCCGCGACGTTTTCCTCAGTACCGACGCGACCGCTTCCGAAGTGGAGACATTCACGCATCGTTTGGCCGAACAGAACATCCGCACTGTGACATTTGCCGGCGTCGGGGAGGACGAAAATTTGTCGGAGGCGGCCATTTCGATCATTGATCAGGTCGGCAGTCCCCCCCCCCCTCATTCATTAGTTAACTCCCTCCCAAATTCCAGTGGGTCTGCGCCAATGCCAGGCAAGTTCCCCATTTTCGCAGTCCACAAATACTTGAGTGTCAGATTCTTCATCGGTACCCATCTGTCCACATTTTCCTTCCGTATTCACGAGGACCGTGAAATCCTCGGGCTTGACCCCGAGACGACCTTCAACCGCTTTTGTCCGGATGGAGTTTTGGACTGCGAACAACCCGCCAAATGGACAATTGTTCATCAAGGAGGTATTGAATTTTCGACAAAATTAAATGCAATGACTGAATGAGTCATTCCTTCAACAAATTAATTATTTATCGTTTAGATCCCCCCGATCTTCCTCATCCGGATATCGTGTCTTGACTTCCGCATCTTCACCGTATTGTATCGCATTGTCGACGGCCTGGAGGAGATCTTGGAAAACGGACTTTCGAATCTCTCCCACGCAATTCTCCCGCGACTATACCTTCAATTGACCCTTCGTCTTCTATGTCCAGTGGAATAAATCTGATCATACTGTAGTCATCGATTACTGTCGCAATCGCTTCGGTTAATTTACGATGTCTTTCTTCCCATTGTCCTCTGCCTTCCTTAAAGTCCGGATTTCATTCATTCAAATGTATCATATAAAGAAATGAAATAAATGTTTTAACATTAAGTCCAAGTCGCCTCTTTACCTTTCCGATTGCGTTTTGGAGTTCTCCGTCCACAATTTCGCCGACCGTTTTTCGGTCCTCCACGCTCAGCAAGTCCATTTTGCTGAGCACGTTCACCGCCGGAGTCTGCATGGAAACTGTGGTGGACAGTGCGGTGAGTGTCGCTGACATGAATTTGGTCGAATCCAAGCAGAAAGTTGTGTCCATCACGAAAATGCTGCACACACTGAAGTTCCAGGCACACAGCGCCTGCACAATTTGACGCATCACCGGCAGATGGCTGTACAGTTCAATTTGTCCTGTAATTAATCGAAAATGATTGTCACGGGAACTGGGAATGCAAATTCACAGGAGGCCCACTAAGCTCAATAAGTAGGTAGCACTGCTTCGGTCTATCCCCTAGGATCAGCAACGGACCCGGACAGTCGAAGAGGAAGTAGTCGTCCTCCCCCTCGTTGAGGTGTCCGTGGAGCCATTCCAAATTGTCTGGCCAAATACTCCATGCAGTAGACCAACGCCCCGTTGGGTCCCATGGCCAACTCCTCCTCTTCCAGTACGTCCTCCACACTTTGTTAAGCAATGGAAAGTCAAGTAGAAGAGGCAAAGCATACATTTTGCTTACCTTATCAAATCTCGAACATCTGAAACATTTGGTCCTATCATTTCGGCACAAAAAAGAGAAAAGTCAAACAACGACAAACCCACGGCACAGTCGTAGTTGAACTGCTCCGCTGCTGGGTCCAAATTGACTACGAACACCGTACGTCCGATCGTTTTGCAGTGGAGCTGAACCGCGGCGCAATAAGTGGACTAAAGACGAATTTCTGAACGATTTTCATAAAACATTTTGTTCCTGAATCTGAGCGTAACAGAACAATCAACCACCAAACGAATTTTAAATTAATATTTGCCCCCGGTTATAAAACCAAACACCGTACCTTCCCGCTTCCGGCCGGCCCGACAACTGTTAATGTTTTATGTGGAAGTTAAACGACGGCTTCGATACACTCACTCACCCAATTGTGCATATTTCATCTATCGTCAAATGTTGAGCCAAACCTTTACGAATGTGTTTAGAAAATGAGATTTGAAAAGTATTCTTCTGAATTTTAATTAGCTCATTTGACGCGCATGAAATAGAATGGTAATTTCCGTTAGAACTATTAATTGTACTATATGTTTGCCTGATATGCTAGTAATTCTTAAATGAGTGATAATTATAAATATTTAATAATATAATAAACTATAATGAAAAAAACAAAATGAATAAAAACCCGCATCAACATTTCGACCCAAATACGGAAGGTGGGGGGGGGGGGGGTCAGGGGGGTTGGAGATCGGTCAATACTCGGTTCTCCGTGACTAATTGAAAATGGGCAAATGGGTGGCGTCACTCCGTTGTGCGGCGGCGGCGCTCTCTTCCGTTTCGTTCATGAGCCCATCCCCAGCAGTTGGAGATGTGCCGTTGTCGTCGGCCTGCGGCTGTTGACTTGGCTCAACACCAACATTTCCACCACTTTTGCCTTGTCCGACAGAGTCCGCGAAACTCATTAACGCAAAATTTGTCAGACGTTCGTTGTCATTCCGGCAAAAAGCGCGAAATTCGCTGAGCATAAAGTCCAAAAATTCCTCCGAACACCACCTGTGAATGAGGGAGGAGAGAAGGGGTAAGTGAATGCGGAAATTTTGTGTAGTTTTAATGGCATTTCAACGAACGATGATCGAAAGCGTTGGCTGAGCATGTGATTCCATGCCCACATGAAGGCGCGCTGGTTGGGGTCGAACTTGACGAACATTCCGCCCGAGAGGTGCACAAACTGCTGGAAACGGGCAAGGTCGGACGAGTGCTGCTGAGTCTGGGGAGGGATGGACCCCGAAGAGGACGGAGTGTCGCGATGCACGGGACAGCCCATAAGGACAAAGCCAAAGGAAGACATGATTTTGGACAGAACGCAGTCAAACTAAAAATAAAAAGAACCATCAGTTGGCAAAAGATAAGCAACTTCCAAGACCAAAATTCAAATTATCAGTTTTTCAAATTATCCATTGAGTTTTGTTAAAATTCAGTGCAACAAATGTACCACCTGAACTTCCGGGATCAGATCAACCCTGAATGTGACAAAGATGGGACACCGAAGCGGCGAAGAGAGAACATTGGTTGGTTCGGCAAAAGCATCCTCGGGCACGGGGAAGAAGTGCACCGAGTACTTTTGAGCATGCCGACCCCATTGTTTGTGGACCAGGTCAGCAACTGTTTGACCCGTAGCCATAAACCATTTGATCTAAAATAGGAAAAAGCATCACTAATTAGTGTTTTTTTAGGGAAGAGTGTCTTATTGAATTCTCCCTCACAGTAAGCTTCCCCTTGTTTTTTACGAAGACAAAAAAAACTGACATAAAATTCAAATGCTTGTGAATGAGTGTACGCTCTGTGGAAGATGACGCGACCCCACTCCACGTATTGGTTCTCCAAATTGCGGATGGCGAAAGACGAGCTGGTAGCGAATTCCATCGAGACGCCCTTTGGGCGGAAACGGCATTCTCGGTTCACGCTGTGCCTGGCACATGGCTTCTCAATGCTTATGTAGATTTTGCCGCGCAAATCGACTCGGGCGAAATCGGTCTCGACATTGTCTGTGACAACGCAGTAAAGAAAAAAGCCGTAGTGGAAGCGATGTTCGCCCGAATTTGTTGACACTTTGTTGGAAGCGTCGACATCTGTCATTTAATGCGTGCGAATATTGTCAATTTGTAAGTAAATAATTAATCGAATGAGTCTTTAACAAAACAGTGACACCGACCATATGCTTCGGAGTCCGTTGGAGGCGCGAGTAACCTCAAAATGCGCAAATGTACTGCTTGCTTATGTTGTTGATGCCAACCTGATCCGATCATCAACGAGGAGTCGGTTTGCAAAAGAGACGGCCTCTTCCAGCACATTGAGGCCGAGCACTGAGCGCATCAGCCAACAAATGAAATCGTAGGAAATGAAAACGGAGGGAGGGAGCGTTTGCGTGTTTTTTGGTGGCAGTGATATCGGATTCAGCTCCATTTGCACCTGACAACAATTAGCAAATTAATGAGGGTACCATTACTTAAGCACTTGCCATCCATGCAGCCAAAATTATGTCCGGGTCGGATGCCAACAAGTTCGTTAAGAGAGAAGGACGGAGGTTGTTGCTGTTGCGGACGGAGACGGATTTTCCACCGACGAGAAGGATGTTTGGAAGTTCAGGGGGCAGCAATTGACAGGCATCCGCCACAAGTTTCAGCGGGGTTTCCGGTCTCGACCCGCCCGCAGTGGCGGCCGCGACAGTCGCAGCGCCTGCAGCTGTACAACCAATCACAGCGCCGGTCGCATTACCCCCGCTAAAGTTGCGCTGACAATGAGCATGCGCACTGCTATTGCTGCGCACCCGATTTACGCCTTGTTGTTATCGATGAATGGAAAAATGACTTTTTCAAAAAACGAACATTCAATGAAACGCATGAAATTGCACTCCAAATCCTCTGCAGAGGCAAGTTGGGGGAACCGTAAATGTCCCCTCGGCGATGGTTGAGCACCTCCTTCGCTATTTTGCTCGTGTCCGGAAGAGCTAACCACCTTCGTGCAGCAACAATTAAATACGCTTTTACTTAACAAACGTTGGGCCCCCACCTCGATGAAAAACATTTCATTTCCTTCGGTAAATAATTGGGGACACCGAGCGGCGTTTTGCAATTCAGAGTCGAGACGGCTCCAATTCAAACGGTCAAGGTTGTGATGTTTGAAGCTGTTTTATTAAATGGAAGACTTAAACATTCATGATTCATGAATAATTATTATAATCTTGTCTATAATTTCTTAGAAAGTTCCGACACATTTGGCCAAAATTAAATAAAAAATGCCTTTTCGGTTGCTTAAAACCAAAAAGAATTACCACGTTGTGCTGGCCATGTAGCGCACATCATCCGGCACTTGGAAGAGATAATTGTACCTGAATTAGAATTGAAAGAACTGCTGAACGTATTCTGAGTTTGGTTTTTGGCACTTATTGCTTTGGGCCGGGTTGCGCATCTCCAGATTGACCATGCTTTTGGGAATAAATTGCTGGACAAGAATGGTCGCGTCGGTATTATGCGGAACACTTTCAGTGCAATCGATGATTAGCGAAATGCGATGGTAAATGTGGTTGAAGGAGAGGCAAATCTCACGATGGACAGGGTTGTCGAGCGCGATCACAGATTATCTTACTTTAGTTAAAGATAAAAACGGACTAAGATAATGAGCAGAAGGCAAAACAAAACCGGATTGCAGAATGAATGTACTCCTTGGGCAACACGACAATCTGGTAGCCCCGTTGAAGGCGTTGGCAGATCAGCTGATCGAACAGCAAATTGCATAAGTGCAGTGTGGTAGGTTTTGGAAAGTGCTCGGGAGGCACCCATTTGCGCATCTCGTCAAATTCCAAGTAAACGTGATGTTCGGACATGGTGTAGTCGTTCAAACTGCGACCGTCTGGGAAAAAGTCGGTGGTGATCGGCAGAAGACCAGAACGGACCAACGATTTCCAGTCACAGCCGATCTGTGAAGAACAAAACCAAAAGGTATAAATGACTGAGTATCCACGAATAAGCACCTCCATGTCCGGGTTCCACTTCTCCTCCCCGGTGGATCCCCAAGCCCACACCATCGTCCGGCCCTTTGCTCCGAGTCCGGTCACTTTGTTCTCGCTGTATGGAGTCCCTTCGCTCGACGGATTGAGCGGGGATGGAGCACGTCTTGCGGGCGATGCATCAGAAATACTTTGGTGGGTGGACTGTGGCGGTAGGGGCTCCTAAAAAAGTGCAAATAAAATAATTCCCTCCATCTTAAGAGAGGGCAAAAAACCGGCTCAACGGTAGACAAAACACTCATCGTCGATGATCCAACCACATAATGATGTGCAAGCTTTGCTCTGCCGAGCCGGTCGACGGGAAAAACTAAAAAATGTCAAATTGTTTTCTAAGCAAATTGTCATTTTGGAATTTACCATGGATCCAACGGCGCCGATTTGCGGTTATCCGTACAATAAATTGTTCAGGGCGAAACGGATTGACAAAGCCCCGTTGGATGGGCTCAAAATAAGGGCCACTGAAGTGAAGAATGAATGAATGAGCGGTAAGAACAGAAACTGGAGCTGGACCTTTGGCCTGGGACACGCTGACCATTAACTAAAAGCAGGCAACAATAAGAGATTGATAAGTTTGAAACTTCCATGATGGGCTTCATTCAGCACTTTTGAACCCAATGACCCCCCCCCCCCCTCCCCCAGCTACCCACCCACCCATCAACGGCTTCGACTCGAGCGAGCCACCACGTCCCGCTGTGCTGCCCAATCTGCTTCTTTCGAGGAAATTTCCTTGGCATTCGAGAGACCCGACGATGGGACGTTCAGAAGTGGCCAATGGAATTGAAGAACGGCCATACTGAAAAGGAAAGAACGACGGCACCCAATCATTGAAAGACCAAAAACAAATATTCCCACCAATTCGGCACATTGAGGCCCATTAGAAACCATCAATTCCTTGTACAGCTCGTTCAGTGCATTTGAAGCTGCGCCAAAATTTGTTTGGTTAAAGGAAAAAAAAGAATTTTCGTCGTATAAGCGATGGTCTTCCACCGCCTCAATGCTTTTCTCGAGGAAAAGGCCTTCGTCCGTATTCTAAAAATGAGTGTTCAATTTTGAGTTTCGGCTGAGCCGTGCCTTAACAATGTCTTCGGGAAAATTGATGCGTGTTTTAAACTTGGACGAAATGGTCGAGCGCCGGGGCATGTTAAAGTACGAATAATTCATCCAATGACTGAACAACACAAAGAACCATTAGTTAAAGCGAAGAAGACGAAGATGAACACGCATACGGTATGAAATAGTCTTCGGTTTCCTGTGATTTGTGGTTGAACACGAACAACGGAACGGCGTGGAGGGGTTGTTCGCCCAGACAGACAATATCCAGCGAAATCCCTGAAAAAGACACCAACAATTGTTTCATTGAAAGGAGTTCTATCCAGCTGAAATTTACCCATGTCAATGATTCTTTGCTTCGTCAAATTAACCATTTCCCTGTCCACGTTGAAAACACCGCCGCCCGGAGTCAGAAAAATGATCTTTAAAGTGTTTAACAATAAAAATAAATTTTAAAAATTTGTAAATTTTATAATAAGTACTTATAGTAAATGTGAGGTTGAGAGGACCTGTTGTCCGGTGGTCTCAAATCGTCGGTCGGAATGGTAAGCCAAAAAGCTGTTCATGGAAATGTTAAGGACTTCCAAAAAATTGCCATCGCTTGCCGTCGAAAGTTCGCAAATCGGCTTTTCAGCGCTGTACGTCTGACAATAAACGGAGAAAAATAAATGAGTCATTTAAATGTTTAAAATCCACCGGAAATGTTTCCCGATTGTACTTCTCGATGGACGACTTGTAATTGTAAAACGTTAATTTGAGCTTAATATTTAATTGTTGTTTTGACTCTGCCGACATGCCCGTCGTGACATGGCAAACGTTCTCAACACGGCCTACCTTTGACAAAACGTGCGTCCAATCGCCGTAATGTTCATTTTGTACCAACAACCAGTAGAAATCCTGTGGGTTTTGGTAGACTCCGATTGAATAAAATGATCAAATCAATCTGATCGGTTGACTGTCTCCCAACCTGATAGTATCGGTCGCGGTGATCCCGTGAATTTTTCAACCTCTCCTTCATGTCTTCGTCCAGAAACTCCGTTTTGTAATACCAACGAGAAAACACAATTATTGTCACCTAAAAATTTGTTCAATTTGCGCACGGATTGGAACATTGATTGACCAAATGCGCACAGAATTGTTCCTTCCATTTCCTGAATAAAGCTGGCAAAAAGCCCTTCACACACTTCTCAAAGTAAAGGTCGCCCTTCGGGTCAATGTCCCACATCTCTTCACCAAATTGGATGTAGATGAGCACCTGAACCCGCTTTTTAACCAAGTAATTATTATTGTAGGAGACACCTGGGAACTCGACGAGCGAAAAACAACCCTTAAGGGGCAATGGAATTTTTTGACATTGTTACGATGTCCCAAAATAACCTCGTCTCCTCAGACACGTAGCCGCTCCATGCCTAAAGCCATTTAAAGATGGAAAAAGTGCCAATAAAAATCCTTACGCTTTCACCGGCGCGCCACAAATCACTGACAGTGCAAAGGATGCCGAGCCATTCCTCCTTTTTGCCCACATAAACGCACGAGTCGATCAGACAATTGCGAAAGCGCCACATATCCGCCCGAGAAATGTAATACTCCTGAAGCGAAGAACAAGGTCAGCAAGTACAGCTTGGGATTCAACACAAACGACAAAAAAAACAAAAATCGAGCAACCTTGTAGAGTACCTTGAACGTAAGCTCAATGTTGTCCAATGCAACCTGAAATTTTGCAAATCCTCAAGGGTTTTTGCAAAAAAAAACCCGTAAAGCAGAGCACCGAGGCAAAACGGTTTTGTAAGTATTAATCCAAGCAGCGGTAAAATTAGAGGGGGACATAAATTTTAAAACGGTCACTCACCTCGCTCTTCTCGACCCGACGCACCAGCACATCCGACCGAGTCGGAAACTGAGTTTTGCGATGTTCAAAGGCCTTCGAACAAACAACAATTGAACGGTCCTTGAAACGACTTTCGTTGATGCATTCGGACGTGAATTGGAACACCACACAATCGCGTGAATGCACGGAACAAATTTGGATTATGTCACCGGGCACCAAATTCGGTATCAGACGAGGGCACTAAACGAGGCCAAACAAATTCCATTCAACGGAGACAAATGCCAGTTTCGATATGCAACAAGAACTCACAAGTTCAAAACCCTCCTCGGCCCTGTGGATCAATTTGCACCGAATGTACCCGTCGTCATTCATCCCTACGAGCGAAAATGCTGCTTATAACAATAAAAAAGAACTAATTTTCGAAACAATACCAAGACATTATAAATACCGTAGTTGTAAAATTAGGGTCAATTAAATATAATAATGTAATTCAACAATATTCAGTATTTATTGATGATGTTTTGGTGAAGAAAAACATCGAGTGAATAACACCGCCGCCGCCAATCGTGCACACTGGTCATTGTGTTCAACATCGTGCGCCCATTCCACAGTGCCCCAAACTTTCGTCTGATGGATTTGCTCAAGTAGGCTCAATCTGACCGCCGTGTCCACATCCAAATATTGTTCCAAAGTGGCCAACACAATCAGCAGACTTTTGACCGCCTCCGTGCCATACAAAATGCCAATTAGCGATGGGAAAGCGTTCGGGAGACCCAAAAGGTGTCGTTCCATCTTTTCCCGGGTGTTTTGAGACAGTTCCAACTGAGTAACAGCATTCTCCACCGGACTCAGTGACAGGCCGAAGCGAAGGTTGGCGAATTGGATGACCGGACTCCAATACTGGCGTTGCTCGTCGGAGAGTGTGTTCGACGGGTCCGCAAAGTACAAAATTGTGTCGGTTCTGCAGAAAGGCCAACAGTTTGCTGAAAAAGCACAGATAGAAAGAAATCATTCCCGCTGTTTCTTTTACTTCACAAGCGAATCGTTCGTCTCCTTCGCATGGGTTGTCGAAGGCGGTAAACGCGAGTCCTGAACATTAAATATTTAAATTCCATAGCAAACCATAGTAAAATTTGTCGTCCGAATTGGACCAAATTAATTTCTTTCGGTTAGAGCCCCCACCCCAACGCACCAGTGAAGTGCATCGTCTCCATTCTGACCACGTCCTTCTGCACGGACCATTCCTGCGCAACAGCCAACGCCAAAGGCTCCGAAACATCAAATTGCTTTCCGAACGGAGTGCGAAGTTGGCGTCCGTCGAGAAAAATTCCCAAATGTTTTTTCTTCACTCGGAAAGCCTTCCCCGGGTGCCGCTGGCGTCCAATTCACGCACCTCCACTTCTTTGTAGAAACGGCTCGGCTTTTTTAACGCTGAGGCGGGCAAAGCGCCGGAACTAAACAAACGACGATTGGAAATGTGCGGCCTCAAAAAGCGCAACATTTTATTTTGAGATTCTGGCCATAAAGAAGTAACGAAGATTCGATTTAATTACAGAATTACCGGCAATAATTGTATTATTATTAACACTGATTGGGAACTTCATAAGATTTAACAATTTGAAATGTTTGTGGTACACATTTTAATCAACTGCTGCTGGATCAAACAATAAAATGTACTACAAAATTCGAAAATATTTATGAAACCAATCTTAAGATCATCAATGTTTTATGATAGGTGCCCCCAGAATTGACCCATCATCATCGTCGTCAAACATTCACAGATTATTTGTGGGGGAACACAATTCATAGAACGTAGTCGAGCTCATAGCGGGTGTAGTGGTTTCTGTCGCTATTACCTGAAAAACCACTGTCAATGGTAGAAAGGTTAATGGGCGGACTGACCAATTCGCGGGATAACCGGCCACGAATCGCATCTTGAGATCCAAGGATAAGGTTGTTGTAGACCTTCGGTTTAAATCGGTACATTTTTTGAGGAAACGATCGATTATACCTTCCAGACCGGCTCGCGCACTTTCCGAGCCGGATGCCACAGTGCCTGGAGACAGTACTGCAACACTTTGATAGGCCCGAGCGACACGCGCATTGCGTCGCAGGCGAACACAAAACGTTGAATGACGTGCGGCGAGTTCTCGAGCATATTTGGCCACACAAAGTTGAGCAAATGCATTAGCGCATCCTCACACCCAAATCCGTGCACGCCGAGTGTCAGATGGGCAACCGTATCGATGGCAATTTGACGATGGACCACATCCCTTCAATTCATTAAATTGAATTTGCAAATTATAAATATAATGATAAAATGTAACCGTTCCATCATCGCATCAACCAAAAGAGGTGTCACTGCATAAATGTAATCCTTCGCCATTTCTCCAATGTACTCGAACATAAAAGACAATGCCTTCAACACACCATTTTGTACGTTAATTTCTGAAACAAATCGGTAAATGACCAAAAACAAATAAATAAAAAAAGTACCGACCTGGAACCCGATACTCATTCATAATGGCCGGCAAAACTGTGAATGGAGCACAGGTTTCTGCAACAATTGCGATGGCCACGGTTGTACAGACGCGCAACTGGCGCTCTTGGACTTTGAGGTTGTTTAACAATGTGGCCAAAACGTCGTGAGGACCAATCGCTTTTGCAATGTAACCAAAGGTGTTTATTGCTGCGCGACGGATTGACTTTTTGTGTGCCTTCAGAAGCTCTAACAGTTCAAAGCATATGCGCATCCATTCTCGGGCCGACACAAATTCGGAGCCACGATCTGCGATCTTTCCAACCAACTCAATGCAATTTTCCTGCACTCTTTCATGTCTGAACAATACAAAGTGTGAGGCCGGGTGGGTATATCCGGAAAATAATGCAGCAATGTCTCAGAATATACCGATTTTTCAGGATTGGGGTTAATCTAGGCAGCAAATCCTTGATCGGCGGCGTCATTTTTGTCATGCCAATCACAGAAACAATTGCGCTAAGTGCGCCGAGGATTGAGCCAAGCACTTCCGGGTACTCCTCGCCAAGATATTCGTATAATACAACGCCCAAATGGCCCATCAATTTCTCCTCCTGACAAATGTTCATCACCGGTGCTATTTTAGCAATCTGTGAAAAAAAAATGTTGGAATTTCTAGATCAAAAGCAATAAATCAAACCAGGTCAGTTGCTTGCTGTCGTACTTTAGCCGACTTATTGTTCAATCGCCACAAAATAGTCCCACAAATTTGTGGAAGGTACGGCTTGGTACGACGACCCAAACCTGTGCAGACAGTTCCAAAGCCTTCCAGCATAATTGCGTCCTAATTTGTGAATTGAATAAAATGGGAGTGCAAAATAATACAAGAAAACCTCCTGAGTCTTGTTCCTGAAAGCGTAGAGAATACCATCAATCAGCTGCTCCTCCAAACGCGAGTCAATTTCCGAAGCGCCCATCAAAGCAATTATATTCTCGATGGTCTCCATGACCATTTTCCGATATTGTTCGTTCTCATCTTTAAGGTCATCAACAATTCGGCTGATAATCTCAACAGAACCAACCTAAAAACAATATTATTGTATTTTGGTTCAATCACAGCTCAATCAATACTCAATAATGTACTGAATGTATTATCAAAACAAAGTTTTATGCAAGTCGTCCAACTCACTTTTTGTGCTATTTCCACGGTCGTGTCCACCAACTGTTTATAATTGCGACGGTCCATGGCCATCCGATGGTTCCAAAACGCCCTAAAAAAGGGCGTTAGTATTTCTTCGCGGATGTACGCTGGGTCCACCCCGTCGGTTGAGCAGCATTGCTTCACAACCTTAAATGAACCAAATCGAATTATAATCTCACAAATTAAAGAACATACTTTCAAAACAATCTTCTTCATTTCTTCGTCCGGAGAAACAAATTCTCTGATCAAAATTAGCATCACTTCCTTGGTGTAATAACTGGCATATTCAGCATCCATCAATGGAATCAAAAAACCAATCGCTTTCAGAAAAGCTGCCAAACCCTTCCCACGATGCGTACGAATGCCTAAATTTTGCTATTGTTTATACATTTGTGTTCAATCATTCGCCTACCTTTCCACAACTGGCTTTAGCACGGAGTCAAACGCTTCAATTCCGTATGGGGTAGCGGCCTTCGGCCAATGCGGCAATGCATAGGGCGGTGATTGTGCGCACTTTTTGTTGATCATCGACAAGTCCACTCTCCACAATTTCGACCAGAGACTTCAGATGGGGCAGCACCGCGCAGCCCATGAGAATTGCGAATTTGCTGTACAATTTTAATACCTACAAAAGCCCGAATAAATATATTGAATACAAAATTACGGTATTTAAGCCAAAATCAAGAATCTTTAAATGTCCACAAATAATTATCACTATTATGATCACCTGTGTGTCGTGCCTGCCAGCTCTTCTTGCTTTTACAGACAGCCTTAAGAAAGGGCAAAAGCGCGGGAATTCCGAGTGCGGAAGCAACGACGGCAAAAGCACGGGCAGTGGTATTTCGCACATATTCGTCCACGTTGTCAATGTCGGGACGCATTGTCGAAATCATTGTGGCAAGTCCGGCCGCCTTGGCCAAGTTGGAAATGATTTCTCGGCCTGTAATTATTTTGGAATTTGAGATTGTCAGGCAACGAAAAAAGGAGGCTTGACCTTCCACACGTGCGTAATAATCCTCGTCTATCAACAACGGTTCAATCACGACAAGTATCTTGTGCACATAAGGGCGCACCAAGTCGTCCAGCTTGTAGAGGATGCGATCAATCACCTTGACCATTAAATGCCGTTCCTGGTCCTCCAACGTTGGAGACATTAGAAGTGGCAAAATTTGGTTGAACAAAGGTCCGGCGCCAAGACGTCGCGCATTCTCAGTGATTTTTCGCAGTCCCGACTTTCGTTGCGGTGGCGCTCCATTTTTAATTTTCAGCAGATAACCCATGATCTCACGTTCATTCTTTTCTGCCTTTGTCAAAGTGCTCTCGTCAACGTCCTGGAGCAGTTTGTCAAAGTACTGGATGTCTTCTGGCTTAAGTGCTGGCAATTCCGGGTCCTTAGGTTGTGTGTCGAGAATTCCGCCGACACCCTTGTCGCCAGCACCGCCACGCTCCGGAGTAGGTGGGATCATAAATCCGCCAACGCCGGTCATTGGTGTAGGAGTGGAAAGCAATTTTCGCGCCGGAGTCCTTATTGGAATATAACCTGTAAAAAAGTTGTCAATATAAACCCAATCATGGCTGGATTATAACAACATCAAATCCATCACATCTGAGAACATTAACAATTAATATTCACCCGATGGTGGCGCCAAAATCCGATATCCGGGCGGAATGAGTGCGTCCAACTTCCTCATCCGAAAGCGGACGGTTTCGGTCGTCAATTTCCTTCTCCCACTTGTAAATGGCAGCCTGTTCAGGCGTCATCGGAACAAAAGGGACCGCAGGCGTTTTCATTCCCATCGCAGGCGTCCCAATCGGCGTTGACCCTCCGGGGGTCAAAAGTGACGGCGTCATTCCCTCCATTTTGCATTTTCGGCGTAAAATGTGACGGAGTTGGTGCGTCCATCCCATTCAGCGGTGTTTCAGAACCAACGGCAGGCGTTTGGGACGGAGTCAGGTCCCAGCGAGAACGTCGTTTGGAAGCGCCTGGAGTCTCATCCACCCGCTCCGACATGTCAACCTTTATATCCCGAGGCGTTTCAGAGCCCCATCCGGGAGTCATCCCACCATCTCGAGCAGATTCTTTGGGCGTTTCATCCCAACGATTGCGGCGGGGTGTCTGGGATGGAGTCGCGTCCCATTGCTTGCCAGACGCCGGAGTTGCATCTGAGGCACTGATGTGCGCCGGTGTCTCATCCCAACGAGCGATGTTCGGTGTCTTTTCCTGTTGATTTTGTGGATAATTTTAATAAAATACTCTCTTTATTAACAAAACTTTTTTTTTGAAAACCTATCAAAACCTGAATTTGAAAATATTACCGCTGCAATTGCATTAACGCTCAATGCAATTCTCTTTTTTCGGGGCAGTTGGGAGGGCGTATTCTCCACGTCCTCCGATGTTACTGAAGACAAATCCGTTCCAGCAACAAAAGGTTTTGATATTTTTGACGAGTGAATAAGTTCGCCATGTTGATGTTTGTCGGCTAGTTCAGCGTCAATTCTTTCCTAAATAGTGAATTGATAAATAAAAATCATAAAATTTATATACTTTTTCTGAGAGAAATCTTTGTTCCTGCATAATTTGTGCGTATGTGCGGTCGCGTGCATCCGGAGTTTGGTCGACTAAAGCAGCGTTGTAAAATTTCATAGATTTAAGAAATCGTAGTCAAAACTTTACCGAACATGTCATGACGTTCTGGCGAAATCGCTCTAAATTTTATTTTCAATCATATTTGGCATCGGTCCGATCACAAAATGCAAATGTTGTAAAAAACTGGCACAATAGGAAACTTTTCAAAGCTTTTAAGCAATCCTTTCCCTTTCTTTTCTGAAAGCCAACCAAACAAACAAACCGCTTTCGGGCGCGACTTTGATATTGACTCTGCCGCTCTGCAATCTTTGGTCGTCTTGTTTCAGCAAAAGGGTCCTCATCTTCGGTCTTAAAGTTCGTATTGTTAAAAGAATAATAATGAGATATTAACCGTTTTGGCCGCTTCATCAATGAACTGTCTTGCTTTTGAAGTCATTGTTCAGATAGGGAATAACTTTAACAATTACTTTTCTATTCAGTTTTGTTCAATTAAGCTGGTTCTTGTTTTACAATTAGGTAGATTCGAAGCACGGCATACCAGTAGTGGGTTACCTAAGCCCAGCCAGAAGCGAACCCTGTCTTTTTAGGACCGGATACTGGCCGCGATCCATGCCCCAAAGCTAATCCGGAGTTTTTAACCTTACTCACCCGGTCTTCTCGATCCGTTGGCTTCGAAACGTAATATACCTAGGTATGTTAGGATACATACCAAGCGCAAACGTTTCTGGTTTCGCGTCATTCCTTATGCTATTATTAAAATGCTCGCCAAGTTTCGGAGCGAAAACAAGAATTCAAAAATCATCCGTGAAAATATGTATAGGATTTTTTTAAACTAACTTTTAAGCTTTTCGGGTGCATTTTTCATTTTTTTGGCATTTGCTTCCAAAAATTTAAAAATATGGTAATTCTGGGAGCACCTGGGCACGCCTTGCTCGTGTCTTAATTAGAAATTAATTTGTGTGTAATAGTTAATTCCGACACGCAAACTTGAACCAATTTTAAATCCTTGATCCGGGATTCGAACATTTTTGAAAAATGGCGGGGTGGGGGGGGGGGACAAACTGGAGTGTTACCGTAAATTCTTTAGAAAAAATGCAATAAAACCAAAAACACCCCCACAATTAATCAGAACCCACCAACAACCGATTTTTTGAATTTCCTCCCACCCCGTTTGGCCCTTAAACTGTATATCAATTGTTATGCACAGTCAACACGAAGGAATAACAATGAATTGCCAACTTGGGAATGGGCCCAACGGCTATGGGAGGGGAATGTCTCACGTCATCGAAATGAAAAAATTCAAACTTTATTTTAAGTGCATTAAGTATAAAAATGTCAAATGTCACAGATCTTTTAAAACAAGATTTTCCACAAATTGACGAAAAATTAAAGGGTCGGCCTTCTCAAAAGGTTTAAGTTTAAACAATGTTGGCTTCGCCAGAGACTGTGCTAGTTCATTGGGCGTTGTGAAGAGAAGATGTCCGTCCTCGGCCAACTTTTCCGCCAGTTCAGCTTGGTGATTATCCATCAGTGAATTGTTAATAACCGCGATAAAGGGCTTTCCGCATTCAAGTGCTTCCAAACATGTCCCAGCCCCCGCGTGTCCTATTATCAAATCAGCATCTAAAACATGCAGAAATTGTTAGAAAAATACGAGTCAGTACTTACTCTGGAAGTGCTCTTTTATGCTCGGCTGGTAATCGAACAAATGAAACTAAAATATTTTTGTGACAAATGTTAACAACGAGAGCAACAACCATAATGCCGTCAACAATGTCCAATTTTGCCGATTGCATCTTTGCGGGAATTACACCGTTCCCCTTCTGAATTGTGACACGGCCGATGTTGAGCTGCTTTAGGGCATCAATAACATCACTCCGAAACAATGCCTCGATGAGAAGATCAAAACGCGTACTGCCAACAGTCACAAAACATTGTCTCGCCATTTTTTGTTAGTACTTCGGCGTGTAACCGAGCAATTCTTCGATTGGTTGGTGGAGCCAGTCGTCCTTTCGAGACTTGACTAATTGACGCTTGACAAAGGCCAAATCGCGTTCGTGAGCTTCTGAAAGAATTAAAATAATTCACAACCAAGTCTATAATAATGATTATGATTACTCTGCGTGATTCACTCAAAAAGCAGACCTTTTTCTCGTTTCGTTTGAATCCTCTTAATAGTTTCTTCGTCTTCCACAAGGATCAACTGCTTAGCGATTTCAGAAAATTCTGTTGCTGAAGAAGTCTCAAATAAGAACGCCAAATGTGTAAAGGGAAACAAAACCTTTTGAAGTCTGTTGGACGGTAGAAATGGGTGTCGAATCACGCGTTGTAAGCTCCGATATCCAATTGATGCGCGCACTGCTTCTTTGCCGTGTTACACGAATTCCAGTTGTTCCTGCTGAAGAAATGCTCGTCGAACTGCTGTTATTGGTGCTCATACAAGCGCTGGAAAGGCGGAACTATTTTAATTTAAGCAACCAAAGCTTGAAAACAGTACTTGTTGCGTTATGAGGCAACAAAAGTGTTTTTAAACAACAAAAAGGTGTTTTTAGAGGCTTTCGGTTCATAGAATCCTGGTCTGACTTCTATTTCGATCGATTTCGAACTTGGACCCGAATTCTACAATTCAGAAAAAATTTTTTCGCATTTTCCATTAAAATTGTCGATAAGATTTTGCAAAGCATAGTTGAATTTTATGCCATCAAAATGATTTCTTCTTCACAATACAACAAAAATGAAATTTAATAAAAACAAAAAAAAAATTTCAGGAATTTTTATTATTTTCTTGTATCGAAACTCTTGGCAAAATGGTTTTGCGGTAATTACAAAAAATGAATCGCTGTGCAAAGGACAAGACTCATTTGTCAATGCAAATTAGGCATGCGATGCGAACCTTTCTGAGTTACAGCTGCAACTGTAATTGTCATGGGGCAACAGAGGCCCCATCTTTATCTCCCAATTTACTCATCTTATTCAATGACCCGGATGATACCGGTGAGTAGATTTTTTTTTGGTTATTAATGTAAAGTTTTTTAAGAATCTGAAGAGCCGATGCAATACATTTTTGATGAAACCCTTCGGATCGCAAGTCGAGGCAACAATGTCCATTGGATCAGAGGAAAAGTAAGCTTTGCTTCTCCTCATTCCCGTTAATGATAAATACTCAGGAAATTGCGTATGAAATGTTTTTAGCCTGCCATGCACACACCAAAAGTACCCAAAGGGATTACTGCACTGAGGCCGAATGACCTCGCGAGAATACATCTCCATTATGGTGCGTTATGATTTTATCCGATTTGTCTTACCGGACATTTTGTCCACGTACGCACCTAAACGACTAACACTCCTAAAGACGGCATTTTTGGTAAGAAATCGTTTTTAGATCATTTTTGTTCCCAACACTTTTTTTGGTCGTTTAGATTCGATCGCATACACTTAAATTGCATTTGTAGATTTTTCTTAATGCTTCGATATTTTTTATTGGAATTTTATCTTTGCGTGACTCGAAGGCATTTCTTGATGATTACGACTTGCAACTTTCACATTTTTATTTTGAGGTTTCGATGCACTGCCTTCGCTTGTCAGGAAGTTCTGTTCCAAAACTCTGTTTGTTAATGCGCTTACATGCTCAGCACTCTTTGTGAGTTTTGTTGCTATTATCTCCGATGCCTTTCGAATTTTTGGTCGAATTACAAAGCTCGTGGCACTTTACAAACATCGAATGTGCCAATCTGCTTGCGCAGCTTGGCATGGCCGCAAATTGGATTGGCTCGCGGCACTCTCAAGATTGCCAACAACAGCATTTCCCAGTGGTTGTTGTACTGCGCGAACTGCCTGAACATTACCGAATTGCCTTCCATGTACTCTTCGCACATTCTCCGATGGCGGAACGACTAAAATTTGGACGAATTTGCTTGAGTCTGATGGACGTAAATTGGCAGAAGATGTGCAAAGCTGAATGATGTTAGGTAATTGACATTGATATTATAACATTTATCCAACATTGTTTTTTAAAGAAAAGTAATGAGAACCTTAGAAATTTCGAAATTGCGTACGTAAAATGGAAGGACGGGTATTCAACAGAGGCCAAAAATACAACAACGCAAACGAATATAACAAAGGGGAGAGTGATTGATTGAGTGGCGCTTTGCGTCTGTCTGAGATCGGTGGGGGGGGGGTGAGAATGGATTTATGGAGAAGGAGCCGTCCTCCACTAGTCTTATCCGTCGTACTCTCTGTTGTGCTGGTAATGTGCTTGATGCAGAAGTGACTCGGGTCTTTTGCGCTTGAAGAAGCCTAAACGCGAACAACACAGCACCAGAAGACCGAGCAGTGCAAGTCCAATCAGCACGGCAAGCAAAAGCATCCACACGCGAACTTGGCCCTCCTGTTGTGGACGATCCGGGTAGGCATGAGTGGTCACCCGTGCGAAGTTGTTGGTTACGTCCTCGAGAATTCCTTGGCTGGGGTCCACCTCGATGAAGCCTTCGGAGGAGATGGCCACGTAGTCAATGGCCCGATAATCCTTTGTGAATGGGAAAGTCAGATGAGAGCTAATAATCAACTACGTACGGCGGAGAATGTGAAGTTCCAGAGCCGGGCGCGTATTTCAATTAGAACAGAAGTCGTTGCGCCCAATGTACTGAATTGAATTGTTGGGTTTTTTTGAGAAGGTTTTCAGGGGAAGAAATCAATTAAATAATTGCTATTATTTGTTAGGACCAACGTCGAAATGGCAGTGAAGCGGCACACACAAAGCAGAGCCGTCTTTGCAATTCTGGAAAGAAATTGTGCCATATTGAGAAATAGATACCGACATTTTGAAAATTCCTGGACCCAGACTCTGGCTGGACCTGGGAATTTTAGAGAGGTGCCTGGACCTGATTTTCTGGACCAAAGTCCAGGAAGAATCCAGGCCTGTACAGGTCGGTCTCTATTGGGAAGGTTCTTTTGTTTGTGCTTCTCCAAACTCACAATGTCGGCAATTCGGACTTTCGCGCCCGAACTCTCCTCCACCTCCTTGCGCAGGATGCGTCCGCTGTCGAAGATTGAGGTCGCCGGAGCCGCCTCGGCCTCTGTTTCGGTCCGATCCGTTCGTCCCGTGGCCCTTTTCGGCCTTTGCCTTTTCGCTAATTGGTAGTCCAACTTCAATGTTTCGTCGTTGTAAACGCCCATTGGATTTATCGTTTTCTGTGCGCGCGTTGGCGACGCGCACCGGCGGAATTGGCCGTTGTGCCGCACTAACGGATCCTCAAGCGCGTAGAGCGCCCACCCCCCGGGCGCCAATTGACGGATTTGAGGAAGTGGGAGGGCCCGCCGGGCTCAGCTGCAGCGGCCAGCTGACCGTTAGGCTTACGTTTCGGGCATAGAAAGGGCCCCGGTTTGTGATTGTGTAGACGTGCACCACCTTGCGGCCCGATGTCCACCTCAGTCAACGACCTAATCGATTGCCCTTGCTGAAGCGAACGATGGCGGGGCGAGAAGCGCCTTCTGCGCAGTGAAACAAAGGGGGGAATGAGAGAGAAATTGGGCACTTTTCTGTTTGCCCCCCCCCCCTCTTTTTGTCCATCCATCTTTTGGCAAATTCACTTACCCAACTGGAGGTCGGCTTCTTTGATCAGTTGGACTTCGGCACTCCATTCGTTGTTGGTGGGGTCCTTCTCAACACTGGACGAATTGAGCAGTGCGCGGAAGTTCAACGAGGCGCTGACCCGCTCGGAGCTTCCACGGACGAGTTTGAAGGCCAAATCGAAGCTCAGCTAAAAACGGGAAGTGGCACTTTATTTGCCGTTTTTGGTCAGTAAAAAGTTGACTCAGACGACTCGAAAGACTATCGGCGGCGGACGAACCTTTCTGCCCGCCTCCACCGGGTTGCCGAGTCCCACAACGACCAATCCCTCCCCCTTGCGCTCAATGTCAAGAACGCCCTGGTAATCCCGTTGCATAAGCCGGGGTTCGTCCAATTCGTCCTTAATTATGAAATTTCCGTAGAGTGCCAAACAACGGCGCCATATCCCTTCCCCTGCCCCACGTTGTTGTACTCCACAAACAGCTTGGCCAGGTAGGCCCGTTCCAGACGATTCTCCACCAGAAAGCGGACGACCAGCGAGTCGCGCTCCGTCACCTTGGCAATGTAAATGCCGTCCTCGCGCCTCCTGAATTTGTGGGAGTGCCAATATGGCCAGTCGTTTATATTTCATCCGGACATTCAAACGTCTTGAACACCGCCCACCCCCGCGGCTATGTCTCCAATTTGTCTCACGTTATGTCGAGAAGGGTCGCCTCCAAAGCCAATTCGGCATGGCATTCATTGTCCTCGCCACATTTCTTATCAAATGCAATTTCAAAGTAGTGACTGCGCTGGTCTCTGTTGACAACGGGCAACGGAAGCACTTCCAACGCATCTCGGCGAGGAACAGACACAGTCAAGTTGAAGCGAAGCGGATTTGTCCAGTCCGGGTTGCCTTTCTTAAATTCGAAATTGAGGAGAATGGTGGCAGTGCCGTGGGATGGGCACACTGACCGGCACGTAAAGGCTGTGCTCCTGCCGTTCCTCCGCCCCAACGATTGTCTCTCGACCGCAACGCCATTCCATTGAATTTGCTTCCGCTGGAGACGAACACGGCTCGAGGCAGAACGCCTTTGGCGTGCGGTATGACCTGGAGTTGACACAGAAAGGGCTGTTCCCGGCCGGGGAAGTGCCGGGACAGAAGGCGTGACGAGTCGTTCCGAGGCAAAATGCGGAGGGTTGTGACCACCGTAAAGCTGGAAGAGGGTTGGACGGGAAATTGACAATGTTTACGGGGGGTGTACAAACAGCAAGACAATAACCACAAAGTCCCACAATTCTAAATCGAATAAAGGCTACCAGCTGTGGGCAGTGGGCGAACAGGTGCTGTCCGCGTCGATCTTGATGTGTTTTTGGGGGAAAAAATGGGCGAGTCGGACGTCGATGATTGGCCGGGCTCGAAACAGCGCGACAGTGTCTGACCCGTGAGCTCCCACTAAAAAAGGCCATATTTGTTGCCGACACATTCAAAACGTACCCCCCAACTCGACGTATCCGTCCCCGTCCATGTCCACCCCTCCGGCCAACGCCCCACCAAAGGCACTCAAATTCTGGCCCAAACTTCTTTGGCCATTCAACACATTGGCATGGATTTCCTGGGCTGGATCAGTCGAAAAATCAGGCCATTTGGCCCCAAAATAAATGAACACCGATCCCTGGCCCGAGTCCGATTGCGGAGCCCCAACGGCGAAATCTGATGCGGAAAAGGAAAGTTCAATTGCGCCTCTTTTCTCGAGAGTTCCAATCTCGGACACAAATCGACAGCTTTCTGTGCCGTTCTCACCGACCTTGTAGCCCCTCCGGGTCATTGTCAACATTTCCTAGCCGCGTCAGTGCGGCGCCGAACTGCGAGTGGACGCCGGCCCCTCGAAGAATCAAAGGCGCACGGAACACCTGCGCACTGGCGCCCTTCTGCCTTCGGACGCCGGTCGAATAGAACACGTAGACGGCACCGCCGGCCAGGGCCGTGCCGTCGGAGTTGGGTTGGAACTCGAAAGGGGGCACCCACGAGGAGGTCGTCAAAGCCATCGGCGTCCAAGTCGAGCACCTCCACGACGGAGCCAAAGCCCGAGCCAAGCTGACGACCGGCCAACAGAAAGGAAGTCTTCAGACAGGCCCAACTGACGCTGACCCTCCGCCTGAACGTGCCGCCAAAATGGCAAGAAGACAACGGCGCCTGAGGGGAGGGAGGGGGGGCAGTGACAAAACGATCGCTTTGCGCGTGCAGGACGGACGCCGACCTGTCTGGTTGTAACGTGTCGCTCCACTGACCACCGTGAAATTGGCAACGCCGTCAACATCAGCCTGTTCATACCAAAAGCCGAAGCGCCCATAACGGACGGAGTAGCCCAAATAATCGTGCGAAGTCAAAATGTTGATGACGCCCCGTTGGTCCTTGCCCACTTCCATCGTCCACCGGTCAACCGTGTCGGGAAAGCCGCCGGAATCGAATTGGTAACGGCCTAAAAACAGAAGCTTATCGGCACGGCCCAAAAGGCAACACACCGAAAACACCGCCGGTCCATTTTCTTGCCCCTGGGAGTCCAGTCAAAATGACGTGCTAAATATGGACAAATAATCAAAGAATGTCGAGAACAAATGATCAGTGAGTTTCTGTCACGATTTGGAAGACGTCATAAAAGTTACAATTAAACTTAGAAGGAATAGACGACACTCACGTCGTCTATGAAGCCGGAGAAGCCTTGTTCACAAGCGCCGTAGTCATTATGCTAGAGGAGAAAGTCTTGAATGATCGTTTGGACATTGAATACTCGATCAGTTCTCGGCAACGTCTCGCACGGACTGAGCACGCCGGTGTGGTTCAGCTCGGAATTGAGCAAATAACAAACTCCTGCAAGGGAAAGCCACCAGAATTATCCAATTTGGGGTTTTGTCCATTTTGGGGCGCACTATTTTGTAGGGCTGTTCGAGACTTCAATTTATCGAGAAAGACCTCTCGAGAACCGAGACTCTCGAACAGCGCTACTATTTCACTGAGGACCCCTAATCTTTACCGATTAGGGTCGAATTAAAATTTAGGGCGAGTAGGCGGACTTACCATCGGTGAAGGCGTTGGGACTCCAGCGGAGAAGCGGGGCACACGCCTTAAGGGAATTAAATAATAATGGGTGGGGCGCCGGGACATTCTCCCAGCAAACATAAGGAAATGCCCCCGAGGGCTTTTACTGACCATCGCCCGACTTTCGGCTTCCTCTCGACGTCCGCTACTCCGAATCACGAACCCCAACAGTTGGTGGTTCTTGCCCTCGGAGTGCAACGATTTGCTGTTAAGGCGTTCCGGTGGGCGTTGGAATCTGATCAAATTCGATCGGAGTTTCGGTTAAGCGCCCGCCGCCTCACTCACTCTTCCCCTGTGGGGTATTCAATCATTAGCTGCGTACACCCCCCAAGCGCCGCCGCCGGCGTTCGCTTTCGATTCCTTCCGTTTGTTGAAAAAGTCCTCGGCCATGGCACAAGCAAAAACTGCGCCCGCCTGCACAGTGTTCG
Organism: Globodera pallida; assembly: GCA_020449905.1. NCBI lineage: Eukaryota > Metazoa > Nematoda > Chromadorea > Rhabditida > Heteroderidae > Globodera > Globodera pallida. The sequence continues at coordinate 721,885 of JAIXHY010000003.1, read as the reverse complement.
GCTGTCCCGAATCGGCCCTTGGCGCGCCGACGAGAAGTCTGAACGGATTAAACGTTTAGGGCGGAAAAACAGCAAAACTTCGCTAAACCGACATTGGTTTTCCGTTTTGGAAATGTTGCGCGATGGAAAAGCCAAAGGAGGAGTTGGGAGGCCCACGGCGGAAAACCGGATGGTCCACGTCCATGTTGAAGGCGTTGAGGACATCAACGGAAAGGAGGCAAAGGAGCAGGAGGAGGCGGGAGGCACAACGGAGGAATTCGGTTGAACACATTGAACAGTGTCAGGAATCGGGGGGGGGGGGGGGGGAGGGCTTCCTCCTTCACTACCTTCCTGATCGAATTGGAATGGAATTTTGAAGGGGGAAAGTGGCGGAAGTGTCAGCGGAAGACGGCATGGACGAAGAACAGCTAAAGATTAATGAACCGATTAGCGCAGCCGACAAACGGTTGGCCTTTGGTCTCTTCCGACAATGGACAAATTGTGACCCTTTGGGCCACAATGTTTTGAGAGGGCCGTTGAACGTGCCCACCCCCCCCCCCCCCCAAAGTCGAGTGATTGGATAATTAGGGGGAGAATAATGAAAGGTCGTTCGTTGGAAGACGGCGGTGAATATGGGGGGGGAGGACGAGTAATTTGACGGGGGAGAGGGCAATGTGTGGGATGACGAAGATGATCGATAGGGGGGGGGGGGGGGGGAATTGTGTTTATTGAAGGTGGTGGTTGAAAGGGAGGGGGGGGGGGTCAGGACCCGCGGCGGAGATCCGCCACCATTATCATATTTAGCATACATTTGCGTGTGTAATGTGTCAATCGATGTGAGTGAATATTTGCGTTGGATAAAATAAAATGGAAGCCTTTTGTATTTGCATAAATATATTTATATTTATACTCGAATAATTTGTGTTGTAAAATTCATAAGACGATTGCCGGGAGGGAGAGGAAAAAAGTGGGGGGGGGGGGACTAAACGGAGGAACGGTCGGTGGGTGGTGGAGGGTGAAGAGGAGGAGGGTTTGTTGGTTGGATGAGAAGAAAGAAGGCAACTAGCCACACCACCCCCCCCTCCCCCCCCTCCCCCCTCCCCCCTCCGTCCATTCCATCCATTTTCTCCATTCCCTGCAATCAATCCCCGGAGGGGAGACGAGTGGGAATAGCGGAGAGGAGATGCGGAAGATGGGGGAAAGGGCGGTCGCAATGTTTTCCCACCCGCACAGTCACCGGGGGGGGGGACTGTACGGGTTGAAGGCGCGGGGGCATCAGAGCATTACATTCTTTCCCCCCCCCCCCCCCCGGCGAAAGCAAAGGGACAACGGACGAAGAAATGACGGGGGGGGGGGGAAAGGGGGCAAAGGATGGAATTTGCGGGGAGCAACAGAGAGAGGACAATAAAGCGGTGCCAAAGTGCCAGCCCGGAGGGTGGGGGGGGGGTGACGGATGACCACACAGCGCCAAAAGGGACAATGGACGGGGACGGCATGTGCCAAATCCTGCAAAAACTATTGACCGACGAATGAGGCAATGAATGACATCCTCACACCGGTGTTTTCCAATTACGGAACATAAAAAAATTGAACTCTTTGAACCGGAACCGCAAGATCGGTTAGTTGCTGCCTCAAAACCGTGTTTTGTCTTCGTTTTTTGAATAACTCCAATATTTTAAATTCAAACACACGTTTCTTTATTAATGCATATTATTAACAAAACCGGAAGGGGTGGGGGAATGATTTGATGTTGTCGATGAGATCTTCAGAAAATGAATGCGTGGAAAGCTAGCGCAAATATGGCCACAAAGGCATAAAATGAATGATTCTTACAAAGACGATAGAGACAAGAGACAGGTCACGGGAATTTGCTGATTGGCGGAAGAGTTCATTTTGGTGTCACATCGGAAAAATCAATGAGCGCAAAGTCGTCCAGAACAGTCGTTTGCCCATTGCCAAGCAGTTCATCACCTTCCTCATCCGAATCTGAACCAACCAACCACCGATTTTAAAATGCCTTCGTATTTATTGCCAAAACCTTCGGCCACGTTGAGATTGAGTGCTGCCCATCCCAACGAATCTTCTTCTGTCGAAGTCTGTGCGAACGTCGGCACGGACCACACTAAGACACTGCTCAAAATCGGCCACCAGCGAATCGGGCCAACAGCCAGCGAAGCCTAAAGACACTTCCAACCGAAGGTCCTCGCCCAGCACGACACCGTCCATACTCAACGCCATCAGCGCGTCCATGCCACTCCCCAGCTGAACGTGCAGGAAACGCCCTTCCAGTCTAACATGGGGAGGGAAAGGACAAACTTTGACTTTTCAATGCAAAATTTACGCACTTTGAAACCAGAATTGTGATGCCCAATTCGTAGATTTTGGAGAAGATCGCGTTGCAAAGGCGTTGAGGAAAAGATGTCGGGTGACCGGACACCGCGCAAACGATGGTCGAATTTGGGGGGCCCAACGAACTGAGAGAGGACAGACAAAATATTGCAGTGATTGTGAAAATATTCACTCACATAATTGCGTCCTTCAGCAACGGTTCGGCCCTTTGCAATTCGAATTTGAGCGTGTTCAATTGGAAAATTGCAAACACCGGCCGATGATCGGATGTTTTCAGCTCGGAACGCCCGTAACTTAAGTGGAAAATAATAAATAATTTAACTTTAATAGTATTATAATCAAAACATTTACTAAATCAGCTGCACAAAGTTGTTGGAGTCCATCCACAGCACGCGGTCAGTCCATGCTGGAGATCTGCATGGCATAATAATAGACAAAACGGAGGATTTGTTTGATTTAAACAATAAAGACCCAAGCGCCTAATTTGTAAGAACGTTTTCTAAACCTGCATTTGTCCGAAGTGTCGTAGTCGTCACTGAACGTGTCGTACTTGTAGGTTGGCGCAAAATGCATGGGCCCTTCGTTGAATTCGGCAAAAACCTATAAGAAAAAAATGAAAATGTGGGAGCTTTTGCACTTTGGTCTCAGACATTGCCCGCTTCCTTCTGCTGGGACAGCTGATCGTGCTCGGACAAATACGCAAAATTGTTTAGACGAATTGCATTCTTCACCTCCTCCCCTAAATTCCATGCAAAAGTCTGTACTCGTCCGAATCGCTAAACTAACAAAACCTGGCAAGGAAATTCGATAATTGAAATCGCCCATCCAAAACACAACATCGTGACTTGAAATCGTTCGACCCTAAAAAGCAAGCGAAAACAGGCTGAAAATCAGAATGTTTAAGCAGTACAACAAACCATCGGAAACCGAATCTTCTTCATTGTTGTTTGAAAGTCAGGCGTTGCGTGCTGTCACTTCATTTTGTCCGGCAGCGAAATGAGAGCAGACAAAACAAATCGATGTGCTGTCGAAGCTGCAAATATCGTTTTAAAAAACCAAGTTATTTAAATTTTGACGTTTAACATTATTATTTTCAAATATGCTCAAAATCTGTTAACAAAAAAAACGGACGTCATTCGGACGGCTACCGAGCCTTTGTTTCCCGTGGCACCGCCCATTCCAGTCTTAACGTCACCAATTGCAAGATCGCGGACCGAGCCGAGCAAAGACGCGCGAATGAACAGCACCAAACAGACGCCCACCTAAACAGAATGTTACAAATTAACGTCCGTCCCCACCATCCCCTCAATAAGAAACTGTACCAATTGTTCGCAGGCCAACACAACGAATTTGTCGTCGACGGCACTGAAATGCGCATGTTGGAACCTGTCAATAGTTCGTCTGAGGCCATCCCGCCAAATGCGCTGGTTGGTTGTACTGAAATGTCGGTAAATGAATGTCCCAATTCCCTACTTGCCCAAAAAAAACTCGCCTAGCTTTCATCAAATTGCTGGCATTCAGGTCGACGATCTCCTCAAACCCCACGGCAATCAGATCAAAGTTCAACGCATCAGCATCGACTAAATGCCAATTTAATGAATGCGCTTAACTTAAGGGCCGTTTGGTTATTACGCAATGATAACGGGTAAAGCCAAAGGTCCAGCGAATGGTTCTCTTTGAAGGCGACGTTGTAAATGTTTTTGCCCCCGTTCACGTTCCATGTGCCAACAAACACTCTCAACGATTTAACCGTGCACATTTCCTTCTCCCGCTCAACTAAGCCTTCGATGTTCGAACACTCTTAACAAAATTAGAATGATCTCAACGACAGAACGAAGTCAAAGGGATATGGAGACCAAATGTCCATCCCCAACTTCAAATACACATGACATCTTCAAAAACTTGCCGAAAAAGTAAGAAGATGCTAAAAAGAGGAAAGATTTATAAAATAACAGTGGAATGAACGGACCTTTCAGCAGAGAAGAAGGCAAGACGTTGGACAGCTTGTCAAACTTGTTGTCGCCGAACAGATGGCCCAACAGAAGAAGATCAATGGATTCTTGTTTGGAGGCGTCCATCAGATTGTTCTGGATGGTCCGGACGAGGGAACGACTCGCGTCCTTCAACTGTTTTTGGAATCGAATGATAATTTTCATGAAAAGGCGAGGGGAGGGAGTGCCGTCTTATCCCGGAATCTGCTAGTTCAGCTGTTTTTTTTTATGAAGTTTTTTCCCTTCCGTTAAAAATATGTTTCCGTTTTTACAAAATATATTTCCGCCCATCCCTAGTCCCAACGCCGTTTGCACAGCCCGAGAAGTGCCTACCTTTGATTTCCCCTCCAATGCTCCCGTCCCGGCATAAATAATGCTGCAATTGTCTCCATTTTTCTGCCACAAATCTCTGGCCACTTCTTCAAATCGGACGACAATGTTCGTCTTGAATTGCTCAACGCCCAAAATTTTTAGCTGAGTGATCAGTGCCCTCATCCCAATGAGCTGAACGGTTTCCGAGTAAACTTTGAATGAAAAAAAGTGCGGGACCGTCTGAACGCTGTTGGTCCGATCGAGGCAGTCCAAACAATTTGTCCGAATTACTCCCCTCTGCAGAGAACTAAAAAATGATTTGTATAATTTAAAAACCTTCTTAACGTTTACCCCGAAGAACTGAAAAAATTGCAGTGTTCAATGAAAACATCAATTTCGCTGATCAATCGTCGCACGCTTTCTTTGGACTGCTTCACTTCCGAATGGTAATCAAAGGAGACGAGCCGCACATCTGAGTGCAGTTTGGACAAATTGAGTGCTGTCTAAAGTAACGCCCTTAAAATGCCGAAAATGGATAATGCAAATGCCTGAAATGCGACGGATAGACTCCGTTCGCCCCTCTTCGACCCGAGCAAATTGACACTCAACACTTGGCCATAAAATTGTTTCATGTAAGTGTAATGTCTAAATGTTTATGCACCGTTTAATTTTGGCATTAAAAGACGCGATTGTTGTTCACCTTTCCATTGCAAACATCGAAAATTCCAACGGTTTCAGCTTAATCGTATGGGAGCCGACATTGATGCCCGGCTGTTCCCAAAAAAGCGGCACTGAACCTCGAACCTGGACAAATGAACACTCCTTCTCCTCAAAGGTTACAAGCTTAACAGTAAAAAGGGGAAAGTGCGTTTTTGGATTAAATAAAGTTAAACCTGTTCAGTTTCGACAAAATTTGCCACATTTCCAGCATCCTGAATCCATTTAGTTAGAACTATTGACCGAGGCCAAAATACTCGACTTGTTCAGTAAAAATTTAAAAAACGCACATTTATGCCACGGACATTAAAACGCGTGCCAACATAATCGCAGCTCAGCCGAGAGATAAGCGCCACTTTAGCAGTTCGATGACCCACGTAAATGGTTCGGACAAGCACCGACCCGCAAATGATCTTCACCAACCAATTGTCGACAGGCACATCGAATCGTTCGAATGGGTAGAACAATGTCCGATTCCTACAAAATTATGCATAATAAAAAAATAAAATTAAAAAAACAAAAAAAAACCAACCAATAAAATCTGAAATCGGACCGGGAACGGTCGCCTTTCTCCTGTCTGCGTTGAAGTGAATGCGTCAGGTCGTAATTGTTCTGTTTGGTTGAGCTCGAAAAGTAAAATATGCCAGCCGATAGGAACTTTTGCATCTGAAGATGAACCGTTGCCAAATGATTTGGAACAAATTGCGTGCCTCGACGACTCGTGCATCGATTTGTTCGGACGTTTGGTTCTGCGAGGAAGCGCCGTGCAACGGAACAAATTGTACATTTGTTATTTTGTGCTGTTTAAATTGATATTATCTGTAGTCTTAGAAGAAGAAAGACCCAAGCCCAGCTTGGCCAACCAAATCGCAATTGAAGAGCTGACCAACCGACAGAACTGACTTGACTAGCACCAAATAATGCTCGCCTAAACGGAAACTTCCGATTTTGTCAATAAAACATTGGTAAATTACATGCAGATATTCTATGAATGCCCAGCAGCGCGTATCCGTCGGAGATTTTTGCGTATTGTTGTCGAAGTGCGTTGCCCACATCCTTGCTCAATGTCAGCACCCCACCACATTGTAGCAGCAAAAAGTCCTCATTGACGGTGGAGTCCACTAATACGCTGGAGGTGCCATTTCCAAGAATTTTTTTGTATATTCGAACATTGCGCAAAGACATGCGGGCATAGATTATGCCGGTGCAGCCAACTGAACAACTCTATAAAGGTAAAAGTTAATCGTTTTTCTTCCTTAAAAGACATTGGTGATTGATTATACATAAGCTGTGTTCTTTTGGGTCATTATTTTTGAAAGAAATGAACCTTTTTAATAGTCTCAATTAGGCGTTGCCGATAGCGATAGGATGTGCTGAGGTGGCGGTACTCAAAATCCCAAAAAGGGACTTTGCTTATGAACCGGTCCACCTCGTTAGGGGCGTCATCGAGCGAGTTTTGAGGCTTTAACTCTTCTCTTAATAAGAAACTCTCAATTTATGCTGAAAATTTTACTTTTTATTTTTTGTAAAATAAATTTTATTTTATTTCAGTAAAGTAAACACAAGAAAGATTGATTGTTGCCATGGAAGAAGACAATGCTGGTGATATCGTGAAGTGGCTGTACAAAGACTCCACGAGATTGGACTGCAGCAGTGGACAAGTGAAAGTTACAAATGAACATTTGCACACCAAACTTTGGCAGGTAACTTTTAAGTGAATACATTTTGAATAAAATTTAATTTTTAGGCAAAATTACGGGGAAATCTGCTCGCATTTAAGCCATTGGATTTTGCCTCTGAACCATTTTTGATTGTATGCGAAAAAATCAAAGTGCAGCGTTCGGATGAGCACAAAAATTCACTGACCATGCGACAAAGCAACAAAGAGTTGCTTTTATCCTTCCAAACGGAGAAAGAATGCGACCATTGGATGCTTAAGGTCTTTTGTTTGACTTCGCCCTTCAAAGACTTTCTCACAACAACCATTTTAGCTGATGACTTGCTCACATCGCATTGTTCAGGCAGAATATGAGCAGGTAAAATGCGGGAATTCGACGATAAATGTCACTAATTTCGCATCCGAAGGTCCTTTACAAACGCTTTACGCAGCCATTACCGGCCTCAACTACCGCCCGAATTTCCAACAATTTCGGCTATTTTCTCACTTCTCCATACACTCGAGAGCAGCTCTTTTCACTTTCTCAGGTGCGTCCTCTCCGCCTTTTCTTTTTTTGAATATTTTTTTAACGTTTTTTTTAGTCTCACAATTTCCCAACTCGGCAAATCAAATGCCAAGAAATTATGTACGAATGCAAATTATCGATGTTGGTGCCACAAGAAATGCTGAGACATTCATCGAAATGGGCAACAGAATTACGCGATGAATTATTGGACAAACTTTGGGGCGTCAAAAATGCTGCAATTGTGGAGACTTTGCACACCGCTATTCGTCACCTAAACTCCAACATTGAGGTTGGTTAAACTTCGCTCATTTTATGCTTTTGCACGGTCGTTAAGGTCTACACTCAAGCAAGCGAATTTCTTGCTTCTTACGCGGGTCCCTCTTTCAGGTGGGCGTCGGACCATTTAAAATGCTCAAATAAAAGTTAAAAAAACAAAAAGGATGGTCGTTTTTGATAATTTAATTTCGAACGCCGGATTTAAATTCGGATTGAGTTATTTTGTTTCTACTCTTTCATAACCCGGTTAGCAAAAAACTGTTTAATTTCGGACCGTCTTGTGAGAAGTTCCGCGTTTCCTTTCTGTTCGTGCCCACCAACCTCCACGTGCAAACTTTCCATGTGGACGGACGACTCGCCGCTTCTTTTCTCACCGTTGGCGCAATCGCTGCGTTGCCTTTGCGCTTTTCCTCTGGTGGACTTTCCAAAATTCGGTGCGCAATTCGTAATTTTTGCCCCTTTATATTCGTCTCCGGTTTAAGCAACAAATTCTCCGCCGCTTTGGGCTCAATCGCTTTGGACCATACGAACGAAAATCGTTTTCATTCGCGACGACAAATTTTGTTGGCTATGAAACGAAAGATTGGCGAGTTGAGCAGAAACATTGACGTCAAATGGCACATTGCAAGCGATGGCAAAACTGACGAAATTGACACTGAAATATTTTCTGAGATTCAGCAGGTGTGTATTTTTTTTGCCAAAACCGAAGACACAACAATCAAATTTGTCCAGAAAAGCGTTCCGGTGAAAAACGTACTAATTGTTCAAACTTTTCTTTGTTGGTAATGAATTGACAAGTTTTTAGATGCACGAGCAGATCACCGACATGGTAAATTCCTTTCCAAACATCTTCAACCTGGTCGACTCCCTCTGCGAAGGCGGACTCGCGCAGCTGCAACACAAAGGAGCCGAGTCGGTGCCACGGGATACGCTGCGCAATCAACTGGACAGACTCCAGGCACAGTTTGACTCACTCAGCTCAAAAATGATTGCCGTCGGACGAATGGCGACGACCGACGACGATCTGTCGCAAGACCAAAGAGAATGCGAGCAGAGCGTCCGGGGAGCCGTCCACAGCACGTTGGACGCCCTCCACGGTCTGACGGCCAGCCTCTTGTCCGGACAAGCACTCGCACTCGTGCAGAGTCTGCGGAAGCCGAGCGACTGCCAGACGTTCTTCCATCTCCAGCTGAGAAGCGACGCTCTGCTTTCAATGGTGGTCAAACAAAGCTTACTATAACAAATTGTCTTTTGGCGTATGTCGTTTATTGCTTTTCTGATTGAATTCTTACAGGTCGTGACTCTCGTGACCACCTCTCTCCTCACCGCTCTGTACGGCCCGACGACTGACATCGGCACATTTTGGGCACATTCGCCTCCACTGGTCACGATGTTTTCATTCCTTAGCTGTTATGGAGATGAGAATGGAATGGTACGCGTACTTTTTGTTTTAATCACCAAAAATGCTTTTAGCTTGAAGATGCCTTTGAAATGTGGCACCAATTCTCAGCCGTCGTCTCATTTCGTTTCGTCAAAATGAGTTCCTCAGTAATTAACGCGTTTACATTGTTTGAAACCATTTGATCAGCCAAATGCAGAAATATATTTTGTACAGGTTTTGCAAAATTGCGTCCCCCAAATCGATGGCTTTCGTACCGCTTTGAATGTTTCAATTCCTATCCATCCCCGTGAAATGGAAAGGTTGCCAAAACGGATGGCAAATGAGCAATGGTTCCGACCGAAGGTCACTTTCTGGAATGTCGGTATCAACCACGAGGGTAAGTTGTTAGGACGGAATGGGGGGGGGGGTGGGCAAGGGATCTTTCGTTCTGTGCCACCATTTGTCAAAAGTCCTGCCTAAATGCCTTTCGCTTCGTTTAGCTTCGTTGGCCGCTTCCATCGGTGACATCAGTCTCGAAGAGGAAGTCAACAGAAACGCACTCCGACAAACGGTCGAGCATTGTCTTCTGCTGAATTCGGCGGAACAACAAATCGAAAATGCCGGGCTGATAGAGCAATTGCTCGCGGAACTTCAACAAACGGTAGACGAAAATTTCTGTCATTTTTGCATTTATTCGTTTTGTCAATTTCTTCTGTCTGGAGTATTACGAATTCTTCGCTTTCGTTGAAGGTTTCTTCATGTCCGTCCAAAAAGAATTGGGCCATCTTTACGCAAGTGATGGCGCTGAACAGTGCGGTGGGCGGAGTGCCCGTTATTTCTTGTAAAAGTGGCAAGGATCGGACATCGATGGGCATTACGCTGGACGAAGGCCGTATTCTGAGAGAGTGCTGTGGGGTGTCCAACCAACAGGTGGGGGGAGTAAACGTCGAATTTGACATTCTCTTGGCCCTCAACTAAAAGTAATGATGCATTGCAAATCATTACAGATGGCCAAAATGGTCGAATGTCTCCGGAGGAACGGAGTGAGACGCGAGAATTGCCGGAAGAATGCGGGCAAACCCTTCTACTCGTTCAGCCCTTTCCAGTTGGGCTTCTTGCCCCCTCCGTTTCGGCCACCCTCTGGCACATTCTCGAACATTGTCTCCTCATAGTTCACACCTCCCTTTACATCATTTATTTATATTTTTATTCGTGAAAACCATTTCGTAAATGAAATCTGATAATAAAATTCATCGAAGGAGAGAGCAAAGCTCAAAATTCTAACAATAATCTAGAAGATCGAAAAAAAGGCATAAGCGCAGAATGAGTCGAGATCAGAGAGTAACAGTGCGGAGGTTGCAAGAATAATTTGCAGAAACAGAGTCAAATGTAACTTAAGCGAATTAATGAATCAATTATTCTTCCCTCAATTCAGCGGAGTCTTCGCGCGTTGAGTCGAAGTTTACCAAGCGTTTGCTAGTTAAGGAAGAATCGGGTACTGAAATGAGGAGGAATCATTTGGTGACATTGGAATAATCAAATAGTTTTTGCACAAACCCTCTAAGACGTCCCTCGGGGTGTAAATTTTTGTTGGCGTATTTTGCGGCTTGCTTCTGCCCTCTTGCATATAACAAGCGACCAACGACTGACCAATCGTAGAAGAATCCATCGAGCGGGACATATCTTTAATGTAGTGAAAGTGAACCTCCGATCAAAACAATCAAACCCCCCCCCCTTCTCCCTCCAAAAAAAACTGACCTTCACGTGGCGTATGAGGCTTTACAGCCGACCGATGGCAGGACATGCTCAGGTGGTCAGTACGCTTGCGTTGCGTTTCCGGAGTTTGGCGGCCTTTCATCGGAGTGGCGAAGCCGCTAACACAATGATTCGGTGAAGGCATAATAAAACTTTTTTTAGTGCGCGGAGTCGAAGGGCTAAAATGTGAATGCAATCAAAGAAAGAGAGCAGTTACAATTGGGTCCCCGACTCACCCACAAGTCCCCCCTCCTTCTCCTCCATTCTGTTCGTTCAGCTGATACTGATACTCCAACACTTCCTTCTCTTTGATCATCGCGTCCGCCTTGGCACGGCTGTCGCTAAGCTCATGGCGATATTCATCCAGTTGGGCAAGCAGTTTTCTTAACGAACATTCTTGCACTTGTAAAGGAAAAGAGTGAGCGATTCCGCTGGTTGGGCGTGGACGGCTCATTTTCACCCAATTTCTCCTCTCCCCCCCTCACTCACTTCTCCAGCTGTCTCAGTCTGTTCACCTCGTCCCGCAAATCGACAATCCGAGCTTCCAATTTAACTATCTGTGCATCCTTTCCGGGCAATTTGTCCACTTCAAATTGCAACTCGCGATTTTCCTGTCTCAGTTTATGCAACTCTTCGCCCTTCATCTGCAACTCGTACTTCCGACTCTCTAATTCTTTGTGCAGTCTCTGAACAGCACAATTAAACTATTGAAAGAATGCCATCATCACACTCACATTGGTCGCTTGGGTCGTCGACTCGGCTAATTCCATGCGATGCTTTTTGTCCCGTTCCGCCAGCTGTTTCTCCAATTTCTGCAATCGACCGGCATATCCTTTCACAATTGTTTGTTGCTGCTGTTGGGTCTGCGCAAGAATTTCCGAATGCCTATCCTCAAGCTGCGCAATCTGTAATCGAGTGTTGAACTTTATTTATTTTGTCCTTTTTCATTTAGAGGGGAGACGAAATCCACCCGCCCCTTTTATGGAGTCAACTATATCAGCTCGTCAAAATATGACCTAATCAAAAGATTAAATCGTTGAATCGGAGTATTCGTTCGTTATTCCTACAAGGTTTCAAAACGCTGGGGATCATGAAACGTACCTCGGCATGGCGTTCCTCGTCCGCCTGTTGAAGCTGTTTTTTCCATTTGCATTCCACTGCAAAATAAGCGATTATGGCCAAAAGTATACTGACGAGGAAGAAGGTGGAAGAGATTGACTGCGAGTGCGTGCAGGAGAGAGGCCCGACCCAATTTGGACAACCAGAAGATGCCAGAGATGCTTTTGGACAGTCTTTTGCATTGAAATTTAAGAGGAACGGACTGCAAATAGACGACATCCTTCAAGAACTGATGCTTTATCGCGGGGAATGGAGAAAGCAATTCGGTCGCAAAGGGTGGGGTTTCATTACGAGAGAGAGAATCAATCCTTAAACAGAGGGGGGGAGAGAGCCACTGACCCAAAGGAATTGGGGGGGGGGGGGTAATGGGGGGAGGGGGGGGGCGGGAGATAAGCATCAACCGATGGGTAGGAATTGTGCTGAGCAATAAAATGGAAATGGACGGGGCGAGTGCACCGACTTCGATTTGGATGGATCAAAAGTGGAAACAAATAAACAGAAACTAAAATTAAAGGGGACGACTTACGCGCGGCGATGGCCCGTTCGTGTTCCATTGCCTCGTCGTCAAGCCGAGCAGACAAAGCGTCTGTTTTGGTGTTGGCATCGTCCACCTAAACATTAAACATGACATAAATATTATTGATAATTCATTCAGACGGTATCTAACGGTGAGGAGAAGGGGGAATGTTTGTTATTTATCAAAGAGAAAGTGAATTGAAAGATCGCCGACCCAAAAATTGTTCGTTTTCCCCACCTTTCTGTCCAAATGCTTTACCACGACGGACAAAACATCAACAGTTCCTCAGAGAGTGTTTCAAGCTGTTGCTTCGTTCCGTTCAATTCGTCTTCAATTTCCTTCCGTCGTCCGTTTGATGGCGTCGCCGTTTTGGCGTCAATTCGCTCTTCCGCCGGTCGCCGTTTTGCCGTCAATCGCTCTTCCACAGCTGATGTTTCGACCGTTGCCGGACGGATGCTTTTGCACAGTGGCGACATGTTCGACAGAATGACTTTTCTTTGTTGTCGTCGTCCGCTGGGGTCCAATGGACATCGAAGAAAGACCCTTCAGAGTACCGGACGTATTCTCACGGGAGGTGAGCACCGGACGAGCAGACGGAGAAGTCCGGGAATTTCTCCTCGGAAAGGCGATTGAATTACCTAAACATTCATATAATGTAACAACACCAGTTTAGGAGCTTCAGGGTTTTTATATTATCCTTATTCTGTTTTGTCCTTATCCAATCCTTCAAAAATTCAAATCAACACTTTGTATGTGAGTTTTAAAACTTCACAAAATGAAAATATTAAAGAACGATTCCGGTAGAGTTGGCGGTGTCGAAGGCCGCCTCTGAGAAGGTTTTAATCTTTTTGACGGAATTTGTTAAAGAAAATTGATCCAAAAACTTCAGAATTTGCAGTTTTATCGGATTTTGGGGGAGACGCTTTCCCATCGCCGCCATACTCTGGTTGGGTGCACTGTTTGAGCTTTGCACCGATGAACGAAATAACGGCGGCCGTTGTTGGGGGTTGGAGACCAGCATCGATCGCCTCGCCTTCACTTCCTTCACGGGGGGTACGGAATGTTCCATGTTTGGCGTATTTGTGTCGTCGGTTAGAATCTTTTCTAAAACATTTCTATTATTTTACTAAACATTTCCAAATTGTAATAATTAAAAATATGGCTTTTAGTAAACTTTTAGTTAGGTAAGCGAAAATTCCCACAAAAAAAAACTTGTAAACACCAAACGATTAAAAAAGAGCTTTTTTATTGAACTTAAAAAAGCTCTGCGCCAAAATAGGGCAAATTTGAAAAGAAAATTTCGTTAATTTGGCGTAAAACAAATCGCCAAATTTGTAACAAAACTTTAAAAATGGGAGTCGTTCAAATGGGCGCCAGAAACCTTTGAACTACAATAACTCTTCTTAGAACCAACCAACCTTAACAAATTTGGTACCAATCGAAAGCTTTTGTTGGGTAGATTTTGTATTCAATCAAAGTGGAATTGAGAAAAGCAATAATATCAAACATTTTGTCTTTTTTGGGAGGTCGGAATCGTAGCCCGGGCGGCACGGGACGCCTTTTCGAGACGAAAAGCCTAATTGTAAGACTTTGGCCCACCTCCGCCACTCTCCGCCCCGCCCCCGGCGTCCGCCGTCCGCTTCTTCTTCTCTTCCTCCTCCGCCTCCTCCTCTTTCCTTTTCTTCGTCCGTTGCTTCTCCGCCTCAATGCTCGCTTTCAGCTGGTCCATAATCATTTGGGATTTGCTTGGAGGTTTGGGGAGTTTTGTTCGCATCGGATTTGGCGGAGGGGCGGCTTGGAAGAGGGAGACCTGACAAATAAATGAGAGAATGTTGGGGTTTTCTGCACCTTTTATTGTTAGAGGGGGGGCGGTGGAAATGGCACTTTTGAGAGGATGGCACTTTATGTTGGGAACAATGCATGCGTTTGCGCCCCATTCTATTCTTTCAAAATTCGGCTCCGAGAGGGAATGGACGTCCCCCCAGGGACCCCTCCCCACCCCCCGGCAAGGACTCGCCCTGGGCCTCTTCGGCGTCTCTTTTCGCTGAGTCTCTGTCCCCCGCGGGCGCTCCCCCTCCCGCTCCGCCAGCAGTTGAGAGCGATTGTTGTTATTGTTCGGGCTGCTGACACTTAATCCCCCAGCAGCAGCAGCAGTGTGCTTGCCCACTTCACCGCCGTTGTTATTCGTCGTGTTCTGCTGCTGGAGGGGGGGGGGGGGGATTCAATTTCCAAAACTAAATTCGAACTTCCGATCGCTTTGATCGGACGGACCCTACCGCTGAAGGCGATGTCTTCTGCAATTCCCCCATGTTCAGCGTGTCCGAGCATTTCTTCGCTCGACCTCCCGGAAAATCCAAAGTCAAATGGTTTCTGTTCCGTTTGTCCTCCTCTGTCTCCCGCCGCTGGAAGTCATTCGTCGTTCTCATCTCCACCATCGGTGTCGGCGTCTCGCCCTCTTCGTATCCAACATCCGCTCTCCCAATCACCGGCAGTGCCAAGTTCAGTGTGGGCCCGTCCAAAACGACCGATCGGTCGAGCAACGAAGCCTTGGCCACAACTCGCTTCGTTTCTTCCGATTGCCCACGTTCCATCATCATAATTTTAAGCATTCGCTTTTGCTGGGCATCATCCTCTTCGGCCCCTCCTCCGTCGCAGTCGTCTCCGTCCCCGTCCCCGTCCTCTTCCCCGTCCTCGTCGAGCCTGAGCACCGTCGAGTCAGTCAGCTCCAAATCCGACAACATCATACAGTCTGAGTCGAAAACTGTGTATGTGACCTGGGAATTGGCCATCAGCGCCTCGTCGAAAATGTTCTGAGAAAGTTAGCGGTGAATTTGATTAAAATGGGCGGGGGGGGGGCTAAAGAGGAAAAAGACGGATGGGCGAATGATAATGTGACGGAGAGGGGGAGGGGGAGGGGGAGGGGGAGGGGGGGGGGGGAAATGTTGAAGGAACAAAAGTTGAACGATGAGAGAATGATAGTGAAAGCGTGATGAAAGAGTACTTACTGCTGGGTGGCGAGGGGATAATATTTTGGCAATTTGCGGCGGCTGAACGCCCCCCGCCCCCCCCCCCCCCCCCCGCCCTCCCCCCGCACAGCCCCCGACTTTATAAAGGAATGAAAGTGACGACCGACCGGCCGGCGGCCTTTCTCTGAATCGAATCAATTGCGTGCGTTTGCGTGATGGTTGTGCGCTATTTATTCAAGACCGAACAGCAACAACAACAACAACAACAACAACGGCGGCAGGGGGTAAAGGAATTGGCGGGGGGGGGGGGGGGGGGAATTGGTCACGGAGGTCGTCGGGCGTCGAGCGCGGGATGAGCCACGGCTATTTGTTAGTCCAAAGTGAGTGGATTTTGGAATTGGACGAACGAATCGTTCGGAGAGTTCACTTCCCCCCCCCCCCCCTCAGACAAAGGCATTGGCAGCTGTTTGTTTTGTCTTTTGTCCGCCGTTCGTTTGGCCGCCGTCGCCCTTCAATTGAATTGGAGCCGCCGACAAAATCAAATGATCTGATCACTTTGGCTGTTGACTTTTGCAGTTTCTTCACTTACGTCCATTTGATCGCAATTTTAGAACAGATCGGTGGAGGCAATAAATTGTTTAGGGATGGAAAAGGACGGCGTTTGGTTGGCGGGGCGGCGGGAGGAACTCCAACAAATATTTAGGCAATAAAACGCGAAATGGGGGAGGGGGAGGGGGGGGGGGACCCAAATTCCAGATCAAAGTTTAGGACGGATTGAATGGAAAGAAAGGGATTATAGAAAGGGTTAAAGAGCGCAGAATTGTGATCGGATGAACGAACTCACAAAATGGCCGGCCGAACCGCCCGAATTGGTGGACCCCATGGACATGAGACTCCAATCCATTGGAAGTGGCGGCGGGGGGACGAATTGGGGGGGCTGGGCCAATTGTTGCGTTCTGCTGGGAACATCGACGGGAGAGGAATTTGGGGCGTCGGAAGAGGTCATTCGCTGAAAGAAGAACGTCCAATTGAAGACGGGGGCCTTTCCTTTCCGATGGATTCACTCACTTCCGAGGCCTTCGACGAGTACTTCTGTTGCAAGTGATGGCCTTGGGGTGCTGTTGGAAAGGATCTGCCGGCGGGGGAATACTCGGGCTGAACTTTGTGGGTGGGCGCAAAAATGCCATGGCCGGGACGGCACTCGAAATAGGCAACCCCTGGGGGGCAGGAAACGACTCAAAGGGACAAAATGCCCTCCCCTCCAAACCTTCGTGCGTCCCATCGTTTTTGCCCACCCGCTGGTCCAACTCCACCCCACAAAAGAGCCCTTGCTTGCCCGCCACAGCACCCAAATAGCGCAGAACGCCCCCAAAAAGTCCGTTGACCAACACGCGTTGTCCAACAATCGCCATGCTGACAATGCTCGCGCGCGGGTCATCCTTTCGTGGGGCAATGGAATTTGAAACTTCCAAACTTTTGTCGTTCCCCCCCTCCCCCCCCCACTCACTGCACTGTCTCTGTTTGTTGTCGACTTGTTCATCATGAGCAACGTCAAAAGTGCGTGCGAGTATTCGTGGACAACTTTTTGGGTCTGTCAAAATGCAAAATGTGCCCTCGGGCATTTTCCCTCCAGCAAAATGCCGCAGGCAAAAGACGAGAGAACCATAAACTTAAGAGGACAGAGAAAAAAAACGAAGACAGAATCAATAAAAGTGTGGACACGGGCAGGGCACAACGGGGGAGAAAATGTACGCAAAATGGGGGCGGCGGGGGCCGTTGGATGGCCTGACATCGTCTCCATTCCAATTGGACAAAGGAAATGTAAATCCAATGGATGGGGCGGCTTCATTTGCCCTTCCGTAATTTAATTCATAAATAAAATAATAAATACTTTTTGCAAAATGCCACAGATTGTACAATAAAAGGCGACAGAAAGAATTCTCAAAAGTTATTGGAGAGACTTCCAAAAAACATTTTGTGGAAATCTTTTGCCTTTTTTGACGATCAGAAAAGGTCAACATCCGATTGATCACTGGCAAATTGCGGAAGGCGCCCCGCAAGGGCGGTTGCCGGGCACAAGAAAAAGTTTTGGCCTTTGTTGGCACAGGCACACGCGAAATGCCTCCACGGACGCTGTCAGAGATGGAGAGGAACTGATCGGAAGGGAACGCCACTTGGAGCCGACAAACACGCGACGTGAGGACAGGCGAATGGAGCCATCGTCCTGAATGAAAGTGGGGGGGGGGGGTGATCGGAGGGCGATGGAAGGGGATAAAGTGATCAGAATGAGTGGGACGAGGGGGGACGTGGTGATCGGAGGGTGATGGAAGGGAATAAAGTGATCAGAATGAGTGGGGGACGAGGGGGGAGGTGGGTGATCGGGGGGGCAATGGAAGGGAATAAAGTGATCAGAATGAGTGGGGGACGAGGGGGGAGGGGGTGATCGGAGGGCGATGGAAGGGAATAAAGTGATCAGAATGAGTGGGGGACGAGGGGGGAGGGGTGATCGGAGGGCGATGGAAGGGAATAAAGTGATCAGAATGAGTGGGGGAAGATGGGGTGGGGAGGAAAAAGCCTTTTGTGCATGGTAAATTTGTGTCCCGGCCAACTGACCGTCGTCTTTAGTCCGATTCTGTTGGCGCTTCCGTTCAGCCGTTTGGCTTCCATTCGGATGCGTTCATTGCCCCGTAAACTGATGTCCTCACCCGCCATTCGCAATTCCTTATAAAAATGACATTTTCACCGCCAAAGTTCCCCCATTTCCGCCCGCCCACATCACTTCGTCAACGGGCGATCGGAGTTTGTTGGTGACGATGTGCCGGGATGAAATGCGTTTGATGCGTCGGTCAATGCCCACCGGGGGATTCCGAGCACTGAACAGCACTTTGCCCGTGCCTGGCTGTCTGATCTGAATTGGAAGGCTAACCGTGTTTGCCAGGGATGTAAGCGGCTCCCAAAAAATGCCAGAACCTGAAAGTGATCCGACTCCTCCACTCGGCACTGTCCTTCTTGCAAAACGAGACGCGTCCCATTCGCTGTTCCGTTTCCACCCGCGGCGATGAGAATTCGCGAACCGCGAATGTTAATCTGCTCATCGGGGAATTACCGTCGCAACTTCACAGAATACAAATTGATGGGGGATTTGATTAATCCGGGGACATTCTCTTTTTATTTGTTAGCTGATTTGTTAGTGTTGTCGGCCCGACCTCTTTTTCCCGCGCTCCCAACACTTTGCCCGACGAGGACACGACCTTCCCTAAGTGCACTTCGCCGGCTATGAAATGCACCGCAGGCTTCTTTGCCTCCCGTTTGAATATTTTCGTAAGTGAAAACGCGCAATGAGCGCATCCCCCGGGGCGATATTTGCAGGACGGAGATCAAACACAGGTGGAGCTGTTGATGGGAAGGGAATGCATTGGCGGGGGGGGGGGGGGGGAAGGGCTTTCAAATTGGTAGGTTTTGTTTGGAAAACCTTTTGGGCTTCCCGTCTAACAAAAAGCCCAAATTCTGTCAATTCGTGGAAATTGATCCAAATTGACTAAAATGTCATTCTGACCACGAGGAGAAGCAACGCGAGCAGTGACAGAACAGCCAACCAGCAGAATAGGCCGACCAACGCCTGCTGACGAAGTCCGGCCAGCCAAAGCTGTTCCCCCTTTCTCCCGACTCCGTTGGCCAATTGGTCGCCCTCCGCCAACGTCCTGGGCGCCTCCTCCTCCTCGGCGGCTCCCCCCTCACTCCATCGGTGTCGATACAATTCCCTCAGGGACTGTTGCCGTACTCCTTCCTCTTCTGCTGCTGGAGGGGTGTCGCTACCGGAAAGGCATTGTTTCCGCAAATATTGGGGGCTTTGGAGGGAGGGAGAGCCAAACATTGGAGAAGGGGAGGAAACAGATTAGGAAAGGTTTATAATGAGGGGGTCGACGGTGGCGCATCGATCGGAAACGCCGAAGGCGACGACAGCTGTCAGGCGCCGCCTTTGGCCTGAGAGAGGTAATTCCACGGAGAAAAACAAAAGTTTGGCCTTGTAATTGGACAACTCTCTTTCATTATGTACAAATAAAGTAGTACAGAGTAAGGCATTTGGGCAAAAAATAAATAAAACAAAAAATATAAATATTTAAAGAGATCCATCCGTCGGAACTCATGTCAAAGGTGCATTTGTTCGACTCGTCTTTTGATCTGCGATATGTGTGGTCGCTCAGAAGGCAGTATCAGAACCATGGATTGGATCAGCTCGGCAATGCTCCGGTCGAATCTTTCAAAATGATAATTCAACTTGAATTCGTTAATTGCGAGGGGTTGAATGGCCTTTGCCTACGGGCCCAACTTACGGCGAATCCCTGTCGAAGCTGAGTTTGGCCGATTGGACCGCCAACGCAACGCTGTCGCCCCTCTCGTGGACGCCGTCGAAGGGGGAACGAAAGTAACAGAGGGCGTAAAGCACACAGCCGAGAGACTGAAAACGGTCTGATTGGTTGACTCTGCTTTCTGTCAACTATTGTACTATACAGTACCTCGGGACTACAAAAAATGGCTTCCGCAAAAGCGGGACACAAAAGTGTGTACACGCCCACCCCCCCCCCCCCTCCCCAAATATGTACTGCCAGTAATAAACCCACCCAAATGTCCACGCTCTCTCCAATCACTGCGCCAATCTCACAGGTGAACAATTCCGGCGCTCGGTAGGGCCTAAAAACCAACCAAAAAAAAATGTCAAAATCTGTTCAAATTAATTAATACGACACATTGTGCAAAGTTCGGCTGCTTCATCCAGAATTCGTCGGCTGTCACGAGCGTCCTCAATGCGCAGAGGACATTCCGTGGCTGACCCAAAGTCAATGAGTTGGAGGGTTCGCTCGTCACGGAACATCAGATTTGCCGGTTTTATGTCCCTGCAATATACGAAAAGTTCACCGATAATTGCGTTTGAGCTGAATGCCTATGGGCAATTGGAGGTCGATCGTTGTGGAGGAATTCGATGGCAGAACAAATCTAAACAAACGGTGGTCAAAGAATACGAGATAAGTGTCTCTCAGAAGATCAAAGACCTCCACAAAAATGTTTTTAGGAGAATTAGCACCTGTAGGAATAGAAAAAGCACCCTCTGCTGGTTCATGAAATCGCGGGACAAACTCCGTTGTGTGAGGTCATCATTCAGACTGCCAATCTGAAAGCAATTTGTACAACGAAAATGTGTCATGAAGCGCGCACTTTGCAGTAGGGGAAGAGCAAAGAGAAGTGAAAGACGGACGTGCTGACGGGGTGCTCTTCTGCGACAGCCAACAGGGACAGGATGTGCTCTGAACGCTCCGCAAAGCGTAACAGAAACTATAAATAGTCAGTCAGTCGTCCCCCAAACGAGGCCAACCACCAAAATTACTCACTCCAATCTCTCGTCGCACGCGATCCGCCTCCAAATTTCCATGGCAAACGATCTCAACAAGTCAAATTTGCACAAAACCGGTGAACGCAAAGTGTCCATCACCCCCAATTAAGAGTTGATGCTAACATCATCTAATCCCTTCCCGATAACCGTCGTAATTTTCACCTTTTTGACTGCCACTTTCTCACCCGACTCCACGTCCTCCGCCAGAAAGAGTTGGCTGAACCCACTAAAAGCACGCTTATCATCCAATCCACCCGCACTCACAATACAAAATGACATCAACCCGCACCACCAAACAAACTGACCCGCTGGCGATTTTCCTCTTCATTCTGTATTGACGGCCCTCAGCCTCCACATCCACTTGGCTGCTCACACATCCCATCAAACAATCACTGAATGTAAATGGGGGGGGGGGGGGGTTGACACAATTTTTTTTTGAAAATGGTGCTATGACGTAGATAAAGATATATGAATGGATATGTTCAAAATATTATTCGCGAAATTAAAGAACAATCAAACCGTGTAATTTATTAAAAATCAAAAAAAGTAAAGCTGTGAGATACAAATGCTTCATCAATAACAGTTAAGGCACTCAAAATGTTGTGAGAAAGACTAAAGCTGTTGACAAACAAAAAAATAGACAATGCAGGGGAATTCTTTTCAAAGCTCCTCTTTGGTTTCAAAAGCAAAAGATCCGTGTTCCACGTCCACAACATGTCCAGAATCGCCTTCAAACCCTCCCATCACCTCCGACCCTTCGGTATCGCTGACGTAGCCCGGCTGGTTGGTGTACCGCTCGGGCTCTACCACCGACGGAAATGCGGCAAAGGCTCGGAGGTCACGCGGTGAAAAATGGGCACTCCATTTGGCGTTGGGGTGCCGGATTGTACATGATCGGCAGGAACTCGTCCAGAGTCAGCAGACGTTCCAATGGGCGGGCGGCGATCAATTTGCGGGCACCGGCCCCACTAATCGCGTAGCCAAGTGTCCAGTGGGAATAAGCAACTGAGCTCAGAAAGCGATGGCCTTCAAAGAACGGGATAGGATTAGATGATCCACAAACATTTCAGTTCCCGTCAATTACCCGGCACAAATGCCTCATCGGAGACAATTCTTTTCCTGCCTAGATAGATCAGGTCCCATTCCAGTCGAGTCCTTGTCAGATCTTCGATAATTCTCTTCAAACTAAACATTTTTGGATATTTGGTTCAAGCTGTTCGCCATGCCGTACTTACATCAGTGTTCCGTTAGGCGAAAACCGCACATCGTCCTCCAGCACAATTGCCCTCTGATGCCCATTTTGCACAATGTCCTCCCATACTTTGAAATGGCTTAGAAAACAGCCAATTTCGCCTTTTTTCATCGGCCTCTTGAAATAGGGATCTTCGAAACCCGGCAAAAAACGAATTGTCGAAAGTTCATGTCCGGTCAAATTCTGTCCGTCCACCGCTTCGAAGCGATTAAAGTCCAACCCGACCAGCCGAAGCACTTCCCGCATTTTGGCAAGCCTTTCCGGCCGACGCTGGAGATTTATGAGATAAATTCGATCGAATCCAACCTAAAAAAATAAATAATTCGAAATGGAGTTACGGTATAAAATTCAAATTGCACCTTAATCGGCACCGGATACCACGGTTGCAAATGCAGGAAGAAACCGGCAAATGGCATCGGCCCGACATTCGAAACCCAATCAGCCAGAAAAGTGCCGAACTTAAACATTAGCCGGTGTCTTCTCCCAAATATGTAGGCTTACGACTGCCATGTGTTCTGTTTTGCTCAGTGCATTTGAGCCGATAGTAAAAGCCATAATTGTGCAAATTGCTGAAGAATATCGGAATGTTCATGGCAAAGGCGGAAAAGGCAAAAACATCGATCGGGTCACCTGACCCCCGGTAATTGAGAATATTGTTCTGATCAAATGTCAGGTAGGAAGAATCCATCTTGCTCAAATCGATCAGAATGGGTCCGTTTGAGTAGTAAACCTAAAACAGTCATAACTTTAGTTCCATGAGACCCGATCAACCTGAACGGCGTTTTTGGTTCTTCCGCTCACAAATTCATCCCCGAGTAAGCCGTGCACATTTGATTGTCCGCCGCAGGGTGAGACGAGAAGAGGCGACACCGCCAATTTGTCGAGGGAAATTAGTTGGCGAAGGGAATCGCGCAGGAGAAAACAGTCCGAGTCCATAATCAGCACAAATCCACAGGACTTCGAACGCCCGAACAAAAGCGATTCCTCCCGCCAATTTTCGAATTTGTCACTGAGCAATGTCAGGCGGTAGAAACCGCGAGGAAATTGCTTCATCCATCTGAAAAAATCAGAGCTGAGAGGGCGGAAGCGAATTAAAGGACATTAACGATTAAAATAGTATTTTCTGGACGATATTCGCCTCAAAAATTCATTCCAAGTCAGGAGAACAGAGGGAGTCACTTACTCAGAAATTGAATTTGGTTTTGATGCAAAGAGAAAGAATGTGCATTCGATCCTGAGAAATTGGCAGTGTTTTTATAATTTGTAAAAATAAAATAAAAAACCTTTGGGTAGCGCAATTCCTCCACCATTCCCATAAAATATGACAGCACATGTTCATTGTCGTTGACCTTTATACCGACACACAACGGCCGGTATAAATGCCGGTAGTCGCCTTCGCCTCGAGGAAAATTCGTTGCACAAATAAACTAAACAAATAATATAGAACTGTCAGAGGAAATAGGCCCATTCAAAGCTTGCCTCGGAAAACAAAATGCAAAAGAAGAAGCATTGAAGCAAAAACCAAATGAGTCTGGGTATAAACATGAACAAATCCGACGGCCGATATAAAAAGTAAAAATACGCTTAAAAACATACAAAATATATAGCTACACAGGGCTGCGATATGCCTATTTTTTGGCGTGCCCCAATCTTTGCAATTTGGAATGTCCTTTTTTTAAAGATTCGTCCTTTATTTGGCTACGCGTCCTTCTTTTTTTTTGAGATTTCTGAGATTTTTTTGAAGATTTTCGTTGAATTTTGAATAAATCTTAAACAGATGGCCAAATTAGTTAAATTTCAAACATTTATATTATTTGGAAAATTTTCAAAAATGAGTCGAAATTTTTAACAAAACACCCCAGAGACCAAACGCATTCTTTGACTCCAACTTTTGGTTCTTTCTACCGCCGCTTTTTAGCAAATACGATGAGTATTCCTAACTCAATTGAAATGGGCGTATTTCCTTTTGTCCCGGTTGATACAACAGAATTGGTAGAGGCTGAGGTTTGCATTTTTTTTTTTTGCTCAATAACTGGATTGATTTAAGGAAACTGTGGAGACGTCCGGTTTTGGTTTGGTCAAAGTAAATATTTTCGGGAAGGTTGGCCGACATCCGATTGTCACTTTCCATGACATCGGGCTGAACGCGGCCACCAACTTCGAAAATTTCTTCCAATTTCAAGCCTCATCCAAACTGACACAATACTTTTGCATCTACAATATAAATGCGCCAGGACAGGAACCAGAAGCGCAAAAATTGCCGGCAAAGTATTAGCTTTTTTGCATCGTAATAGTCAATAATTCTCATTATTCTTTAATTTAGCTATCGTTATCCGACAATGGATGGACTTGCTAATATCGTCAGTGATGTTGTTTCTCATTTTGGGTAGCTATTCGAACTACATCGGGGTGTGATCAACAAACATTTTTTAGTCTGAAGTCGTTCGTTGGCATTGGAATTGGTGCTGGTGCTAATGTGATGCTTCGCTATGCCGTATGTATTTAATGTTAGTGGTATATGACGACTTGGAATACCCATGCATTCCACCATCAGATGAGTCAGCAGAGACTGTTGGATGCCCTCATTCTGATTAACGCCACTTCTCAGAAGGCTGGCTGGGTCGAGTGGGGCTATCAAAAGGTAGCCGTTTTGTTCGTCGACAAAAACGCTCGTTCCTTATATTTTTACAGTGGAATTTGAAGTGTTTGCGCTCGGAAAAAATGACTCAATTCACAGTGGACTATCTGATGTGGCATCACTTCGGTTTTTTAAAATGGCACATCCCCTGAAATTTGTTGTTTAAAGGTAGGCACATCGAAGAATGCAATCCGGACATTGTGCAACAATACCACGATTACTTCTACTCATATTCGAACACATGGAATTTGGCACTTTACATTGATGCGTTTCTCAAGTCAGTAAACCTACCGTTTGTACCTTTTTTCTATTTTTGTTTTAGTCGTAGTGAAGTGATTTTGCGTGATATGAAAAGCGTGTCGGATTACCTCCTTAAAGTGCCAATTCTGCAAATTGTCGGCATGAATTCGGCTTTCATCAGTGAGTCCGTCTATGTGAATTCGCAACTCAATCCGAGAATCTCTGAATGGATGAAAGTTTGTAACAGCGGTTGGCGGGGTTTTCCATTTTAAACTTTCAGGTCTCTGATAGTTGTGGCCTCGTGTTGGACGACAAACCGCTGGAAGTAATGCAAGCGATGTTCCTTTTCTTGCAAGGCCTCGGATTTTGTGAGTTGCTGCAAACAATCCGAAAGAATTTTGATGCAACAATTTAATCGATTCATTTTTTCCACTAAAAAACAATATTTCTTTCATTTTGAATAGGCTCAAGCGTAGACGTGTTCAAGCTGGTTAGCGGAATAAAGGAACAGCGTGAAGGGAGCCAGAGGACTGACGACAATTCAGCAGCCACTGTCGAATGGGTGGACGAAACCTGATCCGCTACAAAAAATTATTTCGCCAGGATGAATCTCTTAATTCCATTGAACCATTCCCCTAAATCTTAATCCACCACATTCTATGTGCTCCGATTCTAAATCAAATATCTATTGTCCGGTTATTTTTAAATATTCAGGAAACAACAATCGGTATCATATGGTAAAGTGAATCGATGAAGGCGTTGAAGAATATAAAGTGCCGACATGGAACGTATTGAAATATATATGTATATACATGGCAACAATTATTCATGTGCCAGATCTATAATCATGGAGGAGAAGTGGCTTCCATAAATTACCACTTGGACAATAAGTTAGACCAATAAATTTACCAAAAAAATTGTTGGCCACCCCTTAACCACGTAACCCGAAGTTTGGCTACGGGTCGCCATGTCTCAAAATGATTTTCCATCCGTTTGTTCGGCAGCGACCTCATATTCCATCGGTTCTTCGCCAGGTGCCAAAAGACGACCAATGAACGGATATTTCACTAGAGGGGGGAGGGGGGACAAACAAAATTATAATATGTTCAAATAAACTCACTGGCCATCCGTTGCTGCCATTCCCTTGCCTCCTCCATATCCGACGCATCCATTCCGGCGTGGTCATCGAACTCATCTCGGACTTGCTTTACTTCCATTGTGCCCAAGGCGCGAGTCGCGTCATGACCAGCCAATTCTGCAAAAATATTTATCAAAATTTTACGATCGTCAACATAAAAGAGTTAATTTAACAGTATGATTCCACCCGCTCATAAAGGTAACGGCTGGTATTATAAGCGATTTTGTGCGACTGAGAAAAGAATAAAATGGATTCAAAGTCCATTATTAAATAAGTCTTTTGCCCACCGCCATAGGCCCCGTCGGGTCCGTAGAAGTCCCTTCCCTTTGTCACATCGTAAATCTGAAAACAAAGGTTTTCAGACAACAGCTTCGTATTTGTGCGACACGGTCAAAACCTTTCCGCAGACCGCCAAACAAATGTGCTCATCAGCCACTCCGTCAAAACGCCTCAATTGCTCAACATTCATGTCCTGCTTCTTCAGCGGTGGGACGATGGTCTTCGGATCCTGCTCGGGGAGAACGGCCTGGCGACGTTTGAAGAACAATTTGTAAACAACATAAACGAACAGAACGATCAGGACGGCATCTGTTGAGGAGTGAATAACTTTAAAAGCGGAGAACGCGACCTCTGCTGCTAACCCAACCCACATCATCCCGGTAGCCGAAGACAGTTGTCCCCAACAATGAAAGAATTTATTACAAAAATTGAGAAAAAGTTGTCTCTGGGGCTATGAAGGGGCAGAAGTGAAAATGCTCGACCTGTTGCACTGAGCTCAAATAGTTCTGTCAGAGATGGCATTGAAGCGTTGTGTGTGCACGTTAAAATTTAGGACTAAATTCTTTTACAACTGCGTTAGAAAACTTAGTAATTCCAAAAATAAAAAGCGGTAACGGAATGTGTAACTTTTTATAAATTTATTTGCGATATTTTGTAGTTTGGTTTGGCTCCAATCGAACTAAACAAAAAAGAATGTGTCTTTGCACTTTAAAAGATAACACGAACTACAAAGTTAATGCAAGTTGACACGCGTAAAAATGACTTTTTAGTCGTCGTTTTCTGAGTTCTCTTCCTTCAATTGCGCGATTACATCGTCCAAATATGCATCTTCTAAAATCTTCCAAATTGTTCGATTCATCCATTTATTTTTTTGAATCACAAAAAACTAACCAACATCGCCCTCAAAACGGTGGACAATATCTCCATTGTGAAAGCAAAGCTGAAAGGGGCAGGCATTAACAATTATTAAATTAGACAAATAAACATACAACGGTAGGCACCGAAGTCACATCAAATTGGCCCGCGAGAAAGCCAACAGAGCTGTCCACATTAACTTTCGCCAGCAGAACCTCAAAGCGGGTGAATCAAAAAGAATTGCTTCAGCCGTGAAGCCCCCCCCCCCGCCTCACATCCAACTCACTTGCCCATTCTGCCCGTTCACTTTTGTCTCCAGTCTCGGTAACAAGTTCTGGCACGGACCACACCAATCGGCGTAGAACTGGAGAAGAACAGGCTGCTCAGCCTGCAGGATACGGTCTGACAATTTGTTTATTGCGAAATCCTACGGAAAGTCTCCGATTCGTATCGTACCATCAAAATCGTCTTCGGATTCCAATTCAAATACATTCAGACTGTCAAACTGCGTGGAAAACCAGCGAAAAGAAACCTGTTTTTAAATAATAAAACTTGGAAAGTAAAGCGGAAAAATTGAAGAAAACAGCCAGTGAAGTTCATAATAATTTATATATTTAATCGTCTCCCCTTGTCGAGATAAAACAAACCGTTATCAAATTTTTGCTTGGGAAAACATTCTGGGCCAAGTTATAACTATTTCATTGGACGATTCCCGAAAAATTCTCTTCGGCAACACAACCCCCAAGTACCGAACGATTTGCAGCCAATTTGAAGGCGCCACTTCCGCCGCCAACAACCCGGAGGGGATTAGAATAAAGGGGGCCAATCCGAAAGGTTCCCAATGGCGCCAACCGATGTTTTGCTGCCGGAATTCGGCGCAAAAGATGTCGAAAAGTCATAATTGCTGTAAAGCGGTTATATAACATAAATTAAAATATTCAGATAGCATAAATTGCGCATCAATCAATTAAGTAATGGGATAATGTACGTCAAATGGTCACATATACAACAAATTGTTAGCTTTCTTTGAGTAAAATATGGACGAAATAGGCAATACCTATATTTGTCTCGGATGGCACTAGTGGGGCATTATAGGCGCAACATAAAAATGAATTGCTATCGGGAAAACGAAATGAAAACAAACAATACCAAAGAAAACAAGCACACAATATCGACTTGCAAGTACTTTTTGTGAAAATTAGAACTACGCTTCTAAGCTAAATGTGATTACTAATAGATTTTAGAGAAAGGGGAATCAATGGATGAAAAGGTTTACAAAAGTGGACATTTTCCCAGTTCGTCTTCCTCTTCAGACCTGTTTTCTCGTCCAACTAGTTCCACATTTTCACCGAACTGCTTGCCGTTCTCTTCCCCTCCGGCGTCGTCCTCCACATCCCCTCCTCCCCTTCACTATGTGCAGCCCCAAAGAACACATTTCGCGAAGACGGAAAACGCCTCGGGCGCGCTCATCCGTCCGTTTGGAGGCAATTCCATTTGGCGAGCAAAAGATTGGAGTAAAGCGGCGACTTCATGCAGCGCAAAAAGAGCAATCGAATGCTCATCGGACGGATAAACCAGCCGAAACGCGCCTCTTCGCGAAAATCTCGTCCTCAAATTCCACTAAAATGAGAGGAATTGCTTTTTTATGCAAAATAAAGAAATAGTTTACCTAAAATCCTTAGGTCCGCATCAGTCAAATCTTGTAAAATGTCGTCACTGATCCCCTATAACAAATGGAATAAGTTTTATAGGGTTTTTTTAATACCGAATTTTCAATGAAATATTCGAGGTGTTTTTGCTCCTTCATCAAGTGCTTTTCCATTTTGAACGCTTGAAAATTTCTTGTTCGTAAGTACAAAGACGATTCGAATTCCTCGTCAACACTGAAAAATGACACAACTGACGCCGCAACAATGGGAACAAGATTGTGTCCATGCAAATACAAAACAAAACAACCGCTTACCTAATCGGAAACGGAATTCCGCACATATTCAGCACATCCCGAGTCAGCCGCGTCTTGACGTTGACATCCAGTGAAGTTGAAGAGTGCAGACTGGGACTGATGTTCTGGAAAACCCACAAAATAAAATTTTCAAATATTCTTGCGTGCTTTTTTGACCAACCATCTCAATTAGCCATGGCCGAAGGTTGGCATCCACCAGAATGTCCATGCCGTACAATTCATGGCTCAAATTTGACTGATTTAAAAAAGGCGATGAATGCTATTAACAAGTACCTTACGAACGGATAATCGCTGTAATGGGCCGCATGTGCCCGGATGTACGTTTCACAGCTGACAATTGCTTTGAGTGCCACCAAATGAATATTGTTGCGAAGACTCTCAGAATCGTGACCATGAGCATTCAAATAGGCCCAAAATTCGCTGAGACGCCACTTGGGGACGGGCTCCTCAGACGCATGTTTGTTGATGGAGTAATTGGTGAGGTGCATGAAGCGGTTAGAATAAGAGGACAAGGCCGAGCTGTACGTCACACTCGCGAACCTTTAAAAAAGGGAAAATAGGCAAATTTGATCAAACTTTTATCAACAACTCGCTATGATAGAAATATTGTCGCTCACCTTACCAGCCCTT
Organism: Globodera pallida; assembly: GCA_020449905.1. NCBI lineage: Eukaryota > Metazoa > Nematoda > Chromadorea > Rhabditida > Heteroderidae > Globodera > Globodera pallida. The sequence continues at coordinate 691,956 of JAIXHY010000003.1, read as the reverse complement.
CCTCGTACACATACACGCGGAGCGGGTCATAAGAGGTGACCTAAGAATTCGAAATTTTCCCATTAAAAAAAAACAATCGCAAGGTACATAGACATATATGCGGAGGTCGAACTTAGCACCATTGATGATGAATGGACTCTCGATATAACTAAAGTGGAAAACTTACTGAAGATTGGAAGAAAATATTATCGGAGGATTATTACTGTTGCGCGACAAGCGCAGTCTTCGGAGGAATCACGTCGAAAGTTGAAACTATGCTAATGCCAGTACCACGTGCTGAAGCGGGCTGTAAAAAAATTTTAAACGTAGACAAATTTTCGAGTTTTTTGAGAGATTACAGGCTTCAGAATGACATGCCGAACAGCTTTCTCGGCCAAATAAAGGCGTAGTTTTTTAGCGTCACGAGGCAGAACGTAAGTAGTCGGCATAATACAGAAGAGGTCCCCCTCAAAGCGCTGCATAAACTCGTAAAGGTGCAGCCAAAGTCGGTCTTTGCGTCCCAAATGAAAGGCACCGGCAAAGTGGTTGACCTAAAGAGATTTTAAAGCACTCTCAGGACACTTTAAAAATTGACAAATTCAAATAGAAACCTTTTGAAACGGCTTCAGAGTTTGGTATTGCATGGACTTCAAATGTTTGCCCCAATAGCCAACCCACTGCCTCGACTCGTCGACCAATTTGAAATGGCTAGCAGCCAGACTAAAGCCCAAAACATTCCAATTTGATAATGCCAATCTATTTGACCTCTGACGAACAACAAGCGCCAGGAGAGAATTGTTGCACCAGGTGAGTTGGGAGGCAAAATGAGGAGGCGGTTTTTTGACTAAATCAGCGACGGTTAGGGAAGTGATGAGTAAAGAATCATCTCAGAGACGGACAACCTTATGGTCACCCAGCAAATTTTACTAGCTTGACTTTTGTCCAACTTGGTCTATTAGGAACAAGCTAAATCGCATTCGGATTTCTGGAAAACATTTTCGACCCTTCAGATAAAGCCTCAAACTTAAGTGACCAGTTGCCCTTGAGATGCCCGGCACTATGGGAAGAAGAACCAACGACCTTTTGCACCCTTAGCGTAGAAAAGAATGGTGGGAGGGACACTGTCAAAAGTACTGGCATGAAGAAATGGCAATGCACCGTCGGAATGGCTGCTGAACAGAAAGTTAATATAAAAAGCAAATGCAACAATAAATAAACACTTTATATATAATTAATGTATTACGTGAGTCCCGAAAGAACTAAGGCATTTTTCTGTCGAATAAGTTCATAACCGAGCTCGGCCGGAACAGTAAGGCAGCTGGCGAGGCAGTACAGACTGCAGATCCCCCCACTTTCTTTCTCATCTAAACGAACTAATCAAATGGGCAAAACCAAATTTAAAGTTAGATTACCCTCGGCGACTTCCGTATTACTGCTCGTGTCACCTGTCGAAGAAGTGCTCGCTGTTGAGGAGCATGATTTCATTGGAAGCTTGCGCGACGGAAAAATAAAGTTAAGGCCCAAGTGGTCCGCCCAAAGATTTTCATCACCTATTTATGAAATGATTAATGTGCTAAAATGATTTTTTCCAACAAATTTTTCTTCCCAGGCAGCAGTTTTGCATCTCATGGCATCCAAAATACATTTGCGTAACGATTCGTGCACTGTCTCAACTGTAAGCTCGGTGAAATCTTAGTACCGGTGAAGATACCGGTTACCCGCAATTGGACGATTAGACCCCGTGGAGCTTTACTGCAACCTGATATTGGGTTTTTTGTTTTTTTTTTTTGAGAATTCTGCTTTACATTTTTCCAAGAATTCAAAAAAATTAACTAATTTGGCGATACGTCTTAAGATTTATTTAAAATTTAAACGAAGATTCTTCAAAAAAGTCCAAAAATCTCAAATAAAGGACGCAAAGGACACGTACCCCCAAATAAAGGGCGATCGTTAAAAAACGACATTTCAAATTATTTGGGAGTATCCCCCAAAAAACGACATATGCGACGGGAGTCGTTCATGTGGGCGCTCGAAACCCCAAACGTGGATGAATGGGAAGCAATTGGTTGGGTGACCGGAAAATGCGTCAGTGGAAAATGCGTCAATAGAAAATGCGTCAGTGATTATTAAAAGTCGAGAAAAAAGTGTTTTTATCGGATTTAGGGACGTAGACTACAATTCTAACATCCATTTCTGCCGATTTCGAACATCGAGCCAAATTCGAACAATTTTTCAAAAATTTCAAATTCTACAAAAATCCATTTTGGTCTCAAAAACATTCAAAAGTATGAATTCGATTATCACTTTCGTTGTAAAGTGTCTCGAATCCCACCTAAGCCAGAACTTCTCGAATCTCCTGACGTCTTAGGCTAAGCCTAAGCCTAACAAACCCCAAGCCAAGGTGGCTTAGGCCTAAGCTAGGCTTAGGCTTAGCTTCAGTACGGGACTGAATCGGCAATCGTGGTGGGCTTTGGACGGGTTGCCGCCATACTTGATTTTTGGAAATTTGAATTTTCGACTAAATGTTCGAATTCTGGTCCGGGGTTCGGAATTGGTTGTAACAGAGATCAGAAGCGGATTCTTCGACCCCAAAGACTTCCACAAACATGTTTTACATGACTTTTAATAATCACTGACGCATTTTCCACTGACGCATTTTCTACTGACGCATTTTCCACTGACGCATTTTCCGGGAGCCATTGGTTGGTATATTGTCCTTGATTAAGAAGCTGAGAAGCATTACTTCCGAAAATGAGTTTCGACGAGGAAAAGAGACCGCCGCTCACAGTACGTGGAGTTTTCCTCCGATCGTCCAGATAAGATCCGACAATATTTTGCGTCTCCCAATTTAACCTCTCACAAATTCCTCCCAACCGCCACGCCACCCAATTCGCCTATTCATCCGATCGGACAATGAACACAACTCAAAGCTTCTTCTTAATCACACTCCTGCTGATAACCGCTCTACTTGCCCTCACCGTTCTGCTAATTGTTGTCACCGAACAGCCCGACTCGATGATTGAGGGTCGGCACAGAGTTGTTCAAATTTGGGATCGCGGAGGAAAGCGCGTACAGAATGAAATCTCTTCCGGAAGAGATGATGAAAAGTCATCATCTCCACAAGTTGTTGCTGCGGGACGTCCATCCGTTCCTTCCTCATCCTCCACAGATGTTCAGCCACATTCCTTCTTCTCCACTTCCAATGGATTTTACGCTGGAGAAACTGGCCCAATTTGGCCCATCCGATGGCGGAAAATTCATGGGTATCCAATTGCTCGGCGATTATTTGTACCTGCCGAAGGACGATGGCCGAATTGAAGTTCGGGACAGCCGTCGACTGTTTCTTAACCGCACAGTGAGCACGGGCATCCGAATCCATCGACTGAGGGCAGTGAATGAGCGAATTTTCGTCATTCTGGACAACTCTTTTGGACGCCTGGTGTTGTTTGATGCGTCCAGCGGAACAGTGCTCCGGGAACGGAGTCTGGAGGAGCCTGCGAAGGAACTGACGCTGGACGATGCCGTGGTGAGTCGCGAGATGGTTCATTTCGGAGCCCGGAACTTCACAAGTAACGTCTCGAATATGACCGAGTTCGGCCTTCAGGTCCATACACTTGCCCGCTTCGGGACGCAAGTTCACTCATTCGAGCTAGATGATTTGCGAGCCGTAACACCGAATAGATCCATTGACATCGATCAGCACAATTGCAACTTCATTTCTGGCGATGGCACAGGCGCACTGCTGATCTCATGCGGGTCCGCCATCCTCAGAATGTCCAAAAAAGTAAAACTCAGCTCAGCATAAAAGTAAGTTATCTCTTCTTCTCCCCAGCAGAGTTCTTTTTTGCAATGTTTTACACCGCCGACGGGTGTCAATTACTCTGCACTTCTCGTCACACAATCCGGAAAGCTATTGGTTGTGAACAAAGCCCAGAGGGCATTGTACCTCATGGACAAGGTGATACAAAGCACAAAAGTTCCGCTGTTTCGGGACAGATGGGGACGAGACCGATTTCTGCTTTATTCCACTTCCAGTCCCAGACACGACATTCCTCTCGAATTTAGAATTTAACTGAGCCCATTGTCCGTCTGCACCAGCCCGACGGGGGGAGGAGCAGTTCAATTTGGATTTGGACAAGTTTTGCACTGGATATACGCAACGGAACTCTGTTTATCCTTGAGTACATTTCGAACCGTGTGGAGGTCTTCAAAATACCTTCCGATGTTCTCCGTTTATTATGAACATAAAAAGTGACTGATATTCTCGCATCATTTTCACATAAACGAAGGACGAGAAAAGAGCGATAATGTTGTTGGGTGAACGGATTTGCGGCGAGAAAATGGCAAAAATGTAGGGATTTGTTAGGCGGCACTCTTTTCATCTTAGAAAGGGTGCGATGGTGTAACTTTGCCCGGTTGGAGTCAATGTTTGTTTTTTGTATTATCTGACCGAAGGAAGTCGAGAAGGACGTCGGCGGTGACAATATTTTACATCATCGATACTATCCATAAACTTTGTTTTCTGAAAAATAATGAAATGGTTTTTTAATTTGAAAGGGTTAAAAAAATAAGTGATCACTAGGGCTATGATTTTTAGGTAAAAAAAACCCCCAAAAATCACTTTTTGATAAAATTGTATTTTAATAATTGGTGTGCAATTGCGAAATTATTTATTGTTAGATTTGACTACAATTTTATTGAATTTTACCTTAAAAATGAAAACTTTTAGTGCCTCTTTGGTGTTTCATGCCTATTTTAAAAATATTTCGTGCCTATTTAGGCGCCTATTTTTTATTGCCTAAAATTCCTAGCCCTACTGATCAGAGTTAACGCGGATCACGAAGCTTGAGCGAAATATTTTACTTGATTAAAAAGGAATTAAAATTCTAAAAAAATTTTTCGTCATGCTTTTAATTCAAAAAACTCTTGGCGATTTGTTTACATAATTTGAATTTGAATCTGGTAGAGAGAACGCCAAAATAAGAAAACGGTTAGAAAAAAGGGTAAAAGCGAAACAATCGGCGGGCGTTTTCTCTGAACGGCGGACGGACCCCTAAATTAGAAGAATTCACGCAATGCTTTCAAAAAAAGATTCTTTTATGGGCTAATATTTTTATTATTGCTTTAGATTGTTGTTAAATTGGCTTTAAATTCAATTCCAAATGGCTCAATCGCTTGTCGAACTCAGAACGTTTCTCTCCGACGTTACACGACCGGACGTGCAGCTGACCGCCCTTAAATTGCTGCTTTCGCTTTCGTCCGACTCGGACTTTTGCCAGCACCTTTCTGACATGGACGCCAATTCCAATGGGCTAATCGACGACCTTTTGCGCCTTTGCAGCGCTCATCAGACGGCGTCACTTCCCATTCTGTTGGCCATATTCATCAACATCTCCAGCCATTCTCGACAAATTGCAGCAAAACTCACAGAATCGGACTCCTTTGTCAAGCAGTGCTTACTGTCAAACTCGGCAATATCCGTCAGGTCGGCACAACTCCTCTCCAACCTGTCCCATTTCTGCCCGATGCGACTCCATGAACAGATTTTCGAACACGACAGCTGCTTTCTTAGCAGAATATTTGGTGCGTTCGTTCTTCGACCAACAGAATAAATTTGCTTGTTTTAGATTTGCTGATTTTGCCGCCAACCGAAGAAAATAAAGCAAACGCAACGGAAAAGCCAGAAACCTTTTTTGGTATTTTAATTGCTTTTTCTTGGGGGGTTTGATCAGTTCGTTTTCGAGGGTATCTTCTGACCAATTTGAGCACCGCTCCTTCTGCCGCTCGTTACATCGCCACAAATCATCTGACGCAATTGATGGCACTTTTGGGCCGCAACGTGCCGATGAGCAGACGCGCGGCCGCGCTTAACATTCTCTTCAATCTTTCAATGTTTGATGGTAAGTCGAATTTGTTTTTAATTTGAACGTTATTTTTGGGAGTTGCCTCGGGAAATGTAAAGTTCGGGTGGGGGAGGGGGTGAATGCTTTTTTCCTCAGTTTCCCAACCCAAATTCCCCAAATTCAATTTACTTTAATAAAAAAGTGTTAAAATTGTTAGAAATTTCGACCACGCAAATTAACATTTGTCCAAAAAACATTTTGTGACCTTATTGTCCTCCAATTTCACGTCGTTTATATCTTCTTGCGCGCTCTCATTGTCAGCCCGTCCTCCTTTTGTTAGATTAATTGTCTTCCGACCCTTCTTTGCTTCTGCCGTACTTCTTGCGTTTGGGTCGCTTCCCCCCCCTCCGAACGGCGCTTTAACCCCAGCCGTGTGCTGGGGCGTTCGCCTTTTTGGTGCTGCTGGGCTTCCGTGATAAAGAAAGCGCGTCCAAGACGCTTCCATAATATTACCCGACCAAGCAGATCGCCACAGACTGTTCTGTTTCGCATTTTTCTTACGATAAATTGACTTTTGGGGATTGTCTGAACGAGTCCAAAAAAGCCCATAAACTAATAATAAAAGAGTGTTTTATACACTTTCAACCGGAGACTGATTCCCGCACTTTAAAGGCTCTCTCTGCTCACTTTACCGACGTCAGAAATTTCGGAGAATACCAAAACCTTCAAACACTTTTGTTTATTCGGCTCTTTGCGCAAACGCGCGAGTTTATGCCCAACAAAATTGCTTTTTGCGCGCGCACTTTTGATGACAATTCGCTGCGTTTACGGGCGCCGATCATCTCACTTTATTGCCAGCCCCTCGGGCGATGAATTCCCTAGCACCCCCAATGAATAGCAGTAGAAATTTCGATGATTTTGTTTTGTTTTGTGCAATGGTTGGCTAAAAGTCTTCGACACTTTATGGTTGTAGGGAAGGGAAGTCACGCCAAACAGAACAGTCCACGCCCTCCCCCCCTCCCCTTAGGCGAGACTCTTGACCGACCGACCCAACCCGCACATTTTCGAGCTTCAAGAGCCACTTTCCTTCCTTCATTCTTTGACTCACTCCCCCACCCAACCTCCAAAAGCCTCACAACGATCACATTGCAGCTTTACCTCCCACCTCATCTCCAATCACCATCAACAGGTTATTCCTTCCCTCCCATACTCACCTGTTGTCCCCTCTCCCCCATTTTATGGGCACATTTAACGGCTCCCCCCGAGGGGAGGGAGGGATGTTGTCTCACACTATGACTTTGCCCTGGGCAAACAATCGTAAAATGGGTGGGGGAGGAGGAATAAAGTTAATTTGCATTTTATGGACTTGCCTTTCGACGGATTCCCCAATCCGTTTATGGCTCCCCCCCCCCGTTCCCCCATGTTGGGGGGGGGGGGGAGGGGGAGATAAAGATAAGGCCGATCGCCCCCCCCCTCCCTCCCTCCTGACTCATTTTCTTCACGCCTCACTTGCAGCGTTCGTTCGTCTTTCCCCCGCCAATTTACTCCGTCCATCGCATCAAATTAGCGTCAGCGGCTGAATGAGGTGCGCATTCGTTTGTCGTGCCCAGCGTTAAAAAACACAAAAAGTCGCCTCTCACCCCTCACAATTGTCTGGGCGACAAATTTAGACGGTCGATTTGTTTACGGCTCGTTGACTCTTTCCCAATCGCCGCCGTGGCGAGATCGTTGTCTCCCAGCGTTGTGCACAACGGACTGATCCCTCTGCTAATGACGAATCTTTGCTCTTCACCAATTTTTGTCACCAGATCGAACGTAAGGACAGCGATCGAAGGCTTTTTTCGCTCAAATCGGCAACATTTGAAAAACGGGCGATTCGACCAGTTTTAGCAACGGATGCTAATTTCTGAGCATAATCGGAACGGAAGTTTCATGCCCGTCTCTTTGAATGAACAAACTCTCTCCCCTCTCTCTAACCTGTCCTTCACCGCAAATTTATTCGTTTGCCCCATAACTCTCCCCCCCCCCCCCTCCATCAGTTGCCTTTTTTATTTATGAGAGGACGACAAATTGTTGCAATTGGCCTATGGGGGGGGGGGGGGCGGGGGTCATCCGCCGCACTTCTCCAACTTCTTTACTTTTATTTCTGCACCATTTTATTACGGCTCTGCTCAATTCGACCCATTCGTTCTCTGCTGATGAGAGATGAGCATTCGATAGATAAGCAAAGCAATTGGTGGCGACTGCGACGAATTAGGCCTACCGAAAAGCCCTCGAGGCAATTTGCTGCTGGAGGGGGGGGGGGGGAAGGGGCCAATTAATTAACGCGCGTTTCTCCGTTCGTTTCGCCCTCCTCGCCGTTGCTCCCGCTCTTTCCTCCCCCAAAGTTAACAAATTCGCTTGATTCCGAGAAGGTTTTTTGGGTGGCAAATTGAGTGTTCGTGGAGTGCTCTTGGTTTGATTCGTTGGGGGTGGGTGGGTGGGCAGCGGGGAAAACACTTTTCGGGAGGGCAAACACTGTGCCCATAAACTGATGAATGGAGGGGGGGGGGCTGCTACTGGGAAAGGGGGGAGGGCATGGGATTGCCCTCAAATCGGAGGCAAGATAATATCCCGTCGACTGTTTGGATGAATGTTTGTCTTTAAGGGGGGATGGGGGGGGGGGTTAAGTCATGAAGAAATTTGAGAAGGCTTCGAAGGGGGGGGGGAATATTTCCACAATACTCACTTCGACAAATTTGCCAAATTTGGAGAACAACAAAGTGAAAAGCAGAAACTCCAGAAACTCTTCTCATTGTCAGATTTGCATGAGTTGCTGCTACAGGAATGAGGACCATTTGCTGAGTTCACTTTTGTGGCCTCTAATCGACTCGGAGGATCGGTTGGACGAGGACGAAATTGCTCGGCTGCCGATTCAACTTCAGTACTGGGAGGGCTGCAGAAACAATGCGCCCGAAATCGGAGACAAAATTCTCAGGACGCTTTACCAGGTAACAATGTCACTTTGTCATGGGAATATTATGTTCGACGTGGACATCAACACTTTTGGGGGGAGGGGGCGTGGGAACAGACCGTATTTGGCAAATCCCCTCGGGCGAAATTAACCCACACGCCCGTTGTTTGTCCCCGTTCTTCGCTCAATTAGTCCAATTACGCGTTTTTTGCCATCATTATCATTCTTTTGAATCACAAAGACGAGCCGCCGCCGCCTCTGACTTTTGTTCTTTCCCTTTCCAGCTCTGTGCCACTCGTCACGGCCGACAGTGTCTTCGCGGGAAGGGCATTTACGCGTTGTTGCGCGAATTGGACAGGGCAACGTCAGCGCCCGGGGGCAGAGAGACTGTCGGAGAGGGACGAATTTGCACGTTCATTGGAAGTGAAGAAGGCGCGTGGGGCAGCCCGGGGGCTGACAATGAGCTCGGATATGCCCAAGTGTTAAGAGCGCTCATTGGAATGCTCATTCGCTCGGAGGGGGAGATGGGCGTGGCGGAGGAATGCTTATCCATCCGACATTTGGGTTCGGCTGATCGGCTATTGGAGAAGGTCGGAACGGAGGTCGGAGACGATCGCTGAATTCCTTCTGATCAGAGTGCCCCCCCCTCTCCTCTCCCGCCACTTTTGCATCAAACACCCGAACATCCTTCCCCCCCCCCCCCCTACCTCCGTCCACCATTATGACCCCCCTCTCCCCCCCCCTCCCCTGGATTTATGTTGTTTTGCGTCCTCTACCACCCATCCATACCGCCCACCACACCACTCCACCCACCCATCACTCATTAATCCCTTCCCCCCCCCCCCCGCCCTTTCGACCCCTCTGCCCATCAGCGGTTGTAATGTTCTGTCGTTGACCGATCGGACAAGTCGGGAGGGGGGGGGGGGAGACAACCCTTTGGCCAAGAGAATTGATGAGTGATTTCTCTGATCTTTCCCTCCCGCAGAAATGACAAATGTTCTCCCCTTTCCGAAACACAGCGAGCGGCGAATTTGGCTGGGGGGTTTTTTGGATGGAGCCGCTTAAAGGGGGGAAAATTAATATGTGCGTTGAGGACCAAAGGGCGGGGACATTTTGGGGAATATCCGCCGCTCGAAGCGAAGGCGTTCTTTTCACGACAGTTGCCCCCCCCCTTTCCCCCGTCTTCAACTTTCACAAATGTTTTTATGCGTTTTTGAATAAAATTGAAAGTTTTGCGCATTCAGAACGACTTTGAATTCTCGAATGGCCAATGACTGATGCATATTTTTCCTTTCCGTCCACTTTTGCTCATTTTGTCTTCTTACAAAATTTGCTCGACGGGAGTGGTGGGGAAGGATCTAATGACTCTTTCCCCTGACTGTTTGCCCATCGGATGAAAGAGCGCTTTCATCGGAGCTTCCAAATGCGCCGTCGGAGCCACCGAATAAGGCGATTGTTCGGCCGAAGTGTCCCCTCCTCCGCATAATCTGCTTTGCGCTGTGGGGCTTCCGATTTCCGATCAGCCCCCCCCCCCCCCCCCCCTCCCCCTTAAACTCTCCGGCACTTTCTTCTTCCACTGAGAGGAATTGTTGGCCAACGGCAAAATTAAAGTGGGAGACGAAAGGGATACGAACGAAAAGGGGCGGCGGCATGGCACGCATTGCTGAAGGCCATGAAGAACGAATTGCACAAGTGCCACCACCAACCGCATGACTCGAAAACAAAAGGCCCGTGTCAGTCTTTTTCGTCGTTCGGTTGAGCGCGGATAACATCATCGACCGACCGACCAACCCCGCCTTATACTCACATTAAATTGGCCATCATCCTCTGCGTCCTGCCGTATTCCTACGGCGATTGTCTGTCGCGCTTTACGATCGCATGAAAATGACGGGAAAGATGAGAGGGGAGGGGGGGAGAGGGGAGGGGGGGGGGGGTTGGCTTGGCGAGGATGAAATGGGCGAACCCGACAATGGAATTATTATTGTCTCCCGTGATGCCAACAATCGTCTCCCCTAGGGGATGCTCCGGTTGCGCCCCACATAAATCTCTCAGCCGTCGGGCGGCTTGATGAAAGGGGCACAGAGGTGGGAGGGGCGGGGGGGGGGGGGGGTACGATCCCCCCCCCTCCCCCTCACCCCCCCCCCCCCCCCCCGCCCCTCTCGCCCTGCGTGTCTCTTCTCTTCATCCCCCCTCCGGGGACCAACGAAGGCGACGAGTGGTAGGGACTGCTCGCATCTGCTCCCGCAGGCGTCAAACTCCGCCCCGAAATTTGCTGTCTACCAGCGAGAAAATTGCGAAGGACGAAGGCTCGTACTCTCTCGCTCTCTCTGTCTGTCTGTCTCTTGTCTCTGTTAATTGAATTGCGTACTCTCTCATTGCTCGCCCCTGTCTGTCTCCCGTCGTTGGCCGCTGTCTCTGACTCTTGTCTTCCCCTCGGGGCGTGTCAAGCTACGCGCCAACTGCAACACATAAGCAGATTGACTGCCTGGCACGTGCGAGAGAAGTTGTCTCTGTCTCCGCTTCCCCTCCTTTCCGTCCGCCCCTCTTCCTTTCCCCTTATCTCTCTCTCCCTCTTTTTTCCCCTTGACGCCCCGCCCCTTCCCCAACCGCCGCCGAAGGGGCGACGGGCCAATCGTCGCCTCCATCTTCCACACCATCACACTATTATCTTCCCACCCCCGGGCGTGGGGCGTGTGGGTGCCTCCCCTCCCCCCTCCATTCACTCTCTTTCTTAATCATTCATTTCTCCTTCGCCCCTCCCCCCCCCCCATCCCCTAAGGTGTCAATGGACTCACCTCTTTTGCTTGCCCCGTTTAGAAAGTTCCTTCCGCTCTCCAGCACATTCCGACAAATGGCCAACGACCCGCGGCTGCTGGAGGGCTCTTCCCCTTCAAATCTTCGTCATTTCCCGGTGAAGGACGAGCAGAGACTGAACAATGGGGCGACAACGTCTGCAACGGCGCCAGCAACTCATCCGGGTGCTTCTTGCCCACCGTTTGACCCTCCGACAACTTGCGCAGCATCCGGTTCCTCCTCCTCTTCCTCCTCATCATCAGCAAACTCCTCCGCCTCGTTGTGTCCCCTTCGTCCGTCCTCCTCCGCCCCCTGCCCGTCCGCATTTCTTGCCCAAATGGCCGCCTTCTCCGGCCTCCGTCCAGACCTGTTCGGGCCCCTTCTTGCGGCCGCTTCTTCCTCCTCTTCGCTGCCCTCGGGCCATTTCGTCCCCTCCGGTCAGTCGCGCCAATGTCCCCCCCCCACCAAATGGCCAGCAAATTCCGCTCATTTTACCCTTTCCTTTCCGTTTAGGTGCCCTTCCGCCCCTCCCCCTCCGGCATCCCCCGCCGGGCCCCTTTGATTTGGGTGCCGCTCTTCACGCCTCCCACAACCCGATGGCCGCCCTGCAAAATCCGCCCTTTCGACTTTGTTTGGTGGACGACGGAGTGACTGACGAGCCGAAGGTGGACTTGGAAGAGCGTGAGCTTTGGGAGCGCTTTCACCGACTTGTCAACGAAATGATAATCACAAAGAGCGGACGGTATGTCGTCAGGGCGCAATTTGCGGGGGGGGCAGGGAAATTCGAGACCGAACACCTCGGGAACGAATGTTTCTTTGCGACGTCCCCTGGGGCGTTGAATCTAATTGGATTAGCCTCGCCGAACTCACAGCCCCCAGGCAGTGTTCGTTTCGGGAATTGATTTTGATTGGGTGCTGGAATTCCCTTCCGCCCCATTGCACGATGACCTGATTGGGAATTTTGGATACGGGGAGTCGGGGACGGGGATGAGGGGCGGGGACGGGGAAAATTGCTTGAGGGAAGAGGCCAATTGGTGGAGAACGATGTTTCCCAACCCCAGCAGATTTTATCAAAATTCCCTCCATTTTCCCACGCGCGTCCCCCGAGGGGATGGCCTTCCAACAGATAATCCAAAGCCATTAATTCATTTGTGCATAAATTCAGGCGAATTTTCCCCGCAATAAAAGCCAACTTTACCGGACTGAACAAGAAAGCCAATTACTACGTGATCTTGGTGAGAGCAGACCAACCAACAGTTTCACATTTTCCCGTTTTGTGTCATTCGATGTCCCCCCCTCCCCACAGGACATCGCCCCGGGCGATCCGAGCCGGTGGAAGTTCCACAACTCGCGCTGGACAGTGGCGGGGAAGGCAGACCCGGAGGGCCCGAAGCCGCTTCACATCCATCCGGACTCGCCGGCAACCGGCGAACATTGGATGAGCAAAGGTGCAAACTTCAACAGAATCAAAGTCACCAACAACATGACGAACCGCAACGAATTTGTAAGTGTTGGGAGGGGGGGGGGAAGAAAGCATAAACTCCGCTGGGCACACCTTTGCCCATTCCAATATTGGCTGTGGGCACTCCTTTCCCCCCCTCCCCCCCCCCCCTTCTACCGTCAAGATAATCTTATCCGACAAGTGTTTGTACGGTAATGCGATATGGCCACCATTCCCCATCAAATTCCCAACCGTCGATTTGTGGAGGATCAAGAAGCGATGGGACGATAGAAGGGGGGAGGGGGGGGGGGATGAAGGACCCCCCCCCCCCCACATCCCTTCCACACTCGTCACAGTCTCTTCCCCCGAGGGGAGGGGGGGGGAGTGTTTGCCCTGTCGCCTCTCCGGGGTGAATTCTCTCGGGATCGGGGATGAGGGTGGGGGTGAGAGGATGGGGAGGGGGGGGGGGGAGGGGGACGAAGAAGGGATGGGCCCCTTCCCCTGCTGCTGTTTGCCAACTGTTTTGATTGAGTGTGTGTCGTTGTCGTTGCCGGTGACAGAGGGATGACGAGACGGTGGGGGGGGGGGGTAACTGAAATTGCAATTGGGGGGGGGGGGGTGGGGGGGGGGGGGGAGGGGGCCACCATCCGTGGAATGGTCGGGCGAGAACAGTGCCCTCCTATTCAATGGCATCCATCGCGCCACTCCCATGCCCTTCCTTCATCAGACGGATGTGTTGCCAGCTGTGCCATCATCCCCCCCCCCCCCCCCCCCCCCCCTCTTTCGCATTACCTTTCTTAACACGACATCTCAAATCGCACATTTTCGAGGGCAAATGGCCCGTGCCTTCCACCAAAAATGGCCATTTCCCAACACTGACAAATATTTTTGCGTCCCCTTCCGCCCTCCCCCTCCCCCTCCCCCTCCACCTTTACTTCCTTTACTTCCCCCCCCCCCTCCCCTCTTCGCCCCTCTTCGCTTCTGATGTGCCCTTCCCCGTCTCATCAGCCACCCCTTTAGCTGCCCTTTTGCCGCCCTCTCAAGCGACTAATCCCCCCCCCCACTCCATCTCATCGGCCGTTGAAACAACGGAGGTCGAGAAGAGGAGAGGGGGGGGGGGGGGGGACCTCCCGCGCTCTCAAGAAATGTGGGCCCCGGGGGCGTCGGTTGTACCTTTCCTTCACTTCCCTTCCTTCGCCTTCACTTGCAAAGAGATGCAAAACAAAAGTCTTCCTTTCCTTAACACTCAGCTCCCCCCCCCCTCGGCGGTTTCTAAGTTTGTGGACGCTCTTTCGCTTCTCGGAGTGAGATGATAAGACTTTTCGGAAGGGCGCCAACGTCGCACGACCATTCCCCACCTGCTTATCTCACCCCCTCCCCCCCCCCCCGGCGTATTGTTTGTGTTTGCACCGGTGGCGGTGGCTGCTATGGCCGGGGGTGGGGGGAGGGGGGGTGACTACTGCTTGCTCGCTCGTTCTGTCCTCTTGATGAGCATCGTCGTCGACATCAGCAAAATGAATGGACGGGGGGGGGGGGAATTTGAGTGGAGCTGACGTTGGATTTGTTGCAATGAAAGTACGACGGAAGGGGGACCCGGCCTCCCATTTGTAGCCAAAGTGGTGAAATGGCGGTGGGAATTTGCGAAATTTGTTGGCATTCAGTTCAGTCCCAATCCATCGGCTTGCCCCCAAACTTAGCAGCTTATGCTGTTGTTGTCACTGCGATTAGTCCTGGAGAGTGCTTGTCCCCTCGGGGGATGATTGATCACTTCCTCGCCCAGTGGGGTCGTTTTCTCATTTCATCGCCCCCTCTTCACTCTTTATCCCCCCTCCAGAGTGTGGTGAATGGATGGCGTTGTTGTAAAGTGTGTTTTTCGCCTCTCTCTCCCCGTGGACAACTTGTCGAATCGAATTAGAAACAAATCATTGCGCCTGTCAGGAAGATGGATGGCCAGAAGTTGAGGGGAGGGGAGCGGAGGGGGGGGGGGGGTAATTGAGGGAACGGATTAAGGGGGGGGGGGAAGAAAGAGGAAATGAATGAATGGAGATGGGAGAACAACACAAATAGCAATTCCCCCCCCCCCCCCCTTCAGACGGTGCTGAACTCCATGCACAAGTATCAGCCTCGAATTCACATCGTACGCTCCAACGACATCCATTCGCTGAAGGTGGCCAATTGGACAACGGTAATCTTCCGCGAGACGCAGTTCATCGCAGTGACCGCCTATCAGAACAATCTGGCAAGTGGGGCGGGGAAGAAGATGAAGCAGGAAGGGGGGGGGAGGGGAGAAAGGGGGGGGGGGGGAGAGAGTGGGGGGGGGGGGAACCCAAAACGGAAAAAAGGGAGGAGAGAAAGGGGGAGGGGGCTGAGTAGCGAATTGACCTTTTCCGCCCTTCCTCAATATTCCGTCGGGCCAGTGCCACCACCTCCCCTTCTTTCCTCATCCCCTCCGGAAACATTTTCATCCATCCATGCCAAATCCCTTCCTTCCCTTTCTTCCGCCCCACTGGCCATCCCCGTCCCTTTTATCACCCTCTTCCTGTCCTACCGTACCCCTCCCCCTCCCCCCCCCCCCCCTCTTCTTCGTCCTCCATTCATTCCAAATTCACGCTCCCCCCCCCCCCCTCCCCTCCCCTCTCACCCTTTGCGTGTCCCTTTCAACTGTCGGTCTCTTTGTCTCCACTTTGCCGCCATTTTGGCCCTCGCGGCTTTTCCGCTGCTTTGAATGTTTAGGGGGAGGGGGAGGGGGAGTGAATAATGAACGGAAAAGTCAAAGTCAGTCCGGACGGGTGCCAGTGCCAGAGGGGGAAGGGACGAAAGTGCCAAATGAATTGAGCGGAAGAGGGGGACAGAAATTCTCACTTTACTGTACGGGGGAGGGGGAGTTGGCGGAAGGGAAGAGACTGACGATGAATGGAGGGGGGGGGGGCGAGTGAATGGAAGGGACAGCGGCGAAGATTGGTCTCCGGGGAATAATCCGCCGAATTGGGGGGAGGGGGGGGGGGCAAATTGTGTGTTGTCTTCCCATCCAAAAATTTAATTTCACCATTTGAAGGCGAAGAAAATCCCCCGAGGGGGCCTCTTTAATGGCGGGGGGGGGGGGAGGGCGACGACTGGCGAGAAAATCCCTCTTAATCCAAAGACGAAAATCACTCGAATTGGGGGCGTGTGCTGTTTGGGGATTTTGAGTGAAAGATTTGTTGTAAACAATGCCAATTCACAGGTTACCGACATGAAAATTGACCACAATCCGTTCGCCAAAGGCTTCCGGGACAGCGGGGCCGGCAAGCGCGAGAAGAAGCGGCAGTTGACCTCCCACCACCACCATCACTCCCTGCACCATTCCCACCCATCCAACAGTGCCACCGTGGCACGTGCCATTTTTGAAGGCGATTCGGAGGAAAGTGAAGACAGTGAGACGGAGGGCGGCGGATCCGGCCCGAGCAGAGCGAAGCGGCCCAAAAGCGAACAGTCCTCCTCCTCCGCATCGTTGTCCCCGACGGTGGCGAGCCGTAACGGAGCGGAAGAGAGACGGAAGACGAGCAATGTGAGTTGAATAAGGCGATCGGTGGCCTTATATCAAATGAACTGCAGGTGAACAACGACTCTGAACGCGCTCGTCATGCTCATGTTCGTCCTCCACAGCCGCCGCAGAACGGAGTCGGCCCTCCCCTTCTCCAGCCTGTCCATCAACAGCATCATCCATTTGCTCATCCGTCTTCCTCCGTACTCCCCCATCCGCTTGCTTCTGCCGCTCCTCCGCCCCTCCCACGTCTCTTCCACCATCCGTCGATGATATTCCCCTCCGCCCCGCTTCATCCCCTTCCCCATCTGCTACCACCCAACAACAGCACCTCCACCCCGTCAGACTTTGTTATTCCTCCTCCTCCTGTGCCCGGTGCAGCAACAGCAGCGTTCCTCCCTTCCGTGCCCTCACTCCTTTCCGCCCACGCCCAACCGCCGCTTCCGCCCCATCCGTCCCTTTTCGCCATGCACCAATTTCTGCTTCTCCAGCAACACTACCACCAACAACAACGGCAACAGTTGCAGGCGCAGACGCTATTAAAGGGCAAAAAAGAGGAGGGAGAGGCGAAGACGGAAGAGAAGACAAAGGGCACGAAGCGGAAGGCCCAGTTCGACGTGAACTCCTTGCTGGGGAGGGGGGAGGAAGACGCATAATCGGATCCCCCCCCCCCCTTCGTCACTTGATCAATTCGCTTTAACGTTTACCCCCCCACCCCCCACCCGTCCCGCAACTCCGGTCCTCTAATTTCAGACTAAATGGAACAACCAAATCTGTCCCAAAATGTTCATTGTTCATCACCCCCTTCTAGCATTATGTTGTCCACGGGTGTCCCCCCCCCCACGCCAAATAGAAATGATTATTTCCCATTCAACATTCCACTACTGCTTACCACTTTATGTTTTCACTTTCACTTTCACTTTGAATAGAGTACAATCACAACAAATTCATAATTCATTCCCTCGGAGCTCTTACGTCAAATAAAATTGTATAAGTTACCACGAAAAACTGAATTTTAAACATTTTTGGGTAATTTGTCCAAGATACAAAATGACCAGGCATAAAATAATTCAAATACGGAGTTGACCACTCATCGTTTAACATCATCCATAAATGTTTTGGTCAGTGCTTGACTTTTTCCTGCCGCCTTCCGTCCTCTTCGGCGTTCTGTTCCATCATCAATTGTTGCTGCCGACCGTCATTCGTTGTACGACTGTTCGGCCAGCATTATATTCCTGACCAAAATCCCCAATTGGACCTGAAAATGTTAGAAAAAGGATAAGCTCGTGCCGTGGGAGATGGCACAAGACAAATGGAAGTACGCACATTAGCTTCCTTGAACTGAGTGCACCAGCAGCGGAGCTGCAAAATGAACAATGTGAGCGCTTTGAGGAATTGTTACCCCCGCCTAAGCAAGCCGTTCGGCCGTTCGTCTACCTGTTCTAGCGGGCCGACCAATGCCCACATTCTCAGAGAAAGATGACTTCGGCAAAAGTGCAGAAGGAGCACATCGACATTCGTTTGCTCGCAGCAACCGAATTGGCCACTAGCGCTGTTACAGTAATGAGACCTGAAAATTGTCGCCTAAGCGATGAATAAATGAATGAGAGGCTTTTCTAAAAGGGGGGGGGGGCATTGCCGGCAGAGAGAACGGGAGGGCGGGGGGGGGGGAGATGGTCGGTCGGTTGGGTTGACAAGGAAATTCGAGCCCCCCCCCCCCCCCCCACAGGTGGAAGAGGTCTCTGGAAGGTTTTGTACATGTGTAAGTGGGCTGAATGGGAGGGATGACAGGAAACGGAAGCAATAAACAAAACGATGGAAACTGTCGTTTTGACACAAAAGATATATTTTTTTAGCAATGCTTCTGGCGGGACTTTGTTTTTGCCAAAGCTAGTGCCTGCCGCCCACCCGCGCCAAAAGTACTTTTGCCGTCCTCGTTGGAAATGTTTTGGTTTTGTGGACAAAGGTCACCCCGGCCATCGTTTTCTGGCAATAAATTAAGGAAAACGAACGAAAGGAATTGAGGCAGCAGATTAAATTGGTTGTTATTGTTAGCAATGAAATGACCCTTTTTACAACATTCGGGGGATGATCAACTTGTGGCAGGCTGGCGACCCAAAAAAATAAATTGCGATGGTTCGGAGTGAATGGTTACGACAAATTCTGGCAGCCGACACGCCGACAAAGAGAATAAGTGGGGGGGGGGGGGGGGGGGAGGAGGAAAGAAGAAAGGGGGAATTAATGGCGAGTGGGCGGATAAAGCGATCGTTATTTTTGGGAAGAATAATAAAGCGAAAAGCGGTGAAGAATGGAAGAATTGGAAACGGATAAATTGGACCTTAAATTATGGGAGAATAGTAATATTATTCACCACACCTCAACGCGGTCAGTTTGTTGAACGCGTTCTTGAACTGTTTGTTGGTGATGTGCAGCACCAGCGTATCGCGCGACTGGCGCAAATCTGCAAAAGCACCGCCAACGCCAGCACAAAGACTGCTCAGCGACCGAATTGTACTGTCGGCAGAATGGGACTGGGACAGCGCCGAGCCCGTCGGCCGAGCAAAGTTCGTCCAGTGCAAACGCTGCCTGGTGAGTAAGCAAATCCCGTTGCAACGAAATGACGGCCGGAGTCATGTCATAATCCTCAATGGGAAAAGGAAACAGTCGCAAGTAATCGAAAGGCAGGCGCCAACCTGCGAATTGGTTGATTGGAGTACAAATTGGACCATTTCGAGCAACTTCTCCAGCATTAGCAAAAGCTGGAAGGACAGCCGATGGAGGGATTTGCAGAGCAGGACAGTCTAAAGAGAATGGACGGTTTGGATTGTTTGGACGGCCCGGCACTTCCTAATTCCCCCAATGTTCGCGCTGACCTGTTGACTGCAATAGTCAAATTGCTGGTTATGCATCATCGAATTGTTGCGGTTGCCCTCCACAGCAGCAGCACTTCCGTTGTTACTAATTATCATCAGCTTCAACGACGACTTGACCGAGTTCAAAGCCTAAAATTAATGATGCACAAATCCGCCCTCTCTTTTAATGTTTTGTCCATGGCCATTTGCCATGTGTTGGAGTCCCTTTGGGAAAACTGATGAGAAATGAAATTTGAGCAGTACACTAAAGGGACAAGACAAATGGATTGGTTGGAAAGCGGCGGGGGGGGGGGGGAGAGGGAATTGATGAGAAACGCAAAAGAAATTAAAGAGAAGGGTTTGGGGGATGAAAAGTGACATGTCGGAGGAGGGCACCTGGAGAAAAAGCACTCAAACGGACTGATTTCATTTGACCATTTAACCCCAAAACTGACCCGAATGGCTTGGGAACGTCTCTCGGCGTAAGTGTCTAAACAAAACATTCATTTAATGCAAAAACTTTTTAAAAAATAGAACCAAAATGCTCGCGGATTTCGAAGAGCGCTAACTTCAGGCAAGTCAAAAGATTGGACGAACGAATCTATTTAAAAAAGAAACGTTAAGTCGAAATTAAATTGTTAATCAAATAAGCCATTACAAAGAAAGGAGTCGCAAAAAGGAAAGGGACAGTCCGCCAGCCTCAAAACGACGTTCAGCGAGTGGGACAGCTGCGTTGAAATGCCGCCTTTGCTGGGCATTCGGAGAAGCGACGTTTCCGAAGTCAGCAAATGGGAGGCGTCGCGGAAAATGCTTGAAAGATGCACAACGCTTTCCTGCAAGAGGAACAAGAAATGAAGCAACCGCTGAACTCCTTGAGGGGGGGGGGTGTATGGACTCTTATTGAAAACATTCATTAAATTCACGTGATGAGTGGGAAAGTTAAACCCCCCAAAAGGAGATGAATGACAACCCGAAGAAGCTGTGTAAACAATAGCATCAGCGAAGAAGTGATTTTGCCTTCTTGATCATCCCCAAGGGTGGCTACCAACGTATTCCAGGTCTGCTCAACCTAAAATTGAAAATCATTGGCATGTTAATTTTAAATTATTGTTTGTATTTTGATTCAAACGTTTTCCATTACCGACCGAGCCTGAAATGTGATGGCTGCACTCTAACGGTGTCATGACCATGTCGCTGCCACCTTCATCAACTTCAAAAGAAACAGTCTGTTCAACATGACGATGTTGTTGTACTTCAGCAGCAGAATGAAGACGTTGTTGAAGGAGAAGAGTAGAACAACCGGCAGCAGTGCTCATCCGTTCAGGTGTACTGAGCGAAATTGTGCGGAAGTTTAGCGCAGAAGATGAGCATGTCTCCTCATTGTTCCGTTCCGACGGATTGTGTCGCTGGTACAAAGAGGCGGCTGAGGTGGTGGAATCGGCGGCAGATGTGCTCTTGTGAGATCGAAGGTGTTGATGAGTGGATGGGTTAGTTTTTTTAAGTCGTTTCTGCAGTTGGTGGAATTGGCGATTATGTCGATGAGTGTTACTCGTCGCAGTCGACGGGCGAACGCGCGAACGATGTGGTCATGTTAGTTGGGGAAATCGGCAAAGCGTTTTCTTGTCCCACTTGTTCGGAAGCGTCGATTCTATTGATCGTTCTTCCGTCTCTTTTATTGTGGAACGACAAATTGTTTGTTCCTTCCTCAACGCTTTCTTCATTCTCCGACAGGGGACACGACGGCATACTTCCGTCTTCGTCTTCCTCCTCTTCATCGCTGTGCCGTGACGATTGAATTGGAGTCCTATCCGATGAGATGTCGTTTGAATCGCTCGCTGAAAATTCAAAAATCAATCGAATTGTCAATCCTGTCGAAAATCTACACGACCGAAAGGGTCGAAGGCACTTCTTGTATAAAGCCCGCTTTAAGCCTATTTATTAGATTTATCACGCAATTTGACGACGATGGATTCGCCTGCTAATGGCTTACTTCTGCTTTGCGGCCTCTTTTTGATAACACCGCCTGCCCCAATCATTCCGCCTTTCCTCTCCCCTCCCGTGACGGTCCCATTTCGGCAGCTGTTGTTGCTGCTGCCCATTGAGTGGCGTGAACCCGTTCCATTACGTGGCGACCCGAAGTTACCGATGCACACTCTGTTCGCAGTAAACAAATTCTGGTCCATCTCGTCCTCCTCCTCGTCGTTGTAAAAGTCGTCTTCATCCGGAACATCCTCGTCCAGGTTCGCTCCGTCTTGACCATCCTCCCCATCCTCACGGCATACTCCACAACGCGGCGTCCGCATTGTCGACATCCAATTGAAACAGGACTCGGTGGATTCCGAGACAGAATCATGCTCAGCCTCAAGAAAATCGAACTCCTTGAACACCCGTGGGAAGGAGTCGGTGGTCCTCAGTGAGGCCAGTTCGCCGCCACTGTTCGCTCCGCTGTTAGTGGTGACTCCCACAGCGGCGCTCATCAGACTGTTTGGACTTGACATACGGTCAATACCGACGCCAGGAACGCCAACTCCAATCAGTTCATCCAATGGTTGTTGCTGGGACCATGTAGACGACAGATGTGCGGCTTCACCAGCAGACTCGGATGCTGGCAAAACTGCACCACTTTGGCATGTTGACGTTATGGCCGTTGTCTCTCGCATTTTTTGGTGAATGTCGCTGGATGATTGGGAGAACAACATCTGAAAGCGTGAGATTCATAGGCCTCATCAAAAGTGAAAGAAACCGAAGAATGTTTTGGCGATCGTGCTCGATGTCCGGATGCAGAAAGCACACGGATCAGTTTGTCACGTACCTTTAATGAATAATAAACATTAAACCCAAGCAGTTCACGACGACCTTGTTTTTCAACACTTTCTCATAGGCTACTCCCCCTTCTCCGCCTTCCTTCACAAAAAGTCTCCTCTCAAAATGCAATTCAAATTCGGGTTTGCGTAATGCCGTCACACTCTTCTTTAAATTAAATGATTAGGAGGAATGTAAACTTCGAAACAACTTCATTTTCAGTTGAAGAATTGTACGCGATCGAATTCCACTGGTCCGTGACAATTTTGAGAATTTTCGATGCTTCGCGTCCATTGGGGCCGTGAATATGTTTAAATACCACTCGAATAACCTTAAAAGAAAACTTTGGTGGCTATTGTCTGATCATTTAATTTGCCTGTGCGTTGATCAGTACGGGCGATGAGTCATTGTAATTGCCATAAGCGAACAACAAATACAGCGTGTCCAAAAGGGTGGCATGGAATGTGGCCGAACACTTTTCGAGCATCTGAAATTGGCCGGTGCTTTCATTCCATCATTTCCATGTTTTGTGGAGACCAACCTCCGCCAAGAAAAGGATCAGCTGAAGCGGGTCGGGCTCAAATGCGTCGATCAGATAATTGACCACACATTTTGTCCACTGGGCCCTTTCCCGGGGGAAAGTGCGAGCGCGGAATTGGTTCATTATCTGAAAGCAAAAGCACCGGTTAAACGGAGGAGGCGAGCGAGCAGCACACAGACACTCACCGTGACCAAATTGCAAATGGGATGATCGCCAGAGGACACGTCCAATCCATCAGCGGTGATGCGAGTTTGACAGAACTACAATAATAATAAAAGTATTTTAAAATTCAATTTCAAAAACAAAACAAAATATTATATAAAAAACGCACCAAACTGATTTTTTGAGCCAAATTGGAGCAAAGTTGAGTGGGCGCGTCGAAGTTGAGGACAAATTGAGGCAGCGAAGCGATGACCATTAGGGCAAAAGCGTCATTTGGCTGTTTAGAGACCACCACCCGCTCATTGAGTTGCGGAATGCAATTGCAAAACACGGAAATTGCCCATTCAGAGCCGGACGAATACAAAGCACCTAAAAAGTTTTACACTAAATTAAGTGATTTAAATTTGACGCTTATTATGTTTAAAATTAGCTTCAAGAGATGGCTAATTTCCGTTTACAGCACCTTTCAGGCAAAGTGTGACAATTCCCGGAAAATCATCCCATCCATGCAGAACGATAAATTCGTCCAATTTTCTCAGACAGTGTAGCCGTTCTTTTCCAGCGATGAGCAATAGCTTAAAAAATTGCTCAAATGAGAATAAAAAGACTGAACTAATCCACCAAATTCAAATAAACGAAAACACACCTTGTCCACAAAGCTCAGCCCAAGAAAGTACTCGTTGTCCAAGTTGGACTCCATCATGGCCACGCCGATGAAAAGGAGCTGTGAAATTGTTTCTGATTCGTTTTCAGTGAGCAAAACGGTGGCATTGTCTTCCGACAGTTTAAGCGTTGTCGCACTTTGACTTCGAATCAACGGCCTAGCATCTGATTGTACGGGGAACAACAGTTCGGTGCCAATAAGCAACGAATGGCGCATGTCCGAGCCTTGAACAAAAAAGAGATGAGTTCGACCAAAACAAAAATATGGCAATTAAACAAACTTTTTTTCTGTGCCACTTTTTGCTGGGGGCGAAATGAATTGCTGCGTGGAAATTTGCTGTGTGTAGCTTACGGATCGGCTGTGACCCGACAGAATGGTGGGCGATTGGAACTGCGAGGCGTTCGTCGGACGTGAAGCATTCGCCATGTTTTGGGCCAAACTTTGCAAGCACATGAACAAGTCGGTGATGTAACTTTGCGACTCCTCACTGTTGTCGCCGACCACTTCGGTAAGTCGCGAAAGAATTCGATGCAAAAACGGAGTTGGACTCAGACCAAGTGCGCTCGCCGTTTGGAAAGAACGTCCTGGAGAGGGAGGCTTTATTTTCTAGAATTATGTTTAGAAATACCCGCCAAATGCCGGTTGTTGCTGGAAATTGCAAAATCTATGGCAAAATGAGTCCATTTAAGAACCAAGTCGGAGATGGAACTGTGAAGGTAAGCGACCAGAAGATGCACCAAGCACTCCAACTTCTTCACA
The DNA here is from genome assembly GCA_020449905.1 of Globodera pallida. NCBI lineage: Eukaryota > Metazoa > Nematoda > Chromadorea > Rhabditida > Heteroderidae > Globodera > Globodera pallida. The sequence goes on along the minus strand of JAIXHY010000003.1, from coordinate 667,644 downwards.
CTGTTCGGTTTCCAGCACAACTGAGTCACTTCCTCGTGTTCCCACAGCGATGTTTGCTGACTGAGTGGGAATGAATTAAAACGTCAGCCCCCCCCCCCCCCGCAACATTTACTCGCTGGAGAACAACTGAACGAGTGCTGTCAGCACTTCTTTCTTTGATGCGAACACCATCGGCACGTCGGGAAATATGCGGCTTTCTTCATCCAAATTCAATTTTTTGGCATTGTTCGGCCTCGTTGGGGTAGTCATTGCGTTGTTTGCCGAATTATGTTGCTGCTCACCGGTAATGATTTGGCCGTTGCAACTTGACGAATGGCAATGTTTCAAAATTGCACTGGCCATTTGAGTGACGGAGCAAGAGCCATTACTCGTAAAGTACAGGCACAAGTTGAGCAAAATTTGACGGGCATGGACACACACAATTGTCCGATGCGCATCCAAATTAATTGTCGCCATATGCAAAAGCTTCGGGTGGTAGGCGGACCAATCGACACCGTTGCCGGGACCAACCAGTAGCAAGTCGCAGAGCAAGAACAGTGCCAAATTATTTCTAAAAATAGAATAACAAAAAAATATATATTTTATTTTCGAACACCTTGACAATGTGGACACATTTTGCGCCGGAGAGGGCAAGAAAGTCGAGAGCCGGCAGTAATTGCCACCATAGGGTGGCATTGGGAGTTGGTTTGGCACCCGATTTTGTTGCTGTTGGAGTCTATTTCCAGACACAAACGCCGCTGTTGGAGTGCCGGTAACGACCTAAAGCCAAAATGTAAATAAAATGCAATAATGTTTTAAAAGCATAGTCAATTCAAAAACAAACATTTTTGTCTGAATTTTGATAAGTTCGCTGTTCCATCTTCGGCACATTTTTCAGCTTCATTCCGCCACCCCATCCTTTGGCATTAAAATGTTGGATTGCCAACGAAAGAACGGCGGTATTTCGGAGCGGCACAATTGGGCCATGAACGGGTCGCCCACCCGCTGCAACTGTCCCATCAGCAAAGACACCAATCGATCCCCGGTGGCGTTCAACAGATACACACATATTCTTTTGGCCTTAACATAATATCATAAACAGGTGTGGACAATGCTAAATTTTGATTACAAAATAACTCTTGAATTTTTAAAATTATTAACCAATAAACAAATTACCAATGCAAGCATATTGTCCAACGACAGGGAAAGCATTACAAACAAATAATGGACAATTATGGCCAAATTCGACGGCCAACTCGTGGCGACACACTGCCAGATGTTCTCCACCTCGCTGTTGTACTCGTTGGCCAACTTTGCGGTCAGGTAGAGAAGGTTGTTGAGGATCAGCTGAGTGCTCTCTTCCGAGCCCCAGCCATTCAGCGCAACACTTTGTTCACCATCCCCACCCAAACTGTTGTCAAAATCATCGTCCGTTTCCACACTCATTTCAGAGACAATGTCACAATTTGGGTCCACCAAATGAACATTTCGCAGCCATTCAGGCAAAATGGTAAGCAACGATAGCTGACGGTTGGGGCGGGCGGATTCGAGTCGACAGCAAATTTCTGTCGTAAAAAACAATAAATCAGAAAAGATGCAAAACAAAACACCAACCTGAAAAAATGGGCATAGTCAATTGAGGGTACTGAGATGACAAATACTTGCTGATAGCCAATTGATTGGAAGGGAAAGAGCTAAATACTTAAAATTAATTTATTTACATTAATTAATTTGGGACAAATGTTTGCTGTTGAATTGTTCGGGCCCCCCAAGAAGTTCAATTCCAACATGCACTTGACATCATTTCACTCACATTTCCGACTGTCCATTGGCGGAATTACTGCTTATTTCTTTTATCGGCGTAAGACTGGTGGGAGAGAAAGTGTTGTTGAGGAATTGATGCCGCAACAATTGGACAAGCAAAAAGGCGGTCTGACGGACGGAGGCCAACTCAATGGAAGAGGCGAAGGATTGGCACAGGCACAGAAGCGAAATGTACTCGCAGGGGAACTCCCTTAAAAAAGTCCAATAAAGAATGGCCCACAAGGTGTTCAGTTTAATGGGCAAATGCCCAATTACCTTTGCGAGAAAAGCATTGAGATCGCTCTGAAGCAGCGAATGCCAACCAAATCATTTTTGGTGTAGCACATTTGAACAACGCGTTCCAGAAGCTGAAACCCGAATGCATTTAAATATTTGGCATTGGTATTGAACCACAAACCCGCGGATGATGCTCGTTCAAATGAAGCATAAGGCAAAGCGTTTGGTCACAAATTTCGTCTACCTAATAATTTAAAAAAGTGCATTTTCCCTAAATCCATCTTCGAAATCTAACGATTGGGTTTGCTGACGACAGAAGCGTTTCCAACCACCGAAACATGGAGTCTTCATCGCAAATTCTGTTTGAACACTCAAACATCGGGCCGAGAGAGGTAAGCGCACACATTGCCCGAATTGCCTGCTGCTCCACGTAAATGCCGACATCAACGCCCTTTCTGTGGGGAAAAATAATTAGACGAAACCGGAGATCAGCACGTCCGTACCTTTTTTCCATTGTGCCGATGGTTCTGCTGCACCATGACAAAAATAGGAAAAACAGTGACCGCTTTGAATCCGCTGGCAGCAGTTTTTCCCGTTGTTCGACTAAATTAAATATGCCAAACAAATCAAACGTTTTCGTCGTATTTTAAAAATTTGCTCACTTGGCGTCTTGGTGACGATGAGCGAAATTAGCTTGGCAAAATGTAATCTCAAACTGGTCAGAACAAGCAGATCCCGGTCCTATGTTTTTGTTATTTAATGTTCAAAAATTACAAACATACGTTGTCATTTTCGATGTGAAAACGAATTGAGTCAAACAATTCAAGCATCGACTGAGGCAACGTGCCAGAATTGCGCTCGAGAATGGCACAATGCTCAAAAAGACCTCGAAACACTGTGAACTCGATGATTCGCAAAATTTGCAATCGCAACAAATCTTTTCGCCGCCGACGTCGCACATTGTTTTCATTTTTACGCTCGTTTAACTCTCGTAAAATGCCCTTTGAATTAAATTCTTCCAGCAAAAATCTGAAATAAATCACTTTGATTGTGGAAAGCACAAACTTTCGTCCCACTCAAAGCATTCCGGATTGATTGAGCCAATTCCAAGTGCCACTGAATCGCGCACATCCGTCGCCTTCCCATCGAATTCTTAAAAAAAAGAAAGAACGGGCTTTAAGCCAAAGAATTGCTGGACACAAACATTGTGGTCGCTTTCTGCAGAAGGTGAACAAAATTAGTGGAAGCCCTCGTCAGTTTGACTGAACTTATCAGCGATCTGTTGACCTCAGAAGAGTCCATCCTGAAAGAAGACAATTGTTTGTGCTATTTTACCGAATATTTCACGTAAAGCATGGCGACATGCTGCGGAATTGGTTCAGTGAATTGGGCAACAAATTCGAGTTGGAATGGCACAGCGCAAAAGTAACAACCAAATACTTTTGCCAAAGCTGACAAATAATTCTCTTGGCTCAGCATTTCGCCGCACAGAACAAAACTCGAGGATTTGCTTTTGCTGCTTCGGAGAAGGGAACTTCGACTTTCATTCTGTGGATTACTGTAAGAAAGTGTTGTAGTTTACTGTACAATCAATGTACATTACGGTACCGTACCTCGGGTCGACAAATTGGTTGCAATGTGAGAAACGGAGGAAGAGAATGGGCCAGGCAAACTGAACCAATCAAAGCATCGTCACAACACCCCGGGGCATTTGCTGGACAGCATAGGAAAAAAGCACCCACCGAAGAAGCCGTGGAGCATTGCGTGAACAAAAATTTCCTCTCGCAATATCCCGACAGAGCGCAGGCCCAAGCGTCCCATTGCATATACCTAAAAGGACAAAATCCATAAAAAGCAACGGACTGAACCCCCCCCCCCCCCGCCACTCACTCGTTGCCATTGTCCACATTGACCAAATTTGCATCCGTCTCCAAAGTTGAAAGACGCTCACAAACTGCCGCAAAATCCTTTGGCCACTTATTCTGTTTTAAATAACAAAATTACATAATGCGAAATGGGTGCTTAATAAATCCAATTTTAAAATATTAAAGCGTTACTAAAAGTCTCCAGAAACTTTTTTTTGTTTTTGTTACGGACGATTTTAGAGTTTGGGATTATTCGGCCAAAAAATAATTTAAACTATGATTAACCTTCTCCGTCGCTGAAATGTGTACCACATATTTTTCAAGAACATAAGGAGTAGCGGAATCCAAAATGTCAATCACTGCCGTCTCATGATTCTGAGTTTTAAAGGAAGATTGATTACATTGGTAAAGAAACCAACCAACCGTCGGTTTGAACAACTCCAAGAGCTGCTTGACCTCTCTGAGCAATTGGATGACAACTTTTTTTGTTTGAAGGCGGAGTTGGCACAGCAATGTAATGCAAAGGCCCTCCACACAATGCAAAACGAACGCGGGATTGACATTTTCAGCAAAGGAAAGCGAAGAAATGATGGAACGAATCATTTGAGGAGAACCTTCTGCAATGAATAGATAAAGAATATTTAATTTCGGGGAAATGTTTTCCGTGATGTCCAGAACGACCTGAACATGAGGAAGTTGTGTTCCCGACGGAGGACGACGATGTGGCGATGATGTTAGCCGCTGCCTGCATCATCAACTTTTGATGGCCTGGCGCGGACTTGTCAGCCGTCGACGAACTCGTCTGCGCAATCGATTCGCTGGCTGACGAGCAATGTTCGCCAATAGTAGTCGTCTGATCACCAGTGTTGTCTTCCAATTTCTTTCGCTGTTGCTCCAACATTATGTTCGCTTTCCACACGGAAAGAAGTTGCAGCAGAAGACGAACCATGGACTCAATCAACGTGGGGAATGTGTCCTGAGTAGAAATTGCGTAGAAAAGGAAAAAAACGCATCACAAAAGCACCTGTATTGAACTGATGAAAAAACGAATAAAATTGTGAATGATGTCTTCCCGCCACTCCGGACACTCTGTGATCAAATTCTGCAGAGATTGGTACGCCGTGGACCGAAGTTCTTCATCGACATGAATGCACATTCGCGTCAGGAAGTCGATGAGGTCCTGATGGGACATCGGATCGGGGAGAAGACGAGGAACGGCCGCGATGCAAGTACGAAACCTTTAAATGAGTTGGCGAAATTAATTATGAATAAATTGCAGTACAAGTCCAGTTTGGCCTTCATGTCAGCTCCGACAATGTCGTTGTACTCTTTTCCCCCGCATATGTGGCGACTGTCAACATCAGCGGTCGCCCTGTTAATCGTTCGTATATTTGTTTTAATGGTTTAGCCCCACCAATTTGTCCATCCAATGTTCGTAAAATCGCATCAAACGCCTTCCGGCAGTGCGGATAATACTGTTCAAGGCCAATAGATCGCGCAACATCCACGGACAAGGGTTTGGTGATGTAATTCCGTTTTGTTCGGAGAATTGTTCCGCTTGTATTTGGTGCTCAAAGGCGAAACGTTATAAGAACAATAAAATCTTAATTTTTTATTGAAACCAAGCGAATGTGGCATCCCCGGAGGGCTCTCTTTCTGCTGAAGTCCATCCGCAATGACCATCAAAGCCCTCAGCCCAACATTCATTCGCTCCGGATAAATGGCCAATTGTCGCGATGCTCGCGTACAGCCAATCAAATCGAAAATAATTTCCTGGAGAATTTTTTTTTGTTGGCAAAATTTAAGTTTTGACCGGTTCCCATACCTTAAACGCAAAATCGACTTTGAACTGCGCGATAAAATGGATTATCTTGACGAAAATGTTCAACGGAGCATCGCGTGGCACTAAATTTCTCGACCCGCGAGGGAAAAGGCTTCCACAAATGCTCTCGAGACCTGAACTGATTGAAATTTTTAATTTTCCAGGTAAAAAATTTACGGCTTCGAGTTGCTGTGTTTCCTTCGCAACTAATTCGAATAATGTAGACCCTGAAAGCAAAAAACGATTTAGGGGCTTTACACAAGCAGACCAACCAGATAAGCCGATAAAGTGACTCCAGCGCCATCCGGGAGACCATGGAATCTTTGTTCTTTAGGTTGGCGAGCGTCAGATTCAAAAACTGAACCCACGTGGACAGAAAGAATTTGCTTTGACTAATGCAAAGAAGACAAGTGAGGAGGGGATAAGCCGCCTGCAATTTCCCATTAATTACAAAACGGAAAGAGAGTAACCATTTTGTGCTGCTTTTTGTTCACCAAGTCGTAAGTTGGGCCGTAAAGTTTGTCAACAAAGGAAATGAGGGCCGGAATGTTTGTCTCCGTTTTAATTTGCTACAAAAAATGGGAATTGATGTCGATGAGTCAGGGGCAGGTGAGAAAGTACCGCCGCCATGGGTAAAAGAATCTCGACAAGAAGCCCAGCCAAAGCATGCTTGAGGTCTTTCTGTTTCAAATCCACTTCCAGAAAATAAGAACCGAGTTCGTTGAGGAAACTGACTCCCATCTCGAATTCGGACACTTGGTTGGTCTGGAAGCAAAAACAGCGTCTGGACTCAAATCTTCCATTTAACCTACCTGAACTCTGAAAAACTTCAACCCCATAAGAAGGGATATGATTGATCGCATCGTAATCGAACTGACGAGTGCTTCTTTGCGATACTCATTGAGGTGATCCAGAAAGGTCTTTTGAATTAGCCTCGAATGACTTTGGGACAGAACGCCGATGACCTCAGCAAACAGTTCAGCCAGCAAAAGACTGTTGTCGTAATTGTTACCAAAAAACGCTCTGAATTAAACTTTGCCCATTTCATTAGAACACTTAAAAGCAGGGACGTAGCTAGAAAAAATTTTCGGGGGGGGGGGAAAGTCGATTCTTAGGGGGTGTGTTTTTTCCTTTTTATTGCATTTTTGTTAAGCAATTTTTCTCGATTTCTGGGGGTGCATTTTCCGTTTTACTCCATTTTTGGGTGGCAAAAATTTGAATTTTTGACTCGATTTGTTAAGGATTTTCAACCAACATTTAAAAGATCGGCCCTTTTTTTGAACTTTTTTAGGACTGGGAGGGGTCGGCGGTGCCGATAGGCGCCGCCGGAGAAAATTTTTGCATTTTAATTGGAATTTGTTAAGAAAATTGGTCAAAAAAAGTGTAAAAGTGCAAAACAATAAGGTTTCTTCTCAAATTTCATTTCGGGGAGGGGGGGAAATTCCCCCCCCCCCTCCCCCCCCCCCTGGCTACGTCCCTGCTTAAAATAAAATTCTCTCTCGAATTTAAATGTTTTCTGATTTATGTAAATTGCTCAAAAGGTGTGAGTGTTGGAGGATCTTGAAAATCGTTAATTTCTTGTCTTACGGATCCCGATAGGAAATTTGTTTGAAAGCGTTGCTGATGATAAAACTGATTTGCTCATCGCATCCACTGGGATGGAAGTGCAGTTGCGGGAGAATTTCGATGAGCACAATGCAAAAGAGGTAACTCGCCGCCAAAGTCCGCTTAATAGCCCTATCGCGAGCGTCGCTGTAATTTTCAGGCTAACTTTAGGGAAACGTAATGTATTTATTAATTGAAAACGCTAGGAAAATTTCAAAAGAAAATTCAAAATAAAAGGAAAGGTGTCACAATTGTCGAATTTACCGGTTTTTATTGGAAATTTCCTGAAAACTTTTTTCCCACTTTTGACTTACCCAATATCGGTTATCGACACACGCTGCTGATGCTCATACCACTTTATCATCACCTTCAGGACGGACGGAAGACAAGTCTCGCACACTCCGCTGAGTGCCCTCAACAAATTGCCAAAATTTGAATCTTCGCCCCTCCGAATGGACTTGTTCAGCTGCTTTTCCTGCAATATGGATGGGTAATGTTAATTTGAAAAAAACAGAATAGCTAACAATGCTTTCACTTGCGATGAAATCCAGCTTCTTCTCAAGCCATGCAAAAATTTCTGCTGTAATTGTCTGAACGGCATAATGGGCTGGTAACATTTCCGGATCAGCTTCTGGCACGGCCCGAGCCTTCAGCGAAGAGCACGGCAATGGGACGGTGCAGTCCATTAATAGACAAAGCTAAATTTGTTTATTTTTCAATTGTCGTTTGAAATAAAAAAATACATGGTTTGGTATCAATTGTCTGTCACTGGGATTTAATATTTTGGCGAAGTGTGGTGTATTCCAAATTTTTTTTAAATTGTTTACATACAAAACTTTTCTTACAAATTACGTTTCGTCTCGTCTCGTCTTTCTGGGCTTTTAGCTTTTTTTAATGAGTTTTTTTTTTAAAATTTAGACACTAAATTGTGGCGGGGTTACCCAGTGGTACCTAGAAAAAATTTTCGGGGGGGGGGGGTGAAGTAGATTATTAAAATTGCATTTTTGAACATCTTGTAGTGTCTAATGATTTCTTTAAGCATTCGATATCTTCAATTTTCAAAAAATGACTCAAGAAGGAGGAGGAGGTGCAGACAGACCGTCGTGGTCTTTCTCGGCGGGAATCCAAATTGGCGGCGGGATTGTAAGTTGTTTTGATTGTATTTTGATTTTTAATTTACGTTTTTTGTTTAAGCTTGGAAATCTTATTGGCTCCTTCCGAGCCAATGTGCACGTCGGTTGGCGAAATGTGCGCACATTCCTTGGCGGGGCGGCTGCTCCGGCTGGAGCACGGGCAGCTGCAACGCCTACAACGACTACAGCACAGGCAGCTGCAACGCCTACACCGACTACAGCACAGGCAGCTGCAACGACTACACCGACTACAGCACGGGCGGCGGAGGTTAAACGCTCAAAGAGCGGCAAAGTGAAGGTGTGTGTGTGTGTGCGAAAAGCATTTATTACCTTCTTTTTTTTCAGAAGACGCTGCAACTGCACCCACTGCAGCAGGGGCGGCTGCACCCACTGCAGCAGGGGCGGCGGAGATTAAACGCGGACAGAGCGACAAAGCGAAGGTGTGTGTGTGTGCGAAAAGCATTTAATACCTTTTTCAGAAAGGTGCGGCCAACCCTGATGTTCGTTACAACAAGAAGGGAGGTACTAAGCGTATTGATGACGGCAAGAAGAAATAGGGGCGGCTGCACGCCGGCGACAATATTAGATATCATAAATATTATGATGTTATGTAATCGTGACTGTATATAATTGTGTAATAAAAAGTTTTGTTTGGATTGAACTCAGTAAGCATAAACGCCGATTGGAACACTCAAAACCACTTTAATAGGGTTTCTTACGTGCTGAAACCGATAGAACAATCAAACTTTTTTGTCGCTTCGCCTTTAAACCGGTTTTTGAACGGATTAAAAATTACCAAAAATGAAGATTTTTGACCAAAATTTTGTATCTTCCTGTGGACCAATTCCAACAAATTTAGTATCATTCGACAGCTCTCGACGAGACAAATCGATCTAGATGTGTCGGGACACGGTCAGACGCCATTTGGATACCGGCCGACTGAGTCCCAGTGTAAAAGTGACATTTCAGTACCATTAAAAACCGATAGGGAAAAAGTTAGACAGTAAGGTGGAAAATAGCAGCCAAAGTACCGCACACTCGACTACGGCGGCCAGTAGGTGGGGCGAGACTCCGGGCTCCGGAAGAAGTCCGCGCGTGACCCGGCTGGGGGTCTCGCGCGCGCCCGCTTCGCGGGTCCCCGCGCGCTCGCCCCCCAGTGGCGCTCGTCAGACTTCTTCCTCCGCCCTCCGTCTCGCCCCACTACTTGCTCCGTCTCCGCATGCTCGCTGTTGGCGGGCCGCCAGCGGCCTTTCATTTTATTTTATCCGGCTTTTATTACTCAAAAGTCGTTTTTTGCTTAATTTTCAAAAATTTAAACCGGTTAAAAACCTTTTTAAATTCTCAATTTTGATTTTCTATTGACAGACAGTAATTTTTAAAGCTTATTGTTTTCTGTTTACAGTTGTCTGCGGAGAAAGAGGGTTCATTTTTACTTTGGTACTGAAATGTCACTTTTACACTGGGACTCAGTCGGCCGGCATCCAAATCGCCTCTGATCGACTTGCTTCACAACTAGATCGATTTGTCTCGTCGAGAGCTGTCGAATGATACTAAATTTGTTGCAATTGGTCCACAGGAAGATACAAAATTTTGGTCAAAAATCTCCATTTTTGGTAATTTTTAAACCGTTCAAAAACCGGTTTAAAGGCGAAGCGACAAAAAAAGTTTGATTGTTCTATCGGTTTCAGCACCTAAGAAACCCTATAAAAGTGGTTTTGAGTGATTTCGAGTCTGGGAGCTCAGATCCATATTTACCAAAAATTTGTTTGCATGTATACACGGCGATTCGATTTTGGGCCTCTAGTTCGGAAAAGATTTGAATTTTGGCCTAGTGGTCTGTGAGCTTTTCAACAAAAAAGGAGCAAGGGTTCGAATCCCTTCCATGCAATTATGAAATTCAGCTGAATTGATTCATCAGTTCCTCAGAAAGGTAATAAAAAGTTCTATGGGTTGCATACTACTGCAGGGATGCACCCCCCAGTGTTACACGTTCTCTCTCGTTACTCTAGTGTGTCTAACCGTCCCTCTCACTTTTGCACCCTATTTCGTCGATTTAGCATTTTTTGGCCTAACTTTCTTGAGAGCTACCCAATCGCTTAGCTCTTGCTTACAAATAGCTTCTACGAACCAAGAGCTTTCGAATGGTGTTATATTTGAACAATTGTTCATGCACTATAAATTTTTTTCCCCTTAAAATCTTATAAAAAATAGATTTGTAATGTTTTGACTATAACTCATGAATAGAAGCATAAAAAATAATTTCTAAGCATTGGGCTATTTCTTATTTTGTTTTCTAGGGTTGGTGAAAATTTGAGAGAAATCTGTCGGATGTAACGAAATTTTGTCGGATCGAAGTGTGTGATGCTTTTTTGATTGTTGAAAAAGGTGAGATAGAACGCCAAACGAGAGAAAGTTAGAGAAAGAAAGGAAATTTGTTTAATTCTCTCGCACTCTCTATTTATTGGCACACATATCGTTTTTTGAGTCGCTGTGTATACCAAATTCTAAATTGTCATACATCTTGAATATTAAAATTGCCGCAATGGCTACAACTTTTCAGTGTTATCGAACAATTTCGACTCAAAAAGTTTACCCCTTCTTTTTTTCGCTGGTGACGCCCATCAGACCGTTGTGGAATCCGATTTTGGTAATAGTCGGGCTGGTCCCCTCCCCAACCGAATTCGACTTCTATTTCGACTTATCTAATGGCCCTTTTTTAGTTAACACCATAAAATTAATGGAAAATGAAGTTATATTAACAACTCACGATGGTAGAATTGCTCAACTACCACAGCAAGTTGTTGACAAAATTGCTGCTGGCGAAGGTCTGTGTTTTTAGGATATTTTGGAGTTTAAAGTCCTTCGCTTTTTAGTTGTTGTGCGACCCGTGAATGCGGTTAAAGAGTTGTTGGAGAACAGCTTGGATGCGGGAGCTACCGAAATTCGGGTGGAGATCAGCCAGGGGGGACTTGAGCTCATTAGAATCCAAGTGAGTTAAATGTCTTCAAGTATTCGTGATTAATCAAATTCGCTCAATAAAGGATAATGGACGCGGAATTGCACGCGGGGACATGCCATTGGTGTGCAGTCGGTTTGCTACCTCCAAATTGCACGCGGTGGAGGAATTGCGCTCCATTGGCACTTTTGGCTTTCGGGGGGAGGCGCTCGCATCCATTTCAATTGTGGCTGACCGCGTCACAATCACTTCCAAAAAGTTTGCAGACAAGTGTGCACATCGTGCTTTATATCGTGGTGAGCGGAAAGAAAACAACCATTTTTATGAGAATACCTAGCCGCAAAAACCTATCATAAATAAAAAACATTTTTCTTATCTTTCTGATTACTGAGGTTCCGTTTCTTGTTTACCTCTGAACTTTTCAGAGGGGAAAATGGAGTCCGATTGTACTTCTGTGGCCGGTCTTCAAGGCACCATCATCAGTGTGGACCGCCTTTTTCAAAACGCTCCGGCACGAAAAGCAGCGTTGCGTTACCCAAACGAAGAGTCAAACCGGATTGCTGATTTGCTGGTTAAATACGCCATCCAATTCCCGTGGGTGTGCAAAAATTGTTATTTTACAAATTTGGTCAAATTCAGCTCGGTCAGTTTCGCTTTTCGTCGAATTAGTAGCAGCGTAGGCGGCGGTTGTGGCGACTTTCGCTCAAGCGGTAACGGGGATCAACATGGCACAATACGGACACTGCTTCATGCCAAGATGGCCAAGGTGTTTTACTATATTAAAATGCAAAAAAAAACGTCGGTGGCGACAATCGGCACCGCCCAAAAAACGAATAATACATTTTCTAAAAATCGACTTTTTTTAGGACTTGATCAACGTCAACTTTGATGATAAAATATTGCATTTTCGGGCCCAAATCTGTTTGACTAGCCCTTTCACATTGTTTACTTCGACCGCAATTCAGGCTAAGCAGGTAAAGGAGGAAGTAGAAGTTGGTTGAAATTAATAATATTACTTTTTAAGGATCGTCAAAAGGTGTTCCACTTGTTCATCAACGGTCGCTGTGTGGAGTGTGTTCGGTTCAAACAGGCCATCGATGCCGTATTTGCAGCGAAAGATGCGTACTGTCCGTTTGTCAATCTTTCGCTTGAGGCATGTGCCGTTTTGTCCTTTCCCTTTTGTTTTATTTGCTTCTTTTTAGATCGAGGCGCATAGAGTTGATGTCAACGTGCACCCGACAAAGTCAATTGTTCATTTTCTCGAGCAGGATCGTATCATTGAGCGAATTGAACAAGTAATGAATGCACCATTAAGCTAATTTGGTTGAAAATAGAATTAACACTTGCAAATCTTCATTCATTTTCAGGAATTACACCAAATTGCCAGTCAATATCACAAAAGAGGTGCCATTGAGTTAAAAGTGTCCAACTCGAACTTCTGCAATGATGGCGACTCTCAAAGTTAGCTATCCGATTCTCGTCTACACTCAAACAACAAAAAGATGAGTAAATTTTCATTCAGTTTCTGGCAGAATGAACGATGGCCTCTCAAACTCCCCTTCTTTCGTCGCCAGTCAACAGTCATCTTCCCAACAATCGACGAGAATACATCAGAAATTGGTGACGACGACGACGACCCCTCCGTCAAAGACAGTGAGTCGTTTTGTTCGTGAAAAAATACTGTCAATTTACGAATTAAGAGAATCCGTGTTGACACTTCCAATCGGAGTATAGACGAATTTACGGAGGTAATTACAACGCCCTCTGGACAAGGCGCTTCCGCCGTCGATTCTCCGCTTCGAATACAAACTCAAATCGCTGCTGGTTGTTGTGCCTCGTCTTCCTTTGTTTCTGCCGTGCAAATGGTGCCCATTCTCACGTCGTTTGACTCACCGCCCACTCAGAAGACAACACAAAGTGAGGACAATGCTCCACCAATGGATGTCGAACATTCTCAGGTCATCCGACCGTTTAAAATTATTGCAAAATTGGCTTTAGCACAATCCTTCTGCGCCACGTCACTTCGAACTTCACGCGTTAGTACAACTCCGACGCCAAATTTGTCTCAACGCGGATGCTGAACTTGGCAAGCTTTTCCGGGAGCATTACCTTATCGGTTTTTACGACGCCCATCACGCACTCATTCAATCTGGGGCAAGTGTGTTTCTGCTTCGTAGTGAGCCTATCCTTCAGGAATTCTTCTATCAGGTGAACCAATGTTTGAGTATGAGGTAATAGGAAAGCATTTAAAGCGGTTCTCCCACTGTATAGTTGATCATCTTTTCATTCGGCAACATTGGCTCTTACGCGTTGCAATCATCAGCTATTTGTGGAGATGTTGCAGGAAGTCCACTCCCCGTTCGCGAACTGCTTGCCCTCTACCTGACCGAGGAGAAGGAGGGAAAGGACATGGAGAATGATGACATTGAAGCACGAATTGAGGCATTTTCAAAAGTCCTGCTTGAGCACAAGGATTTGCTGTGGAATTTCTTCTCAATAAATATTGTTGATTTCTCTCCTGAAGACAAAAATCAAGGCGAGTGTGGTTATTGGGGTCACTCCTGGACAGAATGATTATTTTTGCTCATTTAAGATATCTCTTCGATGCCAATGTTGGGCGGATTACCGTGCATTCTTGAGGGATATTTGCCTCAGATGGCGTCCATTCCCGCTCTGATCACGCATTTGGCCCGTAGTGTCGATTACTCCGATGTAAGGCGGTTTTATTGTAGAATTTTTGTTTTCTTTTTCTTGACTAATTCCGCTTACATTTCACTACTTTCAGGAGGGACTGTGTTATTCGGCGATCGCGCGCGCACTTGGCCATTTCTTCACGCCTTTCGTGTCCGATGTTGAAGACGGTGATGAAGTATTGGGAGAGCATCAGCGAATTCAGGCGGTCTTCCGTTCCATAATTTTTCCTGCTCTGAAAAGCCGCTTTCTGCCTCCGTCTTCCCTTTGGTCTTCAATTGAACGGGTCACTGACATAGAACAAGCCTTCCGACACTTTGGTCGCTGTTAGTGGAGCAAATCGAATATTGATTTAAAGTGTTGTTTCGGAATACAAATGTAATGAAAAATAATAAATAATGTACACTTAAATTTGTGGCCATCGAATTTTCTTGGGTAATACAAAACATTGTCATTTTCTGGCATAAGTTTTTTTAACTTTGTCCAGAAGATTAGTTTTGTTTGGACATGGAAGGACTTGGCATGTGTTTTGACTAATTTGTAAGTTCCTAAATCAGGCCGGTGTGGACGGGGTTTGAACCCTTGAAGCGATTTTGAAATAGTGCTAAATTTTGGCATTTCGTTGTTTGTCTGCTGAGTGTCCCTTATTTAATGCAAAAACCGAATCCTCTTACAAATTAGTGGTTAGGATTTTGTGAGTTGGCTGCTATGTATTTCGTTTTGTACGCTTCAATCAGAAAAAAACTTCAAAAATAAACCAATTTTTAATGTAACCGATGTCTCTTTTGAAATTTGCTTTGCAATCGCTTTTTGTCTAATGCCTCAAATTTTAGTCTGCTTTAAATTATATTTTCTACCACAAATTATTGCTTTAAATGACTGCTCCAGCTGACGTTGATGACCATCGCTTTTCTGACCCAGAGGGTTTTGAAGATGATGTCGAAGATGATGGTACTGTTCTTTTTGGATATAAACAGCTCGAATTCGAAGGAACACATTTTTAGATGTGCTTAGGGATTTGCTTTACGAAGAGCCACGAGAGTCGCAATACGAGGAGTGCTGCATTATGGTGTTCAACATCCCCACCATTTCGTCGGATCGCCTGCCAAAACTCCGCAATGTTCTTGCTGGTGTCTTTTCAATCCAAAACACTTACAAATACAACGACAATTATCCGCTGAGTGAAGACGGAAAGACGAAGGTGAAGCAAGCAAAACTTATTTAGCAACATTTTGTGACATTTGCGCACTTTAGGGCTTTTGCTTTTTGGAATACCAAACCAAGGAGGCTGCCAACGCAGTCTTGGCCGTTTGTGATGGACATCGCCTCGACAAAAACCACACTTTCGCGGCATACCCGTTCACCGCTGTTCGCAGCATGAAGGAGCCGGAGAAAGGATTGGAAAAAGCCGGAAAGGCAGCCTTATGTAGATCTGGTATGTCGAGGACCCTTTTTGTTGTTGCTAACCCAAGGGCACTGGATGATAGTCTGAGAGGGAAGGAAACCACCCAAAGTTGCAAGGATTAAATTGGAAGAGATTATTTATTTTTTTAGGGCGATCCGTGGTCATGGCTGCAGAACCCCAAGTGTTTGGACCAATTTGCCATACTTTATGAGTCGGGCCAGGGCAGTCTTCGGTTGGACATGTTTTGGAACGCGAGGACTGGTGAGCCTATTGTGGTCGAGAATGCTTGTCGAGACGTAAGGAGTCAATTAAAAGCATTTAAATGGATGCTGTGTTCAGAATTGGTCCAACGATCTTTTCAAATGGTCCACGCATGGCACATATTTGGCAACAATGAACAACGACAAGAGAAATCAGCGACTTGGCGCTGTGATTTGGGGAGGCGAGAAATTTGACAAATTCCAACGATTCACCCATGAGGGCGTGAATTACATGGAGTTTTCGCCAAATGAGAAGTGGGAATTGTTCAGAGTGGGCAGGGGCCGGACAAAGGACTTCATTTTACACAGCATTAATCTGTTTCAGGTACATTGTCACCTACGCCTTGCGACCAAAACAGCAATCGCGACAACGAAAATTGTCTGCGCATCTTCGAGGTGTTCACCGGGGAGCTAAAAAAGGCATTTTCTCCTTCTTTGCGCTCCGCGGGTCGTCTGCACGATTGGCCCTTTCTCAAATGGTCGCATGACGAAAAATTCTTTGCTTTTTGTCGCCTCCGTGGAAACTGCGTGAATGTGTTCAGCACGGACGATTTTATGTTGTGCGATAACAAGGCCATTGAACTGGAGGGACTCGTCTGTTGCGAATTCAACCCGACCAAAAACCTGATAGCTTACTACTGCGAAGAACGGGTGAGTCGCAAGTCGAATTCGAGTGCGTCTGTTTTTCTTAGTTACAAATTGAAACTGTCTTATTTGGTCGATTTATGCTTAAAATTCAGTCAAGTGCTAATGCTCCCGCCGAGATTGGTTTGCTGGACGTCCAAACGCGGACCAAACTCCGTGCCTCACGTACTTTCTCCGTTTCACAATCTAGCCTTTTCTGGCAAAAATCGGGCTCTTATTTGGCTGCACATACGGAGCGCTATCAGAAAATGGTTAAGAGCAAGGAAGGCGAGATTAAATACACGGTTTGAATCTGTTTTTTGTCCTTTGAGAAGGCAATCGCTTTTATTTTTAGGGCACAAGTTCCCATGTGGAAATTTTCGATTGCACGGAAAAAACATTTGCGGTGCAATCGATTCAGCTGCCTGAGCCTTTTGTTAATTTGGCATGGGAGCCCAAAGGTACGAATGAATGGACGCGGTCAAATATTAAAGGATTAAACTTCTTAAGGAAATAAATTCTGTGTGCTGGTGGGGACCGGGCAAAAGGTTACGCCGCTGATCTACCGACTCGACCGGGGGAAGCCGGTACCACAACTGATTGGAAAAATTGAGGCTTCCAACGGATTGAACACCGCGATGTGGGCACCGCAGGGGGGTTGGGTAGTTGTGATGGGAGTGAACACGTCCAGCGGCGTTGTGTGCTTCATCGATGCTAATGGGACAACGGAGGCAACAAAGGCCAAGACGATCGAGCATACTTCACTCAGTCAGGTCAGCCACCGTAGGGAATAACTAACTCCTAATGACAGTAGCAAGAAAAGTAAAAATCTGTCGGTATTTGTTCTAATGGAATGCCATTAATTTCACAAAAATATTTAATTGCAGGGCTCATGGGACCCAACTGGACGATACTTTGTCACATGCACCTTCGGAGGCAAAAGTCGTTATGAGACCGGCTACCGCATTCACTCTTTCCAAGGACGCGAGTTGCGGCGTAAGGCCGTGGACTCGCTTCTGCGATTCAAATGGCGCCCTCGGCCGCCCGTTTCATTGGCTGAGCAAAAAGTGAGGGAAGTCCGCAAGTCGATGAAACAGCAATCGACAAAGTTCGAGGAGGAGGACAAAAAGGAGTTGCTTAAAGTGTCAAAGGTAAGCAGTTTATTGTGACTACAACGTCGAACATGCATGGCGGCACTCTTTCCTATTTAGGAGATAATCGAACAGCGTAAGAGGGCACTTGAGCAATTTTCGAGCATTCGCGCTGCTGCCTCGAGGACACTCGCTGAAGAACGTAGCGAACGCATCGAGCTCAGAGGTCATAGATTAAATCATTGTTTTGCTAAATATACCAGGACTGTCGTAGCCATATCCGAAATTCTGTGTATCCAATATTTTTCTGTTATCTACGATCCGAAGCCGTTACAACCCCGAAATAATTGTTTATTTACAGGAGGCATCGACCAAGAATCTGTTGAGAAGGACCTCGTTGAAGAAACAATAACCGTTGCTCTGAACACGGAGAAGGAGAAAATAAAAGATGAAAGCAGGCAGTGAATGAATGTCGGGCATTCATGCGATGATGCTTTTTGTTGTTTAATGTATACTATACAGTTTCAAACTTTTGTTTCTGCTGGGAGAAGACATACTATGTTAGGTGATATTTGTTTATTTGTCAATAATTGGTAAAGCAAAAAACATTGTTGGGACTAGCAATTTACGACTAACACGGGTATAGTTAGTATCGTGTAATATGCATTCTGTGAGCTTCGGGACAATTGTGTGGGTGCGCGTGAGCTAAAATGATCATGACAAAAAAACACTTCGATTTCTTTCCTATACTTTGACTCCCAGTACGCCACACACAATCATCGGGGTCCGCGTCATGGGTGAGAGCAGTGTAATTCAACATTGACAGGGGTCGGGTTTGTGTTGTGTTGTACACGGGAAGAATTAAGGATGGAGCAAAATGTGCAATGATTGTACATACAAAGAAATCATAAATATATCTGAATCAGTCGGGCCAATGCCGTTATTGTTATTGGTCTTTGGTGTGCCCTGTCAGCTGCCTCACCGGACATTCAGTTTCCCAAATCAGCAAATGTGCCAAATCCCTTGCTCGGATTTGTTCTGTCATTGCGTTGCTGCCGATCTCCTCATTGGCCTCGTCCTCGTCGCCTATTTCAAAAGGTCACATTTCGTCTAATCGTCAAAATTAAACTATCCATCGCAAAAGCAGTCAATTGAAACACAAAGGCTTCAAAAGTCTCATATAATTGCATTCTCAAAAATAACAAACCCAATCTGAAGTCAATGTAGCCATCACCGCCCGACACCATCAGTGCTTTCTTCGTCTCAACACTTTGCGTAAGGTCAGAAAACCCTTCTAAAGTGCAAATATGAGTGTCTTTAATGTTCGGCGGTTGAAGGTCCCCACCCGCAAGCAATGGCAATAGGAATCTGACGGCATCTTTATGGCCATGGAAGCTAAGCTGAGCGTTGGTGATGTCGCAGAATGGCGTAGTGGCACAGGTCACCGAATCGTTGTCGTCCGATGAGTGGACCCGAATCACCTTGGCCTGGCGTTCTGCCCCGATCGACAAGTTCGGCGACGACGGTGGCCGTTTTGCTCTTTTCTAAAAAACTGGCAAAATCCAAATAATACAAAAAGCAATAGCAAAAGAATGCACACTCACCCTTCAGAGGGATTGAGACAATTATGCCAGACCCAGTGCCGACCCAAATCCTCCTGTTCAGCTCACTTAGAGAAGTGATTCGTAAGTGACTGTCAAGTTGATTGGCCCCTAAATGTGTGGGTTCACGGAATTCGTCAGTCAGCTTTACCATTTGACGACTTCCCCCCTCCCCTTTAACGTTTTTAACTTTATATTAATATTTCCAAAAAAAAAGCGCTTATTGTGAACAAAACCCACCGAGCATTTTGGAGATGAACGGTTCCACGTCAACGTCCTGGAGATGTTGGAAGTTTTCGCTGTGGAACAGACGGATGCACGAGTCGAGTCGGATGGACAGCCAAACGCCCCTTCCACAACAAATCATTTGTCGGACTTGCGAGTCTTTCCTCGGATGAGCAGTGATAATATGCTTAAAGACGGCACAACTTTGGAGACATCTTCCATTACATTTACCTTTATTTTGAGGGTCACCGGGTCGAGCACCATCACACAATTCCTACAGGCAGCCCAAACATTTCCCTCCACCGCGCACAGATGGCACACCGAACTGGTGACAGAACCCAATTTGACCAAGAAGTAACCGGTGTCGGACCATTCACCTCCTGAAGTTTGACAATTCAGAATAAAGTGCAAGTAAATGGTGGAACTCGAGAAACTCTACCATCATAACTAACACTTACTCGTGTTTCGATGGAAAACTGCAATCGACCCGTTGGCCAACGCAGCAAACAGTCGCCCATTCAAATGCCTGCAAGTTTTAAATGTCAAAAACTTCTACGAGAACCTAAATCAGAACTTTTTGCAATTTAAGGACAAAAAAAAATGATAGCAAAAATAGACACCGTTAGGAATAAATATAATTGGTATACAAAATTGAGAGGACAGCGTCCGGCATTTTCACACGGCGCAAACATTTGCTCCAATTGCTGACAGCCGAGTGAACGTGGATGCTGAAAGATCAGGAAATAAAGGCACTATAAAAGTGTTGTCTCCGTCCTACAAATAATTCTGCAGCCCAATCCACATGGTCGGAAGCGTCAGCAGCGCATTTCCATTGCCAGTGCCGCACCCGTCGTACGACTTCAGTGCGTCGCGCACGTGCAACGGCAAATTGGCCAACGATGAAAGCGATCCCTAAATGCGCCAAAGGAATTACGCCAAGGATTGTGCCAAGGCCGTGGCCTGTTCACGTACTTCACCGATATTATCAGTTAGAAAGTCCGAGTTTCGTTTTACTTCACTCCTACTGAGCCGATTTTACATCCGTTTTCCTTTAATTCGACCTTTTACGTTTCTACGAGGGTAGGCCAATCAATCAACACTTCCGCCATGCTTTTATTTAATTCACTGCTCTCCCACCAAATCCCCGATGGTGACCATTCTCTCATCCATTAGCCCAACTGACTAGGCCCGCGACTGTAACAAAGTACGAATAAATCTTCGAGTGCAAATAGAGAGAAAATAAGAAGAGAGGCAAAGCTTTTGTGTTTATGTTGTGCATTTGTCGTCAAATGATAAGAAAAGGATTTAGAAAATCCCAAAGCGTGTTAAACTGAGAGACAGTGCATGCAAAGAATTGACCAGCTTAAAGACGACGGGGAGGGGGGGAAAGGCACCGCCACCCTTTTGCTCATCGGATTGTGCTCACCATCATTTATTTTTGCCCCGTCAATTGCATTTTCTCCATCCAATTTTTTTGACGACGAATATTGTTCGTCGAATTCAAGGGGAATGGCTGTTGTTCTACGCAATGAGGCCTTATTGATGACGAGGACATCTTGAACCATTTTTAGGGTCAAAAGTTTCTTTCGAAAGACATTTTTCAGTCAATAATCGCTGATAAAATTAGCGTTAAGCACTCACTTTTGGCTTCACCGTTTGTCTCGGAGGATTGGCTTAGACTGACTAAACAAATAATAATATTTAAAAAGCAAAGAATCCCTATCAAAACTTACGTTTTCGTTTCGGAGACAATTTTTCGTCCGGAAGTGAATAAGTCGGAATTTCTTGGTCTTCGCTTTTTTGAAGTGCGATGAATTCTACGGAACCCAACGAGTCCACATCCTCCGCAACTTCCGATGGAATTTGCAACTCCGACAAATACTCTCCGGTGGTGCAGAGTTCCGAATCAACGGACATTCCCTCGTCCGACAAACGCGAATCCCTCTCACGAATGCCTCAACCAAATTGTGTAAATTAACGACAACAGTCGACAAATAACCTGCAGCACTGGCAACGCACAAAACGTTGGCGTCTTCGATGGAAAAGCCGGCGAGAATGTTGCTTGGCTGATTGGCGTCCAAAACGGAGACAAAAGAGCGCTGCTCGTCCGAGCCACAGACCCACAAAAGACTTGACGCTTCGAGCAGCGCGGAGTCCCTTCTCCGCCTTCGCTTTTCGCTGTCAGTTGGACTAAACCAACAAATGGTAATTTTCTTCCAAAATTTTGCTGTATATTATTCACCAATTGTGCTTCCTTCTCCCGTAGAAGCAAGTCGGGGTCGCAACTCGAAATTGGGTCTCCGACAATGTATTCGCCGTCTCTAAGCCCTCCATGCAGCGCAGATGGAGCGGCACACCAAACCTTCAAAAAAAAGGTTAAAAGAATAGGCAAAAATGGAAACTTTTAGAGATGGCATTTGCTCCAACAACGGCCTGAAAATGTACCGATATCATCATGGCTTAATAAAAGTGCCAAAATTTCTAACCGGCAATTGACGGGGACCGGAATGGAGGCGCTTTCGGTAGGCTTTGTTAGAGGTCATTGACCACCCTGCTGGGAAATGAACGCTAAGCTCGCACGGCTCGAACTCTCACCGTACCGTATGCATTTGGAAATTCCTCCTGCTTCATGTACTGGCTAACCGTCCGGTAGTGTTGCCTTCGTTCAGCCTTTCGTTTTTCATTCATTCTAAATTAGCTACGTTTTTAGTTCGAGTTAGTTTTGTGAAATCGAACAGGTCCATGTCGATGTCATAAGTGCGCTGCTTCTTGCTGTTGGTCGGCGAGGACAGCTGCGACTTGCGCGTGCCCTCTCTGTGCGCGTTTCGTTGGCTTTGGCCACCTCCGCCAGAGGATCCATTTGCTGACGTCCCATCGCCCAAAAGATTCGAAAAACTGCAAATGTCCACGAATCCGGAGGTTTAAAACCAACAAAAAGCAAAAGGGACTGACAAGCTCCAGATGGATTTGCTTCTCCGCTGCGCCAGCTCCTCCTCGTGCTTCTTCGCCCGTTTCAACTCTGTGAACTTGACCGTCTCCTGCAGCTCCAAAAACTTCTCCTTGTACTGGTTCTTCTCCATGACCATCCGCGCCATTTCTACTCGAGTGAAGCGTTTCCCCTGAGAACGGTCCTCCTTAAGAGGGGAAAGCAAAAAATAAAGGATTGGTTTTGGAGTGCTGGGAGGTTATTCGCTGTTGCATAAAGAAAGTACGCACCGTTTCCTCGACGGGGGCGTCCGAATTGTTCACTTTCTCCCTCAATTCCTTCAGTTCGCTTTCAAATTCGCGAATTCGCTCGGACATTTTCAGTTTGACCATCTCCAAACTCCTCACGTCCTCACGGAACACCTCCTTCTCACTGAAACGTATGCAAAATGACCCAAATAATAAACAAAAAAAACTTACCTAGAAAGCTGATCAACTTGGGCAATGAGATCATTCTTTACAATGTTTAGGGCATTTTTCGTCTCCAACAATTCAGTGTTTTCTCGAATCAAATTCTCCACTTCTTTGCCCATTCCTAAAACCAAACGTTTCATAATTAATTAAATCAAAAGGCTCACACACTGTCACAAAACAAACAAAAAGGCAAAACAACAAAAAACATTTAAAACTTAAACAGACGGGTGAATGTGAATAATACCGATAAATGTGTCGTTGACTGAAAAAATTGGTAACATTTTAAAACGGCAAAAATTTGTTCAAAAGTTTGGGCGAATTACCCGCTGAGGCGAACTCTGCCGGATCAACTAATTGGCCTGAGGTTTTGGGAAGATGACGCGTAAAAATTTAATAATTTAACACCAAAAATTCTACAAATTCACAACGGCACTTTCCCACTTACCGGTAAGGTCGGCACCCAAAGAAACGCCGTCGCCCTCCTCGACAACGTCACTAAAAGCAAAAATTGAACAATGAGGAAAATGTTTTACGCTAAAAGTCCCGGCTGCGTTCTTCAATAGCAAGGGACGACCAACCCGAACCCAAACGGACGCAGAGACCAATTCAACCCGGAGGGACGCAGGGACAATCAACCCGAACGGACGTAGGGACGACCAACCCAACCCAAACGGACGCAGAGACACCAACCCAACCCGAACCCGAACGGACGCAGGGACGACCAACCCAACCCGAACCCGAACGGACGCAGGGACAACCAACCCGGACGGACGCACCTTTGTTCCCCCTGGTCGGTGTTCGGCCGTGCCCTCTCCTCCTCCACCGCTGCCGCATCAATTCGCGCGCTCTTTTCCTTCTCCGACTCGGCGCGGGGAGTCGCGAGAATTTCGGCCGCCGTTTGCTCAGTGCCAAATTCCTCGTGCCAATCCCCTGCAACACAACACACAAAAACAATTACGCAATTTCAGTTGCCTTTTAAGCCAACTTTCATTGCTGATGTGGTTGGCCAAGTTCAGGTCGGCATGGGTACTCTGTGACATATGCGCGCTGATCAAATCGGAGATTCCGCGCACATTGGTGTCGACGGCACTCATTGCCATCATATTCCTAATAATAAAAAGCTAACATTCAAAGAATTTTCCTTCCGGATCGGAAATGACCGATTGTTTTTGGTGCCAATCGGAAGGGATTGGGCCATGTCGAACATTTCGGCAGCCCATCAGAAACTTTGTGCGCTCGACGTGCTCAATGTGCGTTCGAAGCAATTCGTTGTATCGCTCGTGCAGCTTTTCATATTCAATCTTTTGATCAGCTTCCCTTTCCTCCAATCGCATTGCTGAAATGCAAAATGTGGACAATCATTTTAAGACAAAACCAGACAAACCGTGATCATTCGCATTTTTTGCCCGCAGTTCAAGCATTCTGAACGAACAATCGAATAAATTCGGGTGAGAGGTAAATACAAATTACGCTAACCAAAATTAATATTTTTGAGACAATTACTAAAAAACGTTTAAAACACTTTCTAAACAAATATAAAATAGGGCTTCTTGCTTAAATCGGGGTTGGAAGCTTCATTATAGCCCAAATGTCACCAACCTAACGATGCTGGCCATACTCTCCACTTTACTCTCCAATTCGCGATTCTGTTCCAGCAGCGACTCTTCCATCTCCAAGCATTTCTGCAAGTTGCGCATTGAAAAAGTATTTCCATTTGTCTCTTATTGACCACTCACCTGATCCTGGTTCTTTCGCATTTGCCTTTCCCGCTCGTACTGGTTCAACAACTGTTCGTTCTCCTCCTTGAGCATTTCCAGATCGACCACAAGCTCCTCCTTCTCCAGATAGGCCTACATCCAAACTTTCCAAGACATTGACCACGTGGGCCATCAATTCCTAAACACACAATTATACGCAAATGCCAAAAATGCCGTCGTTGAACTTTTTTCGAATCAATCAGACCTTAATGCTCTCCTGCCCATGTTTCTGTATCATCGCCTCAAATTCTCTGTAGATGGAAGAAGCGATTATCTGCACTTTTTCGGACATCACGTGGGATTCGTCCGAGCCCACCGTCGAGTTTCCCCCATAAACCATCTGAACAAAAAACTTAGCCCTCATATGTAATTGGGAAACTCCAAAAAATGCCTCGTTTGAGCTAACGGAACTCTGCATGGCATTTGGTACCCGTCGATGTTGATGATCGGCGATAGCAATGACACGACGACAAAAATATCAATTATTACCTAATTCAACTAACAATTGCTTCGGATTTCGTGCTTTCAATTGGAGATGCAATGCAAAGAGACCGTCGTTGAAGAAGAAACAGAAAATTTAAGCAGCCGCTGGGTGCGTGACCTTTCGGCGTTGCCATTTAGGCGCTGCCGTCTCAGTCGTTTCAGCGCCGTTTCGACGCCAAGCCAACAAATTCGCGCTTACAATAGCCCTTTCCTGTTATAGCATCACAGACTTTGTGCTTTTGAACGGTACCAATATTATTTGATTTGATTAGCTAACAAAAAAGCTTGAAGGTTAAAATTATTGGCGCCAACGCACGCCAAGTTGACCCCGACCGTGAAACCGGTTTGACGTTACAATGTGCTCATCATTATCACATCGTTGACCTGGCGATTGAATACAAAATTTGGATGGTTGTACTTGGAAGATTGACTCATAGTCAGGCGGCTTTGATGGTTTCATTCGTTTATGCACTCATTGCCTCTGCGATCACCGATCAGTGATCCCCCCCCCCCCCCGGCCCCCTACCCACCACCCCATTTCCCCCTTTGCGCAACTTCGCCATGTCCACCCAAATTGTTCATCGTTCGTTCGTTCTTCATCCAGTTCCAGCTCAGCCGCCTCACCCAATTGTGCTAATCCAAGCGGGAAACGCACGAGGGCCCATGGAGCTATTATTAATGCTCTGCTCCCCAAACCCGCTGATGAGAGGGGATGGACTTTGGGGACGAACCCCTCCCTCCCCGCCGGCGTAGGGGGAGGAGAGACGATGGTCCAATGATCCAATGCTCCAGCAAAAGACGGCCGACAAAATCACAATCAAACTATTAGACTTTGCATTAACAACATTTCTCCTGCGCAAGTCAACAGACACTCCACGCGATCTGCCATCGCTTGGGGGCACATAAATAGAGGGGAGGCCAAACATTTACATTCAATGAAAATAAATACGCGGGTTTTGACCCTTCCTCTAGCAGTTCAGCTGCTGTCCATCCCCAATTGCCTCATAAGCTGGAAGGAACCAGCTCTCCTTCTCCGTCTGCAAGTGCTTTTTGCGCAAATTCACCTCCGCTGGTGAATGAATGAATGTTTGTTGTTTGGCGGGGAGGGGGTTATTACTGGAGTGGTGTTGGGGGGTTGGGGGTTGGGGGGGGGGGTGGTGGGTCTTTGGTCGAATTGAATTGGATTCGATTGCTCCACCGCCTCGTAATCTCCGCCACCCCCCCCCCCCCCCAAACTGCTGAAATGACCAGCCATGGACGCGCTCTTTCCCCCGATTATGACCTCTCTTTATTTGCATTAAATCACGCGCGTCCTAACTAAACAAAGGCAAAAGCGAAGTAAACGATTAACAGCGCCTCTCTCGGGATGCGGACCAAGTACGTCTTGAAGATGAAGGGGTGCGGGGGAAACGCTCACGCCTTCATCAGTAGAACTTCAGAGCGGCACTTTTTGCATCCAATTTATTCACTAATTTATTGGGGGATGGAGGCACAGAATCTCTCCCCTACCCAGACATGGACTTTTACGGTTTGTGTTCAGAGTTTAACTCCGACTGAAGCACTTCTCCTACCCGCACAATTTATACGCCGATGTAAATGGGGAAATCGCAGCAATTCCGCGCCAATGCTCGTCTCCGGCTTCCTACTTTAACCGCTTTATTCTTTCTCTTCATTTGCATTTTCCACCGGGCGCGAGCGCAGCGTGTCAACGTGACGGTATGGAAGGAGTTGGGCACGTATTTGTCGAACATTGAACTTCTTCAGCTGTTCACCGAATCCCAATGTCCCTTCTGCACGCGGCTTCTCCGTGAACAAATATGGCAGTTCCACTCCAGATATCCGGGCATCATGAATCTCCAGGTCTTCGCACATATATTTTGCAGGTGGAAGATGCAATTGATCGGCTTTTCCTGCAGGTCATCCCCTTCGGCAAGGGCAACTGCGAGTTCACGCGTGACCGCCGGATAATTT
Source organism: Globodera pallida (assembly GCA_020449905.1). Taxonomy (NCBI): domain Eukaryota; kingdom Metazoa; phylum Nematoda; class Chromadorea; order Rhabditida; family Heteroderidae; genus Globodera; species Globodera pallida. The sequence goes on along the minus strand of JAIXHY010000003.1, from coordinate 640,737 downwards.
GCAAATGCATGCACGGGCCCACAGAGTGTGACCTGAACCGGCTGCAGAATTGTGCCATTTCCGTAAGAAAAGCCCTAATTTTAGCCATCGCTACGGACTTTAAAAATTCTTTCGGCGCTTCAAAAAAATCAAATAAAAGTCTGTAGCCATTAATTAGCCTTTGTCTGGCTTACCTGACCGTTTCGTTTATTCGCAGTATTTCCCACGACGACACATTGGCCTAGTGACGTGCATCCAAGTGAGTGCTAATTACCTAATTAATTGCCTTCTCCCTCCGAGCACAAAACATTTTAGGGCCTGAAGAATTTGGACGAAGCCTACCGGAGATGCTTGTCCCGCCTGTCCTCCCGCACCCAATTACGACTAAAACAATGTGCCGAAACACAAACCGGGGAGGTGCTCAATTACGTCAGCATGCTGAACACGCACAGGCAACCGACCAAATCATTTGAGAAACAAATGAAAGAAATTGCTTTCAAAATTTGGGAGTTTCCACCAAATTACTTCTGATCCCCTCCAGGGCCGGCGTGCGAATTTGGCCAACCGCTTATGTAAACGGCCATTTCTTCGATCGGAGCTATCCAATGGAGGTTCGGAGGATTTGGCCGGTCTCTCATAAATTGGTGTGCTTCTTTCAGGTCAAAATTTGTGAACACACGGGCTGGTGTTGATGCTGAAGATGGTCGTCGCATGATGCTTCTTCCATTCATTCTTTATTCATTTGTGCAATATTTTCTTTGCTTTGTGCTCAGCCGGTCTTCGTAGTTTTTAATTTAAATTAAAATAAGCAATTTGAATATTTTTGATGCCAATTTCTTTGAGGGCTTCGGAAACTATGACACCGGCATTTATTCTTTGAATTCTTTTTGCCCCTTTTATTGTATTTGTTGCCATTGAAACATTTGCTTAATCTCTTCCTTCTTCCACACAAAGATGAGAACGAACGGTTCATCAATCGGCCGAATTTGAGTCCGGTCTGCCCCAATTCCCCGGTTCGGGTTCACTAACGGAAAGTTGAACTCCCAATTTGCTTTTAATCGAAAACTTAAGCTGTTGGGCCTTTGCCATAAAATGTTCCGATTTCCTTCTTTTGTCTTGTCTCCGGCTTTACTCTTTACTCGCGGCAAAAGGCAAACAACGCCCGAGGGGAAGGACCCGCCGGGGTCTCCGACGTCCGGTTGGATGCTCTGCCGACTGATTTGTGAGCTCGCTGCCGCCCGATAAAGCTCAGATTAATCTCGGCATTATTTAAATTGAATTCTCTGGGAGGGACTAAAGGGACGAGTCGGATTGTACTTGTCTAAATGGTCGGATCGGGGTCAGGTATAAAAATAACTGTTTTGTCCCAATCTCCACATCACTTCCAAACCCTAAATCTAACTTTCGCTGATGCCAAACTTGAGTTCTCATCATTTTAACATCTCTGATCAGTCTTTTTCTTCCCAATTCCAAACTCGGGCAAAGTTCAACCTGTGATCAGTCGCATCCCGCCCGATGCCTTAAACTTCCCCTGGACAATCAGAGCAGAGCGCCCATCAACGTCCATCGACTCAAACTTTGGACTTTAATTACACACATTCCCCAGACCCCCCCCCCCCCCCCCAAAGTGCAATTACTTCTTCCCACAGGCATCTCCTATCTTCTGAACTGACCACCTCCCCCCTCCCCCCCCCCCCCCCCAATCCACCCACTTGAGCTTTTCCACCATTCCCCCAAAAATTGTGCGATGAATAATTACCGTCAAGCCTGTTCACTCTGTCCCTCTCTCTCTCTTATCCCCCACCCACAACAATATAAATGTTTCCCCAATTCCCTTAGAAAATCCATCTGCTGGGACCATTTGTGGCTTCAGAAAAAGAAAATGTCCTTCCTCATCAACATCAGTGTCGGCACCAACTCCGTCACAATCGTTGACGTTCATCGTTTTCTGCCTTTTGTTCGTTCCATTCGCTGAGGCGGTTTGTCCCACCATTTGTTCGTCCATCCGTCAGACTGAGGACACATAATTTTTGTTTGATAGGAAAGATAAAGATTGGATTGTGATTGACCCCTCCCCCCCTCCCCCACCTCGCCTAATTGTTTCTCCCCAATTTCCCCCATAACAATTAGTGTGCCTCCAACGGCGTTTGCGGTGGTGGCTGCTTGTGGTCCCACGTGTCCGCCGTCCCCGGTGTCGTGCAACCAGGCTAGCTGCCAGCCCGGCTATACTTGCGGTAACATTGGGACATTCTGTTCGCGAAGGAAGGTCAATTCGTTCATGGAAAATCGTTCAGGTCATTACGGATGCGCGCGGAACAAAGCGCGTTCAGCACTGACGCGAAAGGTGTTGGAGCAGTTCATGGAACAGTGACGGTCAATGAACATTCTTTAGGATGGTCTAATTGTGCCGGTCGACGACTTTCTGTCCAACCAGACACAAACGCCAGCGAGAAACATTTATGGCTTTGAGCGCAGAAAAACGCTTTCCGTTGATGAAGAACAGCGCCCTCCGGGCACTTTGGACCGCAGCATGTACCTGAAACTGACGGTAAGCCTCGGCTCTTTTCAAATTAGCCTTCGAAATTCGTTTAGAACCCGAACTTCCTCTTCCGACAGTGTTGCGAAGGTACGCAAAGTCGCGACTCATAACACTTTCTTAATGGTTGGAAATAGTTCAGATAGGCGGCTTCCTGACACTTGCCTTTGGAAGTGCCATTTCAACACTTACACCAAGGAAGTGGTACTGTAGGGGTTGGCGGGACGGACACAAATCAATTGAATGGCGAAAGGAATGGGCGCCGTGGGGGAAGGCTAACCAATATTAGCAAGTTCGTTTAGCTCCAACTGATGTTCTTCAAAAACGACCCGTGCCCCATCGAAGCGGCGGTAGTGAAAGCCCTCGGGCAATAATTGATGGCCATATGCCAAAACGAATTCATTCAGGCTGATCTACAATATTGTGCCGCGCAGGGCCGAGACCATTCCGAATGTTGCACAAAAGTTGGCATTGGAAAGACTGTGGCGGGTGAAAAGTGTAAGTGATTTTCATAGATTTTCGGCAACCGAAGAATTTTTAGGCCTCACATTCTGCGACCAAGTTAGTTGGCGAATTTATTTTGCGTAATTTCTCTTCCTTTCGCCCCCCGGGGGGAGGGCGTATTTCGACATAAAATCTTCTTACAGCGAGCGGGCAAATTGACCAAGCTGGATTACTCGTACTTGCCTTGCTACGATCGTTTTGAAAGTATGAAGCGCTGTTTCTATGACGAAATCAAAATACATATGGAAGCGAAATTGCGACCTCGACTTCAGGGGATTTCCCAGCAGTAATGATCCGGCAGGGATCGAACGATTAGCTTCCTTTTAAAGAAGTACTCAACAAACTCGAAAGCCCTGCCCCATTTTTTGAAATTCCGTTTTGCATTAACATGTGATACTATGTCATTGTTTAAAGAAAACAAACATTTGGGTTCCAATTAACTATCCACAAGGTCGTAAAAATCGTGCGGAAAAGCGTCTAAACCAATTTCTGAACAGGTTCAAATTTTGAGAAGGCATTGGGAGGATCCGGGCTACGGAAGAAGTCCGGGCGGATAGAATTTGCGTGCCAGTGCCAGCCCGGAGGGTGGGGGGGGGGGGGAGGTGACGGATGACCGACCACACAGCGCCAAAAGGGACAATGGACGGAGACGGCATGTGCCAAATCCTGCACTTCATCCGGAACATCCTCGTCCAGGTTCGCTCCGTCTTGACCATCTTCCCCATCCTCACGGCTACTCCACAACGCGGCGTCCGCATTGTCGACATCTAATTGAAACAGGACTCGGTGGATTCCGAGACAGAATCATGCTCAGCCTCGAGAAAATCGAACTCCTTGAGCACCCGTGGGAAGGAATCGGTAGAGACTCGGATGCTGGCAAAACTGCGTTTTTGAATTAGTGCTAAAATGGCATAAATTTTGGCGCATCGTTTATTTTTATCTGCTGCTGGGCTTGTCGCCCCGCGGGTCCCCGTGCGCACGCCCTTTGAGTTTAAAAAAGTTATAACAAAATTGCTGGCATTAGAATTTCAAAAATTACCCATAACATACATTTTTGGCTTCATTTTAGATGGAACTGTCAATAATCACATTGATATTATCATTATTTATATTCGCAGTTCAAAACGGATGTTCAATAGGTGGCGATATGCCAACCGGCGATGTTGATGGGCCGATCAGCGACAACGAATTCGCAGAGTTTGAGTTTGTTGATGAGCCAAGTGATGATCGTGAATCGAGTGTTGGTCAGGAGAATCGTCAGCAGGAGGCGATTTTTGGTGACAAATCAGACCAAATTGAGGACGAAGATATCGGAGGCGAAGAGTTTGGAGAAAAAATGGTGCAACATGGCGAAGAGGACAAGGTTAGACATTTTTAAGGTGCTGAAAATGTATATTTGAAAGTATTAAGTCCGTTCGGAGTGGGGGCGAATTTTCGTTTCTTGCTGACGAGGAAGAATTTGAGGGATTCCCTGCGAGGTCTGATGAAGCCGAACAACAACAGCAGAAGGAGAGGGAAGGGGCCGCCAACAAACCGCCGAAACCATTGACTTTTGCCGAGGCGAGATTTTGACGGGGAATTGTCCACCTCTCTCAGAATGGGAATTTCTTTGTCTTCTCCGTCTGCCTTAAGCCCTCCTTTACTTTCGACGTGCTTTCTCTAAACTAAAAATCATTTTTTTTAATTGATGTTGACCTTTTTAACGAGTGCTCTAATCTTCAGGTTCCTTCGCATTTCCGCTCGAATTGGTCCAGCTACCAAGGTCAGTAATGGAATGCACTTATGGTTCTATCACTTTCTAATATTCAGTTGAACTTCTCGCTCTGCTCGTCATTTTTGTGTACGCTTTGAACTATGCCTATGGAAAGTCGAGTAACCATGCCATTGCCCACAAATGGTTCCTGGATAACCGAGAACGGCTGGAGAAACAGTTCGCATTGGTTGGTGACGACGGCACGTCACAAGAAAATCTTGGCGGTTGTTTGATCCGCGAGACGGATTTTGTCTATTCCGTGTGGTGTACAGGCAGAGTTGGCTGTCGGGCGTTGCATACTCAAATAAAGGTACAATTTTTCCCTTGCGTTTACTTTTATCTTGAGGAATCTATCTTTTTTATTTCGTTAGTTTTGGGCAATTTTGAAAAAATCCAAGAAATTATCCAAAGTCAAAAATAATCGAATAACCAGGCTTTTTCTTTGGAATTTTGGTTGTAACGTGAATTCAGCTCTGCAAACGACAAGATCTGCTTGGCATGGTGATCGGACTCTTTCGACCTCGGCCGGACCATGTTGTACACAAGATCGACTTGGATCCCGATGAGATGGATTCTTTCGTTCTTATTTTTGGGCAACGCAAAAGTGTGCAAAAAACAGTGAAGGAAATGCATGATCTTGTTAGTTCTCTCTTCTTTTTACTATATTTTTTTTTTACTAATTTAAGTCAACGTACGTCACTGAGCGTAAAAATTTGGAAAAAGTGCAGCTTCCCGTCTCATTTTGTGTATTCGCGGAGATTGCCGAAACAATTCCGGCCTTTATCGACACGTCTACTTTGCAATTTCTGAAGAAATGTGAGAAATTCGTGGAGTACATCCATTTCTCGGACCAATACGCGGGAGCAAAACAGCCGGAGTGAGTTCTTTGTAGCTTATTTTAAGGTTTTGAATAATGATGAACTTACAAGAAAATTAACCTAAAGGAGGTACAAACAAGTTTTGTATTATATTCCCAATTTTAAACATCTGAACATCTTAAGTGATCAATATGCGCGCCTTCCGGAGACGCACCCGACAATGGTGTTCAGTTACTTCGTCGCTGACGAGAATGGTGGTGGCGATTTGGTGGACTCGATGCTGCTGAACTTCACCTTTTTTATGCTGGACAAAGTGCGGAGGTACCGGCTTAGCAGAGAGGGAAAGGCGAAAGCCGACAAAAAGCGGCAGAATGTGCAAGAAAACTTTCTGAAAGTAACGCATCAGCAGAGGCAGGAAGCGGCACAGGTGAGAGAGTAGGAAATTAAATGTAATCTTGCCCTGGCATTTTTTTGTAATTGGAAATCACTAATTGTTAACTCTAACTCTAAGACCATATATCGGTACAAATTGTAGACACGACGTGAAGAGAAGACACGGGAACGTAAGCAGCGCGTAATGGAAGAGGAGGACCCTGACAGGCAGAAACGGTTGGAGAAGCTGGAATTGAAGCGAGACGCGAAGCAGAAGCAGCCGAAGATGAAACAGTTCAAAATCAAATAGGTAGCACAAGCTGAATACAATTCGAAATTTATGCTGTTTTGCTAAAGCACAACCAAATACTGTTTTGCCACATTATTTGTTATAGTTGATTGCATCCAATTCTTAATTTTCCGCCGCTCTTTTTGAAAATAAAATGTGCATCGCACAACTACCACCACCGTGTTCGAGTTAGCCGTTGAACTTCCTGGACAATGTATTTATGGTTGCGTAGTTATCCGCTCAATTCAGCCACATATTTTAACGTTCAGCCAAATATTTAGCAACCAGTCAAATCGTTTGTAAAAATGACTCGTGTGAAGATTCATGAACTTCGGGCCAAGAAAAAGGAGGATTTGATGAAGTTGCTGGACGAACAGAAGACGGAGTTGGCCAGCCTTAAGGTTTTGTGGCCTCATGTATTATTTGTATTCAGTTTTTCTCCCCAGGTGTCCAAGGTGACGAATGGGGCGGTGTCCAAACTGTCCAACATGTTCATAAAATCAAAACCCTTGAATATCGGAGGGAAATGGTATTACTTAATTACATAAACCTAATCATTGAAGCGTAACAATTTCACTACGAAATCGAGTTCTGGAAAGATCAGCGACGACCTCAAAAACCCCCGGATGTCTCATACTAAAAAAATAGAATTTTTTTTTAAATGGGGAGGGGGGTGGACAAACCAAAGTATTACCAGCCTGGCACAAACTACGGAAAACGCATTTCTTACAACAACAAAAAAAGCGTAGGCACAAATTTATCGCTACAAAGTATTAAAGTGTAATGTACAAAGTGCAAATTGCCAAAAGGCGCGTTCATATGTTAGTTGGCAAAGAGAGAAGAAGAATTGAGAGAAATTCCGCAATTTTGGCTTTGAACGGACAAAAAAGGTCATCAGGTAGTAATTATGATTGGAGACAATTAGACAAATGGGTAAATATAAAATAAGGTACAAATAGCCGTCATTTTTCCGCTGAAAAGAAATCACAGATCAATCCCTGAAAGCATCAAGCACGCGTCGTCGTCGTCGTCCTCTTCAAAGGACAAAGCCTTGTCCAGCCTTTTCCCGCCATTTATCAGAACATTGACTCCATCTTCTCCCTCCTCATTTTCTTCCTCTTCCTCCAACAAAAAGGGTCGTTTGCCCTCCTTTTGAACGTAATAACTTCCACAAATTGAACCCGTGGATTTATTTAAATGTAAACCACACCTGTCGCAGCTGTTCTCTCGTTTCCTTCATCGCATCCTCAATCTTGTCCTTTACCAACGAAAGCTCCTCATTCACGTCAAAGTCGGAAGACCATGAACCGCAGATGACTCTTGCCGCCGAACTGGACAGATCCGGCGACTTTTGTGACAGAACATTGTACAGAGAGCTTTTCTCAATGAGGACGGGACAACACTTTTGCATTCCGACTATTTGAGCCACAGACAACTGTAGAAAGGGATAAAGCAAAGAATGAAAATAGAAAAACAGCAACAAGAACCTCTGCCGATGACCTTTCCCTTGAGGCTGCATAAACGCTGAAGCTGAATTGAGGGCCAAGCCACTGAGGAATGGAATTGCATCATTAATGATTCCTAATATGTGTGTAACCAATAACAAAATGGCACCAATCTTCGATGCGGACCAGTGTAAGTGACCACTTCCAAAAATGGTAGCCAAGAATGTCGGGGCCGATGGCTCTTAGGATGTCTGCTTGGATGTGCAAAGTTGAACAAGAGGACTAGACAAGGGAAGTGGCGGGTCGACCAGCTCAAAATCGGCGATGTTTCGACTTCTGGAGAATGAAAGGCGAAAGTGTGCGGGGGAATGGATGAGTTGGGCATTTGTAACGAACCGAGTCAATCGCCACTGGAGCGTAGGGCTTAGCTTGACCTTGAATTGGTCCGGCTTCCTGACACAATTCGCAACAGTTGCCGACGCTAAATCATCCATCGGTTTTCTGTCGGAGGAAGATTCCGGCGCCGAACTAATTCCAGTGCTCGGGATATGCAATGCACTGCCGCTTTGTTTGCCCAACAATGTCGACGGTTCGCCCCCGACGGAGTCTTCCACTCTGATGGCATAATCCGTAAGCACCGCCTCGTTGTTCATCACCAATAAAGACGCAACAGCACTCGGATGTTGGGGTTTCTTTAACGGTTGAATTAAACACATCCGGATTTGAAAACACCACCAAAACGCTTACACTGGGAAATCCGTCAAAATTGGAGAATTTAGCGGACAAAATGTGACCAAACTCGCGCACGCTCGCACAATTCGCACTCTTACGGCGTTTGGAGGTCTGGAGAAGTGAAGGCGTATTGTCGGAAGCCCAGGCACTGTAAAAACTTTCTCTTATTCTATATAATGAAGCATTCCTTTATTGTTTTACCATAAGTTTTCGGTTGAAAAAATCCGCTGCTTAAGCATCGCCACAGAATTCTGAAAACCACACAAATTATTCATCGGAAATATATCCCATAAATCCCCCCTCCCCTAAATTTATACCTACCAACAAAATCGGCGCTCGACATAGAAACAGAGACACATTCGCTGCTGTTCTGGCAAGTGTCAAATTGTTGTTGATGCCAGGATGGATTCTAAAGGTTTGGGGTGACGCTGAAAAAGATCGCGTCATTAAATGTTTGTACCGCGCTTTCTTGACTCTGTTCGAATTCTTTACTCCAAGTACACTTTCAGCAACTCGAATTCCCGCAGACTTTTCAAATCGGCCCTTCTCTGTTCATAAACTTTCCGCCATGTGTCCGTGACGTTGTCGGACCGCCGTAAGGGTTAAGGGCGAACAAATGGGTGGTCCCATGATTAGTTGAAATGGTAAGCCACCGGTTGTCGTAGGAAAAAGCACTTTCAATTACCTTCAACGAAAAGAAATGAGTGAACTGTCTGAGCATCAAGAATGCTATAAGTTCTTCAAACTTCGAATAAAACGGCCTTTTGGAGTTTAAACTCACTCTAGCAGCCGTGTTGCCTCTGTTAAGTGTGTAAATGTGTTGGACGGAAGAAAGGCTTGAAGAGTTTGGGTGCAAATGGAGCAGGAATACATTGAAGAGAGTGGCATTTGCAGAACTGGAGAGCAACAAATGGCCGCCAACACCGAACATCAAATGGCCAATTGGTCCATCGGAATGGGCACAAAAGTGTGCGACACATTCACAAGGGCCTAACATTTCGTTCTGCAAAAAAACCAAATCTTATTTTCTTTGTAAAGATTTTTTGAAAAATTTACTATAAATGCATCGAGTAAAACGTTTTACTGAAAGGGCTAAAAAAAACCGAGAATCTGATCATAAATAGTGCAATATTTATTGTTCATTGAACATTGACCACTCACATTATCTCGCGGCGCCTTCTTTGTCCTTCCGTTGACGTTCAGCACACTGACTATTCCAGCCCCACACAATTTGTCGTCGTTCAACGTCTTTTTGTTTGCCGGCGCATTAGTTGGCACTGCTCAAGGAGGACACAATCGATTCACTGATCGAAGTCACGGCTTTCGTCAGTGTTTTCGCCGTGTTGATCATTTGACTATTCGCGGAAAGTCCATCGCTAGACAAATCAAAGCCGCCGACGCTTTGCAGTGGAATGTTTAGCTGAACAAATTTTTTTGGGATTTTGTAACGGTTTTTTTTTGTTTGAAAAACCTTTAAATCCTCTATCGCAAGCAAATTTTCTGAAAGTGAAAAGCTGGGCAAGTAAGAAGCACACGGAGTTGGGGCTATTTTTATTGAACAACGCTGGGCCAAATTATCGTGTTCATATACGGTAATTGCTTCTTCAACAAGAATAAGAAGACAGCTAAATATTATTTGAATTGATATTTTAAAAAATTAGCAGCAAACAACTTTATAAATTTTTCATTTTTAATTTATGATTAAATTAAAAAATATATTTTTTATATAAATTTTTCATTTTTAATTTATGATTAAATTAAAAAAATATATTTTTACTTGTTTGAAGATGCAATTTCCAAGACCGGCTTTGCAAAATTTATATGATGCACCATTTTCCCGGTTTTGAGTGAGAGAACGTCAACTGTATACAACCGACTTCCGTTTTCAATTGCATAAAGTGCTATCAGAGGACGCTGGCCAAAAAAACTGAAAAAAATTAATACATTTCAGCTACTGAAGTAAAACAAAACCTGTCCGTGTCCTTCGACTTCGCTTTGAACGGCAGTAAATGACCTTAGGACAAATCCAAACATTAAATTAAACCCATTTTTTGTGTACCAATTTTAAGAGGCGCATTTCTGACCGAAATAACTTCTTCAAAATTGCCATCCTCCTTGAATTGAAAATATTAAATTCCACTCAATTTTTGCGGCTGACCGTAAAAATGTAAAGGGCCCACCCTTCAATAAACTTACCATTAACAAAAAGACTTGGTAGCCTCTGGCCAGCCCAATGATAATCACATAATTACTACCGGTAACCTCTGGAAAGAACTGACCGTAACCCATAAACATAAAATTTCAGCCAAAAACCCACCGGATTGGCTCAGTTGGACCTTTGCCCAATTCACTTGCTCATTCTGAGTGTTTGAATTTGCGCGGGCAGTTTGTGGAATAACTTCGCTGACAAATTTGGTGATCGTCTGTTTTCTGAAAAAAATATTTTTCCGATTATTTTGTTAATTGTTCATTTGGGAGTCGCTAATTATAAGGTAAGTGCTTACACCACTGGCTGGCCTTGGATCTGCCGATTTCCCATGCCATTTGAAACTTGCTGCTTCTCTTCTGGGGCTTCGGCGTTTAATTGGTCAATTTCCGTTTTTGCTTTCGAATCACCGTCCGTCTGCATTGTCCCGGTGGTAGAACAATTGAGGGGCCGTTTTGTGTGAGTATTCCCTTTGATTCGCACATTGCAACTCGACATAAATTGGGTCAGCCAGCCAGCCAGCAAAATAAATTAATATACAAATATATGAAGCACTTCTTCTGGTACAAAACTAAACGAAGCATCTGATTATCGGAGTTTTTTGTAAACGAATTACGAAGCAACATCATGGAATGAACATTTAAAAAAACATCAGCCCATGAGCTAATGACGAAAGGGGGAACAAAAGCGTCGTATGAAGGCGATTAGGAAACAAACAGCTGACTGCTTTGACACAACTGGCTGTTGAACTTTTCATTTCGTTTTTCTTCCCGCTTCACCGCCTATTAAATGTATATGAATATAATAATAAAGCATATGAGAAAAAGGACAGCGAGAACGCACAAAATCAGCTGTGCAGAAGAAGGGCTGTTTAATCGATAAACCCTCGCATGGACATGGTAAAGCCGTGCAAGAAACAGTCAGCTGAGTCTGGTGGCTAATTGAGTCTGAGCAGCAGTTATTGACAGGCAAACTATTCGGGGGGGGGGGGAGGGGGGTGGGGGGATGGAAGGCTAATACATAATACATTTATTGTACCTACAGATTTTGACCAGCCACCGGGTACTACCTCCACAGGTTTTATTTCCCATAACAAAACGGTTTTCCTTCCATACACTCACTGTCTGCCTCGTAACTCTCTTCATTTGTCGTTGTCTCTTTCTTTTAATTCCCGCGGGGGTAAATCCATTCGCTCCGTTCACATCATTCCTCCCTCTCTCTTGCTTGAGGCGAATCGATTTTTCGTAAGCGGACGTTCACTTTGGTGTCCCTCTCTTCTCCCTGGCTTTAAATCTGAGATTAAATACTTCCATTAAATTTTCTTTCTTGGCTTTTTCTTTGTTAGATTGTGGGGAAAGCGAATTCATCATTTGCTACTGTTTACTTCAAATAGGATTTAACATTGAAAAGCCAACAAAGATGACGACTTGTACATCTATTAAGTGAATGGGTTGATTTTCCTCCACTTCGGTCTCTCCTTATTTTTATTTTAATGATTGTTTTAAGTGGTTGGATCTCGTCTGTATTTTTCTGCAAAGAATAGAAACTACGAGTTATTGTAATAGTTGGTTTAGTAATTGTTATCACTAAAGAAAAGCAATGACGGATGCCGACAAGATAAATTTGGACAATATTATTTCAAGGCTTCTTGAAGGTATTTATTTATCTACATTTAAACTTATACACATAGTCTGTATGTAACTTTAGTACGTGGTTCAAAGCCGGGAAAAAATGTGCAACTCACCGAAAATGAAATAAAGGGGCTGTGCATGAAGTCAAGAGAAATATTTCTAAGCCAGCCTGTGCTTCTTGAACTCGAGGCTCCACTTAAGATCTGCGGTAAGCAAGCAGTTCAGGATATTAGTTGAGCGAGATGTGTTTTCAGGCGATGTTCATGGACAATATTACGATTTATTGCGGCTGTTCGAATATGGGGGGTTTCCGCCTGAGTCGAATTACTTGTTTTTGGGCGATTACGTGGACAGAGGTGCATTTTCTGCTTAATCAACATTTTTCTCGCTTTCAGGAAAGCAATCGCTTGAGACAATTTGTTTGCTCCTTGCATACAAAATAAAGTACCCCGAGAATTTCTTTCTGCTGCGTGGGAATCACGAATGCGCTTCGATTAACCGAATTTACGGTTTCTATGACGAATGTTTCGTTTTTAACTTTATTGCATTAGTTTGTTTTACTTTCTCTACTTGTTAATCTTTTTTCCTAAAAATGCATTTCAATTAGACCCTTAACCAGAAAATTTAGTCCCGAATTTTATCCATTAATTATTCCAGGCAAGCGGCGCTACAACATAAAATTGTGGAAAACATTTACGGATTGCTTCAACTGTTTGCCGGTTGCTGCGATAATTGATGAGAAGATTTTTTGCTGTCATGGTGGACTTTCTCCCGATCTCCAATCCATGGAACAGATTCGACGGCTCATGCGACCAACTGACGTACCGGATCAAGGGCTTCTTTGCGATCTGCTTTGGTCCGACCCGGACAAGGTGGGTTGTTATTTTAGTCTTCAAGCATGACCTTGCAATTTGCTTTTCTTATTCGACTTATTTTTGTTTAGGATGTGACTGGTTGGGGTGAAAATGATCGTGGCGTGTCTTTTACTTTTGGACCTGAAGTTGTTTCTAAGTTCTTGCACAAACATGATCTCGACTTGATCTGTCGTGCTCACCAAGTTGGTTTTTATTCGTTAGTCCCAAAATTGTCTTTCCAAAAGGTGGTCGAAGATGGCTATGAATTCTTCGCAAAACGTCAATTGGTCACACTGTTTTCCGCCCCCAATTATTGCGGCGAGTTTGACAATGCCGGCTCAATGATGACCGTTGACGAGACATTGATGTGCTCATTCCAGGTTAGAAAAAATGCCATAAAACGAAGTTTTGGGGAAGGCATTGTGGGGTCGTTGCACATTTAAAAAAAGGAAAACCAACCGCATAACTTCTTACAACCGTGTTCTGATTTGCATGTTTGTAGATTCTGAAGCCATCCGATAAGAAGAGCAAATTCCCCTACCCTGGGGCCGGGCAGAACCGTCCGGTTACGCCTCCACGTGCGACTCCTGCTGAACCAAACAAAAAAACGAAGAAGTAGCGTTTTGTCGTTTTAGATCGGAATCGGACAGCCCTCTATTGATCTTTTTGTATCACTATTTTTCTATTCTTTTAATTAAACCTGTGCAGTCGTTTATGACTCTCTCAATTTGATACAATGTTGAGTTTTCTTTCACTTTATTTAAAATTTATTATACATCATGCATTCGCTATTATGGCCTTTCACTTATAAGGTTAGGAGATTGTCCTTGAGATGGCCTTGGTTAATGGGTCAACGGGTGTGCTTTGTTTTCTGAAAGGGGTCGATTTTTCCCGCAATGACTTTTCCGCTGATCGCTTTCCGGATGAGGTCGTTGAGATGACGCAAGCCACGTGGTTGAAGCTTAACAGAGCTCAGATGGACCGCTTGCCTGACGTTCTTTCGAATCTAAAAAATTTGGAGCATCTGCAAATGACGCGTAACAAATTACAGGTAATTTTAGCAATGTCTGTTAAAGTAATGAAAGCGTTCCGCTGAGTTCTTCCTATGACTTTACTCTTGTAGAACGTTCATGGCGAATTGTCCGACCTCCCACTTCTTCGGTCCATCATCGTTCGACACAACCAGGTCCAAATACTGAACGTACTACCACACCTTGGTGTGTACTCACAATCCTCGCTATTTTGGAACCAGGAATCAAAACGGGATTTGTTAGAGTCTGGACTGGTCTTTTTGTCTGGCTCCAATGCCTTTCTATTATAAAATGATTGCAAAAAGATATGACAAATTGTTTTGTTTTAAGATAAAAACATCGGCGATTCCAACCGACATATTTCGAATGAAGGATTTGGCCATTATCGATTTCAGTAACAATCTTCTGAGGGATGTGCCTTCGAATTTGGAATATGCAAAATGTGCCATTGTGTTGAATTTGAGCGGGAATAACATTGAAAATGTCCCAAACCAGGTCTGAATACACCACTACATTTATTTGTTATAATAATTCCTTGGTTAGATTTTTTCGAATCTTATCGATCTCATCTATCTTGACTTGAGCAATAATCGTCTGGAAGTAGTACCTCCACAACTGAAGCGTTTGACCAATCTTCAAGTGCTGAAGCTGTCAAACAATCCGCTGACACATTTTCAACTCAAACAACTGCCAGTGTGAGCTCTTAAGCGGCTAACCCCTTCTATTCCTTTAAATTTAAATTCCGTTTAGTTCGAAAAAGTTGCGCGTTCTTATTCTGAGAAACACGCACAGAACTTTGTCCAATATTCCTTATTCTTTTGAGGATGTGCTGAATTTACAGGTTTCAGTTTACACTATGCCCTTACCGCGCACTATTTAAAGGAACTGGATCTTTCAATGAATGAACTTCAATCGGTGCCCGATTCGCTTTATGCGCTTAAACAATTGCGGAAACTGGACTTGAGCTTTAACAAAATTGCAAAAATTGAATTCCCTTCTGGTGTTTTTGCCTTTCTTGAGACGCTGAACGTGTCGGGCAACAACCTGACGATTCTCCCCGCCAAAATTGTGAACTGTCAAAAGTTACAGCGATTGTACGCCAGTTACAATAAACTCACATTTGAGGGTCGGTACAGTTAGTTCTTTTACTGAATTTATGGCAGGAAAATACTAATTTCACGGAATTTGTGTGTGTGTTCAGTTAAAAATTAATGTTAGGAAGTTTGTCTCACTCAATTTCCTACCGCCTTACCTTTTTTCCCAAAATATAGGTCTGCCGGCCAGTTTTGGCCAGTTATTACAACTACAAGTTTTATTTCTGTCAAACAATGACTTGGAACTGATTCCGGAAGGCATTGGCCGTTGTGTGAAACTGCGCAAAATCAAATTGGAAAACAATCGTCTCATTACCCTACCGGACGGAATATATCTTTTACCGGATTTGAAGGAGCTTGACTTGCACAAGTGAAACTTATTCGAGTCAATCTCTAAACAAATATTTTTTAGTAATCCCGATCTCGTAATGCCGCCAAAACCATCTGACAAAGAAAAAGGTAAGATAAACCCCTGAAGCTTTGTGATGCTTTTGATTAATATTATGTTTAAGCTATGGCTTTTTACAACATTGACTTCTCTTTATCGAATCAGGTAAAAAATTGTTTGGTCGCTCCGTCCCTTTGAATTGCATTTTAAACTTATTTAGTTGCGCCTGGCGGGTCAAAGCCCCGGTTCTTCGGTGGATTCGCTGAGTCCGGGAAAAACATCACAACGCGATTTTATGCAGCGTAAAAAGGATTTCATACGGCGCAGAAGGTGTCAAGCGGACCAAGACAGTGCGTCCAAAGTCATCCAGGGAATGTCGAAGGTGGCCAAAGATGCGCATGAACAAAATCCGTCGATGGAGGCAGATGACGCTCACTTGCGTCCGACAATTGGTTGGAAGGAGAAGATGGAACAGCAAAAACCCCGACTGGACTATTCGGATGTGTTTGATGCGAGCACCGGATCGACAGCTGGTCTCTGGGTGTGGGAGATCGAAAACTTCTATCCCTTGCTCGTTGACCCGGGTTTTCATGGTCAATTCTACGAGGCTGACTGCTATTTGGTGCTTAAAACCATCCGTGAAACAAGTGGCAGTCTGACCCATGCAATTTACTATTGGATTGGCGAGAAGACCAGCCTGGACAAGGCCATGTGTGCGGCCGTTCACTCCGTCAATTTGCGCAACCACTTGAGCGCCTCTTGTCGCACGATTCGCGAGGAAATGAACGATGAGTCGGATGAGTTTTTGGAGATGTTCAGTGAGGAGATTGTCTACTACGATGGAGCGCGTACTCAATCGGGCTTTTACGCGGTGGAAAAAATCGCGTTTTCCAAAAAACTTTACCGAGCTTTCGTCAATGGACCGTCGGTTGAGATGGAGGCTGTCCCGTTGAGTCCCGAGTCATTGGACCCACGCTTCGTGTTCTTGCTTGATTGTGACAAAGTCATCTGGATATGGAATGGTGCACGTTCGAGGGTATCGTTTATAAGGAATAAGGCGATTTTTGGTATTTTTAGGTGACTGTTGCAAACAAAGTGCGTCTTTTTGCAGTTAAAATGAACAAAAGGGACAAGAAGGGGAAGGCTGAAATTGAGTCATGCAACCAACTCAAAACACCTGAAGAATTTTGGCTCGCGCTCACTGGTAAGGAAGCTAGCTCATGGGTAGAAAAACATCGTGTCTAACAGGATCGCCAAAAAAGCCAGACGAGCCAATTTTCGAGCACGTTTCTGAAGATCGTAAACCAGAACGGAGGCGTCTCTACGAAGTCCAGCTGGGCATGGGCTTCCTGGAGCTTCCGCAAGTGGAATCTGAGGAATGGAGTGCTGCACAAGGAGCTGCTTAAGCCTAAAGGCGTATTTCTGTTAGATTGCACTTCCGAGTTGTTCCTCTGGGTCGGCAAGAATTCCAATCGACTTACAAAGATGGCCGGACAGGTTAGGTTGTTGGCAAAGACTGGGTTCCGAAGGGAGGCTTTTTGAACGAACACGATTATATGGCATATTATAGGAAAAAACCCATCTTTAAGTGTACTAGCTCCAAAATTTTCTTTGTCCCAATACCGCTTTTTTTAAATCGGTTCCCAATGACGATCTCTCGAATTTAATATTTGTTTTTCCTGAATAGAAAATTGCTTCGGAACTTCACCGAATGATTGAAAGGCCGGATTATTGCGTAATATATCGTGAAAACGAAGACGAAGAATCGACGATATTCCGTTCCAAATTTGCCGCATGGGACGACATTGTGCCATTTGACTTTACAATGACGGCGGACACTGTGAAAAGGCGTGGAGCTGACATTAAAGTGGGCATTTTTGGCAATATTTTAATTGAATAGAAAATATAGACCTTTGTACAAATACTAGCGATTTTGCAGGTTATAATGGAAAGGGACAAAATGAAAACGGATTTGGTCGCTCTGTTCCTTGACCGTTTACCGGCAATGCCGCACAGTGACACGGAGAAGATAATCGAGGACTTCAACATGGACTTGGAAGTTATTGAGCCGTTCGTTTTGGTGAGGTCGAAATTGCATAATGCATGGTGTTGTAATTGATTTTAGGAGGGGAAGAAATTTGTTCGTCTTCCTCAGAATGAGTTTGGCATTTTCTATTCGATGGATTGCTACGTGTTCTTGTGTCGTTATTTTGTTGACGACGAAGAGGAGGAGGAAGGGGAGGAGGATGAGGAGAGTGATGTGTCGGATGAAAGTGATCAAGAGAATGGAGGAAGAGACAAAGTTTGTGATTCTTGTTAATTGAGTTCATCTTCAAAAACAGATATTTATTAAGAGGAAAAACGAGGGCACCGAAAAGGCTGGCGACTTCAAATGCGTCGTTTATTTTTGGCAGGGGAGAGACGCCAGCAACATGGGCTGGTTACATTTCACATTTTCTCTTCAGGTCTGTGCTGTAACATTTTGTTCTTTATGCCGGTTATTTCCTTTCAGAAAAAATTCGAAAGTTTGTTTAAAGACAAACTGGAGGTTGTGCGAATGAATCAGCAGCAGGAAAATCACAAGTTCCTGTCACACTTCAAACAAAAATTGGTCATCCGACGGGGCCGAAGGAACCCGTCAACTTCACAAAATATCGACTCAAGCGCGTCGGAGCTTTTTCACGTGCGTGCCAATGGGACCTCAATTTGCACACGGACCATCCAAGTCGATTGTGTTGCTTCGAGACTGAACTCGGCCTTTCTGTTTCATTCTTCGCGTTCCCACGACGGACATTCAGGGGGACGATGGAGTCGACGAATCAGGACAAATATTTGTCTGGATTGGTTCTAAAAGCGACTCCTATTACCACAAATTGGCTGAACAGGTACTTTTACTGTTGGCTTTTTTCATTGTTTGGGTTTTTCTTTTTTACATTACCATTACATTTAGGTCGCAAGTGAATTGATCAATCGAGATACGGACTTTTCCGTCCTTCGCATTGAAGAAGGAAGTGAACCGCCGCTATTTTGGACGGCGCTTGGAGGCAAGAAGAAGTACGACCTGGACGCCGACTTTATGAATTGCACGCGATTGTTCCGTTGCACCAATGACAAAGGCTACTTCAGCGTGTCAGAAAAGACTGTCGATTTTTGTCAGGTGGACGAATTATTTGGGGCCTTCCGATTTGGGGATTTCAAACAATTCCACATTATGTCAAACAAAAAAAAATGTTTGCCATTTTTTTCAGGACGATTTGGAGAGCGAAGATGTGATGATTGTAGGACAATGGCGAAATTGTTTTCCTTTGGTTGGGAGAAAGGGCAAGCGAAGTGGAGGTGAAGCTTGCCTACAAAGCAGCCCAAGTTTATTGCGGACACATGCAAATGAAACAGCCGGACAGACCACGGAAAATGGTTGTCGATTCGTAATAAAAGACTTTTTCATTTTCATCCATTTTTCCAGATGCTTTCCATCAAAGGACGTGAGTCGAAGCGTTTCATCAAACTCTTCCACGGGTGGAATAAGCACAAAGTTCCGATGGGTTCAGCGGAAAACGCTTTTTAACACTCTTTTTTTGCCTCATACATTGATCTTGCAATACTTATTTTCTGTCCTTGCTCATTTGTACTCTTTTATGTTGGGTTTTTTATCACATTTTTGGCATAATCTGTATGCTTTGTTAGCTATACGGTTACTAGTCGACATCGCTCATAAATTTTTGACATCTGCGTTTACAGTTTTCTTATGCGTAATCGAATCGGATGTCTAAAAGGCAAATTTCGTGAACAGCAGCCCCGAATGCAAATTTTAAGACCAAATTAAAAAAAATTCATTAGGGCCCTCCATTCTGAGGATAACCATTTTTTGGCATCCGGTTACATCCTGATCCACGTGGTGAAACTGGCGTTGCTCTTTGATTTTCACGTGATAATAAGTAACATTTGCAAAAGAGTAGCCAATAGATCGTTGAACAAACCTTACGATTGCGCTCGCTGGTGTGGGCGATGGGAAACGAAACGAGTGACTTTTATGATAGGTTAAGGAACCAAACATATAAAGAAAGACGCCTTTATGACCTACGTGTCGTTGGAGTTGAAGGACGAATTGTCGGATGGGTCTTTTTCGGTGATCACTTACCACAATCACAATTAGTGGCGGCACGATACGATATTTCGATAGAAATATCGCATCCGAAAAAAAGCTATAATTCGATATTTTTGTATACATTTTATCGAAATATCGTATCGAGGCCATTGCCTAGCCCTAATCAACAACGGCAAAGGCGCGATCGTTTGAAAACGGCAAAAGGTTCGGTAAGCAAAAAATGGGACAAAATGTCCCGGTTGGGCGAAAACGACAAATTCCGCTTCAAATGCCAAAAATTAAGGAAAATTATTTTGAGATTGAATAGTGTGAGCTCAAAAGATATTTAAGGGTAGCGAATTGTTTGGTTTAATCATTCGATGCATTTTTTTAAATTCTTTCTATTTTCAACACTATTTCTTGTTTTCGCCGGTTACAAATTGTTATCATTATTAAAATTGTTCCGTTTACTGTTATTTGAGGAAATTAGTCTTTAGAATAAAACTTTTTGAAAAAATAAGGAGATAACTTAAAACAAATTAGTGTTTAGAATATACACTTAAAAAGTTTTAACAGTAAACGGTTACCGTTGACCTACTGTTTTGGTTTATTTTATATATTCGATACCTCTCGACGGGAGAAATCGAATGGTATCATTTGGACGTCTTGCGTATTTGAAATGAGAGTATTTGCAGGAATAGCATTTTCGTTGAACCTTCTTTACTTATTACTCATTATCCATCACTTACTTGGTCCCTTCAAATGTTCATTTAGTTCCTTCATTTTTCCTCACTTCCCCCCCCCCCCCCCCCCGTTAATTTTTTTTTTTTTTTTGCCGTTTGCTTTGCTTTTTTCATTTGGGAATTTATTCCACTTCTTTTCAGCCTTTACTAAAGAATCAAGCTTGTTAGCGATTGTTAATGTCGTCAAAGCGTGTGACGATTATTGGTTCGGGCAATTGGGGCTCGGCCATTGCTCGCATTGTCGGCTCAACTGTGCGTATTCACAACACCGAATTCAATGAGACGGTCAAAATGTGGGTGTTCGAAGAGGTGTGGTCGAGGGCGTACCGGGGTGAGGCTATTAAATTGTATTTGTCTTTTTAAGGTTGTTGGTGGCCGGAAGCTGAGTGAGATTATCAATGAGCAGCACGAAAATGTGAAGTATTTGCCCGGCAAAGTAAGTAAGCGCTAGAAACCCCGGTTACAACCCGTTTCTGCAATTTGCTGTACAAAAAAAAAGAAGGAAATTTGCTTACATTTTAGAAGTTGCCCGTCAATGTTTTGGCCGTTACGGACGTTGTCGAGGCGGCAAAAGACGCTGACATTCTCATTTTCGTCGTTCCTCACCAACACGTGCAGAGACTCTGCGCACAGCTCAAAGGCAACATTAAGCCGTGCGCAATCGCAATTTCGCTGATAAAGGTATTGTCAGCAAGGCAAAAAATTGGTCTCATTGTCAACAAACCGTCACAGGGATTGGCGACATGTCACGATGGCTCCGTTGGACTCAAACTGGTTTCGGAAGAGATCAAGCAGTCTCTGGGGATCGAAACGGCCGTGCTGATGGGTGCTAATCTCGCCAACGAAGTGGCCGAAGACAGAGTATAATGTTACTTTCTTTAATTATTCCAACTTCTATAATTTAGTTCTGTGAGGCGACCATCGGTAACGACAAATTTGGTTAGTTTCGAGTAGTAAATTGCTTTTCTTTAAAGGTACCAAGAACCCGTCGCGTGGAAACGAACTGAAAAAGCTGTTCCACACTGACAATTTTCGCATAAACGTAGTCGAGGATGCAGAAACGGTTGGGAATTTTAGTCAGAAAATGGTACATTGCCAACTTCTTTTGTTTGACAGGTCGAGTTGTGTGGGGCGCTCAAGAACATAGTGGCATGTGGTGCCGGGTTTTCCGCAGGACTTGGCTATGGCGACAATACAAAGGTTGGAGGAACGGGGAGGGAGGTCTGAATTGATTATGGTGATGTTTGGACAGGCAGCAGTTATCCGTCTCGGCCTCATGGAAATGATTCGGTTCATCGAGCGGTTCTACCCCGGCACTAAGGTGAAAACCTTTTTCGAGTCGTGTGGCGTCGCTGACCTGATCACTACCTGCTCGGGTGGACGTAACCGAAAAGTGTGCGAAGAGTTCGTCAAGGGGAGCAAGGCAAGTGACTGATCAGGAAATATGCCAATATCGCTTCTTTTTTTTCAGCCATTGGCTGAGGTGGAGAAGGAATTGCTCAATGGACAAAGTGCGCAGGGCCCGCTGACTGCGAAAGAAGTGTTCGAATTGCTGCAAGCACAGAATCTCACGGACGAGTAAGTCAAATTACACAATTAGGGCAAATGAAACAAACCAGGGGTTTAAACTCACACTTTTTTTCAGTTTCACTTTCTTTGTGGCGGTGCACAAAGTTTGCAGCGGTGAAACGCCGGCGGACCGTTTTCTTGATCTTATTCGTTGATTTCAAATAGATGGAGGCCTTCTGACTGTGTGATAGTATATCCGATTTTCTTGAATCTGCAATACATATATATTGATTTTTTGTTGAATAGGAATAAATATTGACGATCTGTATTTGCGAATAAATCAAATTGGATTGGGATTTGTCCCGCGCCATCCCTGAATTCCGTTATTTTCCCATATTCCGGCGCTTAAATGGAAATAGCGCATAATTTATAGGTTTTTTTGTTATGTCCGTTAGGGTCGCGCCTTTCTTTAAAAATGTTACGTTTCCTGTCCGGTTGAGCTTCACAAGCGACCCCAGTTGAAGCCGAGTGCTTTAAGCCTCGAATTGGCTTGGAGGTAATGCCCATTCATTCCTTGTCTTTCCTTCCTTCCACCTTCAACTTGCAACAGATTCACGCTCAACTCGGTTCCTCGGCAAAACTCTTCTCGGATGCCGCCGCGCCGTCGTGTTCGACGTTGCCGAGTAACAGCCTCGTCTCCGTTTTTGTAAGCGCTAATTAACGGAATTCTTTTCTGAAAGCCGACAGGACTTGGCCCTTCCCGGCACTCTGCCGACGCTGAACCGGAAGTGTGTTGAGGTGAGTGTCATTTTCCAATGGATGGCCGCCGCCATTTGTTCCCCGTTGCAGCAGTGCCTTTTGGTCGCCGTGTTGCTGAACTGTGAAATTGCGGAAGTTTGCCGCTTCGACAGAAAACACTATTTTTATCCGGACCTTCCGTTAGGTGAGCATAATAAACTTGAGGCAAAAATAATATAAATGTATTTATTAAGGTTATCAAATTACGCAAAAGACGTGTCCAATTGCCAGAAATGGCTTCTTCGATTTCTTTTCTCAAAGTGATAAAGCCTCAACTGTAATTCTCTGCATTCATTTCAGGGCTTTACGAGCGAATTCATTTTCAATTAATTCATTTTAATACGATTTATAAACACAAAACAAACTAAAAAAATGCATCGTACGGCCCTGTTCAATGATTTCGACTTTCAAATGCATTTTCACAGAGTTTTTACGAGAAGCGTGTTCGAATTGAGCAGCTCCAATTGGAAATGGACAGCGGTAAAACGTTGCGTGCAGCTGAGCACGACCTTATCGACCTGAACCGTGCCGGAGTTGGCCTTGTGGAAATTGTGACGGCCCCCGACTTGACCAATGCTTTTGAGGCGACCCTTTTTGTGGAGCAATTGCGCCATTTGCTGGGGCACAACGGCGTCTGTTCCGGCCAGTTTCATGGTAAATCACTGGGAATTAAATTTTCGGATAGCTTTGGCACGTTCACTTTTCAGAGGGTCAGTTCAGAGTGGACGTGAACGTCTCGGTATCTGTTGGATCATTGCCAGGCAAACGGACGGAGTTGAAGAACTTGAGCAGCATAAACCTTTTGCATGCGGCCATTGAGAATGAGCTGAGACGTCAGACGGCCCTTTTGAGGACGGGCGAGAAGGTGGAGGAGGAGACGAGGGCGGTCGACTCCAAAGGGTTTGTTGGCATAAATTGGATTTCTGGAGTTGAACCTTTCTTAGGCGGACCGCGTCGGCAAGGACAAAAGGGGTCGACATGGACTACCGATTCATACCGGAGCCCAATTTGCCCCCGTTGAAAGTCGAACCAATTTGGGTGGACAGCGCGAAAGAATGCGCAAGACGGGAAATGTTCTTCCACCGGTGCGTTGTCGAGTTCGGATTTCCCCCGTCGTTTGCCATCGAAGTCATGGTGCTGTTGAGTTGGGGAACCGCGTCCGCCCCTTTGGAGTTTAGCAACTTTCACATTTAGAACGACTCGAAGATGGACAGCTTCATCCGCCAATACGTTTCACACGACAAAATGATTTCCTACGAACGCCTCTCCCCGTGGCTCCAAGAATTAAAATTCGCCTGTGATAAGCTTTCTATTGGATTCCCTCCCACAGAGTGAGTTGGAGCCCCCCCCCCACCCCCAAATTACCAAATTAAATGCACTTGCAAATAATTCTTCTGTGTAAAAATTTAGTCCAATCTTTGTACGTCATTTTGCTGAACTGATTGCGCTAAATGAACAAAAACGGCTGACAAAATTGGTTTGCATTGAACTGCTCCGGGAGTTGGGAAGCACACAAAGTCGGCAGCCGTTGGTCGAGGTAGGCATTCGGTGGGATGGCGCCGTCGGTCGGACTTATCTGATTGTTTCTTTGCTTTTGACTGATTGTTTTGATCGCTTTCCCCGTTTCCATTTTTCTTTCATTCTTTCTTCAGCTTGTCGACCAACGCCAACTGTGGCAAATCATCGATCCCAGGCCAAATTCGCCAAATCGTTCAATGCGTTCCTCGAAGAGCATCCGGAAGCAGCGGAGAGAGCTCGGGCGAGACCGGAGGGACGACAGTTCGTCAAACTTCGGCGAGCGGTGCTGGACAGCTTCACACAAACGGATAGACCCGGTGGACGTGGACCGGCTCATGTCGGAACTGTTGGAGGAGGGTCAGAACTGACGGAAGACTAGACCAAATAGCGAAAAAAATTTAAACACGAAATTTTCCCGCTTAAAAACCATTTTTATTACACAATCTGTTAATATTTATTATTATTATTTAGTATTATGCTGAATTTGGGCAAAACAATAAGTAGATAACGAACTGAAAGTGAGTGGTTGAGGGGGGGGGGGGGCGTGACACAATTGGAGTTGGGAAAGGGAAAGGAGCAACTCACCCCGGAGGGAAAGGAGTAATTCACTCTCCCCCCCCCCCCCACCAAAAATTGCTTTTTACAAAATTCATCAATAAAGTTTCTTGGGGAGGGGGGGGGGGGCTTTCCACTTTGAACGCATTGATTATTATAATACATTTATAAATTTATGTACGGAAGGACACTTTTTGCTCTCATGGGTGAAGAGTATCACAATGGCTTTTGGGAAAGGACAGAGAGAGAAAGGGGGCGGGGGGGGGGACGCATTTGGAGGGGAAAAAGGGAGAGAATGAATGGAAGTCGAAAGACGTGATCAATCTGCTGATATTTATGGGAAGGGCAATTGAACCAAAAACCCTCTGGTGGTTTCTTTAGGGGACGAAGGAAAGCTCTCGGGGCTCAGAGTGGCTGCAACACAACCTTCCGTTCGGCGGAATAGGAAGGCGGCACAAATGGGTTAGTGTTGTTGTTGTTGTTCGCGTTGTCTGCCCCACCGCCCCCGCCGACGCTTCCGGGGACATTTCCGCCTCCGCTCGGCCTCACCCCGGGCGATTGCTGGTGGTTTTGGTGGAGCTGCTGGTGCTCTGTCGGCATCCCTTCCGCCATTATTCCCCCGCCGATTGCCGCGACGGCACTTTCCTCAAAGTATTCGTATTTGGGGTAGCCGAGAAATTTGTGCGGGTAGTTGTTGTTGTTGTAGACGGCCGACTGAACATTTATTTTTACGATAAGAAACGCCGTCCGTCAAGGAGTTCGGTCAGAATGCCTTTCCCTCCCCTCCCCTCACACTGTGGAAATTGTGCTGATTCTGCTGGACGGCGGATGGGAAACCGACGGCAGCGGCGGCTGCCAACGACGCCGCCATTTGCTGATCAAAGGACGCCGCGTAAGGGACGCCGAGGGGGACGAGTACCGGCGCCGGCGATTGGTGTGCAGCGACGGTGACGCTTTGCTGTGCCGAGGGCCACAGGGGACGCGCGCCCATAAGCATTTGCTGCTGTTGGGAGGGCGACGTGTCCGCCGAGGAGACCGCTCCGTTCTCGCTCATCGGCGAATTTGTCCTGGGGCGTGGGAACGCATAGAGTTGAAGGAGGACAGAGGAGAGGCGGGGGGGGGGGGTCACCACCCAACTCACGTGCTGTTCCCTCCGGACGATCTTCCGAAAGCCCTTCCGCCGTATTTATCCGCCTTTCCCTCGCCTCCGCCGTGTTGGGCCGCGTTTAGTATTCGAGCGATGTTTGAGTTAATGGAAGCGGAGTTGGAGACGGACGGTTGGATCAGCTGCCGCTTGGCCATCTGCTGTTGTTGGTGTTGGGGGAGGTGGTGGTAATGGAGCGGTTGCTGCTGCGTGTGACTGGCAGAGGAATCCGACGACGGGCGCTTCAGCGACTATTCAGGAAATTAAAGTAGATAAACAGCATGGCCTGGCCCTGGACCCGGTCCGTTTTAAAATGTTTTATGATCAATGAAACTTCAAAGCCCCGACCGACCGGTCTGTCCAGCGGGGAGCACGGCAACTCCAGACTGGTCGCGTTGTTGCAACGCTTCTTCGCGCACAAAGCCCCGCACTGGGCAACGCAGGGATGTGTGGTCTGCCTTCATAAATAATTATTTTAGCCACTTTTTGTGTCTGTCTATTCCCTAAGGCAAAAAACCCCACCCGGACACTTCATCAACCAAATTCAAAAAACATTTCAAACTGGGAGATTGACTTTTCGAGGAGTACTTTGCCTTTTGGTTCCAAGTCCAATAACGGGTTTAGCAACTTTATTTGTGCTACGGGCAATCAATCGATACATTCGTCACACAAAAGGCGTGAATGGTTTCCCCTGAGGGCAAAAAGCACCTACCCCCCCCCCCCCTCTCCCCTCCCTCTCCCGTCTGCATTTTGCTGATTGAAATGAAGAAAAAACAAAATGGGGTTATTTCCCACAATTAATGGCGAAAAAGGTGGTAAAATGTCCGGGTGATGAAATGTCCGGACAAAGCATTGTTTTGTTATTTGTTTGTTGAAACTGTTTAGCTGTTTCTCACATATAGCGGCCGTTGAAGAAGCGCTTGTCCAAGCACACCAAACAAATTTGGCAGTCCGGACTGCGACAATCCTCGCACGCGTTGCAGCCGACGCGTGCCTTGAAGGTCGGCGCGTCTCTCTGTTCAATAAATTTGTGTTTTGGTGTTGAACCGTTAAAGCGATGGATGGAAACGGAAAAAGCCCAGCAAACGCCAGAGAAAGAGACTTTGATTCGAATTTCGAATTGATGGAGTTCAGCAGAAAGTCGGCATTCTAACCTTTTAACTTTCCTTTTCTTTGTTAATTATGTAATGATACCGTTTAGACCATTTCTGCAAATTTGCGATCCATCCCCCAAAGCAATGAATGAAGAATGATGACCTTTCTCTCTCTGATGGCATTGCCGGTGATCGCCCCCCCCCCATTCGAAATTATCATAAAATGCCCCCCCCCCCATTTGCTTTATTTGTCCCATTCATCAGTTGCCCCCCCCCCACTCAAAGGTCATCCATCGTCCACTCAACAGCACATTCTCAGTCAGTCGGTCGTCGTCGGACGGTCGGTCGGTCGGTGCAGTGTCAACTCAGAGCCCCCCAACCTAACCTTCGACTGGCACCCCCCGACACCCCCCGACACGACCGATGGGTGGCGAGGGAATGTGAACGGATGAATAGAGAAATGGGGGGGGGGGAGGAGAAGGAGGGGAGGGGGGGGGGGGAGGATGACACTGTGACGAGAAAGAATAGTGATTATTGTACGACGAAGGAAGGCAGAAGTTGAGCAGTCCGGAGGGGATAACGGAAGGAAGCGGGGCAAGAATGAATCCCCGGAGGGGCTGACTGAAAGATGGATGAGTGTAAGCCCCGCAGGGCTTAAAATATTGTGGAGAGATCAAAGGCTATAATAATAATAATAAAGGAATAATGGCGCGATTGTAAAGAATGGACCCAAACAAACATCGGAGCGAACACAAAAACGGTGTTTTGGCTAATGCTTGTAGGGTCGGGGACCAACCTGAAGTCGATTCTCGAGTACGCGCAGGCAACGCCGTTCGATGCACGACTGCTTCTTGACGCCTGGACCTCCGAACTGAGGCGAGTCCTGACAGTAAGTGCACTGGCCGCACGGCTTGCACTGGCAACCTGTGCAGGAAATGCAGGAACATGGACGGGTCCTTTCAGAACGCTTTCCCAAAGTCCCTCACCTCGACAAACACCGCACCGCTGTGAACGATTAATGGACGATGAACTGGTAGAAGAAGTTGAAGCGGACGAATGAATTGTTGCCGAAGAGCCGTTCTTCAAAAGCAGCAAAATAACCTTCCGGAACCGAGAACCCAAACCTTCCTCACGGGGTTTCCCGAGGAGTTCATCTGACGCTGTTGTTGAACGGCGGCAAGTTGTTGGACCATCGGAGGCCGATGACCGTAATTTACCAATGAAAAAGCGCCCGAAGGGACGGAGGAGGGAAACTGCGGGACGGAAGCACCCGGGGGAGCACAAAAAAGGCCTGAAATGAAAGGGTTTGCTTGCGCTTGCTTACCACGGAGGAGGGGGGGGGGGATGGATGGGATGACCGGATTGGCGGATAATAATAAATTTCTGATCAGTCGAAAGAAGGCGATCAAAGTGATTGGATGGGACGGTCGGATTGATGTGATTGGTTGTGCTGGAGCACAGATTATGGGGTGGGCGATCAAATATGGGATGAGTGATTGAGGCTAATTTGTAAGTGGGGGGGGGGGGGAACCCCCGGGGGGACCCTACCGATATTATTGGCAGCGGCGGCAAATGCCTGCATTGGCGTGGCCGCCGAATTGATGCTCATTTGATCCGTTTGAGCCGAAAAGCTGCCCGGAGAAAAGCCACCGTGCTGAACCATCACCGGAGAGCCGGAAACATTTCCATTTGTCTGGGGGAGGAGACTGAAACAGTCCGGGCGAGCCGGTGAAAGCGTTCACCTGCAGAAAGTGTTGCTGAAACAGCGAGGCGCCGCTGGACGGAGTCGACGACGCTCTGTGCGCCGAACAGCCGCCGGACGAACTCACTTCCGATTCGTATTCGCCGCTGTGCTTCCGCCGGTCTGGCACGTCCGGGCCCAAGTGCGCACGCCGTCTCCTCCTTAGACGTCCTCAGCTGCCGTTGCTCGGAGCATAAAGAAGAGGATGACGAGCAGAGGGCCACGGAGGTGTCGGATGAGTTGCCGGATGACATGTCCATCCACGACGAGACGGGGGAGGGGGACAATGGGACGGACAGATGTAACAGCAATTAGCGGGGATTCAAAGGAATAGGGAAGTGACGAGGACGGAGACGTCGATGGAGGTGGGGACACATCTGAAAAGGTGGGGAGAATGGAGGGGAAATGTGTGGATTGGGGATGGATGAAGGATGAATGGAATTTGAGCGGAAATGGATTGGGACTGTGTGGGGAATGGGAGGGGAGAGGAGGAGGGAGGGGAGGGGAGGAGAGAGGAAAGATGGGAGAAGAAGAGTTGGGGGGGGGGAGGGGGAGGGAGGGGAAGACTATGACGACGGTGAGCATGGCGATGGGGATGAAGGCAGACAAACGGACGGAATGAATCGCGGGGGCGGGTGGGTCAAGGTCGGGAATGGGGGGGGGGGTGAGATGAGGAAAGGGGAGGAGGGGTAAGAGGGGAGGGGAGGGGGCGGGTGATCCCGGGATGGATTTGGGGGATGAGTGGACAGGACAACAAAGTCATGAGAACGATGAAAGGGGTGAGGGGAGGCAGAGAATGGGGCAGGAGAATGACTTGTCCAATGTGGTCGGCCACCACAGAGAGTGACCGATAGATTGGCCGAGTGAAGGCACAAATTGGGTTGGTTGATGTTTGCGAAGCGAATTAAGAGGGGGTAAGGAGAGGAGGGGGGGGGGGGGGTAGGAGGGTGGGGGGGGAGGGGGGTAAGGAGGGGGGGGGGGGAGGGGGGGGGAGAGGGGGGGGGGAAGGGTGGGGGGGAGGGATGATGGAGGAATGGGCGCAATTTGGTGGAAGGAAAGATGGGTGAAAAGGGAGGTGATGGGACGGGGGGGGGGAAGTGGCCAACACCGACACAGCACATTGAGGAGGCGTCTGCAGATTGCTGGACATGTTGAACATGAGCACCTGAGGAGGATCTAAGCTTTGCTTGGATTGGTTCAACCGATTCCTTCCCGTTTTGAATATTTGTTGTACTCGGAAGGAAAGGGAATGTGACGATGACAAATCGATACAAAAGTCTATAAACTCATCCGTTCTGCCCCCTCATTTATCCGTCCCCATATGTTCATTCTCGGCAGATTTCATCTGTCCATTGGGAAATGAATGGGCGGGGGGGGGGAATGAATGGAGTTGATGGGAGAGGGAGGGGGGGAGGGAGGGGGGGGGAGGGGGAGAGAGAGAGAGGCAATTTTATTGCTTCTGATGGGCTGCTAAATGATGTTGGGGGGGGGGAGTAGACGAAGAAGCAGAAGAATTTGTTTTCTGTTGGGAGGGCGGAATATGAGGTAAAGCAAACTCAATTTGGGATCCGGATGATGATTAAAATTCAATGGGCTGAACGAGAGGAGGGGGAGGGGGGGGGCAAGTGAGGGGAGGGAGGGCACGGAGAGGGACCTGCCCGGCCATGCCAAAGAGAGAAATGGCCAATGAAATGGCGGGAAGTGAATGAAAGGTTGAGACGAACATTTAAACAGAAAGTAATTTATTTGGTGCTTTTGGTGGTTGGTTGTGTGAATTGGGTGGGAGGATATTCGATCGGACGATGAAAGTTGGAAGAGGAGGAGGAAAAGTGATCGGTAGGGGGGGGCAAGATGCCTGTCCCATCGATTTGATGGCATCTCTTGGAGGGGGGTGGGAGTGATCGGGGGAGAGGGGGGGAGGGATGAGAGGAAGTGATCGGTTGGGGGGGGGGCGGCTGATCCAATTATTCCCTCGCTTTTCTCCATGACAGATCACTTCTTTCCAAAACAAATCGATTTGGGGGACGCATAAAATTAGTGTCAGTCGGAATGGGAACAACTTCTCGTGATGATTGCTGATTTTGTTAGTTACCCGCCGTTCTTTGTGCCTTTCCCAAAGGTCGTCCTCAAAACAATTCTTTCATGAAAGGTGAAACTGTCCCCCCCCCCCCCGGGCGCTCCATCCTTCGAGAGGCAAAGCGAGGCGCACTTTTCTTCTGTTGGACGCAAAGTGCACAAAAGCACTTGGCTGGGAGTGCGGGAGGATTCTGGCTCGGTGTTTCGTCGTCAAATCGATGAGTGAGAGGGGAGGGAGGGGGGGGGGGGGGGAGGGGGGGGAGGGGGGGGGGGGGGGGGGAGAGGGGGGGGGAGAGGACACTTCCCAAAATGGCCCTCCCCCCCCCCCCCCCCCCCCTCCCCCCCCCCCATTTTCTCACTTATTTTCCATTTTTGCGCACAAACAAGTGGAAATGAGGAAACACAATGGGAGGGGATTATGGCCAAAGTGTCGGAAGGGGGGGGGGGGAGGAATTTGCTGCTATTTAGTCAACGGAAAACGGAAACTCTTCGGAGAGAAAGAGTGGACGGACACTTTTATTTGAGAAGGACGGTAAATGAAAGTGAGTGAAAAAAGTTCGGAAACCGGACCGGGCCCGGCTTTTTCAAAATTCCGAGCTTTAAAATAGTGACAACGTCCGGGTTAAAAAAGGGAAATGGACTTCGTTCAGTGCAAAACGCCAATTTATGAAGCATTGGCCTATTGGTAAGGCAACAAAAAAAGTGCCAACCGATGCCATCAAACGAAGGACCGACCGCCGATTTGTTCCATTTTTCTGTGGGTCAATTGGGTGCGGTATCGGCGGAAGTCTGTGCTTCGGGGGGGGGGGGAAAGCCAAAGTAATCCGACGCGCCTTTCATCATCTTTCGGGATGATCGGACCATCGCCAATGCGTCAGCTGATGGAACAGCTTGAATGTTCGTCCAATTCATCTCTTCTGGATGGTTTATGCGCATCCCTTCTGCTGTCATTGCAAAAGTAATTGAAATGAGTTGAGGAGTATCATCCATTCATCCAGCCCATTCACATTCGGTGAGGAGAAATGGATGGGATGGGTTTGCATGGAACCGGTTGATCATCATCGCCGGGGGGGGAGGGGAAGGGGGGAGTGGGAGGGAGGGAGGATGGGTGGATGATGGAAGAGTTGTGTTGGGTTGTTGTTGAAGGGTTTCCCTGCCCCTGCGATTGCATATTGTGAAGGGTGGGGGGAGGGGGGGGGGGGAGTTGGTCGGTTGGTTGGTTAGGATAGTTGTGGGAGGGGGGAGGGGGCAAATTGCGCGCAAATTAATCACTTTTATTTGTCCCCTCACCACCAAATGAGCGCATTAGCTCCAGCAGAATCCCATTGAGCGGATGGGGGGGGGGGAGGGTAAATGGGATGGATGGAAGCAGGGTGATCCCATCTCTTCGGCGGATGGATGATGACGATGATGGGACGGGGGGAGGGGGGGGGGAGGGGGGCTGAATGGGTAATTGGGCACAAATTGGAAGACCATCATCATAAGTGAGAGCTGCTGAGATGAGTTGAACCTTGGATGGTATGGGATGGGATGAATGGATGAAGAATCAAAGAGTTGGAAGCAAATTGGGGGAATATGGACATGATGAATTCGCTTGTGTTTGGATCATAGGGCCCGAGGAGGCGGAAGAAGAAACTCTTCTTCCGCCTCCTCTATTCGTCATAAATCTTTGCGCAAAAAGGGGTCATAACACTTCGACGACGGAAGGAAGACGAATGAGACAATCGTCTCCATCTTCATCAACTCTTTTTCTTCCGTTTATGTCGAATGGGTGGAGGGGGGGGGGGGAGGGGAGGGGGGGAGGGGGGGGTCTTTGTGTTGTAAGGGAAAGGGAAGAAGAGTCAACCGGAAACGGAAGCTGACCTTTGCTGACGCAATTTTAACAATTTTGAGGACTAAAATTTGATTTTTGGATTTGTAGGGGCAGACGGCTTCTAATCTAAGGGGGGGGGGCTTCTTACTTCTGGGGGGGGGGGTAATTGTGATAGGTAAGCGGTGGTCGATGCGTTCGTGGGGGGTGAAAGAGCGATCGTTCACATTCGTCCCGGACGGACATTTCCATCTCTTTGCTTTGCAGAACGAGTTTGGCGAGGGATGGGAGGGAAATGAATATTAGCAGATCCATCCTCTTCATCGCTTCAATTCGTCCGTTCATCCAATCTTATTCAATTTAAATGGCCCTAAACAACGGGCGGGTTAAAGGCAAGAACAGCTTGTTTCGAGTGGGGGGGGGGGGCACACGCAAAGGCAAATTGAATTTGATGTGCCCCTCGGGGGTTGAGAAGACGATGATGCCCGCCGCCCTGCCGGGGCTCAAACCCATTGAGCCTCTCCCCCCCCGGGCACAAAAGCCATTCGATGGTCGGCGCCCCAAGGGATGGGATGAAAGGGAGTTTATGGATATTTTGATAGGGCACTTAATAGGACTGACTTTATCTCTTCCAAAAAAGGGAAGACGAAAGATTGGAAGACTCGGGGGGCTCGGGGGGGGGGGAGGGGGGGGGAAGTGTTAGTCCTCACAAAATCGATGAAGCCTTTGCCCACCCACGAAAAAACGTT
This sequence comes from Globodera pallida, assembly GCA_020449905.1. Classification (NCBI taxonomy): domain Eukaryota; kingdom Metazoa; phylum Nematoda; class Chromadorea; order Rhabditida; family Heteroderidae; genus Globodera; species Globodera pallida. Next base: position 607,284 of record JAIXHY010000003.1, on the reverse strand, counting down.
AACAAAAAATTGGAGCCGAGCAAACTCTTCTGCCCGCTCTCCATTCACTCAGTCCATCCATCCGCCCCGTCCGTCCCCGTCCCCCGTCCCTCATCGCCCTGCATAATCCTCCCCCCCCCCCCCACAGCCATTCCATTCAATTGTTGTTCAGCCAAGAGAATTCCAATCCCTGCAATAGCAGCAGCAGCAGCAGCAACAGCACATGTATTATTATGTGATCATCCGAAAACTGAGAGGGGGGGGGAGGGGGGGGGGAGGGCTGCAAGGCTATTTTAAATTCCTCGATGAAAATCTGTTAATTCGTTTTCAAGAATAGGCGAAGGCACACAAATGTCAATTTAAAATTAAAAGCTCCACTATCGGAAGCTTCTCAGACGAAACTTCCGTCGCATATTCGGAGTGTCGTGTTCATTAGCTTACGTCTTTTTTTAGAAAAATGTTGGTTTCTGAGCGCAAATTTTGCATACAGCTCGATGAGGGAAATCGATTGATATACCCAAAAAGCAAAAGTGGTTGTGATGCCCTCAAATTCTCCGAGATAGGAGTGTTCAAAGCGGTTTAGTGTTTCCATGCTGTGAGTTGCTCAGTCTGTCCGGTGCTTTTGTGTATATTTGAATTTAGAGTATTTTTAAATTTCGTTGGCGAAACGTTTAAGCCGGGTAATTAAATGCTAAAAAAATCGTTGTGATTCAGCCAAAATGTTTATTTTTTTCGTTCGTCAAAAAATTTGGGCTTTGTTATTTATTAGATTTTCTTGGTGATTTTGCCCTTACACCCACTTAAACATTACCTAATTAATTACTAAGCAAATTGGACTCTTCATAATTAATTACCAAGCAAACTGGACTCTTCACCACCGTCCACCTCCAAATTAGCTCGCGTCCCATTGTTATCGACTGAACAACGAAAGAATGTGCTAAATTTCCATTGGCCCTTCCCGAAACAGCCCGGCTTTTTCTACAGATGGCGTTCAAACGCCACAATTTTAGCAGTGTTTTGCCTATCAAAGCTGGTGTTTTGTAAGTTTTAGTTCCAATTGAATTAAATTTTGTCCAAAACAATTTAGGCTTTAATAAAATTGTTGTACGTCCTGAGCAAAAGCAAACATTCTTGAAGCTGCTGCAGGACCAAAATCGGCCTTTGATTACCGTGTGCAATCACAGGTAAAACTTCATAATTAGCTTTTGAAGTGAGAGGCTCAAAAAGTTAAAAGTTTTTGCGCAAAAAGAAACTGTCGCTTTCTGCTTATACAATAATAAGATTTGTTTTTGTTTCAGATGCGTGATGGACGATCCCTTTCTTTGGTCGATGTTCACGTTTCGTGAATTTCTGTCCAATATTTCAAGATTTCGGTTCCTTAAGCCTTTCCTTTATTCATCAAATCTGTTCTTTACAGTTATATTCTCGCCGCCCATGACGTTTGTTTCACCAGGAACTATCACATACTGTAAAAAGGGTTTATTGATTTTTTCTTTACAAATCGTTCAGTTTCTTCTCGCTCGGTCGTTGTGTGCCCGTTGTTCGAGGGGCAGGCGTTTTTCAGCAAGGAGTTGATTACTGCTTGGAAAGGCTCAATACCAATGGGTGTGTTTGTCATGTTCATGTTAACTAAAAATGGTTGAACAAACTTTTAGTTGGGTGCACATCTTTCCAGAAGGACGAGTTACACGAGAACAGCTACGAATCAAAGTTGGGAAACATTTTGGTTTTTATTGTAAAAGCGAAACATTTTTCTTCAGTGGGGCATCGGCCGATTGATCGCCGAATCAAACAAACCTCCAATGCTTTTGCCGATTTGGGTGCGTGGAATGGAAAACGTGTGGACGACGCGGGCGCCATACCGCCCGAGATTTTGGAAAGTTGGACTTTTTTCAATAATGTTGCGTTATCAAAGTGTACGGCAGGGATGTGGCCTGGGGTTGGGTGGACTAAGAAGGTAGCCCGGCCTTGGTTTTCGGAGAGGAGGGAGCGCCGCGTCCCTCGATCTTTTGCTACGTCCCGGAGAGGACAATTTAAGCACTCGATCCATTCTCAACCAAAATTTGTCTGCAAAGCGTCTAGTTTCCAAAATTTTGATTTATCAAAACGGTTTTGTGTGAAGGAAGTTACGATTCACTCACCCCTCTTGTAAACAGCTAATTCTGAACTGAATGCATGACAATACCTTCTTTTTATAATTTTGCGGGAAAGTGCTTGGATTTTATCAAGTTTGATATGAGAATGTTTACCGACTTTTTTTTGTGTCTGTCTTAATTATGTACGGACAGTTCAGAAGTAAATTACGGCAAAAATAAATCAAAATTTTTAAAGATTCAAAAACTGTCAATGATTGGGATGAGTAAAGGAATGGGGATAAAGAGGAAATTTACATTTTTGGGCCAAATTAAATCTTCCTGTTACCAAACTGATAAAAATCCATCTTTTTTTAGACAGTTGAAGTGTCCATCGGTGACCCTATCGATACAACTATTTGGCTGGACGGACTATCGTTTGCCGATGAAAGCGAGTTGGGACGGAGGAAACGGCTAGCCGATCTGGTGCAGGCTGAACTTTACGGGATGGGGAAACAATTCGGAAAGTGATACGCATTTAAAGTCATGTTAATGCTTTATTATCGAATTTCACTGGAAATTAATAAAAGGCGATTTTGCAATCTTAATTTGTATTTGTAGTGTGCCTTAAGCACTGCTTGTGATTGGGTGCTGTTGCCAGAGAGGAGGAAGGGGGGCAAAGCGGTGGACCGGGCGGCCGAAGTATCTGCTGCTGAAGGCGCCGGGGGGGGGGTGGCTTTGCTCCTCCCTGCCCCCTCCACATCGCCCGCGGGTCGATGGTGGCGTCTCACTGCTGTTTCTGTTCCTGCCCGTCCCTCCCCGACTCTGTGCTGAGTGGTGCGAATGTGGCGAGGTCGGCCGACATTCCCGCCATGCGGAGACACCACCACCACCACCGCAGCCCTTCTGCTGCTGCTGCTGTCTCCACCACATTCGCCACCCCGTCGATGACAACGAAGACCAACCATCACCACCACTCAGTCTCCCACTCCTCCCCCCCCCCCGCCACATTCCCTACATCCACCGAATTTTTTGTTTGTTACATCCCCAACAGCGCCAGCAACGACCCGGCAAAACTGCTGCGGCTTTACAGTTGCATTGAACCGCCTGTTTAGTGTACCCAAATTTCGAGTTTCAATTCTTTCGTCATCATTCGGTCGTTTCAACTCGAGTACATAGCTTTTTATCCAACTCATAAAGCGTAAGAGCTCCCTCCAGTTCAACTCCGTTTCTTGGCCCAGCCTCCTCCATCCATTTGCCAGCAGCATACCCCTCCCCATCAGCAGCAGCACTCACATCCTCACTTACCACACTTCATTCGAACTGACTGCTGTTGATGTGGGCAAAAGGGAAGAGGCCGGCCATCTCCTCCTCCTCCTCCTCCCTGCCGGCGATGAGGGGAAGGCAGGGCTGTCCTCCTCCGGCTGCTGCTGTATTCGTTCTTGCCCGCCCAACCCTCTCTGCCCGGCGTGTCTTTCCTCCATCTCTCTGTCTGCCCTCCTTCCGCTCATATTTCGGCGCCTGACGACCGACTCGGAGCAGTATTCCCTGCCTCTTTTCTCCTTTACGCTCCTTTTTCTGCTCTCTCGCTGTTTGCCTGCCTCTTTTTCTCTTCCATCTCATCCCCTGCGGGGAGGGCGTTGGGAATGGAAAGGGTTGGCTTGGCGAATGTGGGGCTGCTGCTGCTGCTGCTGCTGTTGGTCGGTCGGGTTGGGGTGGTTGTTGGTTAGTGCTGCTGTGCTCCCCCAGCCCCACCCAGCCATCAACATCAGCTCCTCCACTGCTGCTGCTGCTGCTGCTGCACCTCCCCCTCCCCATTGCCTACATTCGTTCCCATCCGTTCTTCCTCTTCCTCCTCCTCCAACCCTTCAGCATCACATCCCCGTCCCTTTCCTCCTCCAATTTCTGCCTTCCTTCTTCCAGTTGTCCTAAAAGCCGACAAATATGTCCGATGTGTGTGTGTGTGTGTGTAGATGCTTGCTCGCCTCCTCTAACATGGCCTGTGCCAAGTTGGCCTTTGCCACAACGCACCCCCAAACCCCCTCCCCTCTGCTGCTGCTGCTGTCATTCACCTGCTGCTGATGATGATTCTGCCATTCTTTTGCCCATGTCCTGTCCCTTTGCCATCTAATTCAAAACGAATGGACGAAAATGTCCTCCGCGTCCATTGTTTCTTTCTTTCTTTTTTTGATTCCGTGACTTAGTCTTTTCGATTAATTTTACATTTTATTGTTATTTTCTTTGTAGTTTATTTATTAAAAGGCAAAAGTTAAAGCCCATTTAAGCAAACAAACAAAACGATATGCAGAAATTTTTCTTAGGCCTATGAAAAAGAATTGATGAGAAAATCTTGGCGTTTTGTGCTTATTGTTTTTGTTATGAAATTGCGCCAAAATTCTATAATTTGAATAGTTTTCCATTGAAATTTCTGAAAAATATGCAAAAAATCAAAGAAAATGTTATTTTTGAGCTTCTATCATCATAGCCTGTGTAAAAAAAACATGCAAATTCCTAAAAATTCCAGCCCAACTTATTACCTAGTTATTACAGATAACGAGACGAATGCCACTTATATGTCAGATCTGTTCACAATTTGACGACGAATGCAATGAAATTGACGTGCCATCATGGCTGACAACGACCAAAAGCGAAGTGTTTGATGATTCTGCACAGCTTCGGTCCCATCTGATTGAAGTGAGTATTTGAGGGTTTTGAGAGAATTCGCCTAATAAGTTGTAGAGCTATCGAGATGATTGGCATACTTTTTAAGCCACTTCAGCAGAAGAAAACATCGAAAAACAAATTTTTCTTTTGCAGGAGCACTCAAAATTTGTGGCGGAATCGCTGCTTGCTCCGAACATTCATGACAAAACGCACGTTTGGCTGTTGGTGAGTGAGTCCATTGTCTAATTAGCATTAATTAATTAATATTCAATCGTGAAAGTTAGTTTTTATCATTAGCTTATTGCAGGCAAATGTGGACTATTCGGCCAATGCTGCGCAAATGATTCAGCAGGAAAATGTTGAAGAGACTGAGGTGGGTAGGCTTAGTTTCGTTCGCTTTTTCTCGGCTTAATGCCTCTAAAAATCCAAACTTCAAAGCTATAGGAATAACCGTTCCATTCAGAATAACGGTCACCAACAGGACACGGGGATTCAACAGCAACAGGACGAAGACGACGTATCGCAAAATGGTTTGGACTACAACAACGGCGGAGACCCTATTGAAGTTCTGCTGAACGGCATTTTTGGCGGAAATGGTTCCGCTGCAGTGGCCGAACTGGAAGAGCCGTCCACGAGCGGTGAAACGCAACAATTTCCCGTAACAATTGGGCAGGGCGAAGAGAACGAAAAGGTGGCAGCAATTTGTGTCTTCTTTTTAACAACTTTTTTATTTGTTCGTCAGTTGGACTTTTTCGGCACGGCTCTGAAGTCCTTTCTCATCTCCGTTTCCGCCGACTCTCCGCTCAGTGATGACTCAACAACAACCAACGCGCCTCCGTCGTCGTGTCGTGCTTCGATGGTCGACTCGAAGGCAATTCGAAAAGCGCACTGTCAGGTGACGAAGACGAAATGGGAGGGCAAATGGAACAAACACTAAGAAAATGCCAACAAATTTAGGTGTGCAAATTGGACATTTGTTCGACGGCACGACAACGTCACGTTTACATGGTCCATCTGAAGAAGAAAGGTGGGTGAGAGGGAATGGAAGAGATTATATTATTCCATTTCATTTTCACTAATGATTTTTCTTCTCGCAGATTTGTTCAAATGTCCTCGTTGCGAATACACAAATTCGAATTCTGTTTGGGAAGTGCAAAAGCACAGCCGTGTGCAGCACGGGAAGGACGCGCGGCCGATCAGTCAGGAGGAGAAACATAAATTGGAAATTCAGGTCGGTCGCGCTCATTCTGTGTGCCCAATTTGGCAATGAAGATCCCCTTCCTATTTAAGATGTGGAGCCAACTTTGCTTTCCCGAATGGAAACAGAAGCGAAAGATCGATGGCGATTCATGCCGAAGAGGAGGCGACGGTTAAACGGCGAAAAGAGAGCGGCGATGGGGGCACGGAGGTGGACGATTTGTTGGAGGGCTTCGGAGAGTTGTTAGGGACATTTGCTACAACAAAGCGAAGACAACAGCCCAATGGGGGGAGAAGAGAACGTCGGAGAAGAGGAACCAGTAATTGTGCAGGAGGGGCAAGAGGACGAATGGCAGCATTCCGAGGGGCGGGACAACGACAACGCATCCCCGAGCAGCACAACTCAGCAGATGACGCCGATTGACGACTGTGCGGGCGGCAACGACAGACTGTGCCACCTGTGCATGTGAGTGAGTCGGGAATGGCCATTGAACACGGTCCAGCCCGGATGGCAGGGTACTGAGACTTTTGGTTGGCCGTGGATGGTCTACCATAACGATGGTTTTAAACACAACATTTTTTCTTCTCTTCTCCAGGGAAGAATCCAAATACCCGGGCCGCCACATTGCTCAGCGCCATCTGAAGAGACCCCTTTATGAGTGTCCGATTTGTTGCAAATTTGGCAGCTACGAAAGTTGTACAGTCAGCAAACACATTCACAAAGTTCATCCGAAAGAGGCCAAAAACACCGTGCCGATCAGCAATTTGGATAAATATGCGGACGAAATCAGAGAACTTCAGGCACTCGTTGAATGCCTTTTTCAAATTTTAACATATTTTATTTGCAGACTCGTTGCTTCCCCAACCGTCAAATGAAATTGGTTCGTCCCGCCAACAATTCCGGCAAGGCTCGGCCCCGTGAGAGGCACCAGTGCGGTGTGTGTTCTGCGGACGTGGCCCAGTCGGACAGGCAACGGCACGTCTTCCACAAACATTTGCGAAAAGGAAAGGTGCCTTTCTTTCCTTGGGGGGCATTTTACCTTTGCAACTTTTTTTTTCACAATTGCGCAGATTTTTGAATGTCCGTTGTGTGATTTCTCATCCAATTACGACATCCACCGGGTCAAATGGCACATTAAGTGAGTTGCTGTTACTGAGATTGGCATTTGTGCATTTCGGGGCATGGGGCGTTTGGGGGAAAAATAGGTAAACCTAAAAAAAATCCGGGTTCTATAGTAATTATGAATTGTCTAAAGGGACGAATTGATCAAATTGAATCATAAATATTGAAGTTTTTTTGCCCCAAACATTTAGTAACTGGAACAATCTGCGTCATTACCCTTTTTTCGGTGACGATTAAAGTTCATTTTGCACTTTGAATTATTTGCATTTAATCGATCTCGCCGCGCTTTGACCAAAAGAATGTTCCTTTCAATGTTTTTAAGTGGTTACTTTAATATTTTAATTTAAGATGGGATCACAAAGAATTTGTGGACGTCGCGGGTGGTGCCCAATTTGAGCCGATTTCGCACGAATCGCTGTATCGAGACGAAATTGACGCGCTGAACGATAAATGTTTCCCGGGTTGGCAGAGAAAGCGCCATTTGAACGCGGGGGATGCCGGGGAACGTAAAAGTGAGACGCCAACGATGAAATCTTCTTCGGACGAACAGCGAACGGAGGAGTGGGGGGCAAAGATTTTGGGGGAGGAAGTGATGACAAAGAATGGACACGACTTCGGGGAGGAGGGGGAACCAATTGTCAAGAAGACCACGCTGGACGACCTCTTGATGGAGATGGTCGGCAAACACCAGCACTATTCGTGGGGAGACTCACCGGGCACCGATGAGAGGGCACGCTCATTGGCCGAGTTGGACGGAGCCGCTAATGCGCTCGAGTGGACGTGCCAGGTGGAAATGCATCGAATTATACAAATTATGCAATCATTTACATATTTATTCCCAACTTTTTCTCATATGTCAAAATCAAAATGTTTTTGTTTGAAATTTACGGGTTTTTTGAAGATTTGCCATACTGCGCTGAAGCCGGGTACTAATTTGCTTCGACATGTCGCCAAAGACCATCTCAATTTAGCCGTTATATCAATGCCCAATCTGTGAAAACCATGGCGCTCATAGTGCCTACGAAGGTGCTTTTATTCATTTATTTTCAAAAACTATAAAAATTTCAGTTCGTTCGCATATGCTTCGCTCTCACGCTGACACGACGCAGGAACCATTGAGTAAAGAAAAGCATGGGGTCCTAAAATTGTCAATTTTTTGAATGTTCAGGCAGCCTCGAAGAAAATCTTGGCGAAATCGAATTGATCTACAGACGCTGCTTTCCTCGCAAAGAATTCAAAGCTGGCGGCGGCGGCGGTGATCGCTGCAGTCAAGAGAACATCGGTGGCACGACAGACGACCATAGACGAGGCGCGTGTGCGGTGCAGAGAGTGCGGGCAGGAGATGAAGACGGAGGACAGACAGGTGAGAGAAAGGGGAGAGAGTGCATGCGAGGTCTATTAGCTTCAAAGGGGGGGGGGGGTTAGAGTCTGCAGCAAGCATTTGTCGTGTTTCTGTCCGTTTCCGACCCGTACATTCACTACCGCCAGATCCATGTGTACCGGCACCATTTGCGCGAGCCGCGCCTGTACGAGTGTCCGGCCTGCGACTTCTCGCACTACGCCTGCTCCTCCGACGTGCGTAATCACATCCTTCGGGCCCATAAGAATCAGACGGAGTTGATGCCGCGCGCGAATTTGCTGCGCTATTCCCGGCAAATTGCGGAATGGAATGAGCGCTGCTTCCCGGGATGGATCAACCGACGTCTGCCGGCCAGCGTGACGGAGGACTTCAACAGCTGTCGCCTTTGTGGCATGGACGTGCGACAGACTTCGCGACACATTGCGGAACATCATCTGCACATCCCGCTGCACCAGTGCCCGTTGTGCGAGTACGGGGCGGCCGAGGCACGGCTTGTGCAGCGGCACATGCGCAACAACCACACGCTGAAAGAGTGCGAGGTAAGGAAAACGCCCGGACATTTAATAAAAACTTTGCGGTTATTTAAATGTTTACTATTATATTCTGCAGGGTCTGGAGCCTATAGCCAACGTGGAAAAGCACAGAGGCGAATTTTCTGAATTGCACAACCAATGCTTCCCGGGCAGACCCAAACGGTTGTCCAACATTACCATTGCGGATGAAAGCAGAAGGGCCAAGTGCAGGGGATGTGCGCAGGTGAGGGATTTGGAGAAACAATTTTTGGTGCTTTTGGAAGATTTACTCCATTCCCCCGGTCCGTCCGAATTTGTGTGGTTAGGGTTTGGGTCACTTGCATTTTCCAAACCGCCAATTGATGTGCCCTGACATGGAAAACTATGACCATATTGCCCTGCCTTTATAGACCATCAGCAAGAAGCGCCGTCTGCTCCATTTGCTGGAGAAGCACCTCAAAAAGCCCATCTACAAGTGCAAGTACTGCTTGTTCACCTCAACCCACGACAAAATGACGGTGGAGACGCATCAGAAGGAAAAGCATTTCGGAAAGACTCCGCACGTGTTGACCACAATTTCAAGACATAAAGTGGAACTGAAGCGGATGGCAACGGAATGCTTCAATGAGCCTGAACTGAAGCTGGAGGAATGAACGGAGTCCGGCGACCAAGAGGCTTTAATTTGGCCCAATTATTTTACTATACAAATTAGTTCGTTCTTTGCCCCCCTCCCATCACTTGCCAACTTTTTTGTTTTTGATCAGTGAATACATTAAAATTCAAGAATTACTAAAACATTATTCAAGGGTTTTTATCGAGAAATTGGTCTCATTTTTTTAAATATATGTGAGGGGAGCACGCGCGCGAAAGGCCACGCGTTGGGGTGCACGCCCGCGTGCGGCAGTGGGCGGCGCGGTGCCCGTAACGATTCTTTGTGTGGTTAACTTCGAGTACATACCCATGCCATGCCACTCATTGCGCAAGGGGCGGGGAGGGGGGGGGGGATCCGTTTTCGGAGAGGGGGGGGGGGGGGGAGGCGATCGAATGAGTGGGTGCAGTGGACGAAAGGAGGAGGATATTGTGAATGGGGGGGGGAGGCTTTGTTAATTGGGGAGAGAATGGACGGACCGCCGCATTGTTTTTGACTCGTAAACGCATTTCGCCGGAGGGGCTGCTCCTTTCTACCAAATTTTCTCGTCGTCTTCGGCGGAGTGCCACTCAATTGGAACACAACAAAAACAACAGCGTTTTATTCAGCCATTCTCTGCGGATAATTAAGCCGGCAGAACGATGACCGCCCCCCCCCCCCCCATAATTCTCGTCAAGCCGAAGCCGAACGAACCGCCGACTTTCCATCTTTTGTTAAAGTCAGCGAGTTTATGTACTAAAATCATCAGCTTTGTCTCATTCCATCATCGCCTTCTTCCAGCGAACCACCATCACCACCGTGTCTTTTTGCAATTAACCCAATTTTTTGGTTCACTGTTATCCAATAAATGAACGAATGACCGACCGACCGACCGACCACACACCCCCCCCCCCCCCCCCCCCCCCCCCTCGCCTCCCGCCCACCACACACTGACGACGTCGGCGGATTTGGAGCAGAATTTGATCAAGAATACGCATAAGGGGGGAAGGGGGGAGGGGGTAGACGGAAGGAGAGGGAAATGCGATGGGTTGGATGGAATGTGTGTGGGTGGGGGAGGGGGGGGGGGTGAGGGGGGGGGGGGGTTGGGGGTTGGCATGTTTGTGGGTGGATGGGGGGGGGGGCGGGGGCGGGTTGGGTCAGAAGGAAGGGAAAATATGTCGCGGCCCCATTCCTTCGCCGGATGCAAGGAATGCAAAGTCGCCGTTGTCCATCCCCCCGTCGACGGATGCAGAAAGATCAAACGCTGTGGGGGCGGGGGGGGGGGGCGGGGGGAGGCGGGGGGGGACGGGGGGGCAATGGAATGGAAACGGCGGATGCGTTGGGAGCGGACGCTGTGCGGGTTGCATTTCCACTGTGACTTTCTGACTTCTTCCGTCTCATTTGTACATCTCCCAATTGCTCCTCCTTTCCGTCTTCCCAACCAATCCAATTGCTCCTCCTTTCCGTCTTCCCAACCAATCCAATTGCTCCTCCTTTCCGTCTTCCCAACCAATCCAATTGCTCCTCCTTTCCGTCTTCCCAACCAATCCAATTGCTCCTCCTTTCCGTCTTCCCAACCAATCCAATTGCTCCTCCTTTCCGTCTTCCCAACCAATCCAATTGCTCCTCCTTTCCGTCTTCCCAACCAATCCAATTGCTCCTCCTTTCCGTCTTCCCAACCAATCCAATTGCTCCTCCTTTCCGTCTTCCCAACCAATCCAATTGCTCCTCCTTTCCGTCTTCCCAACCAATCCAATTGCTCCTCCTTTCCGTCTTCCCAACCAATCCAATTGCTCCTCCTTTCCGTCTTCCCAACCAATCCAATTGCTCCTCCTTTCCGTCTTCCCAACCAATCCAATTGCTCCTCCTTTCCGTCTTCCCAACCAATCCAATTGCTCCTCCTTTCCGTCTTCCCAACCAATCCAATTGCTTTTACTTTTCGCAAAATCATATTCTAATTATTTCTTTCTGCCACCCCTCCATTCAATTATTGCCCCCCCCCCCCCCCTCCCCCCCCCCCCCTCCTCTCCTCTCCACTCATCAAATGCTCATAACTCCCCCCCCCCCCCGCCCTTCTCCAACTACTTCCACAGTTCCACACTTTCTGAACCCTGACCACCTTCCCATCCGCGCTCAAAAACCACAACAATAATTCTGAATTTTGTATGACCCCCCCCCCCCCCCCCCCTCCAAGTGATTCAGTCGCTCTTACTTTCTTCTCCGAATGCTTTCATCCATTTGGGAAGACATTTCGGTAGGATAAATTGGTGGAGACTGTGGGGGGGGGGGGCGACGGAAAGTGCTGAAACGGAATCGATCCCACTCCTTCGTCGACACCAGCGATGACTTCGACCTATCAGCGGGCATCCAACCCCCAAGGCGATATTATTATTATTCCTCCAATTTCCATTCACCGCTCCCCCGTCATTAGCCTTCACTTCCCCCCCCCCCCCTCCGCCGCCTCCCCGAAAAACATTGGCACTGTGTTTCATTCATTCATTCATTTATTCACACTTTTCGCATTGTATCCTTTCCACCAATTTTCTGTTCCCCCCATAAACCTGCTGCTGAACCAACGCACCCATCGCTCACCGGCCGCAAATTGTGACCTGCCCGTTCATCTGCTGTTGTTGCGCTATGCTCGCCGTCCTTTTACGCCCCCTCCCCCAAATTCAGTGCCCCCACGGCCTAATTCTTTTTACTTTTACCACTCTCGACAACTCAACACCAATCAATGAATGATATAAATACTCCCCACCCAGCAGTTTTCCCCATTCTCGCGCAGCCATCGCCCCTTTAGAGGCGAAAATATTCGCCTCCCCCCCCCCCCCCCCTCCCTCCGCCATCCTATCCATTCTTTTCGTTCTTTACGGCCACATTTTGCTCGGTCGAGAGATCGCATCATCAGACAAACCCCGCCGGGTCTTCTCTGTTTCATTGTAACATCCCCCCCCCCCCCAACCCCCCGCCGCCCGTCCGTCCGAATCCTCTCCCTCATGCCGAACGTATCCACCCCCCCCCTCTTTTTCATCCATTTCATCCCCTCCTCCGCTTTCTCTTCATCCCTTTGTTGACCCGTTCCCTGTCCAAAGTTGCTTAAAGCCTCAATTTCCCTTCCGTCTTAAAGTACAAAATCCATCCGAACACTGTATGGCCACATCTTCCACCTGCGCCCTTGGGAATGGCGTCCCAACGGATGCCACCGTTTTCCATCACAGCGAGCCGTTGTGCCGTTGCCGAGTGCTTTACATCGGAAGTGCCGTGCCAACAATCACCAAAGACGGTCTCCAGGGCATTCAACAGCCGCTGAAAGAGCGCTATCCGGCCACAGACAATCCGGACACCAAAGGCATCGACTCGTGGTGAGTGGGGCAACCAAAAACTAATGCCCTAAATGCCCCCAATTTATCTATTCCACCCCCCCCCCCCCTGTCAGGCTGTCGGTGTGGTCCAACGGACTGCTGCTGGAATACGTGGACGGCGAACAAAAGATGGAGAGCGCCTTCTTCCCGATCGCCTCTCTCCATTACTGTGCCGCTGTACGATTTGTTGTCGTTATTCTCTCTCCCCCCACCCCCCCCCCCCCTCCGGCGCCTTATCATCCCAATGAGCTCCCCCCCCCTTTATCCACTCCCTTCACATCGTTCATCTTCATCATCTTTCATCGTATCCTTCCTTCATCCGAACCCCCCTCCCCCCCCCCAAACCCCACAACGTTCCAATCCCCTCCCCCTCCTTCACCAGGTGCGCTACGTGAACATGACCGGATTTGCCGTGGAGGGAGGCGGGGAACGGTTCATCCCATTGGACAGCCCTTTCGCGCACATTCCCGACTCGCCCCATCCGCCGATGTTCGCTGCCATCTTCCGTCGTACCCACGGGGTCAAGGTCGGTCGTTGCTCTGAATGCGATTGGGGCAAAGTTTCTGAGTTTTGGGTGTGGCGGACGTACGGATAAAGTCGCTTCTTTCTCGACTTGGCGATAGCCCAATATTAGGGGGGGGGCGGGGGGGGAGGGGGGGGGGAGCGCGGCGCCGGCGGCGGCGGTCCGAGCGATGCGAAGCCCCGTAATTTGAATTATTAAACGATTCAAGAATGGGGGGAATTCTTTTTAGGCGGGCAATTAGGGCGGGGTAATAAAGATAAGCGGGCAAAATTGAAAATGTTTTGTCTCTGAAATGTGCCACCAAATGAAAAGGTGCTCGAATGCCACGCTTTCGTTTGCACCAACGAAAAGGCGGCTAATGCGCTCGTCCGCTGCTGCTTCCACGCCTATGCGGAAACGAATTATTTGAAAGCGGAGGAAAAGCTGCCCACGCCGCCTTCGCAGGGCAACGGCCTCAGGGCGATCAAAGAGCCGAGCCGAAGCGAAAGCCCAAGCAGTGATCAGAACATGAGGCGGGTTTTTGGTTTGGGAAGCGTTCATTTGGGGGATTTATTGGACTTTGGTTTTGTTCAGTGAGCAGGAGAACGGTGCGGATGGGCTGGTGGCGGATTGGAATGATCGGGCGATCGGACAGAAGGCGTGGCAGCGGCGGCAACAGAACGGCGAGTTGGATTCGTCCAGCATGTCGTCCGGCACTTTCCGACAGCAGCACAAGGGGAGGAAGGCCGGCGGCGGGGAGGGCGGAGGCGTGCTGGTGCCGTACGAGGGCCGCGTTGGCAGTCGGGCTGAGCCGCGAGACTTTTGCGACTCGATGCCGCGGCGCCGACCGCCGCACGGCGGTGCCTTCTTTTACGCGCCGATGCCGCACCCCCAGGGCATGTTCCCCCCACCTCCGTCTCGACCGCCGCCCGCGGCGTTCCTTCGCCCCGGGGCCTTTTTCCTCGGCAGTGCCGCCGCACCCACACTTTATGCCGCCGCCTTTCTTTCCGCCGCAATCGCATCGCTTTGTCCCCTTTTGGGCCGCCGCCGCCACCGCCTCACTTTGGTATTAATGGGCCCCTAGGCCATTGGATTTGCATTTACAGCGTCTTTTACGTTTTGTTTAAGGACGTTTTGGCCATCCCTTTTCGCCTCATCCGTTCCCGCCCCGAATGTTCTTCATGCCGCCGCCACCGTCTCCGTTCCTTGGCCAAACGGTCCGTCGTAAATCACCGGAACGGTCCGTCCCCATCATCACGGAGACCGTCTACGACACATTTCCACGGCACCACAGCAGGACCACCACCACTTATGAGGAGCCAATTGTGAGGGGCGGGAGGCATTAAAAGCAAATATCTTTTTAATTGACACCGCCGGGTTCATTTTTTGAGATCAAATGATTTCGATTTATTCCCAGTCAATAATGCCGTCCAAACCATTTTTCTCAGTATATGCCGTCTTCGAATGGAGTTCAAGCAACTTATAAGCCGGGCTCATTCTCGCCAGAGCTGTACGAGCACTACTACGAGACGTACAACAGACAACAGCAGAGAACGGGCGGAAGGAAAGTGAGTTGAGGGGGGGGGGCGGCGGGAACATTCATTTGCCCTTCTTCATGACAGAATGTGAGCAGAAGCAATTCCGATGCCAGCGAGTGCGATGAGTCTGCGGCTGCCCATCACCATTATTGGGAAAGTTACGAGGCCAAAATGTTCCAGCCGCAACAACAGCAAGCAGCAGCAGCAGCGACGGAACACGCCGAAGCAGCAGAACGGAGGGACGCCAAAGCTGAACGGAGGGGGCAAGAAGTTGGAGGAGGACAGGGAGGGGGGACAGGGGCAGGACGAGGGGGACACGCTCAGACGACGGACGGAGCAGGTGACGACAACGGTGACGATGACGAAGGAAGAGCCGGACAACAACGGCACGAAGTTCACGCAGCACAGACTCGGGGGCAAAACGGCAGCAGGCGGAGGCGGAGAGCCGAGGCCGACGACGCCACCGGCCGACTACGACGTGGTGATGCCGGACAGGCAGCAGCAACAGAACGGAAGGGGGGCGGTGGGCGGAACGATGGCATATTGAAAAGGATGAAAAGGAGAGGAACCGTTAAGCAATCAGAAGCAGAGGAACGGAGATGAAGAAAAGAGGGCATAAAACTGAAACTGAAACCAATTAATATAAACAAATAAAGCCCCCCCCCGCCTAATTGCCAGTCCCCAAAAATCAATTTTCAATTATTTTTAAGATATTTCACAGTATTTTTATCCCCGCGAGAAATCGAAGACGAAAATTTATTCATTGCAAATTTACAAAATCACATCAGCGTTTGTAAAAGTAAGCGAAATGAAATGAGTTAATCCGAACAAAAACATCGGCCAGTTCAGAGGAGAGATCAGTTGGTTGGTTGGTGGGGGGGGGGGAAGAGAGCTGAGTGATTTGGTTTCGTTAGCAATTTTTACGGGTGTTTTGGCCAAGTCAAATCAAAGTGCCGTCCATTCGATTGGTTCCCTGCCCATTTCCGCCAATGCCGCGTTTGTTTGGGAGAAACATTTGCAACCGAAGAAACGGTGGGCACTCAACGGCGACGGGTGGACAGTCTTCAAAAGAAATAATTATCGTTGAAGAGGGCGGCACTAATTAGGGTTGGGCAGCAGGGCGGGCGGGGGGGGGGAGATGAAACAGACAGAAACAACCCTCTTCAAAACTCCCCCAATTCCGTTAACCCTAAGAAGCCCCCCCCCCCGATCAGTCGATCGGACAGGCCTTAATGATCCGATGCTTTTGTGTGTCGATGAGTGATTCCTTTTTGTGCGCGAAGCCGCCCCACAACAAAAAAACGACGCCAAGCCGGGACTTGGCACTGATCAGTCGGATCACAGCGTCGGTGAATTGATGCCAGCCAATTTTTGCGTGAGAGTTGGCTTTGTGGGCTCTAAAAGAGTGACTTTCATTCATTTTGTGCAGGGGACTGAAATGTCTCATTAAAGAAGGGACTCACTCGACTGTTAACGACGCGTTCAGAAGAAAGACGCCCTGGAGGGCCCATTTTGTGAGAGTGCCTTCAGGAATTGGCAAATTTAGACAAAATTTGTTAACAGTTTTACCGTGTTTAGGCAAAGTGAAGTCCGAGAATTCCGAGGAAAGTTCCTTAAATTGACAAAATGCTTTTATTGAGAAAAAAAGCACCAGAAAAGGAAACAGAAACTTTGAAAATGTTCTTCAACGACGGCGGCATCGGCTCACCATTTGGCACGGAAAAACAGAGGCCATGCGCCTAAACAAAGCAAAACGTCGCACTCAAAACCGTACAAAAACATTCCAATCGCTAATCGTCCGTCAAACGATCAGTTTAATTCAACAATAAAAGTGGGTAATGAATGACCTGTCGCAAGTTGTGGTAGGGGTCCTGACCTGCAAAAGCCGAGCATAAAAGGAGAGGGGGGGAATTGGAGTCGACGTTTTGGTCTAATTTGTAAGGGATAAACCGACCGATGAGAACAACGCGAATTTTGTCGAACGGTGTAAGATTGAACGCATTAAAGATGAGATGACGAGGCGGAAAAACGGCAACTCCCTAAACGGAGGGTGGCCATAAACCATCCACGTTGTGCAACACGTCCGGTACTGCTCGTACCTTTTTGTCCTGCTCTTCCAAAAAACTGCAAATTGTCCTTATGTACTCCATTTTGAATTCCTTGTCTAGCAATGTTTGCCATGTTGGCTCAACCAGGGAGCACAGAAAGGGATGCCATGAAGAGGAGAAGGAAGTCGAAGCTGGTGACGGGCTTGGATTTTCTGAAGTTGGAACGGTTGTTCTGTCGAATACCTCCCACAGAATGCTTGGACCCTCTCGCAAAATACAATGTGTTCACGTTCCATACCATGCCTGGCGATGGGTTGTTCCTCCTTCCTCCAGTTTCTGGTGAACGCTTTCCCAACCGTCGTCACCAACGACGGTAGAAACCGGCAGTCCACTAAAGGAATGATTGATTTAGAAACTAAACCAAGGGAATAATTACATTTGCTGCTTTTTTTCTGGTGGTGAGGCTTTGTCGAGGCCATCATCGGTGGTCAGTCTCCTTTTGGCACTTAGCGACGGCGAAATGCGTTTGAATGAAAACAACGAATTCGTCAGTTTGAACTGTTTTGGTGCCATTCTATCCAAAGTTTATTTGTTCAAAACAATCAATCACACGACAAATAAAACATTAATCGACAAAATAAAGGCAAATTGTGCCATTTAACTAAGTCATGCCAAAATAAACGATCATTTATTCCGCAGAATTCGCACTGATCACCGAACAATTCGCTGTTTCATTCACTTTGTCCACACTTTCCATTGAATCCTCGCGCCCATCGCTTTGTTTTTGGTGTTGGACTTGCGCCATCGTCGGAGAGGCCAACGATTCGTCCCACTGCTTGCCAATGTTTTCGCCGCCGAACTGCTCCAACTCTTCCTTCACTTGAGACTGCGGCGGCAGTCGAAGGACTGTCCCTTCTCTGGACGTATCTGAATTGAAGTTTATGTACAAAAATTGCCTATTTCCAACAATTGTCGGCCTTTTTTATGCCAAAAGTTTCGAGCCATACTTAGCCAAATCGCTGTCCCCAATTAACGAACTCCTCGCTCAAATTTCAATGTGTTAAATATCAAATAAACCTTTGCTTTTTGCCGGCGTTGTTTTGCTGCAAACGCGCTTTGGTTGGCCCGCGGGGGCTCCGCCAGAATTTGGGGCGGCCCTTTTTCTGTTGGGCGCCTGTTTTGGCTTCCTTAATATTTTTGCTTTTGACCGATTATACAATAAAGAAAGAAAGGCAACGGTTAAATGCCCCAAATTCTTCTAATTGTCCGTATAATTCCAAACCAAATGTTGAACGGTTCGAATTACCAACCAACCCCCAAAAATACTCGCCTAACCCGCCAGGGACCGGTCACAAAAATCCAAATTTATTGCAGCACTTTTTCTGTTTTACAACGCCGCGCTCCTCAAGCGTTTTGGTGGACGCGTCCGAATCGTCGCTGGACTCACTGAGCTGTTCGTATTGGCCAAGACGGTCGAGAAGAAAGTTTTTATCCCGCGACAGTTTAAGCAACTTTCGCTGCAAGTTTCTCAGTTCTTCTTGATAATACTCATTTTCCTAAAATTAAATAAATTTATTTCTATTAGAAAAAGACGGAAAAAATCTGTGCATTTGCCATACCCTCTCCAATTTATGCCCTTTCTTTCAAATGTCAAACTTACGTAAACGAGGTATTTGAATTTCTTCTTCAGGTCCCGATATTTATGCTTGGGCGAAACGTTCGGTTGCACTTCCATTTCGGCCATTATTGACGTGGCAAAACGTTGTGAGCCGATGTACAAATGGGGAAGCGGAGGCGGCGGGATGAAGCGGCGGCTCGTGCGGAGGCTGTACACTTTGGGGTGGCAAAGGCGCAACGGAATGTTGTACATAAATGCGTTGAGGCTGCTGGTGAGGCGGGGCCGGAGGTGCCGGATGCATGTGCATCACCTGACTAAATGGAAAATGTCAGAAAGAGCTTTCATTTAATCGAACCAACCCAGACTGTTCAATTCGCATTGTGGTCGGATGCTGTTGTTGAGTTTGGTGGTGACCAACCAACATTTGTTGTTGTTGTTGCTGTTGTGGTGTTGGATGCCCCGAGTGT
The DNA here is from genome assembly GCA_020449905.1 of Globodera pallida. NCBI lineage: Eukaryota > Metazoa > Nematoda > Chromadorea > Rhabditida > Heteroderidae > Globodera > Globodera pallida. The sequence continues at coordinate 588,214 of JAIXHY010000003.1, read as the reverse complement.
CGTTGTCCCATCACCACTTGCTGATGCGAAACATGGGGTTGGCCATGTGCAAGTCTCGGTGGTCCTGCAACACCGCCCATCTCCTGCTCTTGGAAGGATTGAACACTGGGAGGTTGGGAGTGGAACGGAGACGGGCCGCCCATTGAATGCAGTTGCTGTTCTGAAGAGTGCTGCTGCTGTACTCCTCCAGAAGCATGATGGCTTGGTCTTATGCTTTGTTGCTGTTGGGGACGAGTATGTTGCTGAAGCTGAGATGGGTTTGCCTGCAAGGGATAATGTTGTGAATGTTGTTGTTGTTGGTGGTATGGAACATGGGCCCGTTGCTGCAACTGTTGGCTTGGAGTTGACGGGGCCGTAGTGGTCGCTGGACTGTGCGGAGTCGCTCGTTGCGGTTGTTGCTGAGCCGGATTAGGATGTTGAACTTGGGTTGGCAGTTGCATCGTTGGCACCCTATAATTAGTAGTAATTAATTAATTAGCAATTTTTTCCTGGGTTTTGAGCATTTTTTATTTTGCCCGCTTTTTTGAATTCCGATTTTTGGCGTAATGAATAAAAAATTTAAAATGCTGACCATTTCCCCTCTATTTCCTTAAAAAACTGTAGCTGAACAGGTCCACGTTCACGCGTGAATATTAAAAATGTGATAATGAATTGTTGTAAATACAAATTAAAATTGTCAGGTCAATTAACATTTATTGTTTGGCCAATTGGATTTGAGCAGATGCAAATATTTATGTACATAAAATATCAAAAACTCTGTTGTAAGACCCGTTTTTCCATTTGTAATAATTCCCGTCATCCGTCCGTTTCAGTGTTTATGAATTTGCTTCATTGGCAATTTTGGTTGCTGTGAAGTTCACATAATTCTGTCGGGGAAGAAAAGCGGGGATTCGTCGGAGAAGTGGCGGCTGATAAGCCAACCTTTCGACTGACCTGCTCGACACCGGGCTCAATTGTATCGGAATGGCGGGACAACGTCGAGGAGTAACTGAAGCCGAGCGAGGAGAAAGTGTCGGGCGAGACGGCCAGCCCCGAACGCCTTCCCCCCGAGGGGGCCCTTTTCGGGTTGGGTCCCCCCTCTTCGCTAATCGTCGGAGGTCGCGCCGCTGAAGCCAACGACCTCTCGGCCATTTTGGCACTTTCCTTCCCATGGCGAATTCTCTTCCGTCTCCGTGACACAATGGCAATAATGCCCAAAAGAAGGGAGGCGAGAAGAAAGGAAAGGACGGCCACGGCCGCCACGGGATTTGTGCCGTTAGCCATTCCACTGGAGACGCACAACTCGAGCAGTACTTCCGGCGGATTGTCCTCAATGAGCAGTCGTAGGACCTTAAACGGGGGGAGCAGCAGCAGTGAGTCAAACAACGACCGGTGTGGCACCGGCGGGATGAAAGTCTTTATTCGGTCGGAATCCCCAAAGAAACCCTCTTATGCTCCGGCATCGCGTCCATTTGGGGATGGATTTGCTGCAACTGGTTGTTGACCAGAAAGCGTCGAACACATCCCCGGAAGGCCGGCATTGTCGACTCCGGACTGCAAGAGGCACCCAATGAAAGCGACTTAAGCTCAGCAGAAAGCAAAAGGGGGAACAAATTCGGGAAGGTCGCCTGGTGAACGGATTCCACGTCATCAAGTTGGAGACGGAGCTGAAGAAGATCAATCAAAGATAGTCAGTTGGGTTGGCTTTAGCGAACTATTTTCGAATTTAAAACTTTTCACAAATTTGTCCCTTCTGCTGACCGTTTTTGCGTCCGGCGACATATCCATGGCCATCCGATGCCAAAATACATTGTTCAACGACGGCATCGAACTGTTTGTAGTCAAGCGAAAAGTGAAGGGATTTGATGGTCGACGAGCGCCGGTTTTATTGTGCCGACGGAGAAGAAAGAAATTCAGTGCCGTGACATCATTCGCGTGCTGAAGACAAAAACTTAATGGCTGTTGACCAGAGCTTTGAAAATGCCGTGAGGGTTGGCGATTCACAATTCAAACCGATCGAAAACGCCGCCGGGTTCGGGTCGGTTTGTTGTCTTTGATAAAGTTTAATTAGGTAATTACCTCCAACGATATTAGCAGCATTGAGTGTTCGAATTCGATGCACAAAAGCGCCTCCTCTTCACTTTTCGAAATTCCCGCGTCCGGCGGACTATGAAAGTCCAATTCCAACGCGTTATGTCCATCAACCGCCCGGACGTCGTCGTCCTCCCCAAGAAGGGCGGACACGGAGCGGGGAAGGCTGTGGACGCGGTTGCCGGCCAGTGGAACAAAAGACAGGCGGCGGAATGTGCGGGCAGCGAGGACAAAGCGGAGGGGACGGTGACGGACGGAGACGGCGAAGAGACCTTTTGAGGGGGGGGGGGGAGGGAGGGGGATTGAAAACATAGGAAAAGCTGAGGGAGGGGGGGGGAGAAGCTGAGGGAGGGGGGAGGAGAAGCTGAGGGGGGGGGAGAAGCTGAGGGGGGGGGAGAAGCTGAGGGGGGGGGGAGAAGCTGAGGGGGGGAGAAGCTGAGGGGGGGGGAGAAGCTGAGGGGGGGATTTAAAGCATAGGAAAAGCTGAGGGGGGGGGGGAGAAGCTGAAGGGGGGGATTTAAAGCATAGGAAAAGCTGAGGGGGGGGGGAAGCTGAGGGGGGGGGGGAGAAGCTGAGGGGGGGGGGGATTTAAAGCATAGGAAAAGCTGAGGGGGGGGGGGGGGGGTAGATTTAAAGCATAGGAAAAGCTAGAGGGGGGGGGAGATTTAAAGCATAGGAGAAGCATCTCTGCCCCCCTCTCTCTATCTGTCCCGGTCTCTCTCACCTTGCGCACAATTGGCTGCTTCGCCCTGGTTTGTGCATTGGCACGTAAAGGACTCTTTGCTCTCCGGCACACAAACTCCGTCCCGGCACGCCCTCAGGGCATCCTCCCGATGGCAAACACTTGACCACTCCTTACGCACACTTTCAATTAACGGACAATCGGAGGAGGTGCCGTTGATCTGTCAGGAAGTGATTGTTAGAAGGCCATTGAATGAAATAAATCGGAGGACTCGATGAAAAGCTGACAAACCTCAGCCCTGAACTGGTCGAATTGCTCTTCCAAAATGTGCAAATCCTCGTTCAAATCGAATCCGTCGATGGCAATACGTCGCTGGCAGCCGATGAAGGAAAATGCTGAAGTCCGTCCAGGAAGTCGAAGAAGGTCGGGAAATGCGGAGATGTCGCCGAGAATGACGTGGGACAAAGAAGCAGAGGGGGCACTGATTTGTGAGAGGGGGCGATACGGTAGCTGCTCCAACAACAAATACATACTGTAGTAGCGAATTGTCCTCCAGCAAAAGTTGGGCCCGCAAGTTTTGGTCAGTGCTCTCTTCCGCTTGCGGGCATTCGTCCCCACTCTGGTCGTCTTCCGTCCGGCACTCGGCCAATGCCAAAGAAAGTCGTCGCTCCGTCCAACTCAATTCCAAATGCCACCATTCTGCGGTTTTGAGGGAGGGCAAATGTTGCTTAATGTATTCAGAGACTCACTGCCGTCGTTGACCGATTTGTCGAGCACGCGACTCTGAAGCGGCACATTCAGTCTGGCTTTGCCGTTGATCAAATCGACGGAGATAAATTGGGAAGCCGATACATCGGCATTGAGGTAAAGAAGCAGGGCACTCTGACAGAAGAAAGAAAAGCTTTTCGAAGGCTTTAGAATTTGGGTGACTGACGGATTGTGTGGTGAGGAATTGGAGGGAGACGCGTCGGACCCGGGGAAACAGAACGCCGGAGAGTCTGACGAAGCCGAAGTTGTCCCCGCTCTTGGAGGGCAGAAAGGAGAGCATTGCGGGGCCGACCTGCTCGCGGAGTTCGACCTCCGACCCCGACGGCTTTCTGCTGCCGGAGAGGCTGGCGAAGCGCAGGCAACTGTGGCAGAAGACATTGTGGCAAACGTTTTAACCGGTCGGTGGTTACTTTTCGTCCAATTTGAACGGTGCCCACACTCTTTGCGTTGTGCCGACAGTCGTCCTGCCCCCCAAACAGTTCAAAATGCCGTCCTCCGCCGCTTCCACCCGAAATGCGCTCTCCTCCACCCGGTAATCCCACACATTGGCCACCATTTCGGGGAAAGTGATGGCGAAATGATGCAAGACACGAATTGCTTCTGTTTGAGGCAAAATATTCCCGTTCGGGTCGCGCAAGGCGATGAGGAGACGACGGAGGCCGAATGGAGGGACGTGTCCGAGAGGACGAACGGCACAAGAAGCCCCTTGAGAGGTTTAAGCATTGGGTGATCAGACCAAAAGCAAAGCCCCTCCCCCCTTATGGAACGGGCCGATGCCACTGACCAGATCCTGGCACTGCTCGCTCAATTGCTTCCAAAATAGTGCCCAAAAGCTGTTGTGCTGCTGTACATCCGGAGTTCGACGAGAAAGGGAAAGATTTGGACTACGTCAAGCGAAGTCGAATGTGAAGCGACAAATCGCTGCCCAATGCGACAATTCCGGGGGGTACGGAGGAGGCCAACGGGGGGAGAAGGAGAGAGCAGTTGGCGCTGACCTGAACTGCCATAAAATGATGATGGATAATCAACCGGAATGTTCAGGAATGCCACCAGACCGTTGCCGTCGATGCCAATTCACTGCCCAATCTTTGCGATGCCGGCACACATCGCCGCCGACCCAAAGAATATTCTGCTGCCAACAAAGGCAATTCTTGCAGCTTTCCATTAGCCGACGAGACGGAAGAAATGACCGGAAGCGAAACTTTGATTATGCCGTCGGAGGAAGCGTTGTTGGCATTGTCGGCATTTACTCCTTTCATCTTCCAATACGACGAAAAGGAGGAAAGTTCGATTGGGCGATCGGACGGGAATTGGGAAGAGAGATGATCGCTCCTTTCTCAGCGACGTTCGGGTGGACAGGACACCGCTGGAAGGATGAAGCCGGAAGAGCTTGAGGGGGAAGGGGGGAGGGGGAGGGGGTGTACATTCGCAGAAGCATTAAGCGCACCTCGTCCATACGCTCGTCCGATATCTCAAACGGACCGCCTGCAACCATTCCGAAATTGGAGGACATTTTGTCCCGGAAGCGCGTTCCTCCGCACGAATCCGACCCCTCCGGGGAGGACGGCCGAGCGGTTTGGTTCCGGAGGTGAGGACAAAATGTGCACGGAGACGGAAGAGCGGGAGCAAATGCGGCCGGACGGGTGGACGAGGTTGAGGGAAAGGCGAGAGACTGTGGACGAGGGGAGCAAAGGCGGCACGGGCGAGCACAGCGACAGGACGGAGGGCGAGCGGGGCAGGAAGCAGAACGGCGCCTGCAAAGGTCGGCGGACGGGCACCGTTTGAATGGACCGCCCGAACAAATGAATGAATGGCTTTCATACCCAAATGTCGCCGCCGGCATTTTTGTCCAACACAATTCTGAAGCCCGTTGGAAGGACGATGTCGAACCGGAGCAGAACCGTCTGGTCAGGAGCGGCGGAGGACAACCGGACGGAGTAGCGGGCGGAGGGGAACACGAGGCAGGGGGGGAGACGGTCGGAGAAGAACACCCGGATGGTGCATCTGCTGGGGGGGGAAGGGGAGCATTGGAGATAATGCCATTTTGAGGGTTGGATAAGAACGGCATTTTTACTTATCAAAAGCCGTGTCCCTTCCGACCATTGCCACCACAACATTTGCTGCCATTGGACGTTCTTCCTTCACCTTCTTCCGTTCATCCTCTTCACTTTCCTCTTTTTGTCCATTCTCCTCCTTTCGGATGATCAATTCGCCTGTCCGCTGATCAATGCGAAATGTTTTTGCGGACTTTGCATCCAAAACAATTTGAAAGGCGTTGTTGGTGCTGTTGCTGCTGCTGATGACGTTCAATTGGGGCCGAATTCGCAGTTGACCCACAATTGTGCCGGCGGGCGAATGGCGCGGGACGGAAAAGTGCCAAAAGCGACGGGCAAACTTTGGGGAGGAAGAATGAGAAGGGCACGGTGGCGAGAATAGTCTAAATTGGGCTGTTAATTGATATTCAAAAGCCGAAAAGCCCCAGAAAGTTTGAATACAGTTACTAAAAAGTGCACCTGAAGCTGATCACTCCCACCCTGCCCCTTCTTTTGTCCGTCACTCTCACTCCAATCAGCTTCTTCTCTCCATCCTTCCAATGCCCATCATCACATCGGCTGATCTCCGACCCATTCACAGTGATAATGCCACTCCGGGCGTCCACTCGGGTCCACGACTGATCAGACTCTTCCAATTGAAAGTGCCAATTTGTTTCGGCCTGATCAGCCTCCTGCACAGTTGCTTCTTCGTCGACCACAATTACTCTTCCGACTTCGGCCGTTGTTGACAGATTGTGAACGAGAAGGGAGGCAATGGAAGATGGCGGAAGAGTTTTGGAAGACAAATTGTAAGAAGCAGAAGACGGTTGAATTATGAGATGAATTGGGGTTGGCTGATCGGACTGATCAGAGAGGGGAACGGTTGTCGATTCGAAAGTGTCGGAAGAGCCGTTCCAATGAAGAAGAACGGTTCGGCGGTCATTTCCGTCGACACAAAAGAGAGGAAGCTGAAACATGACACAACTGGGGGTTCAACAACGGTGTCCAAGGCGTACTCGCCTCTCTCTTCGCTATGCCGTCGCCGTTCTCCAACAGTTTAAACAGTCTCCGATCGGCGATCACTGCCGTTTCCGTCCCCACGTGTTTGGTCCACGCCCATCCAACCGCTGGCCCAGCCCCGGTGGAGCAACAACGACCCTTGACCCTGCCCAACTCGACCACCTCTTCCCCCCCAGCAACTTTCTCGGCATCGTCGGGCTTTTCCTCTCCCCCGTCCTTCCCCCAAAGCACAAAGTCGACAAAATCAGAAGCCGAGTCAAACGCTGCAGATGCTCCTCGTTCACTGCCATCTTCAACAATTTGCACTGTCATAATGCTGTGGACGCGCCATTTTGCGTCCTGGACGGTGACGCCCAGTCGAAAGGCGCTCTTCTAAACGGAACGGACAGTGCAATTCGACACAAATTGGGGGGCGATGTTATGTAAAATGCAATAATTCAAATAAAAACATTCCGGGAATTGCTAAGTTTTGAGTCTTTCGATGCTTTCGATGTTCAGCACCTTACCCTGCCCAACTCGCTGATCAGCTTCATCTCTCCCGTCCATTTGTCGATTGCGAAGGGCGTTTTTTCCTCCCCCCCACCCGCGCCGTCCAACGAAAACCAATTGCGAGCATTTTGGGCCAAGTCCGGGTCTTCACTTTGGACTTTGAACACGACAGAGCCGACGGGAGAGGACCGTTTGAGGGACTGAAAGGGAAATGGGGCGACGGGTTATTTGCTTATTTCATTAAGTTCGGCACAAACAAAGTGCAGAATGTGCCCAAAACGGGGCGCGTTGTCGTTGACGTCATTGACGATCACCCAAAACGAAGGGAAATGCCATTCACCAATGCCCGATCAACAAAAGCCTTACCTCCAAAACGCATGGCATTTTCGTCCTCTTCAGCCCGGCTCGAGCCCAAATTGTCACGCGATGCCGTCCCCCGTCCCTCTCTCTGTCCATTGCCCGTGCCATTCGAACGGTCCCTTTTCGGACGTCCAGCCGGAACATCTCCTGCGAGGATCCCTCCATCTCGAATTCAATGGGCGATGCAGAAGAAATGGAAGCCGACGCTTCTCCCTCAACTTCCTGAAGCAATCCAACCCGAACGAGAGGCTTATCCGACGGCACTTCGTTTTCATCAATTCTGACAGTCATGAAAGGCGAACGGGTGGAAGGCGAGTTGGCGGTGGAGAGGAAGACGCAGTCGGAAAGAGTTGAAGACGTATACGCCGGAGGGGATGCCAATGAATCGTCGGGCCCAGCAAAGTGTCTGAGCACGCGGACTCGGACAAGCGCAGTGCTTTCTTCCGCGCCGCCATTCGAATTCCATTCGTCTAGCACATCAAAAGCCCCGATCCGAACTCGCCACAGGGAGCACCTGCAAATTGATCGGTTGGTTTTGGGAAAGCTATTGAAATGCAAACGGAAATTGACTCTTTTTGTTTTGCTTCCATCAATACTGACCTTCTGGCAACCAAAGCCACGCGGGAACGCAAAAGTCCGCTGAACGGGTCGATCGAAAAGTGTTCTTCTCCGCTTCCCCCTTTTCTCGCGCCCCCCTCACAGACGGCCTCAGCCCCTCCGGCGTCCTCCGTTCTTTCGCCGCCTCCGCCTTCTTCCCAACGGTCGTCGCACCGTTCCTCCATCACTTTGAAGCGAATGCGCCCCTTTTGCTGTTCTTTTGGTTCATCACCATCCAACTGATCAACACGCACTTTCACTTCAACTGCTGCGTTTTCCATGGCGTGGACAAATTGGACAGGCGGGGTAAGGAGGAAGGGCGAGCTGGAGATGGAAAAAGTCGTCTGGACGACCAATTTGAGAATGGTGGAAGAGGAAGAACGGGCGGCGGAAGAGATGAGCACGGAGAGGGCGTGCTCATCCTGCCGGGCATCGGGAAGACGAAGCAGACGGACGAGTCCGGAGTGTAGTTGAACGGAGAAGAGGAGGGACTGGTTGAGGAGCACGAAGGTGCAGTTGGGCTTCAAGGGAGGGAAATTGTACAAAGAATGCCGACGGAACATGGAACGGAGTCAGAACCGGTCAGTGTGTGCAAGAATGCCCCCCACCTGAGAATGCGGGGGGACGATTCGGTGGAAGACCAATGGCAGAGTGATCAGCGGGTGGAGGACGAGGCGAACACTTTGAACGATGCGCGAATGTGGCGGGGAAGTGATTGGAGGGACGATCTTCAGGGAGACGGAGCTGGGGGAAGGAAAAGATTAAAGATCGTAAGCGATTGAAGCTGAATGCTCCTCACATGAAAGAGGGAGGCCATCGGGCGGTGAAAGCGCTCAAAGAAATGTTCAGCCGAATCGCATCGTTCGCCCGGACTGAATCGTCCAGGGGCCTCGCCAGGCTCAGAACGCCGGAGGCTATTCCGACATGGAATTGGTCATTGAGGTCTTGTCCTTGTCCAGGTGCACTTTCGATGAGGCTATTGGTGACTTTGACAATGGAAAACAGGGCGAGAGCGTTCGTTCCCTTTAGGGGATGAATTTGGGGGAGTGCTTCGAAAATTGACGAGTAAACAGACTTCGTCCGCATCTTTGTAGCTCAGTCGGGCAAGCAGTTCTCCTGCCGGTGCCCCCTCCCTCAGCTCCAACTCCAGGTGCTTCTGCTCCAGCTCGGGCCTATTGTCGTCCTGGTCCACGACTCGGACACGGACTTTGACAGCCGAACGATGCTGTGGCGTTCCCAAATCGAAAGCCTCGACAATAAAGTCCATTTTGGTCAGAAGTTCCCGATCGATGGCATCGTTCACCTCAACATTATTCAAATTTGAAAGTTTCCGTCACTTTTCTCACCGACAAATATCCCAGAATCGGGTCCACCGCCAGCTGAGCGGGACAGTCTTCGACCATACGGTACCTAACCGTCCCATTCTCCCCGCTGTCACGGTCAGTGGCCAAAAGGGTGCCAAAAACAGTGCCCGCGGGCGAATTCTCGTCGACGAAAAAGTCCAAAGACGGGGAAGGGAATTGGGGCGCACAATCATTGGCATCCGAAACCGAAATGTTCAGCACCAGCGAAGAAAACAGTACTGAAATGGATGGAGGGGAGGGGGACCATTTATAGACAAATCATTCGTCGCGAAATGCCCCAAAATTCTCATCCACGGACCATTCATCGGCGGCTGCCCGTCCATCAGGCGAATGTGCACCCGGTGGTCCGCCTGCCGTTCCCTGTCCAACCGCGCGGCCAGCCTCAGCCAACCCTCCTCGTCGACTTCAAATGCGCTGTGTTCGTCCGTCCAGAATGGGTCCACAAAAGCAAGCAGTTCGCCTAAACACCGTCAAAAAGTGTTGCGGCGGGACCCAAAACAGTTACAGTCATTTTCGATTCCCTCCAAATGCATCCCAATGAATCCCCCCCCCCCCCCCCCAGGGGAATGAATCCCCCCCCCAGGGCCCCCCAGGGGGTTGTTGGCACTCTTCTCCCATTCCCCGCCCGACTTGTTCGGTCCGCGTCCCGCATGTCAATGTGCACAATTCGTGCTCCAATTGGTGCATCTTCGGCTATCACAATCGGAGTTGAGAGAAGCTTCTGCTCGTCCCCCGCGGGCGCGTGTTCGTTTTCGTCTGAAAAGAATAAAGAATGATTAAAACACCTCCCAAATGCCAACCTCGAACAAGCACGTCAACTCTGAAAAGGTGCTGCTTATCAGAAGCATTTCGGAGATGAAAAGAGAACAGCGATACGTTCTCTGCGTCGATTGGGCCTGAATTTAGATAAATTGTTGAGGGAGTGATCGGGACGGATTGTCCCCTTCTCTCGAACCAACCGATCACCGCCAAAGTGCCGTTTTGTCCCGCTAAACCGAACGGCATTCCTTCGGCTCCGACCAGCTCTGTCTGGGGGCCAAACCTTTGGCCAAATTGGCACAAGATTGTGCCATTTACTGCATTTTCTTCCACCCAAAGAGTCAATGCCGAGGCTGAATTTGTTTCCGAATAACGGAAATTGAAGAAGTTCAATTCGCTTTGACGGCCTGTGCCCGCCTGCTGAAGTAAAGTGAATTTATTTGCTTATTGGTAACAAAATGACTGTTACCCGCGGGTCGTCTTCGACTTCATTGTCCCCCACGCGAAGTTCAAATCGTTTCTTCCCTTTTGCTCCCGTCCACGGTTCCTCAACAATCACTTCAACCGCATAATTGGAAGGCACCAATTGCGTTTGTAAGCTGAGCAGTCCATTCAGAGGACAAAGATGGAAGAAGCGAGAGGCATCGGAGGAGGATGAAGATGAAGAGGATGATGAAGGGGAGGATGAAGAGGATGAGGATGAAGAGGAGGATGGAAGAGACGAAGGATCATCCGAATGAATTGGCAGCAGTCGGAAGCGAGGTAAGAACTGTGGTGCATTGGCGACAACGATGGCAAGAAGTTCGGGATGAAAGTGGAGCCGAAGTTGGAGGAAAGGAAGGCCCACAGGGAAGTCAAGAGGAAGAAGGACTGATGAAGAGGAGGAAGTTTCGGGCCGGATGAGGATGTGAGTGGATATCTGTGCAGAATAAACGTTGAATGAGAGGAGAGAGTGCGAGCTGTACTTGAATGTCGAGGAGATGTTCGGCAAAGGGAGGGGCGAGACGGAGGCGTACGGACGGAAAAGATGAGAAGGGCGATGGAGATGAAGAGGATGAAGAAGAGGATGATGTTGATGAAGATGATGATGAGGATGCTGATGATGATGAAGAAGAAGATGATGATGAAGAGGATGATGATGAAGAAGAAGATGATGTTGATGAAGAAGATGATGATGAGGATGCTGATGATGATGAAGAAGAAGATGATGATGAAGAAGATGATGTTGATGAAGAAGATGAGGATGCCGATGGAGTGAGTAGGAAGAGGGGCCGAAGGGCCATTGTCGGAGGTGAACGCCTTGGCAACGCAAAGAGGCGATTGCCGCAAAACTGCAAAAGGGGAAGCGGGAGATGCTTTGAATTCCCAGGGGACGGCGGGGAGAACATCCCATCCACTTGAGAGAAGAAGCCGCTTAAGTGGCAGAATCCCAGCAAAGGCCTTTATGAAAAACGCCCTGGGGCATTTGTTTGTTTATTATTCCCTCAGGGGAAATCCAGATCAGATTCAGATATCTTCCCTTCCCCTTCACTTTCTTCCTGACCAGATTGAACCTCCTTCCAATCCTTTCATCAATATCCGCCCGTTCTTCCGTCTCCCCCCCCCCCCTTACTTTCTCCCCCCCCCCCCGCCCCCGCTTTTTCTTTTGGGCGTCCGTCTATCCCCCAAAATGCGGTCATCCCCCCATCAAAAGCTCCCCCCCCCCCTCCGTTAACCTAAGAAAATGAGTGGCGACATTGACAAAATCCGATCCAAATCCATTCGTCCGTCACTTCCTTTTCTATCCTTTTTGGATGATTACCGCCGATCTGACCGATGGATTCACAAAACGAATCGAATTTTAATTCTGTTCAGTTTCGTCCGAATTCCGCTTATTATGGCCTTCTCCACACATTTGGGCCATCTTCTCCTCTTCGTCCTCGTCGCGTCTTCAGCTTCTTCCGACCAAAACGATGAATCGCCGGCGGCACACAGCGACTTGCGCAGAGCTCCTCAGAAAGCGGATGAGGTAAGCTAATTTTGTAAGCCGCTTTAACGGCCTCTGATCGGCGACCTAATCGATGAATGCATTTTGCCCCGAAAGCCCAAGTGCGGGACGGCCGAGATGAGTTATCAGCCGTGCACGAGCAAGTCCATGGCAAATAAACTGTTTCTGGCGTGCTGTGAACAGTTTGTGCCGCCAGAGTGCCACTTTTTGTGCCAATATGAGACGGAACAGGAGGCGGCCAAGAAGCTGGTCAGAATGCCCGACAAACGCCCGAGGGGACTTGGCACACTTTCGCATCCTTTAAGTTGCTGCAAGCGTCCCAGTCCAGCTGTGGACTGAAGCATTTGTCGGCCGTGCTTTACTGTGCGTCGCAAAACCGGGACAACCGCCAGTGCTGCCAGGACTTGGACCTGAACTCGCCCCAGCTGATGGCATGTCCCTCGGGGGGGGGGGGAGGGGGTTGACCGAGGGGGTTGCTAAGCCGAGTCCCCTTAATAGGTGGGCAGCCGCTGTCTGCGAATGTGCGACCCGGCCGGCACTCAGCTGGGCCGACTGTCAAAGGAAGACGCGACCTGCTTGTACAACTGGAACGTGCTGATGTACTGCCACCACTCGGGTAAGACGGGCAAGGGGAAGCGAGGCTCGGCTGATCCAAAGTCGAAAAGCCGTCCATCCAATGGACTGACGGACGGACTGATCGATCAAAATGGAATGATTCCACCGGTTCACTTTGACCATTTTTAGGAATCCGCGAAATGTGAGGAGGACAGACGAAGTGCGAAGTGTTTTGATTCGACCCAACTTATAAATAAGCGAAATGCCCTCAAATATTTGAATAAACATTTAACCTTTTGCTTATTACATAAATGAAATTGAAGACGGACCTGGAATTGCTGTCCGGATCCCAGCAAGTCACTCATGACGAGCGTCGTTTCGTTTGGCAAAAACTGTTCCATCTCGGCAATTTCCATCCCGACTTGAAGTTGCTCGAACGCCTCGCGTTGGCTGAGCTCTCTTCGAACGATTCTTCGCCGGCCAATTCCCTCCTCTCCCCGCACGGACTCTTCAAGCAGTTCAACCTAAAAAGGACTTTAAACTCAAAAAACTTCAGAACAAATTGCTAAAAGCACCAAAACCATCGCTTTCGCTTTTGATCGATTTTCCCTGAACTTAGAAGCCTAAAAATTCTGGACCTTGGCCAAACATTCCACAAGCTTTCCTACTGGCGCCCCGACTTCGCTAATCCGATAGCGAAGGTCCAAGTGCCGGCCACGGTCAGTGCCGACTTCGGTTGACCGAATTCGCAGCTTCCCGTTCAGTTCGTCCACCATAAAAAGTTCCAGAAGGTTCAGCAGTTGAAATCGCTTTATTTGCTCCGCCCCTCCGGCGAAATTGTGCTCCAAAATGCCAAGGAGAGTGCCCGAGGGGGCGTTTGAAGGCCATCGGAATGTTTTGGGAGTGTCCGGACATTGCAGCGGCGAGTGAACGGGTCGAAGACTTCTCTGAAGCTTCTTCTAATTAGTCTAATGGCCGGGGGCCCCCTCAATCACTTACCCGCCGAATTAGCAATCGCACCCGGACAATTCTTTCTCCGATCGGCGGCCCATCGAACGGTTGCTGGGGGGCCGCTTTTACTTCCCTTTCCCAAATTGTCAGTCCAAAGGGCGGCTCCTTCAAAAGGCGAATTTCTCCGTCCGGAAGCAAAGTGACCAATTCGGTGGCTGCCCAATTTGATGAAGAATTTGGCCACCAATTTTCGGACATTTGGAGGACAAAGCGCAATTTGCACGGATTAGGCAGAGGAGAGAAGCGGGCCAAATTGGCCAAAAGATCGCCTGGACGTGGCGGAGGCTCATCCGGCACAAAAAGTGTCAACGAAGGCGGAAAATGGAAGAAATTCTGCCAAAAAAGGAGAAAATAAGCTTCTGATCGGCCTTCAATTGGGATTAAGCTGATTGGGCCAACCTCCGCCCCCTCGCCAAATGCCTTCCGTTCAATTCGGAGCCAAAACTTTTGTTCCACCGCCGCTTTTCCGTCTGCGAGCTGTGCAACCGCCCGCACTTCCGTCCCATCTTTCGAAGTCGCCCATTCGACGTCGTCCCGTGCCAACGACAAAAGCCCTTCGGTTGGGTGAAGCCCCAAAAGGCCGTCCCACCGGTCTCCCTCCAGGCGAAAGCGGATTTGACACGACGACAAGCCGATCACTTTGAGTCGGAATCGGTGCAGCGGTGTTCCAATAGCCATTTCGTGAAAAGTGATTGTGATGTTTGGGGCCGCATCCAAAAAGATCAGCCGGGGAAGGCCAGCCGAAGGAATTGGCCGACGCATTATTTTGATCAAAGTCCATCCGTCCAAGCCGAGATCGGCTAACACAAAATGGGAGACTGATCTTGAGGAGGAAAGTGCTGACGCTGACGAAGATGTGCGGATGCATAATGAAATTGGATTGGATCGGATGGCCAATTCGGAAGGCTCTCCCCGGAAGAGAGTCAAATTCGCCACCTGGGGGAACAATTTTAATTAATCGGGAATCGGGGACACAAGACTGACCCTCAGGCCATCGTCCCCTGGAGGAAAAGCCAATGCTTTCAGAATGTCACCCTCAGTCCAACAATTTCCCATTTTGTCTTCGAGCGGCGGTCTCAGAATTGCCACCATTTTTGGCGGTACTTTTGCTAAGTCGGAAACAATGCGCACGTGCACATTGAGGGGTGACGGCGCCGAGTGATTGGCACAATCCATCGCGCCAATTTGAAGCTTAATGAGAAGTAATTAGCATCATTAGGTTATTGAATGTGACCCCTACCATAAAGTGGTCGTTCTCATGTAATCCGATGGCTGCCGGCGATTTGGCAAGGATCAATTGATCCTCCGACATTTGGAACATCCCCAGAGGGGAAGTGCTTCTGTCCCTCTCAAGAATAGAATAACGAAGGCCCAAAGCTTGATCATCCGAGTCGGAATCTGAGGCTGAAACGGAAAGCAGCACGGAATGGGCCGGCTGAGAGAGGCGCAACGAAAGGAAAGTCGCTTCGGGGGAAGCAAATTGTGGCACTTTGTCATTGGCATCCTCAAAAGAGAAAAGAATTGGAAGATTTGGAAGGATTTGTCAGTGTTCACCTCCACAAACACTTCCAGAAGTGCTTTGACCTTCCGAGACGGCGTCCCGCCGTCCTTGACCTCCACCCACAACCGGTGGTCCTGCCACTGCTCGAAGTCGAGCGAGCGACGCAGTGAAATGTTGCCCCGGTGAACATCGATGGCGAACAAAGAGACCGAGTTCAAGTCGGCTCCGAACGGTCGCAACGCGAAGCTGAGCAGAGCGTTCGGGCCCGAGTCCGGGTCAGTCGCGTTCACTGTCAGAAAGGGCGTCCAGAGGGGCTGATCCTCCAACAAATGCAGAGACAAAACGCAGGGCAAAGACTTTGGGGGACAGCCGGCGATCAGCGGAAAATGGTCGTTCACGTCGAACACCTTTCATTTTCTGTTGAATATTTGTCAAACAATCCATCCAAAAAAAGGCAATTTCCGCGGCCTCCCGCCCCCCCCCCCCCAATTTCCGACTTTTTGTCATTAGAAACCCTAACGCTTTTCTTTCCCCAAACCACCTCAATTCGAACTTCCGCTTGCGCTGAATGCTCTTCCGCCGACAGTGTTGGGGGGTCCCTGATGGTGATGGAATCATGGAATTGACCTCTTCCAGCATTCACAGCAGACAGATCCCAAAGGCATTCATGGACTGCTCGCCCCCCCCCCTCACTTACGCTATGCATGCACACATGCACCAACTAAGAGTAGTTGAGTCGTACGACTCGAAAATGCTGTCCATGCCGTTACCTGGCCAACTCCACCTTAACCGCCAGCTGTCTCATCGCTTCGCCTTCCCTCAGCGGGGGAAGGCGTTGTCTGAGACGGAGAAGGCCAGCAACGGGGTGCACTTGAATGAACTGTTCCCATTCGGGTGAGGCCAATCGGAACGTGAAGGTGGGCGAGTACGGCGAGGAGGGGGCGGAGGAAGAAGCGTTGAGGCGGGCGATGAGCGAACCGACGGGAAGGTCCTCCGGAAGACGTACCGTCTGGAGGGCGGGAAGCGGAAGAGGGGCGGGGCCGTCGGAGGCGTGCCGAAGAAAGATCTGCCAGAAAGGGTTCAGTTACCAATTGCTGATCAATGTCCGGACGGACCTGGACTCTCTCACTCGGCCCGATCTGTCGCCCATCCGATCGCTTCCCCGCAATTTCCACCGTCCACTGGCGGGCGTCCCCATCATTCTCCACGGTGCCATTCAATCGGAGCAGTGCCAAGCCGTTTCGAATTTGTTCCAAACGAAATAAACCCTCCGACCCTTTGAGGCCAAAATCAATCGCTTCTTCTTCCCCAACATTTTCCATCGTCACCACAGAAACGACAGTTCCGTTTGGTGTATTGGCGTTTAACGAGGCAAAAGGTAGCCCCGACGGCAAATTCCTAATTCAAAAAGAGGGGGGAAATGTTGGCAATTTATTCTCAACCAAATTTCCGATCACTTTATACGGAGCCTGCCCTGTAGACGATCATCCCGCCGCCCCGGGTGCTTCTTCTCCCCCGTCTCATTGCTCGCCACTTTAGGCCCGACGCCTTTTGCAAATTGCACCACAACGGTGGCCTTGGCTGATAACGGCGGCATTCCCCCGTCAATTGCGTTCACCACAAAAGTGCAATCGGAAAGTGAGTTGGAATCGCCCTTTGGGGGACAAACACTCTGAACGGAACAAACGGAACAGACTCTTCTGAGAAGTCCCCCCCCCCGTCTCCCCCCCCCTTTTCTTCCCCCCCCCCCCCCCTTACCTCTGCCCTCCTCCTGCTGATGAACAGTTCGCCCGTCCGTTCATCCACCTCGATTGCCCCCGTTCTTTCGCTCAGCTCGTACCGCACCTGCCCATTCACTCCTTCGTCCGCATCCGTCGCGCTCACTTTGCCCACTGACACTTTGTCCGAGGACATTTTGTAATTTGGGTCCAATGTCACAGTGTACAGCGCCCGCTCAAAGCACGGCGCATTGTCATTGGCGTCCAACAAGCGAATGTACAGCTCGACGATGGCTTCCATTCGTGGCGTCCCGACGTCCCAAACTTTCATTTGGCCATGCAATTGCGCTGCAGGGAAATTGGACGGCATCATTAATCACTTTTTTGCGGTCATTGCCCTCCGGTAAATTTGTTCGGTGCCCCCCCCCCAATTCTCTCCCAACCGCTGAAGCACTGACCCGTGCGCTCCCTGTCCAACTGTCCGTCTCGCAACTCCAACACAAAATCCCCTGCGGGGCCCTTTTCCGCCCGGAAGAGTGCGCTAATGTCCTCATTTTGAGTCAGAGAAGCTTCAACCGGCGGCAGCAGTTCACATCCACCAATTGTGCCGTTGTCCCCCGCGTCCGCGTCTCGCGCTCGTCCCAAAGAGAAGCGACTGCCGGGCGAAGCGGACTCCGAAATGGACAGACTCTAAATTAATTTGGCCACTGAATGAGGCGATGGACGCTTTTTTGATGGCACTTTTTGCATTAATTAGTTTGAATGTTCGCACTAACCAACGGATCGACACCAAATGTTGGTGCATTATCATTCACATCCAAAACTTCGACCGTCAGGCGAATGAGCCGGAAGGATGACGTCAGCGCGTTGGATGGTTTTGTTGACGCATTCAAAAATGAGGAGGAGGAGGAGGAGGGAGGGAATGACGAAGAAGAAGAAGCTGCTAATGTTGTTGTTCTTGAAGTTGACGATGCCAATCGGCCGCTTCCGATCGCTCTCGACACAAAAACAAAATGCAGAAGGCATTTCCCGTTGTTGGCATCGACCGGAAGGGATTCGCGGTCAATTCGTCCGGCAACCAACAAAGTGCCGGAAGAGACATTGAGCGGGACGAGCTGCGAGTGGGGAGAGGCTGAGATGTGCCACGGGGAGAAGGACGGGGGCAGTGGCGGCAGACGGAAGACGGGGGAGCCGAGCGGACATTCTGTGGCACAATTTGAACAAATTGCGGACAGAATCAAAGACCTTCGACCAATTGGACGTGCAGGGACTGCTCGGCGTAGGGCGTCGACGGCCGCTGGGAGGAGCAGGACGGAAGATGGAGGAAGAATAAGAGCAAAAGCATGTGACGGCTTAATGTTGTGACCCGGTTGAAGATGGGCGGCTGGTTAGCCAACCGTTGGTTGACGAACGAGGTGATGATGCTGCTGTTTTTGTTGTATGCCGGGGGGGGGGAGTAAACTCGCTGAGTTTGTTTTGTTGACCGGGGGGGGGCAGCCGGTGACGACGACTTGCAGATTTTCGGCAGAGATTAGAGGAGGAGATGAGAATGCGTTTTGGAGGGGCAGTGACCCGTCGGAAGAGGAAGAATGCGAAGAGTGGAGGATGGACGGGATGAAGGTCCGAGTCCGATGTTGGGGGGCGGAGGAGGAGGACGAAACATAACAATATTTATTGCTTGGATGGCCATGCGCTCGCTGGAAGAAGGTGGGAAGAATTGCCTGATGTGGCAAATAACGGGGTGAAGAGAGTGTGGGGGGGGGGCGGGGGGGGGGGTGGGTGACCTTTGGCCAGGGCCATTCCCACCCCCCCCCCCCCCCCCCTCCGGCCATCGTCCATCAAACACTCTTCTCGCACTCGAACCCCCCCCCCCCCTCCCCCACCTTCACATAACCCACACCTGTTGTGTGTGGATTGATTGTGGCCTCCCTCCTGCTGTCCAAACAATTACCATAGCGGTAAACAACAAAAAAATACGAACAAATTTACATAGAAATGGGTGGGAGGTGGAGGGGGGAGGGGGGGGGGGGGGATGTGACTGACCGGAGGGGGGGGGGGGGGGGGGGGGTAAGGGTAGGGGGGGGGATGTGACTGACCGGAGGGGGGGGGGGGTAAGGGTAGGGGGGGGGGATGTGACTGACCGGAGGGGGGGGGGGGGAAGCCAATCGAACGGATTGGTGTTGTTCAGTGAGTGCTCCTCCACTTGCGGCTGAAAGGGTGTGTAAATGCGCGGGTATTGAAAACTGTGCGCGGAATGGAATATCCTTGGTAATGTTTGCCTCGCTGCTGCGCCCAATGTGCCGGAACGGTGGGAAATGTAATGGAGCGACCATTTAAATTAAAATGAAAGAAAATTCGTTTTGCTAGGCGCTTTTCGTCGTATGTATTAAAAAGGCTTTTGATTTGGAAGGCACAGCCCCCGTCAAATTATCCAAACAAACAAAACCTTGCGCTTTTTAATACTCCGATTTGAGCCGTCTATCCCGCAGAATGAAACCATATTATAAGTAAGTTCCCCCCCCCCCCCCCCCCCCTCCCATTCAATGGTTGGGAGACGCGGAAAAGGAGCACAATTCAATCCAATTATTGCATAAACTCGAGGGGAATTGAGCAACCAAAAGACGGGGGGGGGGGGGAATTATGAAAAGGCGGACGATGAAAGGTCAGAAACAGCGCTCTTGGAAGCGAAGCAACACCAGCAATTGGACAGTCCATGCGCTTGCCAGTCCACGGGGGAGGGGGGGGGGGGGGGTTCAAGGAGGGCAGTTGCTGGGAGGGCCCAAAAAGGGTACCGCCTGCTGACCCATGCAGTAAATAATGGCCGAATCCGTGGCAACGCAGGCTTTTGTCGAACACATTAACAGCATTGGGCCCCCTACGGTGTATTCTCACCCTCTCACATCTCTTCCAACAATTGAAGGAGTTTTTCATAGAGCATATTCAAATTCACAAGGTCGTCCCGTCGTATGTACTTACTATACATTCATTTATTCTCTCGATGGAGCATAAAAAAGGCGGACGGAAGAATGGAGATGCTGGGGGGGCGGGGGGCATGGAATGGTCGGAATTGGAATGATGAAAATTAATGAATTATAAACAGACATTAAAAAGAACGGGCCAACTTTTAAAGAATTGGAGAAAATGCCCAGTTTTAAACATATTTTCAAAAATTATCAAATGGAGGGCATTTTCGATGGTTGGTTGGTTGGGTTGGTTGAATGAGTGCATTTCATTGTTGGACCCTCCAAACGATGACAACGGCGAGCCAATGTTTGGACAGCCGACAGACGGTCGTTCGTTCGCCGGATGAGTGGCCATTCAAGGTCAAAGGAATGGGTGATGAGATTGGGGGGGGGGCGGGGGCGCGGCGGGGGGGAGGGCTGATTGGAAGAATAGTGAACACATTATTCCGGGGGGATATTGGGATTGGAATGGAAATGGATACGGACAAACAACGCTTAAAGCCGAAGCCGTGCGGAGCAATGGTCATCAAAGTATAAGTGGGTAAAAGCAATCAACATTCGGGACGTTGGAGGAGTTCAGCATTCGGGACGTTGGAGGAGTTCAACATTCGGGACGTTGGAGGAGTTCAACATTCGGGACGTTGGAGGAGTTCAACATTCGGGACGTTGGAGGAGTTCAGCATTCGGGACGTTGGAGGAGTTCAGCATTCGGGACGTTGGAGGAGTTCAGCATTCGGGACGTTGGAGGAGTTCAACATTCGGGACGTTGGAGGAGTTCAACATTCGGGACGTTGGAGGAGTTCAGCATTCGGGACGTTGGAGGAGTTCAACATTCGGGACGTTGGAGGAGTTCAACATTCGGGACGTTGGAGGAGTTCAGCATTCGGGACGTTGGAGGAGTTCAACATTCGGGACGTTGGAGGAGTTCAACATTCGGGACGTTGGAGGAGTTCAGCATTCGGGACGTTGGAGGAGTTCAACATTCGGGACGTTGGAGGAGTTCAACATTCGGGACGTTGGAGGAGTTCAACATTCGGGACGTTGGAGGAGTTCAGCATTCGGGACGTTGGAGGAGTTCAACATTCGGGACGTTGGAGGAGTTCAACATTCGGGACGTTGGAGGAGTTCAACATTCGGGACGTTGGAGGAGTTCAACATTCGGGACGTTGGAGGAGTTCAACATTCGGGACGTTGGAGGAGTTCAACATTCGGGACGTTGGAGGAGTTCAACATTCGGGACGTTGGAGGAGTTCAACATTCGGGACGTTGGAGGAGTTCAACATTCGGGACGTTGGAGGAGTTCAGCATTCGGGACGTTGGAGGAGTTCAGCATTCGGGACGTTGGAGGAGTTCAACATTCGGGACGTTGGAGGAGTTCAACATTCGGGACGTTGGAGGAGTTCAACATTCGGGAAGTTGGAGGAGTTCAGCATTCGGGACGTTGGAGGAGTTCAGCATTCGGGACGTTGGAGGAGTTCAACATTCGGGACGTTGGAGGAGTTCATTGAGCAGCTGAAGGGGTCGATGGAGTTGCACCTTGGGGGACGGAGGGAATAGAAAAAATTTGCATTAAATTATTAAATTTCTGCACCTCAATCCAGCACGGAGTCTCTTTGATGGTCGTCCTTCCGTACCCCTCCCCCCACCCTTTAACAAAACTGAGCGAAACCGTGCAGCACATCTGAACGTACAAAATGTTCAACAACAGTCAAAGGAAATGACAAAAAAAAACCCTTCGCAAATCGTCGACGCCCGTTGCTGCAGTGCCAACAGCGCGTTCGCCACTGTTCAGCGACGACGGTGCCATTTGAGATGAAATGCCCGCTACCGCATAAGCATGGGCAATTGCTAATTAAATGCCGTCAAAAGTTGTTTTATTTACTATTAAATATTCTCTAAAATGGGCCCCTCAATAAACTGCCGCCGCCTATTTTGAATAATTTCGTCCATTTTTTATTCGTTTTCTGCGCCAAAACGCACCAGAAAGTTGGGCATTTTCCAATCGCCCGCACATTTCGGCGTACGCCCAGCGAAGGTCGAACACTTTCCGCTCCGCGCCCGGACAGATTTTGTGCACCGACGGCTCGCCCCTTAAACATTGGAAAAAAGAAATTAAAACAAAACAAAATAAAACAATTTACCCGGGCCTTCCAAACTCAAAATCCATGAATTGGCTTCAAATTCAACAATTTGGACCCAAATTGATCGATCGTCTCACCTTCTCACGAAAACGCTTTTTTGGGAGAGGCATCTGTTGGAATTGAATAAGGCCAAACGATTTTTAGACCAATTTAATCATTTTAATTGTCAATAAATTAAACTCGCTTCATAAAGATGGCCTCGCCATTGTCAACAAACTTCAGAGCAATCTGAATAGAAAGGGAATTTGCTCAAATTGCAAATGGGGGAATTTTTCCCGGATTTTGAAGCAAATAAATCCCTATTGAAAGCAGTCAATTAAGAAATACTCGGCTTCAACTGACTGACCCCTTTGCCAATATGCAGCCGGGCGCGTTCCGATGCTTCACTTAAATGTGATCGATTATTCTTTGATCAGTTGAGGCCAAGAGGCCAAAATAGCCACGGTACAAACCTCCTATGGACGTTCGAAAGTGCGCCTAAACAAAACCGGCCAGCAAAAGCGCCGGAGGGGTCCATGCCCCCATCGATTGTAACCTGATTTAGAATAAAGATTTGTCCACTTTATTGTACAATATTTGTGCTTTTAATGCACTTGCCGCTGGATAATAAAAAGCTCCTAACCCAACACCAAAAGCCCATTTTAGGCTTTTTCCCGGTCGTCTCCATGCTTCCATGCTTCGAACCTCTTCCATTTCCCAAGGCACTTTAAACCATTCGCCCAATTGGGTGTCCAATTCAAAATAAGTGACTGCGCACCAATGTTCGGGCAAATCTGCAAACCAACAGAAGAATGATTAACCGCGGGAGTACTTCTTGAAATACTGTGAATTGGCGGAAGTTGGGGCAATTCAAAATTGTCTTTAATGAAAATAAATGATTATTGCGGCAAATTCCGTTAGAATACAATGTTTAGACCGCCGCGTTTGAAGTTGCCCCGTTGCATTGGCACACGGCGGCTGCTGTAATTGGGGAGAATGATTAGAATAAAAATTTAATAATTAAAAGAGAATAAAAACACAGGCCAAGTGGCTATGACTTGCACCTGTTGCTGAAACGCTGTGACCGACCCGTCCGAGCAGTGCACGACCTGTCGCGGTTGTTGGCAGTGGTGGACGGTCGGAATTGAGGGAAACGGCACAAAGGCATTGGCACTTTCCACGGCAAGTTGGTCGGCAGGCAATTGGCGGTTGGCCATTGGAAGAGTTAAAGAGGAAGTGAGGAAGGACGGATGAGCAAACGGATCGGGCAAATTGGCTGATGGATAAGCAATTGGCATTGGATGCTGCTCATCAAGTGGGCGATGGGGGGAGTCTGCCGACGTTGTCAAAAGGGGTTCCATCCGAAAAGTGGCAATATCTGAGGCCCGTTTGAGAGGAAAAGATGACACAATTTATTATTATGAGAAGCAACCAAAATTGGCAATTCCCGAAGACACGACGCGATCGTAGTGGAAGGGATTGATGCAGATCAAGTCGGGATGATCAGCCGGGATGGCACAATTGTGAAGCTTGAGCAGTTCTGAACGAAACCGATGATTTGCAGTCGGCCAAATCGAGGCCACACCGGTTTTGTTGACATTTGGCCATCGCCATATTCTGGCATAGACAACGTGGGGCAACCCTTTCCGTCCCGCCACCTGCAGCCGTCCGTCCAGAGAACGCTGAAAGTGTTTTGTCAAATGTGCCCCCACTTTTACCAAAATGACCGGTATTGTAACACAACTGGTGGGCTGTTTGCCGCCTGAGGTGACAGCAGAGATTAGGGAATCTCTTAAATGTTGGGGGGGGGGGGTTAATGATGGCCAAAGAAAGTAACGCACAATTGTTCACGGCAATCCTTAAAGAAATGTTGTTACTAATTGAGTTTGTATTAAGGCCCAATATCCGCCCCGCGGGTACGGACGGACCCGGAGGCAACAATAATTTGTGAAAAGCACCTTTAGCTTCTTCACCAGACTTTCGATCGCTTTGCGCACAAAGTCGGCGTCGCCGCCCCCCTTAAATTTGCTTCAGTCAACGCCCCGACATTATATTCCCCAGCAAAAGCCGAAAAAGACGGCTTAATAACGACC
Organism: Globodera pallida; assembly: GCA_020449905.1. Lineage (NCBI taxonomy): Eukaryota > Metazoa > Nematoda > Chromadorea > Rhabditida > Heteroderidae > Globodera > Globodera pallida. Next base: position 564,124 of record JAIXHY010000003.1, on the reverse strand, counting down.
ACTTGGTAGCACATTAGGACATGCACAACATGGGCACACGGGTCAACAACCACACAATTATTCTGCTGCCGTCGGACGGCCGAAGTCGACGAGGCCGCCGCCTCACAGTCATACGGCTGGACTGGCGGGACCAAAGGCGTGAACTCCTCCACCATGAGGACAAATCAAACACTAAAAAGCAGCGGATGATGAGACAGTCTTTTACGAAACAAAATTTAAAAGTATTTTAAATTAAATATAATACATAATTTGTCGAAATAAGTCAAATAAAACATCAAAGTAAACAAGCCATGGCGAAACTGAACAAAAGTGAAAATAGCAAGAAATACTTAACAAAATCACAAAAAGAAGGCTGGTGGCTTATGATATGTACATTCATAATCCAGTGGTAAAATATGAAACTGATCGGAAAATATGAAAGTGATTGGAAAATATAAAAGAAAGTGATCGGAATACAAAAATCAGTCGGTCAGGCCATTTGTTAATCATTCCCCTCGAACATTTTGTAGACGACTGTGAAATCTTTGTCCGCAAATTCGGGATGACCGGCGAGTAATTGATAAATTTGATGGGCCAGCGAACCCATCGGAGTTGGCACTTTAAATTGTGTGGACGAATTCTGAGCGAGGCCGAGATCCTTGGCCATCAACTTGCAGCCAAAGCCGCCATTGTAGTTGGAGCTGGCGGGCGTGTTCGGGAGCACCCCTGGGCACGGGTTGTACGTGTCGCTACTCCAGCATCGACCCGAGCTGGAGTTGATCACCGAGGTGAGCATCTTCGGGTCCAATCCCATCCTAAGGGGTTCATGAAAATGTCGAGAATAATTGGAAGCAGACCCAAAAACATTCTCCCGCTAAAATGCGGGAGCGTTGAAAAAAGTAGCCACATTTTGTGCTAGTTTTCCTCGTATAAATTGGTAAAATCGGGCACAAATAAACTAACTTTACGCCCAAATTCAACGTCTCGGCTAGCGCAATCATTTGGACGGACAAAAGCATATTATTGCAAATTTTGGTGGCCTGTCCACTTCCGACCCCTCCACAATGTACTAAAAACAATTAAATTTTTACCCATAAATTCCCATCTAAAAATATGCCGTTCCGACCACAATGTTTACAACAATAGGACTGCTTTAACCAACCGGTGTTCTTGCCCATTAGTGCCAGAATTGGCCGTGCCCGGTTGAAGGCGTCTTCGTTTCCCCCAACCATAAAGGTCAAAGTGCCATCCTTTGCGCCCAAAACACCGCCCGACACGGGCGCATCCACAAATGTGCAGCCCTTATCCGCCACCAATTCGGCCATAAAAATGGAAACAGACTGATCGATTGTGCTGCAGTCCACACAAAGAGAGCCCGCCTTCAGAGTGCTAAATTTGTATTTGTTTTTATTACCGGTAATTAGAAGGGTTGCAATTATGTGGCCAAACCCAACCCCAAAATGCCAAATTTGTCGATGAACACTGATCGAACATGGGCACTGTTGGGCAGCATTGTGACAATTTCAGTACAATTCGCCGCAACTTCGGCAGGGTTTTCAGCAACTTTCAATGATGATGATGATGCATTTTGTGATTGAAGAGTTTCCAATTTCGATTGGTCCACGTCGTACACAACAAGTTGGACACCACGACTCAGCAAATTCCTGGCCATATGGCCACCCATATTTCCGAGTCCAATAAAGCCCAGGCGTTGCATTTGTAGCGCTGAGACAATGTCTTTTCAAATCGTGTGTCAAATCAGTAAAAAGAATGGTGTTTTAACTTTAAAGTAATTAAAGATGTTTTAAGGTAATTAAAGGTGTTTTAAGGTAATTAAAGGTGTTTTAAGGTCATTTGTTTATTCCATTTAAGGGCAAATTAGTACAAGAAAGACGAACTAGTAAAATAGTACGCATTTTTGTTGGTCGCGGGTTCATAATCGAATTTTCCTATTTGGCATTCTCCCTTTTACACTTTTTTGGCACTTTTCGGTTGCTTTTTTCATTTTTGGGCCTCGAGGCAACGAATAAGCGGGAATTATTGCGATTTGAACTTAAATTTGCTCTAAAAGGAATGAATGTCGGTCATTCATTTATTATTCACACAAACTTTGCCAACATCGATTTCTTTATCATTTCAAACAATTTAAGCATCGACCAACCAACCAAACCAACCACATATTTTGACAATATTAATCAATCAATCAATCAATGGAGGGGGGGGGGGGAGGGGGGGGGGGGGAGACGTTCGTTGGGAAGGGATTTGTATTGTAATGTTTTTCGTCCAAATTTTCAGTTCACACGGGTTCAATTAATGGCGCTTCAACCGGTTCAGGGGAAGTCTCGTTGTTTGGGGTAGGACAGAGACGGGATGGCCAAGCAGTTCGTTGTGAGCCGCCTGCTCTATTCCTCCATGTCTCAGTGTTGCTGTTGCTGCTGCTGTTGGAGACTCTTAAGGCGTGAAGAGACCTCCTCGGCCACACAAACAAACACAAATTTGAACTGCTCCTCATTCTCCACCATTCCCATGCGCTGATCTCGCAAATGCTCTAACGAAGCCGCAATGTTCAATTCCTTCACACCTAAACAAGTCGATGGATGTGACTTTTTTAAAACGTTCAAATTGTCTTGAGGCGAATTGTCAGTTCCAAACAGAACCAAAACGGACAATCTCGACATTTTAACGTCGGCATCGAATCCCCCCCCCCCCGACCTCTTCGTTCAATTAAACTCTCTGGGGGGGGGGGGGGGGGGGGTCCCACTGACCTTTCTGGATCCTGTTGATCACAATGTCGATCAGACAATAACAGCCGCTTTTGCCCGCGCCGTTCCAACAATGGACGAGAACGGGCGATGCACGGCCTCGGTAGGACTTGTTGACCTTCCTGTACAAAAACATCCCTTTCATTTCATTCTTTTCCCACGAATCTCCCAAAGTCCCCCCCCCCCCATTCCCCAATTTGAATTCAAAATGATCCCGACTTTCAATTCAAAATGCCACAATTACCTCCGGAACTCGAGCAATGCTTTGCTCGATTCGGGCATCCCCCCGCTTGGCCAGCTCAAGAAATGAAATTGGGTGACGGTTCGGGTCTCGCATGTCGTGCTGTTTTTCAGATACAATGAACGGACCACGTAATGCTAAGAAAAATAAACAATTAGGTACCTAATTGGTTGAAGGCAAAATTTGGCATTCCAAATCATTAATTATTTTGTTCTAAATCATACGGACCTCGCTCCAAATGTGTTCGGACACCAAATGCACTTCAAAGTTGCCGAACGCCTTGGACCCCTCCTCGGGCCAATACTGCACGCAGCGGCCCGACTTGGTCTCGTCTTTGTCGCACAAGTTGACAAGCTTAATTAGTGGAGAACAAAGTTATTGTGAATGATGGCATTTAAATGATTTGCTTACGAGTGCCACTCCCTGTTCCCATGCCATCTGCCAAAAGGTGGCCACGGTTTTCTCCTGCGGTGCCTGTGCCATAATGTACGTCGGCTCGGGGTCAGCGTCGAAGATTTTGCTAGCGTTGTAATAGCCGAAAGAGTGGGCGGAGGAGGAGGACACGTCAACAAGCGTCTCGCAAGAGTTGGAGCAGTGCAGGGAGATGAGGGAGTCGTCATCTGCGGATGGAATATTTTATTTTTAGATGGAATTGTGCGGGAGAATCCCAAAAAAGAATATTAAATCCGGGGTTTTAAGCTTCGGCATCACTTTCTGGAGTGAGAATACTCACAGGGCAACACTGTCGCATCGACATTTTTTGTCGCATTTTCCGTCCGCCGCGCGACTTTTGTCTCCCCTGCGGCGTTTGCATAATCTTTGACGGACTCCCACTCTCTGTTGACTTCGCCCGGCTTCTCCAAGTGATCCTTCAGAAAGGTGAAAAGGACATGGCCCGTGCCGATGTCCAGCTGATCAGTGCCCGATGGTGCGCACGACTCATCCGGCCACGAAGAGGTGCTCGAATGTTTTGAGCGGTCGCCACCGGCTCGTCCTCCGACCACCGAAACCCCGTGGGAAATGGCACCCTCCTCCGCGACCCGTTGACGGCACAGATCCTCATAGAGAGAGCAGCCGGCCTCCTTGCTGCCTCTGTCCACACCCGGGGGCATTGCCTTCGGCACAATTGGACTGTCCTGTCGACGACGGCGCATTCGGGCCAAGTTAACCACCAACACGGCGAAAAGAGTGCAGATGGTCAGCGTAGAAACCGTCATAATCGGCACAAACAACCAGTCGCGCTGAGAACGCTCCACCGGAACGACGTCCTTCGGGGGGAGAGAAACGAATTTGAGGGGAATGAATGCGTTGGACAAATGCACAAAAATATGGAATTTCATATAAATCCCAGGCTTGGTGATCAGTGATCAGTCAAGCTTTACGCTCTTACCAGTCCGCTGCCAATGCCAGTCTCATCTACTCGAATGCCAGCCAACGTTTGAATGTCCTTCCGTCGCTTGTACACTGCTTGCGCAACTCCACTCGCATTGTCCAACGCGGAATCTGCATTTGTGTCCTTTTTGTCCTTGCGCGACACGCCAAGTCGCGAGATGCGAAAGGACAGTTGGCCATTCTCGTAGAGGAACTCGTCAAAGTACAAATTGTTCGGCTGCGCGATCTTCTTGTCCAAATAGGCAATCAGCTTGTACAGCTCCTGCTCCGTCAGCTGCTCTTTGGTCACCTTCAGATACACGCGGTTTCCCTCCACGCGTTGAATGCCTCCCTTCACTTCAATTTGGAAAAGCCGATGGGTGAGACTAATCAATTTTGGACATGCAATGCTTACCAATTTTGTGCACGGTGTTTGCCAAGCCCATATCGGCATTGTTGAACTGTTCGGAGTCCTTCTTCAGCAAGAGGACATGTTCCATTGGTTCGTCTCCCTGGGCTGCTTCCTCAAGCCCTGGCGGAGCTTCTTCCTTCAGCAGTTCCTCGGGCGCTTTTTCCTCCGCTTCTTCAGCTTAATTTGAGTATTGATTTGCCCCGTCCTACAACAGCAAGCAGTACCTTTCTGGTCATCATTGTTTTGGACTACGTTCTGCAGCTGTCGAATGAATTGGGCCAATCGGCTCAGTTGACGCTCGCTTAGTGCGCCCATCTCGCGCGGGCCGGCTTGCCGTCCCTTGAGCAGTTTGTGCACAAATTGGTCCAATTCGTCCACTTCCGCAGCACTGAGTCCGTCCGAGCTGCGCTTTTCATCTTCTCCATCACCTGAACACACTGATAATGTTCTTCTACAACAAATCTTCGAACTCTCAAAACAATTTCCCCAATTTCATCCCAATTTCAGCACTTACTCGGAGTGCCATTGCGGTTTTTTGCAATTGCCGGCTTGTTCTGTTCTGCGCTTTCGCTGATTTCATATGGCACTTTGTCCCCTTCTCCGTCATCGTCACCTTCCAACACCAAAATTGGTATGACGTCCACTTCTTCAGACTGGACTGGCATTTGTTCATCTTCAAGCTTCTCCAACCACAGCTTCATCTTGAGGCTCTGCCATCGCACCATCGTCGACAAGAAGGGATTGGGTCTCGTCCTCAACATTCGCCTGTTCGGCCTCCGCCTCTGCCAACAGTGCATTTTGGACCTTCTGAATGGAATTTGTAGTCGACGGGCATCACAATCCACTCGTCTGCCCACGACTGACCTGAACAAGTGCCCAAATGTTTTCCGGATTCCGAACCGTGCAGAATTCCGTGTCGTAGTCGAGTTGGAAGGCCACGGCCAGCTTGAAGTAAGCCAACACGCATTGGGCACGTGCGTCCGGCCAGTCGAGGCCCAGCTTCGCCAACCGGGTCAGCTCGGCACGTAGCAGCTCCGACTGGAAGTCGTTGATGGACCGTTCGAGGACAAGCGGCCTGATGAGGACGGACTCCTCGTCCGAGTAGCACTGGCCGAACAGCCCGTCCGGCAAGCAAATCTCACCGTCGTCGCACAGATCATCGCTGAAGTCGCAACCTATCGGGCGGAAGAGCATTGTCCCGTCCCATTAACTTCATCAGTCCCCTCCCACCAAATTTAAACGCCTTCCAATTCTTTCTCACTCCCATCCACAGGCTATGCAATCAATCAATCAATCAACAATCAATTAATCAACAATCAATTAATCAACCAATCAATGTATATAAAGCGGTCAGCCCCCCCCCCCCCTCCCATTGGTCACTGCTCCCCGTCATTAGCTGCCATAAAAGGTTGGGCGGCTGACTTCAAACAGGCGTCTTCGGCTGACCGCGCCGATCATGACGCCGCCTTCAAAAGAGCGCCCGCGGGGGCAGAAACCCCTTTATCTCGTGGAGAGGGCCGGCCCTTTCTTATTCACTGTGGACAAATTCCAAAATGATGGGAAGAAGCATTGCGAGTATTTGCGCAACTCTCGCTTATCTCACTTGGCGTCGGTCGGATGGCGGTAATTAATGGAGTTAAAAGGGCAAATGCACTCCCCCCCCCCCGGGGGAGGAAGGGTATTTGTTATTCGAATGAGGGAGTGCGAATGCCGGGGGGAATAATTGGGAATGGCCCAAAAGAATATTTTTATTATTCAGCACCCAAAAAACAAAAACATTTTTGCAGAAGCAGCAGCAGCAGACGCCCAAGCAGTGACGGCACGGCACGCACAAAGAAACGTCGCAAAAAAACACATTGAATTAAACAAAAATCATTTGGCGGTGCCTATAAAATGTTCCTTTTCAATTTTTCCCCTTTAATTTTCGCATTCAATCTCAAAACATTTTCTTCAACTCCAACGACACATCCGGATAAATTGGCACAATTTGCCATGCCATGCCCCCCCCACCCCGACACAAAATGTTATGCCCTCCCCCCCCCCCCCCCATTCGTCCACAATCGTTGCGCAGAGCTGAAGACTTAAGCAATTAGCGCTGGTGACATAAAGTCATTAAGCAAATGCCAAACAACTTTTGCCTTGGAGGCTTTCGGCAAACATTGCAAGTGATAATAAGGAAAGAACGAATTAAAGTACGGACGGATTCGGTCGGTTAGCTTTGTTTTGTATGACGTGGGATTGTGGCAGAAAATTGGGCACATTTATTTGTATTTGTCCGTGTCAAAGTGCACCGAAGAAAGTTGGACAAACACCGAACGATTCCCATGGAAATGGGACAAAGGCATCAAATAAAAATGACAGAATGAATGGCATTGTGCCATCGCACGCAATTTGAATTCCTTTTAAATACCTTCCCCCCCCCCCCCCTCCCACCGTTTAATGGGGCCGATTGAGAAGGACCACCAATTAGCCAATTAGCAGCAAAATGAATCGCAAAAATCCGGCTTATAAAATGTAACAACAAATTGGGGTATATTTGCAATTTGATTGTGACAGTCGCCGAAACGTGGGAAAATGTCGGAACATTCGCAAGGTGTCCTTTTCTCGTCAACAATTGGCGGAATACGTTCATTTTTTCCCACCGCCAAAATTGTGTAATTGTATTGGACCCAAACAAATAATAAACTTAGTAAAGTGCTTGCACATTTTGGTAGAGGGCACCAAACTCTTCTCACCTTGAAGCAACGCGGCCCTTCCGCCCGTCGTCGTCCAGTGAAGCAGTGCGACGAGGGCGAGCAGTACCTGCTTTGCCCGGAATGATGTCACGGGTGTTCTGCACCACAAGCTCCATCCTTTCTGGTGGCAATTAATTGGTGTCATTGTTTCTGTTTTATCGGTCTTCGACCGGCCGTCTTTGTTCAATTCTTCAATCGGATTCCTTTACGGACAGCGGCAGAAGGTGCATTTGCGGGATGTTTTTTCCGGAAAAAGTCCTCCCGATTTGCGGAGAAAGAGGGAGGAATTTGACTGGAGCGCAGCCTCGCCTCTGCAAAAATGGGGGGAATGTTTGAGAGACGGACGGTCGGGCGGAGGACTAATGGAAAAGCGTGGAGAGTAGGGGCCATGCCATGCACTATTTTAAACGTTTTAGGGATGAAAATGGAAAATGTTTGGGGGCAGTGGGGGAGTTAATGGGGTGCGGGAGAGGCCGGGTGAAGAGATGGCCAAGGCTGGGCAACCACACCCGGCCATCTTCACGCCGATGGCACCGACGGACGGGGGAAATGGATGGACGACGGTGGCCTCACCAAGAGGAATGGCGTGGGGGGGGGGAGGGGTGGGGGGTGGGCTAGGTGGAATAAGCCTAATTGGGTGCAGCGGGGAGGAACAGCGCCCAAGGAAACGAAAGGGGGAGGGGCGGGCGGTCCAACGGGGAGGACGGAAGCGAAGGCAATGGCATCGATTCTTTTGGCAAAATGAATACGCCGGGAGGGACAAAGCCGAGGCAACGGCAATGCGTGGAACAGACGAGCCCGAAACATTAAAGTGCGCCGCACATACCAACGGGTGTGTGCCATGCCATCGTTGCCCAACGCACCATTGCGTATGTCGGCATCATTCATTGGTTGAGGAGGGGGGGGGGGGGATTGGATGGCACAAGCTGAAGACAAGCCGAGGGGGGGGGGGGGGAGCAATAATGATGTGGGTGGGGGAATGGAAAGAGCAAACGAAGTCCTCCTAAAGGGGGCGGTGCCATCGCTTGGCCCCGCGCCCTGACAATGGCCAAGGACAACGAAGACGAAATGATGACACTTAATACGTGTAACAAACCCTTCCAACCGTCCAAATTCGCCGTGTTGCCTTTCCTCCCCCCCCCCTTTTCCCTTTTGTTTCCACTTTCTCTATCCGGAAGGGGCGCCGGGGGGAGGGGGGGGGGGGGGGGGGGACGTCACTGTCGCCGTCCGTTTTTTGGCATGCCACAAACAAAAATGGAAAGGATGAAAAATAGGAACTTTTTTAGAAATTCCCAAAGGAATAACAGCGCCGGAAAGGGACGGAAGGAGTCTTCCGGGCGATGGGCTCTCCCTCCCCCGCCCTCCCGCTTTGCTGTTTGTTTGTATTTGTCAATGATGAGAGCATGGAGATGATGTGAGTGCGGGAAAGGATGAAAGTGAAGGAAATGCGGGGGGGGCGAGGGGGGGGGGCGGGGGCAGGGGGGAGGAAAGTGGAAAGGGGGGGGGGGGAGGAAAGTGGAAAAAAGGGGGAAAGGGGAGAGGGGGGAGGGGGGGGGGGGGGAGGAAAGTGGAAAAAGGGGGAAAGGGGAGAGGGGATGGGGAGGGGGAGGGGGTGACGCCAATGCCAATGCCAATGGCTAAATAGTGTCCACAAAAAAGGCCACTGCTGCTGTTGCGCTGAAGCGTTGTCAGGCAGTGAGTGTACGTACAAATTGAGTGAAAATGGGCGTGAGGGCGTTGGCAGACAAACGAAAGGCAAAAAGTCATGCAGCAAAAGGGAAGGAACGGAGGAGGGCGGAAGGGAAGTGCCAATTTTGACGGCACGAAAATGGAGGGAAAGTGCCATCGTTGGGCGAGGCCTTTGATAATGTGCGGCGGATGCCCCGGATTTGGCACCAAAAAACAGACACTTTTTGATCTCGTAAATGCAGACGTCGCGTCGCGTCCAAATTTTAAGCAAATTTCAGTCGTTCCTTTAAATTTGCATTGAATACAAATACATAAAAAGACGAGAGAAAATTGGGTTGTGTGATATGCACGCGAGCGTTTTAATGAACACTGGACAAATGAACGTAACAAAAACAAAAGCAACACATAAAAAAGGAAGATGAATAAAATGAAAAAAAAAGAAAGTAAAATGGAATGCTGTGACTAATCAAGTAGTAAAATGGTACACATAATGAATGCATGACACAGTTTCAAGAGCGGAAACGGCTGACTGACTAGAGAGACTTCATCACCAAATGGCAATTTTTTGAGTTTGAATAGAAAGAATGTGCGTTTCGAATATGCGGAAAATGGCACACTCCAATTTTGAGTTGCTTCATTTTGGAGTAAGAGATGCACAGTGACCGGTGATTGAGTTCAAAGCGTATTAAAGCATTGGCCAAGGCACGAGTTCTTGCTCGGCCATCAGATGCCGGAATCGACAGAGGCGGCTCTGTTGAGGAACGCCCTCGTGACGGAGCCGGGCCGTTCGTTCTCCTGCAGCATCGGGTCGTGGTTAACCCCGTAGATTTTGATGGCTTTTCGGCCCATCCGCTGAAGCAACTCTTGCGAGACGCGGTGAGCCTTAAAGGAAAATTGAAAAAGTTTCTCGAAAAATTGTTTTGTCCATACAGTTCGTAGGGAAGTGTGCCATTCCTTCAGCGAAATTTCGTCCTGCAATTTTAAGCGTTTAAAGCCAAGCCCGCGGCGGGACGTCACCTGATTGGTCAGAATCACTTTGGTCTCCTTCAGACCCTCCTTCAGCTTCACCACAATGGCCGTCTCGCCCTTCACTTGCTGCAACTCCGAGGTGACTTCCTCGATTTGGTCCATGAACAACAACTTCAAAACAACGAAATCATTTCTTCCATACACTTCGCCATTTCATCACACCAACCTCCGGCTTTCCACTCAATGATTCCGGGTACAACTCCAACCGACTCGGGTACAATTTGCCGTACTTTGTCTGCCAGGCGGATGTGAACGGACCGCCCAACTTTTTGATGTAGCCGTGGATGATCACGTCGGAATCTGATTAGTATATGAAACAGCTGTTCTGAGTTGCTATCAACATGCAAAAAGCATTTTGTTTGGAAACTTTTTGGGACGTTTTGGGTCCGACGGTGCATATCGACGCCCCCGGCAGTGAAATAGAAAAACGGTCGTCCCTTTTACCTTTCTCTTCCACGGTGATTCGCATTTTCTGCTTTGCACGCTTTTTCTGTTCCGCCTTGTCCGCGTCTTGGTTGACCACGTCGAACACCGTCTCCGAAATTTCGCTCTGCCACCGTTCCGAAATTGTGATGTTGAAGTTTTTGTACAGCTCGCTGTCCGTCTCGCCAAGTTTCACGCCTTTCACCTGAATAATAAAAAATAATCAATCAATCCAATCAAAAATCAATTAGTAACTAATGCAACATTCAACAAACGCACCTCATCATCATCGAAGTTGCCAATGTCAAAAGCGTCGGCGGCATTCACTTCGCCCCGGGGAGGAATCAGTGGTGGAGGCATTCGCCGCAAGTAAACCACCGGAAACAATGGGAAATGATAAGCGGAAAAATGCTAATTATAATCTTAAACAATAAAAAAAACATGTTCAACTAACCTGCCAATCAACGCCGCGAAAGAACGGGTGCGTTTTGATCTCTTCCGCTCTTAAACAATTTAATTCCATTAGAAGAATAGAATAAAATGTTTTGTTTTTTTAATTAAGCTCATCCAAAAGTGGACGTTTCCTTCCCCCACCCCCCGCCTTAATGCCGTGCTGACAAATCGCTCACCCTTTGCCTCGACAGCCCACCCTCTCGTGCACTTCTCTCTTCAGCAGACCTTCCAACAAATCGCGGCATTCCGAACTGAAGCCCTGGTCGGGAAACTCAATGTCCTGTGTCAGTGTGATCTTGTCAATTTCGTTTTTGTCCTGCGACTGCTTTTTGTTCTTGTTGTGCTGGCGAAACGGACTGTGGCCCTTGAGCAGTTTGTACAGCATGCACCCGAACGAGAACCAATCGGCGGAACTGATGAGATAGTGTTTTTGACTTTTGGGTGGACTAAGCAAATTTATCAACTCACGAGTCATAGGCCACCCCTTTGGCAAGCACTTCGGGCGCCTAAAAATGCCAAAATTTGTCAATCTAATTAAGGCAATTATTCGTTGACTATTATAAAACAAACAGGATTGTTTTTCCTTTCCGTGACTTAAAAACTGCCTCGACTCATGTTCAATAGACCAATTCACCATGTATCCGTGGGTGCCCACGCTGGCATGCGGCTTCTTCTTGGAAAAATCGCAGGCCAAGCCGAGGTCCGACACCCTAACATGTCCATTCTCGTCAAGAAGAATATTGGCTGGCTAAAAAGCATTTTTGAACCAATAACCAAAACATCCATCAAAATAAATCCATAACTTCTAAATGTCAAAAAAACATGGCCAATGCCAAACATTCTGCGACAAAGAGCACAGGTCAAAGTGCAAATGGATTTCAATTTCACTACTCTCACACAATTTGTTAGAGCCAAACCTTTAAATCCCGGTACACAACTGTCCTGGAAAGTGTCCACATTTGTCAGCCATCTCACAAAAAATTTAAAAAACCTGCTGTGCATATGCTCCAACCCGAGGATCACTTCAGAAGCATAGAACAACACTTCCGCCTCGGTGAACACGCCATGCTGCGAGAGATGATAGTGCAGGTCGCCACCGTTCATCAAGTCCAGTATAAAACACAATTTGTCGGGGGTCTAAATGGGGGTTGTTGTTGTTACGTCTCAAGCTTTGTTCTGTTTGTTGCGCTTTGCCTGGAATGCGTAGGTCATGCACACGATGAATGGACAGTCTTGCCCCGTGCTGACCAAACTCAGCATAATCCCTGCATTTGTGGAAGGAAATAAATGACGTGAATTTGTCGCCTTTCGTTCGCTCACTTTCGTTCAGGGCGAGCGTCTCTCCTGTAAATGAAAGAGGAGGGAATAGTTGAAGCTGCTTTTGCTCAACAATCACTTGCCCTGTTTGAGCTTGATCCGCTTCTTGTCCAGGCACTTCATCGCGTACATTTTGCCCGTGTCAGCCTTTCGACAGCCATACACCTCGCCGAACCCGCCCCGCCCAATTATCCGATGAACTAAATAATCCGGAAGTTAAAAAGGCGAGGAATGCGAGCAAATAGCACAGTAAATAATATTTTACCAAAGTTATTCTAACAATATAACTCAAAGCATAATTGTTTATGTACCGGAAAAGTCGTTCATCGCCAATTGCATGTTCAACTCCAAATTCTGAATAGAATAAACAATGTACAAAATTAAATGGGAATTGAGATTGGATCGAACTGTTCCAACTTTACGGTCCATACCAAAAAAAATCATTTTAGAAAAACGCGCGAAAGATAGTTTTTAAAAATGTTAATATGCCAGCGTGGTTTAATTTTAACTCTATGCTTTACCTTCCATTGGCAGTACCGCGTGAACTTTTCACTTTCTAGGAATTTGGGGAACACGTCCTCCTTCAGCTGATCACAGATTTCCGTTACGTATGGCTAAAATCAAAACAAATTGTGGGGCAGCCAGTAAGCAACCGACTCCAACCTGGAAAAGGTCCGGCGCCACAATGTTTTTCATCAAATTCCTCTGCACATGTTGCAGCGACGCTTTTGTGTAATTCTGAGAAAAAAACTGGAGATTTGTAAATTGGGACATTTTTTGCGTTACTTACATGCGAATGTGCAAGCATTTCGACCTTAATCAAACAAATTAAATTCAAGCCATTCCAATAGGGAAATTTTGGGGACGGAAGGGCAAAACAAAAAGAGTACCTTCATGTTTTTGTCAAAATTTGTCCATTTTCCTTTAATTTATTTCAAATTTCCTTTGACCCCCTTAACCACGTCCCTGGCCATTCCCCACATGCTTTACCATTATGTGGTGGTCGTATATTTCGCGTGCTTTGGTCAGCCTTTCCTCCGGAGTCTCCAGCTTCTCGTATTCTTTTATCTGCAAATCATTTTTTAATGGACGTCCATTCAAAAAAAGCGGCCAATCAATTGAATGAATATTATTTGATGTCATATAAAATAAAAAAAACTCACAGCTTCGTAAAACTTTATCTGAGGACACGACGTCTCGCCCACCTTTACAAATTAATGATTTGAACAAAAAGCAATTTAATTTATCCCCCCCCCCGCCCTCCACCCCCCACAAACATTTTCGGCAAAGTCTTTGAGCAACAGAAATCCAAGCCGTTGGGTGAATATCTTTTCGAAGCGAATTTCGCCCGTCTTCTCCAAGTACTTCTGCATAATACTCCGGACACTAAAAGGCAAAATGGCATCGTTTTTATTGATGACAAAACATCCAGGAATAAAATTTTAAGACAATTTCCATGTACAAATAGTCCCAATTGGTGTTGAACAAACCTGGGATCGGGCAAAACAATCTTCTTCGATGCACGGGCAGCCTGGCGATGAGAGAAAGATTTAATCTTTATTATCACCATAGTCAAATCGGTCGCAAATATTTTGACGGGACCAATCAAATGACTAACCGGTTGGCTACGGCTCTTCTCCATCGCCATTAAATAAGAAACGTCGGCCAAAACAGCTTCCAGGTCAGCCATTGTTGTTGGAATGCACTCAGTTCAGTGAATTTCGGTCAAGAATTTCCGGGAGTTTTTTGTGGTAGACGAAAGATCAATTCAATGTTGTTCGGTGAATATTGCTTCCGTAGTTTCTGTTCGACGAACACCATCAAAAAGCACCAGGGCTCAATTATCCAAACATTCAACCAACGGCGCGGAGTCAAAAGGGCCGCGATGTTCACAAAACGGCGTTTGATAAATGGCGAGTGGGTGAATGCATTCACTAATCTTCGCTGCGCATCAACGAAATTATCTAATCAAATGAACTGATCATAAAATAACTTCCTCTCTTCTGTTGTATTATTAAAAATGGAAGAATATTGTTTTTCGACTAATGGGCATTTCAATACTGAACCAAAAGGACGTAATTAATTCGACTACCGTCGCATTAACCGATTATTTATGAAAAAATCGTTTAAACGAAATGTTGGTAATTAAATCTTTGGCGTTCTGTCATTAAGTCACAATGGAAATCGAGTTGGCAAGCCGCACTCCAAACACACGAATTTCTGATTAAATACACCGATTTGCCACGACTCGTTCCCTTTTTATCGACTCGTTACCTTTTTACCTCTCCACAGCAGGGACCGATTCAACTCGGCTTCATCCCAGATTAGAGTTTAGGGAGTTTAGGTAAGGTTAAAAAAATGCAAAATTACGCAAGGGGAGAGGAGAACATGGGAAGAGCCCTTAGGGGAAAGGAAGGAAACACTTAAGGGGACAACGAATTACGCATTGTGACGGCACGGCACATACGGAAGCAAGAAAAATGAACGGAAGAAAAGGCAAGAAAGAATAGGGAACGTGAGGCAAATTTAAGGGGGCGGCGGGAGATGGATAGGATTGATTGTTGGATGATGAACGAACAGAGCAAGCAGATGGGAGGGAGGGGGGGGGGGGGGGGTGCAAAGCTGTGAAAGGGGGGGGGGGGAGGGGTAGAGGGACTGAGGGAGTCCGAAAGTGCCTTTTCCAACAGAAGAAGGTGAAGAGTATATAAATAAAAGTTTGGCAACGAAGATGGATGGCTCTGGCTGGCTGGAAGAATGTGTAGAGGGGAGACGAAATGGGAGGGAGAAGGGCATAAAGTGAAGGGAGGGAAAAGGGAGGAATGAGGCCGGTTGGGGCCAATGAGACGGGAAAGACTGAAAGTTGGAGAGAGTAAGTCGACCATCTTCTCGACTCTTTTTCCTCTTCAGTCTCCCCCCCCCCCCGCCGTTGCCTAAGAAGAAAAATGGCAATGCGAGAGGGACGGGACGGGACGGGACGGGACGATGATGGATGGAGTGGACAGAGACACAAAACGATTTATTAACAAAAGGAAATGAATTGATGGCCTGGCCTGTGGCCCGCACAGACCTTCTCTTGAATAATCGCGCGGTTGCGCAACTTTGATTTGCCTTTATTTTGAACTGAACCGACAAAATTAGAGGATGTCGCGCATGTTGGAATAGGCATCAACTTTCAACCAAAAAAGGAATGAAGTTGCTGCTCTTCCTTTTCGCACATTCGACTTGATGGTCCGTTGCACACGTTTCTATTGAAGTTGAACTAGGGGGGGGGGGGGGGGGGGGGGGATGAAGCCATGGCTGGGTGGGATGGGAGTTGAAGCGGAGGAGAGGGCACTTTTGGACTTTCTGTGGGGCGAAATTTGAGCCTTGGCTTGGATGAGGTGCGGCGGTTGATGAAGAGACACCGCTGGGAAAATGTGCGCCGACTCTGCTGGTTGCCGGTCTCTTCATTGCCTGCGCTTGTGGGGGGGGGGGGGGGGGAGGGGGAAGTATTTTGCACTAATTAAGCTCCCCTCGGGATGGAGAGGATGAGAATGGGGGGGGGGGAGGGGGGGGGGGGGGTGGAACCAAAGCGAAATACTTTTTAGAGATCCCCCCCCCCCCCCCGGTGGTGGGCTTGGACGGGACGGGCTACAAGCGGATAGACTGGGGACATTGGATGGGATAAGGCCCGCAAATCCGATTGATTGGGTCGTCTGCACTGCGGTTGCCATGGGTTTGTCCAGGGATGTACCAGGGAATTCCCTACCACCGAAATAGAAAAAGTTATTTGTTAAATTGTAAGCCCCCCCCCCCCATTTTGAAAAGAATAAAGGTGCTTCCAGTGGTTTTTGGAGACGTAAAATTCGAATCTGACGTCTGTTTTCACCGATTGCGGGAATTCAGTTTGGGAAATTAATTTGGTACAGTAAAAGCACTAATTTGCTCGAATTCGGGTTGGAAACTCGGTAGCCGACAAAATTATCAATCGAGATGATTAAATCAAATTTAATGAGATGTTTGAATTTTTTTGAATGGTCGATTGTTTAAACTTTAGAACGGTTGAATTTTGCGCTGTGTTCGTGGGGGAGGTTGGTCCAGGACAAACCGCAAAGACTTTGAGGAGATCCCGAAAAAGGAAAGAAAGATTAAATGCCGGTTCATTTGGTCCGCGCATGATCTCTGGGCCATATTAAAGAGCTTTTACAAAAAAGTTTAATGGAATAAATAACAAAAATGCATCTCTGCAATTAGGCATTTATATATTCGACAATGAAAAAGTATAAAAATGTATGGGATAACGCAAGGGATTTGTTTAAAGGTAAAAGAAAAAGAAATAGGTAAGTGTAAAGAATTCGATGGACGAGCGGGACGTTTGGGCTCAGAACAAAACATTATTTTATATCTCTCATACAAACTAATCAAACAAAAACAAATTTTGCTTTTTGGCTCCACTAAATGATGTTTGTTCATGTCGTTCTCACTCAGATCAGCTTCGGCTTTTGTACTTTTCATCCTCATCCTTTTCTCTAAATGATCAACCATCAAATAATCTGCCGTTCTTCACTTTTATTCACCAACTTTTGTGCCACTCCCCACAACGCCTCCGCCTCCCGTCGTCAGTCCCCTCATCGCCGACTGTGAACTCTTTCGACTGCTCAAATCAGAGCTCTTCTTCGACAACGTCTTGCCGGCCGGCCCTGGAGCTGTTCCGGTCACTTTGAACATCTTCGAGGTCATCCCAGTTGGCACCGTCCTGCTCACGCTTTGCCGTGGCATTCCACCTCCGGCCATTTGTTGTTGAACACTTTTTCGGTGCGCCGGAGGCGCCGTGTGGTTGGCCATCATCAAATCGGTGCTAAACGCAACGCCCTTGGGCCTAGTAGTGGCCGCAGAGGTTGACGCTTCTGATTGGGAAGCTGGCTGAAGAAAATTGGAAGGCACAAGGCCGCGGACGCCATTCAGTTCTCCCAGATAAAAGCCGTCCTCATCCATTGGCTGAAGGCACATGTTTATTTGAACGTCCTTTACCCCCCCCCCCCCCACCCCCTCTCCCCAACCCCGTAGATGGTGACGAGGTCGCCCTGGCGGAAGCTGAGCTCCACCTGCTCGGCGTCCACGTTTGGTGAGCACTGTCGAGAGTAGTCGTACTTGGCCACCATCAGCTGACTTGGCGTTCCTCTGGAATCCCCAACCATTCAGGTTCAAATAAGCAAGCGGAAATCACCTCAATGGCTGCAGGGGAGGCCTGTCCCTATCCCGGATCGTCTGCTGTTGTTGCTGGTACTGCTCGCGCTCTTCCACTTCTACCTCTTCCGGCTCTCGTTCATCCGCCTCATCCTTCTGCATCTCATAGGCCATCATCCCCCCTCTTTTTTGCTGTGGAAACGGCATCTCCTCCTCCTCCGTCATCTCCTGCTGTTGTTCGTTCATTATCATCGCTTGCTGCTGGGCATCTCCCCTCCGGAGATTCCTTTCCGGAATTCCTCCCCCGCCGCCATTTCGTCCTCCACTTTCGCCCATTTCCGTGACGGACATTCGCCGGTCTTTCTCCCGCTCTGTCCGTCTCTCCTGCGGCTCGTACGAACTGTTCCGCGTTCCCCCCGGCTCGTATGTACTGCTCCGCTCCACCCGCACCGCCACGTGACCGTCGCACAAATGCCGGAGGTCCTTCCGAAGAACTGTTGCTGTTGTTGGTGTTGCTGTTGTTGTTGGTGTTGCTGTTGTTGTTGCTGTTGTTGTTGTTGTTGTTGCTGTTCATCGGAGTGTGTGAACAGTGCAGCCGGATAACGATTGCCGCTCGCCGTGGTGTATTCGTAACTGCGCGATTTGAAGGATCCTAAGGTGGGGTGCCAGATTGTTGTGCCGCCAGCACCATCCCAATATCACCCACCTTTCAGGATTTAATAAAATCTCCATTCTAATCATTGATTAATGGAAGAATGCGACCACCCCCCCCCCCCCCTCCCGCCCATTTCCAACCCCAGCGCATTCTTCGTGTGATGGGCGCTTCGGCACTTCGACTTGTCCATGGTTGCTGCTGTTGTCGTTGTTCGGCGGCCAGAAACAAATCGTCCTTGGCAATTTCGATCAGTTTGCCGGCTGGCACCAGTCCAAATCGATTGCGCACCTCGCCCCAGTAAAAGCCGTTGCGATCCACGTCCCCATGCACCTGAACAGTCCCAAAGTCACCTCCGATCACCAATCAAAAATGCCTTGATTAATTGGTGTCTACGGAAGCCCAATGCGTCCGGCTCAACGGCATGCTGATGGTCCTCGATTGCCACAAACCAACGGCTGTCCTCTTGGCCCGGAATCCGACTCGGTCTGAGGTCGGGCTCACTTTGGGTGCCGCTAGTCTGGAACTCGTCCCAAAGCCGGGTCAACTGGGCTGGCATGCCCCGCTTCTGCATGGGGACGGTCTGAGCCCCGGGGAGAACAGCAGCGGGGGTTCGCTGCTTCTGGCCCATAGGGGAAGGAGCGGCGCTCGGGCGTGCCCGACCTGAGTCGCTGCCGTTGTTGGTGACGCAGCAGATAGGACTGCTCCATCTCCAACATGCTCGGGCGCTCCTCGACCTGCGGGAACTCCTGCAACGGACGGACATCAGTCAGATCGTTAGCGTATAAATCCGGAACCCGGAACGCATTACGCACAATTTTGGGCTTTTGGCAAAATTTATATGATTTAAAGGCTGTCGAATTCAAAAATGATAAATTCTTTGATAGATAAATCTTTATATAATCTGTGTAAAGTTTAACGGTTATAATCTGTATAAAGTTTTACAATTAATTAAGGAGGAAGTTGGTGAAAAAGTGATAAATGCGGAGAAGCGGCTTCACCTTGTGCAGTGCCTTTCGGATGGAAGGTGAAGTACTGTCCGTGTCCGCCTTCCCGCCGCTGCATTGAGCAGTTGACTTGCGGAAGAAACTGCCGATGCTGGGCGTATTTGTTCTGTTGTACGCACATCGGCAGGAGAAGTCCTCCGTGCTGTCCGTCTCGCGTTTGCACCGAATCGGCGGGAAACGGCATTTGCCGTTGCCAACAAAGTGCCGGTGGAGGGAGGCAGATGCTGGCAAAGGCCGAACGGGAGGGACGAGGCCGACGAGCAGGGACCCCCGCAACGGTGTTGAACGTGGTCGGCACTGATCGGTGCCATGGAGGAAGGCGCTGTGGCGGAAATCAGATCACCTAGGAAACGAGGAATTTGAGCCTAATTTGATTGATCAAAATCCATTGCGTTCGCTTCATTATCAACCCAACAAACACTGAATTGAACTCACCGAGAATGTGGGACGGAAGAGAACAGCTCAGCAAATGTTCGTCTGCTGGTCGCCTCTCCTGCACTCGTAGCTGTTGCTTGTCATCCCCTCGGGGCACTCTGACCACATTGGAGTCGGCCGATACCGTCCCCTCCCGGGTCCGAGTGCGAACCGTCAAGAACACTGGAGGGTCGTCCGCCAGGTCGGCAAGACGAAGCAGTACATGGTCCGCTGTAGAGCTGGGCACTTGTGCAATGTTTCGTCCATCGGCAAAAATCTTTTAATTTATTAGAACAAAGAAAAGGCGAAAGTCCCCGCAAAATTTGTTGAAAAGAAGCCTTACAAATTAGAAACAAAAGTTTGTATAAAGTGTTAACCGACCAAATATGAGTGAACTGAGGCACGGGAAGGCGGCCTCGGCTGCGAGGTGGTGGGACGCCATGTGACGAGCAAAGTGTTCGGCTGGGGCCCCGGCTCCACCTGCACATTCGAAGGCGGGTCCGGGAAGGCCAACTGAAGCGAACAGATCGATCAAAAGACAATTGACAGCGATTAAAGAATGATTGGGCGTCGATCAATGGTCAAATGATTGGGTCAGAAGCAGAGCCCGGAGGGAAAAGTCCGGGATTCCCGGTCCCGTACGGAAAATCCCCTTCCCCAACGCCTTACTTTTTGGCAATGTCTTGAAGTCCATGCATCTGAATCAAGTTTAATAGATGTTAATTATGTCCCCTTAGGCATCGAGACTTGGTGATCCGATCGATAAATCTCGGATCGTGCCAAATTCTCTGCTCTGATCGACACTTACCTTTCTACGGGCCTCTTCTCCAACACGGCCCGTGGATGCTTTGTCCTCACCGAAAGTCGGTAAATTGTCGACGGGGTGAGACCTTTGAGCTGGACCTGTGGAAAAGGAGCAAATTCAAAAGCGCAAATACCGTAAAGCGTCACTTGAAAGACTGCCGGCGGACAAACGCCAACTTTGAGTGCATTGAGCAGAATGACGTGTTCGGCGTTGCTGTTGGAAGGGTGCCAAATGAGCAAAGCGGAGACGGGGGAAACATTGGACACTCTGTCAAAGGGAAACGCGAAAGATGGACAAAAGAAAGTGGGGGGTGACAAAGTGTCAACAAGCACAAAGAAGAGGAACTGACAAAGGTACTTGTGAACTCACCGAACATGTTGCGGAGCGACAGGAGCTTCTAAAATTCATAAATCCAAAAAATAATTCTCATGCATATCAAAGCCATACCAGCCCCAACGGCCAACGTGCATGCCGCGTCCATACTCGCGTTTCCATCCGCGCCGACTGCTCTCACGGACACATTGACAAACCTGTCCAGCTCCAGCTCCTCCACCAACGCACGACACTTGAACGTGCCGGGGACGGACGGCCTTGATGGTGCCATTGACGCACACTTGGTACTGGCTGGTCGGGACGGACTGGGAGGTCGAGGGGCAGTCCGGAGGCAGCCAGGAAAGCAGGACACTCCTTCGGGGAAAGCCATAACCCGGTCAAAGAACATCAAACAGTACCTGGAAAGCCGCTTTTCCACCTGCAATTCACGAGGAAATGGCACTGAAAATTCTGGCTTTAAGTACATTTTCAGCAGCCTTCTTACATTTGACCCATCCCTTCGTCCCCAATTTGTTCGTCCCTTTCCCCTTCATTTTTTCACCTCCTTTCTCCTCCCCCCCCCCCCAATGTCTTCTCCCCCCTCCTCTCCCCCTCCCCCCATGTCTTCTTCCCCCCCCCAATGTCTCCCCCTCCCCTCCCCCCCCCCCCAATCTCTTCTTCCCCCCCCCCCCCTCTCCCCCTCCCCCCCCCAATGTCTTCTTCCCCCTCCCACTCTCCCCCTCCCCCATGTCTTCTTCCCTCCCCCCCCCTCTTCCCCCCCCCCTCTCCCCCTCCCCCCCCCAATGTCTTCTTCCCCCTCCCACTCTCCCCCTCCCCCATGTCTTCTTCCCTCCCCCCCCCCTCTTCACCCCTCCGTCCCCCACACACATTTTCATATGCAAAACGGCCTATTTTCTTCTGCAGCTTCACGCTCCGTTTCTCCCGCCCTTCGTCTTCTCTTCTCTTTTAACCCCCCCCCCCCCCCCCGCCCCCTCCCCTCCTTTCTCCGCTTTTCCTGCCATTTTTCGGATTATTAATGCCGCCCCCGCTTCATCCCCCAAAGACTCTCCGAAAACCCATTCAAACTGGCATGGCATTCTCTCTGTCCTCACATTCCTTTGCCTCACTCTTTTTGGTGTTTTATATTCTTTGGCGAGGGTGGAAAATGAATGGACATGGACAGCCCCAGAGGGGATCTTTTTTAGATGGAGTGAAGGAACGTGGGGGGGGGGGGGGGAGGGGAGGGGGGGGGGGGGGGAGGGGGAGGGGGGGGGGGGGGGGGGGGGGGGGATCGATATGGACGGGTGGAGGGAGGGCAAATTATCGGGAAACAGCCATTTTTACAGAATCTCGACAGCGAATTAAACCCACACATCCGCGCGAGAGCAATTCTATGAAGAAAATAGCCCATGGGTCACAAAATAAATTGAAAACAGAACAAATATATTTGTAAAATAGCGTCTGAAGAAGAACACATGTCCAACCTCGGGGCTGATCCTGGGGCCGCAATTCCTGAACGGTGACCCGGGAAATGTCCACCGGCGGGTAGGGACACACTGAGTCCGGCAAATGCTGGTGGTGATCGGAGTTCGCAGCAGACGAGTAGTCGCTAACGGTGAAGTCGTGGCTGATCTGAGCAAGATGGTCAGGCACTTTGAGCGTGAATGACGGGGAGGAGGGCCGAAGCCGCAGGGAAGTGACGACGATCCGGGGAAGTACTCGGGGGGCCGAACACGGCGGCTGAAGTGGAAGCGATCGCCGGACAGCACTCATTGAAAAGCGGCATCTGCTCAATAACCGACGGTTGGGGTACAGTCTCTGAACGCCTTCCCCCCCGCCCCCGGTGGTTCTGATCAAACTCGCTCTGCTAGGAATTTCTACGAGCCGGCATATCAGTCCAATTCACTTACTTTTCCTGCGCGACTTCTCCCCTCTCCTGACGTCCCATGGTTGTTCTGCGGATGCTCCTTGCCGTCGTCGCTGTCATCATCCAGTCTGAGCATAGCCCTTAGCTGATCGTCTGGCACCACAAAGTTGGAAGGCACAAGGCCCGAGCGGCCGTCCAATGTCTCGCCCCAGTAAAATCTGTCACAAATATCCAAAGATTCGCCGTCAGCGCGGTCTTCCCGCTGACCTGTCCTCATCCATCGGGCCGCGCACCTTCAAAGGGAGGAAAAGCGTAAAAGATAAAGCCAAGTCAAAACTGACCAGGACGAGATCGCCCGCCTGCAGGGCCAACTCGACGTTGGGATTGTCGTTGGGCGAATCCCGAAGAGGCAAATACTGGAAGAGGGCCCGGAACAGCCTGACGAGGGGGGAGGGGGAGGGGGTGAATGGACGGCCAAATACCCGCAGGGGGCAACACCACCAAATTGCATCACGGCCTCAATCAATTCCCCGACTGAAAGACTTTGAGTCCGGCGGATGTGTGGTGAGTGTACCCGGGGGAATTGTCTTGGGTGGTGCCAAAACAGAGCCCCGGGTCGGATTGGCCTAGCGGAGGAGGCGCTGACGAATGCGACGACCCCCGCCCCCCCCCCCTCTCCCCCCCCCCCCGTCATTCTTGTTCGGATTGAATTGCAAAGGGAAAGGGGGGGGGAGGGAGCCGGGGGGGAGCCGGGGGGGGGGACGATGTGCCACCATCTTTGACTGGTGCGACGGAGGACTTTTTCTAATTACCTCTGGCAAAAGAGCCGAATGGAAAGTGATGCCAGCAGCAGAAGGCAAAAAGACTCCGTCGCCCAACATTTAATGTCATTTTGAGATGTCCCAACTCCCCCCCCCCACCCCCCCCCCCTCACTGCCCCCCCCCCCAACTTCCCAATATGCTCTTCCGTTTATTCGACGATTCCCGAACGCACAACTTTGCCAATTAGTGGTTGTTCAAGGGGAAAAAGGTGGCTTCAGAAAACACCCAGTGGCACATTTTTGTTAAAGACCAAAGAGCTAAATAACCTCCGGGGATCGAATATGTGGCACAAAACACTGAAGGTGGCATGCGATAATAGAAGAAAAAATAAGAGATTTGCATGCATTTGACAGGCCACGAGAGACTTTCTCGCGCGTCCACTCGTACCCGACGGTACTGGGCCCTCCCTTTTTGCCCCCCCCCCCTCAAGGCACACCTGGTGTTGGGCTTGCCCCGAAGCATTGTCCGGAGTGATGCTGCATCTGCCCCCAGGGGGTTTTGGTGAGTTGTTGTCCCGCCCTCCCCCTCCTCCGTCGTCTTCTTCCCATCTCTTCTTCCTCCAACGCGCATTTGCCCTCAGGGGCAAATGAAGTGATGACCACTATGGCACTTCGGTGGTGGCGGTAGTGTTGGCTGTGATTATCTTTCTCTGTCGGTCGGTGCCAGTGCCACTGTCGACTTCGCTCGCCTCAATTAGCGGATGGATGAGTGAGTGGTCGCTTGATCAATGTGTGTGGGTGGCTATGGTCGGATTGGCTTATTGGGGGGGGGGTCAAGGGGGTCAATCGACGGTGCTTATTGGGGGGCCAATCGACGGTGCTTATTGGGGGAAGGGGGGGGAGGGGTCAATCGACGGCTTATCGTGGGGGAGGGGGGGGGGGGGGTCAAGGGGGTCAATCGACGGTGCTTATTGGGGGGCCAATCGACGGTGCTTATTGGGGGAAGGGGGGGGGGGAGGGGTCAATCGACGGCTTATCGTGGGGGAGGTGAGAGGGTCAATTGACGGCTTATGGGGGGGGGGGGGGGGGTGGGGGGTCAATCGGTCTCGGCCTAGCGAATGTCGCGCTGAGGGCGGCGAGCAAAACGTGCCGGCTTTCCCGAGAACAACTCCGTCTTTAGCCTCAAAGTGCTCGCCTAAAAACGCTAAAAGAGCGGGGCGGGCGGGCGGGGGGCGGCGGGGGGGCGGGGGGCCAAAGGATTGAAACGGGCGACGGCGGAAATAAAAACAGTAAAAATAGAGCGGCGCGCAATGGGGGAGAGCTCTCACCGGGCGCAAAGTGGCGCCGAAGGGGGCAGCATCGAAGAGGTCGTCTGGCAGTGCCGTTGAGGGCACAACGGCAGGCATTCTGCAGGGGAATGGGACGCCGGAGGGGGGAAACGGCTGCGAGAGGGGCACGGCACTCTGCCACAACATCCACTGCACTCTCTCACCGTTTCTTTCTCTCAACTCATTTACCAAATACACTCTTTTTTTCTCTGCGCCCATTGAATACCTCACACTTCCACTGTACTCTTGACCTTTTTTCTCTCAGCTTCGCCATCCAGAAGCTGTTTCCCCTCCGGGCTTTTTGCTTTGTCTTTTTCTCTTCTTCCCATTACTCCTTAGAAGATGTGCTCTCTGGCGATCCTTCAGATGATGAGTGAATGCGTGTGCTTCCGTCCGTCCGTCGAGGGCACTTTTGCCGCTAAAATTGACAGATTCTCGCCATTGCGTCAACCGGCACCCGTCGAACAATTCATTCTGGACCCGCCCCTCCCCCCCCCCCTCCGGCATTCTTCGCCATGAATTGATTGGCTCCTCCCCCATGCCAATCGTTGAGGTCCATAATACAGGAAGGACACAAAAGGTTGGCATTGGCACTCCCGCCGGAATACAACGGGTGCAAGGAAGGTTTTGGAGGACCGTCATTTTGCTCAAATTTCGTTTCATTTATACACAAATGTGCACAATTCTAAACAGCTTTATATCTTCTTGCTTTATATGTATGTACGTTCTGAAGGGCACAAAAAATGTTCAAATAGGAAGACTTGTGGGGGCTTAAAAGGACAGCGGGGAGGGCAAAGGGCACACTTTGAGTGTTCGTTTCATGACGCTATGGCATCTTCGAAGATTCTGCTCTCTGTCAGTACCGATGTCCTCCACCGCCTTCGTCGTAGTATCTCTGTGAATATTCATCGCCAAATCGTCGGCTCGGCTGAGGCGAATATGCGCCTCCGGGCCCAACCGGAGGGTACGGGCCTTGCGCGGGTCCGACGACGGGGCCCGGCCCGTAAATGGCGTAGGGCTAAAAGGGGCAAATTGGCCGATGCCGTCGTGGTGGAATAATAATGAATAAGTCGACAATTGTACGCCGGACGAGGCCTGCGACGCAACGGAATTTTTGAGATCACAACAACGGTAACTATCTCCAAAAATCTGTGGCGCCGCAAGGGCCCTTCGGCGTAAGGAAGGGAAAGGGGAAGGGGAAGGTGGGGATCGGATGATGATGGACGGACGGACGGACAAATGGGGCTGATGGGGAAGGATGAATGGACAGGAGGAGGAGGGGGGAGGGATGGGATGAAATGGGATAGGCGAATGAATGGTCGAGAGTGGGAATACCCCCGGGAGGGGATGGTGATGATCACCCGATCCGCCTCCTCCTCCTCCTCCTCCTCCTTCGATCCCTCTTAAATATGTCATAGTGACGATTGGCGCGTGCTGCCGCAACTCTTTTGGGCTGACGTGGTAGCCGCGAGAGGGCCGTTTTGTGTGGGCAGAAGATGAAGTGATTGGATGGGGGGGGGGGGAGAGGGGGGGGGGGGGGGGAGAGGGGGGGGGGGGGAAGATAATAATGTTTGTGATGGTCGAGAGGAGGCAGCGCGAGAGGAAGACGGCCTTCACGGAATGGCAGCAGCCCTCCGCTGGTGATCGGACGACGGAAGAAGACGTCTCCCCCCCCCCCCCCCCAATGGCTTCTCTGATCAGCAGAACCGGCCCCCCCCCCCGTCTCAGCCGTCGCGCGCACCGCAATTCCCACCCGTCACCTCACAACCCTTCCCCCTCCGCCCTAACCTTTCTGCTGATGAAATTGATTTGTGATGTGGAGGGGAGGGATTGGTTCTTGGGTTAGGAAGGAATCTCTCAATCTTCTTCATCTCCTCAAGTGAAGGACGCGAGAGTGGGGGTAGGGGGGGGGGGGACGGGGGGGGGGGATGAGTAGCGGAAATTTGGGCAATTACCACCGAAACTTTGTGTGGACCTGTTGTGGAGAACGATGAAGATGGCCTCCGTTGCTTCCGTCATGGAAAGTGTTGCCGCGTTTGCGGTAATGAATGCGTTGGAACTTGGCCAAAACGATGATCCATAGGGAAACCTGGGGGTAATAAACCCGGTTAATTGAGGGGAATGGAGAGAAGCGTTTGAACATGAAGAAATTGGAGGCCAAGGAAGAAAATGCCGGTGGCAATGCGTGCCAAATTGCCGTGGCTGAGTAAGAATATGAACAGACACGAGAAAAGGCCCCGAATGATGTCCAGCGGAAGCAGAATTAGCCACGGGATCAGCAGCCATTCGGAAGAGAGACAAATGCCAGCCTGAACGGGGAGAGAGACTTCAGTCCGCTGACGCCCAATTTGTTAGCCGAGCATTGACCAGCAGGAGGATGGAGGCAAAGATCAGCGGGATGTACAGGCACAGGGCGAACAACAACAGCACGTAGCGGGCTGAAAAGGGATAAAGAGAGATCAAGAGGGGAGGGAGGGAGGGTAAGAAAGAGAGAGAGAGAGAGGGAGATCAAGAGAGGGAGAGAGTGTAACGAAGGAGAGAGAGAGGGGAGGGGGGTAAGAAAGGGAGAGAGAGAGAGATCAAGAGAGAGGAGAGATAGATCAAGAGAGAGGAGAGAGTGTAACGAAAGGAGAGAGAGAGGGGTCAGAGAGAAAAAGAGGGGGGAAACAGGAGACAGAGAGAGTGGAAATAGTGAAAGAAAAAGGAGGAAAGGATGAAGAGAGAAAGAGAGCGCAGAAAGGGAGGGCATTTCGTCTCTCTCTCACTCTCCGTCACCCCAACGCGATGTGGGTTTAATCGAATTTGACAGCCCCCCCCCCCCCCCCCCCCCCCCCCCCTCCGTCTGCATTCTTCGAGGTCGGGTAGGGCGAGGGGCGGCTCTGCTGCTGTCCTTGGGGGTGAAGAGGTATATGGGGCAACCCCCTCCCCTCCCCCCCCCCCCCTCCCCCACGGCCAAGTCATCTCTCATTGTGCTGCTTCCCTTCCAATTAGTTCGCTAATTGCATTTTGTTTGCGCCCACAACTTCCAAAATGGAGTGGTGTGGGAGAATGTGGAGAAGGCGTCAAAAAGCATCAATTGTCGTCGTCCACAGCCTTCGAAAAACTGGTTCTTACCCCCCCCCCCCTCCCCCCCCAGAAACCCCCTCGGGGGCTTGTCACCCCGCCATGGAATGCTTCTTATGCCTGCTGGCACTTACTGTCGCTTTGCCATTTCATCTCCTCAGTGTACATGCCGAAGGAACAATCGTAGGATGAAGTGTCTTCCATCACTACAGTTATCTGTCCACTGTTGATTTTGAACTTCTTGTTCTCTAAATTAGACAAAATCCGAGAATACAGTAAGACTCAGCGTACCCGAGGACTTCCCCAGGGCATCCAGCTCACAGTCCTCGTAGATGGGCTTGTCACCGTTCGCTTTTGTCTCCGACAGCGCCCAAGCAGCAAATCCGGACAGCAGAGCATAGAGAAACTGATGGTGAGAGAAATCGCGGAAAATGAACAAAGAAAAGGGAATGGCAAAACAACTGACCAAAGTGTACAGCCCGATCAGGATGGAGCCGGGCGTAAGGCCGCAGCAGAAACAGTGCCGCACTTGCACCTCCAGCTTCGCCATGGTCTTCTCCCAGCGCTTCTTTCTGTTTTGTTGCTGTTCGTCGCCGCAGCAAGTTGTACGCGACGTCAATTGACCCTCCTTCGCTCCTTCACCGCCTCAACAGCCCTCCCCCCCCCCTCCCCCCTCCCCCCCCCCCCCCCCCGTCGTCCCTTTTCTTCTCATCCCCCCCCCCCCCCCCCCTCGTCCTTTTTACTATTCCCTCCGCCCATTCCTTCCATCACAAATGGAATGTTTGGGAAAAGAGTTGAAGGAAATGCGATTAGAGAAGTGGAGAGATTGAGAGAACACTTTTAGAGCTTCCTATTAGGCAGCAAAGCGATTGAGAGACAGCAGAGCAAAGAAAGAAAATTGAGGTGGCGAGAAGGGGAAACTGATCGGAAACTGTCTTGCTGTAGATGAACAAAAACCGCCCCCTGCCTTCCAGCGCCGACGATTAGAGTTATGTTTAAGCGATTAATGGTGCATGGATGCGTACTTTCAGCTTATTAGCGATGCACAAAGTCGTACCATATATGTACAAAGGTAGCCGATAATCATTTCAAAACAGAATTAATTGAATTTTAATAGACCGTAATTTTTCCTTCTGTGAAATTTCAAAAAAAAATAATTTGACAAATTTTGGCGGGAAATCACATGATTAAATTTGCTATGATCTTGACAAGAAAGTTTAAATGCTTTTATGATTTTTGTTTAAAAAAATTTCGAAATGGCAAACAGGCACTAAAAGCTAAAATAGGCATTTATATTCTTCTAACTTGTGAGTTTTTTAGTTATGTAGAATCCGGATTTTAAGGCACTAAAATCCCGAAATAGGCGCCCTAAAATAGGCACTAAAAATGCCAAAATATGAATCACCAATTTTCATTTTTAAGGTCAAATTCAATTAAATTTTATTTAATGAGTCGTCGTTCCTATTTAATGCGGAGGCCGAGAGATGAGGATGACAGTTATGATTATGGAGAGCAGGAGCTCATACGGGCTAAGCCCATCGATGCACGTCTGACGCAAAAATTGGGTCCATCTTATGCAGGAGGCAAGGATTTTGTGCGTGGAAGTGAGCATTCGCAGAGACAATTTTACGGAGATCAAACGGTGGTGGGGAGTAACAGCCAGCAACAGAATGAACTTGGCGAAGGATGCTCGACGGCTAACAAAACATCCGTCTCCTGAGCCATGACGAGCGAAACAAAATCAGTGCAAGCATTGTGAAAGCCGAACTTAGAGGAGACTTGGTTAGTAATTGATTCTCTACTCCGTAATTTTCTGCGTACGCCCTTGATGATTAGCGCTTGACATGGATCCGGCTTTTAGACCAAACATTTTGCTTCAGAATTAAACCATTATGAAAATCCCGTTATAAAATATGCCTATGGGACATTTCAAATGTTTTGGTGAGGTCGGCGGTATCTACTTTTAAATTAAATATATTCTAATTTGGAAACAACTGAATTTTTAGGAACGCGTGAGAAAATTGAAAAGAAAGCTTGAGGAAGGCGCGGTGGAAGAGGAAAATGGGGCCGACAAGAAAGACGAAGTCGGAGGGCGGACGCGGGAAGTACTTTTGCTTAACATGGACAAGCGGAGCGGGTTGGTGACGCCGGTCGGGACAACACAGCCGACAGTCAGTCAATCCGACAATAGATAAAAATTAAGGGTTTTTTTTTTATTAGAATCAGACGGAATCGCCGGACAATTGGAAAAGCACTGTTGATGCGGAATTTGGCAAGCGGATGGAACTTAGTCAAATGATTGCCGAAGAGAAGACCACAACTGCTGAACAGCAAATAGCGATGTTCAGTCGTTCCGCAAAGGTAAAGCATTGAAAAGGTTAAAACTCGCTAAGGTGAAAAGCTACGAAACTTGAAAAATTTTGCTTGAACTTGGCGAAATTGTTGTGTAAGTGATATTTTACTTTTGAATGGAGGTGAAACGAGGGGCGATCAAACCGCTTAATGAAATTAAACAATTCCGTTGCAATTAATGTTTAGGTCTGTTCGGACAGTAAAGTTGACGACGATTGGGTTGTGGATGACAACATTATGAGTCACCCAAAGAAACGCCGGCACGCAGACAAGGAAAGTGTTAAGAAGGCTCGCAAAATGGTAAATGGTGAGTCTATTTTAATTTATAAACAATGGACGAAAAGTCCCATCACAACAAAAAAGGCCTCCGCCACCATTTTTAGTTAATGCATTTATTCGAATATATAGTGTGCATGTTAAAATAAATATTCAAGACGGGCTCTATAAGTAAAAAGAAAGGTTTCCCCTTAACACGGTCTTCTCGTCTTGTCACATGTTCAATTTCTGAACCGTTCTTTAAGTTCCCGAATTCTTTCTGCAAGTCGCTTTAGCATCAACGCATTTAGCGATGCCGGGGGGCGAAGTCCATTCGTCGTTTCTGCTACCGGTGCTGAGTTTTTGTCCGTCAGCACCGTTCCCATTTTCACGCCCTCTTTTCTGTCGTCTTGGCTCTGGGCCTTCCCATTTTTCCCCGTTGGGCCTCGGTCGTCGTCTTCTCGCAGTGGACTCTGTTGGTCGTTTGTCCTTCGCCCGTTCTGTTGTGTCGTTGTTGTTGTTGGCGTTTTCAAATTGCCTTCCTTTTCCGTTTTCACTTCCATCCGTTTGTTTTGTCGAATTCTCGTTGTCAATTAGCAGTCCTTTCCCCTCATTGACGTCAAAGGCAAATGGCTGCTTTTCCTCTTCGTTTTCGACTCGGCAGTGAATTTTCTCGTAGTAAGTTGCCCTTCGAAAGGGACGCATCAGTCGCGGATTGTCATATTGGCCCTCAACCAACAGCTCGCAAAAACCGATCTCCGGGTCCTGATAATCAGAAAATTAAGCTTCTCTCATTGTATTGATATAATTTATATAATCGACAACTTTCTTTTCCATTCCTTCGAAGAAATTCACTGCTTTGCATTTGTTCATTTTCAAGCAAAATTGGAGACATTGCGAATGCTCTCGAACAAATTTAGTCGCAATCATTTCGCCAAAATAAACAAACTCGGGAATGGCCACACTTTCGAGTCCGAATGGGCAGTCTGTAACTTGAGAAATGACGTTTGGGTTGATTGTTAAAATAAATGTGCCTGATTCGTCATAAATAATGTCATGAAACGGCGGTAATTTCGGAGGGTTCATGTGGGCTCTAAGGTCGCCGAACCATTCCGTTGTACAGATGACAACATCAGACAATATTAGCGCATTAAATGCTGATAAAAATTGGATGTAGTAATGTTTAAGGAGCATTGCTTGAGTCAATCTAATTATGAATAAATTTAAACTGATTATACGACAGTTTATCGACTAGTAATGAACGTGGAAAGTGAATATGAGAGATTGAATATATTTCATCTGAAGGTGTTTGCCCTTTCTCTCCGAGTTTATGTGTAAAACCTTAGTAAAACATCCATTTGTGTCGGTGGAGTGTTTCGGGCGGGGGGGGGGGTGGGTATCTTCTCATTTGCTCATCAGATTTTGCGACTGCCCCAACGCAGCCGCTGTTCCCCCACGGGGTGGGGGGGGGGGAAGTGTTGCGCTCGCTCTCATCGCCCATCAGTAGTATATCTATCTATGTGCACACACACACAAATTGCAATTCTCTCCTTTGGACCCCCAACCTAAGCCAAAGCGATGGGCATGTGCAAATGTGTGAGTGTGGGCGGCACTTGACAACAGCAGAATTATGTGCAGCTTATTGCGATAATCTTAATCCTCCGCTTCTTTATTCCAATGTGAGTTAATGGACACAACAAACATTGCCATCCTGATTATCATAGTTTGAAAGTCTTTTTAAAAGATTAAAATGAAAGGGAAGCAATTACATAAATGATTGCAAAAGAATTTCATTAAATGCGACTTCACGTTGAGAGTGGTAATGGAACAGCCACCGCTCAACTGTTCTCATTAGAGAATTTAATTACGTCATATGCTCACTATTTACACCAAATGAGTGTTTGAGATCACCAAAGTGTTGAGAGAAATCGACCTTCAACTCGAAGAATTTGGCGTACGTCGGACAATTAGATATCTATGAAAAAAACATTGTGAATCGTCCCTTCAACAAAAAAGCGTGATTAATTTTTGCTCATGGCGATCTTTCCTTTCTTTCATATAATGTTTTTCTGCGTTGTAATCGACGCGAGGGCGGCTGAATTACTATACTTTGTTTAATGTTCTAAGTTTAAACTAAACATTGAAAGAATTTTGTTGATGGTAGGGCTGGACTGATGGCGGGGCATTACGGTCCCAATATCCGGAAATGAACAATCTATCTATCCCTAGGAATCACAGGTGTCCCGAGTTTTACAGATTTATTTAGTTTTGACCTTTAACATTGCTTTTTTTTTTAAATGAGTAGACAGTTTTTGTATCCATTTAAGAACACAAATTCATCGAGCACACACTTGAATCGTGTCCAAAATGCATAAACAGCAAATCGTTGGAGAAACATTCAATTGTGGCCTACGGACTAAAGGTATCCATCTCTTTTTTTAAATTATCGGCATTTGAAATTTGTTCGAAGAAGTAACCATGGATATTCAAAAATCCAAAAAGGAGGGCCTCGCTCCCTCACTATATTTACTATAATTTAGACATATCTCGCCGTGGTTAATTGGGATGGCCTATCTCCAGAGCACTGTTACATCGCGCCGATGGCCCATTGTGCAAGTCTGGTGCAGATGGATGAGGATGTGTATGAGGAGATGAAACTGTGGATGAAGGGTCTGGTGGCGATGTGGAGGGATGGAAGAGGCGAGGAGGAAGAGGAGGGGGAGCAGGATTGCGTATTTGTTGAGGTTATATTCTCTAATTGGACCCAACAAATTCTAACATTTAATTTAGTGAAGTACGTTTATTTGTAGTGGCGATTAAGTTCTAAATTATGGTGTTGATAATATTCACTTATAAAGGTGGATTGATTAGTATTTAGTTGATTTGTTAATTAAATTCTGCATTTTTAGAGTGCCTTAAATGTACGAGAACAACAGCACATGTCCATTGAATGCATTCCTTTGCCAAAGGAACTTGGCGAATTGGCCCCCATTTATTTTAAGGTGTGTTTTTTATTACAAATCCCGTCAAAAAATTCGACAAATTTTTGTGTGAATGTCGAAAATAAATTTAACTAACCCAAATTATTTTCAAGAAAGCGATAATGGAATCGGAAAAGGAATGGAGCGACAACAAGAAGCTCATAGACCTTGCCAAATTGTCCAGAAACAGTGTCAGAGGTGCAATACCAAAGGGCTTTCCATACTTTGCAGTCAATTTTGGCCTACAACCCGGGTTTGCACATGTGATTGAGGACGAGCAAAAGTTTCCGGCTAACTTTGCACAGGTCTCCCAAGCAGTTTTTCTTAATGTACTTAAAAATTGCAGGAAATTGTTGGCGGGATGCTTGATTTGCCCCACCACCACTGGAGAAAACCGAAGAGACAAAGCTTTGACAAAGTCACGGAAAAGAGAAATGGATTGAAGAAAATGTGGGCAAAATACGATTGGACAGAAATTGTGAGAAGCGAGTTGGATGGCAGTGGGGAAGACGTTCAAAATAATTGACATTTATTTATTTTCGTATGGAATAAATTTATTCCCATGCTTTCCACCCAAAGACAAGCAAATTTCCGTCAGACGCTAAAACTTTATGCAACATTAAAACGGAATATCAAATTAACGAAGTGTATAAAAAATATACTACGAGAAAAACATTAAAACCGAATATCAAATTAAAGAAGAGTACAAAAAAGATACTACAAAAAAACGTTTTAAATTAATTATCTTAACAGAGCTCTTACAGTGCCTCCCGGGGCTAAAAGAATGTGTTAACCGTCTGCGTCTGTGCATTTGAATACTTTGGCAGGTTCGCCAGGGACCATTTGTTCATGGAAATGTGAAGGTGCAACAACGAACATTTGGCGCTGCTAAAAATTTTGAAAATTAAAAGAGCAACTGAACGTATTATTGAATTTTAACTCAGACGCATGTCTAACCTTTTCATTTTTGTATTAAATCTAATTACCCCGACAGTTTTGTGTTTCCTGTCAGAAGCTCGACAATCGCATTGAAGATTTTGTCATAAAGTTCGGGGAAGTTCAGCCATAGAAATCGTTGACCAGTATAACAAAATGATATCATTCCTAAATGTTTTCAATTGTTCTTCAAAAATTGGTAAAGACAAACCTCGAGTACATCGTTCGAATATGGCCTCAATATCGGGGTCGATCGTTTCCTCCTGTAAATTTACACACTCACGCATTGTTTTTTTCTTCTGAGAACGTACCTTCGATTTGGCACGAAGAAAAGTTGCCCACCCGAAGATTGTGTTGAATACCGTGTAGAGAATTATGTTCGAATTTTCGTGCACCTTTTAATTGAATTTTAGTTAATTAACTTTTTTATTAACTGCAGTAACGTCGGCACTCCAACGAGTCAACCCGGCCCCAAAAAAGCGATCGGGCTCACGAATTTTCATGATTTATCCCACCCAACATATTTCAGGGTAAAAACCCTACTATTCTCAATTTAACAATACTCTGTTGAATTTTCTCGGCCATCTGGCGACCAACAACTGTGCCAAGAAGTGCGGCACATTGGCTGACTCTCCTTCGTCGTCCCTCAGAAATTCCGCGGTTTTACGCTTCAAGCAGTCCGACATTGCTTGTTGGAATGCGACGAACTCTTAAAAAATGATCGCTTCGTGATGTCGTATCACAATTTATATCACCAATTAGAACAAAGCAAATGTCAACCACAAAGTATATGTTAGAGTGTTGCAGTGCCGCATCACAAAGTGCCGATGCGATCTTGTCGAATTCGTCAGTCTTGAAGGTGGCCGATTTGCATTGAAGAAATGGTTCTGAAAATTTTCTAATTTGTCAGTCGTTTTTTGAATAAAGAGGTAATTATACGTACCCACTCGCCCTTTTTTTTGACAAAAACAGAGTTATGGATTTCCGGGTCGTAGAATTCGGATCTAACGTTCTTAATTGGTAAGGACTTGTTTACTTCTGGTGGAGCTATATTGCCTACTTATTTTCGATATTTAATTTTATGTCCCAATCGGTCTGTGCTAAAGCTAGTCAATCATCCAAAATCAACTCACTGATGTCCATCAGCGATGCGCAAACGTCGTCTCCAGATAGAGTGATCAGTCGAAGTGCTTCCTCCAGTGAACAAATCTCTTCTGTTGGCAAACAATCTTTTCCAAAATTGCTTGTACGGTTTCTCCTTTTCGGTGACAAGTTGTTTGACTTGCCCACGCCTCCAAGGGATGACTGCAAATTCGCGAGAAATCGTCTGTTCCGAGTGGATTCAGAAGACACTGGCGTTTCTGGAAGAGGTCCCTTTTCCGCTGTTGTTTGAGTCATCAATGGATGATGTAGGCGAATGATCGATTTCTGACGCCATATGGTTAAGCGTTGTTCCTAAAAAAATTGGTGTTCTCAGAGAACAAGGACCAGAATAAAGTTTACAAAATGAGATATGTAGGGGTATCGCACGCATATATAACATTTGTTCGGTTGTTTTTGTTTAGGAAAAATCATTGGAGGCCGAAACCCCCTCCCCCACCCCCCCCCCACGGTCATCGGTAATTAAAAGCATCTAAGCAAGCGAATAAAATGGATTAGCATCAAAAGCGATTTGATTATTTGCTATGCCTCCACCTCCAATTGCTTTCTGAACACAAATTCTTTTGGTTTTAAGCCTAATTCGTAAAAACCGATTGTATGTCTTGCTTTCTCTGCTGCATTCATTAATTCATTAAGGGTAAACGTTTTGATCCTTTCCTGTTTTCCTTATGTTAAATGTTAATATGAAGGTGAAGATGAGAAGGGGTGAAGGTGCAAATGCTTTTTACTTTGTACAAGGCAATGGATACTTTATTCTTTCTTTGAACTAACTCCCGTTTCTTTGCTAAAAATTTAAAAAAAAGAATATTAATTTTTGAATATTTATTTACGTCGCGCTTAATTAATTTAAGATTTTCTGTTAAACTCACTCGTAATATCCGGATTGAACTTTTCTTCAGCAGATGACAAGTACGGAAGCGTCTGCGGATCGCATTCCCGTGATAAACGCTTCATTTGAGGACCGCCAACAGACTGAAGAACGGCGCTACGATGAGTTCCAGGTGGAGAAACAACGGTTTAATACGGGTCCATGTGCAAGCAAAACACTCCAACACAATTTGTGAGTTTTTAGATATATTTTAAATAACACAAAATTCTTTAGCATGTGGTGACTACCACTGGCGGCCAAGCTCAAGCAGACCAGTCATCTAACAATAAGCCGAAGAGCGCACATTCTTCACCCGAAGAACAGCAATATCAACAACAACAAAATGTCCCGCAATTGCTCAGCAATGAGTCGTCCGACCTTAGCATTGGCTCGGAAAAGGAGCTCGAAATTTTAATGATCAACTCGAAGGCGACTTGCAATCCTCCGATTGTCGAGAAAAAGGGCAGCAGAAAACGGAAAAGGCTGGAGTTCAAGGCGGACACCCCTCGTCCTGAAACGAAATCTGACAGGAAAATAACGGATTACATACGGGCATCTACTCTGGTTCGTATTTAATCTTTAAAGCAAAGAATTTTTTGAAAAAAACGATTTAAATATAAAAGGTAAAAATTGAGTTGCTTAAGAAACAAACTAAGCAAGTTTTAAGCGATTTTGAAGGGCAACTAAATGATAAGTTATGCTCAAACAAACGCTATACTCTTGATTAAATTTACGAAAAGAGAAAATTAATTTGTTGCCAGTTTTTAAGTAGGATGAATCGCCTGAGATTACCAATTTTCGCTTACTAAGTTTTTGATTTAATCTTTCGATTTGCAGGTGAGTCCAAAACGCGGTCATATAATTTATTCGAATGGCGACAGTGCAAGCGGCGATGCAATTCAGGTTTTAAGTTCTGCATTTTTGTGCGGGCTTCATCATTTGATGCTTTCACTTTTAAGCTCACGCCTCTCTGTGTTTCGCCCGTTCAAGTGGTCGGCCATTACGTGCACACAAACAATCGCTCCTCTCTCGCCTACCCATCCAGTGACTCCAACCAAAGTCCGCCCCCACAGCAGACCATGCGGGCGGAAAAAGCAGTCCAGGCAGGGATGGACAGTCCCGAGCAGGGCGAACTTGGCAAGCAAATGGACGATAAGAAAGCCAAGGAAGTTGAGAATCTGCTCCGTATCAACGTGGAACTAAAGCAAAGCTTGGAGTTGCACAAGGCAAAAGTTCGAGCAAACAAAGAGACCATAAAGCGATTGATGGTTGAGCAGTCGAGAATGGAGCGTAAAAAGGTGGTGTTTGTTAGGGATATAGGCAAAGTTGAGGGTTGTGGGATTGGTTTAAAGTACAGTGATTTTGGGGTTTGAAACTGCGCACTACTGTATTTACCTAAATTCACTTGCGCCACTTTAAACAGGCCAAAGAGCGCGTGATGGAGGCGACACTTCGCATCGGCCAGTTTCGGCCTACCCGTCTCGGCGAACACTTCAAGGACCAATGGATCGATGGCTGGGCAATGGAGGAGATCAACAAGCAATTGCAGAGGATAAATCAGGAACGCAACGAAATTGTGAACGCCACCCAAAATCTGAAGAAGTGCAAAGCATTCAAAGCGCCAAAGCGGCAAACAGTCGCCGAGCTGCCCTCCACGTCATCGTCCAACGCTGGGCCTACAATGGACGACGGTTTTGTCCGTCCCGAGCTGCCCAAGGAGATGACGGCACAGGAATACATTGAGCAGGAGGAGATCTATCGTCTGCGAAAGGTATTTTGTTTAGTCGCACCAACCTTTTGCTATCTGTCTGAAATCGGAGAGCAAATTTTAATAAACCAGGTTCTCTCTATCCACGGGGGGGGGGGGAGGGGATCAAGTTTCCTCTACACAATGATTGTTACCAAGCGGAAGTTCTTTATTTTCTGGTTTTATAATTATTATTTCCAATGGATTCCAATTACTTTTAGCTACGAAACATTGTTTAGGAACATCTCAAACGGGAAGAGATTGATTTGCTCGCAGAAAAGGATCGTTTGGAGCGGGAGCGCAATTTGCATATTCGCGAGATGAAGCGGGTACAATGTGAGGAGCAAAGTCGCTTCAAGGACAACGAACTGATGCATGAGCGATATTTGCTGCTTTCCTTGCTCGGCAAGGGTGGCTTCAGGTTTGTTGGCTTGTACGAACATCTTTCTGTTTTTTTCACCTCTCCTGTGTTTTATTTTGTTTTCTGTAAATAGTTTTCGTATGAAAACCTCGAGTTTCAAAATTTTAATTTTCTTAAATGGAAAATTTTTTTGATTGTCCGATGCCGAGTTTGTCAAATTGTCTAAGTTTTCATCGAGGTTTCATTTTCTGATACAGTTTTGTTGAGGTCTATTCGATTAGTTTTCTTAATCATAGCATTCATCTATTGAGACCGTTTGGACATCAATTTTTAATTGCTATCGGTTTTTGTTTTTGCAGCGAAGTGTGGCGTGCCTTTGACTTGGAAGAGAACAGATATGTGGCCTGCAAAATCCATCATGTGAACAGGGAGTGGAAAGAAGACAAGAAGGCCAACTACGTGAAACATGCCATGCGCGAGAAGGACATTCACAAATCGTTGGATCATCCGCGCATTGTCCGTCTGTTTGACTTGTTCACCATCGACAACGATTCGTTTTGCACTGTGCTGGAATATTGTGACGGGAACGACTTGGACTTCTACCTGAAGC
The DNA here is from genome assembly GCA_020449905.1 of Globodera pallida. Lineage (NCBI taxonomy): Eukaryota > Metazoa > Nematoda > Chromadorea > Rhabditida > Heteroderidae > Globodera > Globodera pallida. The sequence continues at coordinate 525,067 of JAIXHY010000003.1, read as the reverse complement.
AGCACAAGCAAATTCCAGAGAAGGAGGCTCGATGCATCATTATGCAGGTCGGTGGTGGTCGCTTTTCGGAATATCGAGTCCCAAAACATTTTATTACTCCACATATTTCCATGAATTTTCTTTAACACATTAAAATTTCATAGGTTGTCAGTGCTCTGAAATATTTGAGCGAGCGAAAGTATCCAATTATTCATTACGACCTGAAACCGGCAAACATTTTGCTCCAATCCGGCACGACCAGTGGGGAAATCAAGATAACCGACTTTGGTTTATCGAAAACCATGGAAAATGCTGAGGATGGGGATGAGAGCATTGAACTGACTTCCCAAGGAGCTGGAACATACTGGTAAATGTTTCAAAAGTTTTCAAGAGCATATTTGTGCAAAGGCTGCACGTCTACTTAAATTTTATAAAAATCTAAAAAAAATTCTTGGCCGCTTATTGACCCGCCAAACCCAACAGATTAAAATTTAATTAAAGTGTTGTTTTGAACAGGTTTTGTATTAAAAAAAATGTTGGTCGTACTGGAAATTTGTCCGGCATACCTTTGCGCACACGTTTATGATCCTAGAGCATATATTGAAATACGGCTATTTCAGGTACCTTCCTCCCGAAACGTTCACTCCCTTTGGTGACGGTGGACCCCCCAAAATAAGCAACAAAGTCGACGTGTGGAGCGTTGGCGTCATTTTCTATCAGTGCATTTATGGAAGGAGGGTAGGTGGAAGACATTCCTCTTTATGGACGTTTTGTCCACGTGCAATTTGTACCAAATGTTTCAGCCGTTTGGCCACGAAAAGACACAACAACAAATTTTGGAGGAACGTACAATTTTTAATGCTCAAGAAGTGATCTTTCCAACAAAGCCGCAAGTCACTGCTTCTGCCCAGGTACAAAACGGAATATCCTAAGCCATAATCCGAATTTTTGATTTATTGCAATTCTTTTGGAACTCACATTCGTATTTTGATATTAAGGATTTCATCCGCCGATGTTTGCAATGCCGCAAAGAAGAACGGGCGGATGTTAGCGAACTGATACGGCACGAGCTCTTTAGGCCGAGAGGACAGGTTGCGGCCGCATTTTGAACTATTTGATGATCCCGACAAACCATTTAATTTGATGGGCAAAAAAATGTGAAATCTTTTCAGAAGAGTCAGCAGCCACCATCGCCAAGCGCTAAAATTGGACGAATAGAGCAAGCCGAATGTGACTGACGACTTGGGAGGCGGACAACCGATGAGACCCAACGAAAAAAAAATGCTTTCTTCCTTTCCCTTCATCTCGCGACTAAAAGAGAGGAGGCCTGTGAAAGGATTTTGTTTGATTTGCGGGCTGTGTGTAACCATTTCCTTCCTCCAGAAAGTAGCTATAAGTAATTATGTTTTTTAAATTTGTTACACTGACACCTATCCCACACTCACAAAGACGTGTTAAATTTTTTCAAAGAAAGTATTTATTCGTCCAGCCGTTCCTAACCTAACATATAAGTGTTGTGTTCAATATGTATAAATCCAACAATATGTACTGATCATATCGTCACATTTTTTCATAGGATAAAATGGTGAAAGACGATTCGCTCGCTGCTAGTGTGAATGCAGAGAATCAGTTAAACAATGGATATTCGGACGATCGTAGCGAATCGTCCCATTGACCATGAAACTAACTAATTTTTTTAAGGGTGTCTGCCGAGGAGCTGGTTTGGCACATAACTTTTCGAAGTAAAACCAAACAGGGTAAACTATTTCAGCATGTGTCAGATTTATTCCAGAATGGTTGAAAATACATGGCTGTTTCATTGGTAGTCGTATTTTTTTCACGGATTGAACGAATCCAAGAAGTTCTTCCCGTTGATGAGCGCGCTCGTGCAGCATAGCACATTGGGCAGTTGATTCAGCATGGACATTTCGGACCTCGTCAAGCCGCCCACCACAAAAACCATCGTTACCAATTCACTGCAAATTTTAAATAACAGTAAAATGCTGATCGGTTTCTGTACAAAAATACAAATTTACCCTTTTTTGATTTTGCCATCTTCTCTATCCGTTGATAAGGAATGATTAGTTGACATTACTGTCGCGCCTTTGCCCTCAACCGTTGTAAATTCAGCCCAGTTCGTCTGCAGACCCTCTTCAATGAGCCGAACAAGAAGGGACGTGCCACGAACTTGTCCCATTCGTTTCTTAGAGCCAAACAGATAAATAAAATGTTGAAGTGACCCGCGTGCAAGAAAAAGGGTTTATACTTTTTTGAATTGAACCTCACAAATCAGACCCATATTCAACAAAATAATTACCAATTCATCAATCTCCGCGAAATTTTTGCCGTACTTGCGCCCGGCAATTTGACCAAAATTCGGAGTTGGGTACCGGACCTAAAATGAGAGGGGGAAGGAGTGAAATGATGATTAACAAATATTTCTTTTTGAAGACCTCCATCTTCGCCTCGGAAAGATCGTCTCGTAGTAATCCGGCAAGTTGTAGTTTCGAAATCCATTTGAGAATTGAAAATCCATAGCTCTAAAAACAGTTATTGCGATTATTAAAGAAGAACAACCATTTCTTAGAAAAAAACGCCTTTCGACGACTTCCCCCCCTCCCACCCACACACAACTTCACTCAAACGACCCCCGCCCGTATGCATAATCTAACCTGAACCATTAGTTTGGCGTAAGAGTGCAGTACAAATGGTTTCAGACCCTTGGAGTACATCGCCTGGATGGTGATTAGACGGAGAATGGAGACTTTGTCCCTTTTTTCAATTATGGCATTCTCGATGAAGGGGAGCACTTTGTCAGGTTGGGCATTCTTCAGAATTTCTGTAAAATGCTCGACATGAAGGAACAATCAAAAGGGCATAAAAAGAGGAGCAATTAAAAGGACACATAAAACCACTTAGCCGACAACAAACGAACTGACCGTGTTCACATCGGAGAATGTCCGTGAAAAATTCGTCGATCAGCCGCCGTTGAAGCAGACCCGCCAATCGCGTGAAATTGCCAACCGATTTGCGTTTTTCAACAATGCTTGGCAATTTTGAGACAAATTTTTTGTATTCCGCCAATGAAGCCAGCTTCTCTCTTTGCTTAAAATTAAAAAATGGTAACCAAAGACAAAGAACTAAATAGATGTTGATGCAACAGCGAGTTCTTGGTTGGTTTTTTTGTCTGGTTACCCCAAAATTTCTGGGGTTCTCTGTCCCATAAATGGTGCCCCTCGCAATCAACAGAGTTACACAGCACACACAATGAGGCAAAAGTCCATTTTTTTTAAATCGAGAATTATTGACTTTGCGTATCGCTAAAGTCAAGCCTTTCCCTAGTTAGTTAATAATCACTATCCGACCTGCTCCTCCTCCTTTATTTCGTTGACAAGAACGCGTATTCTGTTGGCAACCCTTAAAATTCGTATTAAAATCACGTACTGTAGCATTTACTCAAAAAACCATTAACTGGTTCACATGCAGATCTTGAAGTTGTTCATAGATAAGGTCGTTCAGGTTCAGTTCCTTAGCCGAGTGCTGCGATGCCTCCGCCGATAGCTCCCTCTCTTCAAAATCCGCCAATGGCACCTTTAGCATTCCTTAAGATCTTTTGTGGATATAACCAAAATTTCTCATCAAAAATGCCTTTGGAGTCGATGGACAATAATTCGTCACATGCCCCGCCAAAAGTGAACTGCTGCAACAACGGGCTCAGCGGGTCCACCCACCGATCAACAACAACAAGTTCGGCAACTGCACGCACTTTATGGAAGTGGGAAAGGAGGTCCGTTTCCAATGGCAGGCTTTTCTCGTTGGGCTGGAGATGCAATTTTTATGGACTTTTACGGGTAAATAAACCCCCCCCCCGTGTACTCACATCGTTTCGGAGCTTCCGGCACATGTCAACGATGCGTGCCGACCACTCGCCCTTGCAACGGACAGTCAGCGCGCTGCTACTGCCTGTCATCAGCTGTTCCAGCTGTCTGACAGCAGTAGCACATCTGAACAGGAAGTTCCAGTCCCCGTTCAGCACCAGCTGGGCCACCAGTTGGGGCAGCTCCATCGTGATCAGCTTGGGCTGCTCCGTCGGAAACCAGTGCAGTGGGAGTGAGTGTACGGATTGGAGCCGATTCCACACTCGTTGGTCTTCGCGAAGCTGTTGTTTGAGAGTGAATGTTGCGTCGGGAATGAATACCACGTGGTGGAGGCGTAGATCCTAAACATTCTGCATTCTTGTAAAAATCAAAACTTTTGCCTCAAACCCTAAGTAAGTTCCGCCTTCCTTCGTTTTCAGAAAAATTGCCAACATGAAATTATTTTTAGTCCCATTTTAAACCATATTTTCTAAAACTGTAAATTCAACTCCCAAAAAGCAACAACATCATCAGGCAATTGATGAAGCCAATTGCGTGTGAGCATGGCCAAAGATTGGTGAGTCGAGTAAACCAAATAAACAACCTAAACAAAATGATTGTCTGAGTAACAATTCTTTGTACGTAATAAACAACAGGGGCAGTTTTTCTCCATGGCATAGTTGCCGAAAGCCCGTCCACAACCCCCAAAACTCACATTCCTTGTGTCCGGCTGAGCCACGTGTTCCAATTTGTAATTCTTGGCCACATTGTGCTCCAGCAACAGTTTTGGGGTAACTATCTGAAAACTTATACGAAAACTAAACACGACTATCAGTCCTCTGAATACCAGGTCAAATTGTGTTGTCATCGTTTTGCCGTCCCAAACGATGGCAATGCTTCCCGTAAAATTGGACAATATATCAAAGAAGAGGCGCTGATTAAGATGACGAATGGTCCGGTGGAAATGAACATGGCTTTCTTCAATTCCATCATTGCCATTCATCTGAACTTCAAACCATATGAATTTGTAAGAAAAATGAATAAGAAATTCGAATGAACATAAACGTTTGAAAGAATGTGTTATGAGTTTAGATTTTTGTTAAAGTCTGATCGCTGATTAAATCTGAGATTATATCGGCGATGTCCGAACTTATTGTTGCTTCTTTGCTTCCCGCTCTTTCTTCTGTGTGTTCGGAGCGGAGGGACGCGGGAACACGGCACTTTAAAAATAAAAGAATAATGGAAAGGCACGCATACATTCGACTCACTTGCAAATTTTACAAAAAGGCACGCAATTGCAGGTAATCGCGAGACAAACGGAGCACACCCAGCCGATATCCAGCAGTTGGTCATGGCAATGACATTTGGCACGGTAATCAATGTCGCGAGACGCCAATCGACCGAACGGCGACGGCCCATTCTGGTGGCCACAAACGCAGTGACACTGAAGTTTAGGAACAATTAAAAACAATTAACACTTGAGTTGGACCAGCAGTTCGTGTGCCAACAGCTTCGTGTTGATAACGTGGATGTAGGCGCCGCCGGTGATGTCGGAAGCCTGTTGAAGGATTGGCACTGTCTTGTGAAATGAAGCCACATGGAAGTGCAGTGAGTACTGACGCGAAGCGAAGAACAAATTCAGCAAGGAATTTTGTTCAGATGAAAACTCCCGAGAAAGATTTATGAAGACAATGTGACCGAAAGAGGCTGCGAACCGCTTCTTGAACCTTTGGAACGCTATAAATTATCATAATTTTGTTTAAAAAAGTAAAAAACATAGTGAACGAATGCCAAACATCTAATAAGGGACCAGAGAAAAGTCCTGCGAATGGCAACTATTTTTGTCCGAATTCACAACAACAAAAAAAACTCACCGCAAATGCCCAAAGACAGTGAGTTGGACAGGTTGTATGGATTTGGTTCCGTCGAAACTGCATTTTTGGCCAAGATTTGATGGACAATTCCTTCCATGGTTGGGCCAAAATTTGTCAAGTCATTTGTGTCCATTCGTTCGTTGGTGAACAATTTCTTGTCCCGACGTCCCACTCCTTCGGCAAGAAGCAGAAGACGATTTCCGAGGGAAGAAAATATATGCGCATTACAAAGAGCAATTAGTGCAGCAATAGTCTCGTTTAACACTGAGAGTCCGTGTTCAGCGACCACAGATCCCCAATTGTACGCATTGCAGTCAATTATTACGCACAAAAAACTGATGTTGCCTCCATCACTCATTTCTTGGAAAAAAAAATATTTAATAAAGTCCGAATTGAGGGGGGCCGACCGTTACAGAAAACTTAGAATTTACAGATCCACCTACCAAAACGGCCAAACATGCATCGAAAAATGGCAGTTTAGTTCATTAATTCACTTAATAAATTCAGTTTTCTTTCTTTTCAAGTCAAATTAAACAAATTTAAAATAATTTTTCAAATATTTAAAAATTTGGCGATCTGTCAGTAAAATTTGAATTTGCGTGTAAGATCCACCAAAATTCCTACTGTTTGTTGCTCAAAACGCCATCTTCAGGGGGTTATTTTTATCCAGGAAGTCCGCCTGGATCTGGATTTGACGAATGCGTGGATCTGGACTTCTGGACTAAAAATCCAGAAAAAATCCAAATCATAAAGAAAATCTAAATTTTGAAAAAATCTAGGACCTAGATCCAGATGGTCGAGACCTGGATTTTTGTCCAGAAAATCCCTATCCAGACCTTCTTGAAATCCAGATCCAGGATTTTTCAAAATGTCGGGCTCTAAAAATAAGGCAAATTGAGATCCCTGGTCCGGTCCGAGCTCTAATTTTTGCCCTTCTCTCACCATTTACTATACAACAAAATCTCACAGATTTTCAGATCTATGCGCGTTCATCGAAGCCAAAACTAATGTTATTTCGTGGATTGCTCAAAATTGGCGTCTTTCACTTTTTGGTTCTTTTATTGCATGCATCACCTGTCGATGCCGAAAAATTCCATTTCAAGGAGTATCCGGTTGACCAATCTGTCTTTATCGGTCATATTTTTTTTGTTAATGAGTAAATTTTGGTCTTCGTTTAACCCAAACATTTTCAGGATCCAATCTGACGTTGAGGTGCTCAATAAGGCGTCATCATGACGGGAGCAATCCCTTCCATATTCAATGGAGAACAAATAAGGGCATCATATTGAACCAACACAACGAAATTCCGGGATATTCGGGAAGATACAGGCACGTGCCACGCAAATGAATTTTTTGGCCCAAGGCGAACCTCTTTCTCCTCCAAACTTAACGCAGCCAGGGATCCCAAAATCTGAAAAAATTTGTGGGAAACTATGCTATTTCTGAACGCAAAAACAACCAAAAAAGTTTTCTCATTAAACTAAATATGCCAGTCAGGAATTTTGGTTCGTATGTAATTTAAATTTAATTTTCAGCTATTCCACCAACAATCCTGAAGAATTACATTTGAACATTCGAAATGTGTCAACGGAAGACGAAGGGCAATTTCAGTGTCAAGTGCTTAAACTTGACAAATTTTTTCGTGTCAACGCCTTCGTCAAAGTTTTGGGTCCTTCTCCGTCCAATGTGCATTTGCAACGCTACCAATCTGGACGTATCGTAGGTAAATATTGCTTTAGTTTACTGCATTTCGATCTCAATTCCTCGTTTCAGATTCTGGGTATTCTTCCAACGTCCCATCGTTAAATTCAAAGATCGTAAAAAGTTAGTACTTTAGATTAAGAATGGTGGGGGTATATTTTTACAATTTCTTCAGAAGCCCCTTGCAATTCCTATTCTCTTCAAGTCACGTTGTTTGGAAGCCTTGCACTTCTGCTCATGTTGTTCATCTTCTTTCTAGCAGTTATGCTTCGGTTGAATCCGAGCAAAAAAGCAAGCCAAAGTCGGAGTAGTTGTAAGTTAAAAACGACCTAACAACAAATCATTCGTTAGTTTCAGATGTGAAAAGCGACGAGGTAAGACGTCAATGAATGTGAATTAAACAAACAGACAAACTTAAGAATTATGCCATCGAATTGCCAACGGATCGTCACCATTTGCAGAATTATTCCAATGTTCCATGTTTCATTTGAGAAAAAATTTTACTGTCTGGTTTATTTTGATATTTTTGGTCGCACAGTGTACGAATGGTACTTTTAAATGATGGAAAGACTAAAGACCTTTTTTTCGAATTGTCCTCCCAATCTCTGATTCCATGATAAACAATATGTGCTGGTTTAATAAGCAAAAGCCTCATCAATTCACATTTAGCCAACTGATCCCGCCCACCGGAGGGGAGGGAGTTGGATTTCGCTCTCTCCGAAGCCCCCCCCCCTCCCCTCTAGTCTTTCTAATTGGCCCTTTTATCCCTTTGCTGGTGTGCCTGTATTCTCAATTTGTTAGTCACGTTTCTGTTGGGTTATACGGTGTTGTTCAGGTAGACAAGGCTCTAACTCCAAAAGTTGAATGGTTATTTTACAAATTTATACGGGAAACGGCATTTGTTCGGTTTTTGGAATCTGTTTTAAGATTTATAATTTTGGCAGATATCTGCAATTGATTAGTTGCTTCTTCGAGCAGTACACTACGCATGATGCCAATTACAAACTTTAACGTGGACAGTATTCTTTCCCCCTTTTCGGTTGAAGAACAGAGCAGCAATCTTACGGTTATTTTGACCATTTTTGGTTTCAAAATAAATGCTTTTAGCAGTTCGATGCCCATCCGTTCACTTCGAATGCGTCCTGCTACGGCTTCGCCGTCGCTGATGAAGAGAATGCCTTCCCTCCCGTCGCACAACCATCTGCCGCCTCTGAAGACGGTGGCCTCCAGACGCCCGCCGTGGCGGGGACTGACGCGACGGCCTCCGCCGTCATCTCCCGTTTGGTTTTGCATTACATCCGAATGATCGCCGCCGGTGGGCAAGATGAAGCTGAGGCGTCGTCAACAACAACGACAGCGCAAAAGCCGCCGTCGATTAACGCCAATCCGATGTTTCTGAGTCCATGTGAACTTTTAAGCTTAATCGCTATTGACCCTCCCTTTATTCCTTTGGAAATTTCAGCGCTCTCTCTGACCAATGGCCCCGGCTTTCCGCTTTTCCAGCAAATGCAGAAGACCAAACGTGTTCGGTATGGCCTTTTTGCTTGTAAATCAAAATTCTGCAATTGCGAGAGCATTCCATTTTCAGCACCGCTTTCAGCTCCCCTCAGCTTGTACAGCTTGAGGAGGCGTTTTGCAGCAACCGATATTTGGTGGGCAGCGACCGGAGACTGTTGGCCAAGGAGTTGGCTCTGTCCGAAACGCAGGTGAGCGTAGTCTTTTTTGGGAAAACGGATTTCGGATGTTTGCGATTGCTACTATATGTTGGTTTTCGCCTTTTTTAGTCCATGTCTGTCCCTCCTTTAGAGCTTAAAATGGCGAGAAAGCTTTCTGCGTTTGATTAAGTGGCGACCTTTGAACCATTTCGACAAATAGTAGTTGCTTTTTTAAAGAGAGAGAGTACTCATTCGCAACCTTTACAATTGGTTGAAATTTGAGCCAAATTGTTGTGAAATGCTGCGAATGCGGACTCAATTAATCATATGTACATGGCCAATATCATTTGGCGGCCGAGTGACGAAAATGGGCTCAATTAGTTGGCACTGGCGGCACACAAACAAAACATGCACACAGCGCCAAATTGGCCCGCACAGATTCAGGTTTCGGTTGGTTAAGTAAGGGGAAACGGCACGGACATTTCGGAGGACTAATAAATGTTTGCGCTGTTACCTTTGCCGGCCGGTGGTTGGGAGCTAATGGGCTCTTATGAGCTCGGTAATTGAGCCCATTCTGGCGTAAGCATTAAATGCCATCCAATTTGCCGAAACATGACGACGGGGGGCAGGGAGGGACAGACAGAACGAACGGGCGAATTGTTGAGAAACGAAGTTTTTTTGTTTTCAGGTGAAGGTGTGGTTCCAGAACAGACGGACCAAGAGCAAACGGGTAAATAATTTGAATTTAATGTGTGGCATTTTGTTGCTTTCGTAAAATCAGACGGACTGCACGGAGACATCGTCCAGAAGTGGGGCCGAGGAGGAGAGTGAGCGCGAGAGGCCGTCCAAAAAGAAGAAATGAATGAAATGAAGAAGAGCAACCCAACCGGGTCGAACCGTTCCCTTCCTTATCCCGAATAGAGGTCGGACGGCTATACGAAATTCCGTAATTCAATTTTCTTTTCTTTTTTTTGTTTCTTTTTTGTCCTGAATTTTGCCCGACGTGAGCCAATCTCTGAGAGAATTTCCAACTTTTCTTTTTTTGCTTGCTTGAATTATGTTACGGTATTGTAACGTTTGCGCGGTGATGAAAAGAGTAATTTGATGCCCCCTCATCCCTTTTCACATTGGATTACAATTTTCTGCGGTCCTCCCAATTCATTTGCGAAGTGAAGACAATGAATTGGGAGAGGGGGGGATGGATTATTGAATTGAATTGGGGGGGGGGGATGGGCGAAGACAAATATGATGGTTGATGATGAGGAGGAGGAGAATGGGGCCGGGGGTGTATTGGCGATTCGGTTGTGGTGTTGTTGCTCATTGTTTGCCCTTCCGATCAGCAGGTCGTCAACGACTGGAGAGGGGGGGGGGGGGTCCGATCAGTCAGCGATTGTAAAAGCCCCGGGGGAAGAACTGCTCCAAGCTGAAAACGGCATAATTTTTGGTAAGCTGGCCTTTTGAGTGAACTTTTTGATGAATTGGTACGAAACGTTCATAAAAAGCTTGGTGGTCGTCACGGCGGGAGTCTTTCGGAGGAAAGGGTGGTCCGGTTAGGCATTATGAGCTTATGGGCAGAGACCATTTTTGCTGTGGCTTATTTAGAGAAGGCGTTGATTGGGCACACATGTGGAAGGCTTGCTGGAAATTCCCAGAGTACAAAGCTCAGCAATAACCCCGACGGTCCCAATCGTTTTGGGATGCTTTGACTGGCACACAAAGAGATGGCGGCTTCTGCTCTGATCACTCATTCAAATTGAACATAGGAAAGGGCCAACAGATTTTCCCTGGCGGGGCCGTCTGTCCCGGGAAGTGACAATTAATCCCCCCCCCCCCCCCCCGGCTAAGTCAGTTTCGGCGGTGCAACAAAAGCACTCTTTCAGTTATTGCAGTCAGTCACTTTGCTTCCTTCCCGTCACCAACAATGTCGGGTCGGTTGATATTGGTCAAAAAAGAGCTGGTCCGTCCCAAACCTCATCTTTTGGGATAAGTTGAAACAATTGTCGGGTCGTACGGATCGTTTTCGTCTCTTTTGGGTTTGGATAACCCCCGGGGTGCAACTCTGTCCCCTCCTCCCAATCATCCATTCTCATTCATCATCTGCCCCTCCCGTTTTTTGCATCCTCATCATCCCCCCCCCCTTCCCCCCCCCCCTCTTATCATCATCGTCCAAATTCTCATCAATTCCCCCCCCCCCGCCTCCCCCCGCCTTCTCACCTCCGTTCCTGGCCGGCCGCCCACTTCAGAGATTGCCTTGTAGTTTATTCTTCCGCTCTTCCAACTCCCTTCTTATTCACACCCCCAAAGTTGCTGCTACTGACTGGTCAACATTTGGGCCTCTAATGGACGGGACGAGTGAGGGTAAATGAGAAGAGAGTGTATGAATTGGGGAGGGGGAGGGTGGGGGGGGGGGGAGTGGTGAAGATTGATTGTGTTTCCGAGGGATTGTCCGTGACAGTTGTTGTTGGTACCCTTCGCCTCCGGCGGATTAGGGGAAGTGATCAGTCAGTCCGTCCCTCCCGCTCTCCCTCAGCTGCTGCAGAGGGATGCGAGCAGTGCAATCGTACAAAGCATCATTTCGGGAGTGACCCCCCCCCCCATCCCCCGAGAGTTGCGATACATCCTACAGAAGCAGAAGCAACTCCCCCCCCCCCCCCCTCATTCATTAAGGGGGGGGGGTGATAAGTCTTTGTCAATCATCGCCCCTCCCATCGAGCGAAGGGAATGAAGTCCGACCATTCTTTTTATAATCACCTCCTCCGTTTTCTTCATTTGCTGTGATGATAGGATTTTGATCATTCTTTCGGTGATGACCATTCTATTCCCCCCCCCCCCCTCCAATCCGATGCGACGGTTATTCGTCCATCCCATCCCTTTACAAACATCCGACCGACCGACGAAGATGACCGACCTCCTCATTCACTATCTTCTGCAAAGATCCGATCATCACACTTCCCTCCCCCTCTCCCTCCCCCCCTTCCCCCATCCCATTTGAGGGGGGCGGGAAGTTAATGAATATGCACAAACGAAGTGTTTTCAGCATCAATCGCCGCCAACAACAATCCCCCCTCCCCCCAACGAAGTGTCACTAATCGTTTTATCCTCCGCCCCTCCCCCCCCCCCCCCTTTGAACTCTTTGCCCCCCGCCGCCCATTTCCTTTGATTTTTAGACCACCCGCAAAATAAACAATAAAACAACGCAACATTTGCTTCCGTAACGCAGTCATAAATCCCCAATTAGCCCCCCCCCCCCTCCTCTCCCCTCTGTTTGTCCTCCGTTTTATTGTTGTCTTCCGCCGCTTTCATTCATAAAAACGTTGGAAGGAAAGAACAGCGAAAGATGATTTGCGGGAGGGGGGGGGGGGGGGGGGGGGGTCGGAAATAGTTAGGATTTTACGGCTTTTCAAATCCCGACTAAAAAACGAAAAGGTACAAGAATGAAAGCATTTAACTAATTGAAAATATAAATGGAAGGAAGAGAAGGGTAATCGAATGAATGTCCGTTCGTTCTTTGACCCTCTCGGCGACCCCCCCCCCCCCCCCGGCGAGCCTCCCCCCCCCCCCCCCCTCACCGCAGGAAGAAAAGTTTTGATTTCATTCATTTGCCCTAAGCAAAAGGCAAATGTTCTCCTTCAAATGTCGTCCCTCCCCCCCTGGCCAAATCGTACTTTCCCATCATTTTTCATTTTCCAACATTTTTGACCCCTTTTCTATTCGCCCCCACCCCCCAGCATCGCAGGCAAAAATCGCTTCGGCCACTAATTGGGGGCCCGGGGGGAGGGGGGGGAGGGGCCGACTGCAAAATGTCCCCTCGGGGGTCATTTCAAATTGCATTGCCCACAAATACCCCAATTTCGCCGTTTTTCTCCCCCAAAAGGCACATCCGTCCCAATCCCTCCCATCCTCCCCCAATTGACTTCCTTTCCCCTCCCCGAAAGTGTCGTTCCGCCGCCCATTCCGTGCCATACAAACAAAACATTTTGTTTATCCCTTTTTAGTTTTACCAGCGACGGAATTCCCTTTTTGGCGGACAAAATAAAGCGAAAGGGGCTAAAGGCCAAATGAAAAAAAGAGAGAAACAAATTGAATTTGGCAAAAAGTAATTTTTTTATTCCGAAATAATTTTCGAATGATTTAATCGTTTGTGCTGTCCCCTCCAATCATTTCGTTTAGCCTAAATCCATGCCTTTTCCATGCTCATCCGACTTTCGATCACATTGAGCGTCCTCCGTCCACCAGCGGCCAGACCCCCTCTCTGCTGCTGACACTTTTAGTCCCCCCCAAAACAGCCACCCCCCCCCGATCAGCCAAACACCTGCCGTCCCCCCCCCCCCGGCGATTAGTCCGTTTCTCTTCCCCCTCCTCCCTCCCTCCCTCTCGGCCAATTCACCACTCTCCTCCCGCCGGCCAAATCAATTCTTTGGCATAACAAACAACAAAAACAACACGCGTTTCATTTGTTTTATTTCCTCCTCCCGTTACCCGCCGCTGGCCCTTACCGCCGCCGCCGCGTCTTCTGCTGGTGATGCGGATACGTCCTCCCACCGCGGGCGGTAAGCGCATTTCTGTCCAAACCAAGCCAAAATGACTGACTACCTGACTGAACTGTTTGTTATTCATTTGCGCAGTTTTGGCACTTTCACTCGTCCTGCAGCAGCCGTGTCCGTCGTCCTCAAAAGACGGCAGTTTGGGACAACAGCGGCTGATCGACCGGTGGTAAGCCTTTCGAGATGATCGATTTTAGTCCTCTTCTGATCGATCGCTTTTTTAGTGCCCATCGTGCGCAGCATAAACAGCGACGGAATCATAGCGCGGCCTCTGACTCATCCATGTGGCATCGGTTGGGCAATGCTTTGTCGGGACAGAAACGGAACTCACGGGAAGACACCGCCGTTCGTCAACGGGTTGCCAGTCCGACAAGTGCGGTGAGTAAGTGAAGGAACAAATTGTCCTTTTTGTACCCGAACGTTTTGACAATTTTTTCAAATCACAAAAAAAGTCCGCTCGAGATTTGTTCATCAAAAGCACAACAATTTAGCCATTTGCTTTCGTTCAGCTATGACCATGTGCATCGCCGGGGCGCTCTGTTCTGTCGGACGGGCAATTGGTTGGAATTGGTCGGAGAGCCGGGCCAGCGGGTCGAAGTGCGCGGCACGCGAACGGAGAACAGCAAATTCAGTGAGTTCACTTCATTTTGCCGAACCAAATTTAAACTGTTTTCGATTTGCCATTTTTAAAATATGCGAAAAAACCCCTCCGTTTTTGCCCATTTTTATGCTCTGATAATTTGTTTTTTTTTTGTCTTTTATCGGTCACTTCGGAACATACCCAACACGGCAATCAAATGCAAACTCTGGCCTCAAATGTTATGAGTTTTTTTTAATCATTTCTCACGTGATTATTCCCCTCCCCCCCGGCGATCCTTGGCCTTTGGCCCCCGCCGGTCTTTTGGCCTTTTTTCGTTTCCTTTCCTTTCCATGTTTTCTTTTTTTCCCCTCTCCAAAAAAACAAAATCTGTTGGCCAAAAGTGCGCTTTTTTTGCTGGACGACAATGTCCTGTCTGTTGAAGAGGTGCACAGCTGACACTGAATGAATTGGCGGGTCGGTCGGTCTGATCGTTTCCCTTTGAGGTCCGCCGGCCGTTGCCAAAAAGTGATTGATCATTGTCCATTCATTCAGCCGATCAGTGGAGGGGGGGGGGGTAGAAAAAGTAAGCACCTCCTTGCTCCAACCCGCCCTCTCGCCTCAACTTTGACATTTTCACGAAATGATCAAATGAGGTGAGGGGAGGAGTGATTGATCACTGTACTCGGCGACAATTTAACACTGTGATTGGTGGGAGAGGGGGGGGGGGGAGAGGTGTGATTGTTGTTAAATTGGGACCGGGACATCCGGGGGACACAATGTGCGGGGGTCGAAGGGGGGGGGGGGGAAAGTTGTAAACGTGTTTGAATTTGCTGCAAGCAACGCCAAATGCTTAATTGTGTTTTTTAATCAAAAATCGTCTGTTTTTAGCTGTGCTCGAGTTCCTGGCGGTGGCCTTCGGCCTCGTGTCCATAAGGGCAGTGACCAACCAGCACTACCTGTGCATGGACTCCTCGGGACAGCTGTACGCCGCACCGGACAGCCGATACTCGGCCGAGTGCGTGTTCATGGAGGAAATGAGTGAGAGGAAAGAGGGGGGGGGGGAAAGGGGGGGGGGAAACAGGGAGGGGAAAAAGGGGGGAGGGACAGGGGGGGGGAGAAGAGGGGGGGGGGGGAAGAGGGGGGGGGGGAGGGGGAGAGGGGGGGGGGAGGGGGAAACAGGGGAGGGGGCGGGGGGGGAATAGGGGGGGGGGAGAGGGGGGGCGACAGGGAGTGGGGAACAGGGAGGGGAGGGGGGGAAGAGGGGGGGGACAAGGAGGGAGAAACAGGGGAGGGGGGGGGGAACAGGGGGGTGGGAGAGGGGGGGGGACAGGGAGGGGAGAGGGGCATGGGGGGGAGAGGGGATGGGGGCAGGGGGGGGGAACAGGGGGGGGGAGAGGGGAGCGGGAGAACAGGGAGGTGGCAGGGGGGGGGGGAACAGTGGGGGGGCGGGGGGGAATGAATGGAGAGAGAACCCAAAGGCAATTTCGGCGGGTGTCTCACTGTTTTTGTTCTGTCACAGTGCACAACTACTACAATTTGTACTCCTCCTGCGCCTATGGTTCCGCGCAAAGTCCATGGTTTGTAGCATTGCGACGGACAGGCCGACAACGGCGAGGACGGCACAGCCGACGACGGCAGAAAGTCGTCACATTTTGTCATTGTTGAGACAAACGACGACAAAAGTGAGGGCGGGACGGATGGGGTGAGTCGATCGGCGGATGAGATGGAATAGCAGCAGTGATCTGAACTGCTTGCTGCTCATTTAGAGCACTGTTCTGGACGGATTCGGTCACTCGAGCACCCGGGTCGGCTCCTGGGCTTGGAAATACTTTTACGGTGAGACTGTTACAATTGGCGGCCTCCTCCACCCCTTTCCCACAGATCTGTACACAGCCCATCAGAAGCATCCCCGGAGGAGTCACAAAAAGCTTCGATGGGAATTGCCAAAAGAGGTTGTGGTTGGGTTGTCTGTTTTAGCCTCAAAATGGGAGGGGGGGGGCCTCATTTAGAATAATTAGAATAATGATTGGCTGCTGCTTACCCATTCCCTTCGGCTGTACAGGTCGTACTTCTGGATGGTCATGGAAGGCATCGTCGAACACACAAAACGAATGAAGCGGCAGCAGCAGCAGCAATCGGTGCACGATGAATGAGGTGATGATCATTTTGGCGATGTGATGATCAAAGACATGGAAGAAGTACGAGCACGATGATGATCATTGATCTCTTTTATTCCCATTTAATTAAATTATTTTATTATTAATTGCCCAAAAATATTTCATTCTCTGCCCATAAATTTCTGCCAAAAATTTGCTCACCGCTCGAGGCAAAGAATTTGGCGCGATCGCCGCCGGATGATATTCATCCAACCAGCCCATCGATCCCTCCCCCCCCCCCCCCAATTTTGGTAAAATTCAAATCCTTTCCCTTTCCCTTAACATCCCCCGCGGTCGGTCCATCTTCCCGTCTCATCCATTTCGGGTGGGCGAGACGAGACCACCTCGGAAGTGGGGAAATTGTGGTGCGGTGATGAATGGGGGACCCATTGGTTGGGGGGGGGGGAAGTTGGGGGGGGGGATCTTGTCGTCTGTCGTCAACCCCCCCCCCCCCCCCTCCGATCACCGATCAGTGACTTCCCGTGGGACAAGCCATCCCAAGGCTTCCAAGGCTGATCCACCACCCTTTCTTGTCCCACCTCATCTCATAACAAATTATCATTCGCCCATTACCGATAAAAAGTTGCGCCCAGAAGGCGCTCTGATCGGATGGATTGATTTTGCGGTGGGATTGATCAGGCGCAATAAATGCAAAACCTCCGCTTCCACTTAATCCAGCTCAAATCCAAGCACTTTTTGCTCGTCAATAAACTTTATTTGGAGCGTTCTGCTTTCCGACTTAGTCGCTTATCCCCTAATTACCCCCCCCCCCCCCTAATCTGTTGGAAGTCAATCCCGACAAAAGTCGTCGGACTTCCGTCAGAATCTGTGGCCCCGACGCCATGACGCTCCCGGCGAACGCTAACCTTGCCGAGTTGATTATTCCCTATTGAGCATTTTCAGTATTTCCGCTAATTTAAACCAAAATGGCATTTCCGTCTTCGGCACGTCGTCCTTCGCTCGGCAATGATTTTTTCCAACGGTCGTTCTTACGTCGCTGTTGTCAATTATGGTTACGGTATAATTAATTATATTTAATAAGTTGCTTTTGGCATTGTGCAAATCATTCTAATTCTTTCCTTTCTCTGATCAAGTTGTTGGGTAATAAATAATGCATGACTCTTTTTGCCGCAGGGCTTTTTGCGCCGGGAGGCAAATGAATAGTGGCGGGGGGCAGGGCGCAGAACCCGTTTATTGGTTCTTCTATTGGAGGAGGGATCCCGAAAAGACAAAGACCTTATTAGAGAGTCGGGACCGTTAATTGAGTTTGTGAACTACCTTTTGCAGTGCCGTCCAGTGCCAATGGCAATTTGCCCCGGGGCCTCTCGTCCATAATGCCGACTCGGCCGTCCAAATTGCCGCGAGGGGCTATCAGCCGCCACCGACTGCTCCCCTTGGCAAGTGCTAATTATTTAATTGCTTAATTGACTCCCTAATTAATTCTTTGTAATTTATTGAAGTGAGCGAAGGCGAGCCCATCCAAACGCCGCCCTTCCACGCGGCAGCAGCCCTCTACCAGCCACAGCAACGGCTGCCCCATCCCACGCTTCTCCCGCCACAAGCCCCGCCAATTCAGTCCCAACAGCCGTCGACGGCACTTTACCATCCGCACTTCTCCCAACCGGCAGAACCCTTTCGATGGCACCCGTTCAACACTCCGCCACCTGAACTCGACGATCAGTCGGCCGGCCAACGCCGATTTGCTGCGCCAATGCCATTCCAACTTAAAGGGTTTAAATTATGAAAGAGCTTTTGAAGGAGTCCATGAATGTTTCAGAGCTCTTCAACAACCTCAACATGGCGAAGAAATAATGGATCAGCAACAGAACAATAACGACGACAACAACAAAAACAACAACGACAATCCGCTGGTCATCAACACGTTGATCCAGGTAAAGTGGCTTTAGATTGGAAGAAGATTGGTTGAATTCGTCGTGCCATTTGCTCCCATTGAATTGAATTTCAGCCGATACTCCAATTTTGAGACTTTTACGATGCTTTCAATTTTTTAATTGAAGGTTTTCTCACGGAAACAAACGGCAATTAATGACGAGCGACGAGAACAACTTCGGCCAGCCATCGCTCTCGGCCGAAGTTCACTCCCAAACGGAGGTAAAGCATACGCCTTCGAGGTCACCCTCAACACAGCCAAATGCGGCGCTGGACGCACTGAACGGGGAGGTGCGCTTTTTCCGGGGGAAGCCGAGGCTCATTTTGGTCACTTTAAATTAAGCATCGGGTGACTGTCACGCGTCGGTTGGACACCCGGAAGCGCACTTTCCTTCCGGAAGCTGCCATCAATCCGCGTGCAACGCCTGGCGAAATTGTGAGAATGATTCTGTTTTATGGTCCATTTGCTGCTAATTGCGTGCTAATTGGTAATTGTGCCGTTTGGTTGAGGCTTTCGTCAAAGCATTTGCCGCAACCAACGCAAGTCATCTGAGTGAGGCGGAGCTGGAGGAGGAGTTGGACCGCGAGTTGCAGCAGTCCGTGCCGTTGATTCTTGAGGAGCTTGGAAAAGCGGACGGCAAGAGACCGACGGAAGTGGGTGAAGCGTTGAGGAGAACGGACGCGG
The DNA here is from genome assembly GCA_020449905.1 of Globodera pallida. Classification (NCBI taxonomy): domain Eukaryota; kingdom Metazoa; phylum Nematoda; class Chromadorea; order Rhabditida; family Heteroderidae; genus Globodera; species Globodera pallida. The sequence goes on along the minus strand of JAIXHY010000003.1, from coordinate 506,146 downwards.
CACGTGAAGATTCATCCAACGCTTTCACCGGTCCACCGCCCCAACCCAACAGAAGACGAGGCGGGCCAACACCGGAGGCTAAAGCCAATGCGAATGGGCGCCGCTTTGGCGACGGCTCCATCCGACGAGTTTGACTCGTTAGGTCGGCGAAGGGCTGGAAGAGTTGGAGAACAACCGAACAAAAGAGGCCAAAGGGACGACGGCGCCCGAGGGGACGACGAAATGCCTCGACGGGACGAGCAAAAAGGCCGAGGGAATCCCGACGAATACACCCGGTTAAATTTAAAATATTTAAGAATGAATTTAAAAATGAATTTTAGAGCTAATCAAAGGGGAGACAGAGCGTTTGAAGCCCGACACAAAAGCGACAACGCATCCGATTGAATTAGCAAATCATGAGAAAGAGACCACGGAAGAAGAACCATTCATTGAAGTGGGATTAGAGATAACGAGAATTGATGCTGGGACAACAAAATACCCAACGCCAATTGAAACGCATCCGGAAGAAATGCCCTCAGGGACAACGCTAATTGAAACGCATCCGGAAGAGACGCCCTCCGGCACAACACCAACTGAGAAGCATTTGGAAGAGACGCCTTCCGGCACGACACCAACTGAGAAGCATTTGGAAGAGACGCCTTCCGGCACGACACAAACTGAGAAGCATTTGGAAGAGACGCCTTCCGGCACGACACCAACTGAGAAGCATTTGGAAGAGACGCCCTCCGGCACAACACCAACTGAAACGCCGGAAGAGACGCCTTCCGGCACGACACCAACTGAGAAGCATTTGGAAGAGACGCCCTCCGGCACAACACCAACTGAAACGCCGCAAGAGACGCCTTCCGGCACAACACCAATTGAAACGCCGGAAGAGACGCCCTCCGGTGCAACACCAACTGAGAAGCATTTGGAAGAGACGCCTTCCGGCACGACACCAACTGAGAAGCATTTGGAAGAGACGCCTTCCGGCACAACACCAACTGAAACGCCGCAAGAGACGCCTTCCGGCACAACACCAACTGAGAAACATTTGGAAGAGACGCCTTCCGGCACGACACCAACTGAAAAGCATTTGGAAGTAACGTCTTCCGGCACAACGCCAATTGAAACGCATCCGGAAGCCTCCGGCACAACGCCAATTGAAACGCATCCGGAAGAGACGCCCTCCGGGACAGTGCCAATTGAAACGCATCCGGAAGCCTCCGGCACAACGCCAATTGAAACGCCGGAAGAGACGCCTTCCGGCACAACACCAACTGAGAAGCATTTAGAAGAGACGCCTTCCGGGACAACGCCAATTGAAACGCATCCGGAAGCCTCCGGGACAACGCCAATTGAAACGCATCCGGAAGCTTCCGGGACAGTGCCAATTGAAACGCATCCGGAAGAGACGCCCTCCGGGACAGTGCCAATTGAAACGCATCCGGAAGCCCCCGGCACAACACCAACTGAAACGCCGGAAGAGACGCCTTCCGGGACAACGCCAATTGAAACGCATCCGGAAGCCTCCGGGACAACGCCAATTGAAACGCATCCGGAAGCTTCCGGGACAGTGCCAATTGAAACGCATCCGGAAGAGACGCCCTCCGGGACAGTGCCAATTGAAACGCATCCGGAAGCCTCCGGCACAGTGCCAATTGAAAGGCATCCGGAAGCCCCCGGGACAGTGCCAATTGAAACGCATCCGGAAGAGACGCCTTCCGGCACAACACCAACTGAGAAGCATTTGGAAGAGACGCCTTCCGGCACAACACCAACTGAAACGCCGGAAGAGACGTCTTCCGGCACAACACCAATTGAAACGCCGGAAGAGACGCCCTCCGGCACGACACCAACTGAGAAGCATTTAGAAGAGACGCCTTCCGGCACAACTCCAACTGAAACGCCGGAAGAGACGCCTTCCGGCACGACACCAACTGAGAAGCATTTGGAAGAGACGTCCTCCGGCACAACACCAACTGAAACGCCGGAAGAGACGTCTTCCGGCACAACACCAATTGAAACGCCGGAAGAGACGTCTTCCGGCACAACACCAACTGAGAAGCATTTGGAAGAGACACCCTCCGGCACAACACAAACTGAAACGCCGGAAGAGACGCCTTTCGGCACGACACCAACTGAGAAGCATTTGGAAGAGACGCCTTCCGGCACGACACCAACTGAGAAGCATTTGGAAGAGACGTCCTCCGGCACAACACCAACTGAAACGCCGAAAGAGACGTCCTCCGGCACAACACCAACTGAAACGCCGGAAGAGACGTCCTCCGGCACAACACCAACTGAAACGCCGGAAGAGACGTCCTCCGGCACAACACCAACTGAAACGCCGGAAGAGACGTCTTCCGGCACAACACCAACTGAGAAGCATTTGGAAGAGACGCCCTCCGGCACAACACCAACTGAAACGCCGGAAGAGACGTCTTCCGGCACGACACCAACTGAGAAGCATTTGGAAGAGACGTCCTCCGGCACAACACCAACTGAAACGCCGGAAGAGACGCCTTCCGGCACGACACCAACTGAGAAGCATTTGGAAGAGACGTCCTCCGGCACAACACCAACTGAAACGCCGGAAGAGACGTCTTCCGGCACAACACCAATTGAAACGCCGGAAGAGACGTCTTCCGGCACAACACCAACTGAGAAGCATTTGGAAGAGACACCCTCCGGCACAACACCAACTGAAACGCCGGAAGAGACGCCTTCCGGCACGACACCAACTGAGAAGCATTTGGAAGAGACGCCTTCCGGCACAACACCAACTGAAACGCCGGAAGAGACGCCTTCCGGCACGACACCAACTGAGAAGCATTTGGAAGAGACGCCTTCCGGCACAACACCAACTGAACCAACGCCTTCCGGCACGACACCAACTGAGAAGCATCCGGAAGAAACGCCCTCGGGGGAAACTGTTCACTCAAATACTGAAGAAGTGACCTCTCAGCAGCCAACCGTGGAAGTTAGTGAGTCATCAACTGAGGAAGAGATTATTCTCTTTGGAAGTACCGGTTGGGGCGAATTTGTGCCAGAAATGACCACTCCCTGGTATGAAGCGGACGAGGGTATGCCCAAAGGCAGTGAAGGAGAGAAAAGACTTCGTTTGATGGCGGCGTTTTGGAAGTTCGTTGTGTGGCCCCTGCGGGCATTCGGGTCAGAGTTTTTATTTGCTGAATTAATTAGTTCAATTTCTTATCCCCTCAGGCAATTCTGACACCCTCCACAGAATTTGAATCGGCAAATCGTTCGCTTATCTCGCTGTTTGCGAAAGGATTCCATGAGCAACGGGACTGCTACGCGGAGCTGGACGGGCGGGAGAACATCCCCTTGGAGATTGGGGAGGGCCAATGCGGGCTGAGCAGAGTCGAATCGGTGGGAATTGCGCATTTGCATGATTTGACATTGCTTAGAACGTCCCGAACTCGTCTAGACGACACCTCCGGGCTCCAACCTTTCTGTGGTGCTCATCTTTGCTTCTCGTCGAACACTGGTCAGCTTTTCCTTCATCGGCTTCTTCCTCCACTGGTGCCAATGCCATTCTTTGCATCATTTGCTCCACCCCTCCCCCCTCCCCCTTCCTTCCAAACTGAGTGCCAGTAATTGATCAAAAGATCACAATCCAAAATGCCGTTTAAAACAAAGGCTTTTGATGCCACCCGCCCCTTTCAGAGGCTGTCTCCCGTCGAGCATTCCTTCCTGCTCCAATGCTTTCTGCCGGCTTCTCCTCCCCCCGGCGGTGCTTAACGCCGACTTGGACACCAACGCCCCGCCCCAACCAATTTCGCACACAATTTCACTGGAGATGACGCCGCCAAAATGCAGCTATTCCCTGCGAAGGTTCAAAACGCAAATTCGCGGCGGCTGCCCGGACCCTTTTTTTCAACAAATTTTTGTAGGGATTCGCCCAACTGGACCGGTGGTGGAGAAAGCGCACATCGGACAAACCATTTACCATCGATGGGAATGCCAGGGGGGCAAAGGTTCGTTTTGAATGGCATTTAGTGCCCGGAAAGTTTCAAAAACGTGCAGAATCAAACGCGGCATTTGGCATGCGCATTTCGGACTGTTCGGTGGCCAATCACTCGTCCAATTCTGATCAACAGCATTCAACAACGGATGCCGCCCCGATGGCCATCGTTGACAGTGGCGGGTCCGTTCACTTTCAGTTGAGGGAATTGCCACATCCCCAGCGCCCCTGATTCAGTTGTTCCACCGACTCGGCTTTACTCACTGATCCTACAGTATGCCGACGACCGTATGCTGGCCGTGTCCCGTGCTACCGTATTCTCTTTGCGCGAGTCCGTTTCTCTGCGCTTTTCTTGCAAACTTACGCTGTGCCTTCGACGGGAGGGCCACTGCAACGGGATTAGTGTGAGAAGAGTTTATAATTCAATTGCTTTGAATTTGGCAATTTGGGGGGTTTTTCCTTTTTTTGTTAGCTTTTGGGGGGGGGGACGAATTTTAAATGAAAATTTGTGCAAATCGAATCTTTTTTTTTTCTAAAGCCCCCGCGGTGTTCCTGCTGCGGTCGGTTCGCCTGCGCTCGTCGCTCGTCCGCGCTTCTTCTCTCGCCGTCTCCAAAATGAATTTGACGCTTCCGCCATGGAAGCCCTAAGCACTGAAGTTGGCGGGCAAGGCACAAACCGAAGGACTCCCCCGCCATTTCAGGTGCTTTCGTCAAAGTTCACCGTCACGTCCTCCTCGCCCTCGTCGCCAAACCGCCAACAACTCCATCGCTCTTCACCAGCCTCATTAACTTCCTCTTCTCGTCCGTTCGGTTCCGTTCTTGCCATGGTGAGTGAGCATTGCGACAATGTTTTACGGGTGGATGACCCGTTTCTTTGATATTATACCGGTATTTTATGATCATCAGACTGTCTTTGGTTAAAGACAATACGACTGATGGGTGATCAGACTGTTCCCTTTCTACCCAAAGTCCCTCCATCCCCTCCAGGTGCTTTTCCTTGTCGCCGCTGTACTGCTCGGTGCCCTTTTGGGAATGACCGCTTACCTCCTCACCGCCCGCCGGCAGCGCCACCAACGGCGACGCGTGGTGCAGTGGGTGTTGGCCCGGCCGATGGAGGAGGACAGTGCGGTGGCGGCGGGGGCGGAGGTGAAGTCGGAGGAGGACACCTTTTACGACATTGACGCTTGCACGGAGGAGGGGCATCACCGGAGGCAGAAGGACGAGGCGGCGCGGACGTTGTGTAGACGGGATACGGACCGGTCGAAGCGGACGAAGGCGACGGTTTCGACGGAGAGACGACATTCTGTGGAGGACGTTCTATGCATGCCCGGAAGGGACAGAAAGTGATCATCATCTGATCGGACGTTCACACTTTCTCAAAGATTATGCGAAAATCTGCGTCAATTTGTCTGAGAACTTTCAAAAGTCCTTGGGGATGAACAACTACAGTTCCGGATATTCCGTGAGCTCTCTCAACCTCCGTTTGAATAAACAATTCTTTCTTTGTCTGTGATTTCAACACCCGTCCGTGTGGGTTGGTCACGGCAGTATGCTTTTTACTGGGGGGGGGGAGGGGGGGGGGGGCTTTTTACTGAGGGGGGGGGCTGAGGGGGGGGAGCTTTTTACTTGGGGGGGGGGGGGGGGGAGGCCACGGGTTGAGTCGCATTCCTCTTTTCTTTCTCTTACTTTCCCACCAGCAGCGGAGGACAAGCGGCTCGATCGTCGTCGTTTTCATCCATCCAATCGTCGCGTCGGATGGGCAAAAGAGCGAATGCCGCCGAGCCAAGCAGTCCGTCCGTCCCGATGCTTCGATCAGCCGAGGTGAATAATTCGTCCCAAGCGTGTAAAATGCTTTCGCCGGGCATAGTCACCGCTGATTATGCGCCAGCGTCCGCCGTCCGTTTCCCCACCCAATCACCCCCCCCCCCCACAAATTCCCCCCCCCCCCCCTACAAATTCCCCCCCCCCCCCCCCCCCCTCTCTTTTCACTTCCCATTCCGTCGTCGTCCGCTTTTCCCCTTCCCGTCATTCATTTTCTAAATTTTGCCTATTTTGAACAACAAAATGAGCATCGACATACAGGACAGTGAGGCCCTGGACGACATTAAGGACGTGATCGAGTAATTAGTAATTACTAAACGAACAATCGCACCACACGGAAACACCCGAAGTTTTACTCACTTTTCCTTTTTATATTCCGAACCAAAAAATTGAAAAATCGCCCAGCCCCAAAGCCCCATTTGCCGATCCGTAGGGAGAAGTGTCTCAAAATTCGGGTGGTTGCGGAGGTTACTCGTTCCCCCTATCTCATTAATGCGTGCTTATCCCCTCCCCCCCCCGGATTATCAGCTTCTACGACACCAAAGGGGACGGCCGAGTGCGCGTCGACCAACTGGGCACGTGTCCTGCGCTGCTTGGACTTGTGCCCGACCGAAGCGCAAATTGCGCAGCTCAGCCAACGATGGACGGACCCAAGTCAGCTTCACTTTAAGAGTCCCTCCCGCCACCCTCCGTCTCTCTTTCTCTATTTGTAGCCTCCCGCTTTCCCAGGTGAACGTCTGTCGGTCGAGAATGTTGCGCCAATTGTTAAAGAACTGCGCAAAGAAGGCGTCCGCGACCGATCGGAGGCCGAGCTGACCGGCTTCCTGGGGAACTTCGACTGGGACAACAGCGGCTTCGTCAGCAGCGCCGACCTGCGCCATCTGTTGACGCGCTGTGGCGAGCCGCTCAGCAGCGAGCAGTACGAGCAGCTGATCCGAGAGGAGCGCGCGGAGGACGGATGCGTGAACATCGCCGAGCTGGTTCGGACCATCTCCGGCAAAGCCGAACGTACCGACGAGAGAGTTCACCGAGAACAGAGACGGGAGGGCGAATGATTGACCGAAGATCATCGAAAGGATTGAGAGATTTATGTTTATGTTTATGTTACATATTTACAAAAAGAATATACACACAGCACAAACTGCAGAGATTTATTTATAATTTTATTTGTCGGGACTCAAGTTGCCTGATCCGAATTGGACCAATGGCCGGCCAATCAGTGAATCAGTGTCAATCAAAACTTAAATGGAAGAGAGAAAAAGGATTGGGGCATTTTTACAGAGAAGAGGCAGGCTGATTGAAAGAGTGATCGGAAGGGAATTAGTTTGTGTACATTTGGGTGTAACTTCTTTGAAAGAAGATGGAATGAATGAACACACACAACAACAGGTGGTTGGGGGGGGGGGGGAGGGAATGAGATTATGAGGGGGGGGGGGGGGGGGTCATTTGTGCCATTTACATATTATGTACAAGGTCAGTGCCGCTCGAGAATCGTTTTGTCTCGAGGTTTTTCTGCCGTCCTTGTCGAGCAGCACTGTATTCGAATGGTCTCGTCCGTGACTGTGTTAGACCCGGTGTAACTTTTGAGGGCAATGCGTCGGTCGTCTGAGTTTGGGCGCCCCGAGGTTCTGGAAGGCTCCGCGCCATGTTCAGCAACGGCTCAGTTCAGTTGAGACTGTTGTTGCGTCGCCTTATCTTCTCCACCGGCTGACTGGCCCACCCGTTGTCCTTGACCATGTGGATCAGCTCGATGATGTACTTGCCCTCCTTGTACTTCTGACTGGACTCGTAGGCATGTTCCTGAAGTGCCGTTTGGGTCAACAGCCCCTGCAGGGCAAATTGAACTGGACCCCCCCCCCCCCCAACAACTCACATATTTCCATCCCAGCGTCGTCTTGCAACATTCGCATTGAATGTCCGCCACCGCGTGCAGTCCGGTCAGCAAAACGCGTTCCTCTGCCGGTCCGCAAACAATGTTCACCACCGAGTTGAACAGGTACGCCTTGCCCTGGCTCCCCTGCAAATGTTGGCAAATTATCAAACACATTTGTGTACACAACACACCTGGAACGACTTGGAGATCAGCTCATTGTGATTGGCCAAGTTGGCACGGCAATGGGCGCAGCTGTAAGTGCGGGCGCCCGGTGGGAGATATGCCTGAGGGAAGTGCAGTGCAATTAGTGGACCCCCCGAGCAGTTGGGACAGTTCAGCTTTCCCTGCCCCACCCACCCGCGCTCACTTGGAATGTCTTCAGTTTCTTGTGCTGCTGCTGTTGATGCGAGGACATCTGCGCCACGGCCGCCATCCTTTTGGTGTTGTTCAGAGCAGAAAAGCGAAGAAAGGGGGAGAAGTGAGAGGAAGCCAATCAATCAGCTGAAGTGGCCAATAAATTGTCCGGTGGTTTGAAAATATAAAGCATGTCTGGTCAACAGAATGATCAGCAGGTAAAGGGAGGGAGGGGGGGGGGGGCTTACAATTAGTGCTTAAATTAGTGCCATTGATCAGATTGGAAATATTATGAGAACCGTTAAAACGGAAAAAGAAAATCTGCAGGAAGTGAGGAAACGATCAATTGAGCAAGAGACCTATGACAACCCCCGAGGGGCAATTTGCAGAAAAAAGTGTCACCTCAGCCTCAGCTTGTGCCTTGGAAGAGGAGGCCAGCGGACAAAGATCGGCGCAATTATCAGCTGTCAAAAGGAAATGGAGAGGAAGAGGAGGAAGAGAAGGGAAAGAAGGAAGAAAAGGAAGGGAAAGGAGGAAGAAAAGGAAGGGAAAGGAGGAAGAGAAGAGAAGGGAAAGGAGGAAGAGAAGAGAAGGGAAAGGAGGAAGGGAAGGGAAAGGAGGAAAAGAAGAGAAGGGAAAGAAGGAAGAGAAAAGAAGGGAAAGGAGGAAGAGAAAAGAAGGGAAAGGAGGAAGAGAAGAGAAGGGAAAGGAGAAAGAGAAGGGAAGGGAAAGGAGGAAGAGAAGAGAAGGGAAAGGAGGAAGAGAAGCAAAATGTGAATGAATGTACGGGAAGTACCAGCGCATTCATCCCCCCCCCCCTCCAAATGCATCCATTCATTCTTCCTTTTTATTTGGGGTGGAGGAGTAAACAAACAGCTGTGGATGGATGAGAAGAGAATGGAGGGGATGAATTGGGACAGCCCCCCCCCCCCCCTTCAACCCCCCACACGCACACCTTCGGCAGAATGGGAGCGGGAGGGAGAGGAGAAGAGAGAGGAGGGGGCGAGAGAGTGTGGGAGAGGAACAGAAAGAAGGGGTCTTTCCCTTTTTCCTTCCTCTCCTCCTCCTCTTCCTCCTCTCTCTCTCTTTCTGTTCCCTCCTTGCTCCTCCTCCTCTTCTTCTCTTTTCCCTCCTCCTGCCAGTCGCTTTCACATACCCCCCGAGGGGTCATATGGCTGTGTAAAGGAAGGCCGGCACCTGCAAAGCATCTCCCACCAACAATCCACTCGCTCACTCAGCCGGTCTTCCCCCCCCCCCCCTCGCCTCCCCCCCCCCCCCGCCTCCCTATGCAGTCAGAGATTGTGTGAGGGAGAGGAGAGGAGGGGAGGGGAGGGATTGGAGGAGACGGATGATGAGAGGTTGAAAAGAGAGGAAATAAAAAGAAAGATGAGGAGAAAGAATCAGCGCCGAGGGGCAATAATTTGCCTTGGGGACCTATGTACATGATGGTGATGATGTTGATGATGATGCAGAGTGAGCAGCAGAAAAGGGCCGTTTGTTGCAACGGAAAGGAGTAATGACTGGGGGGCGGGGGGGGGGGGACATCCATCGTGACTTCCCCGCCGCCTCCCCCCCCCCCCCCCTCGTGTCGTACACATCCCCCCACAAAGCCCCATGTTGGATACACATACCGTATTTGTTCCCTACAGTAAATATTGACCAATATTGTCATTAGCAGCAATGCTAGGCTCGGCTTGCAATTTGTCCCCCCAGGGGTCTGGAAGCGTTTTACCTTTCAGCCACCAACACAATTGGGCTAATTGAATGAGAAGATGAATAATAATGATGATTGGGTGGACATAAGAAGAAGCGGTTGGACGTTAAAATGGAGAATATAAAACATCTCACCAATGCGCCACCGACGAAGGCAACCAAATGTACCCCCCCCCCCATTTAACCACGACAAATGACAAAATTGCGGCTGGGGAGGAGGAGATAAGGGGAAGAAAGCCATTCTGTGAGGCAGCAGATGAGGGAGGGAGGGGGAGGGCTAATTAATGGATGGACGGGAGCGCCAGGGGGGCAGCAGACGGCTGCAAATGCATCCTCCGCACCCCCACCCCCCCCCCCCCCGAAATGACCGGACTAAACGACGACGGCTCCCCCAATCTTCCAATCGCATTAGCCTCCGCCGTTTCTTCCTCCCCCACCCGCCCTTCCCATCCCCCCCTTCCCCCCCCCCCCCCCCCCTCATCCCCCCCATCCCCCCCCCCCTCCCCCTTCCCCCCCCATCCCTTCAACACCGCCACCACCTTCAAAATGTGTCAGTCGGTATCTTACTTTTGGGCGTGTGCGACTGAATCGCATCCATTAGACATTAAACAGCATTGTGACCACTCTCTCTTTTTGTGGGGATGGGTGGAAGAAAGAAAGGAAGGGGAAGACGGAGGAGGGTGGGCGATGGATGTGAACAGAGAGAGGAAATGCGAAGGGTCGGTCAGCTGACCTTCTCGACCAGCAGCAGACGAGGGGGGAGGGGGGGGGGGGGACGAGGGGTGGGGACAAGGGGGACGATGGGGAGGGGAGGGGAGGGGAGGGGGGACGAGGGGGTGGAGACGAGGGAGGGGGGACAGGGGGGGGGCACGAGGGGTGGGGACAAGGGGGACGATGGGGAGGGGAGGGGAGGGGTGGGGGGGACAAGGGGGGTGGGACGATGGGGAGGGGGACGAGGGGGTGGGGACGAGGGGGGGGGCACGAGGGGTGGGACAAGGGGGACGATGGGGAGGGGGACGAGGGGGGGGCACGAGGGGTGGGACAAGGGGGAACGAGGGGGTGGGGGGACGAGGGGGGGGGGGGGGGGGACCAAGGGGGGGGACGATGGGGAGGGGGACGAGGGGGGGGCACGAGGGGTGGGGACCAGGGGGACGAGGGGTTGGGGGGGGGGACGAGGGGGGGGGGACACGAGGGGAAGGGGATGCATTTGCTTGACATATGTCAAAAAAAGCAATGTAAATATATGGAAAAGTGAATGTCGCTGGAGGGGATGCAATGGACATCGACAATTGAAAGGTCCGGCTCTGGCGACCAACCAACCCAATGTTTGCGTTTTAAAGTGGCCCAGCAAGCAGCCCATTAACGGCCATATGAGAAAGACTAAACCGTTCGATTTCAAGCGGGGGCCGTTTTGCACAACAACTTTAAAGAAATTTTGCTTAAAATGTGCCGGTGCCGTTTTGGCACAGAATGCCATACAAATGTATGTAATATGTAAATAAGCTCCTCAAAAGTTTGGGTTTGTTTGGTTGGTGTGTTAAAATACATAATTGGATGTTGACAATGATGCTGTCGGACACAAACAAAGTTGTGTTTGTGAGAGAATGTGAAGGCATTCGGCACTTTCGTCCGTTGGCATTGGCACCGCCGCCCATTCTATTCACATGCCCTCGGGCAATTTCCTCTGTTTCTATCTCTTTCTCTATGTTATCTCTGCTCTCTCCGTTAAATCAATAGCCTCCCCCCCCCCTCCCCAATTCCTTTGCCCTTTTAGTGCTAATTCTCAACTCCGTCACAATGGGTGCCAAATCTTCTTCGTCCATTGCTTTTCATTTCACACCCTCCCCCCCCCTCGGGGGATTCGGTCATTTGGAGGGCATGCCATGAGAAATTCGTTGATCATTCGATGTAGATGCTCTACCATCGGCAGCTCATCCGTTTACTCCTCATCCGCACATTGGCACATTCGTTTCCCGGCACATCCCTTGGGCTTTGTCCTTATTTTCCCTCATGGCTTTTGGCTTCCCCCCCCCACCCCCCCCCCTCCTTTCCCTTATTCTACTTCCTCTCTTTATTAAAAGATTCTTCTTCCTCCCAAGACTTCATTTCATTCATCCACCAATCCTTCATCCCCAAATAAAACGTTTGCCTTCCCCCCCCCCAATTCTTCCAACATTTTCACATGCCCTCCTCTCCGCCTCCTTTGCCGTCCATTTGGGCCATTCTTCCGCAAATTATTGGTTCTCTTCGCTTCTCTTTTTTCGGCAAATTAACCTCCGGCGGCGGGCGGACGGAATGGGTTTGGCATTCTGTGGCATTCGGTTGCCGATGTTATGGCATTCGGTTGCCGATGTTATGGCATTCGGTTGCCGATGTTATGGCATTCGGTTGCCGATGTTATGGCATTTTTTGTTGAAGTTCTCCACGTTTATAACTTCACTACACCTCCACGCCTACATTCTGCTCTGTTCCACGTTCATTCTTTGCTCTTCCAGCCATTAGCTTCTTTACTTCTTCAAGTGCCTTTTTCCCCATGGAACGCCTTCTCTTCCGTGCCCGCGCACTGCCTGCACTTAGCGCCATGCCCGACCATCAACTGCCCGCACTGCTCGCCCACTCGGACCCGCAACCGGAAAGGGTCTCCCCCAATGTTATCCGTAAGTGTTCGTTTATCCTCTTTCACTTCAATAATGCCTCTGCTGGATGCTGTCCTCTCTGAAGTGTTCCAACGTGGCGAACGTCTCTGCTTCTGGTACTTGCTGCTGTCGGGCCAAGTCCAGCTGTACCTCGATAACCCTCAACATCCCGGGGGAAGGAACCCAACTGCGATTGGTCTGTCCCGGCACTTTTTTTGGCGAACTTCGCACTCGTGCCGATGCAACGCACTGTTGTTCCGCGAAAGTGGTCCAGACCGCAGACTTTGTACGCATTGAACTTCGGCCATTTCGTGGCCTTGTACAATGTGAGGATACGCCGGCATTCCCACACCATTAAGTGTTAACACTTCCGGAAGGAAAAGTGGTCAATTAGCCTCCCTCCTCCCCAAAGATCGCATTTTAATTGTCTGCCTTTCTTAGTGATAATAAAATACTAGTAGAAATGGGCCGAACAGCTGCAAGGTTGCATGGTGCCGATGGAGGAACTGGTGGCCGAAGTTGAGCAGAATGTGCCGGGTGGGGACGAAAAGTTGGGCCTCGGATGGCCGCCGAAGCAAATCCCGCGAGAGGCCGAACATTTGCCGAAACGGCGCCCGGCCGCCGGAAGCGCGCCAACGACGGGAAAGGCATTCGCCAAAGCACCAAACCAACGGCACGCAGCTGTTCGAACTGGGCCTTAACCATTCTGTGAGCATTTCGGGCAGAAACGATAAAACCAAACGGCCCGTCAGTCATTCCCCCCCCCCAGTCGATCGACAACCAAATCCTTCGCGCGGCCTCCCAGCTCAGAGAGGCTATCTCTGGCACGGACACCGGCCCGGTATGCCACCACTTAATCCATATTTAGACACTTTGGCACCCACTTAATCTATATTTAGACACTTTGGCACAAAGATCACTCCGATTTTCAAATTTGCGTTTTTTCATTCATTTCAAATTTTGCTAACGATAAAACTGCCATTTGGCCAGATCAGCGGCTCCGAGCTGTGCAAACGTTTGCGTGCCTTATGCGCCCAATGGCTTCCCGAACTTCGGCAGCCTTTCAGTCCGTTGATGCTCCAGGGCATGTGCCAGACTCTGTTGGACCGCGTTCTTCTGGTCCACGGTTCTGATCAGTCTCATGAATGATTTTTTGAAGAATTAGGAGAGAGATAAATCAAACAGAGAGGGCATGCCAAACCAAACCACAAATCTCTCCCACTGTCCCAGTACGCACTGAGCACGCTCTGTTCCGCGACAGCTCAACCGCACGGTACCGGTGGCTGCCCTCGTCCCGAACAGCTCCGATGAGTCCTCTCGACTGTCCCTCCACGTCCTCCGCCCTCCTCCTTTTGGCCCTAATCGCTGCCGACACGCTCTTCCAACACATTCTCCAAAAACCGTAGGCCACACACACATAAACAGCATCAAAAGTTCAATGCGAAATTGCCCAGACCGGACGACCGAACGCCCGAGGAGTTGGAGCTGGTGTTTGAGGAGCTGAGCCACATCCGCGCATTTGGCCACATGAGCAGAAGCATGAAGTGCGGGTTGGCCCGGGTAAGCCACAGAAGAAGCCTAAAAAACATCTGTGCCCGAACATTGGCTACATTCAGCTAATCTGTTGGGAGTGCCGCGAGCACGCCGGCACGGTTATCTTCCGCGAGGGCGACCCGGGGCAGAGTTGGTTTGTGCTGTTGCGCGGCACGTTGGAAGCGAAAGCGCCGGGAAAAAGGGTCAGTCGTCCCATCGTCATGTCGTAAACGTACAAAAAGATTCACCGCTTTGACCCCCGACCCCCCCCCTCTCCCCCTTTAAGCATTCGCTTCTCCAAGAGGGCGACGACTTCGGCAAGTTGGCGTTGCTCAGCAACTGCGACAGGTCGCAGCGGCAGTCGACGGTTACGACAGCAGGAGGACGGATGCCAACTGTTGAGCGTGGACGCCACGGAGTTCAACAGGTGCGGGCGGAAGCATTCTGCTTGAGAGGGCGTTCCTCTTACAAAAGGCCCAAACCCTGTAGATTGCTGTGCGAGATGGAGACGAGCACCGTACGGCTGAAGGAGTACCTGGAGCCCGAGGGGACTGAAGGAAGCGATGTCAATGACAACGACATGACGTTGGATGTGCTCGTTTTGCAGAGGGACGCCGGGGGACGGTTGGCTTTGCGCACTTTGTGCCGAGGCAATTCGGCCATCTTTGTTAAGCCACTTGGCTCATCGCCGGCTTGCCCAGCAAGATTCTGGAGTACACTTTGGAGACACGCATCGATCACCTAGCAGAAATGTGCGGACAGCCAACCGTCGGCACGTCTTCGAGTGGCCAAGCCGACTCTCTGCTTCAAGACGTTCTTCTCTCACTGCCGTTGTGGATGCCCTCCAACAAAGTGTGCAACATGCTCAAGCTGTACTACTGCTTCGGCACTTCGAATTCCGTCGAACCGGGGCCAACGGTGGACGACCTCAGGGAATGGACTCGCACGACGAGTACAGCTACAAAGCGGCGAACGGTCGCTTTTGTCAGGGCTTGGCAGGCGACAGCCGGACATCGCTTTTTCCTCGACTCCGTGGCCAACGCTTTTGTGGTTTGGCCAAGCACAGACATTCCAAACATTCGTTGCCCCGCCAATTGTTTTGTAGGAGGAACTGTTCAGCTGTGTGCTGGAAGACGCGCGGACGGCGGAGGACGCGGCGGAAGGGCGGCATTTGGAAGAGATGGTGCGCCAAATGGAAGCCTCTGATGGAACTTCGGGAGAAATCGATGCAAAGGTATTGATTGATATTGATTGATTGATCGATGATTGCTGGGGGAAGTGAGAGGCCAAACTCGGCCTAAATTAGCCTCACAATGACTGATCACAGCCTCCGCCGATCAATGCTTTTATTCCCGGATCATTTTGTACAGACTAAGCCGACTTCCTCGTACGGTGCTTGACAAGGGAATGTACGCCGAAGATGCACCGGCACCGGAGCCCGTCCTGCCATGTGATCTCTGTAAATTGGGGCTTCATATATTGAGAATCGAACCGAATCGATTTGCTTCTGCCAGGCAATCAAACCGTCCATTGCGCCTCGGGCAACGGCGTGCGTTCGGTCACTTTGCAACTGCGAATGGACAAAAGTGCGGCAGAGATTGCGCAAATGGCATTAACTGCTTGGCAAGCAGTTCAACATTCCGTTCACAGACCTTCGCACTTTGGACGGTGATAGTCAACAGCAAAATGGGGGGAGAAGCATTTGCAGAGAAAGCGGAAGAGAAAACGGGAGAAGTGGACGGGGGTGGACGAATTGGTGTTGGTGGAGATGCGTCCAGGAGAAGGGGAAACGGCCATGCGTCAGTTTGAAGCCAACGAATGTTCAGTGCCAACAATGGTGGCACAAATGGACGCCAATCAGCTGTTCGTGGCACGCAGGAGCGAGCTGTACAGGCTGGTTAGTGGATAGAATGAACAGTCCAAATCATTGCCATTCTGAATGGTGCCATCCTTCATGGATCAGAGAATGGACTGACTAATGATCAAAACGTTATTCTTCAGATTCCTCCAGCGGAGCCTCCCCTCCCATCGGCTCGTCCTCAATGCCTTCTGCTCGGCCCCATACGGATGGCCAAAGCGATGGCTCTCCACCACTTCAAGCTGTTGGCCGCCACTTCGGATTCCGAACTGCTTGTTCAGGTCGTCCATTGCTAATAATCTCCACCATTTGGCGTCATTCACTTCCCACGCCCGACCCACAACAGGTGGTCGGCCGTGATCACTTCCCTCCGGCACTGGCACCATCCAATTTGGACTTGCTCCTGCGGCGTTTCCATCTCGTCCAATGCTGGACCGGCACTGAATTGTTGCTTGCACCGCCCCAACATCGCCTTGCGGTTCTCCAGGCATTGATCGAATTGGCAGAACAGTAAGCGAATTATGCCGGAGGGACGGAGGGGGGGGGGGGGGGGGGGGGTCATTAAGAGATTCTTTCTGATCCCTGGCGGAGTTTGGACGTTTTGAATTTGTGTTCGTTTTTCAGCGCATTTCAGCAAAAGGACCTTTTGTCGCTGTTTGCCATAACCCTCGGCCTGTCCCATCTTCCGGTGGCCCGTCTCCATTCCCTGTGGGCCCAATTGCCCAACATTTGCAGGCACCGGCACTTTCGCTCGCAGTTTCTTCTTGCGCCTGCGCGAAACCACCGCAACTATCGCCTTCTTGCGCAACAGCTTCGACCGCCATTTGTGCCTTTTGTGCCAGTCATTTTGAAGGCAAGAAAATGTGCCGGGGGAAGTGAATTTCCCCCCGCTTTTCCCCATTAAAGGAACTTTCCTTTGTCCATGGCGGTAGGAACAGCTGTTTTGGTGATGGTCTGATCAACTTTGAGGTTGGTTAAGTGATCTCGTGGCGGGAAGGAGGGGGGGGGGGGGACTTCGGGAACCGATAATCCCGACAATGCTCGGGAAGAGAGACATTCCCAAAAGTGACCCTTAAGGGCATTTTTGCAGAATTCGACTCGCGCGGATTGCCCGCTAAAAGCCTTATTAGGGACTCATTCAGAAAATGCATTTGATCGCCCAAGTGTTGCGTTCGTTTCGTCTGGCAAAAGGCGAGCAATGCCATGGGGAAGCGGGTGAAGCGACTTCGCTTGGGTCCGCAATTGCGCGGCTGGCGATGGGACAGGCGCGGACTGACGAAGCTCTGATCAGGTGAACGATGTTCGACATGAGCAGGGTTGGACGATGACATCAGGGGATGGAATTGGATGATGAGACTGATCAGCCTACCCGGCATTAATGATCAGTCCATCCGGCATGAAACGATCAGTCCATCCGGCATGAATGATCAGTCCATCCGGCATGAACGATCAGTCCATCCGGCATGAATGATCAGTCCATCCGGCATGAACGATCAGTCCATCCGGCATGAAACGATCAGTCCATCCGGCATAAACGATCATCCATCCGGCATGAATGATCAGTCCATCCGGCATGAATGATCAGTCCATCCGGCATGAATGATCAGTCCATCCGGCATGAACGATCAGTCCATCCGGCATGAATGATCAGTCCATCCGGCATGAATGATCAGTCCATCCGGCATGAATGATCAGTCCATCCGGCATGAACGATCAGTCCATCCGGCATGAATGATCAGTCCATCCGGCATAAACGATCAGACCATCCGGCATGAATGATCAGTCTATTTCACCTTCTTCTAAGGAATCTGCACGCTGTGGAGGACCAGCGTCGTCTGATGCGCGTCTCGCTTGCCGTCCACCCCCAAGGGCATCGGCCCCTCCCTTCCATTTCCGACATTCGATGCGACCAAATCACTTCTGATCAGCCGTGGAGGAATGGAATGGCCGAATAATTCGTGTTTTGGGCCAAATGGACTCGACCGATTCGCTGTCCCCGGCGGGCGATTGAGCTGAGACAATAAAAAAGCACCCGCAAAAAGATCAATTGGATCAGCAAAATGCCGGAGAAGGCAAAAACTCGTCGAAGAAATTACCGGAGAGCCCCGCACTTTTTGTGATAATTCACTCCGCCAAACTCTTCACTTTTTTCCCCTCTGGGAATGGCTTTATTCAATTAAACAAATAAATATGTTCATAATGGCGGCTTTTTTTGTTACACTTTCAGTGAAAACATTCGGCAAGTTCACTTTGGCACATTCGCAATGAACTAATTAGTGGTAATTAAATGGTAGCAAAATTGAAATAAATTCGGGGATTTGGGAAGAAAGAAACGCGTCATTCGCCGCATTCTTCAGACACTTTCGCTTTTTACGGACGGACGGAACGTGCCTTTCCCCCAATCTTTTGCCTTCATTTTCCGTCTTCCCCCCGCCCCCCGCCCCCCCCCCCAATCGCCCCAAATTTAATTCAACGGCATCCGCCGCCTCTTTATTTCTTCCCCTCCCCCCCTAATTTCTTTCATTTCGTAACCGTTTAATTTCGGCATGCAATTGTTTAGACACTACTTCAAAAGGTGGGCAAATTGATGGGCCATTCGTCCAAAATGGGCTTTTTTCGTTCAGTTCGCCAAAGCGGGGGAGGGGGGGGGGGAATTTCATCCCCCACATCCACCAGAATTTGGGGTGGACACGCGACTTCGAAACCGAAGGACGCCTCCGACCCCCCGGGGACGGGGGCGGACGCCTCCCACCCCTCCGGGGACGGGGGCGGACGGAGGAGGAAAATGTCTCATAAAACAAAAACAATTGGGCAGTTATTAGCCGTTCGGTGGAGTTGTTGAGTTGCGCTTTTCCCATTTCAAAAGGTCGTTGCACAATGTGCCATTCCATTTTCTGTGTAAATCATAAAACACTTTCGCTTTTCGTTGGTCCAACTTTCTAATGATGGGAATAAATAATGCACGGGCTGCTGGAGGTGAACATCGGTTATTGTTCGATGGGTGTACTGCTTGAGCAGAACGTCCTGAATGGGTCTGAGAGAAGGGATGATGATTGTTTTTGCAGTAAATGAAAGAAATAAATGGGGTGGTCGATGGGGGGGGGGGGGGGATGGATGGATGATAAGTGCGGCGGCACGGTCAGAATGGCTGCCGTGGGGTCCGAATTCGACACCACGTCCTTAGCCCCCCCCCCCTCCACCATATTGGCCATTTCTTCCATTTACTCACTTTTCAAGCCCTTCGGCGGCCATTGCCAATTTCCTGTCTTAGCCGCCCCCCCCCCCACGGCGGGCCCAACCAACCAACTTCTTCGTCATACTTCCAAGGCACAGCAATAGCGATTAAATTCAGCCTCCCCCTCTCCCCCGAGGCACTGACAGCCAAATTAAATTCCCTTCAGTGCCATTATCCCATTTGCTTGCACTCCCCGGGGGGATGCCCACACAAAAACGCCTTTCCACAAAGCACGGGGATAAATATCGGTGCCATGGAAGGCATCCGCCGACCAAATGCAATCGCCCCCAGCAGAAGAAGAAGCAATATAAACAAACGATGGATGGCTCTTTCCATCCGCCGCCAAATCGGCGTCCTAAGAAAGAAAAAGAAACAAATGCCCTCCAGCGTAATCCTCTTGTCGGGATTATCTCTTTCATCTTCCACCAATGTTCTAATGTTCTGTCTGCAGCGGCCGTTTTGTGTTTTTGTCCCTTAAAACCCAAAAATCGAAAATGTGCGTCGTACGCCAAGCAGCGGGAATCTTTCCATGTGCTCCAAAACAATGGCACATTTCATTTTCGAAGTGCTGCTGTGGCCAACTCACCTTTCGGAATGGCTAAATTGCCTTTGCCACCCCCCATACCATCAGTTAATTGGCCCCATGCCCTGGCCCTGTTCAGCAGTCCGAAAACCATAAACCATTTCACAACTTGAGAAAGGCACTCTCGGGCCACACCCACCACACTTTTACGGGCCATGTCCTCCGCCACAATTTCCCCGCTGTTGTTGCTGCCTGTACTGCTTGTCCTTCTGTCAGTGTTCGGATGCCATGCCACGCCTCCAAGTCAGCACTCACGAACAGGTTGGCACAACAAATGTTTCCTGTGTATGGAATTTCACTGCCTAAACAACGCACAGAAGAGAATGTACTGCTTGAAGAACTAGTCCGGGAGGTGCGCAAACTCAGCAATCGGATGGATTCCGCGTTGGGAAGAGGAGGAGCTGCTGAGGAGGAAGAGCTGATCGTGGAGGGAAAGAGGTCCCCCCAGGGAATGGCGCCGTCGGTGCTTTGGAACGGAGCCGGGGACAAGAGGGCTCAGCTGCCCTTTTCTGGTTTGTCATGGACATGGGGCGGGGGGGGGGGGGGGTTCGAATTTGTGAAGCCATACAAGCGATTTGAATTTAAACGTTTTTAAAATGTTCCGGAGAGAAATGCCAGAACTGACAGGTGGCATCTACGGCAAACGGTCTCCACTACCGTTTTCTGGCGGCATTTACGGGAAGCGAAGCAGCAGTCATCAGCTGTACCGATCGCCGCTGATCTTTCCGACGTTAGACCGTCAGACACGTGCGATGCCTTTCAATGGCGGAATGTACGGAAGATGAGAGAACGAGAAAGAGGAGAGATGCACAAAAAAGAGAGAGAGAGAGAGAGAAGGAAACGGAACAGACAGGGGAAAGAGGGAGAAGCCGAACGGATAAATGGAATCGCTTCTCGCGCAACTCAAAAGCATCGAATTTTACAACAAAAAAAAAATCACCAATTCCCGACGCGCAGCTTTACCATTCATTCATTACACATTTGAGAATAATTCTCAGCGAAAAACACCCACACAAATTGGTTAAACTTCACCGAAATTGGACCTTTCTTGTTGAATAAAATTTCTTAAAAGGAAGCCTAAATTAAAACCAAAACGATTAAAGTTCAAATTTAATTTATTTTTATAATATTGTGACCACTACGAATCTTCGGCGCCTAATTCCGAAAAGGCAAAGTTTGATATGTGAAAACCATTTGTTTTAAAGAATGAAATAGAAGAGGACAAATTCAAAACAATCCGCGAGTAGGAACTGTTGCAGGAATCTTCTTGAATTTTTGAGTATTCCATTTCTTCAATATCTTTTGCACCTGTTGCGCCACCACAACTTCCACGCGGACATCGGATGACGTTGGTGGAGCCGCACATCCAACAAATTGAAGTCGTTCGTGTTCAACAAGGTCAACACGTGATCGGCACGAAGTCCGCACGTCAACAGGGCGGGCCGAAGTGCCGGACGGACGGAATCGAAGCAAGAGGGACACCGGGCGGTGCGCAGATGACGGACACTGATCTGGAAAGAGCTTAAAATAAGTGATTGGGACAGCGTGAAAAGGCAGCAATTTGCATTGAATGACAAATAAGACTAAACCAAAGTCCAAAGCGTATGAGGCACCAATTAGTAACAAACAAAATTAGGGTTCTGAATTTTGCTAGATGGAACCAAAAAGAAACATTTTCAAAGATTCCATGCCTCGCACAAGTCGCGCACCACCTCCTTCAGACAGTTCGGCTTTCGGTAGGCCATCTCCACGCTGATGCCATGGAGTGCAGTCAAATCCTGAGGCAACAACATAACGCCGTCACGCAAAAGCAGCACAGTGGCCCTTAAACAAATAAATAAACTGGCACATAAAAAAGTTAGGAGGAAGAAAAATTGCATAAACTTGAATGACATTTTCACCATCTGTTTGGATTACACAAAAAATCATAATCCGAAAAACTCATTCCCTTCTAAGCCAGAGTAAATGAAAGAATCACTCAATCGGTATAATCATGTCCGGTCTGTCCACCTGAGCAGCGTGAGGATGCCAACCGCGCATGCCATCGCATCCACCGCGCGTTGACAGTCTTCGTATTCCAGCATTTGTTGTCGGCGTTCGCCATCCTGCGTTGCAGCGGTTGCGTCATGCAGCGCGTGCATTTGCAGGCGTATTATCGTGCCGTACAGCGCTCGCGCGTTGGACTCCAAAGCGTGCACGTCGGCAAACGGACGGTCGCCGAGTGTTTGCTGTCGTGCGCTGACTAATTGGAGCAGCAACGGAACGTCCTCGCGAGAGCCGAACGCACTGAGTGCCGTCATCACGGGTTGCCTACAACGGACAAAAGGAAATGCGACCAGAAATTAAAGGCGATCGTGGAAGAATGAAGAGAAACCAAAATTGAAGGCAGGTCAGGAAAAATCCCTTAAGCTTCAACTTCCTCTTTATACCTCCGAAGCAACCCATTAAGCTTCAAATTCCTCTTTATACCTCGGAATCAACCCCATTAAGCTTCAACTTCCTATTTATACCTTGGAAGCAACCCCATTAAGCTTCAACTTCCTCTTTATACCTCGGAAGCAACCCCAACCTCGGGAGCAACCCCATTAAGCTTCAACTTCCTCTTTATACCTCGGAATCAACCCCATTAAGCTTCAACTTCCTATTTATACCTTGGAAGCAACCCCATTAAGCTTCAACTTCCTCTTTATACCTCGGAAGCAACCCAATTAAGCTTCAAATTCCTCTTTATACCTCGGAATCAACCCCATTAAGCTTCAACTTCCTATTTATACCTTGGAAGCAACCCCATTAAGCTTCAACTTCCTCTTTATACCTCGGAAGCAACCCCAACCTCGGGAGCAACCCCATTAAGCTTCAACTTCCTCTTTATACCTCGGAAGCAGTGTCTTCTGAGCACTTTGCCCAAACATTTGCAGCGCATCCTTCCAAAAAGTCAGCTGATTGATGCCCGCGAGGCCTGAACCTCTTTTGATCTTGTGCCTCAGCGACGCTATTTCGGCATTCAGTGCCAAAACCTGTCTGAGAAGACCAATAAAAGTATAGAAAGCATCAGTCATAAAACGACCATTTGGAATTGTTCGACAACAAAATTATTTTGAATTTGTTTGTAAGTGAATATTAATTGGCTTTGGCTTATTTCGTTTTCTTTTGCCCCCTTCTCCCACCGAGAATAGGCGAGGCTGTGCCGACTTTGTCATCTGCAGAATGGCCAAATAGTTCTCATAATCGCGTTCCTGCACAATTTTCACACAATAATCGAGCGCAGCCTGCAACTTTTCGGCGTGAATTCCGTCAAACGTGGAAAATGACAATGTTGTAGATGATGAACAACAATGCCGGGGAAGGGAAGCAACGAGTCGAAACGGTACATGCATCTGATCAGCTTAAAAAATGGCAACATCTGAACAAGCGAAAATTGATAGGTATTGAGCAAAGAGATTGGACTATTGTTAGAATGCAGTCAATTCGAATAATGTTTCTAATTAGTACATTTTTTAATCAGTTCAAACAAAAATATCAATCAATCATCAAATTTCGGCATGAGACATTTCGCTCGATGGTTGAACACACAAAAGGACGGACAATTGCCGAGGACGTCCCAGGACTTCTTGGCAACCTTAAAAAAGAGTAATTTGTTGGCATAAATTCGAGCAGTAGTTGTAAATCAAAACAACAAAACCAACCAAAAAGTCGGCTCGGATTGGTTGGAAATCGCCGACAACGAAACTCGTCGACACAATGGCCGCCAAAAGGCTGAGCAGCGTCTGTGCTATGAGGTCAACCGGCAAATGGGTAAAAGGCTGGCCGACGAGGCGGAGGTAAGAGCGATGCTGAATAAATAAAAATGCAAATTATAAAAACATTTTATTAAATTTCGGGTTTTGTTTTCTGAAAGGGAGACTTTAAATACCCACCACGAGTTGGATTATTCAAATCAAACCAAAATTCCATAAATTTTCTTTTCCGACCAAAGTTCAATTGACCACCTGCGCCGCGCTGTAAGCGGAATGAGTCAGTGAAAGAACACTCAATGAGCACAGAATCCGCCAGAACAGCGAAGAATTCGAAGACATCAAAACTAAGCGGCAAGAAAATACACAACAAAATGTAGTCAAATTAAAACGAAATTTGTAATTCACAAAAATAAAATAGGCAATGACAATATTTACACATAAATCATTGTTCGCAACAGTTCAAACAAATTTATTTGTTTTCCATAGATTTTTTGGCAAAATCGCCAATTATAATGGGTGATGGTAATAATGGAATTTAAAGAAACGGGTGGAAAGCACTTCATTTAAAAAAACAATTTTAAAAAGTATTCGTCCACCAATAAATGGACAAAATTTTGAGAGAGGTAGGTGGCGGTTGTCCGAGTGAGTCGCGTACGCGTCCCTTTGAAGTTCGGTGTACTGCTCGCTGTTTAGGCCGTGTTCTTCTCCATCCTCACCTGCATTACTGAGTCATGAAACGTATTTTTTGAATGTGAAAATTCTTACGCTCTAATTAACTACATAAACTAAAATAAAATTTGTATCTCCACCTGCTCACTGCTCTTCCACCGGTTGTCCGTCGCAGTTTTCAGCGGTGGCCCAAACCGTTCGACCAACTTTTCGTTGTAGCCGCGCACGGTGTTGACCATTGTTTTGCGAAATGCCAACATCAACACCTTATCGACCAGCGAATGGAACCGACAGTTGGCAACCACCTCCAGTTGGCGTTCGACGGCCGTATGCGCACTTGGCTGAAGAAACCTCACTTTAATGGCCAGTCCAAAAGTGATCTTTGCTCTATATGGATTTGAGCCCGAAAGTAATTACTATAATTTAGATATCCTTATTTAACAGCTAAGTTTTGAACAAACCCATTCTTTTCGGCAAACTCTAATTAAAAATAAACAAACCAATTCACGGTAGGTACATCGCTCGCTCATGTTCACCAAATGTTTGCCTGCAATGTTCCTCGTGTACGACACCAATTTGTGGGTGCGTCGACAGAAAATGCTCTCCTCCAATGTTGGCATGAATTGAATATTTGTTTGGCCAGAAATCCACTTGGGTAGCTTGTTAATGAAGCCGGAGCCTGCAACAATATTTCGTGGATCAGTGACGGACACGTTAACTTTTGAACCCCGACAAATCCTAGATGTCACGGGATCCCGCCCAGGCATTTCTAACCCTGATTTTACAGCAGTTGTATCAGGGATTTAAAAAATTACTAAAATTATAAGAATGCTTAAGTTTTTGGATACAAACTCCGAAAACTTGCCCGTTTTCTTAATAAATTGGAAACAAAAGCGGACACCCGACCTTTCTTTACAATCAGCTTTTTCGTCACTATCCTATCGTCGGTGACCTCGCGCCACAGCACATCCTCGGAGATGTTGTGCTTGGCGAACGAATTCGGGTAACGATTGTAGAAGACGGACACAACATCCGCCAGAGAATACTCGAAGATGTGCTCAGGGAGCTGGAAGCGCATCAATTTTTCTATATTTCTATTAAACAAAATAAATTATGAAAGAAATTTAAAAAATAGGAAGGCAGAGAATACCACCGATTGTAAATTTTTTAAATGTGTTTTGTCTCAATTGGTCCGTTAGCTTTAAAATCGTTAGTTTAATAAAACACAATTATCTGCTAACGAACAAGTCAATGATCAAGTCGTATCTTGAAAATAACTTGTTTAATAAAAAGCCAAACTAAAATTATCAACTCCTTTCCGTGAATGATAAGCTTTACACACACGGACAACCTCGGGAATGAACCAGATAAAACTTTTCGAGAACGGGACGAAATGTGGAGAAGGATGGGGGGATAACGTCAAGGAATGCATCGTTCTAAGTGTAGCTGCAGCACTTGTTCATCTTCCTCGCTTGTGTGTAGAACATTTTGCTCTGGTCCGACAGGTTTTCGCTGGCTTTGATCATGTCGTCTAACTTTTCGCCCCGCTCCAGCACCGACTGCAAGGTAGTGTGGAGTACCGCCTTCGTCTCTTCCACCTCGTCCTAGAATGACAAAGTATGCGCCAACCTCCCAATTCCTTTAGTTCTTTTCCCGTCTTCCCTACGCCGATGATACGTCAATTTGAGTCTATACCGTACCCTATTTTAAGGTTTTCCTGCCACACCTGTACTCGGG
This sequence comes from Globodera pallida, assembly GCA_020449905.1. Lineage (NCBI taxonomy): Eukaryota > Metazoa > Nematoda > Chromadorea > Rhabditida > Heteroderidae > Globodera > Globodera pallida. Next base: position 480,430 of record JAIXHY010000003.1, on the reverse strand, counting down.
TGAGAGCGTCCGCCGCACGGGGATTCTGCCATTGGGAAAGAAATCCGGGCAGTTCACCATAGGTGCATTCCGACTCGCCGCTCATCTGTTTCCATTGCGACTCTGGGGTTTTTTCGGCAAAGTCGCCCAACACTTTGTTGAGCAGAGTGAAAGCCACGCGGGATTGATATCTGAGTAATTGAAAAAAGCGTAGATTCAAATAAGCAATAAAAAGTTACGGTGAAAATACTAAAATTCGCCCAAGAATTTTGACACAAGGTGGTAGCGGGGGGCCGGGGGAATGGGGTGACCTAGCTAAGGCAAAATAAAAAGTACGCACTGTTCATCCGTAACGCAAACGCCGACCAAATTGTCATGGCGCACCATGCAGTGAATAAAGTATTCGCCCTCCTTCACTGAACTCCTGCTTGGCGTCGCGGACCTCTCAGAAATTAATTTGGCGGTGAACTGCATAAATTCCTGAGCAAAATAGCAACCATTAAATTTTGAATAACAATGCAGGAAATCAAAAACCTGAACATTTTTCCGCGTGAAAAAACTAAAGCTGCTCAACTCGAACGCGCCCTTCAGTAACCGAGCCGTTGCCAAAGATGGGTCTTTACACAGCACCATCAAACCGAATATCTTCATTTTTCTGTTAGCACTTAAATATACAAATCTCTCTGAAATTAAACAGAAAAATGTTATTCATATTACTGATTCAAGCAGATAATTTAAGTAACTTTAAAGAAAATAAAGGCGTACGGCAATTTACCCAGAAGCAAAATAAGACAACACATAATTTTCCAAATATTTAACAATAAAACATATGTCGATTTACTGACTAAATGGAAAATTGTTTTAAAATATGGTTTTATTTCTCAGGTAAAATCTTTTTGGGCATGGTTTTTCGGAGCAGCTTCGGCAAACTGGAGTTATGCTCCTGTAAAAGAAGACCAGATTTCGTTTGATCAGCGGGAATTCGGTCGAAAAAGCGAGTGGATGTCAAATCGTCGAGTAAAATTGTGGATCTTTCTCGCACAAATTGCTTCTGATCATTAACACGAGGCGAAGTGAGCCCATAACGCGTGTGGTAAGGCTCCAGCGGGTCATCAACATAATGCTTGGGACGCAGCCAAAATGGAGTGATCATCTGAATTTATTTCAGAGATTTGAAAAGGATATGAATAGAAAAACAAGAAAGACAAAACCATTCTATTTTTTTTAGAGTTCGGGGTGTCAAAATGAATAGAAATTTCTGGGAATATGACAAACGCAACAGCATAGTAAAAATTTGGGCGGATTGACAGAGCGGTATACGCGGTTTTCCTGTACGTTATTGACCTTGTCAAGCATTGCACACTCGCCCGCCGTGCAAGTTTCCCACTGCAGGTGGACCTTGCGGAACGAATCGCCCTTTTGGTAGACTTTGGTGAATCGGCCAGGCAGCGATCGTAGCCACATGCCTTAGATTAAAAAGAATGTAAAAACATTTGTATAATAAACAATAAAAGAAGCAGAACCATTGTTAAGGCGTTTGAATCGTTCCAGTACATCCTGTGCAGGTCGCTTGCGCCCAAATCGGGGATCGAAACGAATATGATTCTCCCAGTGCGGAATTCGAAGAACACCCCGTGACGAGATCGTCTGCACAGCTGCCGACAAAGGAGTTAAAAGTCCAGGTGCAGAAGCGTTGACTCTTTTAATGATATTCTGCATCCTCTGAATTTGTCTTAGCTCGAATGCTTAGTTTTGGGAAAAGAGGTGCCGTTAGTTAGTTTGAAATTTGTGATAAAATAAGTTACCTAAGCCTGAGAAACACAGCAACTAAAAAAACGAGAAGTGTGCCAATAACTCATGGACGGCAAAAAAGGAAAAAAAAAAGAAGCGAATTAACTTTTTTAATGACAGAACGCCAAAGATTATTATTACCAACAATTCGTTCAAACATTAATTCGCTTTTTTTCCTTTTTTGCCGTCCATGAACTAGAGATTGCGAAACTACAAATTCAAAAATTAAAATGAACTACATTTATTCAAAATGAAAAAAACAAATCGTTTCGTCTGCATACTAATTGCTTTTTTGTTGTTTTTGTTATGTATGTATTTATGTACGATTGAACTCTGATCTTCAACATACATGGATTCTCTCAGTCGCAAATAACAAATATCTTATTTTCGAAGTTTCGGGTGACTCACTTATTTTTTTTAAAATTTTAGATTAAGAAAGCTATACATAAACTCGAATTTTCACCGATCTCAATTATGGTGAAACACAATACTCGTGTTCGGCAGATAGGGGTAAGTTAACATGCCCTTTTCGGTATGACAGTCGCATTGTCGTCTTTTTAAAATAGTAAACGCAACATTCTTTCAACAGCAAGTGCGCATTGGTTTTGGTGATGCTGAACCGCTTTGGGATTCGGAGAACGAGAAGTACAAAGTACTCTGCAGAAGCATCCATGTGTCCAAGGCGTCCTTCTACATTGGCTACGTCCGTCTGTTGGTCTCTCTGGTATCCTGCATCTTCTTTGCATACCAATACATGATGGTGGGTATCTTACGAACAAATTAGCCATACGAAATTTGTTTAGGCTGTCACTGGGCAGATGTCTGCCGACAATTGGATCAACCAAATGACGGCTCGCTTTATGTGTATGCTTTCATTTCATAAAATCAGTTAATCAATTTCTTTAAGCGAAGGCAATGTTGGCCATCTGTCTGCAAGTGATTGTTGTCGTGCTTATGATCCATGGCGTCAAAACTGAGAAGAAGTCCATGCTGCTTCCTTTCATTGTGTATTCTGGAATCTCAGTTTTGGCAAACTCCATCAAGGTTTGCGTTTATTCTGTCAAAATAAAGATGAGACCGTTGTGATCCTCCAGTTGGTGTGTGTGTTATCAAATACTTTTCAGATCATGAGTGATCTGGTATATTTGGACATGAGCACCTACAAAAACGACCAAGTGGAAAGTCAAGTTGCCAAGATGTACATTTTTACTTCGGAAGAAATATGTTTACTCAACATTTTAAGCCAATTTGTGAGCGACCTGATGCGTATGGTACTCCATGCTTGGTGCTTGTCGGTGGTTTGGCGCTGCTACGGTTACTTGACGGAGAAAAAGGTGGCCCGTCAAATTCGTGAGCAGCTTATTTCGACTGCGACTGCCTTCAATTACCCGGAAAACCTGGTTGGACACTCGATGATGCCGCAGCAGCCTCCTCCATACGTAAGCGTTGTTTAGTTTTTATTAGGCACGTAGAGCTCGGTTCTCCACGAATTCATGGGGTGGGAAATATTGACCTACCCCGACCTTAAACAATCCTTGTGAGTTTAGTCACTTTTTAAGGCTTCTGTTGTGCCCGCACCCATCGTGATTGGGCCGCCCAGCGACAAGCCTCAGCCCTCCCCGAATAACAACTCGCCAGCCGCTGCTTCTCAGCCGTGAAGAGAAGAAAGAGATTGCCTATTTGGCTGATTGAATTTTCGATGTAACAACCAACCGAACTATCATACTATTGGAAATGATTCTTGTCTCTTAAAATGGAGCATCCCATGTTTGTGTGCCCATGAACGTATGTAATATGAATAGTAGCCATCGAATATATAAAATGGTTGGTTATTTTGTTGCACTGGTTTATTCGAAAGCAGGGAAGTAGTCAAGTTTTTAGATACAGCAATTTTTTGATTAAGGAATGGGAGGTCCGGCACCACCGGGGAAATAAAAAATTAGTAATGTCGCTAAACAAAAGGGTTCGCACTTTGGTTTTTTACTCGAATTTCATTTTTAAGGGGGAGGAGGAATTCCCCCTCCCGTGGGTTACGTCCCTGGTCGAAAATATAGCCAGTCTCGTTTTATCATCACACTTGCACCGAAAAACCATTTGGATTCATTATTTGATACAACTGAAGAAAAAAATGACAGACTTCTGTAAAACAACAATCGATCAGCTCTATCCAAAAGGTGCTTCTTTCTCCTCATCAAGACGTTTCCATCGGCTGCTGCTGCTGTTCTGACTCAATCTGGTTCAATAGTGCCCCAATCATCTCGACGCTTAAGATTCGCTGCTCGCAATGGGCGGGCTGAAAGATAAGAACGCATCATTTTTATCTGCCATTTCGTTACCAAAAACATTTTGTGCTTTTCCGATTCGAATTTTCACCTGTCCATCGCTGCCGTCCACCCATTTGATCACCGCAATCTCGATGTTTTGCGGACCAGACTGGACCACGGGCGACAAGGACTTGATCATCAGCTTCAGCGTGTCCTCTTCATTGGCGGTCTTCTCATTGCTATACTCCTTCTCAAGATACTCCTTCACCACCTTCTCGCTGCGCCCAACCGAGCCGGCCAGAAGTTCGTAGTAAACGCCGGACGGTTCCGTCTTAAACAGACGCGGCGTTCCATCCGGATCGAAGCCTGCGACAAGCATTGAAATTCCGAATGGACGACGGCCTGTAGTCTGTGTGTACTTCTTAAAGTAGATTGAATTGTAGTCCGTAAAATTATTTTTTTTTCAAACCTGTTTTATGTCTGCTATGGTGCGCGAAATGTGCCGGAGCGAGACGCGGTCTTCAAGCGTGAGTTTGTATGATTCGCACTCAATTCGAGCACGGTCAATCAGGACGCGCGCGTCCGCGCTAAGTCCAGCGAAGGCGACCATAACATGCTAAAGTAAATGGAACGAAGTGATGAAGACAAAAAAAGAACTCACAGAATCCAACGCATGGATCTTGCGAATGGTTCGCTCGTCTTGCAGAGTCGGAATAGATTTCTGTAAATTAGAGATATTCAGTCACCGGAAAATGGACATTCCGAATCTTTCTATGCTCCTTACAAAAAGTCAATTCGATTACCTTTTCAACCCCAATGACCAGACAATCCTTCCCTTTGACGGCAACCTAAAATAAAAACGCTTTGCCGACAATTAAGCCTTTTAGTAACGACAAACGAACCGCTGTTGAGCCCTTTTTCACTGCCTCTTGCGCATAGTCCACTTGAAAAAGTCTGCCATCCGGCGAAAAAATGGTGATGGCACGATCATAACGTTCCATGTTTTAAATATGTAGCTGAATAGATAAAATCGACAAAAATATTGATATCTAAAATGAAATAACCATAAAAAATAAGGCGCGTGCACAAAATCACTAGTAACTCAAAAATGCACAAATTCATTAGTGCTTTTTTACATCGTTTATTTAACTGGATTTCTTTTAAAAGAAAGCGAAAGGAATGGGATGTTACAAATGTTTGAGGACGCAGAAGGCGACTAGGCAAAAAAACTTCAGGTGAGGAAAAACTAGGGATTAAATTTATTGGGAGTTATGTATCTGCTTGGCAGTTTCGCAAATAGTATACTTCTTGGAATACTAGGGATTTTGTGCATTTTTTGGGTTACTAGTGATTTTGGGACACAACGAAAAATAAATGTAATGCATCTGTACACAACAAAAAATAAAGTCTAATTGTCATCAAATCGATCAAAAGTATTAATTCTCTTACAAAACATTTCTTTACGGTCGGGAGAGTTTGGTGCCGACAAGTTTGAAATCCTACATCAAAAATCATTTTTGTAAACATTTACATACCTATCTCTTTTCAGAACTGACAAATGTAAGAGGAACCTAGAAAAATGATCTGATATACCAAAAATTCGAAGTTCAAATCTTTGTTCTTATTTTTGAATTTTGTTTTTCGTAACGATCCTTGGCGAAAAGTTGTCGAAATAAAAATGAAAAAATGAATTCGTTGTGCCGTGTTAGCTAAATTTTTGCCTAACTTTTATTTACCTATTTTTACAGCCAACAGAATTAAAGAATGCGCCTTGTAAAGTGTTGGTTTTGCTCGTCGACGATTTATCCGGGCCATGGAATTCAATTCGTACGAAACGATGGAACGGTAAATTAAAACATAAAAAATAAAAGGTAAAATATGAAAAATTGGTTGATGAATTGAGAAAAGGCCCTTATTTTCATTATAAAATTATTCTTCAGGTGTTCAAGTTTTGTCGATCCAAGTGCAACAAATTGTTCAAAAAGAAGAAAAACCCGCGCAAATTAAAATGGACGAAAGCATCGCGACGAATTCGCGGAAAAGTAAGTGTCTTTAGTATTTACAAATAATGGCAGTCCGGCAGTATTATTTTGAGCTAAAAATTTGCATACGGAGTTAGAGAAATTGTGGGTTCTGCCTCCACGAAAACTCCCTCTAAAATGTTTTTGTGTTAAAAAAAGGAAACAATTTTTTTTTAGTAATTTTCTCGGCGGCGACTATCGCACCGCCTACGAGTCCCCCAAAGCTTAGAATAGGCCTAAAAAGGCCGCTGAAACAAAATTGGCCAGAATTCTGCATAAAAAAAGATAGATTTATATCGCGAACAGTCCTAATGACAACCAAAATTTTTTAAAGGGAATTTTCAAATCTTTTTGATTAAAATAAATTTTTTTTTAATAAAATCATTTTAAAATTCACTTTGAAAATTTCCGTTTTTTTAAAATATTTTTGGGGCTTTCCATACATCTGACGGCATTGGAACTCGTCAAGATACGATGGCAGGACTCCACTTAGGCTCCACACATTTTTTGTTGTTCTTCTTTTGGCATTCTTCCTGAACCCTTCCACATTTAAGAGGGTCAACAAATTTTGTGGTTTTTAACTTAAAGATGGGCACAAAAATGTCTTAAATCTCACATTTTCTTTGCCCTTGAGAGGAAATCCATGTGAAATTATTATAAATGCTTTCATTAAAAACAAAAATTAGACCCATTTGGGCGCCTAATCTTTCCCTCCCCTGCCTTCTTTCATTTGCAATTTTTAGGAATTGGTCAACGATGCCACCCAAGCGTTGGAAGTGCGAAGAAACGAGCCGACCAAATATGAGAGATCTCTTTGGAAAACTGCAGGTATACATAGTACAATAATGGCTCAAAAATTTGTTTAAAAATAGGGCTAAATTCCACGGGGGCGGGGGCGGTGTAACGTCGGGAGGCTCGCTTTTTTTTACGTCGTATGAGTACAAAACTGAAACTCAATATTGCTACTATAGTATTACCAAAATGCTTGAATTTTCATAATTTAACTGATTTCGCCGATCAATATTAATTAAACATAAATTCGTCTCCAGTTTTTAATTTTTCAATAAATATCGGCGCCTTCTTTTAGTGGACGCGATAAAGGAAATTCACAGCATTCGGCACCGTCGATACGGCCAGCACATAACGAACACACTGAAGCCGGGCAAGTTGGCGGTGAAGAGGGCGATGGTCGACAAGGCGCGCAAGAAAGTGCATCTGATCAGGCAAGTCGGGGGGGGGGAGTGCTAAACGAACCAACCAAATTAATACTGAGGGCATTTCAGGGCACCGGTTGCGGACCAGGAACACGAGAAGGAGGAGGAGGAAGAGAAAGAGGAGATGGAGGAGGACGCGGCGCAGAAGGCGGGGGAGGAAGTGCAGTTGCTAATGGAAGTGAACTGACCATCTGTTGTTGCTTTTGCTGTGTTGTCATTCGAAATGTTTTGTCATCGAAAATATTTTTTGTTTCTTCAAAATTGAGTGAGGGGGGAGGGGGAGGTGTCCGGCCCATTTTGCTCAAAAGTCTTAACTCGAAACTTTGAAGTCGTTGGGCTTGACATTTATATTCCTTCACATATTATTTGGATAGTAAACAGCAAAAGACAAAAGAGTTGTACTTTTTGAGGGAGAGGTTCTTCCGGGCGATCCTCTTTGACCATGCATTGCTTAATGCTGTTGCTGAATTCCATCCACGAAGCAGGGACGGCTCAGCCTCGACCCCTTCGAATCTCACCTCGAGATTAGACTCCCGGCCGATCTCCGGGCTCTACATTTACGCCAAAATCGTGTCACAGCCAATCAACTCATATTGTAGTCACAGTCCGTACAGGCGCCCCCCCCCCTTTTCTGTTTAGGGAATTCCGGGCGTTTCGTCCCCTTTGGCACTCGCTTCTTCGTCTGCCCTTTTGGGCGCATTGCGTGCCAAAAATTCATTAAATTTTGTGTTGGTTCCAGCTTGTAGTAAGGGCGCTTGGGCGGTCCCTAACAACGGGCAAAAGGAAAGATAAGAGGGCCAGCCTTCTGTGTTTAGACCAATGATGGCCGGGAGTGATTCTGTCGAGGGCCAATGCCCGCGGGCCAATTGCAGCGGAGTATCGATTCTTCGTTTGTTGGGGGGGGGGGGGGGATGAGCGGGCGAATGAATTATTTGTGCCCTCGAGGGGGGCGGGGTACGGTAGGGAAGGGGAGGGGAGGGGAGGGACGACCCCCCGGGGGTTGCGCGGGCACCCCACCCACTCAGTGCAAGTCGAACAGCAAAAAGGAAAGAAAAACTCACAACACAAAAGCCAAAATCCTTTTTTCCCAATTTTGTCCATTCCGTGGCGCCCCCGTCATCCCTTCCAAAGTTTCCACCGTTTCTACAGTAAGCATTGGCAATTTGATCAGTTGCCAAGGCGCCAATGTACGCGAGCAAACGCCGCCAACGCAACTTCAAACGGTGTGTGGGAAGAAAAAAGGAAGTGGCCAAAGGAAGGGAAGGGAAGGGACAACTCTTCCCCCGGGGGGGAGGAAGGATGGGTGGGAGGAGGACGGACAATGTTGTATGGAAGTCACGGAAAATGCCGTGCCGTGCCATGCTCGGCCCCGGCCCCCGACGATTGCGCTCCCTTCTCCGGGGATTGTGGGTGTGCCCAATTGGGTGGAAATGGGAGGCAAAGATATTCATTCATTCATTCGTCCAAACATTTACATCCAGCAGCATGGCATGGACTGGCATTACTCCAAATTTGTACCAGCAGTGCCGGCACTTCCCCCCCCCCCGCCCCCCTCCCGTCGCCCCTTTCCTCGAAAACCCCTCCCTTCCCGCGTCTTGATACGGCATTGATTGGTCTTGAATCGCCTTCTCCAATTGAGCGATTCGAACTTTGGTCAATTTTAAGGCCAGACACCCCCCCCCCACCGTCCGTTTCTTTTCCTTCCCGGATGATCCTCCCCCCCCCCCCCCCCCGCCACCCATCCGTTGGAGCGAGAGCGATTATAATAGCAAATGGCGCAATTAATTACTGTACCATCGGAGAGAGAGTCAAATTGGCCGGAGGTAGTTAATAAGACTGGGGGGGGGGGGGGCTGGGGCAGCTGCCGGTGGGTGAATGTTTTATTGGGGGAATGGGAAGTTGCTCCCTCATGCTCTCAACATTAATGGTCTTAATTTTGCCGAAGCCCGCCCCAATGACAGTTAGGCAGTCTATAGAGCCCGGACGATCGAGACTCTCGGCGAGAGTCTTGATCAATCCTTAAGTCCAAGCTATGGTTGTCTATTCTCTTTATGTCCATCTTCCTCATCCAATTCCTCAAATTCCTCCTCTTCACCCGCCCGCCCAACCCCTCCAATTTCATTGTTTGTACCAATGAGTGGAGTGGAGAAACAATTCCTTATTAATCACAGATTGGGCAATAAAATTGGGCAGGGCATCCATCGTCCGTCTTCATTTTCACTGTCTTCCTTCCTCCACAAGAAGAGGGGGACGGACATATGTTGTGTTGCTCCCGGGCAAAATGGGAGGGGTGGGAATTATTAAGTAGCCATGCCCCGGGGGGGGGGGGAATCGCTGAAGGAGCTGAATGAATGATGATGGAAAGAGAGGGGAGGGGGGGGGGAGATGTCCTTGAACTTTACACAAAATAGTTCAGTTATTTGTTAGTTTAACAGAGACTTGAAAACCCCGTAAGGGCTGTACCTTTGAACTGTCAGATGATTTTTTCAAACAAAAAGCCATAAAATTCTCTGAGCTTCAGTCCTTTTTTGGTGTTTGTTGGCATCTTTTGTTGCTCATAAAACCTTTCAGCCGCCCCCCCAACCCCCCAACATATGCATTTTTTGGTTGCGCATGGAAATTGTCGGGTTATCGGCATAATATGCTGCCTCTGCCCCTCTCCAATTCCATCCATTCGTTCGTTCGTCACTTCCCGCACCTTTCCCCTCCCCCCCCCCTCAATTCCTACCCAATTTTGGCGCAATATTATGGCCAAGGCCATAGCTGTTGGAGGTGGGTGTTTAAAGATGGAGTCAATTCTGAGGGGGGGGGGGGGATTATGATGGGAATGGAAGAATTGAAGAGATGACGCGATGATGAGGGGATGATGGCAGGGGGTAATCGGTGGTAATGGCGTGCAATTATTGCTGAAAGGTGTGAACACAACGGTCAGTCAGATTTCCTCGATTTGCTCGTACCGACTTCACATCAAATTTTCCCGGAGTCGAGTCGAATAAAATGTTTTGTCTGAAGAAATATCCGGCCTCTTTTAGGCTTTGAGTCTTTTCACCAAAAACAAACTATTTTTCCCGAGTGTCATTGGTGTTTACGAACGCAAATTGGTCGGCGAGACTTCGATCACCGATGGATATAATTGTAAAAGTGAGATAAACGCCTGGGGGGGGGGGTGGGAGAGGCTGTTGCTTATGTTCACTTATTTATCCCCCCGGGGCGTATGCGGCACAAGTGAACCTCGCTTTGCAATTTTGCCTAGGGCTCTAATCCCACACAAAGGAAGCCTTTAACAACCGTGAAAGATTGTCTTGTGGTCTTTGAATTTCGGTTTTTTTCAGGACTCGGACAGTGCCCCTTGGCGAACTTGGCGCAAAATGTTCCCAGGACATTGGACAATTTGCAGAACTCCTTCTTCAAGGGCATGGACATCATCAACCGCATCAACATTCTGGCAATGTGTTGCCCTCAAATCCATCTAAACGGCACAGGGAAAGACTGAACGGGGAGCTGGAGACGGTCAGTCGATTACACAATTATGGGCGTTTTCGAATAATGTGTTTGAAATTCGGAGGGTGTGCCGTTCATTTTATGCCGAATTTGAACAGCGGTTGACCATTTATTCTTTGAGTTCTGAAGCGTATTTTGGCTTTTCAAAGATTTTTATGCGTTTTCCATCAGCAGGTGGCCTCATTACTGCCATACGAAGAGTCGCTTCTTCAACGCCTGGACAAATTGTCGGTGCTTCGTCTGGCCGTCTCATTCCTGCAGATCAAGGCACATTTTCAAGGCGAGTGATGGTGTCAATGGTGCTGATCATATAACAACCAATTGGGGCTCGGTCATCCGAGTGTCAAGAAGCAATGCCCTCCACTTGAGGGGGAGAGGGGAGTCCCCTACCCCCAGGGGAAAGGAGCCCCCCCACCCCAGGGGCCCCCGCCCATCACCTCATTCATCAGCCTCATCTTCATCATCGTCCATTCATCCAATTAATTGAACAAACAAAAACACCGGAGGGGCCATCCGACCAAAGTGAAGGGGGGCGAGAAAGGCAAACAAATGAATGGCAAATGGGTGATTATTATGAATGCAAAAATATGGCCAAAAGAGCGGCACGGAACAGATAAGGGCGGTGAGGGGAAAAGTTTTTTTTGTTTTGCTTCGCGGCGGGAGAGTTTCGGCGAATTTCTGAGGACACAAAAGGGGCCCAGAATTCCCAGAAGCCGAGAAAGGCCGCCGAGAAAGGAATGCGGACAACACCGCTTAGAGTTTGTTAAAAATCATTGAGTTTCAGTTTGCGCCCAACAAGCTTTGCTGAGTGCCGCTGAATGTTGTGCCGAACATCCTTTGGCGCGGCTTCACGGGCCGCCAGTTATTCCCGTGCCAACAATGGTCAACCCTCAAACTGGAATGGCCTCAATGTACTTTGGAGAAACGCAATTCGCCGAGCTAACACAAAAGGCACAAAAAGGGCAAATTGGCTGACTAAGTTCAGAAAAAGGGGGGGGGGAGGGTTGTGGTCCAAGAACCTGATCAAAGAGTTCGAATTCGTGTCTGGGTCAATAGACTGATCAGACCCAAAAAGTTTGAATTTGTTTCCGGGTAAATAGACTGATCAGACCCAAAGAGTTTGAATTCGTGTCTGGGTCAATAGACTGATCAGACCCAAAAAGTTTGAATTTGTTTCCGGGTAAATAGACTGATCAGACCCAAAGAGTTCGAATTTGTTTCCGGGTCAATGGACTGATCAGACCCAAAGAGTTTGAATTCGTGTCTGGGTCAATAGACTGATCAGACCCAAAGAGTTTGAATTCGTGTCTGGGTCAATAGACTGATCAGACCCAAAAAGTTCGAATTTGTGTCCGGGTCAATGGACTGTCAGAGAGTTCTTTGATCACTAGAGAGTAGCTTCAATTGTGCCGGTCACAATTTGTAAATTGGCACGGTCAGTAATGTTGTGGACAGAAAATAACAAATTAGGCAATGGGCGCATTTCTGCTGATGCTTAATTTGGACGGCGACGTTTTCTATGTGACCGAAAACATCGAAACAAAATTGGGCTTTCAGCAGGTAAAAATAAAATAAAATAAATTTCCTAAAATTTACTTCACTTTTCAGTCCGACGTTCTTCACCAATCACTTTTCGAAATGTAATTGCAAATTTTGTTTAAATTACAAATTCAAAAAATTGGTAGGATTCATTCGGAAGACAGAGAAGAATTGCGGGCACTTTTGCTGAGGGCGTTGGAAGTTGTTTCCAGAAAAGACGGCGGTGGAGGAGGAGGCACTTTTTCCGATCAAGGTTGGCCCGATCAGTGGGCACCCCCCCTTCCCCCTCCCTCCAATCCATCACTTTCTTCCTTCTTCTCTTCTTCCTCCTCTTCTTCTTCCTCCATCCTCCTCCTCTTCTTCCTCCTCTTCTTCCTCCTCTTCTTCCTCCTCTTCTTCCTCCTTTTCTTCCTCCTCTTCTTCCTCCTCTTCTTCTTCCTCCATCCTCCTCCTCCTCTTCTTCCTCCTTTTCTTCCTCCTCTTCTTCCTCCTCTTCTTCTTCCTCCATCCTCTCGTGTTCATCCTTTCCTCTTCATCCATCATATCTCTTCCTCCGTCCCAATGACCTCCTCTCTATTTGCCCCGTTGCTTCTTTCAGCGTCGTCGTCAGATGGCGGTTGGTCGGTGTCCGTTGTGCTTCGATTCCGCTGTCTTCTGGACAATAGTTGCGGGTTTAGCGTGAGATTGGTCAATTCTGCAACGTTTCTATTCGAAATCCTCACCCCAAAAGCGCATCGAATTGCGTTGTCGTCTCATTTCTGTGCATTCCCATCGCGTGGAATTGTCCCCATTTGTGCCACCTCAGCGCAGAACTCGCGCGCCGGCAGCCCACCAATACCCGCCGGGGCTTGACTCTGTCCCTTTTGGCATTGGCACTTCCGCTTTGGCAAACAGCAGAAAATACGCTTTGGTGGCCATATGCACGTGAGGACCCTTTCTCTCCTCCGCACATTCCTTGCCCCCCCCCTCCCCTCTCATCCACCAAACTGCCACCCCCTCCCTTCTGATCGCCCAATCCCCCCCCCCCCATCCGATCGCCCAACCCCCCCCCCCCCCTCCCTCCAATTGCCCCCCCTACCCCCCTAACTCCTCGATCTTAAAATGCAAACTTTTGTACCAAGTAAACTCCTCTTGAGCCCGCTTGTGCCGCCGCCGCAAATGGACCCTGAGCTGGACGACCCCATCCTCAAGTCCAGGCATTCGCTGGACCTCGGCTTCCAGTGCATGGATATACGGTGTCAATTACTTATTAAGCGACATTTCCTAATGTTTAACATTTATTTATTTGATAGATTACGCCATATTCTGGAACTGGACGAGTCGCCATCCTCATCTTCGGGTGCTTCTTCAACCTCCGTCGACCCGCTAAAACCGAGCCTCTACTCCTTTATCCATCCGGACGACTTGAAAACCGTGGCGGAAGCACACGATGCGGGTAAGAGGAGAGGGCTTTTGTAACATTAGCCTTGAGGGCAGCCGGCAATTCGTCCCCTGAAGCGATTAAGAACACCGCCTCCGGGCTAATGATCTATCGGCTAGTGAGCGCCAACTCCCATTTCATTTACTTTGTCCAGTCGTCCTTCCGACTTGGCCAGAAGGTTTGCAATAACCACCGGTTGAAGAAGTAAATTAAATATTTATTCATTTATTTATTTCAGAATGGAAAACTCGACAGAATTGACGGCACCCATCGAATAATAGCGTGGGCATATTTTGGGCAATTCGCGTAAGAAAAGGACGTCGTCATTTTTAGAGAAATTGACGGCGAATCGCTGCTGGAGAAGAGAAGCACGCCGAAGTTTAAGTTTGTTCGGACATTCCCCCAGAATGCCACAAAACGTTTTAGACCAAAAAGAACCCTTTTAATTAGGGTAGGAGCCGGCCGGGGACGGGGATGAAAATGCACCCCTAAAAATGGATTTTGCCCATCCCCGGCCGGGGATCCCCGTTCCCCGGTTTGCCCATCCCCGAAACCGGGGATCCCCGTTCCCCGGTTTGCCCATCCCCGAAACCGGGGATCCCCGGGTTGACCGTCCCCGGTATCCCCGATCCCCGGTTTGACCGGGGATCCCCCCCCCCCGGCTCCTACCCTACTTTTATCGTCTCTCCCCCCCCCCCCCCCCCCTCCTCTCATTGGCATAAACCCCAAAAATAAATCCGATGCGAATTGTGTCCAACAGGCACTTCACCTTCGACGACACCCTTCTCCAGTCTCCCCGCATGTGCCAGTCCAACCACCAGCAGCAGCAATTCGTTGTTGCCCAACAGCCCTTCCAGCAAAGGTGTGAAATGCTTAAAGCCCCTCACCGGTTTCCCTTTATTTCCCCCCCCCCCCAGGGATCCAATTGGCACTGTTGACCCAGAAACACGGACAGCAGCATCATTCTCTCCCACAGACTGCTCCAATTTGTTGAGGGATACGCCAACGGCGGCGAAGAGCAAAAAGGGCAAAAAGGCGGGCAAAAAGGAAGCGAACAAAAAGGACGGAGCGGCGGATGGCCGGCGGGGCGCCGTGGCCAAAAGCCCCGCGGGGTTCGTTCTTTCGGCATTCATTTTGTTCAGACAAATCTTACACATTCAATTCGAGTCCATTCCATTTTCTTGCAACGAATGTTTCCATTTCAGACATTTCGTTCTTTAAAGCCAACTTTATCTTTCCTTCATTTAGGGCGGTCCCCGCCGCGTTGACGCCGCTTTTCCCCTGCGCACCCTCCGCCACGACGTCCGCCGGCCTTTGTGTGGCTTCTTCTCAACTTCAGCCGGTGCGTGCGTCAAAACCGCTCCCCCGTGCCCCCCCCCCTCTTTTAACCCCCCCCCCCCCGTCCCTCTGCAGCCCTCCTCCAACTTGAGCAGTCTCCCCGGTTCGGCATGTCTCCATCAGCAGCATCACCAGCCCCCTCCTCCTCCACCAGCCGACTCCGTCATGGCGGACAATGACCATCTGCTTCATTCGTACTTTGCATGGCCAAACCCAGTCGGAATGTTAGGCCTCTCCCTCCCACAACTCAAACGCTACGTCACGACTAAAGCGCGTAAGCGAACGCACTCATTAAGTGCAAATCGAAAAGATTCCCCCCCCCCCAAAAAAAACAATTAATTCAGTTCACTTTCGAGCGTTATTATGCCGAATCTGTGGACGTGTCGCCCTACGGCTGCTATTACTATTGTCCGTCTTCCTCTTCAGCTGCTGCTGGCAGTTTTGCTCACAACAATCCGTCGTCGCTGGTCGATTTTGCGCCAGGCAGCGCTAACGTTTATCCCCCAGCGACGGGAATGGACTATTGGAATTCGATGTTAGCAATGGCCTCCGGTCCCGCGGCAGGGGTAACAGATGCTTATGCAACACTCCAACAGCAGCAGCAGCAGTTCCAGCAGGTCGATCTTTGACTGAATCGAATGTCACGAGCCTTCGTTAGATCGGCACGCTCTGGTTACTCACACCCTCAACTCGTTTGCTCTGATCACTTCAACTCGCCCTCTCTGATCACCCCAACCTGTCCTCTCTGATCACCTCAACCTGTCCTCTCTGATCACCTCAACCTGTCCTCTCTGATCACCTCAACCTGTCCATCAACCCATTCTTTCTGATCTTAGCTAACCCTCAACCCGTCCTCTCTGATCGCCGCCGACCCTTCCGCCCAAGTTGCAGCTCAATTTCAACAACATTTCTCTCCCGCTTGGTTAAACGCCGCTGGCAGTGTGTTCAATTTTGCAGCTGCCGCAAGCCAAATTTGGCCTTCCCCGCCGTTTCCTGCTGTTGATTTTGAACATTCTCTCGCCTCGTATCCGCACAACCAAATTGTCGCGCATTTGGCAACGGCTGAAGACGCGTCGACAGAGGAGGAAATGGCACCGATTGATCAACACCAACGTCAGCAACAGCAACAGAACCATTTCGGAGAGGGATGGGCAATTGGTGAGTACGGAAACGCTTCAGGGGGGAATTCCCTAACAATAAATTATCGACAGATAAACGAGGCGGGAGAAAGCATAGCGACAGGGCGCGCGACGGCGGGGCTAACGAAGTGATCGGAAAGTGTCCCTTTGAACTTGCCGACTCCGTCGGGACGGCGCCGGCCTTCGGAGAAAAATACGCAGCGCCTTCACAGCTGCCGACCATTCCCGCGCAGACAACGGCCGGCTTTCTGCACAATTCCGTCACAAACGCAACGCCAAACGCTTCCGGCTTCCGTTTCCTAACCGAAATGGCCCAAACATTGTTCGGTTGATCGATGCTTTTGGGCTGTCTTTGTTTCTTTTTTGCTGTGATCGACCGTACATTTATAATGACAGTCATTGTAGAGGATTATTAGACGCATTTGGACCTCATTAGTTAAATTGCATAAAACCTCAATTACCTTTTTCCCATTTTGGTCCAATTTATTCTCCATTTACATATTTACCGTTTTGGCGCCAATTCGATAGTTCGCGGCAATTCTTTTATTTCATGCTAACAAATAAACAATCATTAGCTCGTTTTATGGACGAAATTTTTTGCACATTTATCGGCGGAAAGTTCGGACTCGGCCGGCAGAGTGTTCAATCGGCTTCTGCTTCGGCGGGCGCGGGTGGGCGCCGTCTTCGCCGAGTGCTTTTTCCAAACGTTTGGTCGTCTGCGAGTCGGGCGGAAGCAATTGGGCGACGGCGGCTAACATTCTAAAAAGGGGGGGGGCGGGGGGCTAACAATGGAATGGGCGGGCGAAATTGCCTCGGCGTTCGCAAATCGCAAGAGACGCGACACCGATCGATCAGATTCTGTCGCGCTTCGGCCGCATTTGAACTCCCTTTCTGATCCTTGCGCAGCATTTGTCTAGAATTCAATTGGTTGGGATTGGTGATGGCCGGACAACCCCCCCCCCCAAATTGATCAGTGACCACGGTGATCAGCACCAGCACATATCGGACCAAAACATTACCAACCTGGCCTTCTTCTTGAGCAGCTGCTGTGCGTCCGGGTAGTCCTTGATCACATCGTTCAGCTCCTCCTTGGAAAGGACGAACAGCGTGGAGTAGCCTTAAGGAGCTTCAGTTCGAATATGCCCTCCAATTTCTCGCCCTTTACCTTTTGATCGGATGTTCGCTGTTCGACGATTGTTCCCGCCAATTGCCAATAGACTGACCGTTCAAAGGTCACCGAATTGATCATTTAAGTAACTAATGTAATTGCCTGATCTCGCCGAACACCGACCCCTCCGCAAGTGTGGCAAACACCAATTCATTGTGCTCACCGCCCACCACTTCCAAAATGCCATTATTCACACTAATGGGAGGGAAGGCATGCACAAGAACGAATGAGTTCAGCCCGTCCACTCACATGTACATCTCCTTGCCCACGTCGCCCTTAAATTGTCGTCACTTATGTGTGCCATTCATCGACACATTCCCGCCCCCCCCTGTCCCTCCCCTCCCCCTGTCCCTCTCCTCCCCTTGCCCCCCCTTCCCCCCCCCCCCCCCCCCCTCCCCCCTGCCCCCCCCCTCCCCCCCCCCCCCCCCGTGCCCCCACCTTCCTGCAGATCATGTCGCCCGGCAGAAAGATGGCCGGACGCAGACGAAGCACCAAATCGCGAAGGAACGCCCGATCGGCGTCCTGAACTTTGTGCGGGTTGGGTTAAATTGTTTGTTGTTGTTCGTGTTGGAGGAGGTCGCCTGCACACCAACCTGGAAAAGCTTCACCTTCCCCAATGTGTTGTAGTGGACGGACAGTGCCAGGTCCGTCTGCAGCTTCAGCGGCAACTTCTCCACGAGTTTCTTCTCCTCCAGCGTCCGTTGCCGCTCCCACGTGTACAGAAACCTGTCAGTCATTGGTGGGACCATCGATAAGCTCCAAAAGACTTTGAATTCACTTACCACGATCGGACTCGAGCCGTCAAATGCTCGGGCAAGTCAAGTCGCTTGCACTCGTACAACGCCTTGTCCATGTTGGTGCGGAACTCCTCGTTGTTCTTGTTCGCGTTGGACACAATGTCGCGAATCTGTCCCAGCAGAAGGGCAAACACGAACACACCCATCATCCAGGAGAAGGTCATGTACAGGTACTCAACCACCTGCACAAAACTATTATAAATCGTCCCAAACATGACGACGCCCCAGGGGTTTCAGTTCATAACTCACTCTCTAAGCCTTTATTCCACAAATCTCTGCTGAAAGAAGCTATTCAAATGCAAAATGGCTTTGCTCTTACGTTTGTAGGCATCGGATTGTTTCCCGTCGATGTGCTGCGATTGGGGGAGGGAGTGGAAGAAAATGGCCAACCCAAACGCACGCAACGGCAGCAGTAAAGTAGAAACAGCGAATGTAAGCATTCCCTGAACAACAACAGCAAGCAGTATGTGCACGGGGGAATAAAAATTCAAGCAGTATGTGCACGGGGGAACAGAAATTCAAGCAGTATGTGCACGGGGAAAGAGAGATTCACAAATCGGGTCGGATTAAGCCGTACTTTTGGATGGGAGAACCACAAAAAGAGAGAAAAAGTTCGGATTCCATTCATTTTGGCCCACGACTCTCTCCCTCTCGTCTCACCTTCGTTGTTGTACACCCATTTGTTCAGATACCATTTGCCCTTGTACAAATAGGGAATTTGTCTGAATTTTAGCCATTAGCAACTTTTGCAAAACCAAAAACCAATGAATTCACCCAAATGCCTGCCATGCACTGAGCACGTAGTACACACAGCTGTTGCAGTGGATGATGTAGATCATGTAACAGAACGTTTTCGCGATTCTTCAATGGAAGAATGTTTTTTTGGAATGGTCATTAACTAATTAATGAGTCATTTGTCCGTTCAGCGAATTGGCGGCTGCCTTTGAAGTTGCTAGAGACCGTGTTTCGGGCTCACCTGATTGCGTACGGGTTGGAGAAGGCGCTGTCCAGCAGGTCGAAGAACTCCCAAAAGGAATGCAACTTCAGAAGACGGCTGAGACGCCAAGCGGAGACGGGCCCGCTGATGAAGTACATGACGTCCAGCGGGAGCAACGACAGCATGTCCAGCTTGAACACCCCGCTCTGGAGATAGTGGCTGAGCATGTCGGACGAGTCCTTCTGCAGAGGCGATTTCGGACAGATGGGCCGGGTTCCTTTCCCAAGGACAGCTCACCACGATGATCCCATCGCGCATAAATGTCATTCGGGGCTTCACCAACACCAAGTCCAACAAGTACACAAGGTCAGCACTGTAGTCGCAAAGAAGCCAAAAGCGCAAATTGGTGGAAGTCTTAACTGTTTTTTGGCGGGTCGATTTTTCGGTAACCAATGCCCTGGCCTGCCTGATAGGGGTAGGAACAGCGAAGGGGAATGACAAAAACGTTGTAGAGAAAGGCGATCAGCACAAAGGAAAGCCATCCCACGTACAGAGAGCCTTTAGAAAAAAAAGAAATTCGGCGGGGCGGGGGGGGCTTCGGGGGGGGGGGGAGGCTTCGGGGGGGGGGGGGAGGCTTCGGGGGAGGGGGCTTCGAGGGGGGAGAGGCTTCGGCGGAGGGGGCTTCGGGGGGGGGGGGCTTCGGTGGGGCCGAGAGGGGGGGGGCTTCGGGGGGGCCGAGAGGGGGGGGGGGAGAGGCTTCGGGGGAGGGGGCTTCGGGGGGTGGGGGAGGCTTCGGGGGAGGGGCTTCTCACCGAATGTGTCGATATAAGCAGGCAAAAGACGCGAAGGGGTCGCCACAAAGTTGTCCAACTCTTCATCCTCAACAGAATGGAGTTCCTTCCTTTTGTCTTTTTATCCAATTCCCCCCCCCCCAGGCTACCCGATGCAAGCCGATCAGGGACATCAACGAGGCCTTGGCACCCGCTTCCGAGTCGGCCCTTGCCGTTCCTTCCTCGTCCATGCGTTCGTCGTCCGGAGTCGGCTCTCGAACTAACTGAATTCATCCAATCATTTATGCAAAATTCTGTGCCTATCTCATCGACCCGACCTCTTCTCGGACAGCGGAAGTGCGTCGTCGGAGGTCGCGCGCAAATTCGTGCAGCTTTTGCGTGACAATAAACGACAGTTGCGAGGTGTTGTCAGTTTGCAGGCGGGAACTGCAAAGCAATGCTCGATAAATGTTGTCCCTCCCATTAACGATTAGTTAATTTGCAACTTTTTCCGATCAAAACCTTGTCAGACACGAAGGGGATATCGACGCAAGTGATGGACAATTATCCTCAGCCATTAGCTGATCAGGAAAAGGCAGAGATTCCACTTTGTCCACGACTATACGTGTTGGCCTGATCGATGGGACAGAAAAACGGTCATCAGATCACAACCCAACAAGACAGGACTAAGCCTTGATCCACTTTCAGATCGTAAGCAATCCTCCGATCACTATTCCACCCCTCCCAAAGCAGTTCCTCCGATCCGATCACTTCCACCCCTCCCAAAGTGCCTGCCGATCAGCATTTACCCCCTCCCAAAGTGCCGATCACCATTTGGCCCCTCCCAAAGTGCCGATCACCATTTTGCCCCTTCCAAAGTGCCTGCCGATCAGCATTTACCCCCTCCCAAAGTGCCGATCACCATTTTGCCCCTCCCAAAGTGCCGATCACCATTTTGCCCCTCCCAAAGTGCCGATCACCATTTTGCCCCTCCCAAAGTGCCGATCAGCATTTACCCCCTCCCAAAGTGCCTGCCGATCAGCATTTACCCCCTCCCAAAGTGCCGATCACCATTTTGCCCCTCCCAAAGTGCTGATCACCATTTTGCCCCTCCCAAAGTGCCGATCACCATTTTGCCCCTCCCAAAGTGCCGATCACCATTTTGCCCCTCCCAAAGTGCCGATCACCATTTTGCCCCTCCCAAAGTGCCGATTTTCCCCTCCCAAAGTGCCGATGACCATTTTGCCCCTCCCGTTCCTCACTCTGTCATTCCATGCGCTAGCTTTTCTCTGTCATTGGGCGATGGAATTACTTCCCCCGGCAACAGCCTTTTCTGATACATTTCTCCCAACGCGGGGCCACTTATTGCCGCCGAAATTGGACGGGCCGACTCCAATTCGACGGTCGATGTGCTGCGTGCCGAGTCCAACACATCGGTGGAAATGTTTGCCTGAATCGGCAACTTTTCTTTAAACTTTAAAGCGTTTTATTGCCAAAATATTACGCACAAAAACTGAGAGAATTCGGACAAATTTACAATCGAAATTAATTAGGGTAATTTGTTTCCTTTTCGCCGTTTTAACTGACCAAAACATTGGCGATTGAATCCACACGGCGTTTGACTCGCCTTCCGAAAGTGTCGGCCGGGAAGGAGCGCAAATGACGACGCATTTCGGGGATTGGAATGCAAACGAAGCAAGACAATGGACGGCTAATGAGGGGGGGACGGACGGCTTGAAGATGCGCGAAATTGTGGAAGTGATTAATGCTAATGGACGTCCCCCCCCCCTCTCCCCGTCGCGACATTCCCTCGGTTACTCCGGCAACCAAAACGTCGGCAGATGAGAGGATTTGGAGCAGTGTCAGTCAGTTTAGTTGGCCCAAACTTTTTGCCGCAATTAAACAAAATCCCTTTTTATTGTTTTATCATATCAAAAGGAACATTGAACGTTTGTTTGTGATTGAACGGAACAAAACTGAGAAATTTTGTGATATCATAATTATAACATTTAATTTAATATTATGGGACGGTCGAATAGGTCGAGCAAAGTAATGAAAAAAGCGAATTATCCCATGCAGAAAAGAGCACAATGAAATACTATGAATCGTACAGTGGAGAAGCAGCAAAACTGTAAATGAGAGCGTGGCACGTTAACACAAAAAGTGGGGGAAGAAGCCCTCCCCTCCCCGTTCACTTTAAACATCGCCCCTTTCTCCCAACTTCAATTACAATAATTTGTTGTTGTCATTTGTCGATCGATCTTTTTGTCGGATTTAACACTGTCACTGCCTAAAGCGCCGATGTGGCCCCATTGAGCAAAGGCCGGCCAAGGCGTTTCTAAAATTAATTAATTAGGTAATCCGCGTCAAATTTTATGCTAATTGTAAGACCAGCAGTTTGTTATGGTTAGGAAAGAATAATATACAGCACCACAAATTATATGTAAAACGAATAGATTTTTGAGAGGGATGCGTCATGGCTTCGGAGATAATTAAGTCCAAATTAATTATAATGGTAACACAGTCTAAGTATTGTAACAAATGGCACGCCAAAACGTCACGCGTTTGACCGTACCTGACAATATTCGAAAACTTCCTATAATTTTCAAGAATCAAAAAGCGATTTTAAAACAACCCTAAAATATGGGGGCTCCCAACCTGAACATCCCAAAGCGCCACGACACCGTCGAGGCCACAGGTTGAGAATTTGTTGACTGTTCCTGTTTGTTTGGAGCAGCCGGTGTGCGGTCGAATTTGCCTAAATTGACGGCATTAAACCGAAAAAAATTCCCGAAATGGGAAGCGACACGGACATAATCGAATTTTGGTGCAACGTTTTCAGAGCGGTGGAACTCAGCGGGGAATCGACGGACACCGCCTTTTTGTCGATGCTGCGAAACATTTCGAAGGCCGAGCTCACATGCGAACCATTTTTGCTTTCCGGCGGCACATCCTAAAAAATGTGCAATTCGATGCTCAATTTTCCAACGAGCCTTTAATTTATCATTGCTGAAAACTCCCAAATAATTCCAGTTTTTTTCTCTCATTTAAATGCCTTCTTATAATTATTTGATTGAGAAGCCTTCTTCGCCATTCAACTTTGAAGCCCCTCCCTCACCAATTTGCATTTTAATTTCAATGCGACGCCGTCGAAAGTGAACAATATCGGAGAACAATCGTGGCCCTAAAAGTATTTGTTTGAAGCCGGGGGGGGGGGGAAAGATTTCGCTGACAGCGGCCACAATATTTGTCTCATTAACCCATCGGACAGAAGTGAATGGCAAAAACGCTGTTTTGAATTCAATTGGGCGTTCCTGCTGCAAAGAATTGGATTTGTCAATGACGGAAATGGACGAATCATGGGAGGCCTGAACACTTTTTGTTCATAATTAATAAAATCAGGAGAGTAACATTACCCAAACAAGTTTACCGCCGGAAGGCGAAAATGCCAAATCATGCACCCATGCCGCTAAAATTAAACAAATTGGCATCGAAATGATTGCGTTTAAGCAGCTCAAAATATAAGGTGCGTCATTCATTTGTGCCAAAATTTAATTCGGAGTAAAAAAGAAACGGCCTACTTGACTGGTATTCCTTGAGCAGTTCACCAAGCGGCATCTTCGTCCCCCAAGGATTTGGTGCCGGTTTTTCGTCAATCTGAACGAATTTTCCATAAAATGCACCTGGGACAAAGTCCTCAAAATATTGAAACCCAACATTTTGTAAACAAAATAAAGTTTACCCAAATCAAATAAGTATAATGTAACCAATGGTTGGGATTTGTTGTCATTAAGCGCTTGGTTAACGGACACTTGCCTCTTTAACATAAGCGGAAAAAACGCGCGCTTTGAAGTCACAGGCGCCCACAGCCAACAAAATGTTGTTCGGATGCCAATCCAACGAAGTGACGGTGGAACGCATCGGCTTTTTAATCTGCTTCGCCACCCACCAGTCATTTTCCCGCTGACACCAAAATTCCAAAACAATTAGTTAATTGATAGGTAAATTGTTGTTACAATACATCATAGTAACAAATGGCCACCATCCGCGCACCGGTCCCAACAGCGAATTTGTTCTCTGAATAAAAAAAGGCATGTATAAACAATAAGAAAAAATAAATTACATAAATTAAAATGGGCCTGAACCGAAGTTCATTTAACCAAAAACCCGCTGACCGACCGACCATTTGGTGACCATTTGACACACGTTGCAGCTCTGTTGGCTCGTACGAGCACCATCTCCGGTTTCCAAATGTTTTTCTCGGCTTCCCAAGTCCATACAAACGCATTTTTGTCTTGGGAACATGAGACGAGTCGATTTGTGTTCGGAGCCCTGGACAAAAAAAAAACAATGTTTTTTGACAGTTCCCTTATTTTTATAATATTCCCTCTCCCTATGTTGATTCACCCACTCCCGTTACAAACCAATCTAAGCCAGTGATCAGCAAATCATGCTCAGTAAGCACATGCAACGGCTTCCAGGAGGAATCTGATCGTGCGAATATATGGATCTCATTGTTGGATGGGGAGACGGCCAATTCTGTAGAAAATGTAAATTAAAATACATTAGCTTAGTGTTATTTTGTGACAATATATTATGTTACGGGTAGCACAAACCCGGATTTCGGTTAACCGGCTGCAAGGTTTTAAAAGCGGGTTTTCAAATTTTAACCAAATTCTTTAATTTCCCACTCAAAATAAACCGAATCTTATCAACAACAAAAAAAAAAGCAGAAAACAAACTGACGAGTTCTGTCCTTGTTCCAGGCATGACAAGAAATTGGTCCAATATTAAGAAGCCAATCTTGGACTGGAGAATTATTCTGTGCATTCATTTGCTGCTGAAATCCTGCGTGAAAATATAAATTTATCGCATTTATTAAATAAAAATCAGTGTGCGCGTCAGCGCCAGTGTTTTTTTCAATTTTTTACAAAATTGCCAAGGGTACGGCTGTCCAATATACGCTTCATCTACGGTCGGCTTTCTCGGGCAATGGGGTCACATCCTTTTCTGTCCTTTATTTGAGATTTTTGGAATTTTTTGAAAAATTTTCGTTTAAATTTTGTTTTATAGACAGATGGCCAAATTTGTTTATTTTCAAAAAATTTTCTCACTACTTTTCGAATTTTCTTGGAATTTTTGCTTAAAATGTCCAAAATGTAACAATATTTGCTTTTAGACCATTCAAATTCGGGTCCGGAGTTCTAATAGGTCGAAATATATATCAGAATCGAATCTACGTCCCCGAACCCCCTACAAACACCTTTTTATCGACTTAAAAAAAAAAGTTTTTGGACTTATGCTCATTTCCCAATTTGTTTTTTAATAATTTTAATGTTGATTTGAGCAAATTAATGTTGTAGATGAGGCGAAACGAACCCCAAAAGTTTAGAATGGGAAAAGAGCGAGTTACTCCACCTTCATCAGCAGCATCTCCATCCAAACAGTACCGACCATTGGACGCAGCCGATCTAAACCAACTACAGAATGTTTATCCAGAGATTGTCAGCGAACTTTGTGGTTAGTATTTGGTGGATGCTCACCCCTTTTTCTTGCTCTTTTAATTTCAGAAATCTTTTCGCACTTGAAACACGCAGAAGTCGAGTGGAGAAGGGCCAAACTCGATGAAAAGCGAATCATGGTGATGCTGTGCTCAGTCAAACAATTGATCAAAGTCAGAAATTCAATTTTCTTGGTAAGTTGCTTGTGCATTTAGCCTAACGGTTAGCTTTAACACCGTCTTTTTAGCGGGGAAAATTAAATATTGGCCAAGAAATAAAATTAGTTAAACAACTTTCCTCGCTTAGTTCAATTCTTAATGCTAAATTTAAAATTTTTGAATAAAGTTTCATGGTCTTCAACCGAGCCTTTTTGCACTGTTTTTCGAGCTCCTTCCCTTTGCTGACCGATGGGTTCTGACAGTTTTGCCGAATTGTCATTATTTGCTGCTTCAGATGGCCAAGGAATTTGCACAAACGTAATATTCTCTTACTTTACAAATTTTTTTTGCATATTTTTCTTAATAGGCATGACCATTTTTTTGCCAATTGCGAAATTTTTCAATCCGGTTTTGCGGACAAAAAACAACCGCCGCATCACATTGGCGGTCCGACACTTTCCACGTCAAACCTGGGCAACATCAGCAGCGTCAGTGGCAAACATTTCGCCAAAATACTCGGGTCGCTGGCCGAATTGTTCCAATCCTTCCATCTGTTGACGAGCCGTTCACAAATTGCATTAATTGACTGGCTTACCAAAATCTCAATTTTAGTCGTCGAGAAGTTCAAATCAGTTTCAGAGGTTTTTTCTTTGAATATTCAGGCGTTTACCATAGCAAAAAAAAAATGGAAATGTCTTTTAATGATTAATGAATTTTTAGTTGACGATGAGTTAGTTTCCGAAAAAAAACTGATGTGTGTCTTTTGGTTTCCCATTTCAGCTTCGCGAGATGTTTAATTTGCGGTCTTCTCTGTTGCTCGGCCCGTTCTTTTCGCTTTATTCGATCAAATCTTTGGAGGTGCGAAAGAATTTGGTGAAATGCATGTACAGGTTGGTTCCATTTGCAGGGTTATTGCATCTTTCGCCATCCTTCAGAATCAAAGTGTTCAATCTTCTTCGTTCTGATGAGCCCGCCTGCAAAACACTTTCACACCAATTCCTTTCTAAATTGTGCCAATGTGCGGAAGAACTTGAACTGGAACAGTTTCGCACTTTGTGGAATCGAATTCCCATCACTTTTTTGATCGGGTGGGTTGTTAAAAATATAAATTAAAAATGTAATTCCGCCAACTTTTAAAGGATTTTTGGACTTTTTTCCACATCGTCAATTGTCAAAAAATACTCATTGGTGGATAACAAAAGGGATGAAATTACAACGGAAAGCCAATTTAATCTGAGTAAAATGAACATGGAGCCGATTGAGTTCCAAATGGTCTCCGATTTTCTTTTTGAACGCAAATGCATCTCCGTGCTGCAAGAAAGGTAGGGTTTTATTGAATATTTAAATTGAATGAGAATTCTTTTTTTTTTAGTTCAATGCCTCAGAATTGGCTTTTCGTTGCCGGCAAAAGCCTTTACGAAAGCTTATCCAACGGTTTGGACGTTGAAGATGAACACAAAGCATCACCGACATTCGATGAAAATTTGGCCAGACAAAACTTACGAATCGGTGGCGATTTGTCTCTCCTACAAAAATGGCTTTTTATCGTCTCTCAATTTGCATATTATTGCGTCGTTAATCGTATGAAAACTCCGATGGGAAAGACTCCGCTGGAAACATTCACAAAATTTGAAAGTTAGTGCAAAAGGTTTTTGTTGATCTTTTGAAGTTACTTTTAGGCGAATTGCGAGCATTGGCTACCTCGTCCGCTTCACAAAAATTGGTGCCATGCATTAAAAATGTGTCTCCAAATGAGAGGGAACCAATTTTAAACTCCCACGAAGAGGGCAATCGGTCATCAATGAACTCGCCAGGTTATTAGCAAGAAAACATTTTAGGGATTGAAAAAGAAAAAAAAGAACAACAAAATTTCAGATGGATGCCCCGCCGAAAAGCGGCGAAATTTACGTCCGGAAGAGGAGTGGTTTCGCGTGAGAATGCTTCTCCACTCCATTGACATGGTGGAAAAAATGATGGGCTATGCAGTGCGTGGGTCGATGTTCAAAATGTGTGCGGAACTTCCACTGGTATAAAAAAAAGAATCAAATTTTGTGATACCTTTTGCATTCAGAATGCCCGTCAATTTTTCTCTGTCAACTTTAACACTTGCATGGATTGGCTCTCCCGAACGGCACTTCCATTAATGGGCACCGCTTATGCCAACGGGCACTATGCTCAGATTGTCAGATTTGGCAGCTTTCTGTTTGCCGAACTTGACCGCAAATGCTTCGCCGCTTCAACTTTAGATGGTTAGTTTTTTGTGTGGGGGGTGAAGCAGTGGGTAACATCATTTAACCTTCAGGCTTGCATGCTCGTCTTGATTCATCCATGCAACTTGCCCTTTCTTGGATCGTTCGTGCTCTGGTCAAGCTGGGAGCTCCGCAAGCTGTACGGGGAGTTCGCATGTGGAGCGAAGCGATGTTTGGACCTTTACATGATTTTTCATGGTGCCATTATGCCGAACTGCTTGCATCAGCACGGTACAGTATTCAGAATTAAGCGTATTTTATACGACATTTTAACAATTATTTTTGTTGATTTAAAGAGTTGAAGAAGCTCTCGATGGATTTTTGGGCATTATACACTGTGCCAAACAATCCAAAGAGAATGTGCCGAAGGTTCATGAACACGTCTTGAATGCCATTGATTCAATGGCACTGATGGCGGCTGGGATTTTACGCCTTCCGCAATCGGAGTCGAGGTTTTTTAAAAAATTGATAATGTTGTCTTAATTTTGACATAAAATGAAAAAGGATACGCGAAGCAATCATCGACAGCCAAGAAAGCAATGATGCTGAATGTGCACAAGACGCCAAATTGTCCGGACTTTTGTCACACGAAAATTGGAACAGGTGGGAGATATGACAACGTTAACCAAACTTTTTTATTCTTAGGGTCTTGAAACTTTCTTCTTGGGATCAAATGAATGATCCGATGCCGAATGTTACGCCTACTCAGTCCGCCACTGAGTTCAAGCACGAGAATTGGGAATTGCGGAATCGTTTGTTGGATGTCGAGTCGAAAATTTTATCTGTTTATGAAATTCGTCAAAAGAACACAAGTGCCAGACAAAATACGGGCGAATCGCTTTTTTCGCTACAAGTAACTATTTTCCTTTACTATTATAGTGACTAAAATGTTCCAAACCAAAAAGAACGCTATGACTTCGTTCATCAAATTATGTATAAAATTCTTTGTTTAGGATGATCTAAGTGATTTGGCACAATTTTTAATGTTTGGTGGACATGAACACATCGACGGATTGGAGCATTCTAAGTTGGCCATTCTGCACGCAATTTGCACTGGCATTCAGCACTTAAATCCAACCCATCAGCTCCATTCGTCACAACATCAACAACACTTTCCACATAAGGGTCAGCAACAACATGTCAAGCAGCAGATGAGAAGCCCGACCAAATATTCTGCCTCAACACCGGTAACCTCTCAAAAATGTTCTCATATCTAAAGCAATTTCACCATTGTAGATTCTGCTGGAAGTTGATTTTGCTGACCTGTTACACAATTACCAATCCAATGCTTTGCATCGCTTGGAGATTGGGCAGATGTATTGTGGATGGATGCACCGATTGTACGGTCCACAAAAAGAGCACAATTTTGTGTTAAAGAAAATGCATGGGCAAATGGCGCAATTGGTAGGCTGAATATGAACAAAAACATGGCCATAATCGAACATTTTGTGCTGTTCCTTTAAGGCCCAAGGGCTGGGCAATTCTCAACTGGCTGACATGCATCTGCGATTTGTTGTGCAAAACGGAGGTCCTCCATTTTCGTCGACAGCTGAAGAATTTTATGGCAACCAAATGCATAATAATAATAACCAGTTCGACATTTTGCCAGAACATCATCAGCCACCTCTGCATGGATTTTCAAATTTTTGCATACAACAACAACCCCAACGGATTGGAAATGCTCCTATTCAGGTGGATATATGTGTGAATGTTTTGGACCTTTTTAAATAGACGTTCTTTTATAGTCAATTCCACCCGGGTTTGAACCGTCTTTCTACAATCAGCAGCATTATTCTGCTGAAGATGCTCACAATCATCTTTCTGTCATTAACAACAACATTTCCTTCACGACCCTTCCGGCAACGCAATTGACGAAAAGTCTGCTGTCAGAGGACTTTGACGGGGACTCCCTTCGATTGTTGCCAAGTGAAATGGTCACCATGCAGCAGGCATTTTTTTCATGATTATTGCTTTGGGCTTATTACTTTTTTTGTGAATCGTTTCTTTTTGACCTTTCTTTGTGATATTTTTACTAGTATTTCGGGAAGTAAAAACATGGGGTTTTTTATATAATCCGTTTCAGTTTGGCATTGACCCTGCCTCTCAACAAGGGCGCCATCTCGAGGAGTTGATCGGTGGTTGCTCAACTTACGATGAGTTTCGTGCTCAGATCACCGACCAATTTCCTCTCACGGACCTTTCCATACAATCAACCACCGTTTTGATGTAAGTGACTCGCATGATCAGGGCTTCCAGATCAAAATTTCAAAAGCCTCATTCTTTAGAAGCTTTATTTAACCAATAAAAATAGTGTAATGATTTCATGATATATTTTGGATAACGCATTATCGACTAACTGTTTTAAATAATGTTGTATATTTAACAGTTTAATTAAGGGCTCTTGACCAACCAAGCTTCACTCAATTTTGGCTGTCGATCAAGCATCGCCAATACCGTCTCTATGAACTTGCACTAAACTCTCATCTGCGTTTTTTGGAAAATTTGGTGCTTTTCGTTTATTTAAAGCTTTTATTAGTAAATTGTTTTAGTCCTCCGAAAAAAGTTATGTGCAAACCGTTGAAGTAATTCTGCGTTTCATTAAAATGCTCACTCGCCAACCGGAGTGGTTTGAACGGATTGTGGGCTTTTCGCTGGACGACCCGTCGGTTGACACCGACAACCGATCGGCCTGGATGGACCGAATACCCGTCGATGTTTGGAACGGTTCAGAAATAGAAAAATTTGTTGTCAAAGTTCCCTATAAATTTGTCTAAATTATAAATATTTTTTAATTTTGAACAACTTTAAGGGCTGATCCCACAGCTTTTCGCTTGTCTGAATCATCCAAAGCCTGTGGTGGTCAACACAATTCGCCTGTTGCTTGAACAAATTGGTCAAAGTATGCCCCACGTAATTTGTTACCCGGCAATTGTAATCGTCAGTGGAGCTGATCAAAAAAGTCAAAATGTTACGATGTAAAATTTCATAAGTTTCCTTTTTTAGCCTGCAAAATGCCATTGTTGGGCAAACCGAGAGAGGATGAAAATGTGTCTATGGTAATGACATTTTTTACCATTTTAATTGACTCACAAGCATTTCATGGTTTGAATTTTCGGTTAACACGTTGACTGCTTGCAAATCCTTGATCGGATCGCTTGCTGTTTCATATCCTGATCTTGTGCGGGACACCACTGAATTCTGGTAAATAATGATACTGAAACTCGTAGAACTTTTTCTGGGAGTTTAGTCGATCGCTGCAACGCATTGCCCTGCTCCATGGGGAACAATGGCTTTATGCGCTCACCCAATTTGACCATCAAATTACGCGTTTGCTTCGCTCATCGACGCCGTTAAATGAACATTCATTCAATGTAAATCCGCCGGACCATTTACTGCAAAATGGACGGTCATCTCCACAAATTGATGAGCGTTTGCGAGAATATATGGAGCAGGTTTTTTGACGAGTCAAAATGTGATGGATTTGAAGTGAACATGTTAAGGTCTTTCACTCCATAAAACACCTTGAGGAGGTGACATGCCAAACTGAGGATGAAAGTGACAACGAGAAACAGTTTTGGTCCTTTTTCCGTGGACATATTCAAGCCGCACTTGACACCATGGAACAGTGCATGCTCAGCGATCCACGCAAGGCTTGGGAACCATTCAAAAAGGTCGTTTTGCACTCCGATGTATCGATTTAATATTCTCTTTTTATTTTGAAGATTATTGCTGCGTTGAATAAACAAGCACTGAAGAGGTCGTCGTTGTGTTTGACCGTCTCAAAAATTTCCACTCATCTTGGCGAAATGACCGCAACTTCTGTGCCTGTGCCTGGTCAGGACCCGTGCAAATTCGATCATGCAGTCACCGTGCATAAGATGGACAAAGTCGCTTTTGTGTTGCCTACCAAAACGCGCCCAAAAAAATTGTCTTTGACTGGATCGGACGGGAGGACGTAACTTTTTTGCTTCATTAATAAGAAGGTGAACACACATTCTTCAGGTACACTTTCCTTTTCAAAGGCCAGGAAAATTTGTACATGGACAGTCGTCTAATGCAATTGTTGCGTATATGCAACGCAATTTTTGACGATGTAAAAAATCAACGTCCAATGGTCCGTCCTCCTCCTTCTTTTTCTTGTCGTTTTTTTCAAATTCATTTTGTAATTACAGGACATGAACCCTGCTTACCATTGTGTTACTTACGCTGTTACTCCGCTCGGACGGCGTTCTGGTCTGATCAAATGGGTCGATGGGGCAATTCCGCTCTTCCAAATCTACCGAAAGTGGCGCCTTCGACAAGTGATAGGAGAAAGATTTATTTTTTATAAAAAAACGCCGTGTTCAGCTTCAATATCTTGCGGAAAATGAGGAGAACAAACAGCAGAAAATGATTGCAGCAGCATCGTCTGCTGTCAGCAATCCACAAGTTCAAAGAGGTGCTGGGAAAGAGCTTGGTGGAAGAGTGCCAAAGAATGTGTTCATCGAAAAGAGGAAAAATGGCGGTGGTGAAAAGGAGGCCGAGCCAGAACGACCAATGGAGCAGTTTTACAGCAAATTGAAGAGCGTTTTGGTGGCAAATGTATGCCTGTTTTGTTTGTGGATTAAAAATATTCAAATTTTCGTAGAAAGTGTCAAAAGACAATTTTAATGACCGCAAGCATTGGCCCAAAGAGTTGCTCAAAAAGGTTATCAAAGAACTCGTGGAGGAAACGCCTAAGGACATTTTGGCTAAGTACAGTTGACTTGGTTATGTTATCATTTTAGTACAATTTTTTTTATAGAGAACTTTGGATTCATGCCGCCACGTCAGATGCTTGGTGGACGAGCACACAGCGCTTTGCACGAACAGCCGCCGTCAGTTCTATGCTTGGTGCGTTCATATGGCTCGGAGATCGCCATTTGGATGTAAGATCGGGCCATAAAATGCGATAAATGAAACTATATATTTTCTGAAATAATTGTATTTTGTAATAATATTATTTTTCATTTATATTTGGTGTTCAGAATGTGCTGGTGGATCTTCACACTGGTCAGATTGTGCATGTGGACTACAACATTTGTTTCGGAAAGGGTCGGACTCTTCGCGTCCCCGAAACGGTGCCTTTTCGATTGACTGAGAACATCAAAACCGCGTTGGGTCCAACAAAGTGCGAGGTGTGTTTGGTTGGTTGTGGTGATGAACATTCATTTACTGTTCACAAATGAACATCAGCATAAACGTTGTTTCTGTCTCAGGGAACCTTTCGTCAATCGAGCGAGCGAGTGGTTGAGATGTTGAGGGCGGACAAGCAGATGCTGCTTCAACTCATGGAGACTCTGAAATCTGATCCAATGTTGGACTTCACCTTTCTTCGGGTACTTTTGATGCTAGGTTTAACGCGATGGCGAGGAATATGATGTTTAAGAGCAATGCTGAGCTACGCAATAAGAACCGTCATGAACTTGGGGACTTTGTGGTGCAGGGAATCAGTCGCAAACTTTCGGGATTTGAATTGAAACGTCGCCGCAATAATAGCAACGACGACAGTACGACTTCTCGAAAATCGCCGGGACTGATTCACTTGGATGGTGAAGGCGGCAGTAAAGAAAAGGCGGTGGGGGAGGGCGATTGGGAGGAGGTCGGCACGGCCAATGTGGCAGAACAGGTGGATTTGAATTATTTTTGCCCAAACTATTTCCCATTTTATTAAATGCACGATTAAAAGGTGGATTTGTTGATTCGAGAGGCGACCGATTGGGACAATTTGGCGTTGATGTACGAGGGATGGACCGCTTGGGTGTAGCATTAGCTAATGCAAAATGAACAAATTGGTGAACTGCTGCTGTCTGGTCAATCTGTTCAGAGATGTGTTTGGTAGGTGATTTGTTGTGAATTTTGTTTATTTTTTATTTCAATTACAGGAGAATCTTTCCCATGGGCGAGAAAGCGTTGGGTGGCCACCTTAACAAATGGACACTTTCGTGCGCATTGGCAAGGCTGGTCGGTCGGTTGTCCTTGGTAATGCCGAATTTGCAATTTTTGCTTACCAGGAAGAGTTTGATTTGGTACATACAACGCTCTCAACACATCACTCCCGAATCATGCAATGGCTATGAAACAAACCCTCCATCATCGCCTCATCCCACCATCAATTATCGTTATTGTCCTGACCCACTTTTTTCAATTAACACCACGGACTGCTCTGGTGGATCAGAAGTTTTTTCGATGGGAAATTAATTCGTTTGTCAAAAGATTATCATCAATACACAAAAAAAATGTTGAAGCCTAATAAAAAAAACAAATGGCATGTCGCCGCATTTCAATGGGCTCAAATGAATAAAGCATTGAACTTGCGTTTATTGGGGAGAATTTATTCTGTTGATTTGCTTTTGATATATTTATAATGTTAGTGATTTGCATTCATTTGATGAGTTCATCAAGCAAACAAAATCGATGAGAAAATGGCTTCCGAGAAGGATCTGTTCCCGTTGCCGAGTTGGCTCGCCCGTCCCCCGAAGGGCTCACATTTGGACGTGCTAAAGGGTGAAAAGCTTATGCAGGTGCGAGGATGGGACCTGCACGTTGGGTTTTCATCATGCGTACCCCCAAAAGTTGTTCAGAAGTTGCTGATAGACGAAAAAGGACACTATTACTTTGGACGGAACCCATCGGACTGCGATTTCGTGAGTTCAATCAATTTTGATGAACGTCTTGCTCATGTTCATCCAAGCTTGTTTCAGCTTTCTGAACATGCCTCCTGCTCTCGTGTACATGCCGTCCTGCTTTACCACAAACTGTTGAAGCGTTTTGCTCTAGTCGATTTGGAGAGCAGTGAGCGGATTAATTTTTACGAATTTTAGACACTCACAAAAAAAGTGGGGTTAGAAGGATTATGTCGGATGAATTGTTTGTATGTCGTCGTTAGCCTATAGAAAGTCGTCCTCTTTAGGCCATGGCACTTTTGTGGATAATGTCAAAATCCCGGCATTGTCACCCGTTTTTCTCAACACCGATCAATCCTTTCATTTTGGCGCCTCAACGCGCAAATATTATTTGGGAGAAAAAGTAATTAATTTGTTTATTTAAAAAACTTTTGATTTTGCTCACACCAGACCCAAATTAATTGCAATTTCCCAACTTTAGAGTCTCACCTCAGGTGGCACTGGCGATGAAATGGACGAGGATTTTGAGTTGGAGAACAGTTTTTCATTGGCTCAGAGTGACCTGGACGTGAGCACTTTTATTTTGATCATAATTATTATTATTATACGTTATGCCAAAACGCCTGCTTCAGAATGTGACCGAACTGAACACGGCCAACAATCGGCGAATCCCGACTATCTCGCAAACTTTGTCGGAGGCGCGTTTAAAGTTGCGCCAACGGCCGAACGTCAAATTCAACGAGGAGGAGGAGGTCATCAACCCGGGTAAGTTGTTTTGTTTTGTGGTGGCCGCAAGTGTGAATCAATTTGGCAAAATTATTTCAGAGGAAGTCGACCCGAACGTCGGCCGGTTCAGGTATCCCTTCGAATTTTGTGTGCAATGCTTTAATTTAAAACGAATATGTAATCAACAAATTAAAAAATGCTGGTTTAAACGAGCAATTTCCAAATTTTACCACGTCATCCCTTACCAAGGAATATGGTTCGTACTGCGGTCATTCCCATGTCAAATACGCATCGACGCCAACGAGACGTGGAGGATCAGCTGTTCGACTTCTACACACCCAGTGAGCCGAAGAAGAAAAAAGTGATTGTTTTTGGAGGCCTCCGGACCTATCAAATAAAATGCCATTATTTCCATTCTCAGGTGCCATCGACCGCTTCGCCTGCCGGTGCTCGTTTGTCGGCTTCCGGCTGTCGGCCCGGCTCAATTACGCTCGGATCGCTGAGTCTTAACGCGGCGCCCGACCTGGAACTGTTGGGGAATTGTGAATTATTTTCATTAAAAAAACTATTTTTCCCATAGCTATTCTCCTGCTTTGCCGTCGCTTGCCGCCGCCAAAATTGCGTCCCAAGCAACGAAATATGGGCCTTCACCAGCAAAGTCTTCGTCCAGACAACTGCTCGGAGTTGTCGGAGAATCCGGTATGTTGTGGCACCATCGGCTGAGTTATGCCAACGAAACTCCACGAATAATTTTGCTTTTTCAATTTGAAATTGGAGGGTATTGAACGGCAAAAAGCAGGGCATTTCCATTCCTTTCTCTCTATTCAATTTGTTTCAGTTGGCGGCGCTCCATTAGCAGCAGAAACTGAAGAATGTCCGCTGAAGAAGAAATACGCGAAAGAGGCTTGGCCGGCTGATATGCGTCGACGATCGGGCAGCATTCTCTGATCACCGCACCGATACAAAATCTTCCATTAATGAATATATTTGTTGTTAAGTATTTATTATGTCAAAACACCACATCTCCTCACCCCCGCCCAACTTGTCCTTTATTTCCGCATTTCCCCTTTTGTTGTGTATTCCGTTTTTAATGCTTTTGCACGTATCGTCTTTATGCTTATACTATACATATACAATTTTGTGTCTTCTTTATGCGGCGTATCGGTTATAAATATTTTACAGATTTGTTCAAATTCAAATGGATGAGAACGAACAGCAGCATTGTGAAATTGGAGGAGTTGATTATGTGGGAGAGGACGTTGGGTCGGAGGAGGCCGCCGTGGACGGAGACGGACAATCAAAAAGCACGCAGCTGACTGATGTTGAACTCATCCAGGGCCACTGCGTGGAGCTTTTCTCGAGTCCATTAATTACACTTATTTGGCGGTAGTTGACCCCCCGTTAAACGGCTTTGGCATTTGGGCGTCGTCTCGGGACTAAAGAAGAAAATGGCTTCTCCTTTTATTTATATTGAATAGCTCCCCGTTCCTATTGTTTTTTTACGCTTTTTAGTGCGTGATTTTGTGATGGAGCCCCAAGTGATCGCCACAATGATGGCCTTCTTCCAGGCGGGCGGCCAACCAGGCGAGAGGGGGGAGGGGGGGATTTTTTCCGTTTAATTTTACTTCCAATTGCGCAGAACGGGTGGTTGAACTTCTGTCCAACAATTACCATGGCCTTGGGCAGTTTGCCAATTTGTTAGGTTTGGACGGTTTGTCGTTTCCGGTTGTGTTGATTTATCCGTCCCCCGACAGCCTGTTGGCTTGCTGACCTTGAACTGGACGATGCTGGTGCAAGCAGTAGCAGCAGCACTTCACAGGCAAATCTGCTCGAAAATGCACAGAGCAAGATTGAGTAGGGAGGGCATTTAATTGTTAATTAATGAATCACCAATAATTAAATAATTAAAATAAAAAATTTAAAGCCCCCTGACTCATTATTTCCGCTAATTTTTCAGTGGGTGCCCGTTGGTGAGAGACTGCTTCGAGTCGACCGTCTGTCAAATGATCAAACGACGCTTTTCGTCCGAAGCAGTGGACACCATTTTCGAGATGGACGGAACCGAGGGCATCGATTGGATCCCAATGTTGATCAGTCATCAGTGCTGGCGACGGCTCGTCTTCGAACTGGCCGAGCACTTCCCGCACTGTCTGATGCTGAACTTCGCCATCAAGCTGATCAGTGACGCGGGCTTCCAGCACGAAATCAGCAATGTGAATACGGCGGCACAGCAAGTGATCTGGAGAGGGAAATGCGCCGATGAAACGTCAAAACGTTCAGTTGGACATTTTCTCCCGCGTGTTCCTCGCCTCATTCGAACTTTTGTTGACGGAGTACGCAAAGTGCGACGGCGATCAGCTGGTGGAAGTGGGTCGGTTTCCCGGGGGGCGTGGGGGAGTGCGTCCCGTCCCGCGAGTTGAACACGTACTTTCTACTTTGTTCCCATTCAATTCCTTCAGAATTTGCCTTTTCCGAGCATTATATTATTGGTGGACGTTCTTAACATCTTTTCTTAAGTCATACCAACGCCATTTTCGCGAACTGAAGCGCGTTTCATGCCATTCTGAACAGACTTTTCTGTACACGCAAATGCTGTTGAATTGCATTTGCTGGAAGGTGTGTTTATGATGTTGATTTGCTGATGGGAATAATAACCATCTCATTTTACGTAGGAGTCCGGCAAAAAATCGGCTATTTGTGCCACTGTCGTTCAGCAATTGCGCGTTGAGTGCGGGGAACGGCTACAGGACATTTTTGCCGCTCACATTGGCATGATGCAGTCATGTGTGAGCCAAATTCATGCACACATTGTGCAGGTTAGTGGCTGTTAAGGAATGGGTGGAAATTCATGTTAACTGAACGCTCAGAAAATGTTTTAATGGGGATAATTACTCCGATCGTCTATGCCCCCGCCACCGCCCCTTTCAGGCAGTGCTTACGATGTTGGCGAAGGGACTGAACCCGGCCGATGTCAGCCAACTCCACCAGGTGGGAGATGGGCATGGGCACAACCAGCAGAAAAGCTGGTTCCACACCGTCTCGGGTGGCGTCGACGTTTTTTATTTTTGCCCCCCCCCCTTTCACATCGTTAGGCTTATTCCGATGAATCGCATCCGCCGCCGATGGAGCTCATTCGGAACAGGGCCTTCCTCGACCTTCTCATCGATGCGCTCTTCAGCGCCAACGGACCGCGCATTCACTTTGAACACCGTCCCAAATACATCTTCCTGGTGATTGGAGGGGGGGGGTCTTCGGGCGAACAGCCGCCTTTGTTGAACGGCCTCGATCAGCGCTTTTCGTTTGTTTCGAATTTCAAAGATTCGTTTTTAAAGTGATTACTGATCAGAATGGCCCTTTCATTGTTTCTTACTTTTATTCCAAGAATTTGTTCACAAAAGCTCGCCTATGCGTGCGCTGTTGCTGAGCGGAAGCCCCAGGACGGGGAAAGAACGGTCAGCGAACGCAATCAATTTTTTTGCCTATTTGATCAATCGAAATGCTTTCAATTTGTACAGCAAAATTTGGTCGAACTGCGCGAGACTGAGGAACAGTTGGAACAGCTGGTGAACATTCTTCACTCGCCAGAAGTGATAAATATGCAAAATAATGGGCAAAAAACATTTAAAGAAAAAGCAAAACGCCTCGACAAAAAAACATGACAGTCTTTTTGGCATTTTTTTTTGTTGTTTATTTTTAAATTTGATGGTTCGCTTTCCCATCCACTTTTCTGCCTTAGGACATTTTGCTGTCGCTGGAGGCACTGTTAAGGCTTTGCCGGACTCCGGTGGTTGCCGCCGGCATTCTCCATTACCTGAAAACGCTGTTACTTCGGGAGGTGAGTGCCGCCGGCTGAAGAAATTGGCGGGAATTTTGACTGCTAATATTGAAAGCATTGGGACTTTTGAATCGTCTAAAAAATTAAGGACCTTCTGGCAGAACCAAGCTCTCTCCACTTCGTGCTCATCGATCAAGTCGCGCGAGTTCATCCAAACTTGCACCCGAGGTGAGTTTGCTGGGTGGCTTAGACTTGAACGGGACGGCAAAAAGAGCTTGAACCCGTCGGTAGAGTGTTCAAATTGCTCTGCGCTCTCTACGACCACCAATCAAACCGTAACGAAGTTGCCGAGGTGGTCATGGAACGGCAACGGCACGTCGTGGACCGGTTTGTGCATTTGCTATGCTGTGGGATGGCCATTCCTGTCGTGGTGAGAAAGAACAAACGGTGCTTTTTGACCGCGGAATGCTTGCTTCCAGGAGAAGATGATCTCCATGTTCAAGGAGGCTCACATCGACATTTCGTTGGTCAGGTGCGCGGAGATGTTTTTGTTCAACCATTGTTATGCTTATGCTTTTGTCCGAAAAGGTATTTCGGCGTAGAAGTGTTGGAGCTGGTCGCCCCGCCCTACTCCAAGCAGTTCATCGTCGCATTGCTCCCAATTGTTGCCGACCGGGAGGTGTTTGACCGTGTCACTCTTGACAAACATCCGACGGCAAGAGAGTTTCTCCACTCAGGCGGACATTAATACCATTGACAGAAATGTTTGTATATTCTGCAAAAAATGTACCTTTTATGTGTGTCGGAAACATGATGCATTGACTCACAAATCAGTCCCAATTTGACATGGTCTCATCCTTGTACTGCTTGAAATGCTTCTTCAGAATATCGATCGGACTCTTCAGTTGCTCACACCGCATTACCTGACAGTATTAGAGTCTTTCTTTTTGCGCACTCTGATACGATTAGGTAATACGGGAGAACGATTGACCCCTCATCCATTCAATTTCGGGAATTCGTTTAGTTTTGCCGGAGGGGGGGGGGGGTGGGTGAAGGAGGATGAATGGACGAGGAAGCTGGAGACGGCGGTGAGTGATGTTTGACGATGATGGCATTGAAGAGACGAAGAATACCCCCCGGGGGGGGGGGGAGTGCAAGTCAAACAATCAGCAAGCACAGTCAATGGCCGCGACTATCGGAGGGGACGGACGATCGACGAGGCGAGAGGCAATGCTCTGAGAGGATGGAAGAAGCATTGAAAGTGCTTGGCGGGGGCAGGGGATTAGCTTTGGGACGATTGGAAGGAATGCGAAAGGGGGCGAACTGTTGAGAGTAAATCGACGGCTGATAGAGCGGTGATTTGTTCAATTCGATGCGGGTGAACTGGCGACCGGGCGGGTGATGCACCCGTGGAATTGCTGGGAGCAGCAACAGCGGGCCAATGGGATGACAGATTCTTGTTCGACGGCAACGACGGACCAACATGCTTTATTCAAAACTTGATCAAAATTAAATTAAAAAAGTCTTCCATTTTTCAATTTCACAGACGAATGCCACTGTGGAAATGATGTGCTTTGCTTATCCAGTGACTTTTTTAAACATAAATATTTGAGCAAAAACGATCAAATGAAACAATTGCAAGATTGGCCGGGTCAGAAAGGGTCCTCGAACAGTTCTTCCTGTCGCCGGTCCTTTGGCTGCGGCAGAGCCTCCATCTCATTGGCCTTTTCCTGCAAAAAATTGTTGTCTATTCATAGCAAAAAAAAGGCTTTAAAATGCATCTAAAAATTCTGTGTGGGTTTTCAAGCCCCAAATTTGGGATTAGCTGCCATCAAACCCCCCTCCCCCGAGGGGACAAGTATGTGAGTGAGTGAGTGCATGTGTCCCCACAATGTTAATGCGTCTTCGCCTCTCCGCCTCCTCCGTTTGTTGGTGCGGCGCCAGCGTCTTCTGGTTGTCCGCGTTCAGACACTTTTGCCGCTCCAACTCAAACGCCTCGGTCATTTGGGCGGTGCAAAGTGTGAAAAAGCGTCGCCACACATCGGTGGTCGTTTGCTGTGAAAAGTTTTGGTGGAAAAGGCGCGGCTTTTTCCGCTCGGCCGCTCCGTCGCTTTTGTCCGCCGCGATAGGCTCGGACTGGGGGGGGGAAAGCTCGAGTAGTCATTAACTGACTAATTACCCCCCCCCATTAACTGACTAATTA
This sequence comes from Globodera pallida, assembly GCA_020449905.1. Taxonomy (NCBI): domain Eukaryota; kingdom Metazoa; phylum Nematoda; class Chromadorea; order Rhabditida; family Heteroderidae; genus Globodera; species Globodera pallida. The sequence continues at coordinate 439,296 of JAIXHY010000003.1, read as the reverse complement.
CCCCCCCCCCCCCATTAACTGACTAATTACCCCCCCCCCCCCCATTAACTGACTAATTACCCCCCCCCCCCCCCTATTAACTGACTAATTACCCCCCCCCCCCCCAATAACAATAATGCCACAAAAACTACGGTTTCTTTCATTTAAAATTGACTTGTTTTGAGATTTTCTATCCTAAAAAGCAGCCCTAATTATGGCATTATTTTGAGTTCAGCCTCCACAAATTAGCGAAGTAACATTAAACATAAAATTTTAATGTTTTGTGCCCACCTTTTCACCCGTCAAAAAGGGAATAAAATGCTCAATGAAATGCTCGTTGACCAGCGCAATGTAATTTTTGCCCATTTGGCTCTGGTTCTGCTCCAAAAAAGGCACTTTGGCATGGAGACGGCCTAAAGTCGGAAGGGAATGTTCTCTCTCTCTAATTGCAACAATTAAAATCTTCAAATTACCCGTTTTTCTGACCAATTGCCAGGCGCCTGCCAAATTCTCCGTGAAGCCGATCATCAGAGTCATCTGAAATAAGCACAAAATTATTGTTAAGTTTTTGGAGAATTCCCGCCCCCGTCCAGAGGACATTTTATTTTTGAGGGTACGGTATCCACCCATTTTGTACCGAAAGATCATTTAATAATTATTGGCGAAGCATGTTCGTGTGGTCCGAACAGTTCGCTTCACGGCACCTGCTCAATAAAGTCCGCCATGCGCGACACGTGTCCGCCCAACTTAGGCATTTTGAGCATTGTCGCCTTCGGTGCCCGCTCGACGCCAAAAATCTGTGCAGAAAAATTCAAAATTTGATGGAGAAATTCGCGCAACAATGGAGACAATTCACCCGTTTGAATTCGGGACAAAGATCGTTGACAATGTCGACAAAAATCAGTCCGATCACTTCTTTCGGGTCGGTCAATCGGTGGAAAGTTTCGCGCAGACAAATGCGCTCCTTTTTGGCGAATGAGCGCTGAAAGGATTTGGAAATTTGTTGGCCTCATTAATTTGTTTTGTGCCGCGTAAAACGATTAGAAGAAGCCTCCCCTCTCTGAGTATATCCGTCCCCTCCCCCCCCCCCCCCCCGGGGCCATCATTAGCCATAAATCCCGGAGGGCACACCTCAAAAGGATTGTCATTTTCGTTGTTGGACACCCACGAAGAGGAGGCGACGATGCGCGACTTCTTCGCCTCGCGTGGTTTGCACAGTGAAGAGCCCATCGGTGGAGGAGAAATTGGGCTCCTCACAACGGACTGGAATGGACAACAACAACAACAACCCTCGCGGGGTTTTTTAATACATTCTTTTTGAGAACAAAAAATTGTTGGAATGATTGGTAATTAATTGCATCTTTGCGGTGATAAAACGAAGAGAAGGCTGGGTGATCCCACAATAACTTTTGCCTCAAACGCTTTCCCAACTCGCGTTTATTTCAGCGGCATATGAAGGTAATGCGCGAATTCCATGGAGAATGATGCTTTTTGTAAGCAAACACTTCAAAAGGGATGAATGGGGGGGAGGGGATGTTCGGCTATAAAACACCCCCCCCCCCCGAAAGTGTTTATCGAAAAAAGCATGTACGCAATAATAATCGTTTTCATTTCTGTTCCTCATTTTTAGACGCTGGGGGGGGGGGGGTAGGGAAGGCATTCCGTTCAGAAAAAGCAGTCGACCGGCGAATGACATTTATTTAAATTTTTTTTGTTTCAATTGGCCTGCGGGTGTTCGTCAGCACCACCAACCGCTTCACACGCCATCGGCTGAAGTGAAAATAAGCGTAAAATTGGCCGGTCGGTCGGTCGGTTGAACAACAAAACATAGAAAAGCCGAAAAGCCCGGGTCTCCTCTCCCCCCCCCCCAATTATCCGGGAGGGCCCGGGGCAAACGTTGGAATAAAAAGGTTTCCCTCAATCGCCCATTGCCCTATTCCAAATGCAAAATTGGGACGGTTGGGTAATTGACGGATAATGAGCAAAAAGGTGGTGGAGGAGGGCGAAGCACAATGAGTCCGTTGGGGGAGGACATTTGCACGGCAAAATAAACCGTCATGGAAACGCGCGCAAAGAGTGACTTTTTGGAGCGCACACAAAGGCAAGGGGGCAGGTAAATTCCAAAGGGTGACAGAAAAGTGCGTGTGGAATGGACGGAATTATCGCTGGCGATGCCCACACCCCCCGGGGCGGGACATTTGCGGACGGTTTGGTCTAAAAAAATTTAAAATAAATTAAACTTTACAAAAAACAGCAAATTTGTTCTGTTCCTGGATGGACTAAGATTTTTATGCATGGATTGCAAAATAGGCGCCTAAATAGGCCGAAATCTTTTTAAAAAATTCACCCCCTAATGATAGAATTTTTATGGGAGTTCGTTGAGAAAGTTAAATATTGTATTAGACATTTAGCCAAAAAGAGAAAATTAAATATTGTATTAGACATTTAGCCAAAAAGAGAAAATTAAATATTGTATTAGCCAAAAAATAATTTTTTGAAATTATTTATTTGGGCGCCGTCAGAATTTTTTTTAAACATTTTCAGTCCTTCAAGGGGAAATTTTGAATTTTTGGATAATTTTTCTTGACAAAAAAAAACAAATTAAAAAAAATTCTCGTGACCTCTTACATTGCTAAAAGGCTTAAACTACCAGGATTTCCCAATAGAATACTCGTTGATTCGTACATTTTTCACCCCTCCCCCTCCTGGATACGCCCATATTATGTACTGTTTGGTCTGAAACGATTATAAGCATTTTTTTTCAAAAAATGGGTGACCAGCTCTACTTACTATTACTGAAATTTCTTCTTTCTTTTCTATTCGATTTGAGAGTTCTCCAGTGATGAAAATGAGCATTTGTCTTGCTCCAACTGATGAAATAAGCAATGATAAAAACTGAAGATGTTTGCACATGCTCCAATATGAATCAATCAAGGTTTGAATTAACATAAACATGTCGCTTTTTGTCGGCTTTAAGAAACTGGAATTTTTAATGAGCATGTGCAAGCAAATGTTCTGTTAATTTCGATTGAGATAGACTGATTTTCATGTCTTAACTTTATCATCAAACACATAGAAGAGAATGATAATAGAGTTGGAATTTTGAATAGATGTTGCGCGATCATACTTATGTTAGAAATAACAGAGACATTGTTCTTTCACCAAATGTACGTTTGATAGAGGATGGCCAAGTTCCTGGTCCATCGAACTTGATCTATGATATTAGGAATATTCGACAACAGGAGCGTGAGCTGACTTCCGTTCGGGTAAGAATGTTATTCCCGATTATGATTTATATTTTCATTGTTTTTTGTTTCCAGGTGAATTTTGTCTGTAACGAGGAGCACTGTATTGAGAACGAATATTCGATGTTGGTCGATGTGAGTTGATTGTAGTCAATTTAATCTTGTAAAGAAAAATTGCGTAACAGATGAATCTCCCAATCGATTCGGTGTTCGACGAAATTCTAAACAAACTCAGAGAAGCCGATCGGTCCGCTGCTGAATCCGGCAAATGCACTTGTCACGGCTGCACTCTCAACGGAGGGCATTTGGTTGAGCATTCGTTGGTCAGCTGTCAACGACTGATACAGTGAATTTACTTTCAATCAGTTCAATTTTTTGAGGGAGGGTGCAGATTTGGAAGTTTAAAGCAGTTTGTCATAGTGCCATTGTGGTTATTTTTACAGAGATGTTTTCAGTTTTATTTGTATTTTTAGATGCGATTATCGCTGGGAGTTTGTTAAAGTGCTCTTTGAATATGAGGCTGACGATCAATCGCCGGAGGGGGATGGCGAGGAGATGGAGCCGTGTGTGTCCTGTGGTGACGAGCCGTATAAGGTGAAGCGTTTCTCTCGTTTCCGCTGATGCTTTTTTTCTTAAGCTACCTTTGTCCTCAGTTGTCCATGAGTCGTCGTTGATGTTTGGTCTGATGGAGCTGCATCTGCTGGTGGATACGACCGCTGAGTTACCATTTTACCCAATTGCGCATGAGTCAGATACCCAGACACCAAAACGACACAGGAGAGGGGACCAGCTGCGGACTTTCAACGTCTTTATAGTGGATCTGGGTCGAAATTGCGTTAAATTTGCAAAGCGCATTGGCGTCTTTGACCACCAAACAGTGGGAGAGCTGAAGATTGTACTGGCTAAGACAATTCCGGCGGTGGCCAAATCCGGTGGAGTTCGCGTGGTTTTTGACTGCCCTAACACTGATGAGAACAACCCGCTGCTGAATGAATTTGCTGGACACCGGAGTTGCCAAAATTTCAAACCGCTTTACGAGGCGGGGTTCAATCCGTACGGACTGGTGACGGTAAGTTCAAATTCATACCCCAGTTTTTTAAGGGAAAGTATGGGAACCTCTTGTTGCTTATTTTGAACCATTTTGGCTATTTGACAAGAGACAACAGTAGGCATTTCTACAGTCCTTAAGGTTTTTGTGGATGTGGGCCCTGCAGATTGCCTTCTTGCCGACCGAACAGTTACTGACTTTTTTTCGACAACGATGAGGAAGTTGATATTGCGTCACAAATACAAACAGAGGATTGAAGTTTTTTTCCCAACAAAAGGTAATAATAAGTGGTGTGGAACCATTCTTACTTTTGTTTTTTTTAAATTTCGGGTTCAGCCCTGTTCGGTTTTGAAAACGACGACGGAGAACATTGGAAGGAGCAGCCGCTGTCTGAGGCAGTGGAAGACGACCCGTCAATGGACTTTTTGTCGTGCCCGAGCACTCCACAGGTAGTCGCCTTTCTTCGTTGACAGACCGACGGAATTTCGGCACATCGGCTTGAAAAACCCGTTTTAGGTATATGGTCTTTTTTGTTTGTAGATTTCCCCTGTGGTCTCTGAGAGCGACGACGATATGTAGTGATATCCACATCAACGGCGGGCATTCTTATATATTTTGTTGTTTTCTGTCCGTTTGAATTTAATGATTCCTGACCTCGTTGCCTTTACACATATTTATTTGGTGTTAGAGAAGTGAATAAAATTCTCCGCCTCTAGTTAATTGCGTTAATTCTTTAGATCGGGTATGAAGTTATTCCTTTGTCCCATCCCCACAAATCCTTAGATATTACGTAATTGACTGAAAATATGTATATCTGATGCACTGATTACGAATTCGAAGGGTCAGACGGAGAGCCCAGAGACGAAGACCGAAATGACATTTATTTGGGCGGCAACAAATCTACGAAAACCTTTTAAAATTTTGAACAATAATTAATCACGCGAAAGCCTCCATTTTGCGTTATTCACTTCAAATGTACAATGCATATAAGACCAGTTGAATTTACTCTCAACATACAAAACACAGGCTGAGATAGACATAACAACTAAACATCGGTTCCGAAAGCAAATCTATCGTTCCTTTCCTATTCGAACTCAAAGACTAGAGCACCCCGCTGCGTGCCAAGGCCTCCTGCACCGCGTACGGCTTCATCTCTAGCTTCTGCTTCTAAAAACGATTGATATGAAGATGCAAAAGTTCTACCGAACCAACCTCAGCTGTAACTCGCTTCTTTGTCAAGAATGAAGTGAATTCATAGCCAAGAAAAGCCGAAATGGTAAGAATCAAATATCCTGTGTTCTTCTTGCCTAAATTGTACGTTAAAAGTAAATCCAAAAGCAATTGGGACCGAAATGCTCTGAATCAAAGTACGGCCCAATCTTTTGCGCAAGCTGATTTTTCTTTTCTTGAATGCCGAGACGAGCACCAATTTGTAGGATCGGTTTCAGCGACTTGGATACAGCAGACATTTCAAAAATTTGCTAAAAGTAAAATCTGAACACCCGTTTGTTTAAAACAGCTTAAAGTACAGCGATTTCGCTTGCTGGAAAAGAAAAAGCAATATTTGATGAATTCATAAATAAAACACTTTATTAGATATTGCGCTCAAATTTTTAAAATTATGATTATTATGTTGAAATTAAAATGTTAGAGCTGCGAAGAAAAGCAATGAAAACCAGAAGAAAAAGAATAATTTCAAAAAATTCAATTAATTACACCCTATACAAGTCTATCGAATAAACTGAGTACAAACTATGATTTTACAAGAAAGTATTACAATATGAAAAATTGGGTGTTTCAAAAAGGTAAGAATTCATGTGCATACATGAGTATTTAAAAATTTGGTCTGTGATAACAGGCCCGTAATAATGAATGAATAGATTTCAGATATGGGCTAATCTTTTGTCAGTATTATTCACAAAAATAATTTAGGGCCTGTTTGCACTTGGCTTCTTATAAAAATCAAATCAACACAAAAGTTTGGTTATCCATAATCCATTGGTTGAGTGTCTTCTTTGAGAGACTTGGGTGGTTCAGAGACAGCGGCGGAACACCACCAGCTTGGGACTGTTCGCGAATTAGCCACTGGCGGAGCTGCGCCCATTGCGTTGACTTGAATAACTCGCCATCGGTTGCCGAATCCAGTCTGAGCTCAGAGACGGGCATCGAGTCCAGAAGTTTGGCGGCACCAGTGCCACGAAGTGCGTTCAGGCGAACATTCCATTCGGATTGATCAATGAGAGCCAAGACCAGAGAGAGCAAGGTAAGTTGAACAAGCTTATTGATAGAAAAAAGAAAGATTCGATCGAATAGATCTCTGACCAGACCAGGCCCGTAAGCCAAAAAAAAATATGGGACAAATGGTGGGGGTCTGCCAACGAGCAAAAAAAAAAACAGGCGTCCTATCGTGCCAAAAATTCTGCCACATTTTTGCTTCTGAAGCTCTTTACATGCCAATTAATCCCACCCACCACCCCATTGAATATAATGTATTTTTAGCAGCTAATGGGCCTTGCTTGAACGGATTTAATAAATGCCATCAATGTAGTCTACCTTCGATTCGCATATCAGTGGCAATTCCCATTTAGCTGTATGTTGCAGCAACTCGACAAGCTCGTTCAGCGAAAAGTCAGCAAAATTTTGACAAACAACAGAAGCAAATTGTTTCAGCTAAAAACAAAAGCAAAAAAGAAAACTGCGATTGATTTTCAAAATTCTGACAATTAAACTCCACAACTTACGGCGATTTCCGGCATTTTCCTTGCAAATTTCGGCATGGATGAGAAAATGCGTCGAGTATGGCTGAGTACGTTTTCAACATCCTTTTCCTCTCTCCAGAACTTTAGCCAGTCGTAGAGAACGAAGCGACCCTTTTGGATGAGCATGACCGTCGGCAAGGAATCGACGCTAAAAAGCGAAGCGTCCACTTGAGCCAAATTGTCCGCGAATCGAGAAGTACGGCCAGTGCTTAATGACAAACATGAAAACAGCATTAAGGCATCAGAAAGATTGTTTTTAAGTTTCTCCCACCCATATCAAGAGGATCTCCAGACTCGAATTTCGAGATGGGGCTTAAGCGAAGGCATTTTTCCGGCTATAAAAGACACAAAAAAAAAATCCCAGATTTTTCCTGTATAATTGGATTCTTAAGCTCACATTTCGTTCTTGTCCAAAAACTGTGTGATGCACGTTTCCTCAAAAAAGCGCAACTTCCGCTGAATGCTGCGACAGTCCAGAAGTGCCAATGCGCCATTCTCAATCTTCATCAGAACGGCTCGCAAACGTTTTTGTCGATTTTTAACAGAACCATCCTCAGTGTTATCGCTATTCACCTCGATTATCTTAATAAAATGAAAAGAGTAACAAAGAATTATTCCCCATGTCGGAATGATTACGACAAAACTGGGAAAGTCAAGTGCCCATCTACGGCAAACATGAACCTGTCTTGGCTGACTTGTAGTAGAGTGAATGGGTTTCCCGAGCGATCCGAGAAATGAAGGTGCGATGTATCCCGTGGATGGAAATGTGGCCTCAAACTTGTAATACTTGGGCTTTTCTCTGTTTTTCCACGGTTCGGGAGCTTTTTGCAGCACATTTTGTTGCTTCCACATCTAAAAGTCCAATTAAAAGTAACACACAATAGAAGACAGGGAGAACTAACCGTGTAATAGTAATCGTCTTCGACGGGATCACCTAAAAAATTATTCAAAATAAGCAGAACACTCCAGGGAAAGTTAGTGCAAATATACCACTGCCGAGGCATTGGATTATGTGTATTTTAATGAGCCATTCACGCTCCTTTGTCGACATAAAGCCAGCATAGGGATCCAGAGCAAAATCGGATATTGTCTTTTCAGAGGGAAGTCCGCTCAATCGCTGACGGCGACTTCGTTCTGTTCGTGGATGAAGAGAAGAGGGCACCTGAAAACATTTTGCAAGGATCTTTTCTCCAATGATTCCACAAAATGGACAAATCTTTCACTTCCAAAACCAAACCGTAGATGAACCCATTCCGCTCAAACGTACCATTGAAAGCTGTGGCATTGTCTCTGCTGTGCTGGGGTGCGGATGCTGGTTCAGGTACGCGGCTGTTGATTGCATCGGAAAAGGGACTGGCGTTCTTGACGACGGGATGTGAGAGATAAAACTTGCGGATGAGGCTCTACCATCCTGGCACTGTTTAAAGCGTATATGTCACAATAAATCGCATTCCCTGGGGTTACCAAAATAAATTTTGAATATTTTGAAGTGAGTGATTTTCAGACCAATCCCACCTCTCAAAAAAAAACCTGTGAAATTGGTGTTTGAGGAGTGACGGCAGCAATAGGCGGCATTGTCGAAGGATGCGGGAAAAAGGGCAGCGGAGGAAGTGGTGGCGGTGGATACCCGTTTGCTGCAGCTGCAGCCAGTGCCATTTGGTAGTGTTGCATCAATTGGTTCAGTTGCATCAACTGCTGAGGGTTCGGAAGATGCATGGGCGAAGCACTCATTGAAGGCACTCCCCCGGGAACAGACTTTTGCGAGGCCCGCATTGAAGAAACGACGTTCTGCTGGACTTTTGACTGAAAGTGATTAAACGGCTAATATGCCCGAGAAAAAAATTGTCGGTTTGTGCTTTGTTGTGTCTGTTAATGGATTTAATTTATGCCGATCATATAATGATATAAATCCTGATTTTCATTTTTTTTAAATGGTGGATTTTGAATCAAGCAATCCGACGTAGAATAGGTAACTAATAACCTGGTCAGGTGGGATGCAAAAAGACCCTTCCGTTGGAATTGAAGTTCGTTCGGCAGAAACGGGCGAGTCGCGCTGTTGCTTTTGAACTTGCGTATTGGCCGAGACTTCCATAAGCATGCGACGTTCCAATTCCTCCACACTGAAAGTGCCTCCCTGATTCGAAGCGGTCGAAACTGGCATTTTGGGCAGACGCAACTGCTGCTGCTCAATGAAAATGTTTGCGACGGATGGAGGGTTTGCGGACGCGGAACGAGACGACCCGTCGACAAATTGCTGATTAATGGAAGAAAATCCAGCATCCAACATCTGTTGCAGCTGCTTTTTCTGCGCTTCCCGAAACACATTTTGGCATTCCTAATTTTCGTATTTGTTGAATATAAAATGAAATAAAAAATACAGTTCTGAGAGTTCCCGCATAATTCTTTGCCAACGAATGAATGCCATTAAAACTGCCACTGCCCCATATTGATGATGACGAGACAGATTGGGCGGTTCCGTTTGCATTGAGCTGTGTTTTTATTTTTTTAATTCAATTCAAAGTCGGAGCCAGACCCCGCGTTTCAAGGGCGGGGTCCAGAAAGTCGATTTTTGAGTGTATTTTTAGAAAATTAAAAATTCAGTTTTATATAATAATTTGTCGAAATGCAAAAATTTTCGAATGATTCGGGGAGCTCAAACGTTTCAACTCACTTTATCACTTTCCAGGTCACTAAACGATGGTGGAATTGGTATTTGGCTGGGATCAGGTAACTGGATAGAACAAGACTCATCGAACAGTGCGAGATTGGCCGTCTTAATAGTGTGATTAGCTTATGACATCTTTTTACAGCAACCCAAACACGCTCTGTCATAAACATGTATGAAACATCGAAGAAAAAAATTTTGGGTGGGCGTGCAGTTAATGGAAAACGTCCGGGTTTTTAAATTACAAAACAAAGTTCTCTTGTTTTTTTCGAGACTACAATACCGACCGTTCTCTTGACACTTTTTGCAATATTAATTCAAAAGTACCCTTGTAGAGAATTCCTCTAAATCATCGGCATTGGTGGCAATTGAAGTGATATCAGCACCAAATGTTTCATCGTTTACTGCATCATAGAGTTCTTCATCAGGAATTGACTTTCCATTTTCACTTTCTGCGCCTACAGCGAAACCTAACACTTGTAAATCAGGAGAGGTTGTAGATTCCTGGAAGAATGGTAGTAAACCATCCATTAACCCGGATGATAGAAAGTATGTTAGTTAAAGTTAGGTGTTGGTCATCTGAAAAAACAAGACTCCATATATTGGGACACAGTATACATCGGATAAAGCAGGGTGCGTATTATCAAAATGACCACTTTTGTGGTTTTTCAAGATTTATTTCTTTGCTCAAAAACGTTAAATTATATTGTGCTTAACAAATGTTCCCTTTTCTGATCATCCATACTACATATTTCAGAACATATTGCTGCTTCTCGACACTTAGTAGTAATTAATTAATTATCTTGAATTTAAAATGGGGTGGCTCCATGTGATTTTGGATATATTTGTTCGATGAAATTTGTGCAAGAAATCGGCTAATAAATCAAATAACCTTTGGCGTTATGTTTCGCTGCAAATTCGATCGAGGTCAGATTGGCCCGATTGTCTCGGGCCGACAAGTTTGATGCTTAAATAATTTTTTTTTAGCTAATCAAATCAAATAAGCTTGGTACCGGAAAGAATAGAACATTTTTGGATAAATTAATAAATTAGGTCCCTAGGTCATTCATTCCCTCTCTCTCCCTCGCGACCCATCAATTCACTTTTGCTTACCACACATTGGCCAATATGTACCTGAAAAGTCCATCAATTATTATATCCCACAACATCCATTTATTATATCCCACAAACGTTTTCTTTACATTTAAGCTCAAAAATTGAATATTATGAATAACGTAGAAAGTCTCTGTAAAGAAGTCAGCCTGCGTCTGTCGACCCACGACCTATTGATGGGTTCCGGATGGACCACAATGGAAACCGTCGTCACTTCGTTTGTCAACGGTTCGTCTGTGGCAATTTTTAATGTTTTTGAAGGACGAATTCATTTTAGTCAAAAAAGGTTTTTTTTTGCATGTAGAAGTACCAAATTCCAAAATTCGTAATAGTGATTTTTCTAGAAAAACCAAATGAGTTGGTGCAACTGAAGAAAATGCAACTGGAGCAAGAGGAGAGCATTGGCCTCTCCGTGCGAAAGATTGACGGACTGTTGCACGGAGACGCGTCAGAAATCACGGCTGCAGGTTGGGAATGGTTTTTAATATTAAAAAAGTCAATGGCTAATTCAGTGTTATCGAACAATTTTGACTCGAAGGCCCATCAGAATATGGTGCAACGCTTGCGCAACGCAATTGAGGCCATCGATTTGGAGACGGACCGTCTGGGGAACGATTACTTCTCTCTGCAGGAGCAAATTTCGGACACAAAACATCGGATTGTTGAACGAAAACACCGTCAGATGGAGGAGGTACGGAAGAAGCTGGAGGAAAAGGCGGAACGCAAGAAGAAGGAAGAGGAGGAGCGGCGTAAGAAGAAGGAAGAGGAGGAGGAACGCAAGAAGACGGAGGAGGAGCAGCGTAAGAAGAAGGAAGAGGAGCGGCGTAAGAGAAAGGAAGGGGAGGAGCAGCGTAAGAGGAAGGAGGAAGAGGAGGAACAGCGTAAGAGGAAGGAAGAAGAGGAGGAGCAGCGTAAGGAGAAGGAAGAGGAGGAGGAGCAGCGTAAGGAGCAGGAAGAAGAGGAGGAACGTAAGAAGAAGAAAGAAGAGGAGGAACGTAAGAAGAAGAAAGAAGAGGAGGAACATAAGAAAAAGAAAGAAGAGGAGGAACACAAGAAGTTGAGGAAGGAGGAGGAAGAGCAGCGTAAGAAGGAGGAAGGGGAGAAGGCGCGTAAGAAGAAAAAGAAGGTCACGGAGAAGAAGTTGGAGGAAGAGAAGAAGAAGATTGAGCAAGATGATAAGAAGAGGAAGGCCAAGGAGGATGAGGGAGTTGAAAAGAAAAAGAAGAGGGAGGAGGCGATGTTCAACAAGGTGCGCATTTCCATGCCGTTTCTATCTTTGCTACTTTTTGGCCGTAACTTTGAAAACATTTTGGAGGGTTTTCGAAAAGTTTACCCTTTTTTTCGCTGGTGAATAATCATATTTTGCCCCCCATCCCCCTGTATATGGGCCTATCCGGTGTATTTCGTTTCCGAGAATGCATAATAAATATACGAATTTTAGACGATGGATACCGACTACGACGACTCCTTTTGGACTGATAGTGATTAATGAAGCTTTGCCGAAGGGATCGGGCCTTGATCAATTTCGCTTTAACTTTTAATTTGTTGTAAATTGTATTTTAATATTTCGGGTGCAATGCATTTATTGTTAAATTTGAATGAAATTTTATCCTTAAAAATTGAAATTTTAGTGCCTAATTTTGATATGAAAATTCGAATAAAAAATCCTAATATTCAAATATACGCGACACATACATACCTATACTGCACTTTATTTTGAGCTGATGGAACCCGCAAACCTTGAAGACAACCGACTTCCTTTGCTCCAATACGAGCAAGATCTTATGATCGACACATTCATCGACGATGTTCTTTTTATCACAGCAAAGTAATGAGCAGTAAACTATCAATCATTTTGTTTCTAGTCCCCGCAGAATTGGGAGCTTAAAAACTATAGGAGATTTTTTATCACTTCAGGAGGAGTCGAAAGGATTATTAATTATAGTAAATAGCTTCATAGTTTTAATAAATTTTTGATTTAACTTTTAGAGGTCTAGGCTTGGAGCGAATCTTCTTCAATCACCTCCATTTATACAGTGATTCAAATTTTACGGTGCTCGTCTTAAATACAACTCCAGATGATGAAGTGAGTATGGACCTTGCCTTGGCAGGGGCGTAAATTTGTGAAAAATAATTTTTGAAACATTTTCTTATTAAACTCATTGATATCTTACAAAGAAAAAAATTTGGACCTCTCCCATTCTTAAAAGGCTTCAAAAACTTACCGAATTTTTAAAATTTGGTTGCAAATTTATTAACAAATTGGTTGAAATTTTCAAAACTTTTCGCCGACCCCCCCCCCCCCTCCTCTCAAGAATTTTCAAAAAAAAAAATGCACCCCCTAAACCGAAAATGTTTTCTTTTTACGCCCTTGGGTTTGTGGTGTTCTTAAGCTTGTTTTTGAAAAATTCAGTTGTTGTGGTGTGTGGATGTAAACGCTTTTTGTCTACTTGATTCCCAATTTGCAGCATTTTTTTCTTGAGAGGTTACGTATTTTGAACCCGGACTGTCCTCCCAAACTAATAACTGCGGATGTGGCCTCGCGTAACCGGTTTTTCAAATTTTTTTTGTTCTGGATTTCTAAATTGGATATAGAGAGGACATTTATCGTTCTGGTGGGGTACAATTCGTCACGTCCCGCATACTCATGGTCGATTTGCTCACGAACAGAGTGCCGTTCGATTGCGTTATTGGAATACTCGTTTTTAGGGCTCATGAGTAAGGAGTTAGTTATACAATTAAAATCAAAAGTAATTTTTTTTTAATTTTAGAGTTCTTTCTGGATTTCAGGAGTCATTCGTTTTGAGATTGTTTCGAGAGAAGAAGTGTCATGGCTTTGTCAAGGTGGGTCAATTTTCTTTTATAAAATCAATTTATAGCCGGAGAGGCTTTTCGGAATAATTTGGATCACTTTTTGTTCTTATTCAAAAATCTATAGACAATTACTATAATTAAGGCATTCTCGGACAATTGTGTGCAAATTGCCGGCGACGGACTCGGTCAACTGCAACGGCTGGTTAGCCTACTTTACGTGAAGCGAGTTGTCGTTCTTCCGCGTTTTTACGCAGCAGTCAAAGACTGTTTGGACAGCGATAAACCGGTAAACAGCCTATTTTTTTGTGATTTTTTTTATTTTGAAAAACACAATTTACTTAACAAACGTGTGCAAATTGTGATTTTTTTTTTTCCATTTTTAGCAACAATTTGTGAAAACGACAATTCAATTAACGAACATGCAGCGAAAAGTGCAAGCCAATCTTCGTGACATCATCGGCACTTGTGTCCGGGAGTTGAAGCAGTGCACAAAGGGAGTGGATGTGAGTGGATTTGCTAATTGTGAGCAGAGCAAAGACATGAAGTTGATTGAATAAATAATATAATTTAGTCTGAAACCGAATCTGAAATATTAGCCCCATCCGCCACATTGAGGCCCACCAAACTCGAGTTAGATTTGCGACGTCGAGACGCTGTGCTAACAGACAGGCAGCAACGATTGGTTGCCGATCTGCGCACATTGCGGGCACTTTTTCATAAAGTAAAAAATGAAGAGGAATTCCATTTGTTGAATTCTGTTTACAGGTGGAGGACTTGGACCCAAGCAATGCTCTTCAATTTTTGAAATACATTAGGAGTGACAAAGAAGTGAGTGAGTGAACTGCCACGGTCTTAATTGGTGTGTCAATTTTTGCCAATGATTAAGCGCATAGGAGTAAAGCTATCGTAAAAAGAATCAAGATTCAAAATTACATAAAATTAGAGCCGAAGGAGTCGATTCAAAAACTCGAGTTCGGGCTAAGTAATTTTTTGCGTGTGGAAGGAGGCGTAAAGAGAAGAAACCTTCACTGTAGCCCCTGAATATATTCAAATAATATAAGGTTTTGGAAAACAACAGCGGGTGGCTGTTCACGCAATCTGCTGCTAATTTGTTCGCTAATGTGGATTCTCTTTGCTCTCTCCGAGATGAATATGGGAACAGAATGATTTCGGGTATCTTTTTTTGCTGTTTAGATAAATTGTTGTTTTTATTCAGCCCCCCCTAAATGGTCAGCATTTTGCTCTACACTTGATGAAATCGTCTCCAATATGTCTCCGAAAGATTCGGGTACTAAAACAAAACTCGATTTTGTTAATAATTGTGATTGTTAGGCTCACATGTCTTGGTCCTTGTCTCCAATGAACATCTTTCTCGTCAACTGATCGATTTGGTAACTCTTTTTATCATTTTAATTATTGTTGATTATGTTGCCTGGTTTATTCAAGGTAAAATTTGGTCAGCATCGCTACACTTGGATGTTGACCCGGTCGCTTGAACGGCTGAACAGAAGGGAATCGCTGGTGAATGCACCGCCCATCAGACCGTTGTGGAATCCGGTGATGGTGGCTCATTATGACCAACAATTGTTCGAAAAGGTGTGGACATTTAAAGAATGTTAAATTTATTTTCCGTTTCTTATTTTGCTTTTGCCGTTTTGTCAAGGATCGACAGGATTTGCGTTCTCTGGTAAAAATGGCGCAGAAAGAGGTTGCAAGAGAGCATCGAAAGCGTGGGAAGAAGTTGCTTTTGGCGAAGGACGACGGCACCAAACAGGCTCGTCTCGACCAATTTGGCATTTTGCCGATGGCAAAGGGAACTGAAGACAATGACAATGTGACGAAGGCATTTGCAAAACGATTTCCGAAGAACGATGTATTTGAATATTCTTTTCTGGAGTGTTATTTTGTCAGAGGTGCAGTTGTTAAGGTTATCCAGAATGCAAACGACCTGACAAAGACATCGTTGGACAAATTGCCATTGGCCAAAGAGGTTACTCCGTCTGGAATGCTTCCGGAAGACCCTTTTACTTCTTTCTACGAACAAGAAATGCCACAAGCGGGTAAGAAAAGAACAAACAGGCCATTCATGATTTTGATTGGTGTTTTCAATTCAATCCAGAGTAAACGAATTTGTGTAATGTATGTATGTTAAAAAATGATAGCCTGGGCCAATGAAAAGAATTCCTAAAAAACGCATTAATTGTAAGATGATGGGAATACAGAAGCAGCCTACGTTGCTGGAAATATGGACGAGAGAGCGCCGTTGCTGAATTACTGCAGTGATGAGCCCAGCACTTCGAGTGCAACGGATTCTGGCGAGAAAGTGAGTTGAGTCCCTCGTTTTGAATGGAAAATAAATTTGAAAATTCAAATACCCCCCCCCCCCCCCTCCCCTTTTTGCTAAGGCACTACCATTGCCCGTTGACGAACAGAATCTTCTCGATTCGTCAGTTACAAATAGTTCATCTGCGACTACATTTGTCAACTCTCTTCAATCAATGTTAGTTTTTCTGGAGCAGTGCAACACCAACAACTGTTACCGGCTAATCAACTGTTTGGAAACAATGCGACCCAAGCATCTAATTCTGTACAGTGCCGATTTGGCATCAACACGTACGGTTGAGGTCAGACAATTGGACGTACAATTATGGCACAACTAATTTTTAATTTTGATGATTGGAGTTATTCTTCATTGGTGATAGCGTCCGTTTTTTCAGGTTTTCAAAGCGGTGAATAAAGATCATGAAATGACTGTTCACGCGTTTGTGTGTGCCCTTAGCAGTGAGGAGGAACGCTTTCTCTCGTCCATCCAACGGGAATCCGACACAATTGAAACGCTGATCAAAGAACAGGCCGTACGTTTTTTGTTGTTTTGTACTGGTTATAATTTGACAAGCAGTGGAAGAATGCATTTGGTTCGGTGACGACCTTAGCACAACGGGATGTCGCCATGTTTTCGAGGGAAGAAATCTCCGCTAAACTTTTACTGTGTTAGGTGCTGATGGTGCCGCGAGAGTTCGATGTGAGTCGGGACAGCGTCTCGCAGCTTCGACGACTGGCAATGCACCGGCCGGATTCGCGCAGACGCGCTGCGTCCACTACGCAGGCGCTCACCGACGAGGATTTTGACGACAAACTGCGACCGTTGGTACAAATTTACAGGAACATTGGCACTTTTGTTAAACGAATTAAACCAAAACCATCCAATCGATCGAATAATGCCAAGTCGTATCACAAACAATCAGGTAGTGGTGGACATGCGCGAGTTCAATAGCGAGCTTCCGATTACATTGTATCGACGGGGCATTGATTTGCACGCGGCGACGTTGGAAGTGGGCGATTATGTGCTTTCGCCACAGATTTGCGTTGAACGGAAATCGCTCGACGATTTGGCTCAATCGCTGATGAATGGACGTTTGTTCAAGCAAGTCGAACAGGTTGGTACAGCAATGTGTATTGCTATAATGACGAATTTCTGCAAAACCCAGAGGTTGAAGGATCTTAATAAACACAAAACAAACTATCTACAAATCAACGATCAATTTTTACTTTAAAGATGCAACGCCATTACAGTAAATGTATTCTGCTCATTGAATCGAATGAACGCGGGAAGAATAAACGGGGCATTTGCATCGGGATGTTTCAGGTGGGTCGTCGGGTTCATGGACGTTTAATCAAAATGGCGGGGTGGGGGCTTAAATACAAAGACTTTGATGGGCTTTAGAGGTTTTGGGATTCTCATTCTTTGAGCAGGGTGAGCACAGCAAACGTGCCCGTGAACTGCGCTCTCTGTTCGCCCTACTGATTCGAAACCATCCCAAACTGCACATTTTTTGGAGCGCTTCGCCGGCACACAGTGCCGAGTTCTTCGAGGAGTTAAAGGTGGGTGATGGGGAGGAGGTGTGTTCATAAGGAAGTCTTTTGACATCACAAACACCCCGAAGGACAATTTACTTGCATTTTTCATAGATGGATCAACCAAATCCCGACGTGGACGAAGCGCTGAAAAAACGGAGGGAAAGAGGAGAACCCGTGACGGGAGGAGATAAGCCTGCTGAAGGAGAAGAAGGGGAACTGCAGCATGACATCGATGACCAAACAGTGCAAGACTTACTGATCGGTGACCACAACAACCCTCGAGGGCATTAACTCGCGAATTATTTTTTGTATTTATATTATTGATTCCAAATTAACTATTTTATTCATAGGAAGAAAAGACAACAATTATTAAATATTCATATTATTTGTCGATTAGGATTTTTATAAACTTTCAACCTCGAAAGTGTGTTGTTGTGTTTGTTGTCCTTCAAAAATTTTGTTCCAGCCAATTAACGGAGTTCGAGTACACCGCCAATTATCTTGACACTTTAACTAACAGGCACAGCACACACATTCTGTTGGCATAGCTCATTAAAATGTTTTGAAAATGGTCGGCTAAGCATACATATAATATGTTGGCTCCGGCTTCAGTTTCTGGCATTGTTTTCTGCGACATAACAATAATGTGTTGTAATTCGTTGCGGCGTTTACCCCCAATTACTTTTACTATGCAAAAAATTGCAAATTAAATTGCCTTAGTTTTCTTTTGCTACCCCTCAAGCGCTAAGCCGGAAAGCGAAGATTCCCCTCCCGCTCTTCCTGCCGTTGTCTGAAGCCGACATCATTAACCCCTCGGGGGTTCCTCGCAATTCTCACTTTTAGCAAATTCCAGAAGCAAAAAACTTCCTCACGATTAAAAGAACGCCGATTTTATGTGCATATTTATTCATTCTCTTCACCAACTTTTGGCCATGTTTTTGGCAGGGATTATTCACGCGCGACCGCCGCCGTTTCCGTCTCCGGACCGTTGCCTTATAAATATTGGATTATCGGGGGAAGTGCCGTCGGTCGGTCGGTGGAAAGCGGCGGCACCGCCTTCGGTGTCAAATGCATTCATTCTCATTCATTGTGCCGCCATTCCATTGTTCCCCCCCCCCCGCCTCCATTCACACTCAAAGTGCCCTTTATTCGTGGTATTTATTGCAACTAAAGTTTTGTCGTCCATTCCCCCCCCCTTTTTCCCGTCCATTTAACCGCAAAAAACCGAACAACAAAATGGAAATGGGAAAGAAGCCGAGAGAGTGCCGTCGAATGGAATCACTTCAATTTTCTTTTCGAATTTAATTTGCTTACGATTGGATCAATTCAATTGACTGTTTGGGCACGCGTGGCGTGTTAATGTCCTTCCCCCGCCTTTGGAAAGGCCTCTCAACGCCGACGGCGCCGCCGGGCGAACATTTAAATGACTTTTATTTGTGTGCCGCGGCCGACAAATGCTCTCCCATTCTCTTTTGTTTGTTAATTTGACTTTTGTTTTAATTATTTGTGTTTTGTTTATTCTTAAATTAATTTATAAATTATTAATATTATTTTTGTCCTTCCATTTTGGTCTCCACAATTTCTGTCTTCCGTATTAATAATTCAGCGTAAATGCCCTCCCCCGCCCCCCCCCCCGTCCTTTGGCACGCCTTTTCCAATTCCGCGCCTTTCCCATTCGTTCTGCTGCTAATCCGGTCGGTCGGTCGGTCGGTCGGTGCCAATGTCGACGGGGCCATATATGTTTGTGGGTGTATCAGAAAATGCGGCGTTTGGGAAGCGATGAGAAAATTAATTTTCTCGCATTTTCCCCTCCGGCCAATAAAATAAACTTTTTCAGCTGTCGGGGCCTTTGAATTTGAATTTGTTCGCTTTTCCTTAATGAAACAAATTTCGGAATGTTAAAAAAACTTTCGGCCGATCGCTTTTTGACTTTCCGTCCGTTGGCGATAAATTGGCAAAAAATTGGGACTAAAATTTGATGTAATTATTTTAATTTTATTGGTCCCTTTGAAAAGCCTTTTTTCCCTCCCATTTTTTCACTGCTCTAATAAATTACGTCGCTTTTTTGCTCATTTAACCGCTATTATCCCCCCCCCCCCGGGTCAAATGCCCCAAATCGATCATTTGTCCCATCCATCCCACGGAATATGGCCAAATGTTTCCCCCCCCCCCCTCCCCCCAAAGTTAAAATGTTTTTGCCGGCTGTGCGAACTTCATTCACCTCGGTAAATTTGTGCTGCTGCCTTGCGAAATTTACTTCGTTTTTTTCCAAAAAAAAATCACTAAGAATTCCAATTCTTTTATTTAAAATAAATTCTTTAAACTAAAAAGGGCGAAATACATAAAACGTGCTTTATTAATGAGTGATATAATAAATTGGCACAGGAATTAAAATAGAAATAAAATAAATGCCGCTATTTCTCTCATTTAAAATTGTGTGCCCTCAGAAACTTTGGGACAATTTTCTTTTTGTTTAATTATGCCTATTT
Organism: Globodera pallida; assembly: GCA_020449905.1. NCBI lineage: Eukaryota > Metazoa > Nematoda > Chromadorea > Rhabditida > Heteroderidae > Globodera > Globodera pallida. Next base: position 419,326 of record JAIXHY010000003.1, on the reverse strand, counting down.
TATATTGTTGTAAGTAAGCGGCGGGTTTTCTACATTTGGAATTATATGAAAGTTGCGCTTAACTTTATACTCTCCGCGCAGCATTAAAGCCCCATTTGTGCTGTTTGATGTCCGGTGAACAGCAGCAGCATGGACAGCGAATATCGCATTGTGCTCAATGTGGGCGGAGTGCGTCACGAGACGTACAAGCACACGCTGAAGAAGATCCCAGCGACGAGGCTGAGCAGGTCCAGTGGGGAGGGGGGGGGGCCGGGGATGGACTTTCCCCTCCGGCGAAGGGTGGGGGCGGGGACCCGGGGATGGACTTTCCCCTCCGGCAAAGGGGTGGGGGCGGGGACCCGGAGATGGACTTTCCCCTCCGGCGAAGGGTGGGGGCGGGGACCCGGGGATGGACTTTCCCCTCCGGCAAAGGGGTGGGGTGGCATAAAGACAGTAATTTACAATTAAAAAATTCGTTTCTTAGTCAATAAAATACCTAAAAACATTTTCAGACTAACGCCAAACCTCGCCAACTATGATCCCGTGTTAAACGAGTAAAAAATTTGCAACAGCGGGGAAAAAATGAATGGCTTTAAATGCTGAAGGTACTTCTTCGACCGGCACCCCGGAGTGTTTGCCCAAGTGCTCAATTATTACCGTACCGGCAAATTGCATTATCCTCTGGACGTCTGTGGGCCGTTATATGAGGAGGAACTGAAAGTGAGAAGAATGGGCACAAATCAAAATGAATTAACGCTCAAATATGCTAATATATGGCCATTGATGTTGTTAAAATGAGTGAAAATGCATAATAAAAATGTTTTATTTTTTGTTAATTTAGTCGTTATTTTCAGTATTGGGGCATTGACCCGAATGAATGTGAGCCGTGCTGTTGGTAAACAAAAAAATTTAATCAAAAATAAATTTGTCAACCAAATTAGGATGACATTTACGCAGCATCGAGACACGCAGGAGGTGCTCCAAACGTTGGACAAGCTGGAACTGGACGACGAGGCGTTGCGCAACGAGGTGGGCAAGTTCATTCATTTTTGAACTGAGTTTAAAGCATTATTTGCCTTTCAGGAGGAACTTTACAAGCGCTTTGGTCTTGAGGAGGAGTACAAAAACAAGGAGCTGAACTGTTGGCAGAGGACGAAGCCGAAGCTGTGGCGGATGTTCGACGAGCCAAGCTCGTCGACAGGGGCAAAAGTGGGAGAAGAATAATTCAAGAAAAAAATGCCAACCAAACCGCAAATTAATGCCGCAGGTGGTGGCCGTCATTTCGGTGTTCTTCTTGATTTGTGCCATCCTTGTGTTCTGCCTCAAAACGCACCCGGGGCTAAGAGGTCGTCCGGCTTTTTTGCTTGAAGCAACAAAATTTTAATTTAATTTTTTTGGCATTTATTACATTAATTGTCTGTCGAATGTTTGCACATTTTCTGACCCTTTTTTTGTGGAATCAGTGGCCGACTTGGAAGAGATGGGCCCGCTGTTGAACCATTCGCTCTTTCCAAATCATTCCGCCGGCGCTGTCAAAAGGCCGGACGACCGCCCGCCACCGCCGCCGGCGAAGCCCTTCTTCAAATACCGCACGGAATCCATCGGCGTGGACAAACGCAACTCCAAGCCGCACCCGAGCTTCTTGGCAAGTGCGGGGCATTTGGGGGGAGACAAAAGGCGTTTAATTATTTCAGATAATCGAGACGGTGTGCAACGTCTGGTTTACCATCGAGATAATCATCAGGTACATGGCCTTCATGGATCCATTGGGGACAGACAATTCGATTTGTTCACCAACTTCAGATTTGTTGCGTGCCCGTCGAAGGTGGACTATTTCAAGGCCCCGGTGAACATCATCGACCTCGTGGCCACACTGACCTTCTACGTCGACTTGCTGCTGACCACCCGATTTGGCGCCACCGCCGACCTCGAATTCTTCTCAATCATTCGAATTGTTTTTGGCATTTTTAACATAAATTTACTTATCTGTTTGCCTCAAGCTTCGCCTATTCAAACTCACACAACACTCTCAAGGCCTCAAAATCCTTCTCTACACGTTCAGGTGAGACTGAAGAATCCAATTAGTGGGACATTTGGTCATTATTTTGATGAATTAAGCCAACAATTAAACAAATTCCCAATCCCCGCAGGGCTTCCGCCAAAGAATTGATGCTTTTGGTCTTCTTTCTCCTGCTTGGCATTGTTGTGTTTGCCTCGTTGATATATTACGCCGAAAGGATGGAGGACAACCCGGAAAATCAGGTCGCATTTGTTGTATTTATTCACTTCTTCATCTCACAATAGCAATAATTCAGTTTCATTCCATTCCGCTTGGACTTTGGTATGCAATCGTGACCATGACAACAATAGGATACGGTAGGGTATTGGTGCATAATCGTTGATAGTATACGGTAGGGTATTGTTGAACCTTTGAAACTAGAGATCAGACTGATCAAGATTCTCGATCGGCTAACGCGGGACTCCCTCTCTGATAATGCATTTGATTCTCAAGGTGACATGACACCGCACACGTGGGCCGGGCGTTTGATCGGTTTTTCCCAAGTTTTTGTTTTTGTAAATCATTGAAAATTAGGGTCAATTTGTGCACTGGCCGGTGTGTTGACAATTGCTCTTCCCGTGCCGGTCATTGTTTCAAACTTTGCTAGGTGATTTTGGCATTTTGACCGGGGAATTTCTTTTCTCACATTTGCCAGGTATTATTCGCACACCCAAGCTCGAAGCAAAATGCCCAGAAGACGGCGAGGAGTGCTCAGCATGGACCAGGTGGGTGAAGGTGTACTCGCATTGTTGGCCTTCCGTCCATTAATGAATCCGAATTTTTGAAACGATCAAAATTGAAGCCGGCCTTCAAAGTGTAAGCTTTCGTTCCACAGATCAACAAGCAGCAGCCCCCCGGGGGCCATCCCCATCGGCGTTTTTTGCTGTCGAATTGTCACAACTCCAACGCCGCGACCTCCACTCTGTGTGCGGACAGCTCTTCTCTGCTGACCATGGCCAATAACATTGCGGCGGCCGCACGCACTCAGCACAACACCGCCGGAGGCCCCCCCAAATCGTGCTGTGGCACGGGCCAACGGCTTGCTTCGCCAGCGCAAAACAACGATTGCCAAAAAAGGAGTGAGAATAATATCCAAAAAGAATCCTTTCACACCGTTAAAACCCGAGGAAAAGCCGGACGACTCAATCTAAACTAAAATTTCTTCAGTGGGGAATAGAATTTGGTTTTTGTTTCTTCGCTTTTTGGAGTTTCGCAAATAAATAATCGTTTTTTGGTCGATTTCGCTACATTTAGACGCATCCTTTCGCCGGTCGTTCTCTCCGCAAACAAACGGCTCAAAACAGCAGCAGCAGCAGCAGAAAAAGGCCGAACGCGCCACAACGCCCAATTTGTCGAGCTCGAGCATAAGAACAACACTCGTCGACCCGGCTTTCATTAGTGGAATGGCTACAGCGCAAATTTGAATAAATCACCAGTCAAATTGATAAATCTTATGAATCGCTCGCTACTGCTTCAACAATAAATGTACATATTATTCATAAAGCCATTTTTTTGCGATTGTTTTTTCTTTTTATTACACGAATCAACTACAAATAAAGCAAGATTTTATGCGTAATCTTTCGGAAAAGGTCCTGGCGCTAAGAAAAAAGGCACGTTTCCCGGGGTAAAAGATTTGCATAACACTAATCTGTTTGCGAAGTTCGAGTCCGAATTTTACACCGTCCACACGATATTCCAGGGCTTCTAAAGTCGCCCTTATTTTCAAAGGGGTCCTTTGAAATTGTACTTCGTTCGGCTACCGGTCCGAAGGTCGTAAGGGGTTTGAGTGCCGAATGCTTTATAACTTTCTACAACCTAAACCGATTAGGTCGAACATTATACCAAATGAAAGCTCTCGATGAGGAGAAGCAATTAATAAGTAAAAACTAAGCGACCTGATAATTATGAAAAAAGTTATGGCCAACAAAAATGGCCATTTTTGGAGTTTTTCACTTTTTTGGCCATAACTTTTTTAAGCACTGTCCAATCACTTAGCTTTAACTTAATGATAACTCTACTGATCGCAAGCTTTCATTTGGTATTATGTTCGACCTAATCGGTCTAGGTTGAAGAAAGTTACAACACTTTCGACCTTCGGACAATTCGACCTTCGGACCGGATGCGCTTCGTTCTACTAATTAATGTCATTATTTTCTAAACTTTTTGCGGGTTTTGCAATTTGTAGTAACGTGAAACAGAAAATATTTGAAAAATAATTGGCGTAATGTTTTGCTAACAAAAATAAATTGGCGTAATGTTTAATGTTTTGCTATTTTCTCAACTAAAAATTTCCATTCGTTTTTAGACGGGTGGACCACCAAAAAAATCGTATTGGGGGGGGGGGGTAACAAAAATGCAATAAAAACGGAAAATGCACCCTCCGAAAATCAAACATTTTGGAAAAAATTGCTTAAGAAATTTTAGTAAAAATGAAAGAATACACCCCTAAAAAACGTCGACTTTTCCCCCATGCCCCCAAAATTTAGCATCCCTTTTTAGCCTGATTTAGGATTAAAACAAACATCCTCTGACAATGGTGTCGCCATCCTCATCCGACGAGTCTTTGTTTCTGCATATTTTTGCCAAACTGAGTCCAAGCGGTTGGACTCCCAACAACATATGGTCCTCATTTTGGCCTGTAAAAATTGCAAAATGCGATGATTGGCACATGGGAATTTCTGGTGGATTTATGCCACGTGCCAACTCGGATCAGTTGCTTCACATATTCAACGAGTACGCCAGCATTGAAAAGAATGGCAAGCGATTTATGACCGCGGCGGACTTTATTAGAAAGTTGGTTTTTTTGACTGCTTCCACACAACTTTTATTCCATAAAATGCGCAGGTATCTCGGTCTGTACGCGGAAAACAATTACAATCGGGAGACCGTTCGACTTTTGGCAAGCGCAGCAGACACGGCCAAGGATGGGCTGATCTCGTTTGAGGAGTTCGGCGCCTTTGAAGGTACTGAGATGGCGGGCCACAAGAGCTTTTATAAAACGAGAAAATTGGCATTCATTTATGCAGTACTTTAGCGAGCCTTTGCGCGCCAGACGCCTTGTACTTGACGGCCTTCGAAATATTTGACAACAATGCCTCCGAGTCGATCACTGCCGATGAATTTGAGAAGGTGTTACTGTGTACGTACTGTAATTTATTGTGATAAAAATTTGAGGTCATTCGCCACACGACTCCGTTGGTGGAATTGGACTTCGACTTCAACTCCGAGTTTATTAAGAAATATTTTGGCGCGTGAGTTTCCTTTCCTTTCATTAAAACCCAACAGAACCGTTTAAACAAAACAAATGTTCAGAAAAAAGCAACGCTCCATTGGTTACCACGCGTTCTGCCAATTGCTTCACGACTTTTACGAAGAACAGGGACTGCAGGCATTCAAAAAGTCTGTTTTTTTTAATAGTAAATGCAATTTTGTCCATGCTGTTTTTTTACCAATAAATGATTTTAAAATAACTTTCAGATTCGACACTCAAAATGATGGTAGTATTGCTGCCACAGATTTCTGTCAACTAATGACAACAGTGAAAGGTCATTTGCTCACGGAATTTACGCGAAATAACCTAATCGCTGTTGCGGGCGGGAACTCGAGTGCGCATAAAGTAAGTATTGGAGCTTTTATTTCATTCTAAAATGATCAGTTTTTGTGAACGAATTTTGGTTCGACTTCTAACAAAAAAATGTCCATTCTCTAATTGTCGTATAATTTTTAAGGTGCGTTTTCCGTTTTACCAAGCAATCAATTCTTTGCTGGCCAAAATGGAGCTGATCAAGCGCGTCTATCAAAGTATCGCTCGTGGTAACATTGACCTGAAAGTCACACGAGAAGAATTTTTACAGGCACTTATTTCTTTTTTCGAATTATCTAATTTGTAAGAAGTCTTTTTTTAGGCTACGCAGTCTTACGCACAAATCACACCGTATGAGGTGGACAACAAACTGAAAGAGTCGCCACCATAAATGCAAATTTACAGGTTGAAATACTGTTCCATTTGGCCGAGCTCAGCCACCCCGGATTTCGAACGGTGGACCAGGCTGACTTGGACAAAATTGACCCCGAGCGGCTGAAACGAGTTTCGCATATAGTCAGGTCCAGGATACCTGCCGAGCTTATTCTTTGCGGAGATTAAAACCGTTTCAATACTTGGTTTTTTAATATTTGTTTATTTTGGACCCTTTTTTTAAATTGCACTAAAAACGGACTCACTCCCATAACTCTTGGTTCTTGAAATTACTTTATTGAGCAAACGAAATAAATTTTTTCCCATTTCACGATTCGGGGGTTAAAGATGGCGATACCTGCAAATAATTTACCTTTTTTTTGTTAGGCTGGCCAATGTTAAGGCTGTGAAAAGCAAAGATGAGCGAGGCATCGGCACTGCGGTAATTTTAATACATTTTAAAGTAAAAATGGGTATTTGAAAATGCACAAAAAGATAAAAGAATTTGACAAGATTGGGATTTTTCAAACGATTTTTGTCATTTAAAAAATTCTATTTGCGCAAGCGTTCAATTTCAATGTTTTTTAGGTATTGGAAACTGCCTATCGTTTCTTGCTGGGATCTCTGGCGGGTGCTGCCGGTGCGGCTGCGGTTTTTTCTTATTTATTTTCGTGCATAACTCAATTTCCTCAGGTATATCCCATCGATTTGGTGAAAACTCGTATGCAAAATCAGAGGACGGGCTCTTACCTTGGCGAAGTGATGTACAAGAACAGGTAATATAATTTTTGTTCTGATAATTTAAATGTTTGTTTTTACCCTTTCAGCTTTGACTGTTTCAAAAAAGTGATTAAATTTGAAGGTAAATTTTAAGGGCGTCTCCCGAGCCAACTTGTTTTTGCAGGTATTCTTGGCCTTTACCGAGGACTTTTGCCACAAATTGTTGGCGTGGCACCGGAGAAGGCCATCAAATTGACAATGAACGATTTGATGCGCGACCGACTGAATTTTGACGGCAGAATTTCGCTGTCGTCCGAAATTTTGGCTGGAGGATGTGCCGGGGCCAGTCAGGCGAGTAATAAATTATTTTTTGGAATAAAATTCTCTGTTTTTAAAGGTTGTCTTCACTAACCCACTGGAAATTGTGAAAATTCGGCTCCAAACGGCGGGCGAGATCATCAACGGGCCCAAGGTGAATGTGTTCACGGTTCTGCGCGAGTTGGGCTTTGCCGGACTCTACAAAGGTGCCCAGGCGTGTTTCCTCCGGGACATCCCTTTCTCCGCCATCTACTTCCCCGTCTATGCGCATATGAAAATGAACACAGCCGACGAACAGGTATAAAAAGTAGGACTACGCTTAAATAATCAAAAGAATTTGTGTTACTTTTTTCGTTTTTTAAGGGTTACAATCGTCCATGGTCATTGTTCGCCTCTGCATTTATTGCCGGAGCGCCTGCCGCTGCTTTGGTCACGCCCGGTCAGCATTTACGAACACAGTCCATCGTTAGATAAAGCCTGACATCGCTAACTTAAGCCGATGTGATCAAAACGCGTCTTCAAGTGGCGGCTCGCACAGGCCAAACCACCTACAATGGCGTGATCGACTGTACCAGAAAGGTCCGGAAGAATAAATTGGCCAATAAAAGTGCAAATTATTTGTTAGATTCTGCTGGAGGAGGGTCCGTCAGCATTTTGGAAGGGCGCCGCGGGTGTGTTTGATAATGCGGATAAGTGTCAAATTGCCTAGATAATTTGTTAAGCAAGAGTCTGTCGCTCCAGTCCTCAGTTTGCGGTGACTCTTCTGTCTTATGAGCTTTTGCAACGCATTTTTTACGTCGACTTTGGTGGCACACGACCAAGCGGTTCAGAGGTCGTTTTTTTGCATTTATTGTTTTTTGACTATTTTAAAAATTGTCGAATTTTAGGTTTCGACCCACGCGACAATGTTAGATCAAGCATCGGAGAACCCGCATCACATCGGCGGGTACAAATTAGCCGCAGCAACTTTTTCTGGCATTGAACACAAATTTGGCCTTTTCATGCCGCGATTTGAGCCAAAATTGTTGCCTTAACTAATGTTCGAACTATCAATCAAGGACAGATTACCGATGGCCGCTAACAATAAGCTTTAGATTAGATAGTTTTTCGTTTGATTCTTAGACAAATCCCAAAAAAGCTCACTCACTCAATGCCTTTTCTTCTCAATTAGTCTCATTTATCTCCGGTGTGTGTGCCTTTAACAGCCTTAAGCGGCGTTTTCTCATATTTTCGCTAAGGGATAAATCGCCGTCAAATTCTGTATTCTCCCTTCTCATATTGTATTTTGTGCTGTTTGTTTTTACGCATATAAAATAAGAAACAAATTGAGTCTCCGAAATGTGAATTGCCTTTAATTTGTTTTTGCAATTGAATAATTATTTTCTCGTTTTGGACATCCGAAAGATAATAAACATTCAATTTCAGTACTGACATCATAAGCGTCCTATTTATTTGGTCAGTTGGATTCTTTTATTGTTTAAGTTGGGGTGGGTGTTTTGGGTAGTGGGCGTTCGCGTGTCCCTATGGCGCACGCTCCCAAAACGGCGTTATCGACTTTGTTCGGTGTGCCAAGCATCATCGTCCCCTTAAGTCTCCGGGGAATTGGCGGGTGCCTTGGGGGGGGGGGGGAGGCGAACGCTGTCAGTCGCCCGCCCATTTACAAATTCAGCCCGCGTTCGCTTAATCCGCCGGAGACGGCCGAGGCCAAAAACTTGCTCTTTTGGGGCTTTCATTCCCGTGGATTAGGGGGGTGGGGGGGGGGATACACGCGAAATCCATTATTATTGAACAGTCTTGGAGATTTAACCGTTATTATTGATAATTTTGTTGGGAATAAAGGGGATGAATTTTTAGGCTTAAATGATCCGACTGAAAGCGTCGAAACTCCCGACGACCGAGGCGTCGTTAACCAACAAAGTGTATGTGAATGCCGGTGATCCTTGATGCAAACCTGACAAAGTGATTCGATTAAACAATATTGAAATTTTTGTTGCAAATTCTTTAATCTAATGCATAAGCATTGTGTTGTGTTTCAGTTACATTAAAGTGGTGACTGGGCCCGCGCACCATTATTACTTCTCATTGGCTAACCACGCTGGGATCACGAACGGAGAGATTGGCTTTTCTTTGCCGCAGCGTAAATGGACGAACGTGACACTGGGCCAAGAAGTGCAGGTGGGCATCATTTGTCGTTTAATTGTTCAGTCGTTTAGTCTGATAGTAGTAAATACAAAGGCAATTAGGGTTAATGGCATGTTTATTGGATTTAAGGTTTAAAAATTTCAGATTCAGCCGTTTTCATTTACACCTGGCCAACGGATTATCACTGTAATTTCACTCATCATCGATTTTCAGAAAAAACCGTAAGCAACAATAAAATTATGAATATTCTATAATGAATATATTCTTAATGAATATGATTTGATCAGGTCCAATCCCTCCGAACCGTTGGACACCGACGCAATGGCTCGCGAATTTCTCATGCAGTTTGCCAACATGGTATTCAGCGTTACCCAGGAGCTTGTTCTGGAATATGTGCAGCTGAAACGGGGGGCCGGCGGAGCGGGCGATTCGTCAGTGGTTAAATCGGCGATGAACACGACATACACGCTCAAATTGGTTGTGAAGCGGATGGAAGGCGCCAATTTGAACTCGGCGCCCGAGGAGGTACTGTGATTAGACGGGTTGATAAAGTTCAATTTCTCGATTGAAAGACTTGGTGGCATTTTTTGTGTGCTTTTTTTTTGGCTTTTTATTACACTCCAATTCAGATTTCGCTTGGTCCACTCAGCCCGAATGCTGTAGTGATTTTTGATCGTCCTGAGAATTCGCAGATGAATTTGATCGGACGCAGCAAAGGGTATTTGTTTTAGAATGGAATAAATTAATAGAAATGATCTTACCTTATGGCAGGAAGTCTTCCCATCGTGCACTGATCAACCCGGACTGGGACTTCCAACAGATGGGAATCGGTGGACTGGACAAGGAATTTTCGTCAATTTTTCGTCGCGCTTTTGCCTCCCGAGTTTTCCCACCCGAATTCATCGAACAATTGGGCGAGCACATCATTTTTTTTGAGCCATTACCACCCCAATTTTAACCGGATTTTTTGTTAGCAATGAAGCATGTTCGCGGAATCCTTCTCTACGGTCCTCCCGGGACGGGCAAAACTCTGATTGCGCGTCAAATCGGCAAAATGCTCAACGCGCGTGAGCCCAAAATTGTCAACGGGCCCGAAATCCTAAACAAGTTCGTACTTCAGCTTAAAAATTTAGTCAGTATAGTTAAAATACGTCTTTAATGTTTAGCTTTCGTTTTAAGTTGTGAATTTTAAAGCAAATTTAAAGATATGTCGGCGAGTCTGAAGCGAACATGCGCAAACTGTTCGCCGACGCAGAGGAGGAGTGGCGCCGGTGCGGCCCCAACTCGGGCCTGCACATTATAATTTTTGATGAAATTGACGCAATCTGCAAACAGCGTGGATCGATGGTAGTTTTTTTTGTTTATTTATTTCATTCAATTTACAAAATTTTATTTTATTGGATCAGAGATGCGTATTTAGAGCGTTTGCAAATTTAGAACTTTTATTGATAATTGTACAATAGGCTGGTTCATCGACCGGCGTCCATGACACGGTGGTCAACCAACTGCTGACCAAGTTGGACGGGGTGGAACAGCTGAACAACATACTCGTTATCGGCATGACCAACCGAAAAGACATGATCGACGAAGCGCTTCTGCGACCGGGCCGTATGGAAGTTCAACTTGAAATATCGCTGCCAGATGAGCATGGACGCGTACAAATCCTTAAAATCCACACGGCACGCATGAGGTGCTTTAACTTAGGCATTCGTTTTGGATTTAATATATTTTTTCTGTAGAGAATATAACAAATTGGACACCGACGTGAACCTGGACAAGATTGCACGGAGGACGAAGAATTTTTCTGGTGCCGAGTTGGAAGGGTTGGTTCGTGCCGCTCAATCGTCCGCAATGAATCGACTGGTTAAAGCGGGCGGCAAAGTTCAGGTCGAAGGCTTTTCCGAATTATAAAGGAAGGAAAGACGGAATTTGAATCGTTAAGGTTGATGATGACGCTGTTGAGAAGCTGAAAGTGACTAAGGAAGACTTTGATTACGCTCTCGAGAATGATGTGAAGCCGGTATGTGTGTTAGTTTAAAAACGTTATTGTCAACCGAAATACTTTTGTGCAGTCATTCGGACACAGCGGCGAGGAGTTGGAACGGTTGTTGTACGGCGGCCTCTGTGTTTGGGGCGACTCGGTGACCCACGTGTTGGAGGAGGGACGCCTCCTCGGTCAAAGAAACGGCGGCGCCCGACACACGCGGCTTTGTTAGGGCATTATTGGCGGGTGAGTCATTTGGCGGGGGGGGGCGTGTGAGGTGAGTCAGTCATGGCGTAATCGGTTTGAGGTCTGCCCAACTCTGGCAAATCGTATTTGGCGGCGCATATTGCAAAAGATTCGGAGTTCCCGTTCATCAAAGTGTGCAGTCCTGAGGAAATGGTCGGCTACAGTGAAGTTGCTAAATGTGCCCAACTTCGAAAGGTCGGATATAAAGAGGGCACTTACTTTAGTTAGTTATAGTTGTAAGATAAGCAGAAAATAGCTTTCCGAACATTAGCAAATTTTTTTTCAGATATTCGACGACGCTTACAAATCACCGCTGAGCTGCGTGATCATCGATAACATTGAACGGCTGCTGGATTACTCTCCGATCGGCCCACGCTATTCCAATCTGGTTCTGCAAGCACTGCTTGTACTGCTCGGGAAACGACCTCCCAGGGTGCGTTGAGTCTGCGTGTTGTTAGGAAATTGAAAGATGAAACTCTGACTTAGGAATAAAAATTGCAAGATAAACATTGCAAATTTATCTTTGTGAAGGACCGTCGTTTGCTTGTGCTTGCCACCACGTCCAACGAGCAGTTTCTGCGCGAGGCCGACCTGATCAGCGTGTTCAGCAAGGTGATTCGCGTCGAGCGACTGCATCATGTGAAGCATGTTGTGACAGTGCTTGAGGACACTACCGTGTTCAGTGATGAGGAAATCAAGCACATAGAGCACAAGCTGTACAGCGACGACCACAAGTGAGTGGGGGGAGGGGTATCGGAAATTGAACTTGCTGAGTCTTTTCCATTTAAATAGGGGCATAGCCAACAATTGTTTTTAGAATCGCAATTGGCATCAAACGAGTGCTGGAGTTGCTGGACTTTGTGAAGCAGAGCGAGCGCGAGTACCGTGTCCAATTGTTGCTGGACGGATTCCGGGATTTGGAATTTGGACTTTGAGAAAATAATTTTATTTCACTTTAATAATTAGTCGTCTCCTTTTCGCTTTGTCTGTTTCTTTCCTATAATGTTTGTGTTGTGAATTCGTGTGTCAATTTTTACTAGCGCATATTGTTTTATTTCACTCGCATTCCAAATTTTTATTTGTACATCATCCAGCTTTGACTTAATTAAAAAGTCTTTGATGTTTTTATAATTCTATTTAAATTCTTTCTGAACTTGGAAAAAACGATTTGAAGAAACCGTTTTTCTTGCAATTCTTTTCCTTGCACATTTCCATTTTTGTGCATTTGGCCGTTCTTTTTCATTTTCTATTCAACGCTTTTGGAAGCGCTGGGCTTAAAATGCGCTCTTTTCCGTGTTGGCACTCACTCAAATTGGCCCATTTTTTGGCCATTGGATGGCCTGCACGGCCAAATTCGTATTGGAGCCGTCCATTTTTCGGAGGCTCTTCTTTTACTTCTTACTCCAAAAATATTCGATATGCGAGGAGAGGGGGGGGGGGGGGGGATGATGAAGTGCTGGAGGGGGGGGGGGGGAGTGGACGACTTCCCCGAGGCATAAACAACCCCCGCGGGGGAAGGAGGGGGGGGTCTCAAAGATGCCATTCCCCCCCCCCCCCAACTTTATAGGCAAAAAAGCCAAATTTTGCGGATGATCTGTGAGGAAAAAACAAACTGCGAATTTAAGAAAAAAAATGTTCAGTTTATACGGTGACAAATGATCGTAAAAAGTCCAAAATAGGCGCCTTCGCCGTCCGTCCATGCGCCCACTCATGCACATGCACTTCCGCCGTCCATTGAAAACCCCCGGGGGGAATTGGGCAGCGTGAAACGAAACGAATGTTTTTGTTGCACGGAATGTGACGAGGAACGCGACTCTTTCCGACTCCTCCCTCTATTTTGGCTTTATATGTGCAGAGAGAAAGTGACCCTTTCGGTTTACCCGCCTTAACTATTTTCTGAAACCGACCCGCCTCCGTCGCGCACTTCCGCGAGCTGCACCCCGCTTCCCCGAACTGCACTCCCCCCGTTCCCCGTTCTCGCTTCCCCGACGTCCCCGATTCCCCGTCACGTTTGGCCCTGGCATAGGAAGGATGCACATCTATGCAATATGGCCAGTCCGAGTGAAATTTTATGAGTCGAGGGGCAGCTGTTTCCGTTCTCGAATTATTCTCCCGCTTCCCATCCATCGCTTCCAGGCTGAATGCTATGCTTCTCCTCTTCCCCATTTTCTCTCGAAATGAAACAGACCCATCTCCAGGAGGGGAGGGGGGGGGGGGTATCCTGAGGGAAGACTGATCACATCCGATCAGCGGCGGCATGGGTGTTTCGTCGATTCGATCACTTCCATTTCCTTCTCCCACTCTCTTCCCTCTCACTTTTTCCCTCATCTCCCGACGAGACGGCTAAGTGCCTCTGCACGAACTCCATGTCAATAATCTCACCGATCGTCGCACTCACTGCCCCCCCTTCCCCCCATGCCATGCCCACCAAATGGCGGTTGTTGTTCTACTGCTGGATTGATCAAACTCTTCTCACCTCATGGCCTTTGGGTTCGTCTACAGATTGATTCGAAAGATATGCGATTCCGTTTCATCCAAAAAGCGCCTTTCCGTCCTTCTCTGTCCTTTTGAGGAGAGGAGAAAGGGAGGGAGTGCCGCCATAAAAGTAAAATTGGCCCTCTAAAGCCACTTAAATGCTTCAACAACATTTGGACTTGGCAGAAAAGAGAGCAGCAACAATTCGGCCACTAATTGTGGCCGTCCGAGGCCATTTTGGCCGCAAAAGAGCCGAAATGAGGTCATTTGTAGCCGCGAGCAATTGTTTGGTGTGCCGCCCACATGCAACTGTATTTTTATTCCCCCGAAGGCATTCATTGAATTTGCCTTCGGCTGTCACAAAAGTTCCCCCCCCCCCGCCCCCCCCCCATTCATCCCCCCCCCCTTCGATAAGCCGCGGTATCCGATTTCTACACAATGAATCCCCTCCCCCCCCCCCCCGATCCGATCGCCCGCACATTTTTCATGGGCATCCATCCCAATCATTTCTCAGTCCTTCCAAACCTTATGGTAATATTATCCATATTTTTATTCATTTCTTGATGCAATCCGATTACTAGTTCTGATTGATAACCCCCGAGGAAAGTATCAAACAATTTTGGTTAATTAAAAAGCAATTAAGGATTATTTTGTTCAATAAATTGCATGATTTAAACAAAAGGCGGCAGAATTGTTTAAATGACAACCGTCTGGGGCAAATTTGCTTCACAATTTAGTGAGTTATTCCTCTGCTGTTGTGTTTAATCATTCGCTCCCTCCCGAAGGCAATTGGCTGTCGGATGTGCCGTCGGAAGCGGGGCGCCAACCCCCGGGGACGTGCCGAAACCGTTGGGGGCGACGGGCATGGCGTCCGCGCGTCGCGATCGCTCAGTGCCCTCAGCCAACGGCACAATTTTCGTCAGGACGTCCAACAGCTCCGAGAATTTGCACCGCGTGAGCTTGGCATGCTGCGGTCGGCAACAGTCAGCAAAAGGTCGGGAAGTTTGGAAGCGTTTGTTTGGACGAAGTTACCTCCGAGCTTCTGTCCTTTCTTTGGGGGTGTAATTGCCATCCATTCCACGTCGTCATGTAGAATTATCCTGAAAATTTGCAGCAATTTTTCGCTCAACTCGGACTCCGGCGACCGTCGGGGCCTTCTGCTGATGACGGAACGTCGTCATGTCATGGTTGTCGCAAAGGCGGCTTTGTCGAAGGGCATCAAAGTCCGCCAACATCGGCACGGACAAAGGCCAAACGATTGCTGTTCTTCGGCAGGGACAACGCAGCGTCAACAGCGGGTGCAGAAGGCGAAAGCGGATATTCCAGCGGAAGTTCGTCGAGGAGGTGCGCCTTTTAGCAAAACTGCGAATTGTTTGGCGGACGAATTTTGTCCTAATTATCGCCCAAAACGATCCTCCTAATTTGAACACCGCCAAAGGTCCTTTCCCCCCAAGGAAAAAGTCGATCGGCCGCTTCACTCCCTCCGGCGCCGCCTCTTCGGCTTTCTTTCACCAGACTTTGCACATTCGGCGCAAAGGCAGCAAAGACGCGGGGAGCCCAACAACTTTCGGAGAACGACGGCGGCGGCAAGGGCACTTTGAGGGGCGGGGAAGGTGAAGACGGACGGCATTTTCTTTGTCTCTGTTCAAAGCCAACACAAATTGCCTCCATTCAGCCCAACCGGCCGAAGCCGTCCAAATCCGTTCAAATCCGTCCACCTCTTCCGATGCTTCTTCAAATCCCGGCGACTTCCGATCGGAAGCACAAAAGAAACGGTCCTTTATAAAAGGAGGGGACAGGGCGATTTCGTATTTTAATTTATCTGAAAAAAGCAAAAAAGGCTCTTTATTTTCTCCCATTAAAAAAGTCCACTGCCCCCGGAGGGGTTTCAGTCCAATGTCCCTGCGCAGGTGGTGGATGCTCCACTCCCACCAGAATAATCGGCCCAACTCCTCCTCTTCCGTCCGCTACATCGACGAAAATGTCGCCGAAAATGGCACCCCATTAACAAATTCGGCCCAACTTGTGCCGGACGATGGCGGCGGACGCAGGCGAAGGCCGTCGGCACCGGCGGAAAGTGCCATTGTGGCGAACGGCGAGTGTTTTGATTCAATTCGGTTGATGGCTTAAATCTCTCTGATCGTCACCAAAGCTTTCATTTCCACAAATTTCATTGCCAATTTAGCACTCAAAGGGCGTTCCGCGACAATTTTCCCCTGGCCAACACTATTTGATCTCGCCGCCCAAGCGAACATTGGGCCAAAAACGGACGGAATCGGCCTTCGCCGCGTTGCTTTCCCCCAAAGATGTGAGAGCTGAACTTTGGTGTCCGGGAAAATGATTTTTGAAAATTCAACTTTAGGCGCCATTCCCCTCTCTTTTCCCCATGAGCGTCTCGTGGAGTGTTCAAAATGGCCAAGGCCCCCCACCCCCTCCGGCGCCAACTGACGGTAAGCTTAAAAAGAGATAGAATGGGAACATGTTCAGTATCCGAACGTGTTGAGTGATCCATGCCTTTTTGGATTGGATGTTGAATTTGGCTTTTCCCTTTCACCAGAGACGGCCCGGTGCTCTTCCCCCCACCATCACAACGGCAACAACAACAAACACTCATCCGCAACAAATCGGTTATTTTTGACGGAGGATGGCAATTGTGCAAAGATTGCTGCTGTTTTTGTTGTTGTTGACCCAATTCGTTTGAGATTTGTCAATGCCCTGCTGACAATGAACGGTCGGTGGAGGACATCGACGGGCGGCGCTGCCGGGGAGGAGGCAGACGCGGGACGCCGCCGCGAGCACAAGACGAAGGCGTACAAGGGCAACAGCAGCAGCAGGTCCCGGTCGGTCGGTGCCAACCAGCAAATGCGCCTTTCGGCAACGTAATTTATAATCAATCATTTAATTTCGATTTGAACCCCTTCAAAGAATGCATTCCATCGGACAACCGATGGACGACGTTCTTCTGGCCGAAAGAGCGTCTTCCGGTGCCCTCCGAGCGCCGAGCCCTTTCAGTACCTACTTTAGAGGCGAATATTTTGTTTTCATTGCTTTGCAATATTTACTTAATTTGAAATGGGAAATTTGCAGCTTTTGGCTTTGCGCGGCATAACACTCTCTCCGTCGCCGGCGAGTACTCGTCGCCCTTTTCCCTCCCGCCGAACGACCCCCCGGGCAATCCTTCCCAACAGGTGTCCATTGTCGTGTCCTTTTGAGTTTGCTTTACCCTTTTTTGGTGTTTAGTCACCTTTTTCCACCAATTCGATGGCATCGCCGTCCCGCAAAATTGATGGGTTGGAGATGTTCAAACGGTTGGAGAAGTTGGGCGAGGGCAGTTACGCGGTAAGGGCCCACCCAAATTTTTGTTTTCATCGGTTTGATTCCAATTTTGGACCGTTTGGAAAAGCGAAAATCGGCTGGACGGGTCCATTGTGGCGCTGAAGGAAATTCGGCTCCAGGAGCAGGAGGGACTTCCGTTCACCGCCATCAGAGAAAGTCCGGTCAAATGCCTTCACTTTGCCCAATGTCCGTGTCCATTCGTTCGTTCAGTTTCGTTGCTGCGGGCTTTGCGCCATGCGAACATTGTCCGACTCCATCAAATTATCATCCAACAGGCCCGTGCCCTCGTCCTCGTCTTCGAATACATGGTCAGCGAACTGTCCGCTAAAATGGACATCAGAATTTTAGCGGACAGATTTGGCCAAGTACATGGAGCAGTACCCGCACGGGTTGGACACGTTCCGGACCAAACTGTTCCTCTTCCAGCTCCTTCGCGGATTGGCTTTTTGTCATGAACAGAAAATTCTGCACAGGTAAAAACAGTCTGTTTTTGCAATGAAAACAATTTCTTTTTGTTGTTTTTGTTGCAGAGATTTGAAACCGCAAAATTTGCTGGTGAATACGAATGGTGAGCTGAAGTTGGCCGATTTTGGGTTGGCCCGGGCCAAATCGGTGCCATGCCGCACATTCTCTCACGACGTTGTCACACTCTGGTGAGACTTTTTTGGTGTTCAATTTCCGATTTAATCCAACACAATTTTATGTATCGACCGCCGGATGTGCTGCTCGGCTCTACCGTTTACTCCACTCCGTTGGATATTTGGTCAGTTTGGGGGAGGCGTCGAATTTTGAACGTTTTCGACTTCTTTTAGGGGAGTCGGGTGCATTTTTGCGGAGATGTGCATCGGCTGCGCATTGTTTCCGGGCGCAAGCGATGCTCTCGACCAATTGTAGGCCAATTTTGAAAAGGACAATTCGGGTAAAATGCGCGACATTTCCAGGGATCGCATTTTTGCCGTCCGCGGCACGCCGTCCGCGCAGCATTGGCCGGAGGCAACACTTTTGCTGTCGAGAAGGCGAAAATCCTTCATGTTTCAGGCTCTCCAATTGCCAAAATGGGACCAGTTCCAGCTGGACGCCTATGCCGAGTTGGAATGGGCGGACGTGGACATCAAGCTGGTGTTCAAGCTGAACGACCACGGTCGCGATTTGCTCACGCAGCTCCTCAAGTTGCCCCCGCGGGAACGCATCTCAGGCCGCCGGGCGCCATGCTGCACAAATACTTCGACGAGCTGCCCAAAACTTTGCATGCGCTTTTGCCCACAGGTTAAGAGAAAGCTCGACGAATTCAAGAAGTACACAAAGCTTAATTCCGTCACTTAGAATCTGTTCTTCATCGCATTCAACGGCAACAAAAAGCTTTCGGCACTGGCGGCGGACGATGACAGAAGGACGTGCTATGTTTGATTGAGCAGGAGAGAACATCCGGAACTGCTTTTTTGCAACATTTTTAAGATCTTATTAAATGCATTGAAACAAGAAAGACAGCGGCAGATGGCCTTTAATCCCGCGGGATCTCAAGAAAATCCCGACGGATCCCGAAAAATTTCTGCAAATGGTAGTGATGAAATACAACCATTAAGCTGAAATACATGGCCTCAAAAATGTAGCAAAATTCAATGGCGAGGATATAGTGTCTAACATCGCTCTGTCTGACGCGTCGTTAGAGTTTTTCTGTTAATTTGTTTAAATGGTTTTGGCGTTTTGATTTGCACAAATTAATTTTTGCTTTTTTTTTGTTGAGGGGTCGGACCAATTTTTAGCAAAAAGCCTTGCAAAAAGCACACTTTTTCGAACTTTTGTTCAACGAGTTGGGCACCGTTCCTAAAAGATGATTAATGAACATCCCTGGCCCGTATATCCGTTATTATAAAATGGTTGCAGGCCGAGGCCATACATGTTATTTATGTTTTAGATGAATTTCTGCAGCTCCAAATAATTCACCGTTTTCAAAATGTATTTTTAAGTGTTAAATATGCGAATGGCTTATCCGAGTGGTGAAGGACTGTGCAGTCCGGAGATTGAAATTTCCGAAGGTGGGACGATGCTCGATGGCAAGGGAAAGTTCAACGATTTGAAAGCAATGTTGGATAGCAATCGTGAGAACGTCAAAATGGACGCGATGCGGAGGATAATCAACGTCTGTCATTTAGCTATAGATTAGTCAACTTTTAAAATCACAAATTTGTTTTCTGATCGGACAATTTGTTGGGCTTTTGTCGTTTGAATTTCTCCGTTTTTAGATGGTCGCTCGCGGAAAGGACGTTTCAGAGATGTTCCCTGCCGTTGTCAAAAATGTGGCCGCAAAAAATTTGGAGGTCCTCCTATTAATACTAATTAACTGTTTTATCGTTTTAAATTGGTCTCGTTTTGTAGCTTCAAGAAGTTGGTGTACGTGTATTTGGTTCGGTATGCGGAGGAACAGCAGGACTTGGCACTTTTGTCGATTTCCACCTTTCAAAGAGCACTCAAGGATCCAAATCAGCTTATTCGGGTAGCACAATATTTAAACTATTTAGAGATGGCAATATTTTGGGATTTTAGAGAAATAAAAGTTCGTTTTTTAAGTTTTTTAATGGATGGGGCTGCAGATAAAATTATCCAAATTTTATTTCAATTTCAAATATTTTTCTAGGCGAGCGCCCTGCGTGTGTTGTCTTCCATTCGCGTCCAAATGATCTCTCCGGTTGTTATGTTGGCCATTCGCGAGGCAATTCGCGACATGAGCCCATACGTTCGCAAAGTGGCGGCACACGCTATTCCCAAACTGTTCGCACTGGACCATGAACTGCAGCCGCAGCTCATCGAATGCATTGACAACCTTCTCGGTTTGCTTTGGGTTGATTTCAAAGCATTAACCTTTAGAGTTTGGTTTTTCAAATTTGTTTTTTTGAATTTTGGTCCAAAAGATTTTTTTTTGGCGATTCCACGAGATCCAGGTTTTTTTACAGAATAACTTTGTAAAAAAATATTTTGTGAATTTTATTTTATGTGACAAACGAACTTTGGTGCTGGGCTCGGCTGTTTATGCGTTTGAAGAGACGTGTCCCGATCGGCTTGACCTGCTTCATCGTCACTTTCGTCTCTTTTGCCGAGCGTTGGCCGACGTCGACGAATGGTCTTTTCAAGCGCATTGATTCTGTAAAAGGCATTTGTTTGCAGGGGTCAGGTGGTTATGATCGGCTTGTTGACTCGCTACGCCCGCACTCAGTTTACGTCGCCATTTACATCTTGCGCCATTGGCACCAGAAAAGCAGGGGCAATCAGCGAAAAAAGGGAGACCGACAGCAGTGCAGATGAGGAAGAAGAGAGCGACGGGGACGAAGAGGCAAGAATGTGACGATATCCGTTAAATTTGGTAGATGAACCAAAGCAGATGAGTGATGTGATGACTAAAAGTTGCTTTAAACGGATTAAAGTTTCAATTTTTAAGCCGCTAAAGGAGCATTCGAAACCCTTGGACTGCGACCACAATTTGCTGATTGCTTCCGTCCGTCCATTGCTACAAAGTCGCAACCCGGCAGTGGTCATGGTGAGTTTTTGCTATTTTAGATCAGAAATTTTCAGTAAAGGTTTTGTAATAGTGAACTTCTTCAGGCGGTTGCCCAACTATTCTTTCACGTCGCTCCCCATGCCCAACTTGCGGCCGTGCCCCGTGCATTGGTTCGCCTTCTTCGCGGGCCAAACGAAGTTCAATACGTTGTGTTGGTTAATATCGCCACCATTTGCGCAACGCGTCAAACAGAAGAACTTTTTGCAATCAGCAAAGTTTGTTTTGGCCAATTTAGCATGAACAAGCGCGCCCTTTGTTGTGCGACAATTCTTACTTTTTGAACATTTTAGAGCCTTTTCGAGCCATTTTTGAAAAGTTTTTTCGTCCGCAATTCCGACACAATTCACGTGAAGCGGCTGAAGCTGTACGTGCTTACCAGTTTGGTGTCCGAGGCAAATGTCCAGTTGGTTGTGCGGGAATTGCAGGCACTGGCTAAGGGATGCCGAGGCATAAACCGTATTATTTTCCCATAGGCCTATCTCCAAATGCTCGACATTGCCGAGGCGGCCATCGATACCATTGGGCGTTGTGCCCTGGCAGTTCCTTCGGCGGCTGAGACCTGTTTGGGCTGTCTGATTCGGCTGATCACAACAAGTGGCCAGGACCATATTGTAAAGTCAATGGCCAAATCTCTAAGATTATTGGACCATAATTTATTAAACCCGCAGATTTGTGCTTCTGTTGTTGTACTCAAACGTTTACTTCAGTCCACTGCCCCCGGAGGGGTTTCAGTCCAATGTCCCTGCGCAGGTGGTGGATGCTCCACTCCCACCAGAATAATCGGCCCAACTCCTCCTCTTCCGTCCGCTACATCGACGAAAATGTCGCCGAAAATGGCACTCCATTAACAAATTCGGCCCAACTTGTGCCGGACGATGGCGGCGGACGCAGGCGAAGGCCGTCGGCACCGGCGGAAAGTGCCATTGTGGCGAACGGCGAGTGTTTTGATTCAATTTGTTGGTGGCTTAAATCTTTGATCGTCATCAAAGCTTTCATTTCCACAAATTTCATCGCCAATTTAGCACTCAAAGGGCGTTCCGCGACAATTTTCCCTGGCCAACACTATTTGATCTCGCCGCCCAAGCGAACATTGGGCCAAAAACGGACGGAATCGGCCTTCGCCGCGTTGCTTTCCCCCAAAGATGTGATCTGAACTTTGGTGTCCGGGAAAATGATTTTTGAAAATTCAACTTTAGGCGCCATTCCCCTCTCTTTTCCCCATGAGCGTCTCGTGGAGCGTTCAAAATGGCCAAGGCCCCCCACCCCCTCCGGCGCCAACTGACGGTAAGCCTGAAAAAGAGATTGAATGGGAAGATGTTCAGCATCCGAACGTGTTGAATGATCCATGCCTTTTTTGGATTGGATGTTGAATTTGGCTTTTCCCTTTCACCAGAGACGGCCCGGTGCTCTTCCCCCCACCACAACAACAGCAACAGCGGCAACAACGGCAACAACAACAAACACTCATCCGCAACAAATCGGTTATTTTTGACGGAGGATGGCAATTGTGCAAAGATTGCTGCTGTTTTTGTTGTTGTTGACCCAATTCGTTTGAGATTTGTCAATGCCCTGCTGACAATGAACGGTCGGTGGAGGACATCGACGGGCGGCGCTGCCGGAGAGGAGGCGGACGCGGGACGCCGCCGCGAGCACAAGACGAAGGCGTACAAGGGCAACAGCAGCAGCAGGTCCCGGTCGGTCGGTGCCAACCAGCAAATGCGCCTTTCGGCAACGTAATTAATTCAATCATTTAATCCCGATTTTGAACCCCTTCAAAGAATGCATTCCATCGGACAACCGATGGACGACGTTCTTCTGGCCGAAAGAGCGTCTTCCGGTGCCCTCCGAGCGCCGAGCCCTTTCAGTACCTACTTTAGAGGCGAATATTTTTGTTTTCATTATGGACTTTGCAATCTACAAATTTGCAGCTTTTGGCTTTGCGCGGCATAACACTCTCTCCGTCGCCGGCGAGTACTCGTCACCCTTTTCCCTCCCGCCGAACGACCCCCCGGGCAATCTTTCCCAACAGGTGTCCAATGTCGCGTCCTTTTGAGTTCGCTTTACCCTTTTTTTGGTGTTTAGTCGCCTTTTTCCACCAATTCGATGGCATCGCCTTCCCGCAAAATTGATGGGTTGGAGATGTTCAAACGGTTGGAGAAGTTGGGCGAGGGCAGTTACGCGGTAAGGGCCCGCCGAAATTTTTGTTTTCATCGGTTTGATTCCAATTTTGGACCGTTTGGAAAAGCGAAAATCGGCTGGACGGGTCCATTGTGGCGCTGAAGGAGATTCGGCTCCAGGAGCAGGAGGGACTTCCGTTCACCGCCATCAGAGAAAGTCCGGTCAAATGCCTTCACTTTGTCCACTGTCCGTGCCCATTCGTTCGTTCAGTTTCGTTGCTGCGGGCTCTACGCCATGCGAACATTGTCCGACTCCATCAAATAATCATCCAACAGGCCCGTGCCCTCGTCCTCGTCTTCGAATACATGGTCAGCAAACTGTCCGCAAAAATAGACATCAGAATTTTAGCGGACAGACTTGGCCAAGTACATGGAGCAGTACCCGCACGGGTTGGACACGTTCCGGACCAAACTGTTCCTCTTCCAGCTCCTTCGAGGATTGGCCTTTTGTCATGAACAGAAAATTCTGCACAGGTAAAAACTGTCTGTTTTTGCAATGAAAATGATTTCTTTTTTTGTTTTTTGCAGAGATTTGAAACCGCAAAATTTGCTGGTGAATACGAATGGTGAGCTGAAGTTGGCCGATTTTGGGTTGGCCCGGGCCAAATCGGTGCCATGCCGCACATTCTCTCACGACGTTGTCACACTCTGGTGAGTCTTTTTTGGTGTTCAATTTCCGATTTAATCGAACACAATTTTATGTATCGACCGCCGGATGTGCTGCTCGGCTCCACCGTTTACTCCACGCCGTTGGATATTTGGTCAGTTTGGGGGGAGCGTCAAATTTTGAACGTTTTCGACTTCTTTTAGGGGAGTCGGGTGCATTTTTGCGGAGATGTGCATCGGCTGCGCATTGTTTCCGGGCGCAAGCGATGCTCTCGACCAATTGTAGGCAAATTTTGAGTGAAGGACAATTTTGGCAAAATGCGCGACATTTCCAGGGATCGCATTTTTGCCGTCCGCGGCACGCCGTCCGCGCAGCATTGGCCGGAGGCAACATTTTTTGCTGTCGAGAAGGCGAAAACCTTTCATGTTTCAGGCTCTCCAATTGCCAAAATGGGACCAGTTCCAGCTGGACGCCTATGCCGAGTTGGAATGGGCGGACGTGGACATCAAGCTGGTGTTCAAGCTGAACGACCACGGTCGCGATTTGCTCACGCAGCTCCTCAAGTTGCCCCCGCGGGAACGCATCTCGGCCGCGGGCGCCATGCTGCACAAATACTTCGACGAGCTGCCCAAAACTTTGCATGCGCTTTCGCCCACAGGTTAAGAGAAAGCTCGACGAATTCAAGAAGTACACAAAGCTTAATCCGTCATTTAGAATCTGTTCTTATCGCATTCAACGGCAACAAAAAGCTTTCGGCACTGGCGGCGGACGATGACAGAAGGACGTGCTATGTTTGATTGAGCAGGAGAGAACATCCGGAACTGCTTTTTTGCAACATTTTAAGATCTTATTAAATGCATTGAAACAAGAAAGACAGCGGCAGATGGCCTTTAATCCCGCGGGATCTCAAGAAAATCCCGACGGATCCCGAGAAATTTTTTGCAAAATTAGGTAGTGATGAAACCATTAAGCTGAAATACATGGCCCTCAAAAATTTAGCAAAATTCAATGGCGAGGATATAGTGTCTAACATCACTCTGTCTGACGCGTCGTTAGAGTTTTTCTGTTAATTTGTTTAAATGGTTTTGGCGTTTTGATTTGCACAAATTAATTTTTGCTTTTTTTTTGTTGAGGGGTCGGACCAATTTTTAGCAAAAAGCCTTGCAAAAAGCACACTTTTTCGAACTTTTGTTCAACGAGTTGGGCACCGTTCCTAAAAGATGATTAATGAACATCCCTGGCCCGTATATCCGTTATTATAAAATGGTTGCAGGCCGAGGCCATACATGTTATTTATGTTTTAGATGAATTTCTGCAGCTCCAAATAATTCACCGTTTTCAAAATGTATTTTTAAGTGTTAAATATGCGAATGGCTTATCCGAGTGGTGAAGGACTGTGCAGTCCGGAGATTGAAATTTCCGAAGGTGGGACGATGCTCGATGGCAAGGGAAAGTTCAACGATTTGAAAGCGATGTTGGATAGCAATCGGGAGAACGTCAAAATGGACGCGATGCGGAGGATAATCAACGTCTGTCGTTTAGCTTTAGATTAATCGACTTTAAAGTCACAAAATTGTTTTGTGATCGGACAATTTGTGGGGCTTTTGTGGTTTGAATTTCTTTTTTTTTAGATGGTCGCTCGCGGAAAGGACGTTTCAGAGATGTTCCCTGCCGTTGTCAAAAACGTGGCCGCAAAAAATTTGGAGGTCCTCCAATTAATATTAATTAACTGTTTTACCGTTTCAAATTGGTTTGTTTTGTAGCTCAAGAAGTTGGTGTACGTGTATTTGGTTCGGTATGCGGAGGAACAGCAGGACTTGGCACTTTTGTCGATTTCCACCTTTCAAAGAGCACTCAAGGATCCAAATCAGCTTATTCGGGTACACAATATTTAAACTTTATTTAGAGATGGCAACATTTTGGGATTTTAGAGAAACAAAAGTTCGTTTTTAAAGAAGTTTTTTGGGCTGCAGATAAAATTCTTTATTCTTAAAATTTCAAATATTTTTCTAGGCGAGTGCCCTGCGTGTGTTGTCTTCCATTCGCGTCCAAATGATCTCTCCGGTTGTTATGTTGGCCATTCGCGAGGCAATTCGCGACATGAGCCCATACGTTCGCAAAGTGGCGGCACACGCTATTCCCAAACTGTTCGCACTGGACCATGAACTGCAGCCGCAGCTCATCGAATGCATTGACAACCTTCTCGGTTTGCTTTGGGTTGATTTCAAAGCATTAACCTTTAGAGTTTGGTTTTTCAAATTTGTTTTTTTGAATTTTGGTCCAAAAGATTTTTTTTTTGGCGATTCCACGAGATCCAGGTTTTTTTACAGAATAACTTTGTAAAAAAATATTTTGTGAATTTTATTTTATGTGACAAACGAACTTTGGTGCTGGGCTCGGCTGTTTATGCGTTTGAAGAGACGTGTCCCGATCGGCTTGACCTGCTTCATCGTCACTTTCGTCTCTTTTGCCGAGCGTTGGCCGACGTCGACGAATGGTCTTTTCAAGCGCATTGATTCTGTAAAAGGCATTTGTTTGCAGGGGTCAGGTGGTTATGATCGGCTTGTTGACTCGCTACGCCCGCACTCAGTTTACGTCGCCATTTACATCTTGCGCCATTGGCACCAGAAAAGCAGGGGCAATCAGCGAAAAAAGGGAGACCGACAGCAGTGCAGATGAGGAAGAAGAGAGCGACGGGGACGAAGAGGCAAGAATGTGACGATATCCGTTAAATTTGGTAGATGAACCAAAGCAGATGAGTGATGTGATGACTAAAAGTTGCTTTAAACGGATTAAAGTTTCAATTTTTAAGCCGCTAAAGGAGCATTCGAAACCCTTGGACTGCGACCACAATTTGCTGATTGCTTCCGTCCGTCCATTGCTACAAAGTCGCAACCCGGCAGTGGTCATGGTGAGTTTTTTGCTATTTTAGATCAGAAATTTTCAGTAAAGGTTTTGTAATAGTGAACTTCTTCAGGCGGTTGCCCAACTATTCTTTCACGTCGCTCCCCATGCCCAACTTGCGGCCGTGCCCCGTGCATTGGTTCGCCTTCCTTCGCGGGCCAAACGAAGTTCAATACGTTGTGTTGGTTAATATCGCCACCATTTGCGCAACGCGTCAAACATGAAGAACTTTTTGCAATCAGCAAAGTTTGTTTTGGCCAATTTAAGCATGAACAAGCGCGCCCTTTGTTGTGCGACAATTCTTACTTTTTGAACATTTTAGAGCCTTTTCGAGCCATTTTTGAAAAGTTTTTTCGTCCGCAATTCCGACACAATTCACGTGAAGCGGCTGAAGCTGTACGTGCTTACCAGTTTGGTGTCCGAGGCAAATGTCCAGTTGGTTGTGCGGGAATTGCAGGCACTGGCTAAGGGATGCCGAGGCATAAACCGTATTATTTTCCCATAGGCCTATCTCCAAATGCTCGACATTGCCGAGGCGGCCATCGATACCATTGGGCGTTGTGCCCTGGCAGTTCCTTCGGCGGCTGAGACCTGTTTGGGCTGTCTGATTCGGCTGATCACAACAAGTGGCCAGGACCATATTGTAAAGTCAATGGCCAAATCTCTAAGATTATTGGACCATAATTATTAAACCCGCAGATTTGTGCTTCTGTTGTTGTACTCAAACGTTTACTTCACGCGGATGCACCGATGGCATTGCTGCGGAGAATGTTTCAGTTGATTAACACTGTCAAAGTAAGTGAGAGAGGGGGGGGGGGGGGGAGTCCATTCAATGAAAGCTCGGAAAGAGCTGAATTCGGATAAAAATTGGGCACATTCAGGCCCCAATGGCGCGCTCATGCATCCTTTGGCTAATCGGCACGCACATTAACAAAGTGCCAAAGTTGGCACCGGATTTGTTGCGAATTGTCGCAAAAACATTCTGTGAAGAAGCTGATTCCGTCAAGGTAATTTGGACTCATTTCTCAATAATTATACAATTGTCTAACCCTATAAGGCCTTTAACATCACTAAATTAGTGGATTTAGTTGCAATCGCTGAATTTGGCCATGCGCATTTGGGCCATTGACCCCGCCAATCGCGAGGGAAAATGTGCCATTCTCGTGAAATACGTTTTCCAACTCGCCCGTTACGATCGTTCTTATGACATCCGGGACCGATGCCGTTTTCTGCGCAATTTTTTGTTCCTTAAAGAAACAAATTCTGTGAGTTTTTATTTTCAAAATTTGTCAAATTAGTGATTTAATTTAAAGATTATATTTCCACTGGACATCTTTCTTCACGAACGTCCGGCGCCCGTTGTGCACAATTCTTTTGCTGACCGAGCAGGAGCACTTCCAATTGGGAACGCTTTCGCATTTACTCAACCAGGCAATTTAATCGTTTGTTTGTCAAAGTGTTGTCTTGACTTTAAATTCATATTTTCCGCGATATTTCCGATTTTTCTAAAATTGCGGACTATTTTTAGAAATGCACTGGCTACACGGAGCTTCCCGACTTTCCGTCGCAACAACCCGACCCGACAGTTACGTCGTTCGGCGTATCCTTTGCCCAGCGATGACTTTGAAGCCGTCCAAGGAAAGGAGACGACAGTAACAAATGCGGAGGCCGTCGATGAGGAGGAAATGGAGGAGGAAGAGGAGGCCGAGGAGTACTCATCTGAAGAGGGCAACGAGGAGGAGGAGGAAGACGGTGACGAAGATGAGGAGGCGGATGAGCAAAGCGAAGAGGAAGTGGAAGGTGGGTTTTGCTATTTTTTAGCTATTGTCAAAAATTGTGCGGGAAAAGGGCGCGGCATCGCATTAATAGGAATATTTAAATCTTTCAAAATGTAAGAAATGGCTTTTAGCGCGACAATTTTTATTGCATTCATCAATAATAGTCATTTCGGCGTGGATTGTTGTTGTTGTTAGTAGTAGTATTCATGGCGGCCATCATCCTCCATTGCTGTCGGATGTTTCATTGCAGCCGGATGGGGGAAATTGTGCACGTTTCTGAAGGCAAAGAGAGAAAACATAATAATTTCATAACAATTTGTTGGAATCGGAAAATCGCAGTTATGTGTTGACTGTGACAAAGGGATTTAGTTGAGAAAAGTGTGCCTGGCGTTGTAGAAAACGATGTCTCCGTCGGTTTGCACGGGATTTCGAAATGACCGCCGAATCACTCTGAACGCGTAGAACACCACCAGAGCGGAACAGCAGAGGAGAACGAGCAGAAAGGAAATGACCAAAATCCACCTGAATGGAAAGAATTAGGTGGAGTATACACATTCGTCTTTTGACAATGCTTCGCGTGGATATAGTAGTATGAAATTTTCTTTACGCTTGAAGACTTGAACTTTTTTTAAAATTTTGTCCATTTACATCAGCGGAACGAGAACAGACGTGAGAAGGCGGGTGTCGAAGGGGAGACAAGCATAATGGGCCTTAGACGACTCGCCACAATTGTCCACGTAAACGCATTGGGCAGATGCGGGGCACGAGTTGGCGCCTGCGGAAAATTTGCTAATTTTATTTTCCTCTAAACGAACGGCTTACAATAGTCAGCATTTTCATAGCATGTTAACTTGTCGGAATAGACAATGTTTCCCATTTTTGATGACTAATTTTAAAATAAATTCAATCGAAAATACAAAAGAATGAATGGGCCGATTTCTCTTTCACCATCTGACGAAACCGGTTTTGCCTCCGCAATGTTCACCCAAAAGAAAATTTAAGTAAAGGTTAATGGGAAAAGGGTAAAGTTTTTTTGTTAATGTAAACAATTTGGATGAACAGTGCCACTGAGCGGAATAGGACACAGCGATTTTTTGTTTATTTCTGTAACGGTTACGTCACAAAAAGACAACTCGAAAAAACGACATGTTTTTAAGAGCTTAATTAATTTTTTAAAAATTGAAACAAAAAATGCAGCGTCAGGACGATAATCGGAAAAGAACAAATGGAAAAATGCATGAATGAGTGAACAGTGTCCGTTTGTGATTAATTGGCCTATAATTATTCTTCACACACAACAAATTCATAGCATCGGAAATAGTTGAAAGGGGGGAGGGGGGGGGGGGAGGGAGGGGAACACTTGTCGCCGCACTTTTTTGAACGGGCTTTTAGAATTAATTTACCTGGGCACCATTATACGAAAAGATTCAGCAGCAAGTCTCAAAAAACGCATGTTTAATAAAGCAGTTCAAATCAGTCATTCACAAAAAAAGGGGCGGGGGATGGAAGATTAATTTCGCGCCGTGTTCAGATGAAGATGAAAGTGACGATGGTCAAGGGGTGGAGGAGGAGCCGATTCCGTCAATTTCAAAGTCCCGGGAGGAGGAGGAGACAATTGCCGAAGAGCAAACAGCCGAGGCACAGCCTCTTGGTGGCGAAAACGGCAACAAAAAAGGATGGCCAGCAGAAAGCTGAACACTCCGAGGATTTGTTGCTTTTGGACATCGATTTTGGCCCACCCTCAACACACATCAATTTCGTTGTGTCCAAAGTGGCGCAGAGCAACAGCGCAATATGTTCCCGATCGGTTTGAGGTGTCTTTCTTTTTTTAATCAAAAACGGGGGGCAACATTTAATTTTGCTTAAATTTTAGCTTCAATTCGTCGAATCCGCCCTCTTCTGGCGGCCTCTGCATTGCCGGCCGTTTCTGTCGTTCGCCATGTCTCTATTCGACTTCAATGGTCACTGTTCAGTTGCAGATCAGCTACCAAAGTCGTCATATTCGTTGCTGCGACGTGCGACTGAGTCCAGCGACAAATGTACGCGTATTTTGTCTCAAAGGAACGGAAACAAATGATTTCCTTTTAATTTTTTCAGTGTTTTTTGCCGACGAGTGGACCCATTTTGGTGGAAGCGCTGAAGGAAAGCGAACGTCGAACACTTACGTTGGGCATTGATTTTGGTGATTCTACGCAGACATCCGAGTGGACGGTCAAATGGGGGGAAGACGGAGAAAAAACAACGAAATTCGACGTTCAGGTGACTTACTTGATTCTCTTTTTTTGAGACATTTTGTATAATTTTTTTAAACAAAATTTAGGCTCCGTACGAAGAACAGGTGGAAGGCATTGAATGCGATGCCGAACAGTTCGTGGAATGTCGCGCAAAATTGACGGGAATGAACCAAATTCGGTGTGCACTGAGCAGAAAAACGGACCAATTTATTGGGAGAGCCTTGCTCAAAGTCTGCAATTGCAAGCAAGTGTTGGGGCTGAAGGTCGGTCCATTGTCTTTAATGATGCATTTTCAATCGTAATTGTTTTTTTCCCATTGTTGTACAGCTCTGTTTTGCTGCCCAAACGGTGTCGCGTAAGGAGCTTGTGCTGATTTCACTGGTGGGGCGGGGGAAAGAAGACCGGGAAGACGACGACTGTTCGGTGCAAGTCAACTGCGACAACATCACATTCGCTTCGTTGCTTTGCCAAGAGTTGGCAAAAAAATTGGATTCGGATTTATAGGGGGGGCGTTGGCTTTATGTTTTTGATCGACAGGCTCCCGGACAGTACTTCAGACATTCCGTCAGAATTTGTTAGTTAGTCAATTACAACTGAAATTTTTTTGGTACGATTCGAACAGTTTCTATTAGGATGGACAGAAAAGTAGTAAAAATTTCAGTAAATTAATTCCATTTTGTTTTATTAATAATTGATGTGATTGTACAACATTTGCAAATTTCCATTTAAAAATAAATGTAAAATGTAGCCAATTTTAATACAACAAACTTTAAAAAGCATAAGTTGAAAACACATATATATCCATATTTAACGTGCAGAGAAAATAGTGTAGAGATCGGCTGCTGGTGACTTGAAAAGTCGACTCTGGATTTTGGACAAGAACATTAAAATGATTGAATTTCAGAAACTCTTCATTCATTTTCACGGGCTTTTTATGACTCCAATCTCTACATATTCCCTTTCGGTCTTTTAATACAGGCACTTTGAACGAATACATTTTGCCCCATTTCAGTTTTGTGTGCTTTTCTTCGACGAAACATCGCCAAATTGATCAATTGGCAGTCATTTTGATTGGAATTGTTCTCCCTTTTTTGGTCCAGGTGCTGGTTTAATTTTTTAAATTCCATGAAAAGATGTTGATGAACCTTTGGGTTAAAATTATTCCAAAATTAAATGTTTGTCTATGATGGGCTTGGCATTCGATTGGCAAAAATGGGTAGTATTAAAAGTGACGGGGTCAGAGGTGTCCACTGCAATTTTCATCCAAAATCTGACAGCACAGTGTGGGCACATGTGGGACTGCGGCGAGCAGTTTACATGCCTGAAACAAACGAATTTCGGGTTCTTTGATGTGCGTTCAAATGGTTATTTATCCATATTCTAGAACATGGCTTACCTTCCCGAATTGGTCTTCCATGGGTTCACCGTGTTTGTTCGCCCATTCCCGTACTCTGCCCAAGTAACTGTCCATGTAACTCTTGCAAATGGGCAAATCCGGCCTCAGCGTGTCACATTTGCCTGTACAAAATGCGGGCATCAGTTTTGCTGTGGTTCTCTAAAAGGTTGTCCATGTCTCACTTCTTGCCACTGGCAATTTGATGAACTGTTCCTCCCCATTTTCCTTTTCAATGCTTGGCGACTTGTGAGCGTCGCTTGTGCTGTTGTGCTGCTCCCCTCCGCCGTTTGTAGCAACGCCCTCGACCGATGCATTTGCGGTTGCCAAACTTGGCGATGAAATTGGAGAAGTTATTGTTGGCTGTGAGGTGTGGTGGTGTGTGACATTTGAATTAAACACAAAGATTATTTAAAAACAAAATACCCTTGTCGTTTCGTCGGTGCCATTTGTTGACTGATGCGCGTTTGCGATTGTTGTGCTATAACAATGGAAATTATTTGGGCGTTTTAAATCTCTTAAAAATGAAAATGTGCAATTTTTCAAATATTATAATTAGTGAAAATATGAATACTTTTCACCACCATCCCCCGAAGTGGTAATGCTGCTGCTAGCTGTAGAGAGCGTACTTGTTGGCGTCGTCGTTGTCGCCGTCGTTTCCTCTATTTTTGCTGTTGTACCATTTTCCGATGGTGATTGTTGGCCGGTTACCGTGCTTGTCGACATTGTTTCGTTTGAGTCATTCGCCGTTTGAACTGTTTCAACTTCAGTTGTTGATAAAGTGGAAGATTCTGTGTGAAAAATAACAAAAACGTGTAACTTTCAATTGTTGAATTACATTTTCTTCACCTGCTTTTATGGCAGAAGTTGTTTCCGTTAAGTTTTGAGTAGTTTCAACTGTTGTTTCCGCTGTTTGTGTGGTGGTGGTGGTGCCATTCTCTGCGTTTGTCGTATTGGTAATGTTCGCAGAAAGTTTTTCGTTAGAATTGTTGTTCTCCAACGGCGGAGGTGGAAATGTGACGTTCGTTAACACATTTTCGCGTTCAATTGGCGAGCCCTGTTCCACTGCTTCTACTAGCCCTCCTGTAGATGGAATTGACGAAACGCTTGTGCCATTGTTATCGGCCGTAGTGATGTTGTTGTTTGATTCTTCCGCAGTCTCATTTTTTGTCTCTGAAACTTGAACAATTTACACACAAAGAATTTGTGTCTGGTTTGACCATTGGCATTGGGAAGAACAACTTCATTTGCAAGTGTTGCTGTTTCATTTGTTAATGTTGTTGTTGCATTTGCCGATGTTGTTGTTGCATTTGCCAGTGTTGTTTCTGCATTTGCCGATGTTGTGTCATTACTGCCTTCCTTTTCACCATCGCCAATTAATTGGCTAATTCCGAATTTGGCTTCATCTCCTTTCACTGTGGTACCGTTTTGTCCCGTCACTGACTCGCCCACTGGCGAAAGATTGCTTCCTAAATCCCCACAAATTTGTCTCAATTTCCTAATGAATGGAGGGAACCAACCGTCAGTTTGATTCCCAAGAAATGCGTTCAGTGAAAAAGGGGATCCTCCACCACCACCAGTAGCGAGTTGTTGTCCTACACCAGTGGCAGGTTGTTGTCCTCCACCCGTGGCGGGTTGTTGTCCTACACCACCTCCACCCGTGGCGGGTTGTTGTCCTACACCAGTGGCAGGTTGTTGTCCTCCACCCGTGGCGGGTTGTTGTCCTCCACCCGTGGCGGGTTGTTGTCCTCCACCCGTGGCGGGTTGTTGTCCTACACCACCTCCACCCGTGGCGGGTTGTTGTGCTCCACCACTTTCACCCGTGGCAGGTTGCTGTCCTACACCAGTGGCGGGTTGTTGTCCTACACCAGTGGCAGGTTGTTGTCCTCCACCCGTGGCGGGTTGTTGTCCTACACCAGTGGCAGGTTGTTGTCCTCCACCCGTGGCGGGTTGTTGTCCTCCACCCGTGGCGGGTTGTTGTCCTACACCAGTGGCGGGTTGTTGTGCTCCACCCGTGGCGGGTTGTTGTCCTACACCACCTCCACCCGTGGCGGGTTGTTGAATTGTTGCAGAACTATCTGTTGGGTGGGCGTAAGATGAGTAATGCAGCGTCGAAATTGTACTCATTCGCTTACTTGTAACAGTTTCCCCAGTTTTGTTTACACCAGGCGCGTGATTTGTTACGGCATTAGTATTCGCTGTTCCGCCCACGTCTTCGTCACGTTTTGTCAGTGGTTTTAATTCAACTCCTAATTTGCTGATTCCAACTCCCAATTTGTGCCCGTTGTACTCTCTCCCCTTTTTCATTTTCGTGGACTGATTTTGTTGTTCCAGTGGAATTGTTTTTGCCTGATTTGCTCTTCGGATTCTGCCACTAAAATTATGCCTTTTTTGAACTAAAACGGGCTTTTGCTTGCTTAAATTACCGGTCTGGACGATTTTTGGCCCGAGAGCTCTCATCAAAAGCGAAATCACTTTGTCCCCGCGCTCGTCACCTTTCTTCTGCTGCCCCCCATCATTTGAATGGCTTATCTCCGGCCTAACATTTTCCGCTAAATACTTTTTTTTTCTTATTTATGCTGTCCAATGCTTTCTCACAGTTTCTGTTCGTTCGTTCGATGCTTTCGCCCTTCGGCTTGACACAGCGCTTTTTGAGATTACAAGCTTTGTACAAATCCGGCCAGCTTTCATGCTTATGAATGTGATAGCCGTCGCCATAAGGGCCTCCGTTTGCTGTGAATTGAAACAGGACGCACCCGTCCAAACTGCGATCCTTTAAAATTGCGAAAAGTCCGTGGAAAATTCGTTCGTTCACCTCCCCCCGCCTCCCCATAGAAAAACTCTAACCGTCCAATAATGAGCTATTTTATTAGTCAGTCTGAATTAATGTCCAAAAATCTGCGCTTTGTGTTCCATTCATTGCAAAATCCCGAGAGGATTCCCGCATGAATTCCTGCCCCCGGCGTTTATTAATTTGCCGTACCTTTTCCGTGTCTTCCGTCACAAGTTGGCGTGAGAAATGCAGCTCGACAAGCTCGTCGTCCCACTTGCTTCCGCTTTTGTCAAATTTCCAATCTTGACTTGCATCTTTCTCGGGTACTCCATAGCTGTTCGAGTAGTAGTCGCTTCATTTCCTCCGGCACCCCGTCGTTGAGGAACACAACGCCAATGTCCATGTCCTGCATATTTAAAATTTATGAATGTGTAGAAATGCTCTTGAGCTCCAAATTTTACGCTCATATTGTCGCCGATTCCAATGGCAGACCACCATTTGCCCGTTTTGGGCTTTTGCTTCAGCACAAAATTGACTGACGCCGTGTCGCTGTCGTACATCCATCGAACGTCGTAACCGTCGCTTTTGAAGCTGCACGGGTCGCCCTTTCCACTGACATCGACCGATTGAGCAATGTCCGCGGGGGGAGAGTCTCGATGAATCGTCTCTAAACGATTATTCCATTTTTTTGCAAAATGCACAGCGCGCAATTAATTATTTTATGTTTACTTTTTGTCAATGCTTGCACATCCAAAAGGCAATTTTCGGCGAGTTCACAAATTTTTCTCTGTTTTGTGAGCGGGGAGAATGTTGAAGTGCCCGGGGCAATCCATGTCCAATGCGTTGGGAATTGAAATGTCTGTCAAGAATTGCCGTGATGCCGGGGGGTTGGAGACTTAAACGGTATAAAACCACTCACTTTGCATCCAGAAAGTAATCCTTTTTCCTCCTCTTTTGTTAATGGACGTGCAAATTCGGCAATCACATCGCCGTTACGACGTCTTTTCAACGATATTTCCCTCAAATTATTGCTGCTGGTAGTGCCTTCGGCATTTAGTTCGAAATGGGCCCCCTCCGCCAGCGGCTTTTCCCCCAACAATTCTCATTTCATCCCCTTTTTGCCCAATCGCAACGCCAATAAATTCGCTGTGCTTCCTGCATTTGAATAATAAATATAGTAAATGGATGAATACACGACAATTAGGGGAATTACTAATATGAGTTGAATATGCAACCATTCCCTCCAGACACACACTCACCTCCGTTTCAAAAGCCAATCCGGTTACGAACATTCCTTGTTCACTGAAATTTGCCGGCGGCACTGTTTTCAGCACAAACACGACACTCCGAGTTTGGGGCTCAAAGGCCCATTTGACGGAGTAGTCGGGCCCGTGGAACCCGCACTTAGTTGACAAATAAGCCGCACCGGTTGTTTCTAACAACAGCACAGCAACAAATGCAATACAAAAAGTTGTGCTGCACAGTCTTTTGGTCATCGTCTCCATCATGTAGCTGAAAGTAAAGTAACGGATAAAACGGAACAGATCAGCCAGCGGGGTGAAAAAAGGGGGGGAGGCACACGGAACGCGCGTTCACCGGATAATCATCCGCCGACCTGAGCAAGCAAAGGGAATGAAGTTAAAGTTAGGTACTCGGGGTTGTTGTGCTAATTTTTGATTTGATTAAGCCTTATTCATCCTGACGCTTAGCATTTTGGGAGCTTGTTTGATTAATAGCTGACACGGAAACATAAAGGCGGCGTTTTCCATCTAATAATTCGTTGTCGTCGGCGGCGGCAGATCACCCCACCCGTCTCATCCCCCATAAATCTGTTTGCCGACTGCACTAACAGTTTTTATTGTGAACGACGAAAAGAGAGCCCCCCCCCCCCCTCTTTGACAGAAAAGAAGACATTGTGTGACCACCAAAATTGGGTGCTTCGAAAAGCGCAATGTTATTAAGGGGGGGGGGGGGGGGGAGAGAAATGGCGGGAGTGTGGGAAAGCAAAGTGAAGATGATCGCCTCAATAATGAATAGAAAGTTGGAATTTTGCAAATTTCTGAAAGGGTTTAATCATTTATGAATAGAAAGGAAAGATTTGCTAATTTGTAAGTTCTCTCATAATTAAAGGGTTCATTCAAACGGTCCAAGCAAGTGTCATATATGTGGGTCAAATTAATTGAAACCGGACTATATATGTGTGTTGTTGCGTGTAGCTAAAGGGGGGGGGGGGAGGGGGGGACTTGTTCGTCTGAGGAAGTGTTTCGTCCTTTTTTTCTTGGCTCAGACCATCATTAATTGCCCTATGGGAATGATGTGTCCCCCTCTGGTGATTATGCTCATAGAATGACCAAAAAATGTTTGATTTATGTGACTTTGATGGATGAAAGCATGCTGACGATCAGTGTACAGAAATGCATAAGTTGAACGTGTAAGGAGGACTGGTTTGGGCTTGGCATATGCATATGGACTTGTTGCTCTACAAAAAAATCCCCCCCCCCTCCCCCCAATTTTCTGTAAGGCCATTTAAGACAAAAACGTCTGCTATAATTGTTTGAAGAAGAAGCTGCTGTGCTGTATTGGGGAGACGATATGTGGGTGAAGAATGGTGTGAACAAAAGCCCCTCTATCCCCCCCCCCCCTCCCCCCCTCCTCGGCTTCGATATACACCACCAATTTGTCGTCTCCACAGAAGAAATGTGTTAACAACAAACAGCCAGCCAGCCAGCCCCAACTGCAGCATACAAACGCATTGTTGTTATGACAGCAAATGTGTTTGAGAGAAGAGAAGCAATTAATGGGGGGAGGCAAACGAATGCGATGCCCTCTAAAAGTTGGCTTCAAAGTGCCACACTTTGTGTAGACATAGACAAATCTCATTCATTCATTCATTGTTAAAAATGAAGTGAAAGTTCCTTTTATTTCGAGCGAATGCGTGTTGAAGATAGGTTTGGTGGCTTGGCTTTGTTCCACTTTTGATTCTCTTGCTGCTTGGGTAATTATGATGAAACAAGAAAAGATGGGGTTGGTTTTTGGTGAGAGTTTGACATTGAGAGAGTTTGCGCATAATAATAGTCCGTCCCGTCCGTCCATGTACATTTTATTGTGTGTGTGTTGTGTGATCGGAAGGTTCCGATTGGATTGCATTGGCTTAAACTTCCACCGACAGAAGCAATTTTTTATTCGCATTACCGTCTCTGTCCCCTTTGGCATTTGTGCTTTTACTCAAATAATTAAATAAAATGGCAAAATGTTTTGGGCCTAATTGTACAGACAGCCGAGTACCGCCGGCAGCAGCTCTCTCTAAAGGGTCATTCGTGGGGGAGGAAGAGAGCCACCACCGCCGCTTAACTCACTGGACGGAAGAATGAAAGGTGTTCTTCCTTCCGCCGCCGTCCGTCCGTCCGTCGACTGTCCGGAAAGATTTGGCGGAGAATGAAGGGGGGGGGGGGGAAGGGGGGGGGGAACACGCGGCGAGGCGAAACAGGTCATCAAGGAGGCATGCAAATGCTTTTCCTCCTCCTCCTCCTCATCAACTTCTTCCTCACGGCTCCTCCCTTTACCCCCCTCCCTCCCCCCCCCCCCCCCTCCCCCCTCCCCCCTCCCCCCTCCCCCTCCCCCTCCCCCCACACACCGATACGCCCCCAGCCCCTCCGGCGCTTTTATTGCGCCGCACCGATTGGCGACGGGTGGAAGGAAACAGATTTTTTTGAATGACTGATGACGGCGGAAGAACAAAGGTAGAGAGAATGTGAAGTTGAAGTTTGTCGATTTGAGTGTACCCGGACTCGCTTTTGACATTGAAACTTGCGCATCTGCTGAGATTATTTCAACCTCTGATTGAACTGCTTGAGCGTTTGACAACAGTAACAATTGTTGCGGCAGTGTTTGTGTTATGTCCGATGCGTTTCCCCCCCCCCCCCCCCTCCAATATTTGCTAATCCTCGCAAAAATGGGGAATTAAATTGGGAAGACCTAGACTTACGACCTAGATCTTGCATTTTCCACCCTAATCCTAATTTGTTCGCGTATCCATGTCATTTTATTAAAGAACGGAATTGGAGTGCGATGGTTGTTCACTTCAAAATTTAATATTTTGTTGCATTTGCCCCCTTTCTTCGCCCCCTCCGTTTCCGCTTGATTGCCTTTTACTCACTCAGCGACATGTCCTCCCCCCTCAATTTGTGCTGCTTCTCATCGAACATTGCTGCAAATCTAGAGCATCGTGTCTTTAAAACAAATTAAAATGAGGGAGATGCAAAAAATTCAGATTTGAATTTATATGTTAATTGTCGGACGGGACATTAATGTGTTGTGAAAGCAAGTGAACTGATAAATTAGGGAAGAAAACATAAACCAAAAATTTTAGTTTCTAATCAGAAATTCTCGTGTTTTACATTTGTTCGAATTTTGAATTGTTTAAGCGCCTCCGGGAATGATAATTAGTAGTAACTTCCGTCCGCTGCCCATTTTGAACGTTCGAAGCAAACAAAAATTGTGATGAAAGTGATTAAAAAATCGATTCGTTGTTATCGCTGGGAGCCGGGACATTAACTGAACTATAATAAATAACAAACAGACACAGGTTCATTGCTAAAAATATAACCCATAACTTATGTAGGTAGGTAACAGCGAGCGAGACATTTTAATAAAAATGTTATTTAAATTAAATATTTATTTCTTTTTTAAGTTAATAAGGCTAATCCAACAGTGCCGAAATGGTTGTCGCCAACACGGCGTCGTCTTCGTCGGCCGAACAACAGAAGCAAGAGCCTCCGGCGATGGTCGTGAACCAGACATTGGAGCAGGAGGCTCGCCTCGTTGTGGAGCAAGAGACAGGCGGAATTCTGTTACGTGGTTTTCATGTTACCGAACAGCTTGAAAGCCTTTCCCCCCGCATGGATTGGCTTGCAACTGTTCGAATGAATGCATTTTCTTTAATCCCAAAATGAAGATTCGCTTTAAAATTGCGTCTTTTATTGTGTACGTGTTGGTGTTGTTTGTGATGTCCCCTTTTGCAGTTCTTGGTTTCGCTGGGGCCAGTCGTCGATGGTCAAACTCGCCGACTCGGAGCGTCGATTGCTCGGCAGAGTTAGGGCCCATATCATCACCAAATCGATAATGGTGAATTTTTGGACAAAAATGCCTTTTTGTTTGTTTGTTTGTTTGTTGAGAAATGCTGCTAATTTCTGTTAAAAGGTCCGTCTTTGGAACAGTTCCGTGCACACGCTGACAATAAAGCCGTCCTCTGACCACCCGTCGAGTCCGTGTCCCTTTGTGCTAATGCATGGATTTGCCGCCGGGGTGGGCATTTGGGCCGCGTCTCTGGACGACCTTTGCCTGAAGAGAACAGTGCACGCGTTCGACATTTTGGGTAAGGCCGTCGTCGCTTTTATTCCATTGGGGGGGGAAGGGTTTTCAACTTTTTTAAGGACATTTCACGGAACGGAAAGAGGGGAGAGGAGGGGAAGTCCAAACTATTCGGTCAAAAAGTGTGTAAAAAAAATGGATTTGACTAAAATGTCCAACCCCAAAACGCTAATCAATTTCCAATTCTCCGCAGGCTTTGGACGTTCCGACCGGCCCCAGTTCAGCAACGATCCAACGCTTGCTGAACTCGAATTTGTCCAGGCCATCGAGGATTGGCGCCGTGCCATGGGAATTGAGCAGATGGTGCTGGTCGGACACTCTTTCGGTTTGGATGGCGCTGCCCCCTCCAAATCCGAACACTTATTGTTGTAGGCGGCTATTTGGCCTCGTCCTACACGCTCGAGTACCCGTCTCGAGTTCGCCATTTGGTGCTGGTCGATCCGTGGGGTTTTCCCGAAAGGCCACAAATTGAGCAGGTAAAGGGGCGAGCGGGATGGGATCCGTCACTTGTTGGACAAATGCCGTTTCAGTTGCACATTCCCGTCTGGATGCGTGCCTTCGGCAGGGTTCTGTCTTTGTTCAACCCCTTGGCCACATTGCGCGCGGCCGGGCCTTTTGGTCGTCACATTTGCCGGCAAAAAAACTCATAAAAAACATAATTTAGGCTCTCGATTGGTGAAGAAATTGCGCTCAGACTTGGGAAATCGCTATGCTCACCAGGACCCGGACGCCATTTACGAATACATTTACCAGTGCAACGCGTTGGACCCCACGGGTGGGTGTGTGGAGGAGGGAGGGAGCAGCAACGTAACGTTCTGTTGGGGGGGGGGGATTCCTGACGCCTTTCGATTGTTTGGTGGATAATTAATTGCTCATTTGGTCCGGTGTTCAGGCGAAATTGCATTTGCGACAATGTCCAAGAATTTTGGATGGGCCAAACGCCCGATGATTAACAGGTGGGTGCGTGTTGATTGTCTATATGCTTTAACAAAACTGCAGATTCAATGGAATTAGCCCGTCGGTGCCGGTCACATTCCTTTGGGGCGGCAAGTCGTGGATGGTAAAAAATTCGAAAATGCCTCAAATATTTGGAAATGAATTTCAGGACCCGGGACCGGCCTATGAAATCCAGGCCAGGCGACAGGAGACTTCTTATGTGGATGTCCAGGTGAGTGTTTCCAGTTAAAAAGCATTCATTTGGCAATTTCTGTCCAGATAGTCACCCGAGCTGGTCATCACGTATACGCAGATGCACCCGAGGACTTCTGTCGACTGATGGCCCACGTGTCGGACATGGTGGACGCCGACTCGGACTTGGCAGGCGCGGCGGAGATGGACGAGTGGAGGGACCGTCTGGGAGACGTTCTTCCGTTAACTCCAATGGCCACAACAATGGCACAACTGCCGCAAACGGCAGAAGCAGCAGAGGAGGAGGAAAACAAACCTGGAAATGGCTTGGAAAACGGAGAGGGGGTGGGACAACTACCAACCAAACACCAATGACATAATGTCCATTCAGTTGATGCTTTTGCTTTTTTTGTACCAATGAATTTGGCAAAAAAACAAAAAAATGTGCCGTATGCCCGGAGTTAATCAAAAACATCCCCCCCCCCCCCCCCCCTCTCTTAAAGCCATGACAAAATTTGCCCGTTATATTTCTAAGCGATGATGCTCACTGAATTATTTTTGCCTTATGCGCACTTTGTTCAGATTTTCTTAAAAGAGACCGCGAAGTGCTTTTGGATGTTGTTACTTTGAACCTCATTAAAACTATTAAATTCAAATTTAGAGATTTTGTGGTATTTGGATGGGTCATCAAAAGCTGAATGGTCTTTTTTTGTTTTGTTTATTTTTATACTCGTTTAATAAACATTTATTCATTGTTCATCCATCGCCTTCATTCACTACCAAATGTTTTAAACAATTATTATTTTAATTATTTTTTTCGACGGAATCGATACGTTTTAGTTTTTATTGCATGACCAGCATTATTCCGGAGCAACAGTCGTCCACCTCAACGGATTGTTCTTCGACCGTTCATTCCTTAAAGTGTCTTCAGCAGTTGAACACAGCCGTGCAGAACGTTCTCAACAGGTACTTTCTTTTCCCACAGTGTCTCATAGACCAAAATTTGTTCAGCACCGACAAGACACAACCCGAGCTTTTCGGTCTAATCAACCAGGTTGACCACCGTGCTGTTTTCGCCCCTGTACTGGCCGGTTGTTGTTCTTCAGGTCACCGGTGCATTGCGGCGGCTACACGAAAGTCTGGGCCAAATTGAGGACGTCGATCGGAGTGAGGCGGAACAGCGGGAGTTGATCCAGGACTTGCAGCGACGTTTGAGTGCCAAAAATGAGTTCTTCCGAAGTCTCGGCGGCAGTGAAAGCGACGGAGGACAGCAACAGCAGCAAAACGGAGGCGGCGAAGGGGCAAAAGGCGCCGGAGGAGCGGGCGGAATTCCGGAGAGATGAGGTGAGCCCGGGAAGGAGTCCTCCGAACCCGAACTGCTTGGTGTCCTCACCTCAAATTCAGCAAGTGTCCGCGGATGGGCGTAACGTTTGTTCGGTTTTGTGCGCGGAGTGTCCCTCCGTCATTTTGCGTCCCCTCGCCGCGCACTTTCTTTCTCCCGACGACGACGGCGGCGGCGGCCAGCAAATTTCTTTGCCATTACCCCGCCAGAAAAAGCGAAGTGACGCCGTCGAAGCGGAGGGCGAAGTGCAGTCGACAGAACACAGCCTTTGGTGGACGGTGACGGACATGATGCAGTTCGAGAACGGTAATGACAGAACCAAAACAAATAAAAGAACTCTCTCACTTTCACTTTTTATTGGTTGGGTAAAAGAATGAATTTGCTTGATTTAGAGAAAAAAGATGACATTTTGTTCGGTTGACCCCCCCCCCCCCCCCCCCGTCCCTTTCAGTTGGTTTCACCAACGCCTTCCGTGGCCAGCGTTTTTTGGCCTGTGCAGACTGCGAAATTGGCCCTATTGGCGCCGTCTGTGATCGGACCGGCAAATTTCTGGTGTCCGTGGACCGTGTCCGGCATAAATAACGCCCCCCAACTTCAATTGACATTCATTCTCTCTTAAGCTAAGCATTATTATTTATTTTCGTTATTTGACCTTAAGGCTCACTACCGAATTTGTGAAGAATTAACGGTTGTTGCATTTTGTTTAAATTTGGATCTGACAGTGTTTCATTAAACGGATTAAAACTGGTTTTCTTCCATTAAATGTTTGTTTGTAGATAGGATCAAAACGTCCCTTCTCTTCGGCTCGCTCCATTTCGGGTTCGATGGGAAAATGTTTCACTGAGAGTGGTTTTTTTCCCTTCGCCGTTCTTTTGACTTTTATTACATATTTAATTTAATATGTAATGAATGTATTGCCATGTCGTGGGAAGAAATGAACGAATGAATATGAATGGATGTTGAGATTGGTCAGAGTGTAATGGTTGCACTTGCTACTTTCCCTACATTGGTCTCCGACCGTGAATAGAGGCGAGAGGAGGGGATCCATTCGTCCTTCCCCCCCCCCCCCCCCCCCATTCCGTTGGTTGGTGTTATTACCCCCTCCAATCGCTTAAAATGGCCTTGGGCACGGGGAGGGAATTGTGAAAGGAAAGGACTCCCTCCCCCACCCCCACACAACAGCAAAAGTGGGGGGGGGCAGTCACGCCATTCCCCGCCCACTTCCAATCGGTCGGTCGTCCACTTCCATTAGACCCGGTCCAATTGTTCGCAGCAACTTTAACGGTCAAATACTTTCTTCTGTAAAAGCCGGGACCCCCCACTAAAATAATGACCTTGCTTCCCACCGGGGGGGGCATCCCACCGATCAAAACCCTCCGATCGCTCTCAAAACAAAGAAAACAAATCGTGCCCTTTTGGACGTGTGATCTCCACCCGAATTTTTGATCAACCCGCCCGTCCCTCGTGGTTTAGGCCTCTTCTTCCCTTCTATCGTTTCTGGTGGACGTCCATTTCGTTGTTTGAAAATATGCGAATAAAAAATGAACAAAAAGTCATTTTGTCCCAAATCTAAATCCTCCTTCAAAATTTAATTCTCGCAATTGTAAATCCAAAATTTCAAATGGAAAGGGCTGCTACGCAAACTCCTCGACTGCTGCTCACTTCCATTTTTGCAAGTTTCACTAAACAACAATTCCAATTCCAACGAAACTTCTCTTCGGAACTTTACTCAATGCAAGGCAAACATTTTGTCGAATTTTCTTTAAACAGAAAGGAGTAAAATAATCGGTTTTTAGCCTCCAAAAACAACAATTGCGTCGGCTCCACCTTCAACTTTTTGGATGCATTTGACCTGAACAGCCAATTGACGGAAGATGAGCGCACTTTGAGGGACCAGGCGCGTGCATTTTGTCAGCAAAAGTTGCAGCCGCGAGTCACGCAGGCATTCCGTGAAGAAAGTGCGTGCAATCGCTGATAAATGGGGGGGAATCTTTACTGAAAATTTTTTTGAAATTTTAACCACTTTTT
The DNA here is from genome assembly GCA_020449905.1 of Globodera pallida. Taxonomy (NCBI): domain Eukaryota; kingdom Metazoa; phylum Nematoda; class Chromadorea; order Rhabditida; family Heteroderidae; genus Globodera; species Globodera pallida. The sequence continues at coordinate 374,825 of JAIXHY010000003.1, read as the reverse complement.
CTAAAATAAAATCATTAATTTCTTCTAAAGTTTCCCATTGACGATGGCAATTTTACTTTGGATGTGAACGAAGCATTGGCCCCTCTGGGAATAATATTATATTTTTAGAGTACGATCCTTCGCTTATTCCCGAACTTGGTCGGATGGGCTTTCTCGGCGCGCCTTACAAAGTGAGCTGTTACCTTTTTATACAAGCATGTGTCTCATCTATTTCTTTAACCGTGTAAATTCGCTTTAAGCATTAGCAACAAGTACTTTCCTCTCCTCACAGAACGGCACTTTCGTTTTTCAACCAAAAAGTGCCAAATTTAGGGTTATGGCTGTGCGGGCACTTCTTTTGTGGGCTACGGTCTGTTGGCGCGCGAGTTGGAGCGCGTTGACAGCGGCTACCGGTCGATTGTGAGCGTGCAGACGAGTCTGGTCATCGGGCCGATCCACACCTACGGCAAGCACAGAACCATGACCCGAGCCATGCACAACGATTAATCGTTTTTCCCTTTAGGCTCCGAGGCTCAAAAGCAAAAGTTTCTGCCTCAATTGGCTAGCGGGGAGAAGATCGGCGCCTTCGGCCTTACCGAACCCGACCACGGGTCGAACCCGGCCGGCATGGAGACAAAGGCGGAGTGGGACGAGCAGGCGAAGCTGTACAGGTAAACAGAAACAAAGTCCCAACTGACGGGGGGATGTTTCCATCCAAGAAAGCCAACTTTTTGAGGCTGAGCGGAACAAAATCTTGGATCAGCAATTCGCCAGTGGCTGACGTGTTCATTATTTGGGCTCGAAGTCCGAAGCATGGAAATGCCGTCAAAGTGCTGAGAATGAGTGCCGCCATTGTCCGTTCCCCTCAGTCCGTCTCCATTTTGTTTAGGGCTTTATCATCGAACGCGGCGCCAGCGGACTGAGCACACCGAAAATTGAGGGCAAACTTTCGCTGCGAACATCAATTACCGGCCAAATTGTGATGGTTGGTCAACAAGGAGCCATGCAAAAGGGGCACGAAGCGCCCTCTTTTTTGACAAATGATAAAACTGACAAAAAAGGACAATTACGACTAAAAATGGGCAAACTTAAATTAATTTTTTGTTTTTAAATGCACGATTTCAGGACGAAGTGCCGGTGCCGGAAGAGAATTTGTTGCCCGGTGCCCAGGGCCTCAGCGGTCCATTTGGCTGTCTGAACAGCGCTCGGCTTGGCATCAGTTGGGGCGCGCTTGGTGCGGCCGAAAGTTGCTTTGTCGCTGCCAGGGAATACGCTTTGGACAGGTTGGGAGTTTGGATCCCCCCCCCCCCCCCCCAAATTGAAGATGGTTTTGCACCAAAAGAAAGCAATTCGGCAAGCCAATTGCGGCCACCCAACTTGTGCAGCTTAAATTGGCCGACATGCTCATGGAGATTAGCCTTGGGCTGCAGGCGTGCCTTCGAGTTGCGCAACTCAAAGACGAGGGCAGGTGAATGAATGATTAAAGAAAGAATAATTAATAAATAAATTGCACAGTCTTCAAAAAAGGCTCAATAATTTTTGTTGCACATTTTCACAGACTGGCGGCCGAACAAATTTCAATTGTGAAGCGCAATTCGTGCGGCAAAGCGTTGGAAATTGCGCGAAAAGCGCGCGACATTTTGGGAGGGAATGGAATTGTGGACGATTACCATGTATATAATGGGGTAATTAGTGCTAAAGACATGGAAACTCTTTGCAGGTCATGCGCCACATGGTCAACTTGGAGTCCGTGAACACTTACGAAGGTAATTAATGACCCCTAAAAGTTTCAATTAAATAGTTTGTTTGTTCGTTGTGCGGAGCGTACGGACTAACTCGTCTTTTATACAAACAAATAATGCGGGAAAAAGAGGAGGCGCACTGTTTGGACCAAACTAATTATAGTACTAATTATCCAGGCACCCACGACATCCACGCGCTGATCCTCGGCAAAGCCATTACGGGTCATCAGGCATTCCAGTGATATTGGACGGACGGACGGACACTACGCGATTAGTTGGGACGAAAGACCCCCTCCCCTCATTAATTCCCTTTTGCCTTACTAAATGCGTTAATTGTTGCCAACACATATTGCCGCCGCAAAGAATTAATTGTGATCTTTTGCTAAATTAAATTATCATTGAATATATATGAAAGAAACGAAATTGAACGATTTTCCATTGGGGGACATTTTGTCAATGGGACTTTGTCCGCGTTGGTCGGTCGGTCGCTTTCTTTCATCTCTGTCCAAATTGCTGTTGCGTGTGCGGGGGCGGGGGCGCGTGTTCAGTTTCGCATGCCAAAGTGTTGGTGGCCATTGCGGCTAAGCTGAACGAACGGTCGTTTTATGCATTAAATTGTTTAAATTCTCTAAAAGTGTCCCAACCATTTTCAACGTTTTCGGGCTGTACATTTCAAAAAATGCAGTCTTTTGATTCAGTTCAGAAAGCCGGTGACGGCCGTAGCCAAAAGGGTGGCGAAAGACATAAACATATTTCATAATGAGTGCCGTTCTCACGGAAACATATTTCATAATGAGTGCCGTTCTCACGGAAACATATTTCATAATGAGTGCCGTTCTCACGGAAACATATTTCATAATGAGTGCCGTTCTCACGGAAACATATTTCATAATGAGTGCCGTTCTCACGGAAACATATTTCATAATGAGTGCCGTTCTCACGGAAACATATTTCATAATGAGTGCCGTTCTCACGGAAACATATTTCATAATGAGTGCCGTTCTCACGGAAACATATTTCATAATGAGTGCCGTTCTCACGGAAACATATTTCATAATGAGTGCCGTTCTCACGGAAACATATTTCATAATGAGTGCCGTTCTCACGGAAACATATTTCATAATGAGTGCCGTTCTCACGGAAACATATTTCATAATGAGTGCCGTTCTCACGGAAACATATTTCATAATGAGTGCCGTTCTCACGGAAACATATTTCATAATGAGTGCCGTTCTCACGGAAACATATTTCATAATGAGTGCCGTTCTCACGGAAACATATTTCATAATGAGTGCCGTTCTCACGGATATGATTGCGATTTGCTGATCAGTCCCATGCCGCGGGCGCTGAAGCCGTTGCCGTCGTTTGGGTGCTGTGGAGGCATAATTCCGCCGCCGAGCACGAAAATGCCCGCCCCTCCCAGCAGATCGCCGCATTCTTCCTGAACAAGCAGTGAATGAGTGAGTGGACTCGACTTGAACACGTTTCAATGTCGAGAATTGGTTCGCGAATCGTTCATTTCAATTGTACCTCAATGGGTGTGCATTTCATTGCCGACGTTGTCATCTGCTGCTGCTGTCGCTGGTGGTTGTGCTGCAGCTGCTGCTTCTGCTGCATGGACGGGGACGAGGACGACGACACCAACGGACTGTTGCAGTTGTTCAGGGAGGGAATGGCACAGAAATGAGAAAATGGCGACTGCTGCTGCTGCTGCTGCTGCTGCTGCTGCGTGCCGAAGTCAGGCGCGGATCCGCCACCGACGGACAGTTGGAGCTGGGACGGAGGGCCCAGAACAAAAGCTTTTTCTACGGTGAACACATGCCTATAAACGGGGGAGGGGGGAGGGAGTGTTTGGAGTTGGTACTGCTTGAAGAGGTTGGATTGGCACTTTGTTGATGCCAGCGTGGTGGACGAATGGTTCCGTTGGTGTTGGGGCAGCGGCAGACTGTGACTGTGCGGGGCGCATGGGTCAATGAAGAATTGGGCTTTTTGGCCCTGTTCACTCGGCGAGTCCACCTAAAGTTGGGGAAGTGACCGATCACACGCTGACCATCTCCAGTCCCTTCTGCTGCTGAATGGTGACGAACCTCCATTTGTTGCTGCTGGATGGCCTGCTTCAGCGTCTCCGCCGTTAGCGTCGTGTTGTAGTCCGGGTCCGAGTCGTTCTGGCTCATCTGCTGGGGGACCAACCCTCGCGAATTCAGCTGCTCCGTACTCAAATAATTTGGGCATTCCATTTTTATAGACAATCCCACGGACCCTCAGTATCGTTGTGCTTGCCATGGTTAATCACTACCGTACCCCTTTGTATAAAAGCTACCGTATGTCCACCAGCTGTCCTTCAGAGAACTGTCGCTGGAGAGCGGTGCTTTGCTGTTGAGGGATGTGCTGCCAGAAAAGCTCGCCGCTGGTGGTGGCCGAGCTCGTCACCGAACAGATCGAACTCGTCGACTGGGAGTGTCGCATCGACTGAATTGTGTTCTTCTCTTTGGCATGAACTGTTTCGACTATTTGTCAGAGCGTGCGGTGCAAATTGTCCCCCACCTCCTCGCTGGAGATGGCCCCGCACTCGTCCATGGCCGATCCGGCTTCGTCCGCCCCGTCAATGTCCTCCTCCAACAGCTCGTTGAGCAAAGGCCCAATTTGTTTGTGCCCAAAGGATTGGATAAACTGCAGATTCTCCGTCATTATGGAGCTGATCAGCTGAAGGGGCGGGTCCTCTTTGAACTTCCGCGAATGATCAATACCATAATATTGGGCAAGAACAGCAGCAAATTGCCGAAGCGGGACGAGGCGACTTCCTTCGGGTGGCTTTCCCTGACGACATTATAAAGAGTTTCCTGTCAAATTGAAAGAATTCTTTCCGCAAAAGAAGAACAAATTGCACAGCACCTGAATGCGGTCTCTGAAATCGGCCACCTGTTCTGCAGCTTCTGCCGACAAATTTGGCAAATCTGAAGAAGCCGTTGGCCTTTATTCTTTCTGATAAATATGGAATTTGTCCCCCACATGGGTTCAACACGACGATGGCCTTCATCAACACAATTTCCTGCTCTTTGAAGTTGAACGTCCTGAACGGCTCCACCAGTTCGTCCAACGACCTGTCCACCAATCGGTTGGCGAAGTGACTAAGGGCAAATGTTCAATTTGCACAAACGGACCATAAACAATCATTAACTATGGCTCGGCATAGCTGAGATGGGCCCCCCGGGGGACGTAGCCGAAGTTGCAGAGGCAAAGGATGTCGCGGTTGCGAGTGACCTGAAGTGGGCGGGGGGTGGGGGACTTACAAATTAGTGAAGAAAGTAATTAGGGGGTAAATTTGTAATTAAAATGGTCCTTTACCCGCGCAGTGGAAGAGACGGCGCAGAACAAAGTCAAAGGGGCGAACGCCGCCTTCACTAATGACAGCTGAAAATGCCGATTGAATTGGCAAATGTTGACAGAGTGGCCAAGACAAAAGGCCAAAGAATAATATTCAAATAATGTTCGAATGTCCCCTTTATGCCTTTCCCTAAGCCTAACCCGGTCTCTGATGTTGTGAAGGTCCATCAAAGCGCAAAAATGTTCAATTGTGTCCACGGTGGCCACCAGTCGACGGTGGGCCAATGCCTAAAATTGAATAGAAATGGAAAGTGACAATTTTTCGCCAATTGCTTTACCGTAAGCTCATCGGGCTCCACCTGTCGGTAAGGCTCGTACCGTATCTGAAAGGGTGTTTACTGTAACCAAGACGACCAATTACTGTAAATGTTCCCATTGATTATTGTAATTAGTCTCCCGCCTCCCACAGACTTCGGTCCGTTTGCCGTCCAAACAGCCCGGATCCTCCAACATTTGCCGCATGGAATTGAATGGCAACGGGTAAATGTCTTTGGGGCTTTTGTCGGTGGCGTCGCCGTGCGCAACCTTTTGGCGAAATGTTTTGTTTTTTTTTGCTTTGAAATTTCGTGTAAAACCGTCGCGTCGATGTTCATAATTTGGATGAGCAAAGTTCGCATTTCAACCTGGCCAACCAATTAATGAATAAATAAATGGAAACTTTGCCAAAATTAGAAAACATTTGCCACCGGAAGTTTGCGCATCCATTCGTCCGTGCCGGCGGTGCCCGCCTCCGCAACTTCATGTTCGCCCAGAGACAGTTCGCCGTTGGCGCCGAGTAAGGCATTCCTTCAGTAAGTTTTTGCTTTAATTACCACCAAAATTCCCTCCCCTAAAGGGAAATATTTGCCAAACCTCGGCAGGCGCCTCCGGATTGGGTGCGTTCTGCCGGCCGCGTCTCTGTCCGGCCTCACCGCCTTCGGGTCCATGCCGACCTCAAGACAGCGTTTGAAACGGCAAAAGCGACAGGAATTGCGTTCATCTACAATAATGGCACAAATGTTGGAGAAACGTTTTTTTTTTGTGCCGTTTGGTTTCCCCAAAATATGCTCAATTTGGTCAACTCACTCTTCGCTTACATCGGTCCACAACGCAGTTACCGCTGTACCGGCAACTGTACTCCTTCGTCCGCTTCAATGTCCTGCGCGGGAATGGGAAAAATGGGTCAACAAATGCGTCGGGTTGTGGCGGAAGAAGACTGATTTTATGTGTAACATTTGAGTTTATGTCCTGCCAGCAGTTAGTCAGTCACCACCTTCTGAAGAAGCCCTTGCAGCCGAAGCAGGTGGGCACTCCGTAATGCATCCGGGCGGGCCCGTCTCCGCACACGCGGCAGCTGTCCAACGATTTGACCCCTGCGACGGGCGGAGGGTATTTAAGGAGGAGGGGGGGGGGGGGGAGGGTTGGGGACGTTCGGCTAAAATCCGTGGAAGAGGGGGGGGGGGGGGTTGGGGACGTTCGGCTAAAACCCGTGGAGGGGGGGGGGGATGGGGACGTTCGGCTAAAACCCACGGAGCAAATTGCCCGGCTTCTCCGCGGTGGCCGAATGCTTCTGCGGGTTGGGCGCCGTTGTGTGGCCAAATCCGTTGGCGGTCGTCGGGTGGACGCATTCGCTTTGCTGGGGGCAGCAGCCGACGCTGGAGGGGCCGAAGGGCACTTGTCCATGCATAGGGTGGTCGACATGCGCAGGAGTTGACGGAACCTGCTGGTGATGCTCCATTGAGGTGGGGGGGGGGAAAGGATATGCCAAAAATGGAATGGGCCGAAAAGGACAGAACGATCGATTTGAACTTATGGAACTTGTTGATGATGCGCGAAATGATGCGCGTTTAATAGAAATGAAAATCCTCTGAAAGGAACACTTTCAACAACGCAAAAGCGCAAAAGCACAAAAGCCAATCACAGAGGTCGCGCAAAAAATGTAAACATTTCATTGAATAAAGTGTGCAATTTAAGGGGTTAACAACGCGAATAATGCACTTTCCGGAACTGATTTGGGGGGGGGGGGGTTGGATTCATTGGTCAGTTTGGGGGTTGGCGATTGGATGGATTGGATGATCGATGGGCGGGCGGGCGGGGGGAATGAACGAATCGAATGAGAGCTCATCGCGCGCACGCAGAACGACCGAAATGATCGCTCACTCATCGCCGGGGGGGGGGGAGGCGGGGGTCTGCGGGTCTTACAACCCCCGGCCCCCGGACCCTCGGGGCCCAAAACATTTTCCTATCGATTCGATTGCCGGGGTAATGGACTTTGAGACAGTCAGTCGTTGAATGTTTTCTAATTTATAGCATTTCTCGAATAAAACCATCGCCTGCCTATTCCCTCCCGTCGATTCACTCCCGAAAATTTATGTGCGTTGGCTGTGCCCATTCTTTGCTTTGCGGGACATAAAACATTTAAGGAGTCTTTGAACGAACATTAATTACATTCAGAAACAGGCCCATTTAGAAAACAAAACTAGCCCCCGACGTTCCAAATTCCGATGTTGCTCCCGCCCGAATTGCCGGGAAAAATCCCGAAAAATGTCCCGCCAAGACTTGAGCAACCCATTTCCGCACCCTCGGGGGTAATGTGTTCGGTGGCTGTGGCCATAATCGGAAAATGCGACAAGGCAAATGATAAGCGGGGAAGGGCTGGCGGGGGTTCATCGTCCATATTCCATCGAACGACGCCCCCCCCCCCCCGGCGATTCATTCGCCCGCCATTCGTCCCAAGCGCTTTTTCAAACTTTTCAAGCAGATACCGTACTCTGACCATCGTATGTTTTGGGAAGTTAAAGCTATTCCCCGGCGGTCAAATTGTTATCAATTAATCATTTTGATAGATTTTGAAGAAAGCTCTGCTCGATGAATGACTTTTTCTTTTTTCGGGGATTGATTTCTTAAATCGACGGAATGGATAAGAAGGCACTGCCTGATCAAAATAAGGTGTGCTGTTTTGGGTTATATTATTATGAAGTTTTGATCGTATTTTTGGTTAAGGAAAAATTGGACACAAAGTTTCACATGCGGCGGAGGTGGGAGGGGAGGGGGGGGGGGGAGAGGGGGGGCGGAGGGCGGGGGGCGATGGACTCCTCAAAAATGATGAAAGTGCAGCAGCAAACATCATCTATCTATTGCTGCCCTCCCTCGCATACGCCTTGATAAGAAGAGCCAATAATGGCAATAAATGATGGGAGAGAAACTAATTGGGCAAAGGGTGAGGGTGGGGGGGGGAGGGGGGGTGGGGTGGAGGGGGGGGAAGTGATCAATCAAACCCCCCGAGCAAGCTGACTGCCGTCATACCCACCGCCGATCTTTTACCTCCACCCTCACACCCACCCCCACAGTTACCTACACCCCTCGGGGAACATTCCGCGAATCGCTTCTTTTTCGGGGGTCGAAGGGAGGCGGGGTGTGGGGGTAATATGCGCGCGCGGGTGGAAGGAGGGGGGGGGGGAGAAGGGGGATTTGGATGGAAAGAGCGTTTGTTGGCCGAATGTGCAGGCTGGAGGAACCTGTGCACATTTGCTCGTTCCCCACCTACGGGGTGGGGAGTTCGGGCGCAGATGCTTGCATAAGATATCCCTCTCGGCGTGCCAGTTGTAGACGCCGCTTTGACTTATCCTCTGTCCGAATTTGGGTTCGGAACCGGATAAAATGGTAATCCTAGGGTTCCACCCTACAGCTTTAAAAAAATTTTGCCTAAAGAAATTTCGGGAATTGGAATTCCAGCCCCAAAGGCGCCGCCGAGAAAATTTTGCCGTAAAACATCGAGTCGCTAGCTGATAATTGTGATCTAATTAATGACACACAAAAACAACATGTTTAGGCATATAATATTTTTGATCAGGTTGCGGAATCTTATATTTTGCACTTTTGTGACAAAAACGTCAGCTGAAAACGAGTTGAATGCCGAAATCGGTGTTTTGTAAATCAATGATTAAATGATGTCATTTTCGTGATCAGCGAGTACTGATCAAACTTGTGCTAAACGGTTTTTGTGGGACTACTAATTTGACTATTACTGAATAAAAGAATTAGTCGGCAAAGGGTGACTAAACAAATCTAATAATCAGAGGCCCGACGGCAAAATGCACCATCAGCAAATGTACAAATAAAAACTTAATTTATTTTGAACTTGTCTTCCTCGATATTCATGTCTTCCACATTAAAGATGAGGCGTACGTTGGGCCCAACTCCATAAATACACGTGTCGAAGATATGATAAAATACTAGCGGAAAACCCCAGGAATCAACATTTTGCGCATTTTAAGGTCATATATTTGTGTTCCGTTAATGAGCAACTTCGTCAGATCAATAAATAGAATTCTACCCATAATCGATTTTCATGAAATTCCTTAATCATCGGATTCGCTTTTCTCTCCCGTTTTGAATCGGGCAGTATGCGTCAATGCTGAGACATCAATGGAGCGGATTTTTTCCTGTACGGTATCTTCATTGGATGCGCTTCTCTTTTCAGCTGAGGTTCCGGCAGTTCTGGTTGTATCGGAAACATCATCTGGGCGGGGTTTTTTCCTTTCGGTCCGATTGCCACCATGATCCGGCTTCGTTGATGCCACGAGCAGCGTATTTAATTTGGCGATTTCATTCTTCATTGCACCAGTCGCCTCCATTGCCGCCGACGTTGCTGCCTCCGTTGCCGCTGTCGAAACTCAAAGTTTCTAAAAACCCAAAATTTGGGTTTAGCAATAATCGATCAGTGGGCACCCCCCCCCCCCCCCCCCTCTGGCGGTTGTGATGATTAATTACCCACATTTCCCCGCGCAATCATCCCCTCTTTTTCACCACACATTATTGTTCACCAAACCCCCCGCCACACCCAATTCGCCCAATTCACTCCCTCATTAATAGCATTTAATGTTGCGAATGATCAAAGTTCGCTTCAATCAGCCGTCCGCCCATCCAAAAGCCATTTCTGATTGATCATTACCTGTCACCATTGGGGGCTATTTAAACCCCGTCATTTCCCCCCAAACTCATCATTCGCCGTTATGCTGAAGCCGTTCCCCCTCATCCCCCACTCACATTTCACATGACACTTGGCCCAACAATTGCCACATTTCCCGGACCCACTTCCGGCATTTTCTCCCATCAACTCATTGTTCCTGGGGATATTCCGGCCCCTTCACATGTCCCCCGCCCACTACATTTGGACCCTTCCAAGGGACATTTTGCCCGCCTTATCCCCTCGATCAATCCCATTTCCCGATCACATTTCAATTTGCATTTTCACATTTTGTAATGTATTCGGGGGTTTAATTACCCAAGTTTGAGGCGCCTTTGGCATAAACATTTTTGTGTATTTGTGTGTCGACTTTTGCCCCAGTCTCCGCCACCTCATCCAACCCTCCATGGCCCGTTCCCGACCTTCCCACCGCCCAACCATCGGATTTGTCAAGCGTGACAATTGGCGACCCTGGCAGGGACATTGACGACTCCTGCAACTTCACAACCGGTGACAAGGGGGAGGGAAGGAAAATTGGGAAAAATTGGAGTCAGTGAACATCCTTCGAGGTGCTCATTGAACTCCGTAGTCAAAGGCTGAGTTATTGTCCTTCGAGGCATTAATTCAAGCTAAGCGGGGATCTGGTTTCAGTGATCATCCTTTGAGGTGTCCATTGATTCCTTAAGCGGGGATTGGAGTTAGTGCGCATCCTTTGAGGTGTACGCTAATTTCTGAGAAGGGGTTGGATTGGACAAGTGACCCTTTGAGGCACGCGTTCAAGTAGGGGATTGGACGAGTGACCCTTCGAGGCACAAGTTCAAGCAGTTCAAAGGGGCAAGTCAAGCCTACTGAACAAAGGGTTCGCGCATCGAAACCCGACCGGCACACACAAAAACACGGCACACAACAAGTGCAACGCCCGACACGTACGGCAAACAACAAGTCCGGCATAAGCAATGTCCGGCCCAATTCAACGACGAATCTCCGCCGCCTTCCAGACAATCGGCAAGGCCCGAAAGGCCGCGGAACTCGATCTTCAACCAGACACAACCCGGCCAAGTGCGGAGAACGCCATCCTGCTGGAATCACAACTGGAGAGAGCCTGCAAAGAGATAAGAACCATAGAGTCTTATTTGGAGGATATTCGGCAGTCATCTACGGCCTGGACGGAACTCCTAAAAGGACTTCCAACGACAAAGGAACGCACAGAAGCCGAAACCGAGTACGTCGACTTCGACAGAAAGGAAAGAATCGCCGAACGCTATGAAGAAGCGACGACAAAGCTTCGAGACCTGCATGACCTGGAGAACCTGCTCAGCATCAACGCCAAGCTGTACAGAAGCAAGGCTGACAAAGAGGCCAGAGCAGCAGAGCAAGCTGCTCGCACGCAAGGAACGACGGCAGTTCAGCAACACCCCATGGCAGCAGCGCCACAATTCACCGCGCCATTCTACCAGTTCCAGCCCATACAGCTGGAACGCTTTTCGGGCCACAAGCGCAAGTGGCCCGAATTTTATGAGTCATTCAAATCAGCGATCGGCAGCCAGCAAATCCGCAGCGCCGAGAAGCTCAATCTGCTCCGCCACCTGCTCGGCGGCGAAGCCAGAGAACTGATAGCAGGCTTCAGGTTGGAAGACGCCAACTACGCAGTGGCCCTCCAACTCCTGAAGGACACGTACGGCGCACCGGAGGAGCACATCCGGTCGCTACACTTCGAACTGGCCAATCTTAAGGCCTGCAAAAGTCTGCGAGACACCCGAGACTTCATGCTGCAACTCGAGCGGATCACAAGAGAGCTCAACAGCGCCGGCGAAGACATCGAAGGTCCACCAACTCATCTCATGTTGGAGACAAAGCTCACGCCACCATTTCTGCGCACCATCCTGAACAAGAAGAGTGAAAGTCCAACGAATTGGACGACAACAAAATTCCGGGACGTGCTGAACGAAGCAGTCCGGAAAGAAATGCAGATCCAGGAAGTGATGTCAGAATACGGCCACCACAATCAACCAATCACTCCTGTGGCCACAATGGCAACACACGCACAACCTCAGAGAAGACACAACACAATGAGCAGAGGTCTTAACCAAAGCCCGACGCATCGGGAACGCACCTTTATCTCATCAACGATTGACGAGACACAGCAATGGCACAGGGAAAAGCCAACGCAACGCAAAACCAACCCGAGACGGCAACAAACGATCCATGGCCAGCAATTCCCCTCATCGAAGCAGTTCAACAGTCCGCAATCGACAGAAAACTATCAGAGGAAACCACCATATCCCTGCATCTTCTGCGGAAGCAACCATTGGCACGAAAAATGCCACCAGTTCAGCACTTTGCAGCAACGGCTCGACATCATCAGAGAAAAACAACTGTGCTTCAAATGCTTGAAGCCAAAACATCGCGCCTACGCATGCTCACGCCCGAGCAAGTGCTACAGATGCAAACAACCGCATCCCACAGCGCTCTGTAGAGGTAGCCTCAACACGTTGGTGCAAGCCACGATCAGCACAAACAAACGCCAAAGCCATGGTGACATAGAAGACAATGGCAACAGATCGCGAATCCAAATGCTCTTCGAGCAACTAGAAGCAGAAGCAAGCCCAAACTACGACAACGGAGCAGATTTCGTACCTCAGCAAATGAACAGCGTCGTCAGAAGCGACGACACACGCGCACTACTCATGACGACAACGTCAACAGTCTTCAACCCATCGCAACCGCATCGAAGCATGACGGCAACAGTGTTCATCGATCCAGGAAGCCATCGGTCCTTCATCACGAAACGAGCAGCAGAGCAACTGGATCTCTCGGTGACCCACACAGAAGAATGCCACTTAACCAGCTTCGGCGCCCGAAAGCCGAAGAAGTACATCAGCGATTTGGTTAAGCTCGGATTCCTCGGCACCGGTGGAGAACGATTCATCTTCAACCTCAACGCACTGCAGTTCCTGGTAAACGACATGCCACTACTCCAGATGAACGAATTGGACAAAGCACACCTTCAACACAAAAAGCTATCGCCACCACATCTTGACAAGCAGCCAGACATAATGCTGGGCATTGATGTCTGGCACGAACTCCAAGTTCGACCGATCCAACGCTTACCCAGCGGCTTCATGCTATGCCACTCAACAATAGGGAAAATCATCAGCGGATCGGGACGCATCGAACTGACCCAAGCATCAAACGTCACGTTCGTCTCCCCGATACATGCCCAAGACACAGGCACACCGACAAAAGCAAACAGCAACAAGCCGATCGACGAACAGCCCACCAAAGCAAGAGGAAAGCTTCCTGACTACGAAAAACGCCGACAACTGAAAGAGAAAGCACTTCTCAGACAGCATCAACGGAACAAGCTGTTCTCAAGCACAGCTCGGCTGCGCACCACCGCTACTCGTTCAGCAGCATCTCGGGCAAAGAAACCGGAACTCATCGACCTAACGTCAGACCCCGGCAACAGCGATCCGGAGGAAAAACAGTCTTCATCCGATGTGGAAATCATCGAGACCGAGAAAAGCCATCCGACCACACGGGATCGGAAGCTTTCAACATCGTTACCATCAAGACAAAGCGCACCATTCGTCAAACAAACTTTTGGCACGCTAATGATCATCAGCCTGATTGGACTGATGGCCCTACACCCACTTGCCGTAAACCCAACAAAGGCACACCGCCCATGTCTCCACACACCAGGGCAGAACTACAACCAACAGATACGCCCTTACGTCCAGCAACCAGCAATGGAGACGACAACACGCTGGGCATCAACCGCAACCACTTTGCAACCGTGGACTACAACGGAGCCACCCTGGACTCAATCGACGGCAACAGCTTGGAGAATAACCAATGAACAATTGTGGAACACTTCCACGACAAAGCCAGGCCAGACACGCTCAACAGAAGGGCCCACGACCACCACAAGACCGTGGCCAACATCTTCAGCACGTACTTGGACCACCGCACCACTCTGGCTGAACGGCGACAACCGAACTGCGGATGACGGACAGACGGGCCCAATCGAAAGAAAAGAAGGATGGGCCCGAACCATCGGATGCGTTTTCCGGCGGGGAATGTCGAAACTCAAAGTTTCTTAAAACCCAAAATTTGGGTTTAGCAATAATCGATCAGTGGGCTACCCCCCCCCCCCCTCCCTCCGGCGGTTGTGATGATCAATTACCCACATTTCCCCGCGCAATCAGCCCCTCTTTTTCACCGCGTATTATTATTTGCCGAACTCCCCGTCACACCCAATTTCAGTTATTAATTAGTAATGTACCCCGCAAAACCGCAACATTTGACCAAAGTACACCACAATGTCCATGTAAACCCGCTCAAACCCCAAATCACGCCAATAATTGACTAATTGTTCTCCGTCACCCGCCAGCCATTTTGGGCTATTTAAACCACTCTCGTTTCCTCACAAAGTCATTGTCCGCCGTCATGCTGAAGCTATTCCCCCTCACCCAACTCACATTTGCCTCGGGGAACCTCTGCCAAACGTATTGCCCAATCATTTCCCTCACACATTCAACTGACCCCTGGCGCCAACATTGCGCTCTCTTCCGGCACACATTTCCCGGCATTTTTGGCCCCCTTACCGACCCATTGTCCATGGGGATTTCCGGCCCATCCGCAAATCCCCTCACCCATCACTTTTGCCCTTATTTGGGGACAGTTCATCCCATTGTCCCCTTCATTTCCCGATCACATTTCAATTATGTACATTCACATTTTTGTCATGTATTTCGGGGGTTTAATTACCCAAGTTTGAGGCGCCTTTGGCATAAACATTTTTGTGTATTTTTGTGTGTCGACTTTTGCCCCAGTCTCCGCCACCCCATCCAACCCTCCACGGCCCGCTCCCGACCTTCCCACCGCCCAACCATCGGATTTGTCAAGCGTGACACCGCCGTTGCCTCAGTTGCGGCCTTAGCCGCCGCCATTGCTGCCGCCGTTGCCTCTTTAATCGCCTCCGTTGCCGTCGTTGCCTCTTTAATCGCCTCCGTTGCCGTCGTTGCCTCTTTGGCAACTTTGTCCATCCTTTTTTCTAATCCTTCACGTAAATTGCGAAATTCAGTGTAGATGGAGTATAACCATGTGACGATGGTGGCGATGAGGGCCAACGTTGCCATTGAAACTGTTGTTATCGTAGCGAGAGTCTGCCCTGAAAACGCGTACGACACGCGATCAGCGATGATTTTGAATTCCTAAAATTATGTTTAACCGAGAAAAAAAATCTTAAGCAACTTTCTCGTAGTGCGCTGTCCAATTTGTTGGTATTGGGTTTGCCTCTGCGCAGTCAGTAAACAAAAAAACCACGAGGACCGGGCCAAACAAAAAGACCGCTGATGGCAAATTGTGATGAGATTTTGCCCGAACGACGCCACCGAGCAAAATGAAGAACACAGTGCGCGAAAGAATGGAAATGGACGACTAAAAAAGAAAAACCGTTTTATCGACTTTGAACATTTTATTTTTTCAAAAAGAGGGGGATGGGCACCAGGGATGTAACCGGATCCCACATGTTTGGGTCCAAATTCCGGACATTTTTTTGCGTCCGGAATACATTGCTGATGGGCACCCAGCTTCCTGCCGAAATTCTCGTTCGACTTGGTCCGAGCACTTCAGGCATACCTTGTCATACACCTCGCCCTTCAAGGTGGTGTTCTCGTGCCTGCGTTCACGCTTGTACTCGTTGAACATGGTGTGCATGACCGGTGTCGACAAATTGTGGTGGAACTCTGCCCGAACAAAGTCAAAATTGCCGTGCACAAACGGAAAATGTCCAGAACTGTAGCGGATGCATCCCCACAAAAGAAACAACACAATGGCCGAAAGAAGAAGGGAAAGGCACAGGGAAATCTAAAAAACATTTTAAACAGGCCTTAAAAAACTTTATTTTTCAGAGGGGGGAAAGGTACGCAGTTCGTACCCGACCGTTTCGTCCCCACCCATTTTTACATATAAAATTGACGCCAGGTATAAAAAAATCAAATTTTTGAACCGCTTTAAAGAAACTTATGCGTATCCAAATCAAATAGCGAAAAAATGGTTAGGGACGAAACGGTCGGGTCCGAACTGAGTTGGGACGAAACGCTACCCACTCGGAGGGGAGCAACCCAGCCTCACTATTACCTAAAAATTAAATCTCAATAACGACACAAACCAATCTGCCCATTTTGTTTAAATTAGCGGGCAAACCTTGCCATTGTCGAGAAACAGGGAGGTGTTCACGTGCCGTTTGCGATGTCCACGCTTGTACCCGCAGAACACGGCCTTGACGTAAAGTCGACGTGCCGACTTTGGGCCGGCGCGACGTCGGGGAGTCCGGTGTTCAGTCGTCTCCATATTCAAGGAAATTGGCAAATTTAAACCGGATAAATTCTTAAAAAGATACATATCACTTGCAAAGTTATCATTACATTACACCGCTTATGGCTTATACATTAAAAGGTATATAGGCGAGATGATCAGCAGCGGGCAACGCTGACTCTGTGATTCTCGCCTATTTTTGAAATAGTAAAATAGCATTAATTTTGGCGCATCGTTTATTTTTGTTTGCTGCTGGACCCGCTGCTGATAATCTCGCCTATGTACCTTTTAATGTATAAGCCATAAGCGGTGTAATGTAATGATAACTTTGCAAGTGATATGTATCTTTTTAAGAATTTATCCGGTTTAAATTGGCCAATTTCCTTGAATATGGAGACGACTGAACACCGGACTCCCCGACGTCGCGCCGGCCCAAAGTCGGCACGTCGACTTTACGTCAAGGCCGTGTTCTGCGGGTACAAGCGTGGACATCGCAAACGGCACGTGAACACCTCCCTGTTTCTCGAAGGGGTGAATGGCAAGGTTTGCCCGCTAATTTAAACAAAATGGGCAGATTGGTTTCAATTAGAGACCGGAAACTTTGACCAAACAATATTTGGTCAATAGTTTTGGTATTGGTATTGTACAAGAATTCCCAATATATATTGGTTTTGGGTCAGCAAAAAATTTTGGGTTTTGGGTCAAATTTTGACCAAACAATATTTGGTCAATAGTTTTGGTATTGGTATTGTACAAAAATACCCAATATATATTGGTTTTGGTGTTTTGGGTCCGGTCTCTAGTTTCAATTTCAAGTGCCTCGATCGTGACGAAATTTGTCGAAATTTCTATTATCCATATCCAAGAATTTGGTTGAAGCTGGTACTCTAGATTTATTTAAGTCTTTGTTCGGCGCATTAATTTTGGCGGCTTTGTTCGTTGACTGCGCAGCTACCGACCCCATACCAGTTCAGACGTTTGCCGCTTATGCGATCCAAATTTGGTGCATTGCAGTTGTGGTGGGCTTTGCTACGTTCTTGTGCATTCTGTACAGAAAGATCCGCGGCATTCGTAAAGCCCTCCTACCGACATAATGTTCACTTTATACAATAATTCCGCACAAATTATGCATAAGCTACTTCGACCGTTCCGATTTTAGAGGGTGTACTTTTTGCAAAATCAAATTGTTGCAGGTGTCTATCATGACCTTTTTTTAAAATAATGTTTTTATTTTAAACTTGTGTTGGAAGGGTTCGGAACCCCCCAAGCCTCAAGTTTTGTATCATTTTTATGAAGTCATAAATGCGTAATTTGTATGGAAATGTGCTCATCATCATCTCTTACATTACGTTTCGCCATTTATTGCGGCATGTCTGCCAATTTCGTGAGGTCAGTAAGTGGCGGGCATGCCCGGAGGGAATTTTGGCACTTTTTGTCGCAAAAAAACTTCCTTTTTTTTAGTTTTATTCATATGATATTTTGAGCCGCGGTGGGAACGAGTCGATAGTTTACCATCTGCATATAAATGAATGTGAGTAAAGCATTCGCCGAATTTTGTGTCTCAAATCGATTTATTCCATTGAATTCAAAGGCTTTTATTGTCCATTTCAACCGTCACTTTTTCATTTTCCTCTCTTTCCTGACCGCCGCGTTTCCATCATTTGCCCCCATTTTCTCTTTCTCCGGCGTTTCGCGTCGGCGCTTTCATTGCCGCAATTCGCCGCTGCAAATCGTCCAACTTCGAATGATTGTCCACAATTTGGGCGTCCAAATTGGCCAACTGAGCGAAAAGTCCTCACAAATCCCCAAAATGTCCATCAAAATCTTCTCACGTGGTTGCCCATGTCGGCCAATCTTGCGTTTATCGTCCCAATGTGTTCGGTTAGCTGCGCGACATGGCGACGGCGTTCATTCATTTCCTTAAATTGCCCGAGGGTTCATTTAAGCTGCCGGAGGGTGGCCGATTATTTCAATTTGGGCCCGGAGGGAATTCCTCCGTTAAGTTAAAGTTCGAAGATTAACGCGCAATTCAATTTGAATGTCCAATTGTTTTTGGAGTTTGCCGCACCACCTGAATGGTCTGGTCCAACTTCTGTCGCGTGTCCTCCACCCTTTTCAGAAACTTAAAATTTTGTTGCCATTAATTTACGAATGAAAATTGCGCGTATACCACCGCCAGGCACAGCTTCCGCTTGGGCTCCAACAATGCAACGAATAGGCGGTTTAGCGTGTAAAGCCTGTTGCCCTCGGCGAAGCAGACGAAGCCGCAGATGTCGTTGATCACCTAAACGGCACGGCACGGATAGGGGACGGGCCGAACCCGGACCGGCACATTTTGAGACCCGGAATCCAAATCCGGCATCGGTCGCAGTTTAAACCCCCCAGAAAAAGGATCGATGGCCCCCCCTCCCGTTACTTCATTTGGGAACATCCGCCGCCGGTGCCACCGTTGAATTTGTTCCGCAGAGGGCGGCTCTACTGAACCTGCTGAAAACGTTCTGTTACACGCTGCTCACCAAAACATTTCCGACCTTGACTTTCATGCTCTTCCTCAGATTCATCTCCAGCATCGTCATGTTCGTTATGCTTTTCCTCTTCTTTTCCTCTTCGGCAGAGTTTCGCTCAGAAATTGTCCCCGGGTAAATGTGAACTTCGATGGGGATTTGATCAGCAGTTTGATCAGTTTCCCATTGCCCCTCCTCCTTCGGTGGTTCATCTTCAGCTTGGCATTGGACTGTTCGCGATGACCTGCGGGTTCCGCTGGAATAGGCACTGAGTTCGCGCAACATTTTCATCGATTGCATTTTGTCGTGACAAAAGGGCAAATGTTTGGGGACAAAAGGACACTTTTTTGGTTGAACAAATTGCTGAACGAATGGTATAATATTTTCTTGCGGTTAAATACGAGACGTTTTGGCCAATGGCACGCCGACAATGTGCCGGTAAAATTGAACATTAATTAAACGATTCCGTTGCGCGTGTCCGTTCATTAACGGATTTTTGAGGTCCAAAAACCGAATAAATGCAAGAAGCGGTGGAAGAAGGTCCGCTTTCTCACCTTTTTCGCAAAAACAGAGTTGAGGAAAAGCCTTTTGTTTTGTGCTTAAGCTATAAGAAAGGCTGCCGCCGTTAGCCCCCCCCCCCCCCCCGGGGGGATCCCTCCTCCGCCTTCTGCCACCACCCGGTGATCTGTCCGCATTCTGCCAGCCGCCCGCTTCACCTTCCGTCGTCTTTAGGCGGTCGGTCACGACTTTTTGCATCGATCGGATCCCTTTGAAGAGGACTGATCAATCAATAATAGTGATTAGAGTCATATTCAACAACGAAAATTTTTTTTTTGGTTTGTTTGTCATTTTAAAACTGCACTAGGTATTTTAGATGTCACCAAAGGGCCTTAAAGGTAAGGGGGAAGGAAGAGACCATTCGTAAAATAAAGTCAGGTAATTAGTGGCATGGGGGCGTTGCCGAAAGAACTTTTCGTCTAATTACACTAATGATGTGCTCTGATTGAATAAAAACTGATCGATGGGCCCATAAACGCACACTTTTGACCTCCCAACCCTCCAAATTTATGCTAAAAAAAAGATTTGTTAAATTTCCGGCGTTTCATAATTAGCTACTTATTGGCGCTTAATATTCAATTAAATCGAAAAAGCCATTCATTGGCCAAAAAGGCATTTAGAGCGCCATGTAATTTCAAGTTGCAACAAACATTGACAAGAAGTTTGCTTAGTTTCTGCAACTTTTCGTGTGACTGAACTTTGCAGAAGGAAACCCTTACACAAGTTGAAGCAGTTCAGTCATCAACGACCGCACAAAACCATTTACATATTATGTCTTGTGAATGGGCGGCACAAAACGGCATTTGCCTTGAATTAAAAGCTGGGGGAGGAGAGATCTTTTAAGCTCATCTGACTTTGCCAGAAAAAGAATGTTTGGTCTGTTAGTGAGTGATCAACGACAAATTCCGATCAAAATGCGTCCGGGCGATTCGCGGGCAGCGCACTGAGTAAAAAGGCCATGCCAATGAAAATGCCGAGCAGCGCGGTCAGCACCAGCGACCATTTGGAAGGGAACAGCGCTGAATTTGACCAAATTAGGCAAATGCCATGGCATTTGATGAAAGCTTTTTCGATTCTTTCGCTTTTGTGTAAATAAATGTTCTTGCCTTTTTCGGCCTCGTCGACAAAATACGCTAAAAAAAGCCATTTCCTATCGCGCAGCCATTGGCCACCGCTGCCGCCGCCGCCACTTTTGGCACTGTAAGCGCCGGAGGAGGACGCCGCTTTTTCCCTGTCGGCGTCCAATTGCAGCTTCAGAAATTCGACGGTCCGTGCCAACTGATCAGACGCCGGTGTCGGCGAGTAGGCCAAATCATGGCGAGCCCGTTCGATGGAGTACGTGTTCGGCACGCCCATCAGTGCCACCTGGACAAGAAGCCAACAAAAAGTCCGCCGACCCCTTCCCAAAATGCACTTCATGTCGCGTGAACAACGGCTCCCACCCGACCATTTTGTAGACCAACTCGAACATGACGCCCAACGCGTAGGCGAAATTGTACGGAATGCGAATGGATGGGAGGGGACAGCCAATGCCGGCGATCAGCGGGTACCAGAAGCGGAAGGAGTCCACCTTTGGCATGGGGGGGGGGGAGGGGCTAATCAACAGCCTTTCCGGCATTCATGAATGCCAAAACAAATTCGGGCGGACCCGTCCACCAACCGGCGGTCCCCCGTCCATAATGTGATAGGCTTTGCCCGCCGCCCGACTGTTGGAGCCCTCGCGGAGACTTTTCTCGGAAAGCATCAGTGCCTGAGGGGTCAAATTCACATTCGAGAATGCTTTGGCGCCTCGGGGGATTCTGGAATGACTCGCGCGACCTGCACAGTGTTGTCCGCCCCGCTGTACTGCGTGAGCACCCGCGGCGTTTTGCCGAAGCTGCACTTGACAACGCCTCTCATGCAAAGATCCTCCAACAAACTTTTTGAATTTGAAAGCACCGAATTTAGCCATCACTGACCGCAGTTCGCTTGACAGTTCGCAGCTAAAGTAAAAATTGAAAATTCGGGCCAAGTCTTCGGGCCAAACCTCTCCAGGGCCCATAAATGCCACGAAGGCGCAACGCACAGGTGGCCAAGCATTGATTGTTGGCCATCAAAACCATTTTCTCGGCCACACATTTTGATTCTGCATAAGCATTGGTGCCGAACTGAGAGGGGAGGGGGGGGGGGGACGTAAACATTCCGCCGGTTATGCCCCTCACTGTCCGAATGTAAGGCGTGCCCTCCTCGTCCGCCATGTCCAGCTCGCTTCCGTCAAATATGACCAATACCTTTTCCAAGTCCCAAAAATACGGGCACCACCGAACTCACCAGACCCAACTCACTGTGCTGGTGAACACCACGCGGCCAATGCCCGCTCGTCGGCACTCCTCCAACACACGCCGAGTGCCCTCCACGTTCACCAAAAAGCATTTTTCGCGGTCCAACTGAACGTAGGCAAACGTTGCAGTAATTTATGTAAGTTGCTTCAGACGCTGTTTATTAGAGCCCGGCGGGTTCGGGAGACCCCCCCGGGGGGGGGGGACTCCACAAAAAGTTGGGGGGGGGGGTGGCCCAATCCGTTTCTACGACCTTCTTAGAGATGGAGGCTGGTCATAATTCTTAAAAAACGGCCGCTTCAATTGTACGTACAATCAACGGCATTGGCCGACTCAAAAAAAACATTTTCGACGGCACGGTCGTCGTCCAAAAATTTAAAGCAAAAGCGAACCAACCGATGGACCGCCTGACATTCCGTAACCGGCCAAATGAAAGCATGCATCGCACCCGGCCAATGCTTTGCGCAATTCAGCCGCGTCGGTTATGGAGCCCTTTGGGGGGGGGGGGGGGAATTGTTTTGAAGCGATTGTTTTGTGTGCTTCGGCTGCCATGGCACGGGCAGGAAGAGGGTACGGTATGTGTCCTACCGTAATTTTGAGGCACCTTCGCGAGTCCACACAAATGTGGCCAAAGATCGGGAATTGGAGGTCGAAGAGCACGACAAAGTGTCCCTCACGCTGCAGTGAAAGGGCCAGCAATTGGCCTAAACCCAAAGTTGGAAGGAAATGCCGTGGCATTCAGCATATTTCTTCTCCTCGTGGTGCCATTCTCCAGGACTAATTTCGGTCGGGCCCCTCTTCCCCCAAGCAATCATCGGCCAACAAAGCCCAATTGTCCCCTCGGGGACTCTTTTGACCGTTTTGGGTGATCGAACTGATCAATTCCGCCCCATCAAAACTCACTCACCCAAATATCCGCCGCCCCCCAAAACGCACATCCGCCTCCTCCCCGCTCCATCGCCGTCGTGGACGACGTCGCGTTCCGAATGGGCATTTGCCGAATTCAGTGGATTTTTGTTGGAATCGGAACTGGCCATTTTTGGCAAAACCCGGAAAAAGAATAATATAATTAATATATTCATGAACGTTTTATATTTTATGGTCGCCGGGGGGGGGGGCAATCGAAGCCAATTAATCCGGGTAATTGCCTATCATCGGAGCCAGATGCAGAAGATAGGGGGGGGGGGGGGAAAGGTAACCGATCCGGTGGCCATCGCATCGGTCAAATTGAAAAGAACCGATCCGTGCCATTTTTTGACAGAAATCGGTTCGAATCGCGATTAAACACTTCATTTTGTCCTGTCGTTAGCATTTAATGTTGAATATTAAAGTTTGGAGCGCACAGACTTCACATCTTATGTTTGATTTGCATGGAATGTGAAGGGATTTATGTGTTTGATCGATGAACATGGCGACTGGCGACGATGACGACGAGTGAGTGCGACGGAAGGGGGGGGGGCGGGGGGCGGGGGGCGGGGGGGGGCGAAGGTCGGTCACTCCCCTCCGGGCCGTCCGATAAGGGGGGGGGGGGGCCATTGTGA
The DNA here is from genome assembly GCA_020449905.1 of Globodera pallida. Lineage (NCBI taxonomy): Eukaryota > Metazoa > Nematoda > Chromadorea > Rhabditida > Heteroderidae > Globodera > Globodera pallida. Next base: position 351,530 of record JAIXHY010000003.1, on the reverse strand, counting down.
GTGAAGTGAATAAATGTGGAGGACCGACCACCGACCGACTCAAATTGCTTTCAGAGCCCCCCCCCCCCACTAATTGTTTAATTTGACGGCGCCAAAGTGCTCAAATCAAAATTAATTCGGAAAAATGCGACACACTCAAAGAAATTTTGCGTAAACATTTTTAATAAATCCGACGACATTTTTATAAATTGGGAAAATGCGAAAGTTTTCCATTCTGCCGCAAAAAAAAAAAACAGAAAATTGAATGAAAAAGGCGGGGGGGGGGGGGAATTGAATAAAATGAATGAATGGGAGAAAACAGACGAAACATTTGAGGGGGGGGGGGGGGGGGGAGGCGGCTGGACGGAGGTGGGCGATGAATCAGCGCCATAAAGTCATCGTCTTCGTTAGCTTTCAACAAGCTTTTCGTCCGTCCGTCGATCATCCGGCTCCATCACTTTGTTTGATCAGTCCAATCAAGGCCAAATAAATCTCAAAGTGTCGTGATGATCAAATATGTGAAAAGAAGTTTCTATAAAATATACAAAATGATCTCAGAATGTAAGTTCCAATGCTTGAAACTGTTTGTTGCCGAAGAGTTTGATTCCCCTCCCCCCCCCCCCCGGGGGCTACCATTTTTGTCTATCTCTTACTCTGTGGTTGTTAATCAAAGTCGGGAAATGCCCTCGGGTGACCAAATGGGAGACATTCACTCACTCCGAACCCCCGGCTCGACTCGACAGACAATTCCAATTCAGTCAAAACTCAACTGGTTGTTGGTCAGTTGGCGAGTTGGACCGAACCGGTCGTCCTTTGCCCCCCTCGGGCGTTGGTTAATGAAAGCGAATGATAATCCATCCAAAAATTTCTGTCACGCATATTCTTCCCCTGCCCTGTGGCTGGAAGTGAGTGGAAATGCGCCAGTTCCCCAGGGCAAGCAAGGCGAAGGATGTGGTGGAAGAAGCCCGGTTTTGGGCATTTGGGGCTGAGGGGGACGGGGGGGGAGGGGGGCGGATCGGATGTGATGGAAAAATGTGCAAGAGTTATTAGGGGGGGGGGGATCTTCCCGTTGCCTATCCCTCCCTTCACCACCACGTCATTTAGTCGGATCAGTGATCAGAGTAACGATGCGCAACTGATCGGACAATATTTTATGCCCAATAAGCAACAGCAGCAGCACATCGATTGACACAAAGCAGCAAAAGTCACTGACTGACTGAGCCGGTGTTTTGGTAAAAGATTGGACATTGGAGGGCATTCCGACCAAATTTTACCCCTTTATCGTGTTATAATAGTCTAATTTCCCCCCCCCCCCCCCTCCCCCAGCTCCATTAATCAATCAATTAATTAATTGGTTTGCCACCCTCAAAGTAAACATTTTTTCGGGGATTTTCCATCGGTCGGGTGAGGCGATGTGCTCGCAATCCCAGACTCCCCTCCCCCCCCCCCCCCCAAATCTCAGCGTGAACACCTCCACCTCCCCCCTCCCCCCCCCCTTCCCCCCCCCCCCCGTCTCATTTCGCTCTCTCCAAAAATCGCTTTTCGTCGAATGCATCTGAAAAAAATGTCCTGCCCCGAGGCGTTCACAACTTTATCCGCTGTTAATTATCCAATGGTTCCGCCCGCCCCTTGCGGGCAAAATCATTTTATGTGTGGCCAAAATCGCTTTTATTCTCCATGGCTTTACTCTATTTATTTAGTACTAAATATGCAAAAAGGCCTTTGGTTTAATTTCAAATTTAATGGAAAAGCATCCGATCATTCGCTCTAAGCCAATGTTTCATGGAATGTTTCAATATATAGCCCCGGGCGCGATCGGAGGGTTTGCCCGTCGTTTTCACCAAAATTGGTGGGGGCATTCGGCGGAAAATTGCCGATGCAAAAGCGGGGGGCGGATGTTGGAAGGAATTCGGGCGGGTGAGAGAGCTGATCGGAAGAGGAGAAGAAGCTGATCAGAGAGAGGAGAAGAAGCTGATCAGAGGGAGGAGAGGAAGCTGATCAGAGGGAGCTGATCACCCACCCTTTCGGTTGCCCTGGGGGGGGAGGGGAATCGGCATGACTTCTTTCCCATTCAACAAAGGGCAAAAAAGGACAAAGCCGAGAAAAGCAAAGCGAGCGCCTAATCCTCCACTAATCCAATTTTGCGATAGTTTTTTTTCGATGATTGCCTTCGAATTGGGGGAATTTGAGGGGGGGGGGAAATTTGGGGGTCCATCAGCAGAAAATTGACGCTTTGTCCTCATTTTGTCAGCCGTCGGAGAAAGAAATGATTTAATTCAGCGATTTGCGCTGCAATTATTCCCCCCCCCCCCGCCGCCAATTCTTCGCCAACCTTTTGGCTTTTGGCCCCCAAATTGCTGCAGAATTTGGTAAAGACGGATTTGAGTGAGTTAAGCAAAGATTTTACTTTGAAAAAGCCCAAGCCCAAAATGCATTTGCCTTCCTCCCGACCGGATTTGGGCATTTTGGGCACAGCAACCAACGCGCCCTCCCTTATTTGCGTTCAAGAAGCCGATAAGATCGGTCAAAGCTTCTTCCACCAACGCCGCGCCCCTGCCACACAAACTGGAGTTCACGGAGTTCATTAACGCCCCCCCCCCGCCCTTTCCATTCACTGGGAGAGAAACTTTCACTGCTTCACAACGCCCCATAAATGCACCAAAGCAAAGTTTGGAGATGTACACTTTAATGTTAGTTTAGAAAATGCTTCTTCCATGCACAACATTCAAATGGCTTTTAATTGTGTCAATAATTGGCTGCTTTACCGAAATGGTCGCAGTGGGAGAAGTGACGGAACAAGTTCAACCAGTAGCAGCACCAAGCACAGCTTCTGCGCTTGCCCAACCGCCAGAAGGCCTTCAACAGCCTCAACCGCTGTCAGAACAGAATCTCGCGCAGCAGCAGCAGCAGCAGCAGCAGCAGCAGCAGCAGCAGCAGAACGACCACAACTTCGAGGGGTACCAAAAGAATGTTAAAACTCTTTTCAACTAACTAATTAACAATCGCACGGAACATTTCCTCACTCCCGAATCTTCGATAAGCAAACATTTGAAGTTTTAAGTCCGATTGGCAACGAAAGCGCTTTGGGCAGCGCCGGAGGGCGCGCTCTCGCGGCACCGCTCCTCCGCGGGCAGCAGCAAACGCAGGCGGAGAATGCGGTCGAAGTAAACGGCGAGCGGAAACCGTTCTTCAGTCAGTGGGGGGGGGGGGCACATTCAATTAACATATTAATTAGGAGGGGGGCACAATCAATTACCTATTTAATTATACGGTAATTGGTCAACAATTACCGTGGGCAGTGTTTGTGCCCTGTCATTTGATAAACTTCAGAGATTCACTACCGCGACGGCGTGCAAAAGGCCGTTTTTGACGAGACACCGCGACGCGTGCCGGCGGACTTTGGTTGGTTGCGCACGACGGGAAGTGATTAATCAGTCGCATTATTATCTTCAGAGGACACCAACAGTGTTGCGACTGGTGGTGACTTTGACGCGTACGATGACAGCCGACTGGTGGACCCGCAACTCGGTCAGTTGGGACATCCGGGTGGACACGTACTTTTATGGATTGGATCATTTTGTGGGGGGACATCCGGGGGGGGGGAGTTATGGATTGAAGATTTTGTGGGGGGGGGGGGACATCCGGAGGGGAGGACATCCGGGGGATGATTTTGTGGGGGGACATACTGGGGATGATTTTGTGGGACATCCGGACATTCATTATGGATTGGATCATTTTGTGGGAGGACATCCGGGGGATGATTTTGTGGGACATCCGGACATTCATTATGGATTGGATGATTTTGTGGGACATCCGGGGAGGGGCGTACTTTTATGGATTGGAAGATTTTGTGGGGGGGGGGGGACATCCGGAGGGGAGGACATCCGGGAGATGATTTTGTGAAACATCCGGACATTCATTATGAATTGGATGATTTTGGCATTTGAAGAGCAGCCGCTGTTCATCCCGGAAATTTATCGGAACGAGACGCGCGAAGAGACAAAGACAGCGCCGCCAAAGGGCAAAGGCGGCACCAACCGACCTTTGGTGTCACCGGAGCTTCAGTCTCGACAACCGATCACTATTCGGTCGCTATCAGCCGATCGGGCGATCGATTTTTCATCCCCTAAATTTCAGGACGACGACCGCCCGGGCGGGAGCCGTCACTGCGCCCCCGCCGGTTCCCTTTCGTTCGGCCGGCACAACCCTTTGGCCCCCCTCCGGCATCGCCTGTTTCCCCACAACGGCCAAAGGCACCTCCTGGCTCGGTGCCAAATTTGCATTTGCAAAAACTTTTGCTTTACCCCCAAAGTCTCAGGCCCAACCTTCTCGGCCTCTGCCCCAGCCGCCCCTCCCCCAACAGCCCTTCCGGCCGCCCAATTCCCAGGTCAGAAAAGGGCAATTTCCAAAGGCATTAGCCTAAATTGGGGGGTATTGAAATGTCTGAAACATTCCGGATTGGTTAAGCCCCCACTCCTAACCGCCACGTCCTCCCCCAACTCCAAATGCCTGCCCGACCACCGACGCCAAATCAGCAGGTACAATCCCGGCATTCTTTATTAACTTTTGTCCCTTTGAACTTTTAACATTTTGCCGCCATTTAGCAGCGGCCTTTGACGCCCAACGCCGGGGCGGCCAACTTCGGAATGGCAGTGGGCAAAAACGGAGTTTTAATCGCTATTTTCTCGACTTACACTTTCAGTGTGCCATCAGGCCATCTTTTACACACCGCAGACGGTCAACGAATTGGACTTGCAGCGCGTTTACACGCATTTCGCTTTGGTTGTTTCGATTGATCCAATGCGCGCGGACGTGCCACGAGTTCAACTGCGACGTTCGTTCAGTTGAAACTCGGCACTGAATGAAGCATTTGTTTTAAAGGTGGCCATCCTGGACCCGATCAGCCGGCATTGCCAGTTCAAGTCAGTTTTGTAGAACGTGAAAATGACGACAATAATTGCAAATTGAATTGGTCATCCGCAATTCACAGCAATTGTTTGCTGATCTCTGATCGGATTTTGCTGAGAACTTTGGAGGCTTAAAAGCGATTGAATGATTTGTGCTTTCCTTTGCAGCCCGTCGACTGCGTTCCGTATCCATCCGGCCTGTCCACAATGGCCTAATCCTTTGTACAGGTCAAACGAATCGCCGACGGCGGATGCTTTCCATGTAACAGTGCGGCTTTTAGGAATAACGTCAGGCTCGGCCAAGACCATATCCGGATTGCGTGTGTGACGTGTCAGCAGAGAAGTAGGGGAGGGGGGGGGGGGGCAAACAACCCCAACCCGCCGTCCTCCAACACTCAACCCCCCAATTTACAACAGGACGTATTCCAAGGCCGGGCCAGAACTCGCCGATGCCGTTCAACGGCCAAGGAAAACAGCAACAGCAGACAAGTGTAATCAATAAATTAATCAATAAGTGGAAAACCATGACTAAACGCTAATCAATGAATTGTAATGGCCACAGTCCGTCCGACGTCCTGCCACCGGCGGTGCACCACCAGCACCACCGCAACACGTAATCCGAACAACGGGGCGCGATCGGCTCAACTGCCGGACCAGCCTTGCTGAACGGTGAGAACAGCCCGTTGCGGATCGCCAACGCCGCCGCACTGCTTCAAGCAGCGGGTATTAGCGACGACAACGAAGCCGGGCGTGATCTGAGTGCTGAATTCCACAAATTGGAGAGGTCGAAGCTTGGGGAATGTCAAACTTAGAATTCGTTGTTCAATCTTTTGATTGGTTTAGGCTGCTCAAATCGGCCGAAGATTATTTGGACGATTCAGAGCCGCAGGGGGAAAGGCAATTGCCGGCGGACGGGGGGCGGACAAAGCCGACGGTTGGCAAGGAGGTGCCCTCCTGGCAAGAGGGACACCCTCAAGGTGACGCTGAACTGGATCGGGCGGGACCTCCAATAAGCATTAGATCAATTAGTAATGAAGCAATCCTCCCCCCCCCAGGCGAAGGCTTCTCCCCGCTGCGCATCAATCCGCTCCGGAGGCCGTACATGGAGGACCCGAGTCGCCCTCACGCGATTTTCTTCTCAACCGATAATATGCAAAGGCAGAAAGTTGCGGAAAGTGAAAGGTTTTGTTGTTTTTGGGTGAATTTGTCTCCTCTAAGCCTTTGGTTCAACTGCAGAAAGGCCGAACATCGCCAAGACGAATTCGTTCAACGTACGCGTCCGCCGGGACGGCGCCGCGGGGCGGGGGGAACGACCGCCAGCGATGGCCCTTTTGGCGTAAAAGCATCGCGCAAAACGGCACTTTGTTAGCGCCCAAAACGGATGGAAAGTGCCGTGCCGTCGGCGATGCTTAATTTCGATATTCGCTTTTTGTTTTTGCACTTTCTTTTTTAATGATTTACATTTCTGTGCACATAACAAATTTTATTGTTTTATTGCACAAATTTGTTGGACAATTTGCGTAATATTTGAAAATGGGTTGAATGCGACGAGCTTTTCGGTACGGTAGTCAAAAAGACTGTTACAGTATTCCATTCACTGTTTGGAATACGGTGGCAAGGGCTTTTGACTGAGAGTTGCGAGTGGCGGTGGGCGAATGCCCCAATTCTTCCGACGTCCGTCCGCCCAAAGTATTATATTGATCAATCCGCCCGATTCCTTCAATTTGTCCATCCAAAAGTTTAGAAATGTTCTTTCGCTTTCTGAATTGGTTGGCGGCGGGCGAACCCTGGCAATTGGTCATGTCCGTTGTGCTGCACTTGCTTGGCATTTTCACTGGACTTTGGATTTGGTACATTTTCCCAAAACAGGTAATAAAAACAATGGCCCCGGCTAAACAGGAAATGCTTAAATGGGCGGAACTGTCAAATGCCTGGACTGAATGCATTTTGAAGCCCATTAAGCTCTTTTTAGACGTTAGCATCGAACCGAACACCCCCTCCCCCCTCCCCCCCCCCCAACTCCCCCAACTTCAGCCCGTCAGAATGAGGGCACGAAAAGCTCTGGTGGAGTTGGAGAAGGGACAGCTTCTGCTCGGAGGGGACGAAATGAGTGGGCAAGAGGAAGAAGTGTCCAGTGCGGATGAGGAAGTTGTAGTCGGACAGCGGCGGGAATGGAAAGGCGGCCGAGCCGTTCACGAGGAGTCAGGGATGACCTTTACCCCCTCAGACAACGCATCAATTGGACACTTTCATTTGTAAAATAATTAATTTACTTTGCTTCATTCCAATTGGGAAGGGTGCAGGAAGGAATGAATTGAATATTATTTTGTTGATTGAATTTTAAATTCTTAAAATTGAGGACCTTTTGGGACTGAAATTCCGCTTATACAAATGCTCCCCGTTTAAATTTAAAAATCTTGGCTTTATGTAGTCAATTAGTCCCAGTTTTTTCGATCAGGATTGGTCAATTTTTCCACAATCCCAGTCTTTTAATCTCGATCCCGAGTTTCCTTAAATTCCCGATCCCGCTCTACTCCAATGAGTCGGGGACGTTTCGGCGACGGGGACGTTAAAATTTCTGCAAAAAATGCTTCCATTTTCCATTTTCCTTATCAAATAGTTTTTATTTTCAAAAACTCAAATGTCCTTTAGGTTTCTATGCAAATTGACATTTACAGACCCTTGTGCCGAACCGTGCGCGCCGAGTTGAGAAATTGCTGCTTAAAAGAATTATTCAATTGTTTTTATTCCGATAAATTTGGATTTATTTCGACTTCCGGTCCGACGCGTAAAAGCGTCGATGGATTTTGCTGAATGTCGCGCGCTGGTTTTACAACGTTTACATCAGCGAGACAAACAAAACGAACAGTTCGAACGTTTCTTTCGACAATGTATTTAATGCATAATTAATTAATTAATTAGTTGTGATGGCAGAACACCTTGAACTCGGCTTTCCCCTTTAGATATGTTTAGGCTTAAGGAAAGGTCACAACGAGAAAATGTTAACGAATTTTGTCAATTTGTGTGCTTTCATCAAAATTAGATTAAATACTTTCACCGCCGGTCCCAGGGCTAAAGCATTGCGTATTTTAAGATGAACAGTTAGCTGATCAATTGCTGCACAGTGTGGCCAAAAGTAATCGGTTCAATGTCCACTGCTCAAGTCAGGGGAGGCGGCGACGGAAGGTAGTTCGGTCAGAAAAACAGCAAACCGGCAAATTTTGCTTTTTATGTTTTAAGTTCGGCTGAGTTGGAGGCCGTACGTGTTGAACTTGCCGGTCTGTACAAGACGAAGGCGCTGAACGATCAGCAGTTGATCAACTGCAAACAATCGCCTCGGAGAAGTGGAACAACAACTTCGGAGGGCTCAAACCGAGTAATCAGTCATTGTTTAAACATATAAAATAATTGGAAAAGCAGTTTAAAATGCGGGGGGAGGTGTATTTATGGCCTTTACAATTTTTGTTTTTTTATTTCGGACGCGACACGGCACTGAACAAAGTCGAAGCGCTGAAGCAGGATTTAGAGAGGGTCACTGGGGAGATACGGCAGATCAAGGAGGACAGGCAATGTCTGTTGGATGAACATATTGCACTTCAGGTCAACAACTTAGTTCAGCAAAAGGGGCATAACGAAGAGCAAAAATCGAGAAAAAAAAACTCCATTTTTACATGTCCTTAGCTAATTTTTAAGTATTCAAAACCAACACTCATTTTTAGACCGCATACCATTCGATGGAAGAAAAATATGTGCGGACGGATCAAGAACGAGCGGAACTGATCATTCGATTGAAAGAACTGAAGGAGAAGGAAATTTCGCTGGTCAACGACATGAATGAGCGCGAGATGCAGTGAGTTGTTTCGGGGCATTGGCCCCCCGGGCGGGGTGAGAGGGCGCTGCAACCTAATCGAAAGAATTGGAACATTTTTTGAAATTTGAAGCGAATAATCAAAACCTTGGGCCCAAATAATGCTCTTTTAATTCGGAAGCATGGACTATTGTATTTTGTGCACTTATAAAAAGAGCTTTTCAGACTTCAACACCAAAAGATTCAGTCCCAACTGGCGGAAGCTTCTCGACCGAATTTGTTGCTCGACGCCAAAGCGTAAGTTTATATTTTTTGCACCCATTTTAAATTAAATAGATTCTGTTTTATCCTTTCGAACTCTTTCTCTAACAAAGTGCCAGATCCCCTCTCCCTCCGATTTCCATAATTGAACTGCTTTAGCTACGAGATGATCACTTTGGATGGCTTCGCCTGATCTTGCCGCCACCTCATCGGACGTCGACGGCGGGAGGAGTCGCATTCCGAGTTACTGGTGACGTCATTCCGGAACGATGCGTGGCCAAATTTGTGCGTGCGCGCCATTCTTTTCTGATTGTTCTTGGAGGGCATTTTCATTTATTTAGGAGTGCAATGAAATGGGCGAAGTGAACGATGTGCTCTTTCATCCCAAACGGCAAATTCTTTTTCACCGCCGGAATGGACAAAAAAGTGAAAATGTGGGCAATGGACCACGACAGCTTCTGCAAAAAGTGAGCACGAATAATTGCATGGCGTCCCGTCGTGAAGTGAATAGCATATTTGAGGGCTGATTTCACTGGCGCAAACCAGGCCATCACTCGGTTGGACTTGGACTCGGAGTTTCGGCACATTCTTGCTTCCAGCAACGATTTTGCAATTCGTATTTGGACAATAGAGGACCAGCGCTTGAGGGTAGGGCACTTGGAACAAAGCCATGACAATTAGAGGCTTAAGTCAATGCTCTTTTTCAGTTCACTTTCACCGGACATTCGGACAAAGTGACCGACCGCGCGCTTTCTCAATTCCGGTCGATCGGTCGTCTCCGGCTCCAACGACAGAACCATCAAAGTTTGGGACATTGCCTCAAATCGATGTGAGTTTTCAATTGGGAGAAGCGCTCGGGGGGCTCTGTTGTGCCGATAATTTGGAGTCTGAATTAATGCACATTTAAGGCCAGAAAACGTTGTTCCCTGCCTCGACTGTGTGCGATTTGGTATCCAATGAACGGGGAATTGGATGTCCTTTGGTTGGAGGATTTTTACTGATTTGAGGTTTGGTTGAAAGCGTTTTGGTGGCTTCAGATCAGTTGCCACTTCGACAAAAGCATTCGCTTTTGGGACGTTCGTTCGGGTGACCAACCCGCCAACATTTTGAAGTTGGGTGCGCGGGTGACCTCGTTGAACGTCACTTTGGGTACGTTTCGACCGTTCTTTCGACTTCGAAATGCTTGTCAGTTTTGATCTTGTGTCCTCTTTTCGACAGATTGTCGATCGCTTCTCTGTTCGGCTCGTGACGAAACGTTGACTCTGATCGATCTGCGCAATTTTGGCACATTGCACATTTACAGGTCCGTTCAGAAGTCACAGAATTTATTTGCATTTTTCGATGATTTTAAGCGCTGAACAGTATCGAACTTCGTCCGACTTTGGCCGTGCGGTGATCAGTCCCGTCGGATACTTTTGTGGCCTCCGGATCTGCCGATGGTCAAATCTTTGTGTGGAATTTGCTAACCACGAGGCTGGAGAAGGTGCTCCACAAGAGTGGACACGAGTAAGTCCCCCCCCTCTGAGAAGGAACGTGGAAATTAGAGAAAATAACAAAAATAACGAAAATTTTGCGCCATTTAAATTACATTTTTTAATTCAAAAACGCTTTTTGCAGAGGTGTGGCTGTGCTGTCGTTGTCCTGGCATCCCGGGGGTCATTCGTTGCTCAGTGGCGATAAACGCCGAGGAGTGTGTTTGTGGAGATGATTCTGGATCAGTGAACCCTTTCTTTCATGTCCAATTAATTTTCAAAATATTTTTCAGAATTTAAACCAGTTGTTTTTGCCGCGTGTATTTTTCCATTGTGTTTATTACATTGGTCAAAAATAAAAATAACTTTTAATACGGAATAAAATGGCCACAGATTCACTGCTGGCTTATTTTTTGTTTTTTTTCTTAGGCCAATACTGTTCTTTGCTTAGATCAACTTCAACAAATCGCCCCGAGGGATTTGTCGGGCGGGCATTTTCCTTTTGCGCCTCTCCCCGCTGGCACCAAATCGGTCTTCGCTTACTTTCCCCTCGGGAATGCCTCTCCCCACACGCCGCTTCGATGTCGATGGTGCCACACTGGTTGTGCCGGCGGGCGCGGCTGTCTTATTTCCGGCATTTTGTCTGCCTCTCTGCCCGCGTGTGTCTGGCCGCCCATTTCCCTTCCTCTGACAGTCTGCCGACGGGTCAAGCAACGCCATGCCCCCGCCCGTCACTGACGCTGGCAGTACACAAACACCGTCGCCATCTCTGCTCCCTCGCCTTCCACTCTCTCTCTCTCCTCTCTCTATGCTGCGTTAAGCCATGCTTTTCCCTCCCTCCCCCTCCCCCCCCCCCCCCCCACCCTTTCCATGCCCGCCGTCGTTGGCAATGCCCAAAATCCTTTCCCCTCGTCGGTCAAGCACAATGCCACCCACCGCCACCGACAGGGCTCTAACAGCTTCTTCCCCTCCTCTTCCCCAACTCTTCTTCGCTTCTTCTCCCTTCCCATCCTTCCCAATCCCTTTTCGCCCCTCTGGCAAAATCCCTTTCCCCCAAAGCGCCTCAGGGCGAAGTGTTTGATATTTATTTTATATGCTTTCGCGCACTCCCCCACAATGGATTGGTCATTTATTGTCCATTTGGGTTGTTGTCGGCTTTATCTTCCGCTTTTACACCTCTCCCGCCCTCCAGCATTTTAGTTTTTGCCCCCTAAACGGTTCATTTCCCCCCCCCCCCCTCCCTTCGGCGCTTCTTCTTGCCCTCTGTTGTTCTGCTCGTCCGCTTTGACCTTGTTGTCGGTCGCCTCCCGCTAATTCATTTTTGTGAAATCGATGCTGCGCCCTTTGCTTGTTGAGAGTGGTCTGACCGGTTGGGGACCATTGAAACATTGGAAGTGCCCTCCTCCGAAGGGATATTTAATATTTATGGCGAGGAATTTGGCCGGCATGGAATTGAATTGGACGCATAGTGAGGAGTGCCATTATGCGTTATTCGTTTGGCACATTGCAATACTTTTTAATTGAGCGTTTAATTTATTTATATTTTCCTTTTGATGGCTTAATCGACGCCAATTACGCTAATCGTCCGTTGGGAATTCAATTTTGGCTCATCCCCGAAACTGTCGCCTCGGAGATAATTGTTGCAAGCCAATAATGCCGTTTATGTTTCGCGCATTCTGTCTTTTCCTATACAATTGCCAAAATCCGGCTTTACCAATCGCACAAAACGCCCTCCCGCTGAACACTTGCTGCCTTATTTGCTTCCAATTCATCCCTAAACTTACCCTCCCCCCTCCCAATCTTGTCCAACCCTCCCCCCCTTCCCCCCCCAATCGATGCCGTGCCGATGCCATTCTTCTTCCTCCGTCAATCCCGATTAATCAGTTTTGCAATTCTCTCATCGAATGTGATGCTCCGCTTCCCCAGCCCACCAATGGCACTTTGGCTTTTCTTTGCCCCAAGTGCCCTCAGGGAATATTTGGAGGAGGGAGGAAGCCAAGTATAAGTCGCCTGGGGGGAAAAGCCAATTGAGGGAGGAATCTCTTGCCCTTCCTCCCCCCCCCCCCCCCTCTCCTAACCCCTCAAATTCATTTCCTTCATTTGGCCCAATTACTTTACTTTTTTAGAATGAAAAGGCAAATTTGAAGGATTTCAATGCCATGGCCGCTCGGAATATTTTTACGCAAAATCAAAATTCGAAAATTTTGACCCAATTTTGGCCTTCTCCAACCCCGGTGTACACCTTGGAGTTCTCGCCCACTGCAGGCCAAGCAGCAAATGAAACGGCCTCCTCAACATTGTGAACATGGTGCGAATTGAATGCGTTCAATTCGCCCCTCAATTCCCACGGGTCGGCGGCCTATTTCTTCTCATTTAAGTGGCTGGGTCCGTCCAGCAGCAGCGCTTTTGGGGGCGGTGGTGTTGGCCAATATGCCGGAGAACTGCCCGAGGACTGTTTATCGACAGTTGCGCGAAGGTCGACCAGCAGTCCAGCACTCTGACAACGCGTGGCGTCCAGGGCTTCTCCGCGCGAGTGCTGAACAGGTGGGAGGGGGAGGAGGTGATCAAAAGTCTAAAAGGAAAGTGATCTGCTCCAATCTGCAGGGAGGAGTACAAAACGCCAAGGTATGGGTCGGCGGTTGGTGGGGAAATTCGCGTCGTTCAACTGGTGGAGATCATCAAAAAGCCGGGCCAATCGCTTGGACTTTATCTGCGCGAGGGGAACGGTATGTCCAAATGATTGGCACTGTCCTCCGAATTCAACACATTGCCATCAAAATGGCGTCTTGAATTTGTGTCCCTTCAGGCGTCGATCAGTTCACCGGCGTTTTCGTGTCGCGTTTTGGTGAAAATTCGGAGCTGCAAAGGTGCGGAGACATTCTGAGGCCGGGCGACCAAGTTCTGGCGGTCAACAACGTGTTGGTCCGCGAGATGGCCATCGACGACGTCGTCCTGATGCTGTCCATCCCGAGAAGGCTGCTCCTGCGCACGAGGCAACCGTTGGGGAGAGAATCCGGGGAACGCCCCCCGGCGATTCGTTGGCATTTTAGAACAATTGAACAATTTGAAAATCTTTGAAAAATGAATTTAAAAAATTAATTGTAAGAACCAAAGCATCAATGATTATTACTTCCAAATTCCCTCAATTTTTCAGCTTCCTGAAGGATCAGCGTGACCAATTGGCTGTGCGTGGGCCTTCCGAACGAATTGAACGGCCGGTGGTTGTGTTTCAAAAAATGCCGGATGTGGACAACAGAAGGGACTCGGAGGTGGGCATTTTTAAATGGGAGATGGACCTTGTTTTTTGAGCTTTGAAAAAAACAAAAATTGAATTTCTTTTTATAAAGGCCTCCAGCTCGGGCATTTTGGCGAAGCCGGCGAGCACGGCGGCAAGTTGGTTGGGCAGGAAGGTGCGTCAACAGCAGCAGCAGAAGAAGCAGCAGCGAATGCAGCAACAACAGGTCGGGGTTGGGGCGGGCGGAGGACGGGAGATGATCGACGCGTTTGTGCAGTCTGATCAGCAGCAGCAACAGCTTCGGCACCGTCAGTATCCCCAGCAGTTGCAGCAGCATCAGCAGCAGCAACAACAACAACAGATTCTGGTAAATCTGGAAAGAACGACCAACCGACTGACTGATCAATTAATTTTAATTGCGCAAAATTCCAAAATGAAAGTGCCAGAAAGTGGCCAACAAACAACAAAATCACCAAACATTTAAGCAGCCCAACAACTCATCTGTCGGCCGGCAAATGGACGGAACGGACGCGGTGGCCCAAAGCGCGCGGATTCCGCCCCCGCGGGTGCAGCCCTTCCAACAGGCACTGTGACGGCTTCACTTTTTGCTCCAGAACAAAAAATGTTTGGCATTTTTTTTCCCCAACTTCAGCAACGGCATCCGCCGTTCTTTGCGCCTTTGCCCCCCTCCGATGCCTTCGCCTATCCCCCGCCCCAACGGCACCAGCCGTTCGCCTCCGCAACGCTCGGCCGCCTGCCGCCCTCCGCCTCCGCACCAATGCAGCGGCGACACTTCTTCGGTGTGTACAACTAATGGACCTCGCTGTTGTTTTGAGTCTCCAGTACCTTTTGGCTATCGGAATGAGGAGCCTCTGAAAGTACCGGGAATCCCCCAACCAACCAATCCCGATCGGTAACCAATCCCGATCGGAATTCCTTAACCAATCCCGATCGGAATCGCCCAACCAATCCCGATTGGAATCCCTCAACCAATCCCGATCGGAATCCTTACCTCACCAATCAATTCCGAATTCTGTTTAGGTGCTGTGCCCGCGTCGATGAGTTCTTCAACGGGTTATCGGACAGGCGCTCGAACTGTGATCGGCGCCCCAACAATAAATTCAACTTCACTTCCGATGGCACCCTCTCATTTTCCCCACCAAAACTCGTAAAATGCCCCACAATTAGCGCCTTTTTTTGTCGTTGGAATGCCAACAAAGTTTCAGCCTTCAGCAACCCCCGCCGTACAGCGCGTTATTGAGGGAAAACGATGTGCCCCCCGTCGGTTGGGTACCGCACAAAAGCAATTCTCTGCCGAGGAGGTGGCGGCGTTGCGTTTTAAATTAGGGGTTGCTCCCCGACCCCTCGGGGGCGAGAAAGTCGGAGGTCGGGGAGACCGGGGGTTGGCCATGTCTGGGATCGGCGGGGTTGGGGACGACCCAATTTTGGAGCTCGGGGTCGGTCGGGGAGCAACCTTAGTTCAAATGATAGTTTTATCAAAATTCGAAACAATTACTATTATTTATTGGTCCAGACGACTCCAATCGGATGCATTCGGTCCAACGGCGGCACAACTCCAACAGAATGCCAACATCCGATGTATTGGGGGGAGGCTTCATTAGTGCAAACATTTGCCCGGGGGGGAGCTTAATTAGTGCAAACATTTGCCCGGGGGGTGGCTTAATTAGTGCAAACATTTTGCCATTTCCGTCACAGGGCGCGGGGACGCGGTGCCGCCGGCGTTTCATCCGCCGCCTTCGAACGCCCCCGGCGCTCCGCTGCCTTTCTACGCAAATCCATGCGCCCCAACGCATTCTTCGGGCGGCGCCTTCTCCGACATCGAAGTCGGACGCCAAAGTTTCAGGATTTTCCATTTTTTGTTGTTCCATCAAATTTTTAGGACGAAATTTGGTGCCAATGTCCAACGGGTCACTGGTGGGCGGCACGGGACGAACGGTGGCCGACATTTTCTCGGCCAAAGAGTACCGGAATTGGGCCAGTGAAGTATGGCACAAACAATTGACGCCGTTTAAATGCCTTTTTGAGGACGAAGACGATTTTGGTGGGGGCCAATTCGTCGGCGGCCGCCGGTCGCGTTGGGCGGAGATGGGCCGCCTCGGGGCACAAACGCGCTCAAATTCCCTCCCTCCAAAGGCTGTGCTAATGGAAAAAAATGTGCCAAAATTAGAAAACATTTTAAATGCAAATATAATAATAATAATAATAATAAGCACCGGTTTTTAGCATTTTGTGGGGGGACCGGCGGCACAAAACAAGTTTTGAGTCGGCGTCCGTGGCACAGAATGCGCCCATTTTGGCAAATGTTGAGGGAATGAGTCCTGCAGAAAAGGCGGTAATTTATTCTGAAGATGGACTAATTAGTAACTAATGAGTTTGTCCTCAGGACATTTTGGACCGTTTGCACGTCTCCCCACTGACCAATCGGCGCGTCCCTCTCCGCACGGCCGGGCCCGGCTTCGACGTGGACGGGCTGAGCGGGGCGAATTCGCTGAGCGGAATTCTCAGCGTCACGGTAAGCGGCGAATGATTGTAAAAAGACATTGAGAAACGAATTCCCTAAACAATGGGTTTAGGTCGTCGAGGGTCGCAATTTGAAAGTGCCCGACCGCGTCCACTCCAAGCAGCTCTATTGTGTGCTGGAGGTAGATGAACAGCACCGGGCCCGGACTGGAATTTCGACGCCCGAACAGCACTTCAGGTGGGGGGGGGCAAGGCAAATGTGCCATTCATTACTTGGCATATTCCAGGTGGGCCGAACGGTTTGACATCGACATTCTGAACGCCACCAATGCCTCTTTCTTTATATACGCATGGCATCCGCAGCTTCGGTAAGTACACCAGCATCTTTTGTCACTGATGCCAAACCGTGGGGGGGAGGGGTGGCCGCGCGTCAAATGCCCGCTCTATTCCGGCCGGACGTTTAGGCATCGCTTCTGTCATAAGGGCGACATCCGTCTGATGGACGCCTTTTTGGTGGAAGGCTTCGGCACCAACCGAATGTTCACCCTCCAATTGGAACCCCGGGGTCAACTGCTGCTTGAAGGTGGGGGCAAACCGTCATTGGCATGACCACCATCGATCCATCATCAACAACAACAAATTTGTTGTGCACAGGTCGCCTTTTCCGACATGGCCCACTGCTTTTGCCGTGTGCAGCGACCCGCCTGACCGTGGCGTCTTTGGCCAACCCCTGGGCCTGGTTGGTACAGCGAGAAAATGTTGAAGGTCGCCCAGTCCAAGCAATTTGTTTTATGTGAAAAGTTGATTTGTTCAGTCCCGCTTGGTGTTGAGCCGATTGGTCGCCGATTTGGAACGGCGCGGCGTCGACACGCCCGGGCTGTACTTTCGTGAGGCCATTTCATTTAGCCGACATAATTATGCAGCTGTTTCTTTGCCGCTTCAGTTTGTGGGGCCACCGAGCGAAAGGTGCGTTTGCGAGTCCAATTGGAGGAGAACAGTGCGGAGGCGGACATTGGCGAACGGCCGGTGCCGGACCCCAATTTGTTGACCTGCTTGGTGAAGGTGAGCGGGGTGGCCGGGGGGGGGCGATGCTGGTTTTTGTCTTTTACAAGATTAACCGCTTTATCAATTATCGTGCCGTGCCGTGCCGTTTTTCATTCCAACATTTCAGTATTCTAAATCCGGTTAAAATTATTCCGAAAAATTGGCGAGTGGGGGGGGAGGCGTCTAAAAATAAAATGGATAATCCTAATTTTAGCAAAAATAGTTTACTTTATAACAATATTTGCAAAAGGATTTCCTACGGGAACTGCCCGAACCGCTGGTGCCCTCCAACATTTACACAATGCTTTTGGATGCCGCCGCGGTGATGCCATCCGTCGATAAAGAGGCAAAAACAAACAAATTAATTTGTAAATCCTTTTTAATTTCACTTTTAGGGTAACCAAAAGCTGGTTATGCGAATTGTGGACTGTTTGCCGACGCCAAATAAAGTAATTAAAATTGCTTTTTATTTATTATTTATGTTTATTCCTTTTTAATTAATTCACAGAATTCGTTGGTCTTTCTGATGGGCCATTTCCGCGCTTTGCTCGCCTCCGAACCGCACAACGGGCTGACGACGCAAAGACTTACCGGCGTTTTTCGGGCCTTTGGTAAAACTAAAATATTTAAAAAGTTTTTTGGAGGTTTTCCAGTAATTAATTTTTAATGCAATTCAATTTCAGCTTTTCTGCACATTTCTCCCCGCTCGACCAGCATCAGCACCAACCGCAACACCACCACCAGCAGCAGTCGTCCAGTCCGACCCTCCAGTTCGTCGCCGACTTCACATTCAGCGGCGGCATTGGCCTCCTCAACAACAACAACAAAACGTCCGTTGACCATCGCGTGGACACGCTGAACGCCCAGCAGGCGGCCCAGGCACTGCGACTGCTGTTGGACCACTGGCCCCGAGTCAGTAAGTGTTATGCCCCCCGGTGGTTGCCATCACCGCAAAGTGCCGCAATTTGCCCTCCCCGCTCTCCACAAAATGGTGCCGCGTTACGGGTTGGGCATGGACAGACTCCGATCACCTGATCACTAGCGATTGAGACGGATCGAGTCCAATCCAAATGCCAACAATTTAATTCGCAGACGGCAGCTTCGACTCGAACAGCAGCAGCGGCGGCGCCGGCGGCGCTGGCCAAGACGGAGGGGACGGCAACAGCGGCAACTGCGAGGGGAAAGGAAGAAGCGGCGATGGAGGGGATAACGCCGGAGGCGGCGGCGGCGGCGGCGGTGCTGGAGGCTGAAACGCCCGGGGCACCACCGAAACGACGGCAACAAAAGCCAGCGGCAAGCGAACGGAGGAGCCCGTGAAAGCATTCCCTGAAGCCTTGAAATCACCCGACCCGGTCATCGGCGTCCCACCCTTTCAAAAGTGCCCCCCCCCCCCCCCCTCCTCGCTCATCATCCATCGTCGGCATTGCTCTTTCGAAGGACACAAAATGTGCTTCAAACCTCAAAATGTATCCCCCCCCCATTCACTGTTCCGTTTCCATTCATTCCTCTCCCATCATCCAAATGCCACAAAATGTCTTGTTTATCCCCCCCCCCCCCTCCATTAATAATCCATTAATGTCGTCATTCACATTTATATACTTAAGTGCTGTATGTTATGAAGCCAAAGGAAGTGTATTTAAAACACTTTCCTTCAGAGATTTCCTTCTTTTGCCCCTTCAACACATTTATTCAATAATTAAAAGATACTTTAACAAATAAAATATTTTGATATAATGAAAGGCAAAAATTGATGAAGCTATGAATTGAAATCATTTTAGGAAAGAAACAGGCGAAAGTGTTCAAATTTGAGGACGGCTTGGAGTCTTCGCAGTTTCCGATCACTGATCAAGTGTGTTTGGCCAGAAATTCGTACACCTTTTCGAACACGACCAACATGATCCCTCCGCCTGGGCCCAGCCGCATCACTTTGGGCACGAGGCCCCGGTACAAAGCTGTGAAGCCCTCCTAAATGAGCGGGGGGGAGAGGGGGGAAATTGATAAATGCTTTTGGAAAACAAAAATACGCGGCGATAAACGAGCTGAACGGTCTGCCAAGTTGTGTGATAGACGCGGCCCGAGTCGGGCTGGGGACCTGAAGAAATGGGAAGGAAACGGCACATTCCGTGCCAACAATTGCCCTACCCTGAATGCGACTTTTGGCCACATCAAAGGGAATGTTCGCAACGGAGGCGACGGAACCGGCCAAAAAGCCCAGGAAACAGTCGCAAGCGGCACACCGATGTCCTGCGGCGACGGATTGCCCTCGCGGTTAGGCTGAAAAAACGGATTGGGGGGCCATTAGCATCAATTTGTGCCGTGTTCCTCTTCCACTCAATTGGCCATTCATTGAGTGAGTAAATTGCTTCGTATAAAAGCTGTTGCCCCACCCACTCTTTAGTGTTGTCATAAGTGTCCGGAGATTGTGATAAAGCCCGAAGTAGAACATGTTCCAGACACCGTGACGCCAAAGTGTGGCGCCCAGGCCCCGGTACAGTCCGCTCGTCCCGATGCCATTGGCACGCGTAATTTCCCGCGCAACGGCGGCCGAACTCCGCTGCTGGAAAGTGCACAAACTTTCAACGGGCCAACCGATCGATCAATCGATTGATTGGCTTGGCCAAAGGCCCGAACTTTCTCAACTTTTGTTAACCTCTGCAAGGGAAACGTTAAGCTCCGTCTGAAGACGCACTTTGACCACTTCAAAGGGACAAATCACAACGGCCTCCGTCAGACCGCTCAACAGCCCCGCAAGGGAAAGACACTGTTTTTGTGGTGGGACATTTTCAAAAAGACGATCGATCAACACAATTAAATCACTAAATGAGGCTTACAGCCCACGCGGGGCAATGGCATTGGTGTGCCAACGGCTCGAGTGCCCGTTTGTACTGTTCAAAGGTGGCAAATTTGGTGGCACGCTTCGGCGTCTCGGCAATAATCGGCGGCAGAATGCCTTTGTAAAAGCCTTAACAGAAAAGGACGTCGAATTTGAACACATTTTGTCCATTTTTTGAGCACCGGAGGCGCCTTCCTTGCGCCAAGTCTGCCGAAAACAGTCGGCCAACCCGGCATAACGACTCCCGCCCACTTGCAGGACGCGTCTTCATCAAGTCGAGCGGGTGCATCAAACAAACCTCCACCATCCCTGGAGGAGATGAGACAAAATTGTTGGCATTTTAACATGTAATGAATGCCCAATAAAGCTCAGCAATTGCCAAATGCCAGGGATTGGCCCAACAGCCCCCCCCCCCCCCCAAACACCCACCCACCAGCAGTTCCCCCTGCCACAAATTGGCGGCCGCCTTCCTTTAGCCGTTCCATGCTGCGTTCGTACACCAGCTTCTGACTTACCACGTTAACACTATTTTAGTGCATTTATTGAAATATGGCATTGGCATAATTCACTCCAGCTTATGCAATGTGCTCCTAGCGAATTTGAATTCATTTGGAAAACGACGCTTTTTTTTCTCGACAAAATATAGATCAAAATAAATTATCATCAAAAATGTTTTTTGAGCACGGGCTCAAGACCGACAAACAATGAAACAAACATAAACATAAATGCGAGTTAAATATGATGATGGTGGATGGACGGCATGGCATGCACCTGAACTCAGAGAATATCGGGCGGAGAACGAGGACGAACACGTAAACGACTGATAGATTATTTTGGGATTTGTGAGCATGAGCGAATAAGAGAGAGACGATGGAAAGAAAAGGACATTCCCCCGGACAATGTCAGAAAAACAACTCTACAATTTTTTGTGGCTTAACATTCTCGCATGGAATGTCCTTGGAGAAAACAATCATAAAATTGTGGAATTGATTTAATTCTTCTATTCTGATATTATATATGTGACTCGGTTAAGATAAGGCAACAAAAAAGAACGGCGAGAAAAAGAACTCTCCTCATTCAAACGGAGTCTTCGTAAATTTGACCATCAGCAACGAGTCGCGTTCCTTGGCCTCCTCCGCCCATTGATTGGCCCAACCGGTCGGAACGCCTGAAAGAGGCGACGGAGTTGGAAATGGCCAAAAGAATAAAAAAATGAAAATGATTAATTACCACTGCCAAAAATGACAAAGAAAGCCAAGCCGACCAGAAGGACGAGTGCACAGCACAGGAAAAGCAAACGCCAGTTGACAATTGGACTGTTTTGGAGAATGAATATTCAGACAAATGTTATGCATTATTATTACTTATTATGACTTTGTCGGTAGACACTCCCCCCCCCCCATCACCGATTTAAGCTTTTAATCTTCAGAATCGGTTCTTATTGTGTTATAAGCACTCACTCACTCATTACCTTTTAGAGTTGATTTATGAGTAAAAAGTGGTTGTATATTATTAAAGACAATTCGGGTCCCATTCTTTTATTCTTATTGCTTCGACTCACCTCTCAGCACCGATCATAAACACCATTGTGGGCACCATGAAATAGGCCAGTCCAAACGCAATTTGCATATGCGCCACAATGTGCTGGGTGAAGAGGCGGCCACAGACAGCGGCGGATTTGATAGCGCCCGCGGAAGCAGGCGCCCAGGGGGATAAGACAAAGCCGAAGGAGGAGGGCACAGCTAAAATACAAAAACAATGCAAAATCCGAGTTTAAAAATCACAAAAAGTTGACAGATTAAACTGAAAACGAACCGATTTTCGTAGAGATGGTCACGGGGGATGATGGTCATGGTGAGAAAAAGAATTGATGAGCTCAAAAAGCCGATTGAATTGAGAGTGCGCACTTTCCAAGAAGAAGAGGGGCCAAAAAAGCCGCTGATCAGGTGGACGAAGAGGTGGGAGACCAACTGTGTGAGTTTAAAAGCATTTTTAAATTTAAAGGAAAAACGCGATTAATAAAAATACCAAAAAGGCAAAAGAAGCAACGATGGTGGCGTCAATGAAGCGCTGAAGCATTTTGTACGTAAAGACCGGCAAAAAAATGTGCAGAGAGAGGACGACGAAGAAATAGCAGAATGAAGAGACCCAACAAGCCCAGGCGGAGGCCGAACGGACCAACAAGCAGCCAAGACTGCGAGGCAGACGAGGCCGAGCAGTACGACGCTACAAACGGGGCAAAAAGAACATGCAATGCTTCCAGGAAACCGTTTAAATTAAGCATAGTTTTTTCGCCTCACCCTTCCACACTAATTTGTAAGCCCATTCGTTAATTTAAACGCGTTATTGGTATGATTATAATTTAATAATAAGTGAGGAGGAGTCGCTGTATCAACTAAGTTTTTTTGTTGTTGCAAAATCCCCCAAATATTAGTGTGAATGACAGCTTACGATGGATTTGCCCCTGGTGATCCGAGCAATTTCTTCGCCATTCACCAAAGCGTACTTTTGCGGGTGGTCTCGGTAGAAAATGAGCCAAAGAATGGCCAAAAGAGTGCTCACCGCTAAAATAAAAATAAAACTTTCCAAGCTGTGAACGGTCCGGTCACCAACCCGAATGGAGACCAAAAAGACGCATGCGACTGTTGTGACTGTCAACCGACAGAATGAAGACCGAACTGACCCAGCTGAGCGTTGGCCCAAACTTAAATTTTGGAACGGGTCGATTTTATTGGAGGGTTTAGGAATAAATTTAAGAAAAAAAAGGGTAAAACAAACGACTAAAGTATAGTAAGTACCTGAACTGCCATGAAGCCGGCCAAAATGAACAAAAGTTGCTCGCCGAGTGTAGGCCCAATTGGCCGCATTGACACCGACGAAGACAAAGGCGGGCGAAAAGGCGAGACCGAGTAAGGCACGCGACAGAATGACAAAAAGAACTCCTGAATTTTAATTAAGCCCATCAGAAAAAGTAGCCAAATCCAAAGATATTCCAATTTGCGACCTCCGATTATTATGAAAAAACCCAAAAAGAAAGCAAACAAAACCCGCCCGAATTGATGATGAATGGAAATGCGGCCGTGACGGCGCCAGAGATTATTAAAGCGGTGAAAATCATTTTGTGGGCACTTATGCGACGGATGAGAAAGACGCACGGAAAATGGCCAAGCTGAAATTGCAATATTTTGGTTTGGCATTTTTGCGAAGACCCCATAAATTCGACCCAAAATGAATAAATAAAAAATGTTTGTCATGTCTGAATGAGTTTGGGTTTTAAAAACAAACCAAAATTCCAATGCCCGGCACACTGAACGAAAAGCTTTGCAGCAAGCGAGTGGACAGACCGTCTCCAAAACCGCCTTTTTGGTGTTTTCCCGGTGAAGGCGTGTGTTGTTGTTGTCCTTTGCCTGCTTGGACATAATTAACTGATGAGCCATTTGATGGAATCGCATTTGTGAGGGTTTCGCCAGGACCTGTTATTTCGCACGACTAGCTTTCAAAATTTAAAAACAGTTTGAGCTTTTTATGAGAAATTTCCCACAATTTTTTGCGTAAATATAAAGAATTGCAATACCAACTAAACGCATTGGACATGCTGCTTTTTTGAATTTGGTAAGATGTGTCGGAAACGAAAATCCCTTGTTAATTTATGAATTGGGTCCGATCTCCCAATGGAATGGCACCGCCGGCTGCGCACCTTTTTCAACGTTTGACAGCGTTTCCGTTCCGTTACTCGCCGCCCAAACTTTGTCCACTGCCTCAACACCATTGGCGGCGGCCGCCTCTTCGTTCAATCGAACAACGGTCAGCAAACGCTCTCCTCCCCCGGCTCGTCCAAAACACTTCCGTTGCCGCCGTCGCCAAAGTTGTTGCTCCAACGCGAGGCGTCGGGAGGCGACCAAACAGTCTTCGAAACAACTAAAAATAAGGGAAAAAATGAAAAAGAAATTGCCTAATGATGCAAGAAAAAAAGAATTTTCTAAAGCAAATTTATATAAAATTTCTGTTTTTTCTCACCCGACTGATGTTGCAAAAACGGGGGAAGAAGGTCTTTTTCCGCGTAGAGAGCGACCAAATTGAACAATTGAATGTTGGCAAAGAGAGAGGCGAGCGAAAGGAAGGAAAGGAGCAAAATGAAAAAGCGCACGGACGAGCCACACCAAAGCCAACCCAACCAATTGGTCATCCTTGTCGGAGTGCTTAAACGGCATATTTTAGACAAACAATAAAAAAAGTTTTGTTACCAACTCAATTATCTGAAGTTTTTTTAAAAAAAACTATGGCGTAAAACACCGAATGCTTCAAAATTATTCAAAATTGTCTTCCTGCATAACATAAAAAACAAAATGCCAATTATGAAATTTTAGTAGCAGAAAACACGAAGGCCAAAACGGTTTTGAATTTAAATAAAATGGGATGAATTCTCCCGAAGACATTCTCTCCTCTTCTCCTTACGTCGGCGTCCCGCGTCGTCTGTCCCTTCGTGCCGATGTCGTAGTTGGTGGTGTATTATTCGACAAGTAAATGTCGATTGGATCGCTCGGGTCGTAGTCATTGTAGTAATAATTGCTGTCCCATTTGTCCAAACTTTTTCTGTGTGTTCAAAATTAAAAATGAAACAAATCTTCAATTTGCATAGTGTCAAAAACATGGGGAGAGAGAGGAAGACGTTTTTTTCGAAACCGATAAAAGTAAAAGAAATACGTTTTGTTGGTGACGGATTGATCCCCTGTCTCCCACAAATGCGCTTCCCGTAGATTGGTGCATCGAATTGCGTCGTGACCCGTTGGCTCTGCCACTGTTAACGTTCAGATACGCAAGGCTGTTCACGTCCAACAACAGATCATGCTGCGTGTCATATCTACAATTAAAGTTGTCCTTCCCCAGGCATTATGACTCATTTTGGACGGACTTTCCCTAACCCCCCCCCCCACCCTTCTGACTCACGTCGTGATGGTATTCGCTTGACTAAGTGGTCTCGACTGTGCTCCTCCACTTCGTCTGTTACCGTTTCTCAAATTGTTGCGTGAATGTTGCGAAAGAAAGTCTGCCTCCTCTTCCTCAATAGTTTCCAAATCCAATGGTTTTAAGAAGGTCGAACGCAAATCGCACATTTTGTGCTCGAAAGAAATTATGTAATATTGGTTCTGTGTCCAAATCTTGGCGATTTTGAACAGGTTTAGTTAGGTATTATGTAGCAGATACATACATATGTATAACCAAGTATTCCAATAAAAATAAATGTGAAATTCAGAGATTTATTCTTAGGTCAAATCGAAAGTCTGTTTTGGGTTCTAAGACCCCGAAAACCCTTTAAAACATTTTTTCGGCTTTTTTTAATTTACAAATTAGTGTTTTCTCAAAAAGAGGGCGGGCGGTCACAACGCTTGGGAAAATTTGAAGGTAAAATTATTCGAAGAAATGAAAGCATTTAATTTGAATTTGCTCATTCTATTTTTTATTTGTTTTGTTTTTATTAAGAATTTCGTTTGTCACATGCAAGGAGTACATATTCTGAATTCGCAATCTTTGTTAGTGAAATTAACTGTATTTTACTCGCTCATCAAATTTTCAGATTCTGAGCAACAAGTCAAATCCACCATCTATTTTTAATTCTTTCTCCAATGGATAACATCGACATTAAAGCGCAAGAGGAAAGCGCCCGGAAGGTGAAGACACCTGAAAACCCCGATTTTCTATAATTCTTCAAATAAAGAAATTAGTTGCCTTACAGTTCCCTTAGTTTAGGTCATTCTAAAGATTTTGGAAAAGTTGAATTGTGCCAATAAGCTGAGCGACGATTGTACCTTTGAGCAGGCGATGAATCGTGGCATTGAAGAGTGAGAATTGGTGATTTGATGTTTAGAAAAAAAGAACAATTCAGATTGGCAAATGTTTGGCGAAAACGGGACGTCGACTCGGAGATCGCCTTCAAGGTATGCATACCTTGTTATCGAAAACTTCGAAAAAAATCTATCGTATTTGGTTTTCAGGGTCTTCTTTCCTGTTTGGAGTATTGTCTGCAGCACTGTTTTGAGAGTGTTGGCTTTTTTGAACATTTTGTTGGCATTCTCGGTATATTATAATCACGGAAATAGACAACTTTTTAAATTGTAAATTCACACAAACGCCACCGTTTTTAGGGTCCAACACCGCCCAATTTCTGAAGGCCGCCATTCCGTGCATTTACGAGTCGGACATGGCCCACTGGGACGAAAGTGAGCTTTCTTTGCTGAAATTCATTAATTAATTCTTTACGGTTGCAGATACCGCGACGCATTGCTTTTCAACCTCACATTATACGATGTGAACACGGGCCGAAGTCGATTGAAGTAAAGCTTATTGGAAGAAAAACGTGCATAAAACCTGGCTCAATTCATCCCTTCGTGTGTAGAGAGTTTTACGCGGCCATCCCGGGCATTCGCGAGTCGCTGCTCGGCTCACATGCGAAGCGCTTTGGCGAGCAGTTCCACCACATGCAGCAGCGGCGGACGCTGTCCACTTCTTCGTCGCAGAACGCCTCGGACAGTTCGTCCGTCATCACAGAGGCCTCCGACGCGAGCGATGACGAACACCTTGAAGACAATGCGGACAAACAGTCGCTGCAACAGCAGTCGAATTCCGGTAGGTATCATTAGCATCGTTTATCCATTATTTTTTGGTATTTGAATTTTTTGATCTCTTCTAGGTTCAGACGAACAACGCTCGAGTGGCACTGACGGGTCGGAGGTGTGTGGAGGCCTGGTGGACACACAGCACTTCCAGCAACGCGTCATCACCGTGTCCAATGCGCCGCCGGTGGCACTCAAACAGGCAGAATCGGGTGAATGGGAAATCAAACAGGGATCGGGTGGACTCGTCACATGCGTCAATCCGGTGATGTCGGTAAGTGATGAATTTTTTTAGAAAATCACATGTCAATAGCAGTAAAATAGTATTTAAAAAATAGTTTTTAAGAATTTATTCACCAAATGAAAGGCAATCTCACACATTTACTCATTTCCAGGAGAACCCGGAGAACATGTGGCTGGCAAACCTCGGCATGAACATCGACAAGTCCAAAATCAATTCCACGGATTTGGAAAAAATGTGTAACGACCTGAACATCGCCGAACGAATTGACCTCGTACAAATCGCAGCGCCGGCCACAAATACTTTGGGCCTTCCTCTGATGAAACAGGTGTTTAATATGCTTTATTTCAGAACAACGTTTTTTCATTTTGTTAGGCGCTGGCCGATGTGCTTTTCCATCTGATCGCGAACGACGAGCCGAAGGAGGACGATGAGTCGGCGGACAAAAACCCAATTCGAGATGAAATGTCGTTGCATACCGTGCTGAACAACTATAACCGTGGCAACTACAAACTGAGCCCGGTGGGTATCTTTATTTGCTACTAATCATTTTTTTCAATCCTAAACCGAATAAAAAGCATTCTTTTAATTTTAAGGTCGTTGTCCAGGAGCAGGACTACAACGTGTACTACGGGGGCATCAGCAACGGATTGTTATGGCCGGCACTGCACGATCTTCCCGAGTACATTTTGCCCGAGTACAACGACCCGAAGGTGCTCAACGAACATTGGTTTTCCTATGTGCGCGTCAACTACCAGGTGCTGTTTTATTTTGCACAGCCCAACTCCAAAAAAGAGAAGTGGAATAAAACATTTTTGCAGTTCGCAATCGATGCGGTTCGCAATTCGCGTCCTCAGGACTTCATTTGGATCCACGACTACCATCTGATGTTGACGGGCATAATCATGCAATCGTTGGAGAAGAACTTGGACATCGGTTTCTTCCTCCACATTCCGTTTCAGGTCAGAGGAGAACAGCATTTTTAGTCAGAATAACGCTTTCAAGGTTGACGTTTCTTAATCGCTTCAAGTTTTTAAGGATTCCGGATTTCACAAATTTTAAAATGTCTCTTTTTAAAGCCGCCTCGACAACTTTTTCGAGCGCTTTCGCCTGTGCGCTTTTCCCATTCTGCGGGGTTTGCTTCGCTTCTCCAAAGTTGGCTTCCAGACCCACCGGGACCGCACCAAATTCATCCAGCTGGTTCAAACGCATTTGGTAAACAAAATTATATGAAAATCTTTTTTAATTCAAATTTCAGCCAACTGCCTAAAGTGAAGAAGGAGGAGACTTTGGACGTGGTGGTGGTCACCTACCAGGGCTGGAGCTGTTCACTCGGTGTGTTTCCGGTCAGCATCAAAAACGAGGACTTTTTGAAGATTGCGCGTGACGCGTCGACCATAAAACGGGCGGACGACATTCGCAAGGAGGTCAGTCAGTATGAATTTCGAAAATAATCCGTTTTTTTATGTTTGAAGGTTTTTGGAGGAAACCCCGCTGGGGACGTGTGTCTTTTCTTCTCCGTGGAACGTTTTGACTACACCAAGGGCATCAAGGAAAAACTGTTGGCCTACCAGCGATACCTGGAAAAGCACCCGGAAAGGGTGGGCAAAGATATTCTCTTCCAGGTGCAGTTCGCAAATATCTTTTCTAAAATAATTATAGACAATGTTTTCAGGTCGCCGTTACCAACCGGAGCAGTGTGGACACGTACAGAGTCTATCAGGTCCGTAATTCCCTAAATTTTCACTGTTTGAATTGAATTTCTCCGCAGGACGAATGCACAAAGTTAGCGGAAGCCGTGAACCACCGGTTTTCCGACGAAAAGGCTCATCCCGGATGGCGCCCGATCATTTTCCAGACGAACGGACTGCAACGCAGCGAACTGGTTTCCCACTACTTGGCCATGGACATCGGAGTTGTGACGCCCAAAAAAGTGCGCTTTTCAGAATATTATCTGGACGTGTTTCCTTTAATCTAATCTTTCTCCAGGATGGCATGAATTTGGTGGCCAAGGAAATGTTGTTGTGTAACCCGAGCGCGGGTCTCGTCCTCTCTACCGGTGCGGGAGCCGAAATTCAATTCACCACCGCCGGCCTTTACGCTGCTAAAGACCCGAACTACCATAGGGTAAATGTTTCTATCATCAATATTACTGGATAATTGTGTTTAATTTCAGGTTGAAGATTTGTTTGATACGGAGACTTTTGCGGATGCCTTTCACTCGGCAGCTATGGAGACGAAGGAGGACAGACATCGGCATGGGAACGTGCTCAATGAGTTCATCATGGCCAATGACATTGAACGGTGCCCAGGGACGCATCCTCTTTAGATCAGAATTCTCCATTTTTTCAGGTGGAGTGCCACCTTCATGGACCCGGGCTGGTCTCATCAGGTGATCCGCCAAATGCAGGTCACAACGCTGAGCGAGTTCTTCAATTTGATGCTGCGCACGCGGGACGTCCGTCGAGGCATTGTTGAACGAGTGCTAAAGGTCGGTCGGTCGGAGTCCGGCCGGCATTAGAAGACATCATTTATCAAATGCCAAAAGTTTTTAACTTTAGGGCATTCACATCCACACGCACTTCAACATATCGCTAAAGAACGCCAAGGAGTCGCTGGAGCTCAGCTGTGTGCCTGGCACGAGCCAAATTCGATTGCGCGCCAACGGCTACGACCAGCGGTGGTGGCGCCAGTATGGATGCCGGAAGCAATGAGGATGGCAAGTCGTCTATGCCCTTGGACTCCGCCGGAGGCACCAGAACGGAGGAGGAAGAGATGGTGCGGCTGGACATCAAAAACGAGATTGAGGAGTTCGACAGGGATCTCCGGTTTCTGCAGTTCATCCGCTCCGACGACGTGTACAACATTGAACAGTTTGTCTCTCATCTGCAGGTCTACCATCCCGTCTCCGAGGCAATGTTCCGGAACGAAGTCGCGGCGGTGGTCGAGGTCAGTTTGATGTTAATTTAAATTCATTTTCACAATTGTTTAATAGACAACTGGTACTTTTTCATTTGCATTTTTCCTTTGAAGCTGTTCATTGACGCCGATCACTTCAACTATTTTTTCACCGATCGGGACGGCACTTTGAAGTCCTACAGTTGCTCATACATGGCCAGCATTCAGCCCGCATATTCTGGCGTCATTCAAGCCCAGTTTGCGCGTCGATGCGCACAAACTTGCGCCATCGTCACGACTGCGCCGATGATGCAATTGGGTGGGCTTTTTGAAATATGCAATGAAAGTCTTCCCGTCTAATTTAATATTCATTCCAAACAGCTACTAGTATTTAAATTTAATAATTTTAAAGGCATTTTGGACGTGTGCACCATCCCCGAGGGCTATTATTACATTGGCGCCTCCGCCGGTCGTGAATGGTTCGTGAATCCGGCCAACAAGTTCAAGGACCAGTCCATCCCGGAGGCGGACCTGGAGAAACTGAACTACGTTTTCGACTCCATTTCCGACTTGTTGGAGCATCCGGAGTTCAAAATTTTTGCCTGGATCGGCTCCGGACTGCAAAAGCATTACGGGCACGTGACTTTGGCCCATCAGGTGTTGTGTTTGGATATTAAGCGCCGTTTTGATTAAATTGTTGACTTCTAGGACGTGTTTGGCACAGTGTCGCGTGAGCTGAAGGAGCACATTGATCGCAAAATTCGTGCCATCGTTGAGGACACGGACCCCAGTCGGCAGTTGCTGGAAGTGAAGACCACAGAAACGGACATCAAAATTTTCATTAAGGTGTGTGATTTGTTTTTTTTTAAATTTTTTTTTGAAAACGCTAAAAGAATGTCGTCATTTCAAATAAATTTGTTTTCAGTCCGAGTTTGGGCACATTTTTGACAAGGGCAACGGCATCCAATTGCTGATCGAACATTTGAAGTGCGACCTTCGCAAAGGCACCATTTTGGTGTGCGGCGACTCCGAGACGGACATACCGATGCTGCGTACTTGTTTGGAGCATAATCCAAAGGTGGGAAAGCAAATTTGTGAACACAAAAGGATTTAATTTGAAATCAAAATTAAATTTTGCAATAACACTCCATGTCACGTTCATAATATAACAATTTTTCAGAATGTGTACACAGTTTGGGTGGCACCCGAAAGCAATGTGGCACTGCGAGAGAAGGTAGAAAAAGGGAGAGAGAGACCATTATTTTTTGTTTGATTTATTTTATCGTTTCTGTTTTAGGTTGCCAAACTTTGCGAAAGCTTCGGCAACAAGCATTTTGTGTTTGTTTCTTCGCCCGAAGTGTTGTTGGGAGCGATGGCACAGGTCGGTGGGCGTGTGGCTGGGCTGTAGGTTTAATCTGACTTCCCCCCCCCCCTCCCCCCAGGCGACGATCCGTGAGATCTCTCGAGGGCGCGACAGTTTCCCAACGCCATCAGCGTCCAAAGCTCTTCCGAGGAGAAGTGATTTTCGTGCAACAAATTTGACCTTCGGTCGACGCCCAGTCACAAACTTAGAATATAATTGTATATTTGTTGCTTCCCCATGACAATGCACTAATTCTTTCACATCTTTGTTCGTAGTTGACCAAATAATCAATAAAGTTGCAGCTTTTTGACCTCCTAATTATTGCAATTTCTTTTTTGGCCGATTCGAAACTGAAATCCCCACTGCAATAAAGAGAGAGAGAGAGCTTCTGAATGGTATCAATTTTATTTGATTTGCTTACAAATTAGCTAATGACTAAGTTATTACTGGCGGGTCGAGTTGACCTGTTCCGGTGCATTGTGAAAATATTTAGTGGTTATTTCGCAGGGTTTAAATATTTTGATATGTTCTGCTGGGATTGAATGGATTGGTGGCGGGGGGTTATTGGCGCTGGCAAAGTCCGCTTCCGTCACATCAAGAAGCCGGCGAAGGAGCCGAAGCTAATTCGAATGTGTTGCAGCACGGAAATGCATTGGCACTCGCCCAACGGCGCTTCCATGTCCGCCGGGTCCTGGGTACGCCAGCTGTAGATGACAGCCGAGCCACTGCTGCTGCTGCTGCTGCTGCTCTGAAAGAACAAAAAGTCTGCCGAATTGTTCCAAAATCAAAAAATATAAATAAATTGAAATTAATTTACCCTCCCCTCCGGTGGCGTCGGCTCCGCGCGTTCCGTTCGCCGATAGCGCTTTGCGCCGCCAGCGACGGGCATCGCGAAGTCGCCGCAAAGTGCCGCGCATTTGCTGCGTTCGATGGCTCCGACAGAAGCGACCACCGGACCGGACAGTTCGTGGTCCCAAAAGCGGTCCCGGTCGGAGTCGCCTGAGGGGGTGCATTGACGGGTTAGTCCGGTGAATGCGCCTCTTGTCTTCCCCCGCGGCACATTACCCCAAACCCCCCCCCCCCCCCCTCCCCTGCTTTATGTACAATATTATGTTTCCGTTTCCTTCCTTAATGTGTGTATTCAACCGTACATTATTTGTTCGGAAGTGCCATTAGCTAGCACCTTCGCTTCCGGCCAAGGAAATGCCCTGGGGTGTTTTCGCTGCCCTCCAGGGCCTAATTTGTAAGTCCTAAATTGGCATGACCTTTCATTTTGCCCGTTCTCTCTTCCTCATAATAGTTAAAGAAGTATTTGCATTTTCCCATTTCTTTGTATTGGGCCCCCCGGTGGACTTAGGGGACGAATGTTTATTTCCGTTTTTGCGCTAACGCCGCGGGCGTCATCATCAATTGCCCATTCATTGGCCGACTCCAAATCCGAATCCATGCGCCTTTAATTCACCCAAATGCCGCGTGAAATGGTCCAAAATGCGTAAAATGTTGTCGTCAGTCCATTCATTCACCTTTCGGGGAATTGCCCCGAATCGCCGGGGGGGGGGGGGGCTCCTTTCATTCAGACAATTAATTATTCTAAAAGTGGTGACGACAAAACTTTTACGTCGACGCACACATTTTAGACTTCCGCATTCCAAAAGGAAATAAATGGGCTTAACCATCAAAAAAACATTTGTCCGCCGTAAGCCAAAAAAGGTCAACAAAATCTGTCGGCTTTTTGCTCTGCCCTTCGCCGCCGGCCGGTGAATTAATTGGGCCAAAAATGGACGGGGGAAAGGGTACAAAATTTTTAATTTCCAAATGGAATTGGCCCGGAAACTCCAAAAGTGCTTTTCCACATAAAAATGCATAATCCCATCCCATCCCATCCTTAGCGCCTCCATCGCAAAGATCACATCTCGCCGCCATGAGGGGATTCTGCTGACCGGGTGGTATTGGCACATTGGCACAACCCTTCCGGCATTTCCGACATTTTGTTTGTGTCTATCGGCGGCCGGGAAGGAAATGTTTTGGGCTGTGATTGGATGCCGCAAACATTTCGGACTTCAAAAGGATCGCCTTAAATTGGCCGACTGACTTTTGCGCATTTTTTTGCCTTTTTAGAGATCAATTTTTGGCATTTTCTGTGCTTTTGTACTCTAATCGCTTCCCCCCCCCCAGGCGCCTCGGACACCGTTTCTTCCCCAACCAATTAGTGTAATTGAAGGGTATCGTCTGGTCTGAAGCGGCGACGAATTCGTGGACAGAAACCAAAAACGCTAATCCGGGGGAATTTTCCGGAAGTTAAAAATGGACAGTCGAAGAGGAAGAGAGAGAGGCCCAATCATGGATTTGAATTGGCTATTGATTCTCGGCATTCGGCTGTCTGTCCCCAGACCGGATTGGCCACTTATTTTGTTTTGTCCTGCCCCCCCCCCCTCCCGCCGGCAACTCACGTACCGTAGTCCAGGCATAGTGCGAAGAATATGGCGTCCCCGCCACTGTTGTTGTTGTTGTTGTTGTTGTCCTTGTCCTGCTCCGACTCCGCGGACGTCTTCTTCTGCCGTTCGTGCTTCTCTTCCAGTTTCGATGCCGCTGTCACCGTGCCATTCAGCGATCGACTCTTCAGTGTGCATTGGCCGCCGTTGCGGCGCCACTCAAACGCCATGCAGCACAAATCGCTAAAATTGTTTGGTTGGACCAATTAATGGAATTCAAAAGGTTCCAATTCATTTTTCAACTGAAAGAAACGAAACCAAAAATAATTATGCCATTTATACCTCTTGCACACATCGGCACAGTCTCGGCGAGAAAGTCCGTAGTCCCGTCGGAATTCGGCGCCGGGAATAGTCAGCCCGGGGGAAAAGGAGTAGCATTTGCCTGAAGGGAAATTGTGCCAATTTCAAAATAATTAAAGTGAAAAATTTATTTTCCATTTCAAAGACTTTTAAAGATTACGAAACCCCCCCCCCCTCCCTGGCTTTTTTACCTGTGTTCTGAGCCATCACTCCGTCATTTTGCATGAACAGAGCAATGCTAGGTGAGCAAAAGCACAAATGCCAATGTCGTTGGTGAGGAGCTGTTCCTTTCCCAATGACAGTTGGTGGTGAGCATTAGCGGACGACTCGGAAACGGTGCCTCGAACTGTTCGTTTTCTGTTGCCCGGTGGTTGTCCATTGCCAGGTACTGCTCCAACAACTTTGCGGTCGACCATTGAAGTGTAAGACGAACAGCAGGGCTCGAGTTCCACCATTTGTTGGAAATTAGCGAGCGCTTATACTTCGAAGTGTTCGGCAGAGAGAAAGGACGTGGGGCTGAAATTGAAAACAGTTAACAAACGGAGAAAATGGCGGCATCAAAATATTGGATAAACGGTTAAATAGGCTTAACATTTGAGAGGATGGCCTTTCACGGGGATGGCATTCCATCCCAAGACGAGAAAGTGAAGTGAAAGAGGGGGGGGGGGGAGGAGAGTTGGGGGGGGGGGAAGCGGAAACATTTGGCATTTTGCCTCTGCTGAAGACGGATTTGGAAAATGGCAGCGGCGCTGAAGGTGGGGCGGAAGTTAAATGGATTAAATACCTTGCGGAAATGAGGATAAAGCCGGCATATTTTGCCCCAAGGGACCGCCCACTGTTGCACACGGAGGGGGGGGGGGGGGGGAAAGAGGGAGGGGGGGGGGGGGGGGGGAGAGAGGGAGGGGGGGGGGAGGGAGGGGGGGGGGGGGGGGGTAATGGCACTTCTGGAAGACGCCCACCCCGGGGGTGGGGCTTCACAAATTACGGCAAAAAGAGGGTCGGTCAAAAGTGTGAGAAGGAATTGGATGTGTCGGGGGGGGGGGGGGGACGACGGAATCATCGGGCAAAACGCCGCAGGAGGTGCGAGGGGGGGGGGGGGGGGTGTGAAAGTCTGGTCTATTTTACTACCATTAGGAGCTCAATTTGAGGCTTCATAAATCTGTCGCCAATTTTAATCGGATATTTCTAAAGGCGATTAATTTATTTACATGCGAACGACGAAGCTCAAAAAGTGTTTATTTTGGATCGTAAGCACACCAATTAGGCAAATTTAATTAAAATATTATTTCAGTTAAATTCAGGAATTGTCGAATTGCAAATGAACGGCGGCTCAACGGTTTTGGGCCCTTTCGGACACTTACCTTTAAACGCTCACCTCTTCACACGCCCCCCACGGGGCTAATTCAATTGGCTTTTTGTCTCAGTGTAATTTGCGCAATAATTCTCTACGCAAATTATCCGCTTTTCCTTCGCCCCTCCCCTCCGGCGTTCTAATAATACGTACGAACGGACGGAGCCGTTTTATGTCACGAACACGGAAGTAAAATTGGCCGGCAAGATCAAAAATATGAGACCAAAGTGTGTCGAGAGTTTGTTGGGGATGAGTCGGCTTTTTGGTATTTTCTACGTCCATAGCATTCCGATTATTATGCTGATGTTTAATTTGTTTGGAGTCACCCACCGACCGTTCCCAAGCATTTCCTCCTTCCATTTATTATTTCAAATTATTCCAATTTTGGTTCCCAAAAGGGGAGATGGCATTTCCCCCGTCCCATGACAGTTCCCACGGCGAATTCGGTGAATGAATGGCGGCAAAGATTTTTGGGTTTGGCCACGCGGCATTAAAATTATATGGCAAATATTGGAAAAGCGTTTAAATGCCAATGCAAAAGTGTGGGAAAGTCGGCGACGGCCTTTCACATTTTGGAAGTTCCCAAATTATTCATTTATTTGTTTGGCTGCGCGCCTATTTTGGAGCATTTTGTTGAACTTCAAGCTCCAAATATTCCCACAAACAAAATGCTTCTTTTAACTTCCGTCTTTTGTTGTTGTTTGGTGCCACCCCAATTCTTTTCTGTGAAAATTATTTTCTTTTTACATAACCCCTCGGGGGAGGGGGGGGGGGGGGGGGGGGTCCCCAACTTCCTTCCGGGAGGCGTTGTGAATGAATGTCGTCAGCAATTAATTATAAAAGTGCCCAATTGGTGGCATGGAAAGTGATAAATTAGGAAGCAATTGAATTTGTGGGCGCCTTTTTGCTGTTGTTGCCTCAGAAAGAAAAGTGTAAGAATTGTGCCTTTTTGCGGGGAATAACACTCGGCGGCTTAAAGGAGTTTTGTCAGTCAATTACCTAATTATGGAAATGCTCACATATTACACATGTCATTTCTGGGAACAAAGCGCCCCGAGGGCACCTGGGGGGTGGGGGGAAATTGTTACATTAACACAGCCCCCCCCCATTCGATCTGCTGAAGGGTTTGACGAAGGAAACGGTGCCGGGGCACTAACATAAGTGCTTCCCCCCGCCCGCCCCCTCCCCCCGGGCGTTCGCTTGACCTCCCAAAAAGGACAGAGCCCACAACACAAAAACACTTAACATGGCGTCACCTTTTCCCACTCAACAAACAAATTGTCAAAATGTGCTAACATCACATTGAAAATTGGAACGAAATCAGACATAATAAGTGTCATCGACAGACGACATCTTTTTCAAGGCGTTAGTTGTTGCAGGACAAATGCTTAGATCTCACCAAAATTGGTTAATTTAAATGAATTCCTTCGCAGCGCCATCCCCCCCCCCGGCATTTCCATTTTAGGCAACAATGCGTCAAAGCATGGAAGTGTTATTTTATGAGATTATGGTAGTGGGAATGGAATAATGTCATCAATACAAATTCACTTCCCCCCCCGCCCCCGCGCCGCCCATACTGCCGGGGGCAAGGGTGGACAAAAATAAAACGTTCGCTCTTAAAAAGATTGACAAAATAAGTTTTTACAGAATATTTCCGCGCAAAAGATACTCTCTAAAATCAAAATTGCATCCCCAGTCCAAACCAAATCCCAAACAAGCAATCAAAAGTACCCTTCTTTCACTGAAAAACAGCTTGGGCAAATTTCTTGAGGAGGATTATCCTTTACGAGGGGGGAATCCGCCGGAGGGGAGGGGGGGGGGGGGCACATTGCCTTCGGGGATTTTCTTTCAACGCAAACGATCAAATTTTGTTCGTCATAAGCAACGGTTGAAGAATAACAATAACATGGCTTTTGACCACAAACTCCAACAAAATTAGCAACACATTTCTTCTCATCCGTTTCTGCCTTCCTCATTTCTTGCCGGTCCTGGACCTTCACTTTCTTAACGCCACGGACCTTCTTCTGGCGGTTCTTGCGCTCTTTGCGCTGTTTACGCCCGCCCTTCTCCGACCTTCTGGCCAATGCCTTGCTGAAAAGGGAGACAATGTTCAAAAACTCTTTTATTGGGTGTGGGGGATGTCCATTAAAATCAAACTATTACTTCTCACTACCGTCCCTAGAAAACCGATATTTACCAACCCTCAACAGACGATATTTGGGCTCGAAACGTTTGGCATAGTCCAACGAGTCGTAAACGTGCGCAAAGCCGGTGCTTCGACCGCCGCCGAATAGGCATTGGAAACCGTACGGAACCACCACATCCGGCGTCGTCTTGTACAGCTTGGAAAGCCGTTCGCGCACCTCGGATTTTGGCACCGACGCACGGTTCGGGTGCAGAATGTCGACAACCTTAATTTTCGAATATTTATCCGTACATCAAGCCCGCAGATTACCATTTGTTTGCGGAAAAGAAGTCGGTTGTTGAGGACCTTGCGCGTGTGCAGTGTGACAACGCCGCCTTCGCCCATTTTTACTGGATTTTTTTTTGTTATTAACTAAAACTTTGGAAATGTCAAATAATAAATGGGAACAGTACAAATTGAAAATTGAAGACAAAAATAAAACCAGAAATCAATTGTCCACCGTTAGCTGTTATCCGTTTCAAACAAATGATTGTAAATGTGATTTGAAAATTAATCCGATTAGTTATAAAAATGGGACTGGGAGAGGTACTCAAGCCAATCACAGGAACCTTTACAAAATTTCCGTGTTTTTAGTCTGGGATTACAATACAAGCACAACATTCGAAGTAGCCGAAAAAAGTAGACGAAAAATTAACACGGAGATTGGAGATAAACGGACAGACTCATAAAGTTAAAGGATACAAAAGCACCAATTTTACACCAAATGAACGCGATCACGGATTGCTATGCACAATTTCATGGTTTGCACAATCAGTTGATTTGCAGCGACAAAAACCTGCAAAATAAAACGGCATGGTTTGTTGGTAAAGGGGATTTTGCTTTATTTCATGAATTAAGATTGTCTAATTGTAAGAACCCAGTATAAGTCTACCCCATCAGTATATTCTTGGACAAGAATTTTCGAATACCTGATTCGGCTCCTTGGTGCTTGAAATACTCCTTCAATGTGCTGCTGAACCTTTTGCTGACCTGCACAAATTCCCTTTTCCGTTTTTCGGCAACTAAAAACGGACTTTAAAGTAAATTGTTCAACAACCAAAAAAACTGACGTGGCTGATAGCAGTGAGGCACAATGGCAATGATCGCATTTGTAGTGTCCAATAATTGCTTAATGGACGAAGCGATCTCTTTGATGGTCTCCAAGAAAGGCCTTCTGTTGAAAAAATGGATTGATTTTTCACTTATTTTTCAAGAAATTAAATTCCAAATCTTTCATAACAAGAAAAGAAACCTGTCCGCCATTTCATCCGGTATTCTGGCAAGCACTTTACACAGCGCAATCGCCCTGAAATTGTGGACTATTAGAAGGAGCCAGGAACAATAATATAAATTGGAATAAACCTTATCGACAGATAGCGAAATTCCGCAATGTGTGCAAATTGGGGCAATTCTAACTCGTCGCTGG
This sequence comes from Globodera pallida, assembly GCA_020449905.1. Taxonomy (NCBI): domain Eukaryota; kingdom Metazoa; phylum Nematoda; class Chromadorea; order Rhabditida; family Heteroderidae; genus Globodera; species Globodera pallida. Next base: position 312,643 of record JAIXHY010000003.1, on the reverse strand, counting down.
GCGCCTTCGCTTGCATTCGCAGGTACGACTCTTGCAGATTGACACCGGCGACACCCGACTCGGTCAGCAGAAGCTTTGAGAAATCGTAAAGAAAGGAAGGCGAGGCACGGTCAACTTGACGAAAGACTTCTTGCAAATGCTAAAGAATAATTTTATAAATAGACTCAAAATCCCCACTAATCGCCTAACAAAGAGTTTACAATTTCAAAATGCCAGCAATGTTTTAAAATTAAAAGTTGCATAAAGAAATGAGTAAAACTTACATTTAAAGCATGTACAGCTTCAGGATTCTAAAATAAAAATCTTCACGCCATTTTTCCAAGTGGTTTAAGTAAACACAAACCTCGGACAAAGCTTTTTTCAACCGGTCGACCGAAACCCTGATGAGACATGAATAGGTCCATGGCTGAAAGGTAACCGGCGCCCTCTTCATTTGTAGCAATCGTGTTGCTGTGCATAAGAACATGCACATGAATTAGTAGCTTTTTATTATAATCTGAAGCAGTTTTAGATTTGTTTAAGTTATTTTACAAGTTTTCTCCAATTGATGATGACTAGGAATCGGATTTTTAGGAGTTTTACCTGTCTTTTTGTTGCAAAAAGCACTAACGACTAAAGCAGAAAGATTTCAGTCATTTTTCGATAAAGGAATGGATCTCAAATATAATGTTTGAACGAATTGTTGGTAATAATAAATCTTTGGCGTTCTGTTTTTTTTAAAATTTCGATTTACTGTAATTTTTAGAATTTTTACATTTTTGTTAAAAAATTGCGTAAAAATTCGAAGATTTTGCCGATTTTCGAATTTTTCAAAAATCACAGCTTGAAGTTTTTCTTGTATTTCTGCTTATGGGGTTTAACACGTTGAATAAATCGTCTAACATAACTTCTAATTTTTTCAGATTTAATTAAAGTTGATGCAAATGTCTTTCATTTAAAATGGCTTCAAATTCGAAGGTTCAAAATTCGGTTATGACTCCATGTTTGAAATGCTCTGAAGAGGACTGGTAGCTTCTTCCAGTTAGAAAACACAAAGGTTGCAGGATATTGTCGTCCTATGTTTTTCGAAAATGATCAGACAAAAATTTGCCTTCTGCTTGGGCAAAAACCGTGTGTTCAAGGAGGAACGACGGGTGAGTCGTTTATGACCCCCCCCCCCTTGGTGTCCGGGCAGAGCCGTAACAAATCGTGGATTTTCGGGGGGGGGGGCTATGTTTATTAAAGAGATGAGTAGTTAGCGCCGTCCGACAAAAATGTAACATTTTCTGCTCCAAATTTTCATTCACCAGTAGGCACCCCTCGTTACTGCTCTGGTCCTGACGGTTAATTACTTTGTTCTGACATTTCTATTAATTTTTCAAAATCAGCGTGATGCTTTGCTTGTTTATTATTCGGGTGCATTCGAATCGCTTCAGCTGCTTCGGTTGGTCTGTGAGGCAGTGACTGACCAAAGAGTTCACAAAAGGCTCCGATTGAATGCTCAAGTAATATATTTTACATTTTCCCGCCTATTCTTACATTGTTAGGTTTTATACCTATCAAGTGCTACAACATTGGACCAAATGATGCAAGATTCTGAGCATTGTCGACTGATATCGCATAATTTCCCTGATGATTGGATATGGCATTTTGCTCACGAATCAGCCATTCTTAATGACACATGCATTGAAGACAGTGAACAAAATCTTCGTTGTTGCAGTTTGGAAGAAGTTGAAAACGTAAGACAAATTTACCACACTTAGGCTTTAAAACAATTTAATCGGATTCTTGCAACGTGCATGTGCAAGAATACCAATTTTTGTATGTTTAGCTTCAACTTTATAACAAATTGTTTGAATCTTGTCAGTCAAACTCTGTTCGAGACGAGTTAAAACGCCTGTTTCGAACCAAACTGATCTGTCGGTAGGCAAATGCCTCGAAATAGAATTTCCATAAATTTTTAGTCTATCTGAAGTAAAGTTCAAATGTTCGACTGTTTTGGTGCCAGACACCTCCGATCATCTTGCCAAAGACGTGTTAAGTGCACTTTGTTTCGGCAGAGGTGCTCAGAGTTTTTTTGCTGTATAAAATGTTTTTCCAGCTGCTTCGCTGTCACAGATGTCCTCAATGGTGGACAGCCGCTTCGAACCCATCCAAGTTGGTGCGTCCTCTGCGCGACATCTCCGATCGCGAACTGAAGGCCATGCTTCATATTGATCAGAATGGAATTAACCAACCCGCGATTAATGAGAATGCTGGTGCGTTATAGCTGTTTTAAAATTCTCGACGTTCGAACTTTCACAACGGATGTTGGATCCGTATGAAGAATATTAACCTCCTTACTTTAAGCCTGACATGATGATGAAGGGCGGCGAAAGCAGCCTTCAGACACTCACTGCCGATTTCATACAAGAACTTCGCGGTGGCGGTTTTCCAGCAACAGTTAGTGAAACTACATATATCTAGTGCCAGGTTTCACAACCGCTTTCAGATCTCGACTATTCTAAGTGTGGCGTCAAAAGTCGAAAACAAAGATGTCGGTCGGGTGTGCTTGCTTTGTAGTGACCGGTTTGATGTCGAAGACCTCAAGCGGATTTCTGTTGATGACGGAATCTGCACCCGCAATTCGCTGCAAACAAACATTTTTGTCAAATATGTGCTCAGTTGTTGTCAGATTTTGATCCAAACTCGGGGGGAATTAACGTTGAGAGGTTTTTGGTACGATGAAGGAAATACTCGTCGAATTGTTTTCATATCAAATACTTTTATTCTTTTCGATGGAATATGCACAACAGATATAGTAATAAACTTCTACAAATGTGTTATCGTGTCAATATAAACAGAAATCACTATAAAAATTTTAAATGCCCTGTTTGGAACTGATTGCTCACAAGGATGGCGGGTATATAGTTGGAATGAAAAAATGCCAAATCTGGATATCTTGCGTATTGAGATATAATGGTTAGGATAAAAAGCTCGCTAGATCAATTGCGCAATTCTTGCCCGATGACTTTACCCGCACAAAACATCATTCATTGCGTCTTTTTACAGTCATTGCGGGCCAAGTTGTACCTTAAACCAGATGGGCTTGTCCATGCGTTCTGTTCTGTTCTTACATTGAATATGCCGACTCATCGGTTATCTCACGCTCAAACGCAAAAAAGTCGGGCAAACATGGTTCCGGGTCTCCACTTGCTCGTGTGGTGTACGTCTAAAATACCAATTATGCTAATTTATTGAATTTCAAGTATTCCCCAGTCGAGATCGGAAAAGAAAATTATTATTTCATCAGATCCCCCCACCTCATCAACAACCCAACTCATCACCCCAATCAAGCTTGCGGCAATAACTTGCTTCAACCCTAACCGATTCAGCTTAAAGCCACTCTTAAATTTTGGGATCATTGTGCCCACCTCGAGTATCATCAGTTGTTTACCGCAGTCTCTCAAGGCTGGCGGAAGCGGCGGAATGTAAATGTCGAGATTAAAGTACTGAGAGGAATTTAAAGTCAAACAAAATATAAAATAAAGCGATTGCTTATCAGCCCATCCATTCTCCGCCCAACGTACGACATTTCCGTAGAGGAAACACACACGCTCTTTGTGAATTGGCTGGCGACTTCTGTCCCGCATTCCCATGTATCTTTGATACTCGCGCTTGTCCAACTGCTTTCGTGTTTCAACCGGCTGAGGAAGTCTAATTAAAAAAATACCATAACCCAATTCAGCAATTTATTTGGTATTTACTGACTTTTTGCCATCGGGATCTTCAAAGGTTCGGGTAGTAAGTGTGTACGTACATTTTCCATTTTGGACTGCGCGATCGAAGCCGAACCTATAAAAACGTATGCGTAACTTTATGGGTAGCCAATGTGGGACGGAAGAGGCGGCTACAACAGAGTACATTGTACACAAATTTGATGAAAATTCGGTTTACCTGACTCGACCCTGTCGTGTTGAGATAGTCGTGTTGCAGCGAAAACTTCTCTCGTTTGACCAGTAAAAAGGATTCATTATCCGTGATTTTGCTGACCAACCATTTGCGTTTCCTTAAATTTCAATATCCCGAAAATTCTATAACTAAATTCAAATTCACTTGCTGTTCGGTGCCAAACGGTCCGCAATTGGAATACCAAGACGTTCACAGACAACAGCGATAAGTTTTGACATCTTTTCATCAAACGTACGGCAGTTCGAATTGTCGACAATCGACAGGCACTGGTGACCAACCCAGGCCTTAAGTTCAATGATCTTATTGATGCTTTGAAAAGAACACACTTCTCTGGTTTTTTTGTCAATCACAATGGCATCATCCACTGCTTCAGTCCGCGCCTGGTTGTTCGCAAGTTGGTAAAATGACGGTGCACCGTCAGCAGCTGTCACAAGGTGACAAATCTAAGAATAATAAATCAAAGTGCATAATTATGTTTTCAATCATTTCATTGAAAAAATGTTATTTTTTAAGGACATGCTTCGGTAAGCACCATTGGTAAATTCTTTTTTGGAAGTTTCTAATCTCCCCATTTAATCCCGGTCGCACCAAAAACCCGGGATCCCGTTGGCATTATTTTACCTTCTCAACGGTCTGAAAGCTGAATTAATAAAATGACAAAATTACTTGGTGATAGCGTTCACGCAGTTCGTGAACATCCAATTTGCATGAAGTTAATACGTCTGTCCATGATTGTACATCGATATATGCACTTCCATCCATGGCTCCTAAATACCAAAACATGGCCACATAGTAATGTTTTAAAACATAAGGCCACAGTAAGGGATTTCAAACCTCGATCAAGAATGATCATAATCTTTTCCGAGTCGCTGAGTTCGGCTTGGTTGAAAAATACCTAAATTCAAGATAATTTAATCCCGTTGTTTACAATTAAATACATTCTCAATTTGCACCAATGTTTTCAGCAAATCTATTTGGAATTGGGCGGCCTGAGTTCTATTCAGATCCTGAAAACGAATGCGACCCGGCCCGAGGAGAATTGACGCAGTCTCTGGAACTGTGTATACTTTCCATCCGATGCTTTCAAAAAAACTTGAAAGGCGCGCCTAAAAGCACAAACCTAAATTATGTCAGCATATTAACACACGCTTAACCTGGCCGGTCGTTTTGCCCGCGCAAGGACCTCCTGTGAGAACAATTTTGAATATTTGTTTTTTGTCACCCATTGAATGGATGAGACAAAAATGTATAATCCTAAAAAAACGAATTTTTAGATTTATTTATAAAACGTAAGCATTTCGAAAGCACTTTGATCAAAACATACAACTCAATGAATGCGACCGTCAGCTTAGCCACTCCTCGACGAAAATTCTTTTCACGGCTTTCCGATTTGTTTTTTTCAAAACAAAAAAAAACTAAACGCCAAAAGAAGAGTACACCAGCAGCAGAGAAAAACCCTTGTACTATCTATACATATATGTACATATTTCGCTTTTCCTTTTATCTCTAACCTGAACAGTGAACAGTGGGGTCAACCCATAGTGACGCCATATCTATTCGAGCTAGAGCCCGGTAAAAAAAAATTCCGGGAACGGGAGCGGGATCCCCGATTTTTCCCGCACCAGTTAAAAATGCCGTTGAGCCCAAATTAACGGGAGCGGGAATCCCGTACGTTTCGAAAGTCCCGCTCCAGCAATTTAACCCATTTTTTTAAACCAACGCCGAGAGAAACTAATTTGATGTGCCGCCGCTTTAGTTAACAAAAAATACTTTTTGGCTCGTTAACAAAAAATGCTTTTTGGCTCATATGCGCATTGCGCACCCTTAACTGTTGTCCAATTGCGCTATATCCCGGAATTTGCTTTAGACAATTTAAGTCCCTAAAATGGACGTTTTCCTTCAAGCCAACAATGATCTTATTATTTCAATTCATAAAGCGCTAGTGGAGTCTACTCACGAGACAAACAGGAAAATCGTATGCAATTTTTATTGCTTCATTATTGAAGAAGTGAAAACTTTTAGGAAAGTTTGAGAGATGATGTTCGTGATGTGAAGTTGTCTTTGGCCAAAAACGATCCGCATCATGCAGGAGGAAGCAACTAATTGGCGTCGTCACACCGAGACCATTGTCAAGGAGTTGGGTGACCGACATCAGAGCGACGTTACTGGTCTCCACAAACTGCTCATGGAGTTGTGCATCCGTGCTTCGCCAGCACCACAGGCCCAACCCGCCATTGTGGTGACAAAACAGCCGACCGAGGAAGAAGTTGCGAAGCACTTTTGAAACAATTAAGAACTGCTCATAAGCTACATTTATTTAGGATCGCAGCCAAAAGCTTGAAGTTGTGAAGAGCGTTGCTAAAGCTGATGAGCCCTGTTGGATTCAAACCACCAGTGGTGCGTGCTTAAAAGACGTCACAAAAATAAAGGGAGAAAACAGTGACGCCCTGATGAGATTTTTGGATTTTTCTGTTTGAATCCCCCCTGATTAACGCGACTGGTTTAGATTGTATCGAAACCAATTACTGTTTTGGAACCGAAATCAACTGCTGCTGCTCTGCCGATTGCTAGGACGGCTGCGACCACAACTACCATCGTGTCGGCGGCTCCTGTTCCTGTAACATTTTCATTCAAGGTTTGTAAATTTTGTTCGAAAGTCGTCTTAAAGATTTTTACTGATTTCCCAACGCGCATCGGAATATGGAGGGGTAATTTAAAGAAAAATAGATTTGCAAAATCTTTTGTATCCTTTTTCTTAACTAAATAAAAATTGTTACAGAATGCTTCTGCGAACATTGTTCCTGAAAATGGGCCTACTGTCGTTGCCCCAGCTGCCACCGTTGGAGGAAGTCTTTTTGGCGGTGTCTCTCGTTCGGGGACGAATATTTACGCCAAGATGGTTTCGAAGGTGCTCCTTTTTTGTTTAATGGAGGCGTAGGGGGTTGTTCCAGTCAACTCAAAGGGCAAAAACCCTGGGCTGAGTTTTGGGTAAATGATCGAACTTGGTTTTAACCTGAAGCAACCCTGCTACCTAGAGGGGAATAAAATAAATAGCATACAATTTATATTTGATCATCATTTTAGGAGATCGAGATTAAACCTGCAGCTCCGCCGGTTGCAACTTCGACGCCTATAACCGCGGTCTCAACTGCTCCGTCTCCTGTCACTTTCTCCTTTAAGGTCTTTCTTTATCACAGTCAGAATTGCTGGTGGATCCGAATTTTTGATTTAATCAGGATGAAATCATAGAAGACGGGAATGAGAATAAACTTAATATTTTTTGTAGAGGACACACAGGGGCAGACGCGGAAAAAAGAAAAGTCTTGCAAAAATATCCCCTTTTTATAGTATATCTCCACAACTATAGTACTATAAAATGCTTTTAGCATCCTTCTGCGGTTATTGCTCCTGAAAATGAGCCTTCTACCGTTGCTCCAGTTCCCCCCACCATCGGAGGAGGAAGTCTTTTTGGCGGTGCATCTCGTTCGGGAGTGAATACTTTTGCGAATTTGGCTGCAAAGGTTACAATTTGTTTTAGCTTTTGACATATCGCTTTTTTCTGCTAAATAAGGCTGCCGAGTCGGGTGGTGGCTTTTTGGGCGGTGGAACTGTGACTGGAAAACCAGTGCAATTTGGTCAATCTGCGTTTGGGTCGGCAGGCGCAAAGGAATTCAAGGTTATAAAAAAATCACCAAAAAAAATATATATATATATATAATATTTAAAATAAAATTCTAGTTGTTCCAACAACCGCCTTCACAGCAAGCGTACAACTCAAACTATCATCCATTTGGCCAGACGGTGGATGAGTCACATAAAGCAGCTGATGATGTTTCGGACAAAGAAGATGCGAACGAGGAGTTTGTTCCTGATGTGGTCGGATTTTTTTAATTTTATCACTGTATTTAAAACTTGTTGAATTTGTACCTTTAGCACTTTGAGCCTGTTGTTCCACTTCCGCCCGAAGTTGAGGTGTCCACTGGGGAAGAGGGGGAAGAGGTCTGTTGATTAGCTGGCTTTGGCTTTACATTGGCCGTACCTATTTTCAGGTACTTTACTCGGCTCGTTGCAAATTGTACCGCTTCGACAAGGACGTTCATGAGAATAAGGAGCGTGGTTTGGGCGACATCAAAGTACGTACAATTAGGGGATTTGGCCAAGAATCATCCAAATCTGAATGCCTTTTTAGTTGCTTTACAATCCTCGAAGCGCTCGTTACCGTTGTGTGATGCGTCGCGAGCAGGTGTTCAAACTTTGTGCCAACTTTCCGATTTATCCGGACCTGAAAATACATCCGCGCGAACAAATGCCCACTGTTTACACCTGGGCTTGCAAGGTGAACGAACAATTGAGAAATGTTTTTTGTTTTCCTCAATGCGTTCGCATTTTTGTATAATTAATGTCCCCCTATTCTTTTTACAGGACTTCAGTGACGACCCGTCCGAAGGAACTGACGTGACGCTCAGTGCGCGCTTTAAGGACAAGGTTCTCAAGAAGCTTTTCAAGATCTAATCCCGAGTTTGTAGACAATCGCCGACGAGTTCTATGAGAAAATGATGGAAGCAATTGAAAAGTCGGGCTAAAATTCTTTTGAGGCTTAATCGGTGGAGACGTTTGATGATCTGATTATAAATTATTTTGTTGTTTTGTTTTTGATCAATTGAGGTTCCTGCATTCTCAAAGGGGAGTTTGACTTTCCCCCTGTTTTTTTGTAACTTTCATTCTTTTCCATAAAAGTTGGACAATTCGCAAGTTATGCTTTCGGGATTCGATTAGGTATCTCTTACAAATTAGTCGAGTTGCCAATGAAAACTATAGAAATTATGCGATTTTCTTCCTTAAATGGCGTCTTTTCTCCAACAAATTCAGCTTCCATTATCAGTTTTGTTCCCCCATTTTCCGTCGGAATCCATCCGTTTTTTTTTTGTTGCGTTCCCTCCCGATCCATCGCAATTTCATTTATTGACCAAATAAATTCCCTTGTTTTAAGTGACCGAAATTTTGCTACAAACAACAGTCGATTGGGGTATCGTTACCTTTATTTTATGAAAAGCCGTACCCAACATCCCTTCTCTCGTTAATTCCGTTTTTTGTCACCAAGATTTTCTCGATGGGATGTGTGTTAAGCACAGAAAATGTTGCGGAAGTGGCGGAAAATGAGCTGTTGAAGAAATTGGCGGGCAAAGAGCCGATGAATAGCAATGATCCGCAATGGAACAAAATGTTATCCTTCAATTTCCTCATTGATCAAAGGAGCAGGTCCGAACAACAGCAACCGGGACACTTTTTTGTTGGGAAGGGGTTGAATGGTTTCTAAACCATCATCTGATTGGGGGGCCGGGGTGTCCGTCTACTGAATTTTCGTAAAGGCGGTTATTTGTATGGATTGTACAGGAAATCCAATTTATTTTGGGGTAAAGTGCTAAACCCGTTCAGCCTTTTAGGGTGGGCTAATTGGACCCGACTTTTGGCTAAACGAAGGCTAATACTTAGCCATTTTCGCTTTCAGAAGAGCACAAAATGAGCTTTTGTTGCATGTGAAGCCGTTGTTGGAGGAGTTGCTGCACAACAGTCGGGAGACGGCCAATTTTTCCACACTTATCCAAGTTGTTGGACGTCGATGCTCGGAGTTGGAAGCGTCCGTCAAATGCGAAAAGTGAGCAAAAATCCAAATCGTTTTTTGTAAAGTTGAGATGGTTGGCAACAAAAACGAGCTATTCGAAGAGTTCAAATAGGTAGTTTTATTTGGTTTCAATCCTTGGCTTTGTCCCGTGCCGTTGTATGCCTTGCTTAAATCATCTGTTGGCGTTCTGTCCATTTTTGCATTTTTGGTTTTAAGCAAAATATTTATCTGGCAAGCGAGCAACGCACTTCTGCTCGTCCGGTACATCGCCATCTTTCTCGCGCAACGACTTTCCCCTGGCGAATTTGCACATTTTTTCGCGTCAGACAATGGCCAATGCGGCATAAAACGGAATGGGACAACGGACTCTGGTGGTCCTATCGTTTTTGTTTTGTTTTAATGGGAAATTTGCAATATTTTAGAATCGTCTTTGGCGCATGAATTGGAAAGAGTGGCAACACGTAACGAAGATGTCGGGGATAGTAATGAGAGCGAGCCCGAACAGTTTCTGAGCCATCTTGTTCAAATAGTCACTCAACTACCGGTCAAGTGTGTGTGTGCATTCTCTAAAAGTTATACGACAATGACATGACAACGCCGTGGGCGTATTTACGATTTTGGTTTAGTAACATAATTTGTCCAAAACGTGCTAATGAATACATTAAAACTTCCATGTCATAAACTTTTTAACATTGTTTATTCAGTGCGCTCACTGTCCAATTACACGCCGAAGCCATTCGTGTCCTCATCTCAATGCTCAGCACCCAACTTTATGAAGAAAGTGTCACGGAACACTCCGAATTTCTGAAGCTGTTGATGACACAATTGTGGGTGAAAAAGCATGCGCTTTTATTAACATATAAGCAGAAGCGGGGGGTTGGTTTACTATACCGCCGGGTATTTGAGTCTGGAATCGGTGACCCGTTGTGTTTTGCGTTCAGGCGTGCCCAAAGTGGGGACCTCGTTCGTGTGCTTCTCGAAAACTTCTTGTACCATTCCAATGAGGAGTTGGACGACGCCAACATGGGTGGAGGCGTCAGCGGCGGACGACGACAGAGTCGCAGTGACTAGTTTTGTGGTATCGCTCTGGTCAACTCTGCAAAAGACGCTGGCATTTGGCTCGGAGACGGTCGACGACAGCTGACGGATGGGAGCAACTCCCCGCTCAGTCTCTCTCTGCGCTCAGCCTGGCACTACTGCTCGCATTGGTCTACCACCCGTCCTTTGGAGGTCGGACAAACGCGTACAAGCAGATGCTCTCCATCTTCCAAAACGCACAAGGTGGGGACCGGTCCAAATAGTTTTGCCACCCCTACCGGTTCCACAGAGGTGTCCTCGCTTGCCAACCTCGAGGCCAGTTTCAAGCTGGACTTTACACATCTGTACAATCGTCTTTGCGCCACGCTCCACGGGGAGAGGATGCCGCTGCTGTTGCTTTACCTTGCTGCTACAGAACAACATCGGCTTCCGCAACTTTGTGCTCTCCCGCATCAATCTTGAACAGCTTGTGCTTCCTGTAATACGGGTGCTTTACGACGGAATGTGCTCAGCGTCTGGGAGTGGATTACGTTGGTTTTGATTTTTTTTTTTCAATGCGTTTATCAAGTTGTATACTCATGGGAAGAGTCGGGAGGTGGTTATGTTCACTTTGTGACTGTTTAGAGCGGTCCTCTTCCACGTCGTCTTCCCCAAGACGACATTCCCATTCCATCCATTCATCCACGATGGTACACACGCACCAGACTTATCTGGCACTGATTGTTCTGTTGATGCTCAGCGAGGATGACTTTTTCAAGAAAGTGATCCATGAAATGGTGAACGTGTCAAGTTTGGTTGGGCGATATATTTATTTAGGATTTTTTCAGACGGTCAAGAACATTGACTGGTACAATTCGGATCGAACAACGCCACTGGCCGAGACGACATTGGGTGGGCTGATTGTGCTGGTGTTCTCCAAGTGATAACACCTTTAACATAAAAGAATGTTGTTGTCCGATTTCAGAACCATTCAAATCAACACCGTTCGCGTCCGGGTAGTCGGTTCCGAATTACGTTACTCTATAAAGAAGCAAGCAATTCAGGACCGCTACTTTCACATGAACTCTTTGGCCACATTGGCCAACCTTGCCTCTTGCTTCAAACAGTTGTCCTCTTTGGCCTCTCAGAAACTCATTGGACTGCTCGAGGTCGGAGAGGGATTTGTTTCAGTTACGTTTTATTTGTCAATCTTAATTCTTTACAGACGATGACCAAACGACGTGCCAAATTGATCCGACTTTTGAGGGAACGGGCGGAAAGAGAGCCCCAACAACGGAAGGGAACAGAGGGGCGAGAGGCTGATAATGAGGACGCCCCAGGGGAAAGATGGAGGCGGCGAATTGGCGGATCAGGGTGAATCGAAACCGTTGGCGGAGCCGTTGCAGCACGACACAGAAGGCGACGATTTGGTCGGTCGAGCGAGTTGGGGAAATCGAACGAACCGATTCATAATTAGCACCGCGACATCACTGCACTGGAAGAGGGCATTCGCACGGTGTTGGAGATTGTCAACGCGTGCTTGTGCCACAATTTGCGCAACAACCCCAACCTCATCTACACCATCCTGTACAAACGGGCCATTTTTGAACACTTTCATCAGCATCCGATGTTCCAGGATTTGGTCTGGAACATTTACACGGTGCGCATTTGCCTCTTCCAGCTTGCTTTTTATTGCGAAATCCAAATTCTTGTGTTAAAATGTTTTGTTATTACTAAATGTTTACTTCTTTTTTTTATTATACAATTAATTGGTCAGCGATTTGCCCTTTCTCTGTAGGTGATTAACCATTTCACCGGCAAAGTGGAGGCACTCGCAAAGGGTTTGACCGGTTCGTCTCAAGGACAAGAGGCGCCAGGGGGCGTGAGCAATGCGTCGGTTTCGGACATTTTGGACGCCATCAAAAAGGGCGCCATTGAGTGGCCAAGCGATCGGTTAAAGAAGTTTCCCGATTTGCGCTTCAAATACATCGAGGTAGTAGTGCCTATCATACTTTTTTTCAATCCAAATTTTAGTTTCACTTTTTACCCATTTTCATTCAGGATGAGGACACTGTGGACTTCTTCGTGCCGTACATTTGGCGTCTGATCAACGACGGACTCTGTCTGATGTTCGACACTGACGCTATTCGACTGTTCAACGTGGACGGGGAGCAGTGATTTGCATCACCATGTGTGATTCTGCTGGGAGAGAGAGAGAGAGAGAAAGGGTGTCGATTGGTCGGACGACATTTTTGAATTTACTTAAAATTGAAAATGGATTTTGCTTTCTTTCGAAATTTTGTCCGATCAGACAGTTTATATTATGCATAATTTTATGGGGTATATAATTATTACTTCAGCACAAATTATTTCTATTCCCTTTGTTTAATATTGTGTCAAAATCATCGATTTGATTGTTCCCCCTCATAATTTATACAAATCTGTCCGTTTGAACAAAATTCCTCCCCACCAGCAAATAAATGGGCCGTTTCAGGAACACTCAAAATGGAAATATAATACAGCACAATTTGAGTCTCTTTAATTGGGAAAATCCGTGCGCAAACGGCTCATTTTGTAGGGAATGGGTGACGGGAAATGAAACGGGAAGCCGCCCCCTCTTTATCCCCCCCCCCCTCCTTTTGGCAGTGCTTCTTCCATTTTTGAAATTGTGATAATGTTTTGTTTTAACTAATAAACACGCAAATGCTTTTTATGGTTGATAGCAATTTAATTTAAGGAATACTGTAAAATCTGTGACTGTAATTGACGCGACGCGCGCATCCTGCAATCAGATTGATTGATAATCGAAGGCGCCTTTGGGGTACTCGAAACCTTTTTTTGGTTTGGAAAATGGTATTTACAATGAAGGTTTTCACAACAGCCAGCAGAGGGGGGGGGGCATGGAAGAGACCGAAAGGGTCGCGCTTCAGCGCTGTCGTTTTGGGTCCGGCGATTGCAAGCAATTTGAACACACACAAAAATTGGTTGTGACACTTCCAGAAGTATTTTTTGTAAGGTGCGTCGTATTATTGAATTTTGTGCGCGTGTAGCGCTGAAATGGCTGGCGCTGAACGAGTTGCAAAGGGCGGCGGCGGCGGTGGAGAAGAGGCGGTGCTGGGTAATCTGCCGCGCCGATCTTCCGCCCCCCGGCCCCCGAGGGGTCACCCACCACCACTTCCTTCCCCTCGTCTGGGATCCTCCTTCCCTCTCCCGCCCGCCCAAATGTTCACATCGGCGCATTCATTGCCCCCCCCCCCTCCCCCCCCTCAATTCACTTTACTTCGCTTCTCCGGTGAAAGAGGCAACTCTCTCTGTTTGTTGGGTTGCGCATCGATCAAAATTAGTCTTTTTTTTTTTTGGAAAATTCTGAAAATCTCGAAAAGTTTCCCTCCCCTCCCCTCCCCCCCTTCGGATGTCGGACAACGCGCGACAGAATTTGTTCCAATTGTGCGGCGGCCATTCCGTCCTTTGCGCCCAGTTCGGATGGCTTTTGCTGATTCCGCTGTCCTATTTGCTTTATCGGTTGACTCGCACGGCGTTAGGCCCTTTTTCAAGTGAAAAAGTTCCAAAAATAAACGCAAATTTCAATGTTTCGCCCTAGGCAATTTTCGTCTATCGCCTGGCACCGTTCGTTTACGAGCCCAACTTGAGCACTTTTCGTGATCGATGGACCGGTCTTTGTGATCTCATTAACTACTAATAGTGACACTTAGTCTCCCCCACTCAGTGGTTACTGGTGGCACGGACGGCATTGGCAAGGCGTACATGTACGAGTTGGCACGGAGGGGCTTGCGCAAGTTTATGCTGATCGGTCGCAACGAAGAGAAAATGGAGAGTGTGAAGCACCAAATTGGTGAAAATTCAATTTAAGGAAACGGTTTCAAAATGTATTAGACAATTGAAACGGCAATGGCATTCTGTCCTTTGCATTGCACCACCCCCCAAAAAGTGCCATTTATTTGTCCAATTTCTCTCCGGCAGAGTCCGACTTTCCCGGCTCCAGCGTGCTTCTGTACCGGTTCGACTTCAACAACGCGGTGAATGCCGAATATGCGGACGAAATGAGGCGCGAGTTGGCCAAGCTGGACATTGGCATTGCCGGTGCCAAAATTGTTGACAAATTTGCTAATCCTCCAATTTTGGCACAGTAAACAGTGTCGGGGTTGGCCGAGAACTGATGGAACGCTTTGGGGAACGGCCGGAGGCGGACCGGCAGCTGTTCCGAGTGAATGCCATTCGGCGCCGGCCGAGGCAAACAAAGCTTAAATGATTGGAACAAAATTGAAAAACATATTAATATTAAGTTAAAATAATTAAATTAATTTTATATTATTATTAATTGTTTTATTTTGAGTTCATTTCGGCCGTTTTGCCGTTGATTGAGCGTTGTGGAGGCGGACATTTGGTGGTTTTGTCCTCCAGTCAGGGCTTCCGGCCAATTCCGTTGTTGGCCGCCTATTCGGCCACAAAAGTAAGTGACGATTACTGTACATAAACACATTTAATAAATTTAAGTGACGACTACTGTACATAAACATTTAATGAATTGTGTGAAACAATCGCTTTAATAAATAAATAATCGTTTAGTCTTTCCTCTCCTTTTTGGCCGAGGCGGCGGACCGCGAATATGCGAATGTTCGCGTGCAATGTTTGTGTCCGGCGTTGGTCGCAACAAAAATGACTTATTATAAAGTACGCCGGAGGGGGGGGGGGGAATAAATTAATGGACACTTAAAAGAGTTTTGGGCACTTTTGGCCTTATCGCTTTGGGGGGCTTTACGGGGGACATAAACAAATCAATCGATCGCAGACCGGCTCTCTGTTCGTCGTGACGCCCGAACATTTTGCGCGCTGAAGCGGTGAACACGCTCGGCCTTCTCAGAATGACCAGCGGCTGTTTTAACCACGAAATCCAGGTCATTTCCCGGCGCCCCTTTTTATTTGTGGAAATGAACGGACGTCGGCGCTTTTTGTTCAGATGCTAATGCGTCATTTGTTGCCTTGGGCACTGCTTAAGTATTTGATTATGCCCATTTATTGGCACCAGCAAAAGCGCGTGCTCCGCATGCACGGCAATGTCTGAATGCTTTTTCTGAAACTGAAAGTGAACTCCCCGACATTTAAGGCAAGCGGCCTCCGATGCCACCAATCACAACCAACAGGAGGAGGGCACCAATTCGCCAAGGCAATCATTGAAAGTTTCCAAAAATGATCGAATAAAATTCAAATCCCCTCAGGGGACATTCGTCAAAGATCCCAACGATGGCCACCGGCGGTTCGGGAGGAGGCCAAGTCAGGCAGAGGGCGTAGGGACAAAATGCGACGGACACAGACGAAAAGTGTTGAGAGAAAGTTCCAAAAAAGCGAAAAAACGGAGAGAGCTTTTCCTCCAATTTATTCCGATCAATTAAACGCATCATTTTCGATTTACGGAACAATAAATATCTGACACTTGCAAAATTGTGTGTACACTTTTCGTTCTTTAAGGGATTTCGGGAAGCTCGGTCGGTCAAACTACGAAATGTGCTGAATTTGGGGAGGGGGGGGGGGCGACGGATTTCTGCGGGGGGTTTCAAATTTAAACAAACGGAGGGGAGGGGACTTTTTTAGTGGAAATTGCTAATACATAATACAAATTTGAAAAGGGGAGATGAAGCTGTTGATGATCGTTGACAAGATCCGGACGAGGGGGGGGGGGCTTTTTTTGGAAAGTTTGATGGTCGACGGCCTTTTTGGGCAACAAAACTCTAAAATGGACCCAAAAGTCAATGGCATTTTCAGCCTTTCCAAAACTGCCAAAAGCCAGGATCTCGTCGCCAACATCAAAATCATTCACATGTCTCTGATCTGATCGCCGTTCTCATCAATCACTCTCTCACAATTCCATCCGAGGCCGTTTAATATCTTCCGGGCCTATCCGCTTCTGCCATTCCGGGCTCATCCGTTTTGTCGCCTCCGGGCTGACCCGTTTCACCTCCTCGGGGCTCATGCGTTTCATTCCCTCGGGGCTCATCAGTCGTTCCACTTCCTTTTCATTGTGCCCTCTGGCAAGTTCAAGTGCGGAAAAGGGCGAGACGGTGAATCCGCCGTTTGCGCCTTGCCTCGGGCCACCACTGTCGCCGATGGCATCCGTGCCGTCCTCCTCCTGCTTCAAGCTCTTCACTGCCGCCTTTTAATCGTTTTGGCAATTTGGAAAAATGCCCTGCCCCTCCCAATTCACCTCAATTCCCGCGTTGTCCCCAATTAGCGAGGCCATAATGGGCGAGGTCATGAAGAAATGGCCCCGAACTTTTGCTGAACAACGCTTTTTTAAACCCTTTTTTTGGTTTGCCGCCCCTTTATGGCGTTCCGTCCGCCACCCACCGCTAATGCGTCTCCGCTGACTTTCTCGGATGCGTTCCAACGCAATTTCGGCCTCTCCCAACTGCTGATCGTCCTGTTGGTGTGCCGCCGCCGTCTCGGCTGATTGTGAGACGGAAGTGTCGAAGTCGTCCAGCACAGCCGCCCTTAGACTAAAGCAATATTCGAAGTGCACTCCGATCGATCAGAAATTTGAGTTGAAGAAATCGCCGCGGGCGCTTCCCCCCCCTTTTTTTGTTGTTGAATTTGAAGCCCCTTTCTTTGTCACCTTTCAATTTCGCCTTTAAGCCGCGACCTTTCGGCCTCCAAATGGCTTTCCCATTGTGTCGGCTCCTTCCCAATTGGCTCCTTGCACGCCGGGCAGACGGAATTCCCGTCCGAATCGCTTTCCAACGCTGGAAAAATGTTGAAGCATTAAAATCGTATCAAATTTTGTGTCGGTGGTTTGCTCTAATTGCACTAATTGACCCTCCGGGGGGGCAATAACGGGGGAAAGAAGTCCGGCGTCTGAATATTGGCGAATGAATGCTCGGAAACCCCTTCAAATTAATAACAATTCATTTGTGATTTTTGTTTGGACCCCCCGCTTAATCTGCCCCCCCGCCTCGCGCATTTCTCTCCAAAATATGCACATTTTGTTGCCCGTCGGGGAAAGGTTACAACATTAAGAATGGAAAAAGGGGATGAGAAGAAGCAACATAATGCATTACTTCCACAACAAAACCCCGGAGGGGGGGGGGCGAATGTTTGTCTTCCCATTTATTAATTATTTTTATGCAAATTGGGGTAGCGAAGGACAAAACAATTAGGGGGGGGGGGGGAGGAATGCGATGGATGGGGCAAATGCAAAATGGAAATAGTTAGTGCGAGTTTTGAACGCTTTTTGCGAAATATTTAAAGCGATTTCAATGACAGTTTTCAAATTCAAATCTTTGAGCCCCGACGCTTTGGGAGACGGGGGGGGGGGGGGGGGGAGCCCCCGGGGGGGGGGGGTCAAAAGAACTCACAAAACACCATTTATCATAAGAATTATTTTAATTTTTATAGGATAATTATAAATTGCACTATTGCACTTTTTTTTTGAAAATTCCTCCAAAATTTTTGTGATTGTCCCTAAATTTGGTGTATTTTTAAATTCATTTCATTTCGTTTTTCCTCTTTCTTTTGAAAAAGACACATCGCCAAGTGCAAAAATGAATGCCAAAAGTGAATGGGCCGAATGAATAACTCCCAAAGCGGCAATAAAGCACTCGCCGCCACTTCGTCCCCAACGTTTGCCGACCAAATTTAATTTGGCCGTGCCATTCATTCCCTGTCTATTGCCCCCGGGGAATTCCCCGGGTCGTGGGGAATTGGAAGAAACCTCCCCGAGGGCGGGAGAAGCGGGGAAAGTGATGATAAATGGGCACAAAATTGGTTGTGCCATGCCATTTCGTTTGTTGTTTCTCCGAGAGAATGTGCCATTTTTGAAATTTGAAGGAAATGAACGCGCAAAAACAATTAAATTAAATTCAAAAGCCATTCAATCGGCCCAAAAAGTGTTAGCTCAAAGTCAGATATCTCTTCGAAAGTCGTTTGGAGTCGAACAATTTCAATTTTTTTAGATTAAAATTGAAATTCCAAACGTTCCCCCCACCCGCCCTTTTTGGTTCGTTCGAATTCATCAAATTGCGTCCCCCCCCCTCCCCCTCCCCCCCCCCCCCCTCATTAAAAGTCCGATTTTTGTGTCAATGTTCGCCCAATTATATGAAATTGTCCGCCGTCCATTTCCGGTCGACGGACGCGCAAATTGCGCGTCCTTCCGCCGTCGATGGCGGACAATAAACTTAAATATTGCACCAAACGGCGCGCAGGGGAAAAAGAACATTTGAGGAGCCGGACATTTTGTAAAAACCCCTGGGGGGGGGGGAATCGGGCAGAATGGACAATGAATCCGATCACTCTGATGGACGACATCCGAAAGTGAGTGATCAGACTCGAGGGATTTACAATTTGAGCACAGTATTTACAAACTCTCCATCAGCTTAGCAAATTTGCCACAACATTTGGGCGTTTTATGACCCTCCAGGCGCTGTGTTTTGGCACCTCCCCCACCCCCCCCCCCCCACCGCCTCGTCGTCATGTTCACTCCCATCTGCTGCTGCTGTCTGTTTTCGATCTCCCCACCGATCACACCTGTCCTCCCCCAAATTTCCCACAAATTTTGGACAATAAAATTGCGCAAAAAGCCCAAATATGGAAAAATTTGCTGGAGAGCGTTGTGGGGGACTGCCATCAACTCAATTTGGGGGCAATTTATGACTTTGTTGGGCGATTTGATTTTATCATCCCCCCCCACCCCGGAGAGAATCTTTTGCCAGGAGAGAGAGTTATTTACGATTATTGGCTCCCCCCCCCCCCCCTCCCACATCCCCTCGGGGGGTGGGGGGCGGGCATACGGTATTTGGGACAGGACAGAAACGATGGGAATTTGTGGGGGGGGGGGGTGTGTGAGGTGAATGGAAGCAAAAAACAGGCGAAGCATTCATTCAATCACCGCTTTTGTTGACTAATCCCCAAAACGTCGAGTCAAATTGGCAATTTTCCCTTCAGAGTTTGGCATTTTTCTGTGTGTGCCCAGCAAATCGCATTTCCTTTTTAACCATTCGACACAAAAAGCGCAACTTTTGGCAGAAATTCGTTTCCTCCCTGGCGATTTGTTTGGTTTTCACGACAGTTTTTGTCCAATGTCCTCAACCAGAAAGTGCACAATGTGCAGGGGAGTTGCGTCCATCGCCCGCATCCAATTGGTTGTCGCGGCGGAGGGAGAAGAAAAGAGTGATTTGGTCGGAAGTTAGGGGGGGGGGGAGGGGGGGGGGGGGGGGGGGGGGAAAGGGGGGGGGGGGGTTCCGCCAAGTCTGCGCTCATTGAGGGGGGGGGAGACGACATGGGGCCGATCGCTTCACCGGAGCGAGACGAAGGAGCAAAAGAAGCGAGGAGAGGGTGAAATGAATGAGGGGAAGAGGAAGAATTGGGGAACGACGAATATCGGAGTGAGGTGTTAAGGAAATATGAAGGCAAAGTCTGGAAGGGGGGGGATGTTTTGCATGGCCTCGTTGGGGGGGGAGGGGTCAGAGGGGGGGATGTTCGGCATGGCCTCGCGGGAGGGGGGGAGGGGCGGGAGGGGGGGATGTTCGGCATGGCCTCGCGGGAGGGGGGGAGGGGCGGGAGGGGGGATCAGAGCTTGGCATAGCTAAGCCGGAGCTATAAATCCCATTAGACAATCTGCAAAAGATGGACGGATGCGCATGGAGAGCATCGATCAGCACCGGTTTGAAGCCGTACGGGTGCAGATGAAGTGGGAGTGCCCCCCTCATCGTCTTCCACTTTCCTACCGTATCTCTTTCTGTCCTTTGACGGCACCGTTTCATTCACTTCACACTTTCCTTCCTCATGATTATTCGTCCAATTGAATTGTTATGCAACTCAGCCCTTCTCGTTGTTAAAGTCTTCCGACATCCCTCTCTCGAGATTCCTCCCATTCCCATCCTCAGCTGCCCTTCCCATCCATCCCCTCCGGCGCCCCCCCCCCTCGGCCTCTTTCATCGCCGCCGGATTAATCGTCCCGATGATGGAGCTGTGTTTTGATGGTCCCCCATTCTCGCACATAATGAGATTAAGTGCGATTAAGCGGTTTCTTTCAAGATGGTTTCTTCCCCTTTGATAGATGCCGACAGACACATCGTCATCATCATCACCACCACCACCACCACCACCACCTTCATCACCACACCCATCCGTTCTCTCTCCATCCCCCCGGGGGTGGACAAAAAGGGGAGAACAAAGGCTGAGGAAGTGGTTTAGGGGAGATGGAATAAACAAAAAGATCTGGCTATGAGAGGAGTAGACTGTGAAAAAACAGAAAATTGAGGAAAAGATGAAGAAGAGTTGTCTTTTGAAGACGTGCGACGGCATCCCCCGGGGGATGGCGTGCTGTCTTTGAAGTCTGGCATCCCCAGGGGGCGTGCTGTCTCCAAGTCGGGCATCCTCCGGGGAGCGTGCTGGAAGTCGGACATCCCCCGAGGGGACGTGCTCGGACATTCCCGGGGGGAGGGGGGGGGCGTGCTGTTTCCAAAATCGGGATCCCCCGGGGGCGTGTTGTCTCCAAAGTCGAACTCTTCGGCTTCTGTCTCAACTGCTTTTGTCCCTTCTCTTATTCTTTCATTCATTTGTCACGTCATCATCGTCATCATTACTCGCCCCAAAGATGAATAAATATTCTCCGTGCTCATCCCCAAAAAGTGGCCCCTTTCCCAACATTTCCATTCCCATTCGCCCCGTCGGGGGGGGGGGGGGGGGTTCTTTCGGTGGCGCCCAATTTGTGTTCGGCTGTCACTGAGTGTCAAAGGGTTGCCGCCAGCCGGGCCGAGAGGGGAGACAAATTGGCGACATAATTCCCACGGTTGGTAAAAAGTGAGGAGACAATTTGGGCGGGGGGGGGGAAGTTATTTGATGTGATGGACATAAACAGAGAGAGAGAGAGAGGGGGAGAGAATGCGGGAATGAGAAAAACTCGAGAAATGAGACAGTAACCGGAGAGATAAAGAGATCAGAACAAATCCGTTATGGAGCATACGGTAGCATGACCATTTGGGCACACACGACCACACTACGGTTACCGTACCGTATTGTGTTGGGTTTCATGGGATGAGAAAAACGATGGGGCGGAAGAGCCATGTCCATCGGACAACAAATTGCAATTTCCATTGGGGGGGGGGAGAACCTTCAGATTATGCGCTTCATTTCAACCCGTCCCCCGACAACTAACTTCCGCAATTCATTATTTTGAAATGTTCATTCTCTGCACTTTCCCCCCAGACGCCGGGGGGGGGGGACGGGACGGGACGGGGACGGGGACGGGGACGGGGACGGCGGGGAACGAACCCCGCAACATTCGCCGACCGATTCTTTAGCAAAAAGCACACCGTTACAGGAAGAGGAAGCGATTAATCTCATTGAGAGGAGCGGGTTGGAGAGAAGTCAAAAAACAGAAATTTCAAATTTAAAAAAGTGCCAACTTTTGCTGGCTTCGGGTTGCGGTGCCCCTCCGGCGTTGTTGTTGTTGTTGACGTTGTGGCTGCTGTTGTGGTTGTTCATCGCCATCAACATGTTCAACCAGTTGGCCATGAACTGTTGCTGAACGTCTGAGACTAAACAAAAAAAAGGTTTTGTTTAAAAACAAAATTTCGTTCGAACCGGCGGCGACTGGGGGCGAACTTTGCTGCTGCTTTTGGTTTTGTTGACGTGCCAGAAATGTGCTGGGATGGGCATAATTGATGAGCCCACAAAAGGGCGACGAAATTGCTGTAACTCATCCCAAAGTTTAAAATGCCAGTAAATCCTGAAGGTTCCTCTACCGTTACTGCTCGAATTCGAAGGCGTGGAGGTCACCGGATGACTCCGCTGGGCCGTTGTCGGCTGCTGTTGTTGTGGCGACATGTTGGCCATGTTGCGGGCCAAAGCGGTGAAAAAGGGTTGGAGGTGAGGGAAGGCGCCTAATTGGTTAATTAAGTCATGCCGACCCTTTCATCCCATGCCGCCAATACCTGCGGGCAGTGTGCCACCTCCGGCCGGGGAAGTGCCGTCCGCGCGCTGGACAAGCTGGTGGGCGTGGGCGTGCAGGAAGGACGGGGAGGAGGAGGAGGACGGAGAGCCTTCCCCACGACTGCCCGACGGGCGAGGCGGCGGGATGACGGGGACGACGGTGCCCAGGGACGGCACCTTCCGATGGGACACAGCGCCCGAGGGGTCGTTCAGGTGGCCTGAGGGAAAGTGAGTGCGTTTGAATTGATGAAAGTGATCAGAAAGTGATCAAAGATGAAACGAAACCAACCTGAAGCTGTCATTGGATGGAACGAGAACATCGGGAATTGCCAGTGGACAAATTGGACAAATTAATCCGCTGCTGTTGAAAGTGAGACGGAATTACCACGAAATTTGTTGGTTGGCCACTTAAATGGGAATGATCGGATAAATGAAATGGTCTTTTTGTGAACAAAATCAAAAAATTGGCCCTTCCGTTGGACAAAGACCGACCGGGGGGGGGGGGAGATGAAGAAAGAATCGTCAGCAAAATGAGGAGAAGGCAAATTTTGAATTCACTGGGAACGGGGCGGCGGACAATGGAAGAAAAGGGGGGGGGGGGAGCTAAAAGTATGGGGGGGGGGGGGGTGGTGGGCCAGACTTGAGATTAGCATTCATTCATTCATTCATTGATGGTGTGCATTGATCGGACATTTGTAGGGGTAATTGGTGGAATGGCCCTTCGGGGGGGGGGGGGGATGACATCATCCGACAAAGGGAGGGGAGGGGGAGGGGGGGGGGGGGGCATTTTTGGATGTGAATGGAATGATCTTCGGATGAATGGGCGGGGGGGGGAATATAAACCATTTAACGGGAGTAAAAGTGGCTGAATAAATTGGGAGGAAAATAAATTGGCAGAGACTGCAAAGAAATGAGCGAAATGGAGGTGCAAATTGCAAATCACTGCTCCCCCCCCCCCCCCCCCCTAACCTTAGAGAGAGTCTCTCCGTTTGTCCGTCCGTCCGTCTTCCGATGGACTTTTTCACTTCTCGGGGGGGGGGGGGGGAGTCGGTTCGACAAGTGACTAACACTTAACGCTCTCCTGTGCTGCTGATGGAAAACATAAATGACTCCGTGGAGGGGGGGGGGGGGGGAGGGAGTCTGATCGGATCGGAGAGTGAATAATACTCCCCCCGGGGGGGGGGGGAGAAAGGTCGGGGACGGGCAAAGGGGACGAGAACAGAAAACAAATTGCCATTTAGGAGGGGGGGGGGGGAGGGGGGGGGGGGGCAGAGCGGTAAAGGAATGCGAGCGGCAGCAATTGGTTTGGCCAAAAGGGAAGTGCGGGATGGAGAAGCAAAAACAAAACCCTCGGGGGGTTGCCTCAAATTGTTTAAGCTTTACACATTATAGCATTTTAACGAGTCACGAGTTTAGGTTAATTCTTAAACAAATTCCACATTATAAAGAGTTGGTTTTTGGGGAATAATTTATTACTTGGGCAAAGAAAGCGTTGTGGGTGATCACCTTGGCCATATGGGAGAGAGAGAGGGAAAGGGGGGGGGGAGGGAGGGAGGGGGGGGGGGGGGGTAACGGGGGGGGGGTAAGTGGGGGGGGGGGGGTAAGTGGGGGGGGGGGGAGGGGGGGGGGGAGAGGGGGGGAGGGGGGGGGGAGGGGGGGGCAGCAGGGAAGGGGGCAAGAACATTGGCGGCGAAGTGAAAAGAAGGGCCGACCGACTGACAGTGAAGGCAATGAATTGCAACGGATGGGAGAAGTGAAATTGATGAACGGCGAGAAGAGGCGGGAGGGGGGGGGGGGGGGTAAGGGAGGGGAAAAGGGGGGAGGAGGGGGGGAGGGGGGGAGGGGGGGGGCGAAAGGTTGCGAAATGTGTTGGATGGGTGGAAATTAATGAACGGGCGGGGAGGGGGGCGGCGACCCCCGAGGGCTGAAAGATGAACAGCGGCTGCTGCAAAAGGGGTTCAGATGTTTTTTTGAGAAAAGATAAAAATCAAAGCAATTTGTGTCGTTTAAAAGGATGTAATGATGAAGTTGAGGGTGAGAACATTGTTGATAATTGAGGGGATTGAGGGATGCAGTTCGTCCTCTGTAGATGAACATGCTGAGTAGGACGGGAAGAGGAAGGAGTAAAAGGACGGACGAATGAATGGAAGTTGACGAAGCATTCATTCGTCTTCAAATGAATGCTTTCTTCTTCCAATCCGTCCGATCTGGACACGTTCGTTAACGGTGGAATAGTAGCAGCAGCAGCAGCTAAAGAGGACGGTGGAGTTGGGGCAGTGAATGGGCAAAGAAAAGTATTTGCTGTTTCTCCAACCGCCGATGGATGGCTCCGCCCCGGCGGCGGTTCCGCAAATGGAGACGACACTCTCTCCCCCCCCCCCCCCCCCCCCGAGGGGCGGTGCTTCGCCCATTCTCTTCCAACGGATGAGTGAGTGATGAGGATGAGCAGAGTGTGGAGGAGGTGGGGGGAGGAGGAGGGGAGACGGGGGGGGGGCTCCCTCCCCCCCCCCCCCCCCCCCCATTCAATTCATCCCTCTCCCAACAAAACGAAGTTGGTGGTGGTGGTGGAGGAGCTGAGGGAGGGAGGGGTGGTGGAATGTGAATGAATGAATGGATTGTATGGCGCTTCTTTTAGGGGAAGAAAAGTGGAGGATGATGATGAATGCGCCGATAATCGACTACAGTAGGAAGAGCGGGAGGGGGGAGGGGGGGGAGGGGGGGGGAGAGGGGGGGGGGGGAGAACAACTTGGGGGGGGGGACGGAGGAGGGAGGGGCCACGAGACATTGGGCCCCTCGAGGGTGAATCAGCGCGAGAGTGGGCAAAAAAGTGTCGGGAGTTTTTGAGTTTGCTCGACAAAATATTCGGTGATTATTTTTAAAGCATTTCCCACGGCAAATGAATCCGGCGGTCCCCCGGCGCTAAGCGCATAAATAATGGGCGGAAAGAATGGGGGGGGCAGTGAGTGGCCAAAGTGACCATTCCGCCCGCCCGCCCACGCCTTTGCTACCGCTCCAAAAAGGTCATCATCATTCATCCCCGCGGGGGAAATGGAAGTCACCAGCCATCGGCGGACATCCATCCATCGCACCAGCTCCTTCTGCTGCACCTTTCCCATTCATATTCAAATTACCTGAGCTCGAGAAGGGAAAACAGTGACCCCGCGGGCGGTGAAAGGATTCAAAAATGGACGGGTTGGGGGGGGGGGGGGACGGCAGAAGGAGGAGGGACGACAACTTTATAGGGTCGGAAGTGCCTCTGAGGCAGGTGAATATAATGTAAGCCAACCAACCACCAACTGTGAAATCCGTAACATTTTTAGGACACAATTTTTGCCAAAATGGTCGACATTTGCAACAAAACATTCTGTTGGTTGGTTGTGCTGACATGCACATCGATTGAAGGAAGGCCTTCTTCAAGGAGTTATTCTGGCGCTGTCGAATGTCCAAATGGTGGACGTATTTTGTTGTTGGCAGAGAGATGTACAACTCCAGCACCGCGTCGAGAGGGTTGGATGGACGAGCCGACCCCCCCCCCCCCCCCCTCCCCCTCCCCTCCGATTGTTGATTTATGCAGAGAATGCGGGGGGTGGGGGGGACGAAGAGATGGTGCTGGACATTGACTGACTGATCCTCCCATCCAATCCATTCATTTGGGAAGAATCCCGCGGCGATTTTAGTGGGAAGGGAAAACACATTCGAATAAATCTCTCTCTATCCACGATGAAACGATGATGAGTGCGGGAGATGGATGGAAGATGATGGACGATGGAAGGTGGAAGAGGTGCTGGGGGATGGATGGAAGTATGGATGGACTGATGTAGGGATGAAGGGGGGGGAAGAGGAGAAGGGAGGACGGGGGATGATGGAAGTATGAAGCGGATGGATGGGAGGGATGATGGATGGACGGAAGGGGGGATGAAGGAAGCATAGAACGAATGGAAGATGGGTGGGGGATGAAGGGGTGGAAGAAGAGAAGGGAGGGAGGGAGGGGGGGGGGGGGGGTGGAAGTATGGAAAAGTGGAAATAGAGAGGAATTGGTTCTTCTCCCCCCCCCCCGTTTCTGCACCAATTTGTCCATCCGTCTCTTCTCTTCCCATCCTTTGGAGGACAAACAATTCATTCCCCCCCTCCCCATACATGGGGGAGCAGCACATCCCTCACCAAACAAACTGAAGAGGATAAAGCCTTTTACGAGCTTAGTTGGGCGAGAAATGCGACAAGGCGATAAATGTTCTGTTTTTGGTGAACAAACATTGCCGAACAGTACTCCTTCTTTATCCGACATTTTTACCCTTATCCCCGCTTCATCCCCTCTTCGCTTCCGCTTCATTATTCTCTTTTCTTTCGTTCTCTTCCACTTCATCCCCTCTCTTCTCTTCCGTTCTCTTCCACTTCATCCCCTCTCTCTCTCTTCTCCTCTTCCGCTGTCTGTTTGTATAATGATGTGAACTCTTCGTCAGCAGCAACAGAAGGCAATCAAGTCCCAACAACAGTCCGATCCGATCGCTCTGTTGAGCATTCCCCGCAATTGAACACAAATTGATGGGTTGTGTTTATAGGCTGGGTATTTATTTGGCGATTTGTGCACACGAAGAAATGGGAACGGATGGGAAATGTTTGCGAACAAAATTTGAATGAATGTGCCATTTTGGCATAATGTCCAAAAAGGGGCAATTTGCTCCCTCTTAAAATGAGACAAAAAGCAACAAAAGTCTAAAAGTCTGTGCCGGTCGGTCGCTCTCTTCACGTCCCCCCTCTTTTTGCCCCTCTTTGGCCTCTGTTCCGCCGGTCACATTCGGCCAGTCTTTTCAGCGTGTCACTGACTTTAAACGGCACTCCATAGCCTAAGGGGATGGGGGGGGGGGAATTTGTTTGTTTGTTGTGCAATTCGCCGCCCCCTCCCTTAGGGCATAGACCGAATTGAGAGCATTAGAATTTTAAAATGTGGACAGATTGTCTGTCGTCCAGCATCCGCCGGTTCCAACTTTCTCTAGCAGTTGGAGATAGGGTTGGCGATTCCTGGCAATTCTTCGGGTATTCAAACAAAAAAATCCCGGTTCGACGGTTCGGTCCAGTTCGGAACCCTACTGGGAGAGCATTTGCCGTCGGCATTTTGTGCCGATGCCAAAAGGACGGAAACTCTTCCCTTCTAACCGGGTATTATGAAGTCCGCCAGACAAACAATTTCCCGCCGTGTCGCCAGCCACAACTTCCGATGTTCGCTGTCCTCAACGCCAAAGGCACGGATCGCCGAGTTGGAGCTGGTCAAGTCCTCTTCGTTCAACACCAACTTTCCTGAGATGGATGGGAGGAAGCCTTTCGGTCAATTGGTTCCAATTTCCCGTGTTGTCCGAAGCAATTATTACCCACCAACAATGGCCACCGTGCCGTGGCCGTGGACTCTCCGGACCACCAAACTTTGGTCTTGCAGTGAAATGCCCGGGGTCAGGTAAAGATCGGCATTGTCAGAAAGCGGTCGGAAGGGCAAATCGCTTCGATTGTTTGCCTAAAATTCTCGCAATTTTGGGGGAATTTTTTGAAATTCCCTAACTCACAAATGAGGGCGCCGATTGCGGCCTTAACGTGTTGGCGTGAAATGTGGCAATGCCAGAATGAATCTAAAAGCATTTGGCAGAGGCAAATTCGGCACTTTTCAATTAAATAAAATCATGGCCAACCTCAGCGCATGGGAACAAATTCAGATTGCCCATGGAGTGCGCGTCCGGATTCGTAGTGACCACCGTATCCACACGATGAGGTGGAATGCCATGCCACAGAAGGCCAAAAATGAGTGGGGGGGGGGAGATGTGCAGGGGACGAACATTTAAATGTACCCGGACAGAACGGCCTGCCGATTTGCCGGAAGTCCGGTGTCAACCAGGATCACTTTCTGGCGTTGATCAGCAGAGGAGCTTCGGTCGATCACTAGCGTTACCGATGGTTGCATTCTAACAAATAAAGTAATCAAATTAAACAAAAATGCCGAAAGAAGTTCGGACTCAAAATTGTGGGTTTGGAATTGGCATTGTGCCCGCCAGGGAAAGGGAACGGATGGCCAAACCCAAATTAAAAATGTGCCGACTCCATCCGTCGTCTGCTTCCATTCTTGGCACTTCCGTCGTGCGTCCAGTTAAAGTCGCCGTGCACAATGGGCAAAACCAGCGGCGGCGGAGGCGCATCGCCTGAGGCGTTTCCATTCTTTTTATGTTTTTTGTGCCCCGCGGGTGCGTTGTCTTCGGCCGTCGCAACTGCCTCAGCGCAACGCTTTGTGTCCGCGTGCCATTCACCGTGCGCCGCGTTCCATCCCGGCATCATCAAAGGCCGCGTCGGCACATCGGTGCCGGAAGCGGCGGCAGCGACGCCCGCGAGCCATTCGGACAGACGCCAAAAGTGTTCGTCACAGCGATGGACGCATTCGTTGTGATACGAAGAGAATCTGTTTTTTGGTGGTGACCGATGCGCAAAAAATGAATGGACGGCAAAAGAAAGAAAGAAATGCCTTCGGCGCCTCCCCCAAAGAAAAAAAACAAATGAATAATTAGTTAATTAGGTAATTAATTCTGCCCCTTTTAAACCTCGCCATATTCTCGGCGTAAGTCTCTTGCCAATTTAAATGTTTGCCGGCAGGCGCCGCCGACGAAAGTTCGGGCCGCCGGACAGCAACGGGCGATGGCCACGGCATATTTTGGTTGTGCCATTGGGCAAAAGTCCAAAGCATTTGGGTGACCAAAAGGAGTAAAAGGAATATCATCGCGCAGCCGCAAAATTGAGGAAACAGTCAAATTCTTTGAATTGTGCTTCAAAATTGAGGTGGCGATCACCCGGCGGCCGGGCAGCGTCTTTCGGAGGAATGGGCGGGCGGGCGGGCGGGCAGGTGAATGGTACGTGCAAACTCCGCGAAAGAGTCACGACGGACGGACTTAAAGGGGGAAGGGGGGGGGGAAGCAGGGGGGGGGGGGGGGAAGGGGGGGGAGGGGGGGGGGGGGGTAAACACTCGAAAAGCGGCCAACCTTTGCCATGGAATCAATTCAATTGAAGCGGCATCAAATCGCGCATTTTCTATTTAAAATCAGCACACGAATTTGGAGCTTTTGGTTCTTTCGTTTAGTTACATAACGCCGGGGGGGGGGACAACTGTCACGTGTTCATAAAGCAATTTAAATTGGCCTCTCACAATTTGAGGCACAAAACAAGAATTGATCAAATGCAAACGTAAACTTTATTGTTAGAATTTGGACCCTGAAATGAATAATCAAATGTGAATTATGCGAAAATTAGGAGAAAGTGACGCTGAAAATACAAATTATTGCCGTTACTGTGGAATTGCAATTGATTGGATTGATTGATTTAATTGATTGATTGATTGACCGATCGATCGATTAGCTTGACTAATCGATCGATCGGAAGGGAATGGCGGGGGGTTTTGTACACAAACATTGAGAAAAAGAAGCCTAAAACCAACACTTCCACACACACTTCTCTTTGATGGGAAACGCTCGAAAGATTCATCAATAAATGCCGTCAATAAATCGTTCACAGATTCGCCCCCCCCGCGGGGCTCATTATTGCTTTTGTCCCCCAACGGCGGCCGGCAGTTTGGCGTAAACCGTGTCGATGGGCTTCACCTCCGTGTTCCGTTGGAATGTTTTGCGAATTTGCGTGACCGACCAGTTCACCTGCAACACAACCATTTCCATTTTTGTGTAAAAAGTCCAGGAAGCAGTTAGGTGGTGGTGACCATCGGGGGGGGGGGGATTGTGGTGGTTTAACTCGCCTCCAATTTGTCCAGCAAAAGCTCTTCCGCCGTCCGTTTTGGGGGCATGTACTTTGGCTGGGGGCTCTGTTGCGACGGCGACGGCGGCGGCGGCGGCATTTTTTGTGCCGCGTTTGGACAATTCTTTGCCGTCGTCTCAGCCGAAACCCTCCGGCGTCTGTTTATTAAATAAATACATTAAACAAAACAAAACAAAAAAAGTAACAAATTCTCACCCAAATTTGCCTTCAAAATCGCCATGCCCGCCGGGGGGGCCGCCGTTAGCGGCAACAATTCCGGCTGAACATCGTCGCATCACTCCGTTGGCGCCGGACGCCCAATTGGGGGGCGGAAGAGAGGAGGCGGAAAAGGACGAATTCTTCCGCTGTAAAAGTTGAATTTAAACACGTTGCAACTTGCAACAACAACAAAACTCGCCTGTGCCAACGACGGTGAAGGATAAGCGGAGGAGGAAAGTGCCGTCGAATTCGATGCCGTCGTCGCCACGGCGGCGGCGGCGGTGGCCACGGCCTTGCCGTCCGGTGTGTTGTTGTTGCTGTTGATGCTTTTTTTGGTGTCAAAAGTCTTGGCACCCGTCAGACAACGCTTTTCAGGCTGGGGGGTCCACGGAGGACGACGAAGCACTGAATTTGCACTTTAAATTCGGAAAATCAACAAAAGCCCGCCGCACCATTTGTGGACGCAATTGCCGTCGCACTGATCGGATGTACTCGCTGAATTTGTGCCTTGGCCACCATGTGGGGGGAATTGTTGTTAGGTTCGGCCTAAAAGAAAGCATATTTTGGTCCAAACCATCTAACAAATAATTATCGGCAAAAGGGGGCGAGGCGAACCTGCTGCTTCTCAATCAGTCGGCCGTGCCTCCGGGCGATTCCCCTCGCCACGGCCGCCGCGGCCGTCGAGCTGTTCACCAAATTTTGCCTGAAAATTGATTTCAATTATGTTGAATTGGCACGGCACGTTCAGTCTGATCAAAAATGCCACACCGGCTGATCAACGGGTTCCTCTCGCCCCGGGCGACGCCCATTCCGTTCAGTCCGAGCGTCTCATTTTTGGTGGTCGCTATCAGTGCACGTCGTGACAATGTGGCGGTTCCTCCGCTCGACTGAAACCCAACAAATTCAGTCCCGACGACGACGACGACAAAACAACAAACCGTCGAGCCGGCACTTTCCACGGAAGCGGCGGACATTTTTCTGTTGGTGGGACTTTCAGAGGCATCAAACGGCGAATGCTGAAGAGAACAATTTGGAGACGAATTCGGAACTGAAAAGAGTCGGCGGCGGTTGGGCAATTTGAATGTTTTGTAATTTAAATTAAAAATCGGTGGGAGAAAAAACAAATTCTGAGTGAAATGTTTGAATTTTGTCATCGGACCCACCCAAAAATGCCTTCCCGGACAGTGCCAAAGTCCATTCTCTGAGATTCGGTCCACATTTTCGGCACAATTGAACGGCTCGGCAACGGCGTGTCGTTGTTGCTGTTTCTGCTGGTCGTTCTTCGTCAAATATTGCGGCGGTTGGCGTACAAAGTTTTGAGCAGGCTGCGGAAATGGGAAATGATTTGAGTGAAAAGTGTTTTGAACAAAGTAAAATTGGCACTTTTATTGCAAAGAGCGGTCCCCGGGACTCAAAATGCCAAAGTGCCGTGGGATTGCCGTCCCCTCCCCCCCCCAAAACCCCCGGGGGGTCCCATCTCCCTCACCTTCGCCCCGTCCTTCACGTCCGAATTCTCTCTGCTCAGCGCCACCGGCGTTTTCTCGCTGTCGTCCTCCTCGCCGTCCATCGCCAATGGCGCTGTGCCAAGTCCCTCCAACTCCTCCACGTCCAACGAATTCGTTTGAAGCCATCGTGTCCCCTTTTTGCTTCTGTTAGAGGAGGGGCCGTACGGCGTCGACTGTTGCCTGCTTCGTCCTCTCCCGTGCCGTCGTTGTCGTCGTCGTCATCATCGGATGCCGGATCATCAGAGGACGAGGACAGCTTCCCGCTGTCCGGAGACACGGAGCCAATACGACGACGCTGGAAGGCCAATTCGGGTCAGAGCCTAGCCCATAAATTGGTATGGTACCCACCAGAATGCCGCCTCCGGCGCCCCCGTGGACCCTCCGTTTGGAGCCCATTGCATGTGCCGTCATTGTTGTGTTGCCGTTGGCGCCCTACCTCGGAAAGGCCCGAGTCTGTGGACTGGTGGAGTGGTGACGGCGAAGGGCCGGCCGAGGAGGAGGAGGACGCCAACTGCTGATGGTGCTGTTGGTGGTGGAACAACAACGGGCCATCCTCCAGAAAGCCGTCGAGCAGTGCGGGCGCCTGTTCTACCAGAAACATGACCAACTCGGGCACAAGACGAACGGACTCGACGGCATCTGCCAAAGGGAGGGAATAAAATGGTCAGAGAAAATGTTTCATTTTTGTGGTCACCCACCCAATTTTTCAAGCAAACTCGGCGCCACACAAACAGCCAACGCATTTATGCCCATTTTGGTGTGTGACTCATTGGCAGCCACGCGACGTAACAGACGGAGGACAGAGCGTAACTTTAATTGAATGGGAAGGAAATGTGAATCCGTAGCTGAACATCGCGCGTTTTCAGTTGGGACAACATAAAGTTTTTTGTCAAATTTATGACGATTTGGCCGTGCCGTGTACTCCTTCCCGCCCCCCCCCCCTTTTGAGTGACTGTCCGTCCACCCGTCTCACCAGCACAGGTGTGCGCGGGTGGAAGAAGTTCGAGCAGTTT
This sequence comes from Globodera pallida, assembly GCA_020449905.1. NCBI lineage: Eukaryota > Metazoa > Nematoda > Chromadorea > Rhabditida > Heteroderidae > Globodera > Globodera pallida. The sequence goes on along the minus strand of JAIXHY010000003.1, from coordinate 279,620 downwards.
ACGGCACTGGCGAATGCGCTCTTCATGTCTCAGTCCGTCCGCAGTCGCCTCCATCCAAAGGCGGTAGTTGCCCGAGATGAGCAACTCGCCGGGAATACATCGCAAATATTCCTGCAAACATTTTGAAATTTCAAAAATGAGAAAAAAAAGGCCGCGGTTGTCGGACCTTCAAGAGTGAGGCGGTCACGTGCACATTGAACTGGTGGAAGTCGGGAACTTGACCCTAACAAAAAATAGGGAATGCCTTTAAAATCGACAAAATTCAAATCAAATTGTCAAAAGAAAGTGCCAACAAAATGAAAAAAGACCGACCTGGTCCAACTGTTGGCGGAGTATGCGCACCGTTTGCTGTTTGGGCGACTTGCGGAAAATTCCCTCCGTTTCCGAGCCGTACAGCAACAGATGGTCAATCATCGTCAAAACGGGCTGAATTTTGGGTTATTATTTAATTTTTTATAAAATTGTTTCACCTGCGGCGGCATTGTTCCCCGAAGTTGACGCCCAAAAAGGCGCTTATTGCGCCCGCTGCCGTTGGGGCCGGGCGGTGCCACGCCGTTGGACGACGCCGTCGACGAATCGGCACGGCCCAAAACACGCCTAAAAAGCATTTAATTCTTTCGGCATTAGCTTTTGTATTTGAATGAAATTGAAAGCGCCCAAAGGCAGCAAACGGAACGCGTCTCGACCTGAACTGGTTGACGAGGCTCATTGCGGCTGCGCTGGCCGCCCCTTTGTGATGGGAATGTGCCGGATTGTTGGAGCCGTTTTGGCGCAGCACCTAGGCGACAATTTACCTATTTTTAATTAAATGATTAAATTAATTATTTGTCAATTTCTAAACACTAAAAAAAGACGGGACAGTGCTGTGAAGCAATTTAAAATTTAAAATTAAAATAGAAGTTTAAAAAAATATTTTTAAAAAAAGATAAAAATGTACGACGCCCGTGAGATTCGAACTCACGCGGGGAAACCCCATTGGATTAGCAGTCCAACGCCTTAACCACTCGGCCAGAGCGTCGCTGACACAATATCCAAAAATGAGTATTTTATGCATTCAGTTTTAGCAACTTTTACTCTTAGAATTGTGACCTATGTCTGTATACAGCTTGCTGTACAGTCAGAATTCCGGATGCCGGATCTTTTTTTGGCATCCGGTTACATCCCGAGGTACAAAGTGCAAGTTTTTTGAAAAGTCCCAACTTTATTTATTCTCCCCTTATTTATGTTTAACTTATTTCAAGGGAATTGAAGCGATTACATTCGATTCAAAAGGACAAAAAAAGGGTCAGTCTCTACCAGGGGGCAGGTGTCCAAATGGGCCAATTGCGAGTCGGACAGGCTGAGGCCCAGCTGATTGCGTACAAAATCCATCAGCACCGCGTAGACGTTCTCCACCTGAAAATGGTCCCAAGTTTTTCAAAGTTTTGTTATTGCATTCCGTCGTCGTACTCCGTGAAAGGGTCGGAGGGTGTTGTTCAGCTGCGGGGCGATGGACGAGTGGGAGTGAACTCGACGAAGAAGGCCAGGGGACGGGATGTGCTGTTGTTGTTGGTGGTTGTCGGAGGAGAAGCCGGACAACGAGTCGGAGGCGTTCAGAAGCGTCGACTGGGGCTGGTGGGAAGATGAGGAGGGAAGGGCTCGAGCTGCACAACAATTTTTAAACACAAAATTTTAATCGTTTTCAAAACCGATTTTGTGGCTTTGGCCGGGACAGAAGCACAGCTCGTAGTGGCCCAAATGGGGGTCCAACACGGGAAGCTTCAATTCGTGACGCAACTCTTCAAGCAGTTCGTCCGCTTTCCGACCGTTGCGCACTTCCTTTCGGATGAACTGAACGAATGTTGTGAATGGAGGAGATGAATGGAATAGGCAAAACAACGAACAAAACAATTAATTAGGCTTAATCAAGGAAAAGCCGGACTGATAAAGCAAAGACAATCCGTGCGCGTTACTATGCATTTTGACGAGTAAATTAATCCCCCCCCCCCGCCAACGACATGACGAAGGAAGGGACGGGCCGGCCGTGCCCCTATCGATTGCAACTTTCCGAAAAGAAATTGCTGTTGCAGGGAGTGAACAGAACACCCGCCCATGATCTACACATGCAACTCCTTGGACTGGGGACAAAAGTTTCGGGGGGGGGGGGAATGGGTAGGAGAGGGGGGGGGGGGGGGCAAAGAGCAAAAAAAGGGGGGAGGGGGAACAAAATTTCAAAAAATCGTCCAACAATGCGGCCGACGCCTGTCGGAAATTTGGAATTTTGCGATTTTATTTTAAGAAATTGTTGAACAATTGGAAGAGTTCGACAAATCTTCTTGATGCGATGGTCTTATTCTGATAATTTGAGGCGTTAAAGTCGTCCAACCGGAAGCCGGGCGGGGAGTAACAGAACGAATGGAACTATCATCACCATTACACATCATCAGCTGCTGCTGCTGCTAGTGGTGCTAATGATTATGGGCTGGGAAATTCGCTGAACGGGATGAATGACGCCAATTTTTTTTGTCCAATCCCCAAAAAACGCGAGAAAGGACAAAAAAGCATTATAATATATACTCAGACGGACGGACTCAACACCTCGGGGTGATGGATGGACCTGCAGGATAAAGCAGCTTGATGTTCTGCTTGGGGGGGGCAGCTAATGTTTGGGGTGAAGAGCATATGGAAATAAATAAATGCTCGATGATCGGAGGTACCGATCGATCGATCGATCAGAAGACCACCCCCAAAAGGCCGAGAGTCCGTTTCGGTGGCCAAAAAACGAATTGAATTCTTTCCGTTCGCTTGTGAATTAATTTTTCCCATTACTTCCGAAGAATTATGAAATTACAAAGGTATTTTGTTGTGATATTCAAAGAAACAGTGTTGACGAACGCTTGGGGCGCACAAAATTCGGGAAAGAAAGGGAATGAATGAATGTAATGTTCGGATTTGTTTGGAAAAAGCTTTCTCCCCCCAGGGGATTCCCGTTGGAAAGTTTCCGCCGGAAAAAGTGGGAGGACGAAGAGCCCTCCGTTCTCGGGAATGGACGAAGCATTTTCGCATTTGCAAATGCGTCCCGCCAGCAAACATTTCCGCATTCGGAGGATTAATGTCAGTGAATTGGAGTGCCGCCGGATATTTCTGGCAGCAAAAGTGGACGGCATTTGGGGGGGGGGCATTTGGGGGGAGCGTTTGGGGGAAGAGGGGGGGGGGGGGGGACGTTGGGGGGGGCATTTGGGGGGGGGGGCTTTTGGGGGAGGGGGGGGGGGGGCTTTTGGGGGAGGGGGGGGGGCTTTTGGGGGAGGGGGGGGGGCCTTTGAGGGGGGGGGGGGGCTTTTGGGGGGGCCTTTGGGGGGGGGGGTGGCCGTCAGGCGAGAATTCTCTCGCTTTTGAGTCTCGAACAGCGCGAGCAAAAGTAGAGGGTTGGAGAGCAGCGATCGCGGCAAACATTGGCAATAAACCGTCCGATCGGACGGTCAGAAGCCGCGGCCAACGGAAGGGCACAAAAGCAACAAAATTTCTTTTAAAAAGTAATTAAAGTAAAGTTGCGGCGGTTACCAACCCGTGACCTCTCCGCAATTTTCTTCCCCAATTGCCTTAAAATGGCATAAAAATAACTTTTCGTTCGCCGAACAATGAAATTCCCGCGGGAATTTCATTGCCCGAGGCAAAACAACGGAAGAAAAAACTTTCACAGACAGCGCAATTAAAAATGGGTTTTTTCTCTGCTGCAATGTTTTGATATATATAAACGAACTGATCAATCAGTTTGGCCTACTTTTTAGGACCGACCAACCGGTGACACATTCGACCAGTCCCCCCCCCCCTCCCATTGTGCCATTTAAGAGTTACCTAAATGGCATTTTAGGGGCCGAATCGAATGCCGGGACCCCCCCCCCCCCCATTGTGCCATTTAAGAGTTACCTAAATGGCATTTTAGGGGCCGAATCGAATGCCGGGACCCCCCCCCCCCCCCATCGTGCCATTTTAGAGTTAACTAAATGGCATTTTAGGGGCCGAATCGAATGCCGGGACCCCCCCCCCCCCATCGTGCCATTTTAGAGTTATCTAAATGGCATTTTAGGGGCCGAATCGAATGCCGGGACCCCCCCCCCATCGTGCCATTTTAGAGTTAACTAAATGGCATTTTAGGGGCCGAATCGAATGCCGGGACCCCCCCCCCCCCCATCGTGCCATTTTAGAGTTAACTAAATGGCATTTTAGGGGCCGAATCGAATGCCGGGACCCCCCCCCCCATCGTGCCATTTTAGAGTTAACTAAATGGCATTTTAGGGGCCGAATCGAATGCCGGGACCCCCCCCCCCCCATCGTGCCATTTTAGAGTTAACTAAATGGCATTTTAGGGGCCGAATCGAATGCCGGGACCCCCCCCCCCATCGTGCCATTTTAGAGTTAACTAAATGGCATTTTAGGGGCCGAATCGAATGCCGGGACCCCCCCCCCCCCTCCCATCGTGCCATTTTAGAGTTAACTAAATGGCATTTTAGGGGCCGAATCGAATGCCGGGACCCCCCCCCCCCCCCCAAACCCAACTACCTGATGTCGACCCTCAATCTGCACGAACACGCCGACCGTCGTACTCCTCGGGCTCAAATTCTGCTGGAGGAGAGTGTTCAGCTTGTCGAACCAGTCGCTTTTCTCGCGCTCAGAACTGAACAAATTTTCAAATAAAAAACAAAATATTTGAATTAATTTAATGAATAAAGCGTTTTTATGCCTAAAATGGGCGATGTGATTGCGAGTCGGAGGCCAACCGATCAAAAACGAATGGGTGCAATTGTTGGCGGATAACCACAAGAATTCCAGAGCGACCTTCTCCTTCAGCTTATAGCTGTTCTCGCCCCTGAAAAAGCGGATAAAAAAATGTAAATTTTGAGAAGAATGTTTCCGATATGCAAAATGGCATTTGAGAAAGGAAACGGACAAATGGCATTTTTGTAATTGTTGGCAGATAATGAACGGCACAAAAAAGGAGAGAGAGAGAGAGAGGAGTTAAAGGGGTAAAATGCATAAGCAATCCATGGCATTTAAATGCCTTAATCCCATGGCATTGACCAAACGGAAGAAATGACGCCGGAGGGGGGGGAGTGCCGAGCCGAAGAATGGGGCAAGAGTGAAACTAAGCCAGAACGATTGGCTGCGGTGCATAATCCGTTGGTCGTCCAAATAAGGAAAGTGTCCAAGGGAACGATGGTTGGCATGCATTGGCATTGGCATTGGCATTGGCATTTGGAAAGGGAGGGAAGGCAAAAAAGGGAGTGATTCTTTAGCCCACAAAATGCTAAAGCTGCAAGTTTTTCCTTTGTTGGCGGCTATCTTTGGACAACTTGGCAGAATTGGAGGGGGAAGAAGCCAATTCATTCAGTTGGAAAAAGCAAATGAATTTATGAGAGGAGGCAAATGCCGTGGGCGAACCAAACAATGCGTTGAAACAGTGCCAATTATGAACAACTTGCTGAATCGTCATTTTGTCAAGAATGCCGGAATAATATGGCCGTGATTATTAATGATATCATTAGGGTAGCACTAAGACCAACAGGTTGGACGATTAGGGGAAGAATTCATTCATTTGCACATTATTTTCTTTTGACAAATCCCCGCCCCCGCCGTGGGGCATACACAAAAAAATGAAACAAAAATGTGAAGGCAACACGCCTTTTAAGGGGGTGCGCGTGGGCTTTATTTTTTTGGCACGAGTGCCAAATTTGGATATTTTGGGCAATTTATGCCCCGGGGGGGGGGGATTTGCGTGGGCGACTCTAAACAATGAAACAGCAACAAAATAAGCAGCAGAAGCAGAAGCAGCAAATCCATTCTAAGCAAAGAGAGAAAGAATTTGTGGACATTTTTGGGGGGGGGGGGGAAAGCGTTTCCGGAAACAAAAACTTGGCCAAATTTCCAAGGGATTAAAACACTGCCAGAAAAGCTAAGGAAGGCACACGGCGCCATCACTCGCCCCCCCCCGAGAATTTTGCAAAATATTCAAAAATCCCCCCCCCCCACCGGAAATAGCGACAATTTGTGGGAGGGGGGGGGGGGGGGAATTGGGTAAAAAATGGCCAAATATATACAACAAAATGGACAATAAAATATTTCCTACAAAAGCAACAAAAACGGGCGGGCGGACGGGCGAATTGATTGCTTTCTCAAAAAGCAACGATTTGATAGCCTTCTTTAGCGGCCGATAACATTTGAATGCTTCAACAGATCCGCCGGTTGTTTGTTAGCCATAATAACTTTATGTGCTTTCAACGGCTTAAGAAATATGCCAAGCAATTCAATTAGTGACACGAATAATCCGATTAGTTGATGACGGCACAAAAGGGGAAAGGTCTCCTTCAAATTGATTGAATTTGGTGCAATTATTTCAAAATCGTCGTTCGAAAGCCCCCAGGGAACTTACAAATTAGGTAAAACATTAATCCAGCGATTAGAGGGCTTAATTAACCGTACACAAAAAGTGCAGCTTTCATCTTTGCCTGTCCAAAGCAACGAAATGCAAATGTCGACGCGATAAAAAGCGATCGATTGACCACCCACAGACAAAAACTTCTCAGGGGACTTTGGGGGCGGACAGTCGTAAATCGGGGGGGGGGGGGGGGGGGGGGGGACGGAAGGACACTTTTTGTACATGCCAAGTGCACACCAATAATATGAATATGCGGGGGCCGAGGGGGGGGGGGGGGGGACGGGGGGGGGACACGAACGATGTGGGGGACGGGGGGGGGGAGGTGCGGGGGCGGGGACACGAACGATGCGATGCTGGGGAAGTTAATAAAGGTCATTTGGGAATCACAGCAATTCCAAGGGAAGAGAGAGATGCTAATGCTAATGCTAATGCTAATCTCCAATATCCAAAATGAAGGGGCTCTCGGGTTGGCCTAGCACTTCGTGAAGCCCCGCGGGGGTTCCATTCTTTCGGGTCGGCATGGCATTTTGTGAAGCCCCGCGGGGGTTCCGTTCTAAGACTCATCGATAACGAACAAACGACGCCTCGGGATGTTTGTTGATGATGTGATGATGTGCTCAGCAAAACATAATGACGTTTGAATTGGCTGTGAGGGTGTTCTCAACAAAGGCCGAATTGCTCCGGGCAAAAATTGGCGACCCGCCGACCGACCCGTTGCCCCCCCCCCCCGGGGGGAAGGGGGGGGAGGGGCCCCAACCCCCCCCCCCCCCCCGGGGGGGGGGGGGGAGGGGGGATGCAATATTCTGCCCCCCCCCCAACCGAAACCATTCGCCCTCTTACATAAAAAGGGATGTGAAGAGAGTCCACACGAAGGGGGGGGGGGGGGAATTTGGCGGAAATTACGTCAGAAAAGAACGGCGGTCGGCGGCAGACGGCCGAGAAATAAATAAATAAATTGGGGGGGGGGGGGGAACGAAAGTGCCAAGGCACAACGGCACATGCATAAAAGAAAAGCACATTCATTTGAAATCACGAAACGAAACCGGAATCTCTGAATATTCCCAAATCGCCGACAGAATAATTCAGAGATTTCATTAAGAATGAACGTACAATTATCGCTTAATCGATGGCCTACACAAACAAAACAAAATCCTTCGGCGGATGGTCGGCGGAATTTGAAAGTTATGCCCTTGGCAAATTGTCCATTCCAACTGGCACAATGAATGGGCGGGACGGACTTTGACATAAAAATCCTTTGGGGCTTTTGTCCGCCCTTTTTTCATTTTGCTAATCCGAACCGCTTAATTTTGACAAATTCTGACAAAGGCGGACAAACAAACAAATTGAAATTGGCCGGGGCCACCTTTTATGAGACACAAAAAGAACAACAAATATGCCAAATGGATAAGATAAGATAAGGATAAGATAAGATAAGATAAGATAAGAAGACGGACGCATTAAACTTTTATTTATTTTTATTTTGGAAATTATTGGCCATTTTTCTGAATTTTTAGAGCAATTTCTGCACACCAACAAATCACAGTCCGGGATGAAACATTTTGAGGCTTTTGATGGTCAATAACCATCACAAGAACAGAAGAAACATATGAAAGGAAATGGAGGAAAACGGAGGGGGGACAAATTTGGAAGAAAAAAGGGGGGGGCGGCGGACGCGGAGAGAGAATGAGACGCCACGCCGGAGGGTGGGGACCCCTCGGGGGAAAAGGATGAATCGGAGGGAAAATGAATGTGCTGCAACTGAGGGCATTTTGAGTGGCTGAAATGAAAAAAAATGGCGAAATTAAACGCCAAAAAGCGGAACGAACAGTCAGCAAAGCTGCTGGCTAAAGGGGGGGGGGGACGAAATGGGAGAAGAGAACGACGCAAAAGAAACAAATTGGGGGAGGGGGGGGGGCGCTGGAGGGATCGGAGGAGAGGAAAAGCATTCATTCCCTCGGGGAATGAATGCTTCAAATGCCTCCCCTTAGGGGGGTTAGTGTGAACATTATTTGCTTCCAGCCAAAGCTTCAAAGCAAAATGCACTAAAATGTCCATCAATATTCGGCATTAATAACGAAAAAGGTGAATAGAATAACTGCCAATTTGAATACAATGAACGAACGGATGACTTACTTCTGTTTGCAGACCAACAGCAAATCGTTGAACAGGAACAGATAGCGGTGGTGGTGCGACAACGACAGAATGGAGGTCAGCTGAAATTGGGGGGAGGGGGGCGATCGGAGTTAATTTTGGGGGGGGAGGGGATGCCAACAGCGGCTGATTGATCCATCCGATTTGGCGAATTCGCCAATTGGAAAGCCCTCCCCCCCCACGCTAATCAAAAAGGGAGTTAATTGAGCGTCAACTTTCAATTTCACTCCATCCAATCAAAGCTTTGGTTGGTTCGCATTTTATATAATCTTTTCGTTTTTATTTGACACGTTTTGTTTTTGAAAACACTTCCGCCGCGGCACTTTAATGAAACGAAACAAACACTCCAATTAGAGGGGGGGGGGGGGGGGGGGGGGGAAGTGCGTCGTTTGTAATGAGAACTAATCCCCCCCCCCCTCCCCCCCCCCCCCCTCCTCCCCCCCCCCTCCCCTACTCCCAGCCCCGTCGTCCGCCGCCGCCGCCGACGCCACAGGGGAAGAAGCCCACCACATTTTTTGATTCAATTACCGAAAAGATTAATGGGGGGGGGGGGCTTTGGGGGGGGGGGGGAATTTGTCGTTTCATAAATAATTAAAGAAGCCTAATTGGCCCGCTACTCCCACCTGACACGGCCCCTCCTTCAGATAGCGGCGTTGAACGGCGGCCCTCGGGCAATTTTGGCTTCTGAAATTAAAAAGGCAATTTGTTTCAGGATGGCAAATATAAAGAAAAATAAAGGCAAAATAAAACCGATCAGCGGGGGGATGATCCGATGACTCATCCAAATGATTGTGTCCAGGTTGATCGCCGCCGCCAACCGTTTGAGCGCGATCGACCTCCAAAAATGTGTGGGACGGGAACAAGGCAACCATCCTTTAAAGGAGGGGAAGAAGGCACTTGGTCATCAACAGATCAACATGGACAGATCAATTAATATAGGGGGGAACTTCTGCCTGCCCGATCAGATGCCAAGAGATTTTAGTCGAGTAAATGTTCGAAGCATATACTGCTCGAGACTCTTTCATTATCATCTCCAACTCCTCACTCTGTCTCCTCCGCTTCTTCCTCTCCATGTCGTTGTTGTTGTTGTTGTTGCTGTTGTTGTTGTTGTTCACTGCCAAACCGGAGACGTCGCCGGAGGCGAACTGTACGGAACCAATGGTCTGCCAACGAACTTTTTAAGGTGGGCGTCTTGGGGCAGTCCAACTGCGCACTGTCCAAACTGGACAGCTCCTCATCTGCCGCCTCAACAACAAAAAGAAGAGATTAATTGTCCACAAAAGCTCATCAACCGGCAGCAAAACCCTTTCTTTTAGTGATTTGAACATTTTCGGACGCTTTTGAAAGCCGTCGGTATTCTTTGGGTACCCAAAAGCTAACGACGAAAGCGCACTTTGTGTTGGCGCCGTCGGGCGGACGACGGCGCGATGCGAAGGCTGGCGCCGATGCGGCCGACGAAATGAACGGTCGAATCGGTGAGGGAACGCGTGGCGGAGAGTGACCGGCGCGGACGCGTGGAGACGGCCCCGTCGGCGGCAAAATCCGCAAGGCTTTTACGCGACATTCAGTAGCAAATTTTCGAGCAATTTTTGGAGCAAATTGGGCGAACGCTTTGAAGACAGAAAATTTGGAAAGAAAGGCGATCGACAGGACGGGACGGGGGGGGGTGAATCAGCATGAAAAGGGCTAACGCTAACGCGTTAGTGGGTGAGCAATTGGAGGGGCGAAAATTGGGGAGAGATTGGGGGAAAGGAGTTGTTGGAATATGCCCAAAACATGGCCTGCTGGAGATGAGGGTGTTGGAGACGTACTCGATGGTCGAAGGGTGACCGGACGGTTCAGTATGGGAGAGAGATGAGTTTAATCCAAATTGAAGTGGATGAGGATGAGGAAGAGGAAGAGGAAGTGTTCTCCCCCCACCTCACTCACTCTCAACTCATCCGGATGCTTTGCGATTTGGGAGGGGCATCGACAGACGCAAATTCGGACAATTTTGGAGATGATGGACGACGACAACGACAGCAGCACATAACTAACTGATCAAGAAGTGAAGAGAAGCGCGAAAGGGAGAGAGGGAGAGGGAGGAAATGTGATGCTCTCTATAAACGGTCATCTGCTGAGATGTGCCGGGGGGGGGAGGGAGAAAGTGGGGAAGACCGAGAGAGTGTGAGGAGGAGAGAGAGGAGGGAGAGAGAGTGAAGAGGAAGAGAGAGTTAGAAAGAAAGATAGTGTGTGTAAGTGGAAAGATGCTTTGGGCATACGGAGGAGAATCCCCCGGGGCGAGGGCGTCCATTGCTGAGAGTGTCCCTCCCCCTCCCCCCTTCGCTGTGTATTCATCGAGTGTTTGTGCTTTCTTTCGTCTCCCCGTCCATCGACGGAAGGGGCGTAATTGGATTCATTTGGGTGGGGGAGACCGGATTGTCCATTCACAACAAACTTGGGAGGGGGGGGGGAGGGGATGGGCGGACAGTGATCAGATTTGTGATCCAACCAATGTGACATTGCGGGGTCGGGGTCATTGACTGATATCAAATTTTGTTGACGGGGGGAGGGGAGTGGGGATTGACCAAATTTTTGTTGGTGGACTGATCAAGTTTGGCAACCCCCATGATTGTAGAGGGGTGAGGTGTCAAATTTATGACCCAGCTGAATCGGGGAGTGTTTAGATTCATCGGCTTTTGATCAGGAATGGTAGTGATCAGCTTAGGGACGGGAGTGGGAGCTTGTGGCCCTAGTGAATGCGAGCGAATTGCATGTCGAGGAGTGATCAGTTTTTGTGGCCCGATCAGGGTCAGCAGATTTGCGACCTCAGCGGGTGACAAAATTGCGGGCGGAGACTGGGCGAACGGCGCGACCACTGACTTCCTTTGTTTCCGCCGCTATTGTGACAAAACAACGCAAACAAATGGAGAGCGTCATTAGCAAAGCGTGAACAAATGAATTAGGAAGTAATCGGTGAACAAATGCGTTGATGCTTTTTGTGTCAGTGTTTTTACGCCAAATTTGGCACTCCCTTAGGGGCCATTGTTACGCTTCCGTTTACTTTGGTCCCCCAGAGGCGGTAAAGACATTTTGTTGTTGTTGTTCCTAAATGCATTGGCGTTCTGTTGGTGTACGTTTTGGTGTTGAAGTGATGCGGTTAGAATAAAGAAAACACTCATTTTGTAAGCAAGAAGAGTGTCCCCGCAGGGGTAGACGGTCAAAACGCCCGGGGCGGCATAAAGAGGTTAATAGAGACGGCTGGTGGAACGCGCCGGTTGCCGCTTAGACGGTTAAGAGCATTCCCGGCTATACGCTCAGAAAAGCCGCCGGGTCCAAGTCCATTTCCGAACCCGAACGCCCGGGGCGCTACCATTTTGCCTATCTCTTTTATTACCCTTTTAATATTTTAATGAGATGGAAAAAGAGTTGCTCTTTTTCAGAGCTTCGCGCGGCGGGGGGTCTCTGTGATTTTGGCGGTGATCACTCGCTCGATCAGTGGCTGGCTGGCTGGTCACCCCGTCAGTCATTTGGGTGGTGTGGATGGAATGTTTGCACGAGGGTTGAGGGAGGTAACGCGCGATGCATTGCAAATTGCTTAGGCATGCGAACAAATTGGGAAAAAATGCGGTGCAAAGGTTCCATCGTCACTCGGCTTCCCCGCGGGGGTTGGTTGGATCGGTTTCCATTTCACTTCCATTTTCCTTCTCTCTCTCATTGGACTACTCCCTCCACACAAAAAGATCAAAATATTCAAAAAAAAATGGCCTTGGGGTCCTCTCGCTCCTCTATCAAATTCGTACAGCAAATAAACTCGGATAGGGGGCTGCTGACTTATGCGCATTCGATTTTATTGGTGGATCCCCCCCCCCCAAATTCCCATTCTCTTAAAGTAAGTACAGCAGAGGAGTTGTTGGGAACATAGGAGAGGGTGGGGGGTGGAGGGGGGGGGGGGGGGGGGAGAGGGACAAAGAGAGAGGGAACTGTTAAAAGTGCAAAATTCAAATTCAAATCAATCTATTATTAAAATCAGATCAGTGATCTAAGTCGAAGAACGATTTTTTTAATCAAGTGAAGTGAGTGATGGTCAATTAAGGCATGGAACCGAAGGGGGACCGGACGGACTGATTGGATGAATGGGGGGGAGGGGGTGTGACCAGAGGCGCGATCATGACCATTTAGTGTGATCAGCGCCTTCGTGGGCATTTAGTTGGGCTTCTTACGAAGTGATTTGTTGTTGATGGAGGCATTTGATCCGGTCCGAATTGTTATTATTGTTGTGGTCATTTCCCCTGCCTCCGAACTCGTCTGTTGCGTTGAACTTCCCCGGGGGGGGGGGGGACAGATTATGACGGAAAGGGGGGGGGGGGGGGCTCCCACTGAAGTGGGTCATGAACTGATGAACTGCTTCGCTCTCTCTGCCTGCCCACCCGCCATCTTCCAAAGGGAGCTCGGTGGCTGCTTAAAGTTCGAAAGTCCATCGCCTTCTCAGCTTTCAAATGCGCAACAGACTCGGGGGGAGCTAAAGCAGCGGGGGCAGATCACCTTGAACGTGCTGTTCCTTCTGTTATTTGCTGTGACTTCCTTCGACAGTGATTGATCAATCAGAGAATGGAAGCGATCGCTTAGTGAGTGAAGCCGCCCGCCCCCCCCCCCTTTAAAAACACCTAGACGCGCGCCGACCAACAGCAACAACCTTCCGCCGGCGATTACAACATATTTGAGCCAAATTGGCGACCTTCACCCCGAAAATTTTGAAAAAAAAATTAATTTAATCAAAAAATGGGTGCGCATTTCAAATCGAAATCGTCAAACATTACTCATCATTTATTATCCATTCGACAAATTCTTTTTTAAATTCACAAAATTATGTTTTTCTCATCAAAAATTAGTGCTTTTTATGAGGTGCACACATTCCGTACTCTCTGCATCTCTGCCGCTCTCCTCTCCCCTCCCCCCAATGTCTCACTGATCGCTCTGCATCTCTTCCGCTCTCTTCCCAAACCGTACCCATTTGCCGCCTTCGGTTGCCATTGTCCGCTGGAAATTAAAAAAAGGGTTTATTCCGCGCACTGCATGCCCCGCAATTGAATTGACGACGACACAGCCATGGAACCAACCCCCCCCCCCCCCTCTGTACTTGTTGCAAACCCGGGGTTGCTGGACGCAATTGCGGGCCTCCCTCCACCCGCAACTCGCAATCCGCAACCCCAAAAAAGGACCACAATTTCAGCAATCCCCAATTGCGTCCAGCCCTGCTGCTGGTTGTGAACACTTTCCCAACCGCACCTTTCCAAAACGCATCCATTTGCCCTGCGGCGTCCTCTTGCCGAAACGCATCCATTTAACTCCGCCCGCCGGTTGCCGAGCCGCGCGCTCGAACGCTGCTTCATCGTCGCTCAAAAAGCTCTGAAAATGGTCATTTATTTTCTGAAGGAAGAAGCAGCTGCTTTTCACTGCTTGGTGATTACAAAAGTTGCTTATGAACGCACAAAGACGTTCAGCCCCCTCCAGCGCTATGCAAATATTTGGCATTTTTACACTTTGTTTAAACGTTGGCCATTTGAATAATGTTTTGAAGACCCCCCCCCCCCATTTAATCATCGCATAATTTCCTTTGGTCCCTTTCCATAGGCAATTTAAAGCAATAATTAATTATCTGCTGCTTTTAATTATGTTTAATTACTTTTCAATTTTGGCCATAATTATTTGCTGATTAAGCCACGCTTTGGCCGTCCGTTCCGTCGTTTTTATTCCCCCCCCCCCCAAATTCATTCCATTTTTTGTTTCTTTTTCTCGTCATATGAGTGGGCTTAGTTAGTTAATGATGGCATTGGAAGAATTGGAAGAATACGTTCCAACGAATTAATATTTGGAGCGATTTCCGCCTAAAATATAATGACCGACGCCGCCGGCGCCCTCGGCCCCCGCAAAAGCCCCCGGGGAATTGGGGGGGGGCGGCGGCGGATGGCCGGCGGGGAAATGATTAATTTGTGTTTATTAAATTATAAATTGCCGGCGGCTAAATGGAAAATTGTAAATTTGGGCAATTTATCATTTTCCCAAACGGACGAAGTTTTGTTCCCGACAAAAACATTCTGTCATTTGGAGGAAGTGGAAAGTGTTAGGCTAACCCCCAAAAATATTCTTAAAATTCGTTTCATTTCATTTTCTAATAAATATTTTGAAGTCGGAATTTCCGGTCATTATTACCTGAATCGGCGTGTATCGCCTCAGCTTTGCGTACGCTGCGGGGTCGAAGGCTATAAGCGTCGGCACGGAGTGGCAGCTGGCAAAGTTGGAGATGGTCAATAGGGCAAGCAGCAGAAGCGGCAGAAAGTGCCAACGGAATGAAAACTGAGGGGAGAGAGTGTTCGGGGGAACGGCTGAAGCGGGCATCACGGACTGGACGAATTAGGTTGTGGGCAGACAGAGACTGAATGCTCAATCTGAGAGGGATGGACTGCTTGAAAATGACGGAATGGGGGGGGGAGGAAGACAAAGACTAAATGCTCAAGCTGAAGGAACTGTTTGAAAATAACGGAATGGGGGGGGGAGGAAGACAGAGAAACTGAATGCTCAATCTGAGAGAGGGATGGACTGCTTGAAAATCACGGATTCATCCGCCCTCACATCATCGCGGAAGGATGACGAGAGCACAGTTGCAAATTCCCAGCAGAAGACATTTTGCTTAATAGACTTGGCAAGAGAAAAAAAAAGGTGGGGAAGGAAAAGCCGTTCCTGCGCTGTGGTTGCGTCGACAAATAATGAATTGGTACAAATTGGGTACAGGGGAGGGAAGGGACGGCGGACATTCATTCATTCACCCGACCGATGTTGGCATCCGTTCCCGTCCATCTTCAGCAACAGAGGGCGGGCATTAGGATGAGAGGAGAGAGATGAATGATGAATTACGATGGCATGATGACGGGCAGTAGTGGGGGGGGGGGGGTGGCCTTTTGGCATTGGCACGGACACTCGCTTTCCCCTCCCACAATTTGAATAAGCCAATTTGAAGAGCCTAATCCCTAGCCGCGCGTGCATTTAATACATAAACTCATTTGCCGATCGATCATTTGGCAAAATTGTGGTTGTTGGACAATTGAACGAATTTTAGACAAAAGGGCTATTCCATGGTGACCATTTGTCCGAAACATTTGTCCCAAATGACAGCAAACCGTCTCTTCACCACACAAAATCACTTACTCCATTAGCCTAACGAGAATCGTGGGAAAATGCCGTCATTTATCAATTGTCTCCAATTTCTCCGTCAAACGCAAATTTAGTTGATTTTTGTGATGAAGCCTAACAAAAACCAAAAGGTCCGTCCATCCGTTCGTCCAAAGGGCAAAATAACACGCAAATCTCACCAATGCCTTCCTTAGCATGGAAATTTTGTGGCATTTTTGCCATTTCAGAAAACAAAGAGATTAAATTGCATCGGTAGGGGGGGGGGGGGGGGGAGGGGACAGAAACAACCCACGGAAATTGAACCGTTTAAGGGAATTTGAAGGCGGATGATTCTGTCTCGTCATGCCGGCCAAGACAATGCGCCAGCAGAAATCTGTCCATTTGCGAGCAAAAGGACGGAAATGAAACGGGCGGACGAAATGAACTCATTAAGTGCCACGGGGCCCCTGGGGGGAGGGGAAGGGGAGGGGGGGGCGGTTACTTAAAATGTTCTCTCTGTCAAATACAATCTGCCAAATTGCAAGTTTATGTTTTGGGGCGGTCGCATTTTTTCTCATTTTAAACAACGGAATCATTTAAGTGCCTTCACCAAATGGCCTGAGGACTCACACTTTTTCTATTCCGGCGGGTCCAACACTTTGCTAGGAATTGGGAGGAACTTTCAGCACAATCCAACAACGTCCAATCCGAACTAATTTAGGAACCTAAGAATTCAAATTTAGGTAATTGTTTCCGAAAATCTTTTTCCACTAAATACTGCACATCTGACTTTTTCTTGAGTGATGTAAGCCCCCCGCAAATGGATGTTCTTGGTTTGTTGGATAGTGAGGGAGGGATTAGCCCGTCTTTAGGGGGGACTGTCCGAACGAACGAATGAATGAATTCCATGCACCCAAATCACCACAACTTCCAAAACCAGCAGCAATGGACAAATGTGTAATCCAATTCTGAGCCGCCTCCGCGGCCGTTGTCGGCTTGGAGAGTTCGTTAGGCACAACCCCTGAGGGGGGGGGGGGGGGGGGGCTTTGTTCTTCAGTCGATGACCAAATAAGCGTATAATGGGGAAAATTAAATTGAGTCCGATTTGGCGCTACCGACACAAAGCAATTTGGATTCTTTTTTTTTGGAGTGGGGGGGGGCAAATGTTCTTTATTATGCAGTCAATAAACTTTTATTAGTTAATAACTCGCCAACATATTGTTAAGTGTGACAAGTTTTATCAGAAAAAGTGGGGAATTTATGGCAATATGCCTTCAGGCAATGGAATTAATTTGGTCATAAAGAATTCCCTCCCCCCCCCCAAATAAAATCAGTGAATGGGGCCGTTTCCCCAATTTTTTAGTGTGTAAAACGTAAGCAAACCAATCCAAAAATAAAGAAAGTTAGCAGCAAAAAGCGATTCCGTGGCCAAATTCAATTACCAATTATACAATGGCCCGCCTATTTTTGGCCGTAAGTTTTGTGCCTTTTCCTTTTTTTGCCCCTTTAACGGTTAACCGACTGCAAAAAAGGGTTTGCGTGCCGTTGTTTATTGCCTGCCGTTGGGATGAATCCGAAAATATTGGCAAAATTAAATTTGTTCTTTTACAAAAGCAATGGAAAATTGGGCGGAAATGCCGCAACAACCGATAAATTCGAGCAGACCCCCCCCCCCCCCTATTTAAAGAATTGACATAAAAGTGACGTAAGCGGGAATAGAACAAACAGAACATAACTAATTTCGGGAATTCCCGCAAACTGATCACCACAAATCAGCAACGCAAATGGCCACACCAGCGAGGGAATGCGATTGTGTCACGGATGTTCGGAATGCCGAAACAGCGCTTGCATCAGCCGATCCATGCCGAGTCCGAAGCCGGCAGTTCGGGGATATCCCCGGTTGCGCAACTCCACGTACCAGTCCAGCTTGGAGTCGGGAGGAAGGACGTTCGACAAGTTTGTCCGCCTCCCATTCGCGCACACTGCCGCCGGCCAACTCGCCAACTTGTGGGACGAGCAAATCGAACGATTCGGTGGTCTTAAAGAAAACAACCGAAATTCCGATTAAACAAAATTAGTCCCACAACAACTCACTTCGTTTTGTTGTCCTTGTTCATCATTAGCATGGCTTCCAGAAGAGCGACGCGTATAAAAGGGTTTTTGTTTTGCGGGAAAGTGCGTGACGAAAAGCGGTCCATTGAAAGCATCGACCAACGCAAACTCCTCCCGCCTGTTCAACGGTGTCAACCGATCATCACCGGGTCGACTGACAATTTTCAGCGCCTCTTCGAACGGGACGCGAGGCAGCGGACGTTCGAGAAGTTCAGCCAAAAAATCGATTAAAATCTAAAGAAAGAAAAGGAGACCAAAATAATGGGATTTGGATTATTCGTTGGATATCACCTTTTTATGAGGGGTTTTCGAATTGGAAATTGCACTTTGTTTCTGCTCTCCGCCGTCCGCAGCAATTGTCGCGGTGCAATATTCACGGAATTCGTTCACACTCCGTTCATCTTCAAGCGTTCTTTGGACAACAAATTTCAAAAAATCCTCCACGAAGGCACACAGCTGCTCCAGCGAGTCCATAAAGGCACATTCCACTTCCAACATCCGGAACTCGGCCATGTTCGAACGGCCGACGCCAGGATCCGCACGGAACACGGGGCCAAGCGTGTAAACGCGAGGAATAGCACTAAAAATCGGAAATTTTATTATTATTGTTCCTAATTAAAATCTTTTAAAATCATAGGAATAAAAGCCGTTCTGTCTCACCTAGCAACTGCTTCCAGATGAAGCTGTGCAGACACTTGAAGAAATTGTTCCACACCAGTCCCGAAAAGTCCTTCTTGGCACCGCTCTTAAGGGCGTTATTCCAATTGTTAGCGCTTTACCTCTCCCAAAATATTACAAACAATAATGGAAAATGCTTCACCCGCCCCTTCACAGTCATTTTGCGAAATCATCGGCATGTCGACATAGGAAAATGAAGCCGTCTTAAATGGCCATATTCAGCCAAGTAAAATGATTTTTAAAAAACATCGAAAAAACGGTGCGTCAAATGAGTGAGATGCGAGCGCAGCCTCAAAGTTGCAGAAAACGCTTTGGATTTTGGCCGTAGGTGGGGCATTTGCCGCATAATGTCACTGTCACCAATTAAAGGCTAAAGTCATTATTTGTCGATTAGCAAAAGATTGTTACTGCTTCAGAAGGTTGGCCAACAAATAAACATTCATCTGCCATAAATTCCATGCTCTGCTCAGTGCCAATGCTGGGCAGCCAATTGCCGCGCAACCGAATTGCACTCCCAACCCAAAGCGTTTTGCACACATTCCGCGGAACTACTGCTTGAATTTGATGGCAACTGCTCCCATCATTGAGCTTCAAAAACATTTTTTCGCGATATGTTTGCGAGCGTTGAACCCATCCCTTAAAGAATTAAAAACAAAAATCATTAGACTTTATCAACCCACCTGAATAAGAACGTTTTCTCGTGGTTTCAACTCGTTCACAAGCTCTGCAAATTTTGTGCAAGCGCCAACAGTCCGTGCTGAGGAACAAATGACCGAACGAACGGAATTCAATGCCATGCAACAAAATTAAAGGGATTTTTTTAACAAATTATGTTCAGTCATGTCTCGGTTCACTGATTATGCTAAGTCGGTTAGATTAAACAGGGAATTCTAAAAGAATGTCTGCAGATCGGGAAATACAATCGCTGAGCTGTGGTTGGTTATGTACATGGCTTCAGAAATTTAGCAAAATTCAATGGCGAGGATATAGTGTCTAACATCACTCTGTCTGCCGCGTCGTTAGAGTTTGTCTGTTATTTGTTAAATGGGTTTGGCGTTATGATTTGCACAAATGAATTTTTTTTTTGAAAGAAAAAACAGGAAAAAAAATTGTTTTGCTTCCTAAATGCAATTTGACGCTTATAAATGGTGAATTAATGCTCAACATTCATTCTCAGCTTGCCCCAATAACATCACACCTCAGAATCGCAGACTGCACAGCTCGACGAATAACGACGCAATGTCGGACAACACAAGCGAAGAGGAGCAGCAACAGCAAATGAGGGAAATGTGAGTTTGTTTTTTAATGAATCAAATCAAACGCAATAAATCCCAAATTTCAGTTTCATTTGTGCCGACGTTTGGCTCAAAGTCTTCGACTTCGTTAGCCCTCTTGAGCTTGGACATACAATGGCGCTGATCAGTGAGCGATTCGACGATTTGGTGGACGTGCATTTCAAGACGAGGAAATGGTCGTTGGATTGGGTGCACATTTATCGCGCAATCGGAGGGAATGGCGCTGAAATTGTCAAATACTACGGTGGACCACGGCTGCCAATTCCTCGAGGACCACTTCCAGTCAAAGTGATCGGCTTCAAAGGCATCTGGATAAGGTCATTTTCCTTTTAAAAGCAATTTTAAATGTTTTGTAATTTCAGTTACGTCGACCAAACCGTGATCGAATTCCTTCAACGCATTCGCCGCCTTTTTGACTCTTCCGAGACCACTGTTGCAATTGACACCGGCTACTACCAGAATTGCAGCTGGGAAATTATTCGGCAAAAGATTTGGCCGTTGATCAATGACAACATTTGCCGCCTTCTTATGGACTCCTTCGCTCAAATTGACCAATTGCGACAATTCTCTCCGACCGTTCTTCGCAACTGCGCAAAGCTCCGTTTGATCGATTCCTATGACTATTCGCCCGACTTCTCGGACGAAGACAACGCCGAGGTTTCTGATGCACAAGCCATGGCCAAATGGTTGTTAACTCCCCGTGAAGATGGACTTCCGAAAATACTTCGTTGGAGTTGGAATTGGTTGCAAATGGAAGGACTCAAAATGGTAATTTCTCATTTTTGAGTCAGTTTCAAAGTAATTAGTCCAGGGCTTGCAGATTTGATGCTTTAGCATCTTTTTGGTGTTTTTTGGAAAGTCAATGATGCTAAAAATCTAAAATGATGCTTTGATGCTTTTTGTTGTTTTTTGGATTCTTAAGATGCTTTTTGATGTTTTTTTTTGGGTATTTTGAGGTTTTAATGTGTTTTTTTGAGAATTTCACTGGTAGAATGAAAATTTTCTATCAATTTTTGAATATTTGGCCTAATGTTTTTCCATTTTTTTTCTGTGTATTTTCATTTTTTAATGAAAAAGCGTGTTCCGGTTTGAAATAGTTGGGGTTTCTTAATAAAAAAACCTCATTTTCAATTTTTTTTTGAGCAAAAAAGCATCAAATCTGCTGCAAATTTATTTGCAATCTCTTAACAAATCGAGTCAAAAATGCGAAAAATTTTCTCGGCGGCGCCTATCGGCACCGCCGACCCCCCCCCCCCCCCCCCCCACTAAAAAAAGTATCTGGGAAAACCACGCGCAAAAAAGGCATTTGAACATTTCACATTCACTATTTACCGTTTAAACAAAGGTTTTTAAAAAATGATGCTTTTTGGTCCCAAAAGATGCTTTTTTGTTAGCCAAATGATGTTTTTGAAAATTTTCATCTGCGAGCCCTGAATTAGTCCCTTCGTTTTAGTCATTTGTCAATGCTTTGGAGCCAGTAAATTTCATCATCGGCGTGCGTGGACTTCTTCATTTCACTCAACCATTTGGGCTGGAGAACACTTTGACGGGGGAGCGATTGACATTTCGGCGCTTTATCGAGAACTATTGGCTGTTGGTGCGTTGTCCAATTGGGCGAGAAGAGGCGAAATGGGCCGCGTGGGAGAACGAGGCACTTGAGTGGGAATGGTGCCGTGAATGGAATCGCATCGCTATTGACTTCAACGACAGGGACATCGGCGACGGGTAGGTGTATTAATGGTCCCGAAATTTCCCCTCACATTGTAAAAGTTTTCTTATTTTCAGGATGGTTGACGAAAAGGCAGGTCCGAGTGAGCCGAAGAAGTGAATGGACAGAGGACGAACGAACTTGATGAAGGAAATTCGAACAGAAATGATTATAATTGTTGATTTATCTCGTATGAATATTGGAATCTGCGTACATCATGTATTTATTGTATTATTCTACCATGAAAATAAACTTGTAGTGATTTTAGTTTTTGATTTAAAAATAGTGGCTTTTTGGGCTAAAAACGTGCTTCATTTTTTCCAGTTTTCTCATAGGGTTTTGCCCCTGTTTTAGGTGCGAAAATCCCACAATAGGTTTTTTGAGGTCCGGATAGATGAGTTAAAACGACGAAAACGGTTTCTGGGGACATCTAATCTAATTTTGCTAAATAGTTTAACTTGAATTTGTACACAAAATTAAAATACATATTTAGTCAGTCTGCCGCGTCGTTTGAGTTTATCTGTTATTTGTTTAAATGGTTTTGGCGTTATGATTTCACAAATGAAAACATTTTAATTAATTGTCTTAAAAATATTCTTTTATTGCTCCCTTAATTTGTAAGCATGGAATTGTTGGACGTTGAAGCTTCTTACTACGACTGCTCCTCCATGGACAATTGCGATGTTTGTTGCGTTCACCCACTGTCCATGCCTTTACCTTCCTCAACTACTTTCCATCACAATTCTGCCGTTGAGCAACAACAATTTGCTGCCATCGATTGTATGGCGGGAGAAGCGTCGGCTGAGCAAGTTCAACAGGAACTGCTGCCCGTCTACGACCCACCAATAACGATGGGTAGGTAAAATTGGGAGAATTCGAGTACAAACACTTTTTGCCAGATTGGTTAGAGAGGGATTTGATTCTAAAAAACATTTCTAATTGTCGGTTAACTTCCCCTTAAGTTTTCGATCATCCCCTGCGGCGTTCGAGCGTTCAAATTGGGCATGAAACTTTATACCCTGGAGAGGTATCACTTTTTAACTCCGCTTTTCCATGTTAATTTTGTCGTCTGTGGTTTTTTGCATTTTTTGTTTTGTTTAGAAAACATTTTCCTCCAATTGTTCCCAACTTGCGTCGTCTTCTTGCAATTGGTGGCCTTATTCTGCTGAACATCCGTCACAACAAGCCGTGCCATTAACGAGCAATGCTCGTCGTCCGAATTGGACGTGTCCCGAGTGCCGTCGACGCTTTGACAACTTCGAACAATTCCACGCACATTTCGAGCCCTGTTGGGTGAACGCGGTGGAGAGGGAACATCGACAACAGAAACAACTCATGGAAAGGTGAACTTACTATATTAATTTTTACTGTTCTTCCCAATCAAATTTCTGTTTGCTGACATTTTTGTATTAACCAACTAATTTTTAGGCATGTAATTTCTCCTTTTGAGGATGGCTCAAAACCAATGATTCAGCCTTATCACGTGGCAGCTGTTGGGGGTGAGCAGTTTAATTCAAAATTCCTTCTTTCACTTCCAACAACAAAATGCTGTAAATAGAAGAGCTTCATTTCGACGGAGAGCCGGCACTGTTGAGGAGTAAATCGGGTAGGAAAAACCCATTTTAAATTAAAAAACAATTTAAATTTGATGTGCATTTTGTTTGTTTTAGGCGCCATTTCATTGTTTGTTGCGTTGGAAAGTGAAGTGAATGCGAAAGCAAATTCTTTTGTCGGAAAGTCCAAACAAACGGCTGCTGCAAATTGTGGAAGAATTGGCCACAACCAAAACTCAAAAGAGGCCACCGAAAGTGTGTCCGCCGACGAAGGTTTCTTTATTTGTTGATTTCCTTATTGGGTTTCAATTTTTTGTCCACTTTTTGTAGCGAATTGCGCCCTTTCGGAGAAGGTGGAATGTCCGGTGTGCGGCAA
Organism: Globodera pallida; assembly: GCA_020449905.1. Lineage (NCBI taxonomy): Eukaryota > Metazoa > Nematoda > Chromadorea > Rhabditida > Heteroderidae > Globodera > Globodera pallida. The sequence continues at coordinate 256,186 of JAIXHY010000003.1, read as the reverse complement.
ATGTTTGTTCCGTCACAATCTGCAAGTGCATTATCGCATTCACACCGGCGAACTGCCATTTCCTTGTGCTTTTTGTTTGAAGAGATTTCGGTGAGAAATGCAAAAAATATTTTTCCTTTTTAAATATAAAGTTTTTGCACCCAATTTTAGCACATCTTCTGCTCGGAGAGTGCACCATCGTTCACATACGGGCGAGAAGCCGTACCCTTGCACATTCTGTGAATATGCCGTGAGTTGTTGAAATGAGTGATCCTAAATTTTATTTTGTTTAGAATTGAAATATTTTGACCATTTTTGATGCGAAAGTTAGCTTCTTTTTTTTATCAGTGTTTTTTTAAACATTTTCCAATGAAAACAAATATAATTTGAGTGCACCACAAAGCGTAATTTGGAGAGACACGTGCACAACCGGCACATGCCAATTAGAGCAATCGCGCAGCAACGGCAAAGGAAAAACAATGGCACATTTATTCGTAGAGGCGGCACCACTATCAAAGGTAAGGGGCGGTTAGCTAATGTATTCCTTGTTAAGTTTGAGCTTTTATAACACCTTTTTTAGTTGAGTCAATTGCGAAAGAAGGCGTCGCCATGCATAGCGATGATGCTTCTGAGGCTGAAGTCGACGACTCTGACGATGATTACGCCTATCAGTAAAAGAATGGAACTCATTTCGAAAAATATTTGCATTTTTTTTTGCTCAATTTTAATGGTTCTTGGCTATTGGCATCCATTTGTTTTTTTCTTCAAGCCGTTTCCATATTTTTCACTTTGGTGTTTTCAGCCTAGCCATTAAATTGAAGTCGTGTGCCGTAATATGTCCATGGAGGAGCTGAAGAAACGCGCTAAAGCAATTGGTACATTTGAGGAGCTGAAGAAGATCATTGACATTCGTGGTGGGGTGGTCCATGTCGAAGTTGACTTCCAACCGCTTTTCTTTTAGGCGTCAACCGGTACAACCCCAACAATGCCCCTGCGCTGGAACGGGCGGTGGACTTGATGATCAAAGGTTGATGATTGGTCAGTTTATTTAATTTTGAGAATTTCTGCAAACACAGAGACCAAGTACGACAAGGACATTATGATGACCTTGCTGAAGCTGTACCAGGTGTAGTTTCCCGTCTCTGGATGTATTTAAAGTAGCACCGCTTCCGTGAACAGCTCAACCCGTTCCTCTACAACGAGAAGTATGTGTGTCTGGTGCTGCTGAAAACGATGACCAATTTTCCGCGCAACGATTTTGCGTTGGCCAAATATTTGGTGGACGCCAACAAAGTGAACACTCCGGTCAGTTTTTTTAGTGCAAAATCGAACCCAAAAACAATGGGAAGTTTAATGTGAGCATTTACTATAATTGTCGTTAAATGCTGTAGGAATTGCGACGAGTTTGCATGGTCGGTGCCCTGTTGGAGTCGTGCAATTTCTTTCTCTTTTGGCGTCTCGTCGATGGACGTTATAAACCCCGGGAAGCGCCTGATGAACCATTCAAAAAGTTTTCTTTTTTTATTTGTCTAAATATTGCGAGTTCATTGCTTTTTTCATCAAAGACCTGAAGAAGTGCGACAAATGATCGAGTCCATCACCAGCTTCAAGGAAGCGACACGAAATTGTCTGTGTTTTCTTTGCATTTCGAATTGAAAATGGTAAATCTTTCCACCCTTAAGATGCCTGCCAGGTGATAAATGTGACATTCCAACGTATTCACAAGCAGCAATTGGTCAATTTGTTGGGCGGCATTGATGGTTGGTTGGTTGGTGGGGTATTGTAAAGTCCGGCAACAATAGGGCGAATTTTTTGGGTTTTTGTCGATTTTTTGGTTAAAGCCCTCGCCCGTAAAAATTCACCGTTCCATGTCGTTCAGATGCCCAATTGGCTGCATATGCGAACTTGCCGAGCAACAAATGGAAGAAAATGGAGGACGCCGACGGAAATGTCATTTACTTCATCCATAACCATGAGGAGCACGTTAAAAGCCGAAACATTGAGGAGAAACTCCGATTTGAACGTTGGTGAAATGTATTGAAAAACCAAACTAACAATTTGAATGTTCAGAATACGTCGAAGTGCTCCGCTCTATTTGATGAATCCTTTGTTAAGGCCCCTTCTTCTCCGCACATTTCATACCATTGAATTTGTTGTTGATATGATAAATTACATTTTATGTTAAATGTTTTTTGTGTCTATTGGAAGTGAAATGAAACGTCCACTTATTTCTAATATTTTACTACCATTTTACTTCTTTTGAGCTGTTTGGTCTCTTCTATTTAAACTTTAGCTTAACGTTATGCACGATCCGTCCGCAACGTGTTCAAATGCACAGCCAACGTCATCGGATGACGAGGACAAAATTGTCCAACAATTGTTGTCACATTGTCGTGCCTTTTTGGCTAAAAAGACATCGGCCGACGACTGTGTCAAACATTTGAAAGCGATTTTGGTAAAATTTGATGGGTTTTGGTGTGTGATGGTTTGTTAAAATGGACAAATTTAGCAGGCAAAGCCTGCGAATGCTTCTTTGTTGTTCGATGTGCTCGTCGCGCTCCAATTGGAGTTTGATGAGGAGAGAGCGCGCAAGTCGGAGAGGGCGGATGAAGTTCACGCCTTTCTGTCGTCGGTGGCATCGGAGGTGTGCAGGGGAAGGGGGGGGAGGATCTTTATCAACTTCTGTTTGCCATTACAATCAAAATATTGGAAAAAGTTTGCCCTAGTAAAAACTGTTGTTCATTGCTTTCCTTAATGCTTTCTTTGTTGGGTCGTATTGCCCCGGTTCCGAATTCTCAGCATCTCTGAACCCCAAATCCCCTGCCCTAATTTGTAAGTGCTGGTTTAACAATTTGTTTTCAGCTTCTCCCAACCGATGTGCTCACTTTGGAGTTGAACGCATTGGGCGCGGATGAGCAGCAGACAAAGTCGAAGGTCGTGAAGAGCAAGACGCGCATGTTTTACAAACAACTGAAGTTCAACCTGTTGCGGGAAGAGAGCGAGGGCTACGCCAAACTGATTGCAGAACTGTTTCAATCGTCGGTGGTGTTCTCGGGGGAAGGCACTGAGCAGCTCATTCTTACGGTGGAGGGTCTGATCGGTGAGTTGTTTGCAAAAATGGTGATGTGAGGATGTGTTTGAATTTTCAAATTTAGGCCAATTCAATTTGGACCCGAACCGCGTGGTGGACATTGTGTTGGAGTGTTTTGAGCAGTCTCCGCCGAACAATGCGCCGCAATTCATCCGATTGATTAAAGAGTTCAAAATGGACAAAGGCGACCTGCGCAACATTCTTCTGCTCAAATTTTTGTTTTGTCAAGTGATTTTTTTAACCCCTTTTTTAAAAACAGAATCAAAGTAAATAATACATTTGTTTTGTTAGCGGAATGAGCACACTCCAATGTCGCTGTACCGGGTGGTCTCACATTTGGCGCAAGAGGGCCTCGTGGACATTCCGATGCTCTTCACACTGGTGGGGAGGGGGGTGGCGGGGAGGACAGATTTAGTGGCCATTTTGTAAAAACGTAACTTAAAAATTACATTTACTATATGTTTTTCTTCATACATTTCTTCAATTGTTTCAATGAAATACTTTTCTTAAGATCGCTCCAGCCCGTAAGGAGTTGATGGAAGAGTACAAATCGCTGACAGACCTCGTCAAATTGCGCTCTAACCGGGCAGAAACAATTTCGTCCAATGTGGTAATGGGTTTTTTATTAATATTGTTTTTTACAACAAAATCAGTTTCATAGGTTTAATATTCTAGTTTGCTTTTTTAAACTCTCAAAAAGATAAGTTAAATGATTTCTGCTAGGTTATATATATCTTGAACTCCCATCGTTTCGACAGTGGGCAAAGAAAATAAAACAAAAAAGGTAGGTCCTGCCCGGATTCGAACCGGGGTTATTGGATTCAAAGTCCAATGTGATCACCACTACACTACAGGACCGGCTGGCGGTTGCCTCTCTTAATTCCCATTTTATGACAAAAGAAATTGCCAACAATTTTATTTTCCTTTTCTTGAATTTCAGGCCGGTCTTTTGGCAAGTGCCACTGAAAGCTTTCCAATCGCTTCCATTTTGAACGCGGCAAATGATACTTCAATGGACCAACCATCGGCGAACGCCGGCAATTTCCTTTTCCGCCGCAACGCAATGCCAACTGAACGAAGACCGCAAATTAGCCGGCACGCGTTTTGATGATGTGAGCAACAATCGAATGGGAGGGAATTGAATAGGGCAAAAGTTGCTGTTCTGCTTTTAGAGTGTTCTCCACAAGAATCAGAAGCTTGGGTTGCTGTGTGCACTTTTGGAACATGGCGATTTGGCAATGGCGCAGAAGCTTTTGGAACTCTTGCCCGAGGGATTTCCTTTTGGTGTTTGGTTCGAGTTCGATTGGATTATTACATTTAGCATTAGTTCATCCAACTCACGGGGATTGTGGAACCAATTCTAAAAATAGACAAAAGCTCTTTAATTTCAAAATTTTAAATCAATCGCTATAAATGTTTTTTTTTGCAGTCCGCGAATTGCAATGGCGCTCGCTAACATTATCGGATTTTGCATTGAGCCGTTTTACCGTCTGTACGCAATGATCTTTATGGGCATCCTTTTGCAACAGCTACTGTTTTAGAAAAGCATCTTCGAACTACGAGTGCTTGGCCAATTTGTCGACGGGCATTCGGATGAAGGACAGTTGGGAACGGTTTACGTGCCATCCAAAACAGGCAGGACTTGTGTTTTTTACTATAATTAAGATTTCAGAGAATTCTTGAAACTGATGAGTCCATCCATTGTTCAGGTCTCTGACTGGCAATCGCTTTTTGATGATGTGTGTCCGATTGCTTTCAAACTTGGCCCGTACATCGGTGCCCGACACGAAGTGGCCATCAAGCTGATCAGACTGCTAAACACTTATTACAGTGATGAGGAGGCTTTGAAATCGGTGATCAATGAGACGAAAGGTATGTCCATGTTTTTCAGTCGAACTGAACGATCCATTCTCTTTTAAAATAACATTTTGGCGTTTAAATCGTTTCTTTTTATTAAAGTGCACAAAACCATCATGAGCCTTTGCGACGCCGTTTTGGTTCCAGCCGCCTCTCTTTTGGAGTCCAATTTTGCTTATTGTGAGGAGCTTTGGCAAATTTTGAGCCGATTTTCCTACATGGATCGCTATCGGTTATTGAAATTGTTTGACTAAAAAATAACAGAAATTTTAGCATTTACCATCGATGGCGGACAGTGCACACGGAACGTTGTTGGGACCTGAGCATTCAGAAGGGCAAAGTGTTTGGCATGACCCGTTACATTATGAAGTGAGGGGAATTTCTGGCAAATTAAACTCCAAAAAATGGCGAAATTAAATTCACTGAAATTTATTAAAATTTAGACGCCTCAGCAAAGATACCGCCAAAGTTATGGGAAGACAACTGGGAAAGTTAGTTAAATCACAGTTCGGAGAAGAATTTGGTCGATTTTGTGCTTTCCAGGTTGTGCCACACCTATCCGACCATTCCACTGGACTATCTGGTCGCCAAGGTGCAAGACTTCCAGAACTTCATCGGACCTGTTGTGGTACATTTATTTGGTTTTTGCTCTTATACGTTAATTGAAACGCGATAACTACTAACCCGGTGTTGTCGCTGTCACACAGACAAAACTACGGAACAGTTTTTGGTCAATATAATTTTGACAATAAATCACGAATTAAATAGAAAAAACTCAAAACTTTTCTTCGTCAGGAGTCCATTCGCTTTCTCTCTTCCCTCGAATTTGACGTGCTTTCTTGTGAGTTTCGTTTGCCATCATTCGTCGGTGTTATCTTTTTTTGCCCCAAGATTGTCTCATCGAGAATTTGGCGGCTCCCGAAAAGCAAGAATTCAAAATCTCCGACATTTCCTTCAGCGGGTGGCTTCAATCGTTGGCCAATTTTGCGGCCGCCATTTTCAAGCGTTATAATATCGACTTCACCGGCATTCTCCAATATATTGCCAATCAGCTGAAAGACACCCAAAGGCACATTTTGTTTTTTGATTGCAATAATTGCCCGAATCGTTCAGTTTGGATCTCATTGTACTGCGCGAAATTGTGACGGGCATTTCGGGCGTTGAGTCTAACACCGACCTGACGCAGGAACATTTGGAGGCGTTGTGCGGTGGGGACACACTGCGCGGAGAGGTCAGTTGACCACGATTTTTGTTTCTCCTCATATCTTTTGCTGTGTTCAGGCCGGCTACCTGCAAATGACCAAACTGAACCGTCGCTCCTATCAACCGTTTGCGGGAGGCTTTGTTGCGCAACGAGCTTTTCGAGTCGTTATGCATCCTTATCGGTCAACAGAAACAGTTCATCATTTATCGCGACTCCAAGCAGTACCCTCTGAAGCTGACCACACAAATGTTGGATCATGTGCGTCGGAGGCGTTTTGAGAATGAATTATCAAACAATAGATTTAGAAAGTTTTGGCGAAACAATCTCTTAATCTTTTTTACATATTTTAGTGCCAAGAAACTTTCGTGCAATTTTTTGACTTTTTGCGAACCAACCTCAAACCCGAAGAGTACGCTCGACGAATGCCGTCCGCTTCCATTTTGACAAGCCAATTCCATTTGCCTATTGAAGCTGCTCTCTGTCTGACACGACCAATTTACATGCACAAAATTGAGGCATTTTAAACTTCTGTTTGTTTGAAAATGCCTCCTCCCACCCTTTCACAGATGGCCTATGAACTTGCAAAAAAGAATGGGAAGGAGAATGGAAAAGCGAAATTGGACGGGCCGCAAAAGGTCAGTTGGAGGTTTTTTTGCTACACAGATATTACTAAATTTACCAATTTCCAGTCTTCTCTGTACAAAGACGCGTTCACCAACACACTGAACGCCTTGGAGGAGGAGCTGATGCCGGTGTTTCCGGAAGCGTATTGGCTCGACATGACTTCTAGGTGTGTCTTCGATTGATTTATTCCAAAAAACGAAGTGATCTGATCGATCGCTTTCCCCATGTCCCAGAATGCACACCATTTTTTGGCTGCTGTCCGTCAACGATCTTTTGGCCCCACTCACCGCTTACGAACGTGGCATAGACAAATGTCGCAAGGAAATGACGGATCTACAAACGAACAATGAAGTGGGCGAGCAAATAATTAATTTACTTTTTTCTGTAAAGGTTTTTGGGTTTTCGGACCATCCAACTCAATTTATTCTCAAATTTTGTTAAACAGTTGAAAATAGTTTTAATTGCATTTTCAACTCTTAAAAAAGACGTCTTCCGTTCGTGGGGCAACGCGACGCACAGCGAAGGACGAGGAGAGGCTGAAGGGATTGGAGCAGAAACTAAGCGACGAAATGCGACGGTTGGCAATTAAAAAGAACTTTTGTTGCTCATTCATTACCCACCAAATATAATACGATACATTCAGTCAAACTGAACACGTCAAGCGGATCAAAGAGATTTTGGTCGCTGAGAAGGACACATTCTTTGCCTCTGCACCGAGTAAGCGCCGAAGGAATGGGAGGGGGTGGGGGCATTGCTTTTTGACAATTTCATAAATTGAAAAAAGATCGGACGAGTCAAATGTTACGTTTCCTGCAAAGCTGTGTGCTGCCTCGTGTGATCTGTTCGGAGGTTGAGGCGGTGTACTGCGCCAAATTGGTGGAGACGTTGCACACAATCAAAACGGGCTACTTCCAGACCATCGTTTTCATGGACAAAGTGCTCGGGAGCAAATTGATTGTGTTTTTCTAAATAAAATATTTAAAAGATTTTCAATGACATCACTTCCATTCTGGCGGGCTTTTCTGAACGCGAAACGCACTGTTTTGGTCGTTACTGTTCCATGCTGTTGGACATGACTTTGCGGTGGCATTCGAGCAAGGCGATTTTCAACGAGGCGAGTGAAAACAAATAGGAAAAAGCGTCAAATATTATTTTTTGTTTATTGAAAATAAATTGTTTTTTCTTTAGGAATGCGAAGGCTATCCAGGATGTGTTACTAAAATCCGAAAAAAGGACCGGGATGAGACTGCCACAGCGGACGAAGTAAATGTTAAAACAAATAAAACGGATGAATTTACCTTTCCCCCCCCCCCCCCGCGAGCAGTTCACCTACGATTATTTCCGTTCCATTTGCTACAAATGGCAATTGCGACTGAACCGGTCGCTCGGCTTTATGCTCCAACAAAACAATTACGTGCTGATACGAAATGCGCTGACATTGATGACAAAAGTGCGACTTTAAAATTACCGTCTTTATTCAAAGTTTTTTTTTTTGCAGATTCTTCCAAATTTCCCGATTTTGCGCACCAATACCATGTCAATTGAGAAGCATGTGACGGCGGTGAGAGATAATGAAAAGGTAAAATATGGCGGGCATTTTTAATTTGGTAAAATAGGATAAGGGTCCGAAGAACCCGGAATGCCTATCCCTGGCACCCTTAAATTAAAAAAAAAGTCGAAATTTCGATTTCAATATTTTAAAATAAAAAAAATTCAAGGGCAAACGGAACGACCTGAACCTTCTCGCAGCCAGTTACTTGGTGCAATTGACCAAGCGGAATGTGAAGGTGTGGGAACCGAATGAATTCGCGGACACCAGAGCAACAACGGTGTGCATTTATTTTTGTGGGTTATTTTAGGAGGGAGCCATTTCAATTGAAAATTGCGTGAGCGGGAAAAATCTTTACATGCTTAAGACTTGGATTGGTCGTAAATTTTTCTTCGTTGCTTTCAGAAAAGTCAAGCACCGGCCAAAATGAATGGGACGAGCAGTGCGTCGGCGGCGAGAAAGGCAGTAACAGCTCCGGGTGAGTTGCTTTGGTGATCAAATCAAAGATCAACTAATGACCGGAAAGAACAGACTTTTGGGGACCGGAAAGAACAGACTTTTGGGGACCGGAAAGAACGGGACTTGAGGACAGGGGAAGATGCCATTTTGATTCCCTCCCATCTTTTTACACATTCATTTTCCCCAGCCTCCGATCGGCCGTCGTCGTCCTCCACGGTCCATTCGCCCCGGAGACCGGCGGAAGATGGCATAACGCCGCCGACCGCCACTCCCATCAAACGGAGTCGACCGTCCGTCCGCAGTAGAGGAGGTAAAAGCCATGTTTAGTCGACATGCCAAACTGCTTTCCAGTTAGCCGATCAAAAGAGAATGACGGCAAACGGGAGAATTAAATGATGTTGTTGTGATGAAGGCATTGTTTATTCCATTTGTTTTTAATAAATGCATTTTCTCAATTTCATAATTTCGTCATTTTTATTAGGGGTTCCATTTTATAATTGCAAAAAGGCTTCTCCCAAAAAACAAAAGCCAATTTGGCCGTGTAACTTTTTTGTAACGAGTCCACCACTTCTTCCCTGCTAAACATATTTTATAAATAATCTGAGCTTTCAAATGACACCTCAAAAGAAAAAAAAATGGTGGGGATACAGCGTCTGACTATATGCTGTCTGCCGCTTGGTTATGTTTATTTTTGTCTGCTGCTGGGCTTGACTCATTTGTCAGTGATGCTCTGATGCCACCGCCCTCAACCCGCCGTTATAGTCTTCCTCCCCCCCCCCCCACGTTGAATGTGTGGGTGGGAAAACTGCGACTGCCCCTTCCCCCATCTTCCGCATCTCTTTAACAAAAAGGAGGTATTTGCTTTGGCTATCGGACATTTGGCACATTGGACATTTCGCACATTTATGGGCGAATTATGGGCGAAACGTCTTTTTTCTCCTCAGTGTGCGAAACGTCCGTTCCGCTTTTATTGTCCTCTCTGTTGCTCCCCCGCAAATTCCATCCTTTGCCCCTCCCCCCCCCTGTCATTTCTTCGTCCGTTGTCCCTTTGCTTTCGCCGGGGGGGGGGGAAGAATGTAATGCTCTGATGCCCCCGCCTTCAACCCGTACAGTTCCCCCCCCCCCCCGGTGACTGTGCGGGTGGGAAAACATTGCGACCGCCCTTTCCCCCATCTTCCGCATCTCCTCTCCGCTATTCCCTCTCGTCTCCCCTCCGGGGATTGATTGCAGGGAATGGAGAAAATGGATGGAATGGGGGGGGGGAGGGGGGAAGGGGGGGGGTGGTGTGGCTAGTTGCCTTCTATCTTCTCATCCAACCAACAAACCCTCCTCCTCTTCACCCTCCACCACCCACCGACCGTTCCTCCGTTTAGTCCCCCCCCCCATCAAAGGACCATTACAATCTACAATAGATCCACGGTGTTTTTCCTGGCGGCTTTTACCATTTTAACACGGTTTTTAGTCTCGTTTATTACAACGTACAAGCCCCTGTTGGCTGTGGAAGTAACTTGTCTTTTGCGCCTCGTCATTTTGGAATCATAAATCGCAACGGCATTGCCGTTCTGACAATGCGTTTGCAGCCCGTACGAGGTACGTTGTACGAGCGGGGTAAGGAATTATAGATTGTGATTCCAGATGCTTACTCCGAAGCGATCGCGGACGAGACGTTCAATTTTTGCTATGGATTGATAATAAAAAAATTTCGAAACGAATACATGGAAATTATATTGTATATTCTACTGCTCTACAACATTCTTTTTTTTCACTTGCTCTCGGCGGCGCCTTTCGGCATCTTCGACCCATCCCACACCCCAGAAGTTCTCGAAAAACGTGTAATTCTAAAACAGGCAAATTTTAAAAATTTGTGCGAATAAGAGTGTCACTTTGGAGCCGGAATCAATCAAAATAGCAATGGGAGGACAGTGCGACGTCAAATTGTACAGCCGTTCACAGGTTTTTTTTTTGGCGGGTTGGCTCTCTTACCGTCACTTTACGTACTAAATCACCGACCCAACACAAGAAAGACGTCTCTTGCGCCAAATCGTCGCAAAGTGACCATTTTCGGGTTTTTAATCGGTTGAAATGGTTAAAATTACCGAAAAGACGACTAAGTACCTCCAGATGCGCTTTTACACAGCTGGCTTTTCAGAGCACACCTGCTCCGCGGTAAAAATCTGATCTGCCCCCGCACGAAATGAAATGTCCACTTAATTCTAATTACTTTGCTGGGTTGTTCGGTCTCTTCTTCCATTTAAACTTTTAGCTTAACTTTATGCACAGTCCGTCTGCAACGACTTCAATGCACACCCAACGTCATCGGATGATGAGGACAAAATTGTCCAACATCCAAAAATCGAAGTGATCTGATCGATCGCTTTACTGAACATTCAAACAGAACAAACAGATTCTGGTCGCTGAGAAGGACACATTCTTTGCCTCGGCACCGAGTAAGGGCAGAAGTCATCGATTTTTGCGTGACGGTCGAGCCGAGAACGATCAAAATATCTACCGGAGGACAGCGTGACACCACAATTAACAACCGATCAAAGGTGCTTGTTTTTCTAGCGGTTTTTAACACGCAAACTTTTTAGGTTACCGAAAAGACGACTAAGTAGCTCCAAAGGTCTTTTTACAGCTGGCTTTTCAGATGGTAACCACGGTGAAAACCAAAACCTAACAATTTGAACGTTCAGAATACATCGAAGTGCTCCGCTCTGTTGATAATCTGATTATTCCATTTGGTTTCAATAAATACATTTTCTCAATTTCATAATTTTGTCATTTTATTGGGTGTGTCATTTTGTTGCAATTAGGCATCTTATACACAAACCTATAACCGGACAAAGGAGACAAAAGCAAATGGCACTTTTTGATCATTTAAAACATTCTCTCTTCTCAATTAACACATTTTTCACAATCCGCCCGAACTGTCGGGGACGCTGAGCGCCGGAAGTGGACGAGCGGACACAATAAATGTGTGCAGTTTTTGATGAGAGAGAGATTGACATCGCAACGCCGCAACGAACTCTATTGGGTGTTGCTGCGATGTCCAATTGCGCGAGAAGTGAAGAAATGGGCGAAGTGGGAGAAGGAGGCAATTGAATGGAACTGGTCCTATTGCTGGTATTCCAGCATTCAATGGAATTTCATCACCATTGACTTCAACGACAGTGACATCGGCGACGGGTAGGTCCCGAAATTTCCTCTCGCATTGTAATAGTAAAAAAACGGACGTTTCGCGGATAGAGGGAAAAACGTTGCGCCCATAGACATTTCGCCCAGTAGTGAAAAAACGGACGTTCGACCACGAAAAAAGACGTTTCACCCATAAATTTCGGAAGCCATTGTTTATTCCAATTGTTTTTAATAAATACATTTTCTCAATTTTGTCATTTTATTGGTTGCAATTAGGCATCTTATACACAAATCTAAAACCGGACAGAGGAGAAAAAGCAAAGGGCACTTTTTGATCATTTAAAACATTCTCTCTTCTCAGTTAACATCTTTTCACAATTCGCCCGAACTGCCGGGGATGCTGAGCGCCGGAAGTGGACGAGCGGACACAATAAATGTGTGCAGTTCGACGAAGAATACGCTTGGTAGCCAAGCGCACAGCGCATATAGAAAGGGGATGAGCTGTAGAAGTGACGGCATATTACTCCTTTGTTTAAATATATATTAGAGGCGAGCCTGTTCGTCAAGCGTCACTGTCCATACAAAGTGCTGTTCTGGTAGAGCTGGCCACTTCTCCGTCTCGTAGCTTATCGCTTCACCGTCAACATGCACTCTCAGCGAAATGGACCTAAGAGGAGTAAAAATCTCCAAATAGTTTGGTTTATAGTTGCTAAAAATCTCCAAATAGTTTGGTTTATAGTTGCTAAAAAATCTCCAAATAGTTTGGTTTATAGTTGCTAAAATCTCCAAATAGTTTGCTTTATAGAATCAAAATTCATTTTTGTGATAAAATTTCAATTCAAACTAGGGTAGGAGCCGGGGGGTGGGGATGCCGGTCAAACCGGGGATCGGGGATACCGGGGATTTTGCTTAGTAATTTCGGAATAATTTTCAGAAGAAAATTGTTTTATGGAAGAGTGGAAGATGTCCGGCGGTGCCGACAGGCGCCGTCGGAGAAATTTTTACAAAAATTGACAATTTTTGTTAAGAAAATTGAAGCAAAAATTCATAAGGGTGTGATGAAGGAAGGGTCGACAGTGGCATTTTAATTAAAAAATATTTAAAAAGTTACTATAATATTCTTTTTGTGGGGGACTACACGCGACAGAACCAAAATAAATTAAAAAAGTGGTCGCACCCAAGCGGATCCGAACCCAGACCGCAACATAAGACTCGCGGGAAGACAAACCAATAAGACATTCAAAAAGCACGTTTCAACCAAAATTCAAACAGTAAATCAATAAAATTATTAAAATTCCTGATGTGATGCCATCTTAAGGGGTACATTTTCATCCCCGGCCGGGGATGAGCACCAGGGATCCCCGTTTTCGAGGATGGCATCCGGGGACCGGGGTCGGGGACGGGGATGAGAATGGCCGGGGGTCCCCGGTTTTCCCCGTCCCCGGCCGGCTCCTACCTTAATTCTAAACGCAAAAAATTTACATTTATGTTTCAAAATCATTAAAAAATACAAAATAACATCGAAAAAGCAAGTAACGGCCGATCTTGAAAGATTTTGAAGCCAAAATTGATTTCTGAAAATTTTTGAGTTTCAAAAAAATGTTCGAACTCGGGTTCGTGGTTCAGAATTGGTTGAAATGGAGGTAGAATGGGCTTTTACGCCTCACCGAATACCCCTAGAATCACCCTTTTATCGACTTTAAATTTTTTTTCTTTCAAAATATTGTAAAGCCTAAGCTAGGTTTATATGAGAGCCTTAAAAAAATGTTGTTTAATAAAAACTTTAAAAAATTTTTCAAAAATTTTGACTAGCCTACCTAATATACCGGGCGCCCAAACGTGAGCGCCCAAACGTACCCGGCGCCTGCCGAGCACGGCTTTTTTTTTAATTGATCTCTAGTTTATAGCTAATCAAAGTATTCGGTGTTTTCATATTTTACCATGGCTATCCAGGTGAAAAGCCTTACAAACATTTGCTGCTTTGCAGAGTAAGCTCAAAGCGTCCAAACAATAATGGCAACAAAGTAGTTTTACAGAATAAAATTGTGAGATCGAAAATGATAATCTTTGGGAATCATTGGATTAATGTTGACAATTCTACTTTCTCTGCTTTTCTGAGCTCGGTTTTCTTGTGTTGAACATCGACTCAAGAGTTCCCTCATTATTTTGCGAATTCCATCCAAAAAAATTTTGTAGAATGAGTTCCAGCTTGGGATGGCACAAATGTGTCGTGCACTGGGGGGACTTGCTGAGACGGCATCGCGCTACCGTAATACGCCGCTAAGCCTGGAAAATGGTATTTGATGAGACTGACACAAAAGATTATTAGACATTGTCAAATTTCAATTAGAAAATTAAAATTGACAAAGACATATTCAATCCAACGAAATCTCATAAAATAAAATAAAACATATTCAAAAAAAGGAATTAAGGCAAATTTATGAAATACCGAGCACTTTACCTTTTTGATTTCTCGGCGTGAACATCGACTCAAGAGGTTGATCATCGGGTTGATTGGACGGATAATATGACGATGCTGTTGATGTGTCGTGCATTGACGGCGAAAATTGGGGTTCTTGAGGGGATGCACCAACCAAACCCGACACAAAACCTCAAAATTTAGGATTACGGATTGATCAGAATTAGGGTTGGACAAGAACGGGTATCCAGAACCAGGACCGGGATTTTTTCGGTTCGGTTCGGTTATTCGGATAACCGAAGATTCCCAGGAACCGCCAACCCTAACTGACACAAAACATTAGGAGAACCATTTTTACTCAAAATTTTTCGAGATCTCCTCGTTACTAGAGTGCGGCAAAATCAATTTTCCGGATCCTGAGGATTACAGGATTGGTTCAAAAATTTTCAAAAATCAATTTTGGTTTCAAATTAGGGTTGCTCCCCGACCACCAGTGACGGGAAAGCCGGGGGTCGGTGGGTTGGCCATCTCGGGGATCGTGGACGTCCAAATTTTCGGGGTCGAATGGTGGTGAAGAAAATTTTAATTAAAAAATTTTGTCACAAAAATTTCAGCAATGTCTCAACCAAAAATGGTCGTTTTGCCAGCCCAGCAAAAATGGTACGTTTTGCCACTAGCAAAACCTAGGGTTACCATGAGCAAATTTCTGTCACAAATAATTTTTTAGCGATTTTTTATCTATTTTTTTGCGCACGGTTTTTCAAAACTTTTTGGGAAAAGGCGCAGGGAGTCGGCGGGTGCCGATAGGCGCCGCCGAGAAATTTTTGAATTTTTAACTCAATTCGTTAAGAAATTGGTCCAAAAATTACGAATTTTGTGAATCAAAATGGTCCCCCTATGATTTTTTTTTCTCAAATTTTCCCTTTGAGCGCCCATAAATACGTGCCTGCAATGTCTTCAGGGGGCAAGCCTCAAATTTTCAATTTTCGATAAATTGACAATACGTAACCTTTTGAATTAAAGTTTCTTAAAAATAATGGTGATTTCCCGCATTTTATGATACTAAAATAATTAAAAACATTTAACTTTGAACAAAGCTAGGAATTTTTAAATATTCACATTTTTGTGGGCAAAAAAGGAAATTTAAGGTTTTCTGAATTGACATCAAAATATTTTAAAAATCGAAAAAAGTTTAAAGAATTTTTAGAAATTGTTTAGACCACCGTAAATGTTCACATAAAATCGGAATACCATTAACACCGTAGGGATCCGAACCTTGACCTATAGATTAGCCCGCACCACTCACCACTGCACCACCATATCATTATATGCAAACTGCTATGATTACAGGGGTAAAAAGACGATTCGTTCCCGGCCGATTCGTTCACCCCCGATTCGTTCCCCACCCCCGATTCGTTCTCTTTACCCCGGTTCGTTCTCTTTATCCCGATTCGTTCCCCACCCCCGATTCGTTCTCTTTACCCCGGTTCGTTCTCTTTATCCCGATTCGTTCTCTTTACCCCGGTTCGTTCTCTTTATCCCGATTCGTTCTCTTTACCCCGGTTCGTTCTCTTTACCCCGGTTCGTTCTCTTTATCCCGATTCGTTCTCTTTACCCCGGTTCGTTCTCTTTATCCCGATTCGTTCTCTTTATCCCGGTTCGTTCTCTTTACCCCGGTTCGTTCTCTTTATCCCGATTCGTTCTCTTTACCCCGATTCGTTCTCTTTACCCCGATTCGTTCCCTTTAATAATGACAAAAAACTTAAAAAATCGTACAAATCTCGTGCGCAGAACGCGAATCCGGGCTTTTCTTTGCGTAAATCGGACTCAGGACCCAAAATTCGAACAATTGGTCGAAAAAAAAACTTTTTTTCAAAAAAAGAAAAAAATTTTCGAAAAAATTTTTTTTGGTTAAAGTCGTGAAAAGCTTTAATATGGATGTAAGGACGAACGGAAGAGCGAACAAATATGATTTTGAAGGATTTTGTTACAAAAAATCGATTTTGAAAAAAAAAAAAAATTCGAAAAATTTTTCGATTTCTGGTCCGGGGTTCGAAACCG
Organism: Globodera pallida; assembly: GCA_020449905.1. NCBI lineage: Eukaryota > Metazoa > Nematoda > Chromadorea > Rhabditida > Heteroderidae > Globodera > Globodera pallida. The sequence continues at coordinate 239,808 of JAIXHY010000003.1, read as the reverse complement.
AATCAAAATAGTAAGCCTAGGGCTCCAAAAACTCCTTGAAATAACTTTTTAACGACTTTAAAAAATTTTTTTGGAAAAAAATTTGTTTTTTCGAGTAATTGTTCGAATTTTGGGTCCTGGGTTCGACATACGCAAAAAGAAACCCGGATTCGTGTTCTACGCTCGAGATTTGTACGATTTTTGAGGTTTTTTGTCATTTTTATTAAGGGGAACGAATCGGGGTAAAGAGAACGAACCGGGGTAAAGAGAACGAATCGGGGGTGGGGAACGAATCGGGGGTGAACGAATCGGCCGGGAACGAATCGTCCTCCGTCCGATTACAGGATCCTGCCCACAAATTCGAATTTCCGGATCCTGTAACAGGATTGAACTCAAAATTTTTTACAGGACCGGATCCTCAGGATTAATCCTGTAAAATTCAGGATCCTGCTAATCCTGAAATGGCCGAAAAATACAGGATTCCGTACAGGATCCTGAAAAATCCTGCTCAGGATCCGGTCCTGCACCGCACTCTAATCGGCATCGCCTTTCACCTACAAAAACCCCTAATAAAACGGCTAAATTTTTCTGAACCTAAAATTAAATTTTTTGGGAAAAGTCTCAAGTCAAGACTCGGAATCTAGATTTCAAAAATGTCCGGAAAATTTTGAAATCTTATTTGATTTTTTAAATTTTTTTAATCATTTTTTGCCCTTCCACGATGCATTTTGTGCCATTTTTCTTAAGAAATTCCATCAAAAATTCAAAATTTTTTCTGCGGCGACTATCGGCACCGCACGACCCCTCACCCTTCAAACTGATCCAAAAACTATTAAAAATCTTGCCACAAGACAGGAACAGGTCGAAATGCTGATTTTTTTAACCGGAATCTTCCAAACTCAATTATAAATTTGATCAATTCAAATATTCAAAATAAACGAAGAATTTTGTTAAAAAGTTACTCTAAAAAATTTTGGTACCGAAAACCGAAAAAGTACCGACAATTTTTTTTCGGTACTTTTCGGTACCGGTACTTTTTCGGTACTTTACCGAAAAGTACCGACCGAAACATTTTGGAGTTTTTCGGTACTTTTCGGTACACCGACCGACCCTTCTGGCCGATCACTAATTAAAAGAATATTTTAGCAAAATTTTCAAATATTTTTTAATTAAAAGGACGCAAAAAAATAATTTTTTTGAATTAAGAATTTTTTAATATTAATAGCCTTATCTGTACGCTCTTTTACAAAAAAAAAAATCTCGACCAATTTTTCTTAGCTGATAACTAGAGCCTAGCCCTAATTCAAAATTTTTCAAAACAAATTCTATTTTTGGGCTTCTTTCATGGTAAGGAATCCGCGAAAAAAATATGTTAAACCAGGGTTGCGATTCGTACTTGGATGCCAAGTACAGTACTTGGAAATGGACCCTCGTACTTACAAATTTAAAAGCGTACTTATTTCCAAGAATGTACTTGGAAAATGAGAATTTGGCGTGAGTGTTTAATTTAGGGATTTTAATGGAAATATTCATGTTTTGGCATTGTGTCTTCAAAATTTTCAAAGAAACGGATATTTATCAAAATGAGCCCTCTAACAACATCGTATTATCATTTAGGTATATTTTTCATAATGTCTTCTACTAAACGTAAGAATTCTTTCAATCCCGAGTGGGAAAAAAATATACCTAATTTCGTCAAACGGAGCAGAAAAGGGAATAGCCATTTCTATTGCAAATTACTTAACAAATTAAGTCTAAAATAGCAAAATTTTCTCGGCGGCGCCTATCGGCACCGCCGACTCCCACCCCCTTGTAAACAGAATCCGCAAAAAAAAATTGATTTTTTTCGAATCGGCAAAATTTTAGCGCAGTTTTCTTAACAAACAAATGTTCAAATTATAAAAAATGTTGCCGCGCGGACCCACCAACAACGAAATCTAAGACTAGATAAGGCTCCGGTTTCAGGTAAAACGAAAATTTTCTCCAAAATTGATTTTGGAGAAAATTTTTGAGTGTACTTGGATTTCGGAAAATTAGTCCGTTATGTACTTGGAAATCAACACGTGTGTACTTGGGAATTGTCTTTACCCGATCGCAACCCTGTGTTAAACCATAAAAATCCGGGCCCTACTAATAACGTAAAATCTTTAAAAACATTTCCCCACGGGACCTCGCCAATTCCTAAAAAGCATAATAAATTACCGATTTTAAGTTGCAAATCTCTTAAAAAATTGAGTCCAAAATTCAAAATTTTTCTCCGGCGGCGCCTGTCGGTACCGCCGGATTTACTCCATAAATTTTTCCGAATTTCGAAGCAAAATTCTTAATTTTGCCAAAATTTTGGTGAAATTTCTTAACCAAAATCACAAAATTTTCCCGACAGCGCCTGTCGGCACCAGGGTTGCAGCGGATTGGGAAAAAAGTCGGATACGGATTTCGGATCGGATTGCCCAAAATTACTCGGATTGGATTTCGGATTGGGAAAAACACCGGATTTCGGATAACGGATTTCGGATAATGAAAAAAAATTTTGGTTGCAAAAATTTAAACTTTTGTGATTTTTTAAAACTTTTCGCTATATCAATTTATTCAATGTAAGCCGCGAGTGGGGTGGCTTTAACTTCAATTTTATCATATCATTTTTTTGAGATTCTTCTTTACTTTTAAGTAGGGTAGGAGCCGGGGGGGGATCCCCGGTCAAACCGGGGATCGGGGATACCGGGGACGGACAACCCGGGGATCCCCGGTTTCGGGGATGGGCAAACGGGGGAACGGGGATCCCCGGCCGGGGATGGGCAAAATCCATTTTTAGGGGGGGCATTTTTGAAAAAATGCAATTTTTGGGGCTTTTTCAATTAAAGCTTTATTTTTTTTGTAAGCTATAAACATCCAAATTACACAACAATAAAATAATTCATTCTAATTCCTCAACTCCACCATGTGGAGCTTCTTCATCTTCAACATCCTGTAATTGAAGCGGGAATTCTGTCAAATTTGCTTTAATTTGTAAAATTTCTTCAACTTTCTCCGCACTCAACCTTAATTAATTAAAAATACATTTAAAATAAATTGAAAGCTAATGTATTATTACCTGTTACGCAATGTGTTAGCGTAGATCAGACCCGCTTTCGAGAATAGACGTTCTGACGTGACCGAAGTGGCAGGAATGGCTAGCAACGCTTGTGCTGCTTTTGTGAGTGTTGGAAATTTGGTTGAATAAATTTTCCAAAACGCAAATGGGTCACATTCATTCGGATCCGGCTTATCGATTGATTGAAAATTTGCTAGTTCCACCTGAATTCATTCAAAATTGTAATTCAAACTCAACTCGTGATCGGACCTTAATTGCAGCCAAGAGCTGTGCCGCTGAATCTGTTGACGCCTGAGATATTTTACCCGGTGATTTTGGACGATTATTTGAGTAAATCGAATCTAAATAGCTAATACTATATTTGGAAAACTTTTCAATTTCTAATTACATTCTTCCTCATCGCTCTGGTTTTCATCACCAAATATGTCCAGTTCGTTTCCAATCATTAAATCTTCAGAAACTTCCGCTGCTATGTCAACAACTGAATCAACACAAGTGAAAGGGCATGAAACATCAGAATTTTGCTCTTCTGTTGGTTCAATTGGATCTTTATTAAGGACTAAAATTCATTATTGTTATTGGGAAATTATCAATGGGTAACCAACCATTTCGGTAGAAATCAATTAATTCATTTTCGACCTCGAACCATTCATCTTTAAGCAAAACATTTTCGTCGAAAGCGAAACGCGGATCGACGATCATCGAGATTCGTAGGATTTTATTGCGTCGAATTTTGTCAAATCTCGCAGAGATCGATCCATGCAACTTTTCCGATATAATTTTTGGCAAAATTTCAATGCCCCCAAAAGTAGACTTCCTCCACAAAAAGTCCTGGAGATTTTTGAACGCAGGAATGATTGAAGACGCTGTGCTTTGCTCTTCTGAGAGTTTTTTTGTCAGCAAGTCAAACGGTTTCAATATTCTGCACAACTCCTTAAGAGTTTCGAACTCTAACTCTGTGAAATCGGCGAGTTGATCGGGAGCAGAGCGAACAGATGCCTTTAGTCTTTTCCCTTTTTGAAGTTCCATTGACTCAATTCGCTCCCGTTGAATCGACTTAATTAAACTTTATTTTTTAATAATGAAATGCACCATGCCTTAATCACTAATCGCTGTTCAACAATTCCTTGCATCATGTAAAATAACGAATTCCATCGAGTCGGCACACACTAAAACAAAACTTCAACTATGAAGAATTTACTATCTAAATATGTACCATTGGAATTTTTTTCTCCGGAAAGTTCATGCCATTTTGCTGTCGTATTAACAGCATCTGACCAGCATTGGTACGAAAAAATGACACCCATTTTTTGCATTTTTCAGTCATTTCTTTGAGCGTTTCGTCCTTTAATACATCCGAAATAACGAGGTTCAAAAAATGTGCGGCGCATTGAAAACTGAATATTCTATTTTGTTAATACGGGCTTGTATCATACCTCTCAAAATGCAACTGTCCGGCCAACGCCCGCATTGTCGATGCATCATCCCTAACCATTGCTAAAACTTTGTCCAATTTCAAGTGATTTTTTTCCAACCGTTCAGACACAATTTTAGCATAATTATCAGCAGTATGCTCGCCTTTGACTGGAATTGCAGCCAAAACTCGATCAATTCGGCAGAATTTATTGTCAATATAGTGCATAGTGATGCTATATTGTTTTAATAAAATTAAATATGTGCTTTGATGTGGAATACCTTAAAAGTGCGGGGCTTTTCGTAATCTTTTGCCAGCCATCGGAAGTAATAGCAAAATACTTTGACCCAAGATTGTTCACGATTTCTTCAACGCTTTTTGAAGCTGCCCTGGAAACAGCAGTGTCTTGGAAGTGCCTTCTTCCAAAAACCTTAATATTGTATGATTAGATGGTATTGATTTTGTTAGTAACTTGTAGATTTGGATAGGCTTTGCGAAATAGCTTTTTGAGATCTGGGTCGTCATAAAAATAGAATGAACAATTTTGTCGGACCATTATCCGCATTAAAATGCTTTCAGCTTCTTCCTGTTCTTGCAGTTTATTTTGCAATCGTTCGAAGTGCGAAGTGATTTTGCTCGGGACCTTAACGCCGAAAGAATACAAGTAACAATATTCTGTTTAAAGAAACATTACAATTTTTTGTGATTGTGGATCAAATATTGAATCATCGACTCCTTTTGCCTTCTTCCAGATTTCATTGTGCAAACATTGCAAATGATCCCACAGCCCCTTGGTTGACTGTTTTTTGTGGGTATAATTCTTCCCGCAATGAGTACATTTTGCTTTTTCTTCGTTTTTAATCGGTTCAAAATGTTTCCAAATATCACTTGGCATTTTCAGCTCTAAATAGCCGTTAATAATGTTAAAATATGGCAAAGAAATAGCACAAAACCAAATATGTAAATAAAATTTATGCAATGAAGTTGGCAATATGTCTTCATAAACCAAAATTCAAACAGTAAATCATTATAATTATTAAAATTCCTGATGTGATGCCATCTTTAGGGGTGCATTTTCATCCCCGTCCCCGGCCGGGGATGAGCACCGGGGATCCCCGTTTTCGGGGATGGCAAACCGGGGACCGGGGTCGGGGACGGGGATGAGTATGGCCGGGGATCCCCGGTTTTCCCCGTCCCCGTCCCCGGCCGGCTCCTACCCTACTTTTAAGGGGTGGGGGTCGGCGGTGCCGATAGGCGCCGCCGAGAAAAATTTTTGAAATTTTGACTCAATTTTGTTAAAGAAATTTCATCAAAATTTTAGCAAAATTATGAATTTTGCTTCAGAATTTCGGGGAAAAACTGGTTTACGTAAGAGTGGAGGATGTCCGGCGGTGCCGACAGGCGCCGCCGGGGGAAATTTTTGAACATTTTAATGATATTTGTTGAGAAATTGAAGCAAAAATTCGGAAAGACATGATGAATTTGTTTCAAAAATTCTTGTATCTATTCTTTTTTTGCGCGCATTTTTAATTAAAAAATATTAGAATATTTATTTAAAATCTTATTAACGAGGGGATGCCTATTTGAGTAGCGGGGAAAACCAATAAAAAAGTGTCTGCACACAAACGGGTTTGAACTAGGGTGGCACGGGACCGGGACTTTTGGAAAAACCGGGACCGGGACTAAATTTGGTCCCGGTCAAAAAAAAACCGGGACCACTGGACAAAAACAAGAAAAAAAATCATTTTGTAAAAACCGGGACTTTTATAGTGGGATTTTAAAGGAATTCCAACACCTAACATGAGAATCACAAAGAAGAGGACCCACTAGGCCATCGACTTAGTTGGGCGAACCAAGTAAAAATAGTTGAAAATACATTTTTTTTTATTAAAAAGTTTTAGCTTTAATTTTTTTTTCTTATAATGTTGAAAAATATCAGACAAAAAAATCTATTTATCCGGATTTCGGATCGGATTACCCAAAATTTCTCGGATCGGATTTCGGATTGGGAAAAACACCGGATAACGGATGATCCGCTGCAACCCTGGTCGGCACCGTCGGACTATCCTCCCCAAGAAATTAAATCTTTGGGGTGCATATTTGCCATAAAAAATGGGTGCATTTTAGTTTGAAAAAATTTCGATTTTTTTTTAAAAAGTCTCCCAAAAATTGCATTTTCAAAAAATGCACCCCTAAAGATGGATTTTGCCCATCCCCGTACGGGGATCCCCGTTCCCCGGTTTGCTCATCCCCGAAAACGGGGATCCCCGGTTTGTCCATCCCCGGTATCCCCGTCCCCGGTTTGACCGGGGATCCCCCCCCCCCCCCGGCTCCAACCCTAGCCGAAACGGACATGGAACTGCCGGATTTTACGGTTTGAATTTAATCATTTCAAAAACCAAATTATCTCAAGTCTCGGTGTAATTTGTCGATCAAGGATTTGGGAAAAATCTTGATAATTACCGAGATTTTGATCGAGAATCTCCACCTTCTGGGTTTCTAGTCAAATTATTTTTGCTTTGATTACTTGTTCAATTGGAGCATTTTTTTTGCACTTAATTGTAAAAAATTTTTTGTATTAAGCCTACAAACTTGGCGAGCTGTTCAAGGCGTCCACCGACGGCATGGAACTGGCATTGCCGATGCGCTACAAGCTGGTGTTCAACTAGCACACCATTGAGCACATTAGAACGCTGTTGGTTGTGAAGTATGGCATTGTTCAAGCTGGTCCAACAACGGATGAAAGCGAAGGGTTGGAGAAAAGCAAGACGGACCAGGAAAAAATTCCATTGTGTTTGCACGCCACATATTTGTTAAAAAAAACTCTTGTTTTGCAATGTAGGAAATGTTCGGGTGGTTTAAATTTGGTATTTGTTCTTTGTATTTCAAAAATTGTTTCAATTAAATGTTTTAATTTGCATTTGGCTTTGTAGTTGTTGTCAATTTGCTCTCCAAGATCTTCGTGCCGACGAATTCAGCTCTGTTGCCGCCGGATGACAACCCGCCGGGAGACGGTGATTTTTGGGTCTTAAATGTTTGATTTGGTTATATTTGAAAGATGTTATAACGAAAAAATTTCAGTTAAAAGGGGAAATAGTCGGGAGGGGGCAGGGACGTATTTTGGATTTTGCCTTGGATGGAGTACCGAAAAAAGTCGATTCTTTGGGGTGTGTTTCGAACAATTTTTGAAAAAATCAAGATGCTGGCGGTGGCATGGGCGGCGGCGGTGGCATGGGCGACGGCGGTGGCGGTGGCATGAGCGGCGGTGGCATGGACGGCAGTGGCATGGGCGGCGGCGGTGGCGATATGTAATTTTTGGGTCATAGGGTTACTTTTGGTAATAGTGCAGAACATTGGTCCCACAAAGTAAAAGAAACAAAAAGATGGGTTTGTGCAATTCTGATAAGTGGGTTATTGTGCTCGCTGATCACGAATATGACATCAGATTTACATATGCCATCATATTTTTCTTCAAGGTTGCTAAAAAGGTGTTTCTAGGGGTATTTGAGGGCGTGGTACCCGAATCTGAACTCCATTTCGACCAATTTAAATCCCGGCCCGAATCCGAACAAGTTGGAAACGTCAAAATTTTCCAAATCAATTTTGGCTAATCACATATTCTTTTTGCAGGCGAACTGTTGGCTGAGATGTGGCATGCTGGGAGACCTGCCCATTTGAAAGTGGAGCGCCGCCAGGATCGCTTTGGGCAGATGTAAGGCCGCCCACCCCACGATCGGATCTTAGGTGGCGGGAGAAGGCCAGGCGGCGCCTTTTTCAAAATGTTATTACCCTACACGGCACGTCTAGCCGTTCTCCCCCCCCTCTTCATCATATCTCGATCTCGTCTCCTCCCGTTTCTCGCAATTTTGTCTCATCATTTTTTTTGGTCTCCCCGATGACCACTTTTGCCGGCTTTCTTTACGTTTACATACAAAGCAATAAAGTTAAATGTTTCAATTTTCAGGTTAGAGCTTGCTTTTTCCAAAAATTCCTTAAGAAATGCAATATTTTATACATTTTCTGAAATTTTTAAGTTTTAAGTAAAATGCAATAAAAAACGAAAAATGTACCCCTAAGAAACTATTTTTCTTACCCAAAAAATGCACCTTTAAAATACTTTTTCTTTGGCCAAAATGCACCCCTAAAGACCGAAATTTTCCAAAAAATTTATTAGTTTTGGTATTTTTATAAAATTACTAAAACGTGTGATGTGAGAATAATACGGATACTGATTTTCGGAATTTTGAAGGTTCACGGAAGAAGTGCCCGATTTGGTTAGTTTTTAAGACATTCTCAACCCTTTTTCCCGGTTTATACATCCCGGAAAACGGCGATCTCAGGTCTCATCCCCGCCGGGGATGAAAATGCGCCTCTAAGATGGCCTTCACATTAGTAATTTTAAGCTGAAGCGGCGCCCCGTATATCAGAAAGGTGGAGAAGATCTGGCAAAGTGATTTGGGATCGAAAACATTCTGACCAAGCAGTGATCTAAGAAAAAATAGGTTTGCTCAGAAATTGAAATCTCGAAAAGGTAAGTCTGTAAATCCGGGTTAAATCTAGACAAACTAAAAGTCTATTTCAGTAAGCAGATTTGGTACTTGGGCAGAAATAAAATGTAAACAAATTATTGTTAACCATTGTTAAGGCTTAACCATAATTCTCTTAACTAGAGCCCGGCGCAGGACCGGATCCTACGCAGGATTTTGCAGGATCCGGTTCGCAATCCTGCACTTTTTGGGCTTTTGCAGGATAAATCCTGCAGGATCCGGTCCTGCAATTAGAAAACAAATAACCCCGGAAACAGATGATACCAAATTAGGGCAAATGCCAAAATGAAAAAATTAATTTAAAGCACAAATTCACGCTGAAAGTTGACCATTTTTTGAGTCCTTCCATTTTGGTCGGACAAAAACTCCGCGCCCACAAGTTCGCTGCCCTACATAATGCCAAAGCCACGAAATACCAAAGCCACGAAATGCTAACTCAGCCAAAAACGACGAAATGCCAAAAAAAAAATGAATTTTTTAAAAAGTCGATAAAAAATTTTATTAGGGGTATTCGGGGGCGTAGAATGAATCCGAATCTGACCTCCATTTCGACCAAATTTGAACACCGGACCCGGATTCGAACATTTTTCGAAAATTTAAAATAGTTTTTTAGGGGTTTTCTGGGCCGTAGAATACGAATCTAACATTCATTTTGCCCAATTCTGAATACCGGACCTGAATTCATGCTTTTTTGAGAATGATTTTAAGCCCAAAATTGGTTTCTGAACATTTTTCCACCCGTTTTGCTATTTCAATTCAAATGGAAGCAGCGAATTCGACTTTATGGGCGATTGATTGGGTATTTATTTGATTCAGAAAATGTTTTGATTTCCATCTTTTTTTACTCGTCCTGAATTAAGGTAAAAAGTGAGTAAAAAATATCTCTTCGAATAATTTGAGCGCGAAAATTGGCACAAAAATTGAGATTTTAAACGTTTTATGCCGTAACTTTTTTTGAAAAAAGACTAATCGGTTAGCTAGGGATCAGGGATGGGAATCGCGCCGAAAAAAGCGATCGGCGATATAAATCTTTTATGCAAATGGCGGATCTGCGATCGGCGATAAGCCCAAAAAGGCGTTAAATGCGATCGCGATCGCGATTTTATGCCTACAAAGGATGCCAGATCACCTTCGAAAAATATGGCAACCGCCAAAAATATGGCATTTTTATGCATAGTTTCTTAAGGAACGTTAAAAGAAGGAAGGCAGAATTGTCAATGATGTATGCAATGTACTTGATAAAGAGCCTTTCATCAGAAAATCTTGAAAAGCAATTGTTTTACATCATGCCTAATTGTAAGAATTAGGGTTGCTCCCCGTCCCTAAACCCCGACTTTTTTGGTCGGGGACAAAAACCCCGACCCCAACTTTTCCCGCCCCCGAGGGGACCAACCCTAGTAAGAATAAAGGAATTTAAATTAGGGTTGGTCCCCGACCCCTCGGGGGCGGAAAAGTCGGGGTCGGGGTTGGCCGGGGTCGGCCATGTCGGGGGTCGGGGTCGGGGACGACCAAATTGTCGGGGTCGGGGGGTCGGGGTCGGGGTCGGGGTCGGGGTCGGGGTCGGGGTCGGGGGTCGGGGTCGGGGATCGGGGGTCGGGGTTGAAGAAAATTAAGTTCATAAAAAACTAAAGCTTTTAGAAAGGCGAAAACTCCTCCCAAAATCTTGTTGTGGCCAAGTTTGCTTTTCTGAGCGAATTTTGATCAGCGATTTTTCCAAAAAAAAATTTGAGAGGGGGGGGGGGGGGGGATTGGCGCCATAGAATTAAAAATTTGTTTTTTTTTTGGATTTTCAATAAAAAACTTTAAAAAATGGGGGTGTTTAGAAGTTTTTTAGAAATGGGAGGAGTCGGCGGTGCCGATAGGCGTATTTTTTAAAAACGGAAACAATTTTAGAAATTGTTTACTTTACAATTGGATGTTCATATAAAGTAGTAAAAATTGATTTTCGCAATCGGGATTCGAACCCACACTTGACCCAACCCATAAACACAACCACTCACCACTACACCACCACATAATATACAAAATTTATTTTCAATCCCAAAAAAGTCGATCTTTAGGGGTGTTTGTTCACCCCCGACCCCCGACGGGGTTCGAGCGTCGGGGGTCGGGGAGGCCGGGGTTGACCATGTCGGGGGTCGGGGTCGGGGACGACCCCCTTTTTGGGCTCGGGGTCGGGGTTCGGGGGTCGGGGTCGGGGACCAACCCTAATTTAAATCATGGAATATAATAAGACAATTCAAAAACTCACTAGTTTGAGTCTTTCCATTCTTTCTGTCGAACAAAAAATTGGCATTTCAACACCTTCGGAAATCTATCCCCGAGGGGCGTGGCAACCATTTGGCCACTGCTTGGGCAGAAGAAGCACCGGCACTATCATCGGCCGGGAACTCGGGAAAACACAACGGGAAGAGCTTTGGGCGATCGCCGAGAAAAGTCCGGCGCAAAAAGTCGTAATACGCAAATGTTGTCTTTGATCAATGGCCAATTCTTCTCCCAAATAATTTTTTTGTGGGCTTGGGGATGGCACCCGCGCGCGGCAATCTCAAATTATGCCACCAAATGCACTTTGCACGCTTTTACTCCAATTTTTGTGATCATATGCCATTTCTTGGGGGCTTGGGGGGTGGCATCCCCGCGCGGCAAATTATGCCATTTCTTGTGGGCTTGAGGGGGTGGCATCCCCGCGCGGCAAATTCAAATTATGCCACCAAATCCAACGTGGCAAAAAACCCCATTAATCTTTTTGGGCAATATAAACATCCATCTCATTCCATTTTATATTCGCCAGTTTCATTCGAATTAAATTTAATTTTTTAACATAATAATTATTTTTAAAATCTTATAAAAATCCTAATAATTAATATAATAAAAATAAAATTCAAAACTCTGAACAACAAAAGAAAAATCCTCAATTTTTTAGAAAAAAATGAAACTCTTTGCAATGCTTATGTTGCGTTGTGCGCTTTTAATGCATTTGTCGTCACTTCTTCGCAACGGAACTGTGGCAACTCGGGGAACCTGGGCGACATTTGACCCGACCGTGGCTGCATGGAAGGAATCGCGCGGGAAATTGGGAGATTGGAAGGAATCGTGCGAGTCATCTGTCATGGGCATTTTAAATCACCACAAGACAATCACTTTGGGTTAGTTTAAATGTTTTGACCTCCATTTTGAATAAAATGCAATTCCCACTTTTAATGAAGCACACAAATGTGAACACTTTTTTTTGTTGGTTGCGCATCGGTTTTAGCGACTAAAATTGTCTAAATTGCGTTAGAGCTGAATATTGCTTATAAAATTGCTGTTATAAAAATGAAAACTATTTTTTAAATTGTTTTTTACAATCAATCAAGAAAAGCATATTAGTTTTCTTGACCACTAAGCATTGCTGATCGACCTTTTTGAATTCCTTAATATTATCCTCTTTTAAAGAGTTTTGCCCTTTTGATTCATTTTTTTATAATTAACCAGTTGATGAAACCAAGAAAACATTGAATGTCTTGCTGAAAACAAGTATTCCTGAAATCAAGGAAGCATTGAATGACTTGCTGGGCAAAGTGAAAGATTTCCCACTAAAAGAAGAAACGAAAGAACTTTTGAATCGCCGATTACAAAAACCCCTGGAAATTACAATAGCCAATTGCGATAAGGTGTTGGACAAAGTTAAAGATTCTGGACTGAAGAAGAACAAAAAATATTTGGAAAGTTTATTGTCCAAAATACGTTCAATTGCAAAGGGAAATGGCAAGGAGTTCAACACGTTCATCTTCGAGGTTGAGCTGGAACTCATCAAGAAGGTCGTATGGACGTCGGACGAAAGGCTCCCGCTTCTTTTAGAGATGAGAACCGAGTCTCTTTTGAATTTGTCAAAACAGCAGCAGAAAGTGTCTTATTATGACCCAAATTCATTTGAAAGCGCAAAGTCATGGGCAAAAAGCACTAAAACCATTTCAAATAAAGAAGAATTCGACTATCAACTTGAGACAATTATTCTTGACGCAAAACTGAGAAGTTTGGAGAATGAATTGTTTGCCAAAATTGCTGTGTTTGAAGAACAACAACCACACATTGATGGGGACGGATTTTTGGAATTTTCACGCAACTTTAAACTTGAATGGAACCAAATTGAACAAAAAAGTGGACAACTCAAAAGTGTTGATCAGAAAGTTGTTTTAGCTAAAAAGGTAGGTTGCTTTTAGTTTTAAAGCTAAAGTTGCTTTTAAAAATAATATTTAATTAAGGAAGAATACAGTAAAAAGTTGGACGATTTGGCTAAAAACGCGATAAACAAAACGGCTCAATTAAAAGGCATTATCACAAAAAATCTGGACGAATTGGTCACAAAATGCCATAACGCAGAATTAGACGCAATGATGGATATTATTATTGACATTGGCATTTTTGATGGTGCCGCATATAAACTGCTAGTCAGTTTGGGACAGAAGTTGGACAAAACTAAGTTCTCATGTGCTAAATTGGAAGAGGCTGTTAAGCAAGACAAGAAAATGGTCTCAACGGCATATCAAGTGAAGGTAATATACAGTACATTTTTGTTATAGACAAATTTACAGTACATTTCTATTGTACACAAATTGTACGGTACTTAACATGGCAACAGAACCTATCTTATGATAAGCGCAATTTTTTGAATAATTATGTGATTTTTAAATTTTTGAAAATATTTCAGGACAAAATTACACCGACGATGAAATGATGGATGGGACTGACGGATGAAGTGGAGAAGTACTCATTTATTTGGCGATTTTTGGCTTTCTTTTTCTTTTTTATCTTTCATTTCGGTTTAGAATTTAGTCGTATTTTCATAACTTTATGCTTTTTATTCGATTATAAATTTGGTTACTTTCTTTGATCGGTCAGAGAATTGAAGGTTTTTACGCATATTGACTGGAAATTGGTCAATTTTAGCACATTTTTAATCTTTTTTTGGCACTTTTAGAAGACTTTTGGGCCATATTTCAAGTCAATAAATGCCAGTCAAAATTCTCTAATTGACAAATTAATCTTAGTCAACAACAAAATTTGACCGATGGCATTTTGTCCTGACTAGTGCGCGGACGATCGAGATTCTCGGTACTTTTCGATTGAGATTTTTCCGAGATTTTTAATCGAAAAGTTTTGAGATTTCAATCGTGAATTCGATCGAAAAAGTACCGAAATTCACGATCTCAGTTCTTTTTACTTAAATTTAGGTAAAAAACTAAGAGAAATTGGACAAAATCCCATGTATATTAAATACTGGATTAGACTAAGGATAGCACGGGACCGACTTCCCGGTTTATTAGGTCCCGGTTTTTTAATTGAAATATCGATCCAAGTTTTTTGGTCCCGCCGGGACCGGGACTAAATTTTACTCTTAATGAGCATCATCGAGCGACAAAAATAATTTTGCCAATGAAAAAGGGTGGTGGTTTTGCGTACTTTTTGACCAAAAATTTCAATAGACTAAATCGGTGGCCTAGTGGTTTTCTTTTCGACAAGTCTGAGGTTCGGTGTTGAGTCCGAGTCTTGATTTTTTGGTTAAGATTTTTTGCCCTTGATGTCCTTTTTTTGAAAATTTTCGAAACGACCCGTGATAGCAAAAAATTGTTTTTTTGAAAATTTTTAACCAAAATGCAGTAAAACGGAAAATGAATTATGATTATAATTGTTCCGAATCTTATAATTTCCTTATTTCCAAGCCAAATTGTTGAGAAAATGATTGGTGTCGAGAAATGTGCTTAAAAACTTACATTTTACGCAAAAAAATAAAAATTTACAGCATTTTTGATAAGTGTCCTATTTTTGATACTAAATTTGTACGAAAAAAAAAAATTCAAACTTTTATATAATAATTTAAGAAAATAATTCATTCCGATGTCCATTGTCCAAAAGTAAACCAAACTTCAATGTTTTTTATAGACTAATTTAAAGCTAAGAAGCAGTTTCCCATTTTATTTTCCCACAAATCATCTCGCTCAATTAGACATCGTGCCACCCCAACAATTCATTCAAACATTATGTCGCTTTTTTCATGTATAATCGGTCAATGCTATATTTAGCCTAATCACAACTTTTTTAAATTGTTCATTTTACATAAAATATTTAAATTTCCATTTTCCAAGGAAATTCTTAAATAAGGACATTTTCAATTTCCAAGACCGAGGGCCCATTTCCAAGGACTGTCCTTGGCATCCAAGGACAAATCCGAGCCCTGTCTTAAAGCTAAGGTTTGAGTGATTTTGAGCCTGGAACCTATGAAATCAATCCATCGTTTCTCAATTTCTCCTTTTTTCATTTAAAAAATATTTCTCAAAAGCGAATAATTTAAAATCTTCATCTGTAACTTGATGACACAAAATGCCTGCCCCCTCCGTATACTCTACTTACGATACGTACTTTTTACTGATTTTATCCCTTATTTATCATTCATTTATTCATTATGAGTGAGTGCTCTTTTTTGGCATAACCGCAAAAACCCACAAAAAGGAAAGGAGGGTTATGTGATTTTATATGAATAAATTCACCGAATCAAAATATACATATGTAATTTAATTTTATATGCATTTGCATATTTTTAGTCCAATTAAGTTTCAATCAAATTATCTTCTCAAAAATATTTCTACTTCTTTCATCGAATTGAAATTCGTTTCGTTGCCCAAAACTGCTATTTTGCTTCTCTGACCTCCATTTTCTGGTAATAGTTAAGTTTTGGGCCCCATTTTTGAAAAAAAGAGTTAATTTTTAAAAGTCGACCAAAAGATGTTCTAGGGGTATTCGGGGGTGTAAGCACGAATCTTATCTCCATTTCGACCTACTTCGAACCCCGAACCCGAATTCGGACAATTTTTCCAAAAATCGCCCCGTTTTTTTGGTTGATACTTTTTAAACGAATAGGTAATCCAATTTTTAAGGATGCATTCTTTAGTCAAGAAAAAATTAAATCTTTAGGACTTTCTTTTGGAATTTAAAATCGTGTGTTAGAGGTGCATTTTCGGTTTTTATTGCATTTCTTCGGGCAAAATATTAACTTCTAATTATTGTTTCCAGACGCTTTTAAAAAGACAATTTTTTGAAATGCCAAAACCAAATTCTTCGGTCGGCCGTATTAAGCGTTTGCTGGACACGGGCAATGGGGCGGACGTTCACTTTTTGGTGGGGGGAGGAGACAAAAAGGAGGCAAGTTCTGAAAATAGTGAAACACTTACTTTATTTAATATATTTTAATTACTTTTATTAAGTATATATATTTAAATTTTTATATTTTGTTAAGCTTCTGCCAGCACATAAAGCGATTCTGATGGGGGCCTCCGACGTTTTTGAGGCAATGTTCCCTTTTGATGCCCGAAATGTCGGTAAGCCGAAAATAATTGAAAATTTGTTAGTGGGGAGGCGTAAGCTGACAATTTTTTGATAAAAAATTTTTTAGACCCTTCGGAAGGGGTTAAGCCCGTGGAGGTGCCGGACGTGGAGGTGGGGGCGTTCAAGGCGATGCTCAGCTTCATTTATGTGGACGATTTGAGCGGGCTGAACGGGCACAATGCAATCGCTGTGCTTTATGCGGGTCATAAAATTTTATGAATTTTTACATTTTTGGTTTAAATTTTTAATTTAAGCTAAAAAATATGATCTTCCTGAACTTGTCGCTTCGTGTTTGAACTTTCCCATATCGAAGCTGAGCAATGTTTTTTTCGCGTTTGACGAGACTCGCATTCTTGGAGAAGAGGTGGGCGGGATGGGGTCAAATTGTAATTGATTTTTAATCCTAAATAAATAAATTTAATTGACTTTTTTAAACAACCATAATTAATTAATTTATTATTTCGGGCCTTTGCTCGCCGTTGTTTGGAGCACATCGATGTGAATGCGGGCGCTTTGATCCTCTCGGAAGCATTTTTACAAATTGATCAAAAATTATTGTGTGAGATTCTGGACCGTGACGAGTTGATGATCAGCGAAGAAATTGCAATTTGGAATGCCGTAAATTTATAAAAAATAAAATAAAACAAATTAAAATGATTTTAATTAATGTTTATATTTCCTTTTTAAATAATTAGGCACTTCGCTGGGCGGACAAAAAATGCCGTCACAATGGAAAAAAGCGTTCGGCGGCGAATAGACGCGCAATGCTCGGCCCGGCACTTTTCAAAATTCGTTTTCCGCTCATTCCTCAGAAGGATTTTACTGAGAATATTGGTACCACCAATTTGGATTTGGCAATTTTGAATTTTAAAATGCCAAATATACCTAATCTATTTTCATAATTCCGACTCAAAAATCCGGTTGAATTTTGCTTTTGACAGTTCCGTCCGGAGTGTTGACACTTAACCAGATGATGAGCGTTTATGTGTACCATTCTCATCCGGACACCGGCCTGCCCGAGCTGTACCCGCTTCAATTCCCAATCAATGGACGTGCTTTTATAGGTGGTCACCTTGCCGCTTTTTAAGATACTTTTTTCATAATTAAATCAAAACGTGCCACTTTTTATGCAATGACCTGCACAAAAAGCGAAATTGTATTTAATATTTTGGAAATAAATGATATTTTCTTAGGGCTAACACTTCAAAATCGATGGGATTCAGCGGCATGTCACAAGGACCTCGCGCTCTCTGAGCCCAATCGATTGCTTGTCCAACATAATGGAGAGTTTTCGGGTAAAAATTATTCTGTTAAAGTGATTTGATTAAAATGTTTATGAAAAGAGTTCATAAAATTTTTAATGTTTAATGTAACTTTTTCTTTTCAGCGGAGCGCTCTGTGCTCGCCGAACGGCCAATTCCAAAGGGGAATTCCGGCATTTTCTACTACGAAGTGACCATAATGGAAGAACATTAGTAAATTAAATACATAAATTGATGAACTTCGAAATGCTTTAGAGGCATTTTCCTTTAAAAACAATTAGGTATATTTAGCGGTATTCGAATTGGACTCGCCACCAAACAAATGCCATTGGACGGGTGGGTTGGACGCCGACGTTACGAAGGCACTTTCGCATATGTCAGCTGGGGCCGATTTTATGGCCACGCGGTCGAGGGATGTTACCGCTCTATCGATGAGTGTCCGTACATCGACGGAAAGCCCGAATTTGAAGAAGGCGACGTCATCGGATGCGGCGTCAATTTGGCAACTCGCCAAATCATTTACACAAAAAACGGAAAGCGTTTGGGTAAGAAGAAAAAAATGATAAAATTGAAGAGCAATTTTATTTTAAAAAAATACACTAAATTTGTTTTTTTTTTGCATAACTAATTTTTTTTGTTTTTGCAGAAACTGCCGGTTTGTTTGCCCATTCTGCCGCCCAATTGTTTCCGTCCGTTACTTTGTTGTCCTTCAACGCCAAAATTAAAGCAAACTTTGGACCGAACTTTGAATACAAATTCTGACGAGTTTTTGATGGCTCATGTTTTTAATATTTTTTTTTGTTGATTTTTGTTATTTAATATTGACGGCCGAAGCTTTTTAGTAGGGTTGCTCCCCGACCCCGACCCCCGACCCCGAGCCCAAAAAAGGGGTCGTCCCCGACCCCGACGTTGCCAACCCCGGCCTCCCCGACCCCCGACCCCGACATTGTCAACCCCGGCCAACCCCGACCCCGACTTTTCCGCCCCCCGAGGGGTCGGGGAGCAACCCTACTTTTTAGCATTCTTTTTGAGTTTGAAAAAATTGAAACATTTTTTGGCATCCGGATCTGTAAAATGCCAAGCCCTGGAACCCAAACGCTGTCCATTTTTTGTGTAAATAATTTGGCGAGTTGCCAAATGGACGCCGCGCATCCGATGAGTTGCCGTCCTTTCTGATACTCCTCCATCTTTGAAAAATTGTTTTAGTTTAAATTTTTTTGAACATTTTATTTTTTGAAGAAATAGTGCGCTAAAAAGAGAGAGTCAGGCGGCGAGAGTAATTTGAACCAACGCACCCCATCTAAAAATTGTTTTAGTTTAATTTTTTGAACATTTTATTTTTTGAAGAAATAGTGCGCTAAAAAGAGAGAGTCAGGCGGCGAGAGTAATTTGAACCAACGCACCCCATCTAAAAATTGTTTTAGTTTAATTTTTTGAACATTTTATTTTTGAAGAAGTGTGCTGCACCCCATCTAAAAATTGTTTTAGTTTAATTTCTGAACATTTTATTTTTTGAAGAAATAGTGTGCTAAAAAGAGAGAGTCAGGCGGCGAGAGTAATTTGGACCAATGCACTCCATCTAAAAATGTTTTAGTATAATTTCTGAACATTTTATTTTTGAAGAAATAGTGCTCTAGAAAGAGAGAGTCAGTCGTCGAGAGTAATTTTGACCAACGCACCCCATCTAAAAATTGTTTTAGTTTAATTTTTTTGAACATTTTATTTTTGAAGAAATAGTGTGCTAAAAAATAGAGAGTCAGGCGGCGAGAGTAATTTGGACATCAACACACCCCATCTAAAAATTGTTTTAGTTTAATTTCTGAACATTTTATTTTTGAAGAAATAGTGCGCTAAAAATAGAGAGTCAGGCGGCGAGAGTATTTGGACATCAACACACCCAATCTAAAAATTGTTTAGTTTAATTTCTGAACATTTTATTTTTGAAGAAATAGTGCGCTAAAAAGAGAGAGTCAGTCTTCGAGAGTAATTTGGACATCAACGCACCCCATCTAAAAATTGTTTTAGTTTAATTTTTTTGAACATTTAATTTTTGAAGAAATAGTGTGCTAAAAATAGAGAGTCAGGCGGCGAGAGTGTTTGGACATCAACACACCCCATCTAAAAATTGTTTTAGTTTAATTTTTTTGAACATTTTATTTTTGAAGAAATAGTGTGCTAAAAATAGAGAGTCAGGCGGCGAGAGTATTTGGACATCAACACACCCCATCTAAAAATTGTTTTAGTTTAATTTCTGAACATTTTATTTTTGAAGAAATAGTGCGCTAAAAATAGAGAGTCAGGCGGCGAGAGTATTTGGACATCAACACACCCCATCTAAAAATTGTTTTAGTTTAATTTCTGAACATTTTATTTTTGAAGAAATAGTGCGCTAAAAAGAGAGAGTCAGTCGTCGAGAGTAATTTGGACCAATGCACCCCATCTAAAAATTGTTTTAGTTTAATTTTTTTGAACATTTAATTTTTGAAGAAATAGTGTGCTAAAAATAGAGAGTCAGGCGGCGAGAGTGTTTGGACTTCAACACACCCCATCTAAAAATTGTTTTAGTTTAATTTCTGAACATTTTATTTTTGAAGAAATAGTACGCTAAAAAGAGAGAGTCAGGCGGCGAGAGTATTTGGACATCAACACACCCCATCTAAAAATTGTTTTAGTTTAATTTCTGAACATTTTATTTTTTGAAGAAATAGTGCGCTAAAAAGAGAGAGTCAGGCGGCGAGAGTAATTTGGACCAACGCACCCCATCTAAAAATTGTTTAGTTTAATTTTTTTGAACATTTTATTTTTGAAGAAATAGTGTGCTAAAAATAGAGAGTCAGGCGGCGAGAGTATTTGGACATCAACACACCCCATCTAAAAATTGTTTTAGTTTAATTTCTGAACATTTTATTTTTTGAAGAAATAGTGCGCTAAAAAGAGAGAGTCAGGCGGCGAGAGTAATTTGGACCAACGCACCCCATCTAAAAATTGTTTTAGTTTAATTTTTTTGAACATTTTATTTTTGAAGAAATAGTGTGCTAAAAATAGAGAGTCAGGCGGCGAGAGTATTTGGACATCAACACACCCCTAAAATGCAAAACAATATCTAAAGTTATTTCAATTAGCAAATAGTTTTTTTATTATTTTTTAATTAATTATTTTACTCCAACACCGGAACAAGAAGAAAATATCGCAGATACGTAACAACATTTGAACAAAAATGAAATCGGCGTACATAACGGTCAGATTCTACCCTCTAATGAAGCCCATAATCACTTGCCGAAGCCTCTTGGAGTACAAAAAAAAACTGCAATAAAATTTGCATTTTAATAGCAGTCCTGTCACGGGCGCTATGAGACTTCGTCAGTGTTGTTTTTGTCATGAAAAGGTGTTCTTAAGCAATAATTTAGTAAATAAGAAATTAAAAATGCAAATGGTAAGCGCAGTTCTTCTTTATTTGACCCATCATTAAACAAACAGTTGAACAAATTATTTAGGCAATAAATTGACGGATATTTGAAATTTTGTCTCCCTTTTGAAAGAATTGAAAATTCACTGAACGGGAGAGGAGTTTAGGACTGTTGTCTTCATCGCGCTCAATTGGGCAACGAACAAATGGCCAATTTTACCCCCTGGCCATAGCGTGCCACAAATCGTTCCGGCGTCAAATTGTGTTCTCGCCGTTCAAATGGCACATCATTAGATTAGAAAACAAATAACCCCGGAAACAGATGATGAAAATTGGCACGATCGACCAAATTGGCAAATGCCTAAAATTAATTTAAAGCACAAATTCACGCTGAAAGTTGACCATTTTTTGAGTCCTTCCATTTTGGTAGGACAAAAACTCCGCGCCCACAAGTTCGCTGCCCTACATAATGCCAAAGCCACGAAATACCAAAGCCACGAAATGCCAACTCAGCCAAAAACGACGAAATGCCAAAAAAAATAAATTTTTTTAAAAGTCGATAAAAAATTTTATTAGGGGTATTCGGGGGCGTAGAATGAATCCGAATCTGACCTCCATTTCGACCAAATTCGAACGCCGGACCCAGATTCGAACATTTTTCGAGAATTTAAAATAGTTTTTAGGGGTTTTCTGGGCCGTAGAATACGAATCTGACATTCATTTTGACCAATTCTGAATCCCCGACCTGAATTCATATGCTTTTTTGAGAACGATTTTAAGCCAAAAATTGGTTTCTGAACATTTTTCCACCCGTTTATTTTCAATTCAAATGGAAGCAGCGAATTCGACTTTATGGGCGATTGATTGGGTATTTATTTGATTCAGAAAATGTTTTGATTTCCATCTTTTTTTACTCGTCCTGAATTAAGGTAAGGTAAAAAGTATCTCTTCGAATAATTTGAGCGCAACAATTGGCACAAAAAATTGAGATTTTAAACGTTTTATGCCGTAACTTTTTTAAGACTAATCGGTTAGCTAGGGATCAGGGATGGGAATTGCGCCGAAAAAAGCGATTGGCGATATAAATCTTTTATGCAAACGGCGGATCTGCGATCGGCGATATGCCCAAAAAGGCGTTAAATGCGATCAAGATCGCGCGATTGCGATCGCAATTCCCATCCCTGCTAGGGATGCCAGATCACCTTCGAGAAAATATGGCAACCGTCTACAAAAATATGGCGTTTTTATGCATAGTTTCTTAAGGAACGTTAAAAGAAGGAAGGCAGAATTGTCAATGATGCATGCAATGTACTTGATAAAGAGCCTTTCATCAGAAAATCTTGAAAAGCAATTGTTTTTACATCATAAATAATTGTAAGAATAAAGGAATTTAAATTAGGGTTCAGCCCCGACCCCTCGGGGGCGGAAAAGTCGAGGTCGGGGTTGGCCGGGGTTGACCATGTCGGGGGTCGGGGACGACCAAATTGTCGGGGTCGGGGGTCGGGGACGACCAAATTGTCGGGGGTCGGGGACGACCAAATTGTCGGGGTCGGGGGTCGGGGACGACCAAATTGTCGGGGTCGGGGTTGGCCGGGGTTGACCATGTCGGGGGTCGGGGACGACCAAATTGTCGGGGTCGGGGGTCGGGGACGACCAAATTGTCGGGGGTCGGGGACGACCAAATTGTCGGGGTCGGGGGTCGGGGACGACCAAATTGTCGGGGTCGGGGGTCAGGGGTCGGGGTTGAAGAAAATTTGTTCATATTTTTTTTTCATAAAAATTTCAGCAATGAATATCCGCAGATACATCCGGATACGGATACGGAATATCAAAAAAGGGGACGAACACGGATGGACACCAGGGATGGGCGGAATTCCGATTTCCGACTTCCGATTTCCGACTTTTTTGGGGGCGGAATTCCAATTTCCGAAATTTTTTTAGGCCTCGGAATTCCGATTTCCGAGATTTTTTTAAGCCTCGGAATTCCGATTTCCGAAATTTTCTGAGGTCGTCGGCGCCCATCCCTGATGGACACGGATATGAAAGTCAAATCCGCGGATATCCGCGCATATCCGTACATTTGAGTACCAATATTTTTATAATCATTTTTGATTTTTGCCGAGGAAGGGCGGTGGTCTTTCATACTTTTTGACAAAAAATTTCATCTTTTTTACAACATTCACTCCAATTAAAACGATGGTTGAGTGGTTTCTCTATTCGATGTTTCAAATTTGTCTGTGGGTTCGAACCCGCTTTAAGTTTTTAAATAATTTCCAAAATATTTTTTTAATTAAAATGAGTGGAAAAAAAGATTTTAGAAAAAAATTCATCACATCTTCCTGAATTTTTGCTTCAACTTTCTTAATAAATATTGCCAATTTTTGTAAAAATTCTCCCGGTGACGCCTGATTTTAAGCGTTTTTGTGATGAAAATTGGTCCAAAATGGTTAAATTTTGAAAACATTTCGCCAAGAAAAATTAACGGGATGACGGGAACGGGATTCCCGTCTTTTTCCCGTTAAAAATCCCGTCAGGCAAAAAAAGACGGGAACGGGACCGAGATTCCCGTCTTTTTCCCGTTAAAAATCCCGTCAGGCAAAAAAAGACGGGAACGGGACCGAGATTCCCGTCTTTTTCCCGTTCCCGTTAAAAATCCGGTCAGGCAAAAAAAGACGGGAACGGGACCGGGATTCCCGTACTTTTCCCGCGGGCCCGTTCCCGCCGGGCTCTATTTCATACCCCACTATGGTCAAGCCCAGAGGCGAAACGCGAAAATTTAAGCAATTTCTCTTATGATTCAAAAATAGCCATGCGGCAGACAACATATGGTCAGACACTATATCCCCTCACCATTGAATTTTCTTTTGATTTTCAAAACCTTAGAACACAGGCTTACACTAGAGTGCGGCGCAGGACAGGATCCTGCGCAGGATTTTGCAGGATCCTGTCCGCAATCCTGCACTTTTTGGGCTTTTGCAGGATTTGCAGGATTGCAGGATTTTGCAGGATTAATCCTGCAAATCCTGTCCTGCAAAAAATTTTGAATCCCAATCCTGCAACAGGATCCGCAAATTTGACTGCGGATCCTGCAAGTATTAAATTTAGTAAAACATAATGCCAATTTCCATACAATAATGTTGTGGTGTAGTGGTTAGTACTATTGGTGAGAAAGGTTTTGGTTGGTGTTCAAATCCCCGACCATGTAAACTATTTTTTAGAACTTTCAGTGAGCATCTATGTATAGCGGAGGAAACTAGGTATTTCTAAAAATAATAAAAAATATTTCTGATTTTGTAAAATCAAGTCAAACATGATGAAAACCCACAATATTTTTTATCACAAATTACAAAATCGCCATTACTCTTAAGGCCAATTTTCTTAACGAATTGCCATCTAAAATCAAAAATTTTCTCGGCGGCGCCTATCGGCACCGCCGACCTCGCTTAAAAATCGAGCATTTTGCGCAAAAATTGCTTAACAAAAATGCAATAAAACGGAAAAACATACCCCTAAGAATCGACTTTTTGCCCCCCCCTCCGGAAAAAAATCCTGGCTACGTGCCTGCCCCAACCCGAAAATTTGGACGTCCCCGGTCCCCGACATGGCTAACCCCCCCGCCCCCCCCCCCGACTTGCCCGCTCCCTAAGGATCGAGGAGCAACCCTATTTTTTAGGCCAAAATTGATTTTTGAAAATTTTTGACTCAATCCTGCAATCCTGCGCAGGATCCTGCAAATTCTAAATGCAGGATTTGCAGGATTGCAGGATTTTGCAGGATTAATCCTGCAAATCCTGTCCTGCAAAAAATTTTGAATCCCAATCCTGCAACAGGATCCGCAAATTTGATTTTGCCGCACTCTAGCTTACACTTATATTTCGTTACCAAATTTTGCAGCCATGCATTTACTGATCCCTTCTTACCCTTACAAAATTTGGTGGATTTCTGAGTATTTTGAAAAAAAATTAATTTTCATCAAAAAAATCTCGAATCTCGACTGTTCCGGCTCGAGATTTTTCGAGATCCGAGATTTTTCGAGAATCTCGTCTCGACATCTCGTCTCGACTAAAATGAGCTTCACGAGATTTTTCGAGATCCGAGATTTTTTCGAGAATCTCGTCTCGAGTCTCGCTCGAAGCTCAAGTCCGGGCTTAGTTCGAACCCAACACATAACATGAGAATAACAAAGAAGAGGACCCACTAGGCAATCGACTTACTAGGGCGAAACAAGTAAAAATAATTGAAAATACATTTTTTTTTTATTAAAAAGTTTTAGCTTTAATTTTTTATTTTTCTTATAATGTTGAAAAATATCAGACAAAAAAATCTATTTATCCGGATTTCGGATCGCGTGGTTGGCCATGTCGGGGGTCGGGGTCGGGGCTGAACCGTAATTTAAATCATAGAATACAATAAAACAATTCAAAAACTCACTAGTTTGAGTCTTTCCATTCTTTCTATCGAACAAAATTGACATTTCAACACCTTCGGTAAGACCCCAATTTTGGTGATCATATGCCATTTCTTGGGCGGTTGGGGGGTGGCATCCCCGCGCGGCACTTTCAAATAATGTCACCAAATGCACTTTGCACGCTTTTACTCCAATTTTGGTGATCATATGCCATTTCTTGGGCGGTTGGGGGGTGGCATCCCCGCGCGGCACTTTCAAATAATGTCACCAAATGCACTTTGCACGCTTTTACTCCAATTTTGGTGATCATATGCCATTTCTTGGGCGGTTGGGGGGTGGCATCCCCGCGCGGCACTTTCAAATAATGTCACCAAATGCACTTTGCACGCTTTTACTCCAATTTTGGTGATCATATGCCATTTCTTGGGGGGTTGGGGGGTGGCATCCCCGCGCAGCAAATTCAAATTATGCCACCAAATGCACTTTGCACGCTTTTACTCCAATTTTGGTGATCATATGCCATTTCTTGGGGGGTTGGGGGGTGGCATCCCCGCGCGGCAAATTCAAATTATGCCACTAAATGCACTTTGCGCGCCTTTCAGTGATCATATGCCATTTCTTGGGGGGTTGGGGGGTGGCATCCCCGCGCGGAAAATTCAAATTATGCCACTAAATGCACTTTGCGCGCCTTTCAGTGATCATATGCCATTTCTTGGGGGGTTGGGGGGTGGCATCCCCGCGCGGCAAATTCAAATTATGCCACTAAATGCACTTTGCGCGCCTTTCAGTGATCATATGCCATTTCTTGGGGGGTTGGGGGGTGGCATCCCCGCGCGGCAAATTCAAATTATGCCACCAAATGCACTTTGCACGCTTTTACTCCAATTTTGGTGATCATATGCCATTTCTTGGGGGGTTGGGGGGTGGCATCCCCGCGCGGCAAATTCAAATTATGCCACTAAATGCACTTTGCGCGCCTTTCAGTGATCATATGCCATTTCTTGGGGGGTTGGGGGGTGGCATCCCCGCGCGGAAAATTCAAATTATGCCACTAAATGCACTTTGCGCGCTTTTCAGTGATCATATGCCATTTCTTGGGGGGTTGGGGGGTGGCATCCCCGCGCAGCAAATTCAAATTATGCCACCAAATGCACTTTGCACGCTTTTACTCCAATTTTGGTGATCATATGCCATTTCTTGGGGGGTTGGGGGTGGCATCCCCGCGCAGCAAATTCAAATTATGCCACTAAATGCACTTTGCGCGCTTTTCAGTGATCATATGCCATTTCTTGGGGGGTTGGGGGTGGCATCCCCGCGCAGCAAATTCAAATTATGCCACCAAATGCACTTTGCACGCTTTTACTCCAATTTTGGTGATCATATGCCATTTCTTGGGGGGTTGGGGGTGGCATCCCCGCGCAGCAAATTCAAATTATGCCACTAAATGCACTTTGCGCGTTTTTCAGTGATCATATGCCATTTCTTGTGGGCTTGGGGGGATGGCATCCCCGCGCGGCAATCTCAAATTATGCCACACTTTGCACGCTTTTACTCCAATTTTGGTGATCATATGCCATTTCTTGGGGGGGGGGGGGGTTGGGGGGTGGCATCCCCGCGCGGCAAATTCAATATGCCACCAAATGCATTTTACACGCTTTTACTCCAATTTTGGTGATCATATGCCATTTCTTGGGGGGGGGGGGGGGTTGGGGGGTGGCATCCCCTCGCGGCAAATTCAATATGCCACCAAATGCATTTTACACGCTTTTACTCCAATTTTGGTGATCATATGCCATTTCTTGGGGGGGGGGGGTGGCATCCCCGCGCGGCAAATCAAATTATGCCACCAAATCCAACGTGGCAAAAAAACCCACTTCACCCATCTCATTCCATTTTATATTCGCCAGTTTCATTCGAATTAAATTTAATTTTTTAACATAATAATTATTTTTAAAAAATCTTATAAAAATTCTAATAATTAATATAATAAAAATAAAATTCAAAACTCTGAACAACGAAAGAAAAATCCTCGATTTAGAAAAAAAAATGAAACTCTTTGCAATGCTTATGTTGCGTTGTGCGCTTTTAATGCATTTGTCGTCACTTCTTCGCAACGGAACTGTGGCAACTCGGGGAAGCTTGGAGACATTTGACCCGAACGTGGCTGAATGGAAGGAATCGTGCGGGAAATTGGGAGAATGGAAGAAATCGTGCCGGCCATCTGTCGTGGCCGTTTCAAATCGCCACAAGATAATCACTTTGGGTTAGTTTAAATGTTTTGACCCCCATTTTGAGTAAAATGCAATTCCCACTTTTAATGAAGCACACAAATCTGAACCCTTTTTTGTTGGTTGCGCATCGGTTTTAGTGACTAAAATTGTCTAAGTTGCGTTAGAGCTGAATATTGCTTATAAAATTGCTGTTATAAAAATCAAAACTATTTTTTAAATTGTTTTTTACAATCAATCAAAAAACAGATTTTTAAATTAAAAATTTACAATCAATCAAAAAAAGCACAAACAAAATTAGGTAGTTTGACCATTAACCAAACATTGCTGGTCGACCATTTTAAACTCCTTAATATAAACACGAATATATGTAACATATCCCGACATTAATTTGTCCTTTTTCATTAATTCATTTGTATTTAACTAGATGAACTAAGTCGTATTCCTGAAACCAAGAAATTATTGGAGGTATTGCTTTCTGAAGTGAACAAATTTCCACTAAAAGATGAAATGGAAGAACCCGAAGTGAATGAATTTCCAATTGAAGGAATGGAAGAACTTTTGAAGCGCCGATTACAAAAACCTCTGGAAATTGCAATAGGTAATTGCGATAAGGTGTTTGACAAAGTTAAAGATTCTGGACAATATTTGGAAAGTTTATTGTCCAAAATACGTTCAATTGCAAAGGAATTTGAAAAGGAGTTCAACACGTTCATCATCGAGGTTGAGCTGGAACTCATCAAGAAGGTCAAATGGACGTCGGACGAAAGGCTCTCGCTTCTTTTAAAGATGAAAACCGAATCTCTTTTGAATTTGTCACAGCAGGAAGTGTCTTATTATGACCCAAATTCTTTTGAAAACGCAGCGTTATGGGCAAAAAGCACTAAAACCCTTTCAAATAAAGAAGAATTTGACTATCAACTTGAGACAATTATTTTTGACGCAAAACTGAGAAGTTTGAAGAACGAATTGTTTGCCAAAATTGCTGTGTTTGAAGAACAACAACCACACATTGATGGGGACGGATTTATCGAATTTTCCCGCAACTTTAAACTTGTATGGGACAAAATTGAACAAAAAAGTGGACAACTCAAAAGTGTTGATCAGAAAGTTGCTTTAGCTACTTATAAAAAGGTAGATTGCTTTTAGTTTTAAAGCTAAAGTTGCTTTTAAAAATAATATTTATATTAAGGAAGAATACAGTAAAAAGTTGGACGATTTGGAAGAAAGCGCGATGGAAAAAACGGCTCCATTAAAAGTCCTTATCATACAAAAGCTGGACGAATTGGTCACAAAATGCGGTAACGACGGACTGAATGCAATGAAAGAGATTATAAGTGGCGTTGGCATGTTTGATGGTGCCGCATATAAACTGCTGGTCAGCTTTGAACAGGAGTTTGACAATATTTTCTATGATCAATTGGAAGATGTTGAGAAAGACATAAAAATGCTCTCATCCAATACTTTCTGTGATTATTTGAAAGAGGATGTTGAGAAAGACATGATAATGGTCTCAACGGCATATCAAGTGAAGGTAATTTGATATACGTTACTCTTTTTGTTATAGACAAATTTACCGTACATTTCTATTGTACAGTACACACAAATTGTACGGTACTTAACATGACAACAAAACTTATGATAAGCGCAGTTTTTTGAATAAAAAATTTTTAAAAATATCTCAGGACAAAATTACACCGACGACGAAATGGTGGTGGATGTGACGGATGAAGTGGAGAAGTAATTGGTGGTGCTTACTCATTTATTTGGCAATTTTTGGCTTTCTTTTTCCTTTTTTATCTTTCATTTCGGTTTAGAATTTAGTCGTATTTTCATAACTTTATGCTTTTTATTCGATTATAAATTTGGTTACTTTCTTCGATCGGTCAGAGAATTGAAGAAATTGACTGGAAATTGGTCAATTTTAGAACATTTTAATCTTTTTTGGCACTTTTAGAAGACTTTTGGGCCATATTTCAAGTCAATAAATGCCAGTCAAAATTCTCTAATTGACAAATTAATCTTAATCAAAACAAAATTTGACCGATGGCATTTTGTCTTGACTAGAGCGCGGACGATCGAGTTTTGATCGAGATTTTTTTTTCCGAGATTTTCAATCGAAAAGTTTTGAGATTTCAATCGTGAATCTCGATCGAAAAAGTACCGAGATTCATGATCTCAGTTCTTTTTACTTAAATTTTAGGTAAAAACTAAGAGAAATTAGACAAAATCCCATGTATATTAAATACTGGATTAGACTAAGGATAGCACGGGACCGATTCCCGGTTTATTAGGTCCCGGTTTTTTAATTGAAATCTCGATCCAAGTTTTTTGGTCCCGCCGGGACCGGGACTAAATTTTCACCCCTAATGAGCATCATCGAGCGACAATAATAAATTTTCCAATGAAAAATGGTGGTGGTCTTGCGTACTTTTTGACCAAAAATTTCAATAGACTAAATCGGTGGCCTAGTGGTTTTGTTTTCGACAAGTCTGAGGTTCGGTGTTGGGTCCGGGTCCCGATTTTTTGGTCAAGTCCGGAATGGAACATTTGAGTAGTTTCGGCTGAATTTTGCATTAAATTATTGTAATTTCTTTTTTTATTTATTTATGGCACATATTTTTTAAAGAATGTTGCTTAAAACCACAAAAAACCCTGATCGGCTCGGAATTCCGCCCATAAAATATCGCGGTAAACAGAAACGGTGATTCGGACCGTCACCGAAAAATACCGAAATCCCAAAAATGTTACCGCCGAATCGGTAATATCGAGAAAAAAATACCGCGGTAATACCGTATACCGTGCCGAACACAACACATATTTTTACAGTAACTTTTGAATTTCTTTTCTCACAATTTGGGGGCAAAATTCCATGCTGGGGGCAAATAAAACATTCAAATTTATGATAAAATGAGCTGAATTCCCAACAATGAAAGTGCCCTTCCCCCCCCCCTTTTTCAGGTCAACATTTGCCCAAAGTAAAGTTCATTCAAAAAAGATAATCCCAACTTGTTGCAAAAATTTCTTCCGATGGGGATTTTTTTTACTCTTTAGTCGACCCCCCCCCCCTAGACTTTAAATATTCAATCAAAACGGTTAAATATTCATTTGTTTAAACTTTTGTTTTAAATTCTCGTTAATTTTAAGCCTAAAATTTGTTGTTTGAATTTGGCTTTATGTTTCCCATTAATTAATTAATCAAACAAAAATGTATCAAATTTTGTAGTAAATAAAAGGTATGTCAATTTCGACCGAATCAATCAATTGCGACATAACAGCTGATCAGGGTAAGAAAATTGATTTATGAACATTTATTAAAATTCTTTTATTACATAATTGCCAATGTTTACAGAACATTTGTGGCCAACTTTTGCCAATTTTGATTCGTCTAAAGAATTGCGACTTTTGCGTGCCAGAATTGCCCAATTGGAACGCCAACAATCGATGAGTTCGTCAACTTCAAGCGACGGCTTCGATTTGGTGGCACAAAATGGAAATGGTAAAAAAAATGATAAATATTAAATAAAGTTTAATGTTTATTTAATTATTATTTTTTCATAAATGAGCGATGCAGCGGACACTTTGTGCGATCAAAACAAATTGAGCCGAACAATGCCAAAGAATCCACGACTGATCAAGAGGAAGAGGAACAAACAAACCCCGATCAATTGGAAGTGAGTTTGTTCTTGAAAATGCTTTCACAAAAATGGTAAATGTATTAAAATGGTAATAAATTTTATTTTGAATAAACAGTGAAAATTGGTGGCAAAATTGGCACGGTTGTGAATGCGGCTGCAATTTTAAATGTATGGCGATGCGGTAAGAATATTTAAACTTTCATAAAATAACGGTTCTGAACTTCACAGATCCTTATCGAATTGTTGGCTCAATTTTTGTGTTTATTTTGTTCATTTATGCAATCCGTGGATTGAATGAGCAAAAGGAAAATCGACTCAAAATGAATGGTAAGTGGTGTAATTAAATGCTAATAAATTGGGACAAGATTTTCATGTTTTAACATGTTTTCTTTGCAGAATAGGGGATCACGAGAGAAGCCTATTTCTTAAGAAAAATGCAATAAAAACGAAAAATGTCTCTTAAAAATCAAAAAGTTTTCAAACCAAAAATGCACCCCTTTTGAAGGTTTTCACGGAAAATTAACTGAATTTGGTCATCTTTTAGCGCATTTTTTAGTCCATATTTTGGCCTTTTTTGGGGGGTTTTTGTCCATTAAGGGGTTTTAGTCCATATTTCCATATTTGACGTTTTTTAGTACATATAAATCTCGTCCCTAGTAATAAATTATTTGTTTTTATTTGAATTCTTTGTGGATTTATGCAATTTTTGTTGATTAAATAATTTAAAGAGCAACAAAATGAAATGCACGAAATAAACGAATCGCGGAATTCAGTCCGTTCAAGCGATGGTTATCGCCGAATTGGAGGGTCAAATGCTAACAAATTTGTTAAAAAAGAACAGCTGAATGAAATTGAATTGAAGTTGAAGGACATGAATCAGCTGAAGCGCGAAATGAACAAATCGCTGAATTCACTCCAAGCGATGGTCGTCGCCGTCGGGACTGGATTTGAACATCAAATTTTGTTCATTTTAGGGACATCAGTTTGAGTTTTAATATTTTGTATAGAAGTTGTGCCCCCGAACCCCGACTTTTTTGAAATTTTTGGGGGTTTTTACTGGGAAAAACCCCGACCCCCCCCCCCCCTCCCGACCTTTTTTAGTATTCGTCACCGACTTTTTTGAATTTGTCGTGGTTTTTGCTGGGAAACCTCCAGACTTTTTAGTCCGGGGATTTCGTCCCCGACCTTTCCTGCCCCCGAGGGGTCGGGGAGGCGAGGAACAACCCTAATTTTGTAAATAAAATTATATTTTCTCAGGACTAATCCATCAACAAAATCGATGGGATTCCGCTGAATGTCACTGGGGCCTCACGCTCGTTGGGCCCGAACGATTGATTGTCCAACAAACTGGAAAGAATAGGGGTAAAAATTCTTTTAATTTAATTTGATTTGATTAAAAAGGTTTTATTTATATAAATTTTTTAATTAACTTACTTTTCAGGGTGGAGCTCTGTGCTCGCTGAACGGCCAATTCCGAAAGGGAATTTCGGCATTTTCTACTTTGAAGTGAAAATATTAGTGGAAGAACGGTAAATAAACTTAAAAATATTCTAAAACAATAATCTCTTTTATTAATTATTTTAGCGGCATTCTTATTGGACTTGGCATTAAACAAATGCCGGTGGACAAATGTATTGGCCATTACGATGGCACTTACGCATACGAAAACAGTGGCATTCGTTGGGGTCACGAAGTTGCGGGCTGTTCCCACTGGAATGGCCGTCCGTATCAGGGATGTAAATCGCTATCGCTATCGCTATCGCGCGATATATATCGCATTTATCGCCTTTTTAGGGCATATCGCCTATCGCATATCGCTATCGCATTGAAAAAAGGTTTTATCGTCAATCGCATATCGCTATCGCATTGGGAAATGAGTTTATCGCCAATCGCATATCGCTATCGCATTTCGTGCTATATCGCGCGATATTACACCCCTAACGATTGGATTTTTTAATTTAAAAATATTGTCAGAATGCCAAAAAATGTAACTTTTGTACAATTTTTTTTTAAAATTCTGGTCAATTCAAGTAGAAAAAAAGTTTATTTTCTCATACATAAGTAACATTTTTCTTGTCAGAGGTGCTTGTAATTACTTAAATTCGGTTATTTATACATAATCTTGTCTGTTTTTCTGTCTTTTTCAGAATGTTGGAGGTGGGGAAGGGGTCGGCGGTGCCAATAGGCGCCGCCGAGAAAAAAATTGAAATTTTGACTCAATTTCTTAAGCAAAATTTATAAATTATGGTGATTTTTGAAGCGCAAGCGCTTTAGGCTTAGAAGCCCAAAATTTTTGGATTTTTTAGCAGGATTCTCCTACCTTTTGGGCTTTTTCTGCTTTTTGCCTGCGTGTTAAATTGTCTAGTGTCCAAATTTATAACTTTAATTCCGAAAAATTTTTAAAATTTTGATTGCAAATCTCTTAACAAACACATCAAAATTTTCTTGGCGACCAGCAATCCCTCCCTCCCCCTGCCTTCATGAAAATAAACAAAATTCCAATTCTTCTTCGGCGAAAATTTTTCCATAAAAACACACGATTTTCCGTTACTACCCGGATTCCGGACACCGCACCAGAATTTTGCTGATTTTTTGCGGCTTTTTGAAATTCCAAAGTTGAAAAAAAATGTTTTTGCTGGATTTTAAAATTATCGCTATCGCGCGATATATATCGCATTTATCGCCTTTTTGGGGCATATCGCCAATCGCATATCGCTATCGCATTGGAAAATGGTTTTATCGCCAATCGCATATCGCTATCGCATTGGAAAATGGTTTTATCGCTAATCGCATATCGCTATCGCATTGGAAAATTCGATATCGCTTATCGCATATCGCCGATCGCTTTTTTTTACGGCGCGATTTACATCCCTGGTCCGTACATTGACGGAAGCCGTCGTTTGGTGCCGGCGACGTCGTCGGCTGCGGCGTCAATTTGGCAACTCGCCAAATCTTTTACACAAAAAATGGACAACGTTTGGGTGAGAAAGAAACCAATAAAATTAAATTAAAAAAGGGTAATTTCAATTTGGTTTAAAGCAGGGTTTGAATATCTGCTGCTTTAGCAGCTTTTTGTGGTTTTTGGAAAGGCCAATGCTGCTTTTTGCTTACATTTGATTTTGTGTGGATTTTTGTGGTTTTTGAAAATTAAGGAAAACATTTAAAAAATGCATCACAATTTTTGAATATTTGGTATAATGTTAATGAACATAAAATGTGATTTTTTGACAAAATTATTCAATAAAAATGCAATAAAAATTGAATTTTGTGTATATTTAACAGTTTTAGAGATGCCCAACAAACGAAAATTTCTTTCTTTAATATGAAATTAAAGAAGCAATTTCAATTTGGGTTTAAGAAAGAAATACACTAAATTTGTAATTATTAACTAATTTATTTTGTTTTTGCAGATCCTGCCAATTTATTTGTTTCTTTTGCCGCCGAATTGTACCCGTGCGTTTCGTTGTATCCCTCTGGCGACAAAATTGAAGCAAACTTTGGACCGAACTTTGAATACAAATTCTGATGAGATGAGGAAACCGCCGGGAAGTGAAAAACAATTTATTGTTTAAATTATTTTTTCTTTGAAAGGATAAGGCCAATAGATTTTTAACAGTTATGTATACAATTTTCAAAATTTGTCTGATCTGATTTTTCGTTGTTATTTTGCAAATGTGCTCGATAAACAAATTAATTTTCCGAGACTCGGTTCTCGTAACTTTTTGCAGGGTTTTCAATTTGTCCTTATTTATAAAATTTGTCCTTAGCCTTGAAGCAATAAGGGGACAGAATTTTAATTTTAAAAAAAGTGTTTTGTTGCGAAAATTTCTTCCGATTGGATTTTTTAAACTTTTTTATGGTTACGTTTTTCAAATTCGTATTTTGGGTTCAGCCACATCAAAAAACCAATACCAAAAAAACCAAAAAGTTGGTTTTGGCTCAAATTCGAACACAAGCCCAAAAACAAAACCCAAAAAATAACAAAACAATTTTTTGGTGGTTTTGGGTCCAAGTTTCCGGTCTCTAGTTTATTTATATAAATGTTAATTAAACAAATAAATGCATAAATTTGGTTTGAAATAGGCGATGTTTTATAATGCACATTTTGGGCTGGAGCAAAAATAGATACATACTAACTAATTAATTGCATGAAATTCATCTTGGATCGAATTTTGAAAGGCCAAAAGAACTGATAAGATGCGACTGGTGGAACCAAGTTAAGCCAGGATTCCTAAATTAATAACCTTAATTGATATCATCAATGCTTAATGACTGAACTGTACCAATCGCAACCAGCAAAGTCCAAAAAAAAATGCCAAAACTGCTTCGATTTGCTGTAAATAATAATCCATTAACAATTAATTTAGGAAATTACCCTCAGCAGTTGTGGCCTTTCCAGTGATCAGCATTGGACCTTTCAAGGTTGTCATCTTGGTCTGTGTCTTTGTCGTCGTCTTCGTGGTGGTTGTGGTGGTAGTCGAAGTCGTTGTTGGCATTTGCGGGAAATCTTTGTTTCCATACGGCACGCCCTTTTCGCCAAAAGTGCACTCGCATTTCACGTCAGAATCAATCTGCACGCTCACAGCAACATTGAATACATCACAGCTGCTGTTGTCCTTAGAACAGCCCCACATCGTTTGAATATGCTCATTCCCTAAAACTGTGATTTGTTCAGCCATGAAAGATTTATTTAAAAATAATATTTTATTGTTAATAAAAAGTTTTTTCTTTTTGGTATTTTAGGGAAATAGTTTATTTTTTATTTAAAAAATTCAACTCAAACTCAAAACAAAAAAAACTGTAACAACCCCCCCCCCCTCCACCAAAACCCCACGTTGCTCTCGAGGTTGTTGAAAATTTTGGGCGAGATCATTTTCATAATTTGGTCAAATTTTGAATGTTTACTAACAGACCAGTGAAAGTTATTGGTTAGATTAATATTTACTGGAATTGTTAAATATTTATAAAATTAGTTTCAAGTAAAAATATTTTATTTAAGTTTTAGCTTCGTCTTCTTGTTTTGAACCAAACTTTCTTTGCCCAACTTTGCCCACTCCCCCCAAATTTCCTAAACAAAATGAGGCGCTAAAAATTACACGCCTATCTGTGAGCCCGAATTAAACGATTTGCAGCATAAACACTTAACTTTTGCACAATGGGCCACATAGCAATAGCCATATTCATTATCAAGGCATTCGGCGTCACGAGGTACGCCTGCTTGTGAAGCATCCAATGTGCCAGCTTTGCATCGAATTCCTTTGTATAAAAATTAGCCAAAGAATTATAGATTGTATATTTATAATTAAATTTACAAATTAGGTAACTGTTTTCAATCCTCTTTTTAATCACCTAATAAGAGAAATATTAGAAATTTACTGCATTTTTATTAAGGAATTTTCAAAAATACAAGTTGGTGATCACTTTTTTTCTTCCCGGTGATCAGATCACGAATTTCATTGGATTTTTTTCTTTCCGGTGATCACGAATTTCATGGATTTTTTCTTCCCGGTGATCACGAATTTCATGGATTTTTTCTTCCCGGTGATCACGAATTTCATTTTTCCCGGTGATCACCACGAATTTCATGGATTTTTTTTCTTCCCCGTGATCACGAATTTCATTTTTCCCGGTGATCACGAATTTCATTGGATTTTTTTTCTTTCCGGTGATCACGAATTTCATTTTTCCCGGTGATCACGAATTTCATTGGATTTTTTTTCTTTCCGGTGATCACGAATTTCATGGATTTTTTTCTTCCCGGTGATCACGAATTTCATTTTTCCCGGTGATCACGAATTTCATTGGATTTTTTTCTTTCCGGTGATCACGGATTTTTTGATCATGTCCCCACCCCCACTGCTGGTGAAGGAAGGACCCACTATTCTTCGTGTCAGCATAAGACGGCAAATTTGTCTCAGGCCTCCCCGCTTCACCAAAATTGCAATGGCAAGTAACATTCTTGGATTTTGCAGAACCCTCCGTTAACTGCTTAAAAATGTCGCAATTGTCTGTTTTCTTGGAATCGACGCAATCCCAATATGTGTAGATGTTTCCAGGCTGGTCCCCTTAATA
Source organism: Globodera pallida (assembly GCA_020449905.1). Taxonomy (NCBI): domain Eukaryota; kingdom Metazoa; phylum Nematoda; class Chromadorea; order Rhabditida; family Heteroderidae; genus Globodera; species Globodera pallida. The sequence continues at coordinate 202,401 of JAIXHY010000003.1, read as the reverse complement.
TTTAATCACTGATACTTTTATATTTTTAAAGGGCTTTAGGTAGCCTGAGATTGCCCCAACTCCATTTTCCCTAAAATAATAAAAATGTTGGTAAAATTTCGGAATATGAGTACCTTGTCAAAATGGACGAATTATATACTAGGGACTAAGGCTGCTCGAAAGTCTCGGTCTCGACTCGAGAAAGTTCTCGGTCTCGGAAAACAAGAGTCGAGACCGAGACTTTTTTGCACTGTTAAGGATTGATTTTTCCTGCAAGTCGTTTCACCATCACCATTTGAAGCCAGAACGGGATTTCCGAAGGAAAAGTGCGACTCGGAGATTCGATCGCTCGGAGTTTTGCGCAATCGCCGAGAGCGGTCGGAGAGAATCGGCGCAAACGGTCGAGTTTGAAGGGAGAAAAGCGAAATCCGCAAATGTTGTCTTTGAACAAAGGCCAAATCCAATTCCGAATGATTTCCCAACTGCGGTTTTGGTCATCGGCCGTGAAAATGGAAAGAATGGTCCATTTGGAGTCGAAAAGTCGGCGGATGTTTTGGAGAAATTCGATGACACTTCGGTCGATGTAACTAAAAACATATTAAAAATGAACAAAAAACATTTAAGAAAAAGGTTTTTAAACAATTTAAACCGAAAATGACCTTATTGTAAGGCATTGGAAGCCGATCACATTGTCTGGTAACGGTTCTTTCGGAACTGACAGCCAACGCTCAATATTATAGCCAATACATTTGACAGTTTCACCGCTATTTGCGTCAGCTGCGCGACGAATTAACAATTGACCCAACGACCATTCCTTCGATTTGAAATGCGCGTCCACCAAACGGTCAAATCGATCGCTGATCAACGCAACTTTCAGTCCGAGCACAAAAGGGTCACATAAATCGAAGACTTCGAACAAAAGGTCGGCACAAATGGAACTGAAAATACGGGGGGTTAAATGAGGTAAAAAGCTGCCACACTTTTGACAATTTACCGTTTTGTTAAAATTGGCCAAAAAAGAGCAAAATTTTCTCGTTAACGATGGAAAATTGTCAAAAATTTTCTTTCCGTTGATGAAAAAAACTTTCATTCCGGTGAGGGCGGGGGGATTTCCCGGAGCCCGTAGAAATAAGGCAAAACTCACATTTCTTTCAATTGTTTCTCCACTTTTTTCGGATTGTCCGACATTTGTTTTTTGTTGCTAATCCAAATGATTTTAATGATTTCAAATAAGCTAAAAACTAAAAAGATGACATTTTTAATACATATAAATTATTAAGCAAAATAAAAAACCGATTTTGGGCCAAAAATCCATTCTTTTAGATGAATTTGCATGTCGGATTCTCCGTACATTTTTGGGCATCCGATTAATTTTCGTGAATTTTAGGTGACTTTTATTCGGCCCGTTCAGTGCATTTCAATCAAGCACTAAAATTTTGATAAAATTTCTTTAACAATTGAGTCAAAATTTCAAAAATTTTTCTCGGCGGCGCCTATCGGCACCGCCGACCCCCCACCCTCCCTAAAAGTAAAGCAGAATCCCAAAAAAAAGAATGATGATGACAATGACATCGAAGGTCAAGAAAATCAACAATATGTGTTACCGGAAAATTAAAAATTTTTAGTGTTTAGAAAAATTTTTCCTTGAAAAGTCCCGGTTGGTCCCGGAACCGGTCCCGGTTGAAAATGTTGGTCCCGGTCCCGGTTTTTCTGGTCCCGGTAAGTCCCGGTCCCGGTTTTTCCCAAAAGTCCCGGTCCCGCTCAACCCTACTTTAGTACTACACTCCTTCCTTCTAACCATATTTTATATATGGCTTTTATCATAAATTTTTGACAATATTGCACCAAAAAGGACCAAAATATTCATTTTTATCAATTTTTTTGCCAAAATATGATTCTAAAATACTCAAAAAAATAAGCCAGATTCTTCTTCAAATTTAGGGGATAGGGCATTTTTCAATGTTTTTTTTTTGGCATAAACGCCCTAAAAAAGGCCGACAAAATGTGGCATTTTTTTTGCCATAAAACCCCTAGGGATCCAAAATTGCGCATTTTTAATGTGTTTTTTTGGCAAAAAAAACCTAAAATTTTCTCAAAATTTGCTGACCCAAAAAAATCTTTTTCAAAAAAAAAATTTTTGCTAAGGTGATCGGCTGGTACCATTCTCATCCCGGTTACGGATGTTGGCTGAACGGCATTGACGTGACCACGCAGTTCATCAACCAACAATACCAGGCACAAATTTTTTTTAAGAGGGAGGGGGGGGCTGGAAAAAACAAAAAAATTTCTTTGGATTTTTTTGGTTAGAAAATTTGAACGGAGGACGATTCGTTTTTGGCCAATTCGTTTTTTACCCTATTCGTTTTTGACCCGATTCGTTTTTTTTGGGACGATTCGTTTTTTTTGGGACGATTCGTTTTTTTAGGGACGATTCGTTTTTCTAGTAACAAAAAGCATTTATGAGCGGAATTTTAATGTTTTATGCAATTCTGAGAAGTGCCCGGGGGTTATTAAGACCGCTGATCACGAATATGACATCAGATTTATCATATGGTATCATCTAATCTATGATTTCGACATCTATATTTTTTGTAAAAAAATTTAAAATTTTTTTTCCAAAGTACCTAAAAAAGTGTTTCCAGGGGTATTCAGAGGCGCAGAATCCGAATCCGACCTCCATTTGAATCATTTCCGAACCCCTGACCCGGATTCGAACAAATTTTCAAAAATCATTTTTAACTAAGTTTATTTGCTTCTAACATAGTTCAAAGTTGTTTCCGCGGAAATTTTTTTGTAGATTCATGCTCAGCTTAATGTGAGGAATCGATTGGTGTATGAATTGCTCGGTTTTGTTCCATTACCATAAATCGATTTTTGAAATTTTTAAGATTTCTAAAAAAAGTTTCAATTTGGGTTCCGGTTAGAAATTGATCCAAACGGAGGTCGGATTCGGATTCTGCGCCTCTGAATACCCCTGGAAAACCCCAAAGGTTTCAAAAAAGCAGCGTTTTTTAAAAACAATTTCTTTTTTGTTAAGGTTGTCAAAAGGGTTCAAAACCCGGCACTTTTTTTTTGAAAGGTTCCAAAAGGTTCAAAAACGCGGCATTTTTTAAAAAAAATTTGTTAAGGTTGTCAAAAGGGTTCAAAACCCGGCATTTTTTTTTTTGAAAGATTCCAAAAGGTTCAAAAACGCGGCATTTTTTTAAAAAAATTTGTTAAGGTTGTCAAAAGGGTTCAAAACCCGGCATTTTTTTTTTTGAAACCTTCCTAAGGGTTCAAAAAAGCGGCATTTTTTTTTGAAAGGTTCCAAAGGGTTCAAAACCCGGCATTTTTTTTTTGAAAGGTTCCAAAGGGTTCAAAAAAGCGGCATTTTTTTTTGAAAGGTTCCAAAGGGTTCAAAACCCGGCATTTTTTTTTTGAAAGGTTCCAAAGGGTTCAAAAAAGCGGCATTTTTTTTTTGAAACGTTCCAAAGGGTTCAAAAAAGCGGCATTTTTTTTTTTGAAACTTTCCAAAGGGTTCAAAAAGCGGCATTTTTTTTTTGAAACGTTCCAAAGGGTTCAAAAAAGCGGCATTTTTTTTTTTGAAACTTTCCAAAGGGTTCAAAAAAGCGGCATTTTTTTTTGAAAGGTTCCAAAGGGTTCAAAACCCGGCATTTTTTTTTTGAAACGTTCCAAAGGGTTCAAAAAAGCGGCATTTTTTTTTGAAAGGTTCCAAAGGGTTCAAAACCCGGCATTTTTTTTTTGAAACGTTCCAAAGGGTTCAAAAAAGCGGCATTTTTTTTTTTGAAACTTTCCAAAGGGTTCAAAAAAGCGGCATTTTTTTTTGAAAGGTTCCAAAGGGTTCAAAACCCGGCATTTTTTTTTTGAAACGTTCCAAAGGGTTCAAAAAAGCGGCATTTTTTTTTTTGAAACTTTCCAAAGGGTTCAAAAAAGCGGCATTTTTTTTTTGAAACCTTCCAAAGGGTTCAAAAAAGCGGCATTTTTTTTTTGAAACCTTCCAAAGGGTTCAAAAAAGCGGCATTTTTTTTTGAAAGGTTCCAAAGGGTTCAAAACCCGGCATTTTTTTTTGAAACGTTCCAAAGGGTTCAAAAAAGCGGCATTTTTTTTTAAATTTGTTAAGGTTGTCAAAAGGGTTCAAAACCCGGCATTTTTTTTTTGAAAGATTCCAAAGGGTTCAAAACCCGGCATTTTTTTTTGAAAGATTCCAAAGGGTTCAAAAAAGCGGCATTTTTTAAAAAAAATTTGTTAAGGTTGTCAAAAGGGTTCAAAACCCGGCATTTTTTTTTGAAAGATTCCAAAAAGTTCAAAAACGCGGCATTTTTTAAAAAAAATTTGTTAAGGTTGTCAAAAGGGTTCAAAACCCGGCATTTTTTTTTGAAAGATTCCAAAGGGTTCAAAAACGCGGCATTTTTTTAAAAAAATTTGTTAAGGTTGTCAAAAGGGTTCAAAACCCGGCATTTTTTTTTGAAAGATTCCAAAAAGTTCAAAAACGCGGCATTTTTTAAAAAAAATTTGTTAAGGTTGTCAAAAGGGTTCAAAACCCGGCATTTTTTTTTGAAAGATTCCAAAAGGTTCAAAAACGCGGCATTTTTTAAAAAATTTGTTAAGGTTGTCAAAAGGGTTCAAAACCCGGCATTTTTTTTTTTGAAACCTTCCTAAGGGTTCAAAAAAGCGGCATTTTTTTTTGAAAGGTTCCAAAGGGTTCAAAACCCGGCATTTTTTTTTTGAAACGTTCCAAAGGGTTCAAAAAAGCGGCATTTTTTTTTTTGAAACTTTCCAAAGGGTTCAAAAAAGCGGCATTTTTTTTTGAAACCTTCCAAAGGGTTCAAAAAAGCGGCATTTTTTTTTGAAACGTTCCAAAGGGTTCAAAAAAGCGGCATTTTTTTTTGAAAGATTCCAAAAGGTTCAAAAACGCGGCATTTTTTAAAAAATTTGTTAAGGTTGTCAAAAGGGTTCAAAACCCGGCATTTTTTTTTGAAAGATTCCAAAAGGTTCAAAAACGCGGCATTTTTTAAAAAATTTGTTAAGGTTGTCAAAAGGGTTCAAAACCCGGCATTTTTTTTTGAAAGATTCCAAAAAGTTCAAAAACGCGGCATTTTTTAAAAAAAATTTGTTAAGGTTGTCAAAAGGGTTCAAAACCCGGCATTTTTTTTTGAAAGATTCCAAAAGGTTCAAAAACGCGGCATTTTTTAAAAAATTTGTTAAGGTTGTCAAAAGGGTTCAAAACCCGGCATTTTTTTTTTTGAAACCTTCCTAAGGGTTCAAAAAAGCGGCATTTTTTTTTGAAAGGTTCCAAAGGGTTCAAAACCCGGCATTTTTTTTTTGAAACGTTCCAAAGGGTTCAAAAAAGCGGCATTTTTTTTTGAAACCTTCCAAAGGGTTCAAAAAAGCGGCATTTTTTTTTGAAACGTTCCAAAGGGTTCAAAACCCGGCATTTTTTTTTGAAACGTTCCAAAGGGTTCAAAAAAGCGGCATTTTTTTTTTTGAAACTTTCCAAAGGGTTCAAAAAAGCGGCATTTTTTTTTTGAAACGTTCCAAAGGGTTCAAAAAAGCGGCATTTTTTTTTTTGAAACTTTCCAAAGGGTTCAAAAAAGCGGCATTTTTTTTTTGAAACGTTCCAAAGGGTTCAAAAAAGCGGCATTTTTTTTTTGAAACGTTCCAAAGGGTTCAAAAAAGCGGCATTTTTTTTTTTGAAACTTTCCAAAGGGTTCAAAAAAGCGGCATTTTTTTTTGAAAGGTTCCAAAGGGTTCAAAACCCGGCATTTTTTTTTGAAAGATTCCAAAAGGTTCAAAAACGCGGCATTTTTTAAAAAATTTGTTAAGGTTGTCAAAAGGGTTCAAAACCCGGCATTTTTTTTTGAAAGATTCCAAAAAGTTCAAAAACGCGGCATTTTTTAAAAAAAATTTGTTAAGGTTGTCAAAAGGGTTCAAAACCCGGCATTTTTTTTTGAAAGATTCCAAAAGGTTCAAAAACGCGGCATTTTTTAAAAAATTTGTTAAGGTTGTCAAAAGGGTTCAAAACCCGGCATTTTTTTTTTTGAAACCTTCCTAAGGGTTCAAAAAAGCGGCATTTTTTTTTGAAAGGTTCCAAAGGGTTCAAAACCCGGCATTTTTTTTTTGAAACGTTCCAAAGGGTTCAAAAAAGCGGCATTTTTTTTTGAAACCTTCCAAAGGGTTCAAAAAAGCGGCATTTTTTTTTGAAACGTTCCAAAGGGTTCAAAACCCGGCATTTTTTTTTGAAACGTTCCAAAGGGTTCAAAAAAGCGGCATTTTTTAAAAAAAATTTGTTAAGGTTGTCAAAAGGGTTCAAAACCCGGCATTTTTTTTTGAAAGATTCCAAAAAGTTCAAAAACGCGGCATTTTTTAAAAAAAATTTGTTAAGGTTGTCAAAAGGGTTCAAAACCCGGCATTTTTTTTTGAAAGATTCCAAAGGGTTCAAAAACGCGGCATTTTTTTAAAAAAATTTGTTAAGGTTGTCAAAAGGGTTCAAAACCCGGCATTTTTTTTTGAAAGATTCCAAAAAGTTCAAAAACGCGGCATTTTTTAAAAAAAATTTGTTAAGGTTGTCAAAAGGGTTCAAAACCCGGCATTTTTTTTTGAAAGATTCCAAAAGGTTCAAAAACGCGGCATTTTTTAAAAAATTTGTTAAGGTTGTCAAAAGGGTTCAAAACCCGGCATTTTTTTTTTTGAAACCTTCCTAAGGGTTCAAAAAAGCGGCATTTTTTTTTGAAAGGTTCCAAAGGGTTCAAAACCCGGCATTTTTTTTTTGAAACGTTCCAAAGGGTTCAAAAAAGCGGCATTTTTTTTTTTGAAACTTTCCAAAGGGTTCAAAAAAGCGGCATTTTTTTTTGAAACCTTCCAAAGGGTTCAAAAAAGCGGCATTTTTTTTTGAAACGTTCCAAAGGGTTCAAAAAAGCGGCATTTTTTTTTGAAAGATTCCAAAAGGTTCAAAAACGCGGCATTTTTTAAAAAATTTGTTAAGGTTGTCAAAAGGGTTCAAAACCCGGCATTTTTTTTTGAAAGATTCCAAAAGGTTCAAAAACGCGGCATTTTTTAAAAAATTTGTTAAGGTTGTCAAAAGGGTTCAAAACCCGGCATTTTTTTTTGAAAGATTCCAAAAAGTTCAAAAACGCGGCATTTTTTAAAAAAAATTTGTTAAGGTTGTCAAAAGGGTTCAAAACCCGGCATTTTTTTTTGAAAGATTCCAAAAGGTTCAAAAACGCGGCATTTTTTAAAAAATTTGTTAAGGTTGTCAAAAGGGTTCAAAACCCGGCATTTTTTTTTTTGAAACCTTCCTAAGGGTTCAAAAAAGCGGCATTTTTTTTTGAAAGGTTCCAAAGGGTTCAAAACCCGGCATTTTTTTTTTGAAACGTTCCAAAGGGTTCAAAAAAGCGGCATTTTTTTTTGAAACCTTCCAAAGGGTTCAAAAAAGCGGCATTTTTTTTTGAAACGTTCCAAAGGGTTCAAAACCCGGCATTTTTTTTTGAAACGTTCCAAAGGGTTCAAAAAAGCGGCATTTTTTTTTTTGAAACTTTCCAAAGGGTTCAAAAAAGCGGCATTTTTTTTTTGAAACGTTCCAAAGGGTTCAAAAAAGCGGCATTTTTTTTTTTGAAACTTTCCAAAGGGTTCAAAAAAGCGGCATTTTTTTTTTGAAACGTTCCAAAGGGTTCAAAAAAGCGGCATTTTTTTTTTGAAACGTTCCAAAGGGTTCAAAAAAGCGGCATTTTTTTTTTTGAAACTTTCCAAAGGGTTCAAAAAAGCGGCATTTTTTTTTGAAACCTTCCAAAGGGTTCAAAAAAGCGGCATTTTTTTTTTTGAAACTTTCCAAAGGGTTCAAAAAAGCGGCATTTTTTTTTGAAAGGTTCCAAAGGGTTCAAAAAAGCGGCATTTTTTTTTGAAAGATTCCAAAAAGTTCAAAAACGCGGCATTTTTTAAAAAAAATTTGTTAAGGTTGTCAAAAGGGTTCAAAACCCGGCATTTTTTTTTGAAAGATTCCAAAGGGTTCAAAAACGCGGCATTTTTTTAAAAAAATTTGTTAAGGTTGTCAAAAGGGTTCAAAACCCGGCATTTTTTTTTGAAAGATTCCAAAAAGTTCAAAAACGCGGCATTTTTTAAAAAAAATTTGTTAAGGTTGTCAAAAGGGTTCAAAACCCGGCATTTTTTTTTGAAAGATTCCAAAAGGTTCAAAAACGCGGCATTTTTTAAAAAATTTGTTAAGGTTGTCAAAAGGGTTCAAAACCCGGCATTTTTTTTTTTGAAACCTTCCTAAGGGTTCAAAAAAGCGGCATTTTTTTTTGAAAGGTTCCAAAGGGTTCAAAACCCGGCATTTTTTTTTTGAAACGTTCCAAAGGGTTCAAAAAAGCGGCATTTTTTTTTTTGAAACTTTCCAAAGGGTTCAAAAAAGCGGCATTTTTTTTTGAAACCTTCCAAAGGGTTCAAAAAAGCGGCATTTTTTTTTGAAACGTTCCAAAGGGTTCAAAAAAGCGGCATTTTTTTTTGAAAGATTCCAAAAGGTTCAAAAACGCGGCATTTTTTAAAAAATTTGTTAAGGTTGTCAAAAGGGTTCAAAACCCGGCATTTTTTTTTGAAAGATTCCAAAAGGTTCAAAAACGCGGCATTTTTTAAAAAATTTGTTAAGGTTGTCAAAAGGGTTCAAAACCCGGCATTTTTTTTTGAAAGATTCCAAAAAGTTCAAAAACGCGGCATTTTTTAAAAAAAATTTGTTAAGGTTGTCAAAAGGGTTCAAAACCCGGCATTTTTTTTTGAAAGATTCCAAAAGGTTCAAAAACGCGGCATTTTTTAAAAAATTTGTTAAGGTTGTCAAAAGGGTTCAAAACCCGGCATTTTTTTTTTTGAAACCTTCCTAAGGGTTCAAAAAAGCGGCATTTTTTTTTGAAAGGTTCCAAAGGGTTCAAAACCCGGCATTTTTTTTTTGAAACGTTCCAAAGGGTTCAAAAAAGCGGCATTTTTTTTTGAAACCTTCCAAAGGGTTCAAAAAAGCGGCATTTTTTTTTGAAACGTTCCAAAGGGTTCAAAACCCGGCATTTTTTTTTGAAACGTTCCAAAGGGTTCAAAAAAGCGGCATTTTTTTTTTTGAAACTTTCCAAAGGGTTCAAAAAAGCGGCATTTTTTTTTTGAAACGTTCCAAAGGGTTCAAAAAAGCGGCATTTTTTTTTTGAAACGTTCCAAAGGGTTCAAAAAAGCGGCATTTTTTTTTTTGAAACTTTCCAAAGGGTTCAAAAAAGCGGCATTTTTTTTTTGAAACGTTCCAAAGGGTTCAAAAAAGCGGCATTTTTTTTTTTGAAACGTTCCAAAGGGTTCAAAAAAGCGGCATTTTTTTTTTTGAAACTTTCCAAAGGGTTCAAAAAAGCGGCATTTTTTTTTGAAACCTTCCAAAGGGTTCAAAAAAGCGGCATTTTTTTTTTGAAACGTTCCAAAGGGTTCAAAAAAGCGGCATTTTTTTTTTTGAAAGATTCCAAAGGGTTCAAAAACGCGGCATTTTTTTAAAAAAATTTGTTAAGGTTGTCAAAAGGGTTCAAAACCCGGCATTTTTTTTTGAAAGATTCCAAAAAGTTCAAAAACGCGGCATTTTTTAAAAAAAATTTGTTAAGGTTGTCAAAAGGGTTCAAAACCCGGCATTTTTTTTTGAAAGATTCCAAAAGGTTCAAAAACGCGGCATTTTTTAAAAAATTTGTTAAGGTTGTCAAAAGGGTTCAAAACCCGGCATTTTTTTTTTTGAAACCTTCCTAAGGGTTCAAAAAAGCGGCATTTTTTTTTGAAAGGTTCCAAAGGGTTCAAAACCCGGCATTTTTTTTTTGAAACGTTCCAAAGGGTTCAAAAAAGCGGCATTTTTTTTTGAAACCTTCCAAAGGGTTCAAAAAAGCGGCATTTTTTTTTTGTAACGTTCCAAAGGGTTCAAAAAAGCGGCATTTTTTTTTGAAACCTTCCAAAGGGTTCAAAAAAGCGGCATTTTTTTTTGAAACGTTCCAAAGGGTTCAAAAAAGCGGCATTTTTTTTTGAAAGGTTCCAAAGGGTTCAAAACCCGGCATTTTTTTTTTGAAACGTTCCAAAGGGTTCAAAAAAGCGGCATTTTTTTTTTTGAAACTTTCCAAAGGGTTCAAAAAAGCGGCATTTTTTTTTGAAACCTTCCAAAGGGTTCAAAAAAGCGGCATTTTTTTTTGAAACGTTCCAAAGGGTTCAAAAAAGCGGCATTTTTTTTTGAAAGATTCCAAAAGGTTCAAAAACGCGGCATTTTTTAAAAAATTTGTTAAGGTTGTCAAAAGGGTTCAAAACCCGGCATTTTTTTTTGAAAGATTCCCAAAGGTTCAAAAACGCGGCATTTTTTAAAAAATTTGTTAAGGTTGTCAAAAGGGTTCAAAACCCGGCATTTTTTTTTGAAAGATTCCAAAAAGTTCAAAAACGCGGCATTTTTTAAAAAAAATTTGTTAAGGTTGTCAAAAGGGTTCAAAACCCGGCATTTTTTTTTGAAAGATTCCAAAAGGTTCAAAAACGCGGCATTTTTTAAAAAATTTGTTAAGGTTGTCAAAAGGGTTCAAAACCCGGCATTTTTTTTTTTGAAACCTTCCTAAGGGTTCAAAAAAGCGGCATTTTTTTTTGAAAGGTTCCAAAGGGTTCAAAACCCGGCATTTTTTTTTTGAAACGTTCCAAAGGGTTCAAAAAAGCGGCATTTTTTTTTGAAACCTTCCAAAGGGTTCAAAAAAGCGGCATTTTTTTTTGAAACGTTCCAAAGGGTTCAAAACCCGGCATTTTTTTTTGAAACGTTCCAAAGGGTTCAAAAAAGCGGCATTTTTTTTTTTGAAACTTTCCAAAGGGTTCAAAAAAGCGGCATTTTTTTTTTGAAACGTTCCAAAGGGTTCAAAAAAGCGGCATTTTTTTTTTGAAACGTTCCAAAGGGTTCAAAAAAGCGGCATTTTTTTTTTTGAAACTTTCCAAAGGGTTCAAAAAAGCGGCATTTTTTTTTTGAAACGTTCCAAAGGGTTCAAAAAAGCGGCATTTTTTTTTTGAAACGTTCCAAAGGGTTCAAAAAAGCGGCATTTTTTTTTTTGAAACTTTCCAAAGGGTTCAAAAAAGCGGCATTTTTTTTTGAAACCTTCCAAAGGGTTCAAAAAAGCGGCATTTTTTTTTTGAAACGTTCCAAAGGGTTCAAAAAAGCGGCATTTTTTTTTTTGAAAGATTCCAAAGGGTTCAAAAACGCGGCATTTTTTTAAAAAAATTTGTTAAGGTTGTCAAAAGGGTTCAAAACCCGGCATTTTTTTTTGAAAGATTCCAAAAAGTTCAAAAACGCGGCATTTTTTAAAAAAAATTTGTTAAGGTTGTCAAAAGGGTTCAAAACCCGGCATTTTTTTTTGAAAGATTCCAAAAGGTTCAAAAACGCGGCATTTTTTAAAAAATTTGTTAAGGTTGTCAAAAGGGTTCAAAACCCGGCATTTTTTTTTTTGAAACCTTCCTAAGGGTTCAAAAAAGCGGCATTTTTTTTTGAAAGGTTCCAAAGGGTTCAAAACCCGGCATTTTTTTTTTGAAACGTTCCAAAGGGTTCAAAAAAGCGGCATTTTTTTTTGAAACCTTCCAAAGGGTTCAAAAAAGCGGCATTTTTTTTTGAAACGTTCCAAAGGGTTCAAAACCCGGCATTTTTTTTTGAAACGTTCCAAAGGGTTCAAAAAAGCGGCATTTTTTTTTGAAACCTTCCAAAGGGTTCAAAAAAGCGGCATTTTTTTTTGAAATATTCCAAAGGGTTCAAAACCCGGCATTTTTTTTTTAAACGTTCCAAAGGGTTCAAAAAAGCGGCATTTTTTTTTTGAAACTTTCCAAAGGGTTCAAAAAAGCGGCATTTTTTTTTTGAAACTTTCCAAAGGGTTCAAAAACGCGGCATTTTTTAAAAAATTTGTTAAGGTTGTCAAAAGGGTTCAAAACCCGGCATATTTTTTTTTGAAACCTTCCTAAGGGTTCAAAAAAGCGGCATTTTTTTTTGAAAGGTTCCAAAGGGTTCAAAACCCGGCATTTTTTTTTTGAAACGTTCCAAAGGGTTCAAAAAAGCGGCATTTTTTTTTGAAACCTTCCAAAGGGTTCAAAAAAGCGGCATTTTTTTTTGAAACGTTCCAAAGGGTTCAAAACCCGGCATTTTTTTTTGAAACGTTCCAAAGGGTTCAAAAAAGCGGCATTTTTTTTTTTGAAACTTTCCAAAGGGTTCAAAAAAGCGGCATTTTTTTTTTGAAACGTTCCAAAGGGTTCAAAAAAGCGGCATTTTTTTTTTGAAACGTTCCAAAGGGTTCAAAAAAGCGGCATTTTTTTTTTTGAAACTTTCCAAAGGGTTCAAAAAAGCGGCATTTTTTTTTTGAAACGTTCCAAAGGGTTCAAAAAAGCGGCATTTTTTTTTTTGAAACGTTCCAAAGGGTTCAAAAAAGCGGCATTTTTTTTTGAAACCTTCCAAAGGGTTCAAAAAAGCGGCATTTTTTTTTGAAACGTTCCAAAGGGTTCAAAAAAGCGGCATTTTTTTTTGAAAGATTCCAAAAGGTTCAAAAACGCGGCATTTTTTTTTTAAACGTTCCAAAGGGTTCAAAAAAGCGGCATTTTTTTTTTGAAACTTTCCAAAGGGTTCAAAAAAGCGGCATTTTTTTTTTGAAACGTTCCAAAGGGTTCAAAAAAGCGGCATTTTTTTTTTGAAACGTTCCAAAGGGTTCAAAAAAGCGGCATTTTTTTTTTTGAAACTTTCCAAAGGGTTCAAAAAAGCGGCATTTTTTTTTGAAACTTTCCAAAGGGTTCAAAAAAGCGGCATTTTTTTTTGAAACCTTCCAAAGGGTTCAAAAAAGCGGCATTTTTTTTTGAAACGTTCCAAAGGGTTCAAAAAAGCGGCATTTTTTTTTTGAAACTTTCCAAAGGGTTCAAAAAAGCGGCATTTTTTTTTTGAAACCTTCCAAAGGGTTCAAAAAAGCGGCATTTTTTTTTGAAACGTTCCAAAGGGTTCAAAAAAGCGGCATTTTTTTTTGAAAGGTTCCAAAGGGTTCAAAACCCGGCATTTTTTTTTGAAACGTTCCAAAGGGTTCAAAAAAGCGGCATTTTTTTTTTGAAACGTTCCAAAGGGTTCAAAAAAGCGGCATTTTTTTTTGAAACCTTCCAAAGGGTTCAAAAAAGCGGCATTTTTTTTTGAAACGTTCCAAAGGGTTCAAAAAAGCGGCATTTTTTTTTTTTGAAACGTTCCAAAGGGTTCAAAAAAGCGGCATTTTTTTTTTTAAACGTTCCAAAGGGTTCAAAAAAGCGGCATTTTTTTTTTGAAACTTTCCAAAGGGTTCAAAAAAGCGGCATTTTTTTTTTGAAACGTTCCAAAGGGTTCAAAAAAGCGGCATTTTTTTTTTGAAACGTTCCAAAGGGTTCAAAAAAGCGGCATTTTTTTTTTTGAAACTTTCCAAAGGGTTCAAAAAAGCGGCATTTTTTTTTGAAACTTTCCAAAGGGTTCAAAAAAGCGGCATTTTTTTTTGAAACCTTCCAAAGGGTTCAAAAAAGCGGCATTTTTTTTTGAAACGTTCCAAAGGGTTCAAAAAAGCGGCATTTTTTTTTTTGAAACTTTCCAAAGGGTTCAAAAAAGCGGCATTTTTTTTTTGAAACCTTCCAAAGGGTTCAAAAAAGCGGCATTTTTTTTTGAAACGTTCCAAAGGGTTCAAAAAAGCGGCATTTTTTTTTGAAAGGTTCCAAAGGGTTCAAAACCCGGCATTTTTTTTTGAAACGTTCCAAAGGGTTCAAAAAAGCGGCATTTTTTTTTTGAAACGTTCCAAAGGGTTCAAAAAAGCGGCATTTTTTTTTTTGAAAGATTCCAAAGGGTTCAAAAACGCGGCATTTTTTAAAAAAAATTTGTTAAGGTTGTCAAAAGGGTTCAAAACCCGGCATTTTTTTTTGAAAGATTCCAAAAAGTTCAAAAACGCGGCATTTTTTAAAAAAAATTTGTTAAGGTTGTCAAAAGGGTTCAAAACCCGGCATTTTTTTTTGAAAGATTCCAAAAGGTTCAAAAACGCGGCATTTTTTAAAAAATTTGTTAAGGTTGTCAAAAGGGTTCAAAACCCGGCATTTTTTTTTTTGAAACCTTCCTAAGGGTTCAAAAAAGCGGCATTTTTTTTTGAAACGTTCCAAAGGGTTCAAAAAAGCGGCATTTTTTTTTGAAATATTCCAAAGGGTTCAAAACCCGGCATTTTTTTTTTAAACGTTCCAAAGGGTTCAAAAAAGCGGCATTTTTTTTTTGAAACTTTCCAAAGGGTTCAAAAAAGCGGCATTTTTTTTTGAAAGGTTCCAAAGGGTTCAAAACCCGGCATTTTTTTTTTGAAACGTTCCAAAGGGTTCAAAAAAGCGGCATTTTTTTTTTTGAAACTTTCCAAAGGGTTCAAAAAAGCGGCATTTTTTTTTTTTGAAACGTTCCAAAGGGTTCAAAAAAGCGGCATTTTTTTTTTTGAAACGTTCCAAAGGGTTCAAAAAAGCGGCATTTTTTTTTTTGAAACTTTCCAAAGGGTTCAAAAAAGCGGCATTTTTTTTTGAAACTTTCCAAAGGGTTCAAAAAAGCGGCATTTTTTTTTGAAACCTTCCAAAGGGTTCAAAAAAGCGGCATTTTTTTTTGAAACGTTCCAAAGGGTTCAAAAAAGCGGCATTTTTTTTTTTGAAACTTTCCAAAGGGTTCAAAAAAGCGGCATTTTTTTTTTGAAACCTTCCAAAGGGTTCAAAAAAGCGGCATTTTTTTTTGAAACGTTCCAAAGGGTTCAAAAAAGCGGCATTTTTTTTTGAAAGGTTCCAAAGGGTTCAAAACCCGGCATTTTTTTTTGAAACGTTCCAAAGGGTTCAAAAAAGCGGCATTTTTTTTTTGAAACGTTCCAAAGGGTTCAAAAAAGCGGCATTTTTTTTTTTTGAAAGATTCCAAAGGGTTCAAAAACGCGGCATTTTTTAAAAAAAATTTGTTAAGGTTGTCAAAAGGGTTCAAAACCCGGCATTTTTTTTTGAAAGATTCCAAAAAGTTCAAAAACGCGGCATTTTTTAAAAAAAATTTGTTAAGGTTGTCAAAAGGGTTCAAAACCCGGCATTTTTTTTTGAAAGATTCCAAAAGGTTCAAAAACGCGGCATTTTTTAAAAAATTTGTTAAGGTTGTCAAAAGGGTTCAAAACCCGGCATTTTTTTTTTGAAACCTTCCTAAGGGTTCAAAAAAGCGGCATTTTTTTTTGAAAGGTTCCAAAGGGTTCAAAACCCGGCATTTTTTTTTTGAAACGTTCCAAAGGGTTCAAAAAAGCGGCATTTTTTTTTTTGAAACTTTCCAAAGGGTTCAAAAAAGCGGCATTTTTTTTTGAAACCTTCCAAAGGGTTCAAAAAAGCGGCATTTTTTTTTGAAACGTTCCAAAGGGTTCAAAAAAGCGGCATTTTTTTTTGAAAGGTTCCAAAGGGTTCAAAACCCGGCATTTTTTTTTGAAACGTTCCAAAGGGTTCAAAAAAGCGGCATTTTTTTTTTTGAAACTTTCCAAAGGGTTCAAAAAAGCGGCATTTTTTTTTTTGAAACCTTCCAAAGGGTTCAAAAAAGCGGCATTTGTTTTTGAAACGTTCCAAAGGGTTCAAAAAAGCGGCATTTTTTTTTTTTGAAACTTTCCAAAGGGTTCAAAAAAGCGGCATTTTTTTTTTGAAACGTTCCAAAGGGTTCAAAAAAGCGGCATTTTTTTTTTGAAACTTTCCAAAGGGTTCAAAAAAGCGGCATTTTTTTTTTGAAACGTTCCAAAGGGTTCAAAAACGCGGCATTTTTTAAAAAATTTGTTAAGGTTGTCAAAAGGGTTCAAAACCCGGCATTTTTTTTTTTGAAACCTTCCTAAGGGTTCAAAAAAGCGGCATTTTTTTTTGAAAGGTTCCAAAGGGTTCAAAACCCGGCATTTTTTTTTTTGAAACGTTCCAAAGGGTTCAAAAAAGCGGCATTTTTTTTTGAAACCTTCCAAAGGGTTCAAAAAAGCGGCATTTTTTTTTGAAACGTTCCAAAGGGTTCAAAACCCGGCATTTTTTTTTGAAACGTTCCAAAGGGTTCAAAAAAGCGGCATTTTTTTTTTGAAACTTTCCAAAGGGTTCAAAAAAGCGGCATTTTTTTTTTGAAACGTTCCAAAGGGTTCAAAAAAGCGGCATTTTTTTTTTGAAACGTTCCAAAGGGTTCAAAAAAGCGGCATTTTTTTTTTTGAAACTTTCCAAAGGGTTCAAAAAAGCGGCATTTTTTTTTTGAAACGTTCCAAAGGGTTCAAAAAAGCGGCATTTTTTTTTTTGAAACGTTCCAAAGGGTTCAAAAAAGCGGCATTTTTTTTTTGAAACCTTCCAAAGGGTTCAAAAAAGCGGCATTTTTTTTTGAAACGTTCCAAAGGGTTCAAAAAAGCGGCATTTTTTTTTGAAATATTCCAAAGGGTTCAAAACCCGGCATTTTTTTTTTAAACGTTCCAAAGGGTTCAAAAAAGCGGCATTTTTTTTTTGAAACTTTCCAAAGGGTTCAAAAAAGCGGCATTTTTTTTTTGAAACGTTCCAAAGGGTTCAAAAAAGCGGCATTTTTTTTTTGAAACGTTCCAAAGGGTTCAAAAAAGCGGCATTTTTTTTTTTTGAAACTTTCCAAAGGGTTCAAAAAAGCGGCATTTTTTTTTGAAACTTTCCAAAGGGTTCAAAAAAGCGGCATTTTTTTTTGAAACCTTCCAAAGGGTTCAAAAAAGCGGCATTTTTTTTTGAAACGTTCCAAAGGGTTCAAAAAAGCGGCATTTTTTTTTTTGAAACTTTCCAAAGGGTTCAAAAAAGCGGCATTTTTTTTTTGAAACCTTCCAAAGGGTTCAAAAAAGCGGCATTTTTTTTTGAAACGTTCCAAAGGGTTCAAAAAAGCGGCATTTTTTTTTGAAAGGTTCCAAAGGGTTCAAAACCCGGCATTTTTTTTTGAAACGTTCCAAAGGGTTCAAAAAAGCGGCATTTTTTTTTTGAAACGTTCCAAAGGGTTCAAAAAAGCGGCATTTTTTTTTGAAACCTTCCAAAGGGTTCAAAAAAGCGGCATTTTTTTTTGAAACGTTCCAAAGGGTTCAAAAAAGCGGCATTTTTTTTTTGAAATATTCCAAAGGGTTCAAAACCCGGCATTTTTTTTTTTAAACGTTCCAAAGGGTTCAAAAAAGCGGCATTTTTTTTTTGAAACTTTCCAAAGGGTTCAAAAAAGCGGCATTTTTTTTTTGAAACGTTCCAAAGGGTTCAAAAAAGCGGCATTTTTTTTTTTGAAACGTTCCAAAGGGTTCAAAAAAGCGGCATTTTTTTTTTTGAAACTTTCCAAAGGGTTCAAAAAAGCGGCATTTTTTTTTGAAACTTTCCAAAGGGTTCAAAAAAGCGGCATTTTTTTTTGAAACCTTCCAAAGGGTTCAAAAAAGCGGCATTTTTTTTTGAAACGTTCCAAAGGGTTCAAAAAAGCGGCATTTTTTTTTTTTGAAACTTTCCAAAGGGTTCAAAAAAGCGGCATTTTTTTTTTGAAACCTTCCAAAGGGTTCAAAAAAGCGGCATTTTTTTTTGAAACGTTCCAAAGGGTTCAAAAAAGCGGCATTTTTTTTTGAAAGGTTCCAAAGGGTTCAAAACCCGGCATTTTTTTTTGAAACGTTCCAAAGGGTTCAAAAAAGCGGCATTTTTTTTTTGAAACGTTCCAAAGGGTTCAAAAAAGCGGCATTTTTTTTTTTGAAAGATTCCAAAGGGTTCAAAAACGCGGCATTTTTTAAAAAAAATTTGTTAAGGTTGTCAAAAGGGTTCAAAACCCGGCATTTTTTTTTGAAAGATTCCAAAAAGTTCAAAAACGCGGCATTTTTTAAAAAAAATTTGTTAAGGTTGTCAAAAGGGTTCAAAACCCGGCATTTTTTTTTGAAAGATTCCAAAAGGTTCAAAAACGCGGCATTTTTTAAAAAATTTGTTAAGGTTGTCAAAAGGGTTCAAAACCCGGCATTTTTTTTTTTGAAACCTTCCTAAGGGTTCAAAAAAGCGGCATTTTTTTTTGAAACGTTCCAAAGGGTTCAAAAAAGCGGCATTTTTTTTTGAAATATTCCAAAGGGTTCAAAACCCGGCATTTTTTTTTTAAACGTTCCAAAGGGTTCAAAAAAGCGGCATTTTTTTTTTGAAACTTTCCAAAGGGTTCAAAAAAGCGGCATTTTTTTTTTGAAACGTTCCAAAGGGTTCAAAAAAGCGGCATTTTTTTTTTTGAAACGTTCCAAAGGGTTCAAAAAAGCGGCATTTTTTTTTTTGAAACTTTCCAAAGGGTTCAAAAAAGCGGCATTTTTTTTTGAAACTTTCCAAAGGGTTCAAAAAAGCGGCATTTTTTTTTGAAACCTTCCAAAGGGTTCAAAAAAGCGGCATTTTTTTTTGAAACGTTCCAAAGGGTTCAAAAAAGCGGCATTTTTTTTTTTGAAACTTTCCAAAGGGTTCAAAAAAGCGGCATTTTTTTTTTGAAACCTTCCAAAGGGTTCAAAAAAGCGGCATTTTTTTTTGAAACGTTCCAAAGGGTTCAAAAAAGCGGCATTTTTTTTTGAAAGGTTCCAAAGGGTTCAAAACCCGGCATTTTTTTTTGAAACGTTCCAAAGGGTTCAAAAAAGCGGCATTTTTTTTTTGAAACGTTCCAAAGGGTTCAAAAAAGCGGCATTTTTTTTTTTTGAAAGATTCCAAAGGGTTCAAAAACGCGGCATTTTTTAAAAAAAATTTGTTAAGGTTGTCAAAAGGGTTCAAAACCCGGCATTTTTTTTTGAAAGATTCCAAAAAGTTCAAAAACGCGGCATTTTTTAAAAAAAATTTGTTAAGGTTGTCAAAAGGGTTCAAAACCCGGCATTTTTTTTTGAAAGATTCCAAAAGGTTCAAAAACGCGGCATTTTTTAAAAAATTTGTTAAGGTTGTCAAAAGGGTTCAAAACCCGGCATTTTTTTTTTGAAACCTTCCTAAGGGTTCAAAAAAGCGGCATTTTTTTTTGAAAGGTTCCAAAGGGTTCAAAACCCGGCATTTTTTTTTTGAAACGTTCCAAAGGGTTCAAAAAAGCGGCATTTTTTTTTTTGAAACTTTCCAAAGGGTTCAAAAAAGCGGCATTTTTTTTTGAAACCTTCCAAAGGGTTCAAAAAAGCGGCATTTTTTTTTGAAACGTTCCAAAGGGTTCAAAAAAGCGGCATTTTTTTTTGAAAGGTTCCAAAGGGTTCAAAACCCGGCATTTTTTTTTGAAACGTTCCAAAGGGTTCAAAAAAGCGGCATTTTTTTTTTTGAAACTTTCCAAAGGGTTCAAAAAAGCGGCATTTTTTTTTTTGAAACCTTCCAAAGGGTTCAAAAAAGCGGCATTTTTTTTTGAAACGTTCCAAAGGGTTCAAAAAAGCGGCATTTTTTTTTTTTGAAACTTTCCAAAGGGTTCAAAAAAGCGGCATTTTTTTTTTGAAACGTTCCAAAGGGTTCAAAAAAGCGGCATTTTTTTTTTGAAACTTTCCAAAGGGTTCAAAAAAGCGGCATTTTTTTTTTGAAACGTTCCAAAGGGTTCAAAAAAGCGGCATTTTTTTTTTTGAAACGTTCCAAAGGGTTCAAAAAAGCGGCATTTTTTTTTTTTGAAACTTTCCAAAGGGTTCAAAAAAGCGGCATTTTTTTTTGAAACTTTCCAAAGGGTTCAAAAAAGCGGCATTTTTTTTTTGAAACTTTCCAAAGGGTTCAAAAAAGCGGCATTTTTTTTTTGAAACCTTCCAAAGGGTTCAAAAAAGCGGCATTTTTTTTTGAAACGTTCCAAAGGGTTCAAAAAAGCGGCATTTTTTTTTGAAAGGTTCCAAAGGGTTCAAAACCCGGCATTTTTTTTTGAAACGTTCCAAAGGGTTCAAAAAAGCGGCATTTTTTTTTTGAAACGTTCCAAAGGGTTCAAAAAAGCGGCATTTTTTTTTTTTGAAAGATTCCAAAGGGTTCAAAAACGCGGCATTTTTTAAAAAAAATTTGTTAAGGTTGTCAAAAGGGTTCAAAACCCGGCATTTTTTTTTGAAAGATTCCAAAAAGTTCAAAAACGCGGCATTTTTTAAAAAAAATTTGTTAAGGTTGTCAAAAGGGTTCAAAACCCGGCATTTTTTTTTGAAAGATTCCAAAAGGTTCAAAAACGCGGCATTTTTTAAAAAATTTGTTAAGGTTGTCAAAAGGGTTCAAAACCCGGCATTTTTTTTTTGAAACCTTCCTAAGGGTTCAAAAAAGCGGCATTTTTTTTTGAAAGGTTCCAAAGGGTTCAAAACCCGGCATTTTTTTTTTGAAACGTTCCAAAGGGTTCAAAAAAGCGGCATTTTTTTTTTTGAAACTTTCCAAAGGGTTCAAAAAAGCGGCATTTTTTTTTGAAACCTTCCAAAGGGTTCAAAAAAGCGGCATTTTTTTTTGAAACGTTCCAAAGGGTTCAAAAAAGCGGCATTTTTTTTTGAAAGGTTCCAAAGGGTTCAAAACCCGGCATTTTTTTTTGAAACGTTCCAAAGGGTTCAAAAAAGCGGCATTTTTTTTTTTGAAACTTTCCAAAGGGTTCAAAAAAGCGGCATTTTTTTTTTTGAAACCTTCCAAAGGGTTCAAAAAAGCGGCATTTTTTTTTGAAACGTTCCAAAGGGTTCAAAAAAGCGGCATTTTTTTTTTTTGAAACTTTCCAAAGGGTTCAAAAAAGCGGCATTTTTTTTTTGAAACCTTCCAAAGGGTTCAAAAAAGCGGCATTTTTTTTTGAAACGTTCCAAAGGGTTCAAAAAAGCGGCATTTTTTTTTGAAAGGTTCCAAAGGGTTCAAAACCCGGCATTTTTTTTTTGAAACGTTCCAAAGGGTTCAAAAAAGCGGCATTTTTTTTTTGAAACTTTCCAAAGGGTTCAAAAAAGCGGCATTTTTTTTTTGAAACGTTCCAAAGGGTTCAAAAAAGCGGCATTTTTTTTTTGAAACCTTCCAAAGGGTTCAAAAAAGCGGCATTTTTTTTTTTGAAACCTTCCAAAGGGTTCAAAAAAGCGGCATTTTTTTTTGAAACGTTCCAAAGGGTTCAAAAAAGCGGCATTTTTTTTTTGAAACGTTCCAAAGGGTTCAAAAACCCGGCATTTTTTTTTGAAACGTTCCAAAGGGTTCAAAAAAGCGGCATTTTTTTTTTTGAAACTTTCCAAAGGGTTCAAAAAAGCGGCATTTTTTTTTTTGAAACCTTCCAAAGGGTTCAAAAAAGCGGCATTTTTTTTTGAAACGTTCCAAAGGGTTCAAAAAAGCGGCATTTTTTTTTTTTGAAACTTTCCAAAGGGTTCAAAAAAGCGGCATTTTTTTTTTGAAACCTTCCAAAGGGTTCAAAAAAGCGGCATTTTTTTTTGAAACGTTCCAAAGGGTTCAAAAAAGCGGCATTTTTTTTTGAAAGGTTCCAAAGGGTTCAAAACCCGGCATTTTTTTTTGAAACGTTCCAAAGGGTTCAAAAAAGCGGCATTTTTTTTTTGAAACTTTCCAAAGGGTTCAAAAAAGCGGCATTTTTTTTTTGAAACGTTCCAAAGGGTTCAAAAAAGCGGCATTTTTTTTTTGAAACCTTCCAAAGGGTTCAAAAAAGCGGCATTTTTTTTTTGAAACGTTCCAAAGGGTTCAAAAAAGCGGCATTTTTTTTTTTTGAAACTTTCCAAAGGGTTCAAAAAAGCGGCATTTTTTTTTTGAAACCTTCCAAAGGGTTCAAAAAAGCGGCATTTTTTTTTGAAACGTTCCAAAGGGTTCAAAAAAGCGGCATTTTTTTTTGAAAGGTTCCAAAGGGTTCAAAACCCGGCATTTTTTTTTGAAACGTTCCAAAGGGTTCAAAAAAGCGGCATTTTTTTTTTGAAACTTTCCAAAGGGTTCAAAAAAGCGGCATTTTTTTTTTTGAAACCTTCCAAAGGGTTCAAAAAAGCGGCATTTTTTTTTTGAAACCTTCCAAAGGATTCAAAAAAGCGGCATTTTTTTTGAAAGGTTCCAAAGGGTTCAAAACCCGGCATTTTTTTTTTGAAAGATTCCAAAGGGTTCAAAACCCGGCATTTTTTTTTGAAAGATTCCAAAGGGTTCAAAAACGCGGCATTTTTTAAAAAATTTGTTAAGGTTGTCAAAAGGGTTCAAAACCCGGCATTTTTTTTTGAAAGATTCCAAAGGGTTCAAAAACGCGGCATTTTTAAAAAAAAATTTGTTAAGGTTGTCAAAAGGGTTCAAAACCCGGCATTTTTTTTTGAAAGATTCCAAAGGGTTCAAAAACGCGGCATTTTTTAAAAAAAATTTGTTAAGGTTGTCAAAAGGGTTCAAAACCCGGCATTTTTTTTTGAAAGGTTGCAAAGGGTTCAAAAAAACGGCATATTTTTTTTGAAGGGTTCCAAAGGGTTCAAAAAGCGGCATTTTTTTTAAAAATTTGTTAAGGTTGTCAAAAGGGTTCAAAACCCGGCACTTTTTTTTGAAACGTTCCAAAGGGTTCAAAAAAGCGGCATTTTTTTTTTTGAAACTTTCCAAAGGGTTCAAAAAAGCGGCATTTTTTTTTTGAAACCTTCCAAAGGGTTCAAAAAAGCGGCATTTTTTTTTGAAACGTTCCAAAGGGTTCAAAAAAGCGGCATTTTTTTTTGAAAGGTTCCAAAGGGTTCAAAACCCGGCATTTTTTTTTGAAACGTTCCAAAGGGTTCAAAAAAGCGGCATTTTTTTTTTGAAACTTTCCAAAGGGTTCAAAAAAGCGGCATTTTTTTTTTTTGAAACTTTCCAAAGGGTTCAAAAAAGCGGCATTTTTTTTTTGAAACCTTCCAAAGGGTTCAAAAAAGCGGCATTTTTTTTTGAAACGTTCCAAAGGGTTCAAAAAAGCGGCATTTTTTTTTTTGAAACTTTCCAAAGGGTTCAAAAAAGCGGCATTTTTTTTTTTGAAACCTTCCAAAGGGTTCAAAAAAGCGGCATTTTTTTTTTGAAACCTTCCAAAGGATTCAAAAAAGCGGCATTTTTTTTGAAAGGTTCCAAAGGGTTCAAAACCCGGCATTTTTTTTTTTGAAAGATTCCAAAGGGTTCAAAACCCGGCATTTTTTTTTGAAAGATTCCAAAGGGTTCAAAAACGCGGCATTTTTTAAAAAATTTGTTAAGGTTGTCAAAAGGGTTCAAAACCCGGCATTTTTTTTTGAAAGATTCCAAAGGGTTCAAAAACGCGGCATTTTTAAAAAAAAATTTGTTAAGGTTGTCAAAAGGGTTCAAAACCCGGCATTTTTTTTTGAAAGATTCCAAAGGGTTCAAAAACGCGGCATTTTTTAAAAAAAATTTGTTAAGGTTGTCAAAAGGGTTCAAAACCCGGCATTTTTTTTTGAAAGGTTGCAAAGGGTTCAAAAAAACGGCATATTTTTTTTGAAGGGTTCCAAAGGGTTCAAAAAGCGGCATTTTTTTTAAAATTTGTTAAGGTTGTCAAAAGGGTTCAAAACCCGGCACTTTTTTTTGAAAGGTTCCAAAGGCTTCAAAAAAGCGGCAGTTGGTTGAAACCATTTCAAGCCGCCATTTTTTAAATTTAGCATTTGCGAGCAAAGATCAAGCAACTTGAAGGAGCAATTGAACGTCATGAAGCAATTGAAGGACACGAAGCAATTGAAGGAGGAATTGAAGGACACGAAGCAATTGAAGGAGGAATTGAAAAACATGAAGCTATTGAAGGAGGAATTGAAGAACATGAAGCTATTGAAACAAGAACTGAAACAATTGATGAAGGAATAAATGGCCCACCCCTCCGCGCCCAAATCCCATGCACCCTCCCACATCAAAACATTTTTCATTGCACCCATATGCCATCCACCTGCCCCCCCCCCCTCCTCACACACTCATTCCCCTTTCTCATTTGTTTTTCTTTTTCCTTCTGTCCATTCCCATTTCGTTTTTCCCGCGCAGGCCTAACTCATGTGCCATTGCAGCTGTGGTACATGTGTTAAGGCGCTGAAGCGGAACCGCATATGCTATGCGCTTTTGGTTGCCAGGTAGTAAACCCCTATAGGATTGCTGCTGTCCTGGGGGCCATCCGAAACCTGGAAGTCCTGCCAGGCGTGGCGGGCACGAGCGTCCAGACGTTCGCAGGTACTCCTCCGGTGGTATCCAGGGCTGTGGCGTGGACGGACGGAACCAAGTTCCTGACATGAGAACCGCTGGGCGTCGCACTGATGGGGAGTACCAGCCAGACCGACAGTCTGGTGCGAACTAAGTAGGCCCTGAGTCGAGGATTGATTTCCGCTGACGCGGTGAGGGTGAGCTCGTCTCTAGCAGTGGGGGTGGCGTGTCCAGCCCAATTAACTACCTGCTGGCTTAGCGGTTTTTAATTGGTACGGCGTGAGAACTAACCAGGTCTGGCCGGCCTGGAGGCACGTGAGTCAATGGCTGTTGTTCCCGTGGGCGCGGGCTCACCTCCTATGGCTTGCCATGGATAACCAGCGGACTCAGCTAAACTACAACACCCCGGTTTGAAACCCGCGTTGACGGCAGAGTGGCCAGGAGCGGTCCTTAAACACTGCTATGAAAGGTTAACAATGGTGAGCACCATCCATTTGTTGCCTTAGGCCCCGGACTCATTTTTTTGTTTCCGAAAGGGGGCCAAAACAAAACTCAGGAGAGGGGTCATGCCGAATTTTTTTTTGCCATAGATCTATTTTCCAGCTTTTTGTGGCACAAATGGGAGGTTGCTGATCATTGACGCCACTAGCGTTTTTGTCATTGAGGTGCATATGGTTTTTGTCCATTTTCCACCACAAACCTCCACGTGGTATGCACTGGGAGTCCTAACCATTGGACTGCGAACTCTTAAACTAAGAGAGTGGTTAATAAATGGATGCTTACTTTATCATATTATTAGTCAGGAAGCACAAGGCTAATTATATTATTTTATTTATGGTGTACAAGGCTTCAATTTGCCTCCGCAAACCTCCTCGTGGTGTACACTGGGCATTCCATTTTTTTCGGGATGTGCTAACTCTGCAACACTAACATCTTTTTGCAGAGGATGCGGTTAAAAATTGCGCCAAGTCCCTCGGGACACATTTCCGGTAAACGGCGCAAGCGTTCCTTTTCATTTTGCGGCGCACTACTTTTTTGGTGCCTGTTTTTTTTATTCGCTTTTTATTGAACAAAATGTTAATTCTTCCCTTCCCGTTCAGATTGCACGTGTCGCCTTTGCTGCTGTAATCGTAAGTTTAAAAATTTAAAATTCTAAAATGCCTTCTAAAGAACAAAAAAAGCGTGCCCAACGGCAAAAACGAGGCAGAAAACTTTCTGAAGAACTCCAAAACACGCCTTCATCGCTGATGACCAACATGAATCTTGCAGACACGCCTAGAACATCTCCCTCTTACAATGATTTGTCTGCAGAACCACCCTGTAAAAGAGACAGGAGAGAACTTGCGCCAGAAACTGCG
Organism: Globodera pallida; assembly: GCA_020449905.1. Classification (NCBI taxonomy): domain Eukaryota; kingdom Metazoa; phylum Nematoda; class Chromadorea; order Rhabditida; family Heteroderidae; genus Globodera; species Globodera pallida. Next base: position 177,052 of record JAIXHY010000003.1, on the reverse strand, counting down.
TTTGTTCATTCTTTAAGCCAATGACACCCTTTCGTCGCAAAATGTATCGGCCAATTTATTGGTTGACACACCAAAAACTTCCGGAAGGAGCCGTGGGAGACCAAAAAAGTTCAGCCGTGGCCCAGGTCGCCCAAAAATATTAAACGAGAATTCCACCAGCACAAGAAGACCTGCCCAAACTAAGTCAAATGAGGTTGGAGTGCAGGCAGACATTTTACCAATCAATTTCAATTCAATGAACACACTTGAACTCCCAATTGGTCCTGCAATAGCACAACATGGTCGCATTGCGCCAGCTCAGCTTCTCGCCAATCGTGATGAAATTCAGCGTGTATGGGCTTAAAAGTTAATGTCAATTTTTGTAAAATTGATTTTCACAAAAAAATTCATTTTATTATTAGAGACATTTATTTTTAAGACAAGCAGCATTCAAAAGTTTGCAAAATCCAAAAAATTATGGCCAATTTTGCTACAAAAAAAAATTCAAAATTGGGGGGAGGGGGTTCTATTTTAGTTTTAGGGGGGGGGGTCTATTTTTAGGGGGGGGGGTCTATTTTTAGGGGGGGGGGGGGGGGGGGTTGGCACCCATTGGTAATAATACTTAAGCTGCCCCAATTGATCGGGGTTTGTTTGTTCCTCTTCCTCTTGATCAGTCGTGGATTCTTTGGCATTGTTCGGCTCAATTTCGTCGTTTTGATCGCACAAAGTGTCCGCTGCATCACTCATTTATGAAAAAAAATAAATTAAATAAACATTAAACTTTATTTAATATTTATCATTTTTTTACCATTTCCATTTTGTGCCACCAAATCGAAGCCGTCGCTTGAAGTTGACGAACTCATCGATTGTTGGCGTTCCAATTGGGCAATTCTGGCACGCAAAAGTCGCAATTCTTTAGACGAATCCAAATTGGCAAAAGTTGGCCACAAATATTCTGTAAACATTGGCAATTATATAATAAAAGAATTTTAATAAATGTTCATAAATCGATTTTCTTACTCTGATCAGCTGTTATGTCGCAATTGATTGATTCGGTCGAAATTGACATACCTTTTATTTACTACAAAATTTGATAAAATGCAAGGACCACCACCCTTTTTCATTGGCAAAAATTTATTTTTGTCGCTCGATGATGCTCATTAGGAGTGAAAATTTAGTCCCGGTCCCGGCGGGACCAAAAAACTTGGCCCGAGATTTCAATTAAAAAAGCTAATAAACCGGGAAGTCGGTCCCGTGCTATCCTTAGTCTAATCCAGTATTTAATATACATGGGATTTTGTCCGATTTTTCTTAGTTTTTTACCTAAAATTTAAGTAAAAAGAACTGAGATCGTGAATCTCGGTACTTTTTCGATCGAGATTCACGATTGAAATCTCAAAACTTTTCGATTAAAAATCTCGGAAAAATCTCAATCGAAAAGTACCGAGAATCTCGATCGTATGCGCTCTAGTCAGGACAAAATGCCATTGGTCAAATTTTGTCAATTAGAGAATTTTGACTGGCATTTATTGACTTGAAATATGGCCCAAAAGTCTTCTAAAAATGCCAAAAAAAGATTAAAAATGTTCTAAAATTGACCAATTTCCAGTCAATTTCTTCAATTCTCTGACCGATCGAAGAAAGTAATCAATTTATAATCGAATAAAAAGCATAAAGTTTATGAAAATACGACTAAATTCTAAACCGAAATGAAAGATAAAAGAAAAAGAAAGCCAAAAAAATCGCCAAATAAATGAGTAAGCACCACCAATTACTTCTCCAATTCATCCGTCAGTCACATCCATCCATCATTTCATCGTCGGTGTAATTTTGTCCTGAAATATTTTTAAAATTTCAAAATCACATAATTTATTTAAAAATTGCGCTTATCATAAGATAGGTTCTGTTGTCATGTTAAGTACCGTACAATTTGTGTACAATAGAAATGTACTGTAAATTTGTCTATAACAAAAATGTACTGCATATTAAATTACCTTCACTTGATATGCCGTTGAGACCATTTGCTTGTCTTGCTTAACAGCCTTTTTCAATTTATCACATGAGAATCCAGCATTGTCCACCAGTACATTAAATGCGGCACCATCAAACATGCCAATGTCACTAATAACATCCATCATTGCATTCAGTCCGTCGTTATGGCATTTTGTGACCAATTCGTCCAGCTTTTGTGTGATAATGACTTTTAATGGAGCCGTTTTTTCCATCGCGATTTCCGCCAAATCGTCCAACTTTTTACTATTTCTTTCCTTAACATAAATATTATTTTTAAAAGCAACTTTATCTTTAAAACAAAAAGCACCTACCTTTATAACTAAAGCAACTTCATGATTAACATTTTTGAATTGTCCACTTTTTTGTTCAATTTGGTTCCATTCATCTTCAAATAAGTTGACAAATCCCAAAAACATTTGGTTCCATTCATGTTTAAAGTTGTGGGAAAATTGGATAAATCCGTCCTCATCAATGTGTGGTTGTTGTTCTTCAAGCACAGCAATTTTGTCAGACAATTCATTCTTCAAAATGTTCAGTTTTGTGTGAACAATGAAATTCTCAATATACGCGACAAATTCTTTTTGATTTTCAGGGGGATTTTTCTTTTCAGCTTGCCCCCATAACCATCCGCTTAAATTGTTGTCAAAATATGACTCATCATAATTACGTGACATTTCCCAAAGATACATAAATTTGTTTTTCAATTCCAACACGATCTTTTTGTCCGACTTCCACTCGACATTCTTGATGAGCTCCAGCCCGACCTCAAACAGGAACGTGTTCACCTCCTTTGCATATCCGGTTGCAATTGAATGTATCTTGGACGATAAACTTTTCAAATATTTTTTGTTGTCCTCCAGTCCAGAATTTTTAACTTTTTTGTGTTCCTCCTCTAATTTCTCGCAATTGCCTATTGCAATTTCCAGAGGTTTTTGCAGTCGACGCTTCAAAAGTTCTTCCGTTTCTTTTTTTAGTGGAAAAGCTTTCACTTTGTCCAGCATCTCATTCAATTTTTGCTTGATTTGAGGAATATTGCTTAGATCATCTGGTTAATTAACAAATAAATTAATAAAGAACAACAAAATATTATATTGCCCAATTTAAAACAGTCGAACAGCAATGCGTAGTGGTCAAGAAAACTAATTCTTTTTCTTTGTGCTTTTTTTAAAATTTATTGTAAAAAACGCTTTTAAAAATACTTTCCGCTTTTTATTACATTAAAATTTTCAAGCAAAATTCAGCTCTAAAGCAACTTTGACAATTTTAGTCGCTATAAATAGGTGCGATGCTTTAAGGATGGTAAATGGATTTGAAAATTTATGTTTGCTCAATGTCGGGGCTTAACCCTACGTTCAATCCAAAAAAAGATTAATTTATGCGTTTAATTGACGGTGGAAATTTATTTGCACTTAAAATGGAGCCAAAAAATTAACTAACCCAAAGGCGTTTGTCCTACCGCAATCATGCCACCGACCAATGTCAGGCACGATGCCTCCATTCCTTCCAAAGCGGCCAATTCTTCCAAAGTTGCCAAAGTTCCGTTTTGAAAAAATAAAAACAAATGCATTATAAGCACACAACGCAACATAAGCATTATGAACACTTTCATTTTTTTTTCTAAAATTAGAAAACTTTTTGTGAAAAAATGAAAAAAAAAATTAAATATTTAAATTAATTTTGTTAAAATTAAATAATCTTCAATTGAAAATGGCAAAAATAAAATGGAATTAAAATGATTTGATGACACTACTCACTGGGGCGTTTATATTGGCTTCAAAAATGTTGTGGCTTTCTTTGCCACGTTGGATTTGGTGGCATAATTTGAATTTGCCGCGCGGGGATGCCACCCCCCAACCCCCCAAGAAATGGCATATGATCAAAAACATTGGGGTGAAAAGCGCGCAAAGTGCATTTGGTGGCATAATTTGAATTTGCCGCGCGGGGATGCCATCCCCAAGCCCCCAAGAAAATCATTTGGGAAAAGACTTGGCCATTGATCAAAGACAACATTTGCGTATTTTGATTGTTTTCCTCTGCCGACCACGACCGTTTGCGCCGTTTCTCTCCGGCTTTTCTTGGCGATTGCCAAAAACTCCGATTAATCCATTCCTATTATGTTTTTCCCGAGTTCCCGGCCGATGACAGTGCCGGCGCTTCTTCTGCCCAAGCATTGGCCAAATGGTTGCACACGCCTCGCGGGGATGGATTTCCAAAGGTGTTGAAATGCCAATTTTGTTCGACAGAAAGAATGGAAAGATTCAATGTGATTTTTGAATTGTTTTATTGTATTCTACGATTTATTTAAATTCCTTTATTCCTTTAATAAAATATAAACATTTTTTATTAAAATGCGGGCAAAAAATGATTTTTGCTTTAATTTTCGTAACCAAAATTGGCGATTTTGTGAAAATTTTCCCGGGGGTCGGAGCTTCCCATTTCCAAAAAGCTTCAAAAATGACCGTGTTTTTTAAAATTTACAGTTTCAAATCTCTTAACAAATTGAGTTAAAAATTCCAAAATTTCTCGGCGGCGCCTATCGGCACCGCCGACACCCACCCCTCACCCGCTTAATGCCAAAAAATCCATTGAAATAAAACGTGAAAAATCTCATATAAAAAATGGCGACGGGTTTTCTGAATTTTCTTGAAATTATAGCATTTCATAAGGGCAAAAAACAAATTATTTTTTTTAAACGGTATATTTTAGTTCCACTTTTGAAAAGCCTTTCGATTTCGATAATTTCGAGGTTTTTCTTTCGTTTCGATTTCGAAAACCAAATAAAAAAATTTTGATTTCGAAGTCAATTTCGATAAAATTTTTTCTTTTGACGCAGCCCTGCCTAGCAGGGATGGGCATCGCGATCGCGCGATATTGATCGCATTTATCGCCTTTTTGGGCATATCGCCGATCGCATTAAAAAAATTATATTGCCAATCGCTTTTTTTCGGCGCGATTCCCATCCCTGATCCCTAGCTAACCGATTAGTATTTTTTCAAATAGTTAAGGGGCATAAAACGATTAAAATCTCAATGTTGTTGTTGTGCCAATCTGTCGCGCTCACAATCATTCAAAGAGACATTTTTTACTCACTTTTTACCTCTTTATTCAGGACGAATGAAAAATGATGGAATCAAAAAACCCAAATTTTCCGTTAATCAAATAAATAAGACTAATCAATCAATTGCCCATAAAGTCGGATTCTCTGCTTCCATTTAAATTGAAATAGCAAAACGTGTGGGCGCGGAGTTTTTGTCCGACAAAAATGAAAGGACTCAAAAAATGGTTAACTTTCAGCGTGAATTTGTGCTTTAAATTAATTTTTTCATTTTAGGCATTTGCCCTAATTCGGTCGATCGTGCCAATATGTTTTATCATCTGTTTCCGGGGTTATTTGTTTTCTAATCTAATGATGTGCCATTTGAACGGCGGAAAAACGATTTGGCGGCGAAACGATTGGTGTCACGCTATTGCCAAGGGGCAAAATTGGCCATTTGTTCGTTGTCCAATTGAGCGCGATGAAGACAAATGGGCCTCAAATGGGAAAACGAAACGGCTGGGTGAGTGTAATTGCAGCATTCTAATTGACCTGACCGCGATAATGGCATCGGCAATTCGGGCAGCATCTCCTTAGGGCTGCCTGTTCGAGAGTCTCGAGTCGAGAAATTTCTCGGGCGCCGTCGCAAAAATTTTGAACTTTTGACTCAATTTGTTAACAGATTTGCAACCAAAACTTTAAGTGATAAATTTTTTCCAAAAATCCGTGTTTTTGGTCATATTAATTAAAAAATATTTGAAAATTTATTAAAAAAAATTTTT